>CM044957.1:11209597-12547556 GCA_024516035.1 Bactericera cockerelli
TATTTTTGTTCTTAATGGACTTCCTAAATAAATTAATTTATTTAAAAAGTCTGTCCCGGTAGTTCAGTGGTAAAGGCGGCACTCTGTGAATCCACAGGTTCCAGAGGTCGTGGGTTCGAAACCCAGCCGGGACATGACAAGTTATCCTCCCATTTGGGATTTTTACCACATAATAATAATAATATGTCTTGGACTTACTGCTGAAATAATGGGACTTTAATAGTCCTTATCGGGCAGTATAAATAAGGCGATATTATTATTATTAATTTGACTTACCGGTTGCTCGCGGGGTCTCCGGTTTGGTGATCCCTGGAATACAGGCTGTGGCTATGTGATGTGCCTGTGCTGCAAGTGGGAGACTACGGCCATGCGACAACGGTAGGTATTGAATTTTAATTCTGCCTAACTGTTGTCGTTATGGAAGAGTTCTGATTTTGAATTATTTGCTTTATTGACAATAAATTATCAAAATACAATATAGTTACCTCTAAAGCTAATTCTAACTTATATTTAAAGGTAAGCTCTCTCATACATAACTTTACTCAAAAATATTGTAGTCATAACAAAATAAAAATCAGAGAAATAACATAGATAATATATCAACAATATCTGGATATTGTGCATGAGCTAAGCAACAGTACTCAGAAAATCCCATCTACAGTCTAAACCTTTACTCAGTACGTATACATAAAGCATAATATAGCTACGACCTACGTAATATGTGCATTAATTATTATTTAGGCGGGGCAAGGACTTTGAATGTTACAGACATCTCTTTAAATAAATATTCATTAACTTGATTTGACAGAAAAGCGTATTTCCTGCATTCTTAATTTTACAACAAAAATCTGTATTTTAACTTTTCCAAATCGTCTTGAAGAAACCAAGACACTGACTATGTCCAGTCAATAAAAGCGCACGATTAGCTCCGTGCTAAGGCACTCCCTTTCCAAGCGGAAGGTCCCGGGTTCGAATCCCAGAGCCGACAAAAAAATTGTATTCAAAATTTGGTTACAGTTGTTTGTAAGAGACACCTTCCGGTGCGCTCGTGTTGACCAAGCAACTAAATGGGGAGTAACTGATGTGTCACTTCTCGCCCATTAGGGTGGATGCTGACTACGGGATGAGTAAGCTACAATATAGATTATAGACCATATCGTCTGAAGTCTGAAAGATCCGTTGTTTCATGACTACGAAATAAAAAGTGCACTCATTTAAAAAAAAAAAAAAAAAAAAAAAATCAATGTTAGGTATATGTAATATTTTATATAAAACTAGGATTCTTTATGTGTAATAATTTATTTAAAACTAGGATTCTTTAAATTTAAAGAATACTAGTTTTATATAAAATATTACATGTATGTATGTATGTACGAATTTCTTTGTGGTGAAGCACAAGGCCTCTTCACAATTTTTGTGGGTAGCGCAGCATTACTAAGAGCCTCCTTTACATTTCGAATTATTCTATTACATTAATTTCTTTTTACTCTGGTAATGCCGCCACTGGTCGTTACTCATACAAGTAACTACTCATTTTTCCTCACGAGGTATGAGTGGACCCCGAACATCCAAGTACAGAGCAGAAAAAATCCTCCCCCGCTGGGAATCGAACCCAGGTCACCATGTGTGCAATGCCTAGCGCGCTAACTCGCTCTGCCACAGTGACTACTTATAAAATATTACATAATTTATAACTAACATTACTTTAGATTTCT
This sequence comes from Bactericera cockerelli, assembly GCA_024516035.1. Taxonomy (NCBI): domain Eukaryota; kingdom Metazoa; phylum Arthropoda; class Insecta; order Hemiptera; family Triozidae; genus Bactericera; species Bactericera cockerelli. Next base: position 11,211,313 of record CM044957.1, read on the forward strand.
AATATGTACTTAATAATAAATCAAGTTTGATTTCAATTTCAAATAAGACAGCTGCTACCTTGCTCCACCCTGTATATCTGATTCTCTGGGTTTCCTTCTTACCAAACAAACACAGGAAGAAGAGCAACGCAATGTTCCACAAATTCTAAAAACAAAACACTGAAGGCAAGACAGCTGAGATAGCAGGCACATGTAGAGTTGCAGAAGATCTAGTACTTGCTGGAGCTACACAAATAGCTTCTTGAAAAGCAGGAGGGGACGTTTCCCGTAATTATAGCGCGCTCCGAAAATAACCCAAAGAACCCACAGAAGGAGCGTTGTTCACAGGAACATTAAAACCGGGTGTAAAATGGTAAAATTCAGGGATATACGTACGGTTGTACACAAATAGAAAGAGTTTGAGTAGCACGATAAGGACATTAACATGCGTATGTCTGCAGGATTGAAATAAGAACAGAGTTTACATTATGTGTAGGTATACCAGTTGATCCTGTGTATGAGAGAACTCTAGGGACTGGAATTTTTTTCTCTTCTAAGTTTTATTCTAATCTTAAACTACTAATCTTAAACTACTACATTAAACTTAAACTACTACTTAAACTACTAATCTTAAACTACTACATTAGTAGTTTAAGATTAGAATAAAAATACTTATTAGTTTTAAGAACTAGATTGTATTAATAAATTTAGTCCCCAGGGACTCAGTTAAAAAAAAAAAAAAAAAAAAAAAAAAGATCTAAGTTTCTCTTATACTCGTAAAGAGATTATTTTCCCTTGTGGAGAGGTAAGTTTGACGTGGATATTGTTCTCTAAAATGCAGGTTCGACTGTAATTACATATTAGGTTCAAGCAGGGGAGGTTTCCTTGGGTCTTCACGTTTGTAGACAGTAGCGTAGACACTGTTTGTGATCGAGGGTGAAATGAAAAGACGTTTTGTAATATCTTTGGGGAAATGTAAGAACTGTAAAAACCTGTTTAACAAAACGTGAGCTCTTCTGAAAGACCAAAGGATTTGGTCTGTCAGTGTAATATTAAAGAAACTCAATGCAGTGATTGTAGAAACTTAGCTCTTTAATCAAGATCATTAGTTCAACGCTATAGTAGGTATGTAGTTGAATCATAAGATTTTGCCATGTTGAGAATTTTCAAACTGTAAGAAATATTTTTGGGAGAGAAAAAATAATCTTTGTAACATGAAAATATTGACGCAATACTTTATAGTCATCACCTCTTGACCAATACACAAAGTGTATTTTTGGTGATGTGAATGAACTTAAAGAGAATTATTAAAATTTAATGTAAATAGCAATTCCATGTTCTCTATTGGCACGTTGCACTGGCATGTTTACCTGAAATTCCAAGTTTCAGACACACGATCTTAGGCTTAACCTTCTGGTGGTGGTTCAAAGAGTATGTCTTACAAGAAAGGCTAAACACGGAATTAACAGCGCCGAGCCAGGCTTGTGATTGATTTATTCGGCCGTCTGTTGGTTAAACTGATGCAAATGAGATTTAATGTATTTCCTTGAGTAGGTCTGTACATACCTTTGCATTTTGAATAAGCATCGGAGAAGTTGACAACGAAGGGACAGCTACAGTTGAATTTCTAATGACATACAATTTGTTTGGAACTCATGAAGAGTGTGTGACACTTTGTATAAATTGTGCGGTGGAATGAAGTGTGCGATAAGCAATCAGGAGATCTGGCAATCTGACTGAGGGATTGTTCGGTGACAGTTGAGCATGTGAGTGGCGATGCAGGAGAGAGCTTTCTCTGGTTATATGTACGGGAGTTTCTTGTATACAGAGCTTGTGCCGACATAACAGCAGAGAGTGGAGTTTCTACATTTTGGAGTTTCCTGTGTTATTTTTATTTATTTATTTACAGGACATTTAGTTAGGACACAAATAATTACAAATTAAAATACAATATAATAGAAGAAAAAAATAAATAAATATATACATAATATGTGTCCTAACTAAAAGGCGGGGTTATTGCCTTTGGCAATCTCTTCCACCCAACCCTTAAAGTTAGAGCTGATAGCACCATAAGTTTAGTTATCTGAGCTTCACATGTTATCTACCTACTGATGGAGTTTTCTGTATCAGAGCTGATAGAGACATATTAAGAGTATTTAAGAGCTGATAGTGTGCACTGTGCAGATATCTGCGAGCTTTCTGGTTCGGAACCTACTGGACTTCTAGTGTTGAATATTTTATTGTTTTGTTTACCCTCGACATTTCGCTGTTAAAATTAATGTCTTTTCTTCCGCGTAGAATGTACGGTGATGAGCTGCCGAGACTCTTGATAATGTTACCTGCGGTGACAGATTCATGAGCCAGATGAACTTGAAGCACTTCACCTATCATTGGAATAAGCAGTGTGAACTCTCTTCTCATTATCTCGGCTTACTGCAGGATAGTGGGTGTAGGAGGGTCTCGCCAACATCCCAAGATAATAACGCAAGTGTTAAGACAATAAAATAAATGGCATAATTATCTGATATCTCTCTTGCAGCGGAATGTTTCGTTCATTTCGCCCGGTTGCACTATTGGCAATACAACAGTCAGCCGAGGTATGGTTTCTGCATCTTATTAGACGGTAATGTTCTGTGTGTGGTGTTACTGTCCTCACATAAATTACTATAACGATATCATTTTCCTTCTCCGGCTCATTATTTCGCGAATTTTTTATGACGAAGTTTGGTTTGGATAGCATGAGCACGCCCTGATACTATGTACGTGCACTTAATATATTCAAATAGTATATACCTAGGTAAATAATTGACTTACCAAACAGTGCACCTTTCATTTTATCACAATAAATATTTATTTAATCCCATTCAAACCTTATCTCTTGATCACATAGCCTGTGTGTCTGACTCGAAAGGTAGCCCCATGAGGTTTGAACAAATATTTGATACACATTGATAAAATTATTTCATACCTAAACCTACATAGATATAGAATAATGTTGAGTTTATTAGTTGCTATTGTTTATTCAACAAAAACAGTTGTGTCCTAGTTTTTTACCTTCCTTATCCTATAACATGAAATTCATTCACAATTTGAAGAAGGGGAAAAAGTAGTATTTGAAAATCACTTTAGGTACATTCTTTCAATTGAATAGATCTTTGGGTTTTAAAACTTTTTGAAATTTGGTTTCTTAGCTTGTCATAAATCTTCTGACTTCAAAAGATCTCAAAATGGTCTCAGAACCTGTGGGAAAAACAGGATTGCGGCTATTAGTTTGGAATATAATAAAGTGTCCCACTGCAAGTTGAGTTTATATGATAAGTTCATGATTAGCTGAACCTACCCTTGAACTCTATCTGGGAACAAAGGAACACTCTGTATAATCATTTACAAAATATTTGCAACAATCTGCAATTATATTCGCTTTCACTGCCGAGGTTTTTATAAGTTGAAACTATAAATTAATTACAATGGCTCAAAAGAGGGCCTAGAAGAGTCATTTATCTGGTTTTTTTGGTAAACTTGCCGTTGCAAAGCAAACATACTCGTATTAACTAATCAGAGCCTTTATTTTTGTCTTCTTCTATCTCAAAGCTAGATGGTTTGCAATGGTCATTTTGCAATAACAAAAAATATGCCGTACACCAGCCTCCGTGGCGTAATGGTTGTGACTACTGCCCGTAGTCCAGAGATCCCGAGTTCGATCCCCGGTTGGAGCAGACTTTTCGAAGAAAATTCTGTTCCCTCCGAACACGTGAGGCTGGCATTTCCGGCCCTACCCAGGCTGGGTGAGGTTAATGTCGGTAGCTGGACTAGCTGGTACGATTCCCAGCGAATGGAGGGTAACACCCCCGTCCAGATCAGGACGTTAAAACCAAATAGAATCGTTGGCGTTAGGAAGGGCATCCAGCTATAAAAAAATGTGCTCCACCCTACTAACCTCAACCATAAGGTTGAACAATGCCGACCCCAAAAAGCAACATAAGCTAATATGGGATAAAGGCAAGTGAGATATATATAAAAAATATGCCGTACATTTCGAGTGAAAAAACTAAAGAGTATCTGGATAGTTTGAAAAATTTGTAGTTTTTACCTTTTTTCTCATTACCTTTTTTCGGATCGATATCTAATCGAGTTACACCCTGTATATTGGTAAAGAAGAAGTACTTGAACCAGTTAGAACAAGTCATTTCTACCCAGGATTTGATGTGGATCTAGTGAGCACAACGTAATCATTATGAAGTATCTGACAACTTGAAGAGAATACAAATTCAAAAGAGAAAAAGACGACAAATGCAGAGATTTTTTAAATCAAACTTTATCAAAACGTTGATTATGTCTTCTGAAATTTCCAATAACTCTTGTATTTGATCGTATGAGGTAAAGGTTTGGAAATATTGTATAAACCTCTAAAATAAACTAATCTTGTTGAAAAAATCCCGAATGAGGAAGGTTTGGAAATATTGTATAAACCTCTAAAATAAACTAATCTTGTTGAAAAAATACCGAATGAGGTAAAGGTTTGGAAATATTGTATAAAAAATGTTTTGGGGGTGCTGCCACATAAACCGGACTAAAATGGGATTGCTTGAGTCGCTCCTTCAGTATCTAAAGAGTTCGATTTGATTACCATGCCAATCATAATAATTTTGCATCAATTATTATTGTAGAAATGTGTGATAATTTTCGTTGTGTACGAGCTAGAACTTGAGAGAATGCTCTCTTTTTCGTCTGGGGGTGCTGCAGTTCCACCGCTCCTTAGTACTCTGGTCTTCCCTCATCCTCGTTGTAAACCTATTCATTACTTTAGCCTGGTCCATGGCGCTGGAGACAGCAGTGGAACTTGACAGAGGACAGAAGTCTAGCCCACGCGTGAGAACCTCTGGGAACCAGACATCCGACACCTTTACTTAAGACAACTTTTGAATATCGTGACATTAATTTCTACCTCATATACTGCTCGGATATTAACTCACCAATAAAATTATTATTTATGAACTTTTGAGAAGATATCGCCGTAAAGCATGGCTTACCAAGATAATTATATCTGCGCAAAGTATAGTTTACCTAATTTTCAGATTTATATCTCGCTAGAAGTGTTTAACATGGTGAACGCCATCTTGTAATTAGTTATCCCCAACATGACACTTTGGCTCCAGGACCTACCTGAGCGCAGATCGCAAGATAATCCTAGGAGACTTGGCTCGCCATATTGTGGAAGTCTGATGCATTGTCAATAAATCATCGGGACTAATTATTTCGTAGTTGTAGGTGTTGGGAGAGACTGGACAAGTGCCGTAATGAGAGCATTACTCACTTCACCGCTATCTCTAGCAAGGCATGAATAATAAACGTCTCTCACAGGAAGTGTTTCAATACCTACCCTACCCAACTCGATCGTTAATCAATCACATTAAAATGGAACAGTTGATTTAACTGTCGTAAATTTTCAAGTTTCTACGCAGATATCAGCAAAAAATCGGTTTTATTTCGGAAACCCAACTGTACTTGGGGATTGATGGGTTTTTTAAACTTCAAAATCTAACAAAAAGTCCTCAAAATATCTGTTATGGCATCTTGTGTGGGCATAAATAATTAATTTCGACATCATTCTGTTCCTGGTCGTTGCTCAACTCACGCTGGCACCCAGAATCAAAGCTCATAGGAATGTCACTGGAGCTTTCTCGTCGCTATATTAATAACAATTACAGGTTAACTGGTTCCTTATAAGGCAAAAGCCAGTCTGGTACTCGTTATTGTTTCCAAATTGTGCTCAAATTTGGGTCTCTCAATGAATGTTTGCTGTTCGTATTGAACTGTCAAAATTTCTGACTACCGAAATTCATTTGTTTGAAGCATTCCATCGCGACTGGTTGATGTTCAATTGGTCAAAACGTTAGAATTTCTTCACCGAGCAGACTCGCCGTTTACTTTCACGACCGCTACCGCTGCTATGGCTGCTTTGTTTCAATCAATTTGCACTTACACTGGCTTGCACTCGCCCGATTGCAATTTCACCACTTGATATCCACCGGTGACGTGTTTTCAGAAGCTTAGGAATGAATCTCCGTGCTCCAATGTCATTCACCTTCCGTCCAAAACAAACCTTTCTCTAATATTAGAATCAATTAAGTCGAGACACCATGTAACCAACTAACCGCAGAGCGACCAACTTCTCATGTGTACCTGAAAGTCTGAATCAATTCATACATTTCTACACGCATTTTTGCTCCTCTGAAAAGGTCTCAAAATAAACGAATACTTTATGTAGATGAGGTGTGAAATTGTTTTTAGCATCGTAAAGCTTCTCACTTAACCAAATGAATATGTCATACAGTTGGTTTTATTGTAATTTCAAGTGCTAAAATTTCATTAACTTTTTCTCAATCAATTTAATAATTGCAATTGTAATTATGATTTTATACCTATTGTAGATTGTAAATAAATAAATTAATAATAATAATAAAAAAAAAATCTGCACATATTTTACATACTCACTGAACGAATTCAAAACAAGCCCAAGTCAACCTCTTTCCTCTTTGGTCTGTTTCCTTATCTTCCACTCGCAATGGATTCACCTAGTTCCACCGAGGCATATCTTCCTGTGACAAGACCACTAACTGTTACCGGTCCAATTATCGACCACCACCAAAACTAGACTCCGCGTCGTTCACTTTGTTTTCTTCGTCGGATCTGGTAGCTTACTGCTTAGGAAGTTAACTCATAGAACAGTAAGCAGCGCAGATTATGCAATGTTGTTTTTTTAATGTATTCACCATATTACGAGTATTCCACATAACTCTCTCGACTGTGCGCCGTGTTCTATTTCAATTAAATACTTCATAGCAAACTGTGCATGCACTCTGTTCTGTAATTACTTACAACGAAACTGAGTGTGTGTTGTTTCATTTCTATTTTGATTCTCCATTTCCTTCCCCTCTCGTTATTTTCTTGACGCGCTGCTTTCATGTTTCAATGTATGTAAAAAGCCCCTCTTACTCTCTCAACTCTCTGTACCACCATAGACGTCTTCCTTTTTGCTAAACGTCTCTTGAACATCTAGAGGTCTAGGTATATTCAGGTATTCTATTCAAGGTCGTTTGAGAAGGGCATTTCTCCCACCATTCGCTGGAAACTAACAAACCAGCTACCCACATTGACCCCACCTAGCCTAGATAAAGCCTGGAATAGCTGTAAAGCATCACAAAATTTTGAATCTGAGCATGCTCCTCAGAAGTCCTAAAATCTGGACGTTGCTTAACTTTAGTGATCTGAAGAGAATTGGTGTTATTCAACGTGCCATCGACAGCCGTAGCTTATTTTCACATGCGTCTAGGAGACGACCGACCCTCAGCCTCCCACCCACGCTTGTAATGCGAGATCCGAAATTCCTGTACTGGTCATATTACGTGCTTTTCTTATCAATAGTAGTGATAAGAAACGTCACTAATCCATGTGATTCGTGAATTAATCACGCCAAGACTAACTTCTCACCGCAGCTGCTATGAAATAGGCCACGCATTATCAACGAATTATGCTGAGTTCCGATAGTTAGTTAGAATCAAGTGTGAGCGGGCGTTACGGGTGGATGTCACGTTGAAAACGCCAGTTCTCGTTCTGTCAGTAAAGTTAAGCAACGTCCAGCGAAATTAGGACTTGGACCATTCAAATTCGAAGCATTGTGATGCTGGCTATTTCTAGCCCAACACAGGCTGGTTAAGGATAATGTGGGTAGAATGGTAGGTGCTTTTCGAGTTTCCAGCAAATGGAGGGCGAAACTCGTAACCTGAAGGTCGGTGGTTCGTGTCCCAAGTACGGCAAAAATTTAGAAGGGCGCGAGGTTCAGTGATTGTGACATCACGCCAGTGATTAACACAAATATGATAACATTTACGACGAATATGACAACTGTGCTCAGCACATATTTGCTATGCCTCACCGACTCACACCTTTATCTGGAAACAATTATTGCGAAGATCGTGAACATAGAGAATATTTTATATGCATTGATTTAGCCGTGATGTCATATGTGATGGAGTTCTTTAGTCATCAAATTGTGAACCGTCTTTGCCTATGTTTCGTGTGTATATTCATGTGATCTAACATAGCCACAGGCGTGGGGGTTTCAGCTTCCTAGGACTTACGGTTTGGGCTGTAGAGCGATGATCAGTCAGTGAGTGGTCAGTCAGTCAGTGACTTTGACATTTATATATTAAGATTTTGATATAGGTCCAGTGGAAAGGTATAATTATGTAATAGTAAACAAGGCCTGGTCACAAGGGTGGTGATAATGCCTTTGGTATTCTCTTCAATATCAGCCTCTGAAACTGTGCTTATGAAGCATTGTTTGAAAAAAATTTAAGTCTAGTATAAGTGGTTAAGGAGCTATTCTGGTAATTCAGGTAGAGTGGGATCCGTTGGTTTGAAACCCTCCTAATGCATGGATTTTCCAGAAAACTAAGGGTGAAACCTCGGTCTCGCATGTCCTAGATGTTGAAGATAAGTCAGTGAAAAAAATGTTTCAGGATTCCCAGATTTAGGCCATTTTGTGAGACAGGCAAAAGTATTAAAATGTCCTCGCAAGACAAAACATTTGTATTGAAAATTGCTGATCGTCTGAACCGGTTGATTGATATTCCCGAGACTGGCCGAGCTACCTAATGTCAAGCATTCGCTGCTGTATGGCTAATAGTCATCTGTTTAGAAATGACCTTTCCGCACACAGAGTGAAGGATTGAACAACTAGTGTGACTTGCATTGTTTCCACTGTCTGGACTCTGGAATCGGTAGAATTTATATCAGAATTGAAAAAAAAATAAGGACTGTGTTTTGATTTTTATTAGAATTATGTCAGTCTGTATCTTGGGAATCATCAGAAACACAGCTAAAGATTTAAGGTGCGTCCTCTGTTGTTGCATGCTACTCTTCAAGGTCGGAGCAATGGGTTGACGCAAGAACCAGGCCTTAGTTTAGTCCTCATGGAGGTATATGAGCTATCCAAAGGAGAGTCTGTTTATTTCAGCTGGACTGTTATAAAATCTTGTGACCAGACAATAATGAAAGCTGATTAAAACGTCCAATACTCCATACAGGTTCTGTTTTGAAATTTGTTTATGGCACGTTTTCTTTGAAGTACAAGGTTACAATAAACAAGATAAACAAAAACAAAAGCTTTGTACAACTTTAAATTTGAAATTTGTAGCGCATCTGCAACAACGCAAATTACCATTTTTCGCCTTGCTTGAATGTTTTTGTATTTTTTGATTGACAATTACCCTCCTCAACAGTTCAGCAGAACTTGAATGAGGGAACTTAATCCTCGGATAGTCATATTACTCATGCTGGTCATAAGAAAACCTCAAACAAACAAAAAAACCTCGTGTAGAATTTGTTCCCGACTCAACATTGATTAATTTTCAACTGGCCCAAGTGGAAACAATGCGCACACACTTTAGACCAGAGACCTTCTAACGGTTCGGCTCATGAAGGCAATTACGAAAAATTTCGGAGCTTGTTTTTTGTGTTGTTCCGTCAACTATTGTTGTGTCATTCCTGACTTTTTTTACTCCGCGAGCAAGACTTGATTCTCAGCCAAGGAAGAAGGAACGGCTCTGTTCCTCTATTGTTATTTGATTTCTGTCGTCAACGAAATTCTTTTTCATTCGGAAATAATACTACTCCTACTTCTTTTACTACTAATTATACTCTTACCAACGATAATAATGATAGTGATAATTCAAAATTAAATAAATGAACAAAAGGATCTGGATATCTTAAAGTAGCGTGCGCAAAACTAAAAAAGTATCGACCAGAAATACCAGCAAGCAATGTTGCTGTTCGTCTCGATCTCGACTGAATCACTGTCTTCTTCTCTTTCCTCCTGAGAGATAGAGAGAGAGAGAGAGAGGGGGCACATGGTTGTCTTAGAAGTTGAAGAGCATTGAACTCCCTACTCCTCAGATGTGAGCTGGGGTCCAAAAGGAGCACTCAGGATACTCTTGGAGTGAAGAGTTTGGGATTTCTTCCATGTCCATCAGAGTTTCCCAACTGGTGTGGTCCGCCCAATTGTAGAAAGCTGAAAGAGTCGTGTTCATACAGAGAATCATTCTTTCTTAAAACACTAGAAATAACAATAACGGACATTTATCTGTGCTGCCAAAGAGTCCCATTATTCCAGGAGTGTTGTTTTATTGGTCAACGTCTCATATGACGAAAATATTCAAGCGTTGGGGGTAAGATTCCAAAATTCTAACCAACAGATCCCTACATTAACTGAATCACCAGACTAGCGTCTAAACCACTGGACCACCTATATACAAGAGAAATAAGCAAGTTCTTGGCACGGTGATATTATTGGAAACAATGCTTGAGAAATTCCCAAGAGCAAATATTTTGTTTAAAAATACGATTTTTAGTAGCGTGAACATCCCACCATTGAAGAGTAAGAGTCATTCCGTCCTAGTGACGAGTCAATGAACATGCAAGAATACATTCGTTTGTTTGGTGACTCAATCGTTTGAAACCACAAAAAGTAAAACTAATTTAACCAACACTCATCGCTTGTATCTTTGCAATGTAAGTACGAAGCCAGCGTCGATGGCATGTTGAACACGACAAATGATGTCGGATCACTGAAATTAGCAACGTTCAGCGAAGTCAGCAGTTGGTGGGTGACCAATCAAATCCAAACCCTCGTGATGCTGGCCATTCCCAGCGTAACCCAAGCTGGGTGAGACTGTTATGGGTATAGTTGGTTTGTGATTTTCCAGCGAATATAGGGGAAACCCCCTGTCTTTCATGACCTAGTGAGAGTTCATATAATGTTAGTTGTGAGGTTGCCACTCATTTCTCCAGAATTCTTTGGTTAAACAAATACCGCGATTGATATTTCAAATCCAGTTTCCAAAATCTGCTCAATTCGATCGGGATCCCGAATCCCGAGACAGTGTTCCCTCTTTTGGGAACCACTTGTCCAGTGCCTGTGTAGAAGATACGTGAAGACGTCTGTAGTAATGATCCTGCTGAAGTGGGGGTATGGTCCCCATGTGGAACCCATGTGACTGGATGTCTTCCAGGATACGCTAGGGTCTGCTCTCCTGGTAACCCCACGGATTTCATTATCAAATAGACAGCAGGAGAGAACTGGAAATTGTTTTACTCCCCTTTCTGACTTCTGTTTTTCATGAGATGCACAAAAGTTGTTTATTCGTTATTTTGTGTCTGTGATAATGAAATAGTGTTCACATTTGTTTTCCCAAATGTAAATCATGTTATTTCCGAAGACCAATAGCGGAATTTGACCGCTTTTTGGTGGATTTGTTGCTTCTACTAAAACTTTATACTTGTACATATAGAAAAGTTTATGACCTCCCTTGATCATCATATCATCAATCAAACCCTCATTTACTGAATAAAGTTATAAATAAGTTGATAGAATGGTCAGTCACCAGTGGTGGACTTAGCCAGCTTATGGATAGGAAAAGTCGTGTGGTGTTCACAGCAGTTGATTTTCAAATCGAGTACACACATTATTTCCGTTTTATCGACCTACTAGCCGTTTCCCCGTGCTTTGCAACGGGACTAAATTTCAAATTTACTAAGGCATGGACAGCAATGCCTTTTTGAACTTTTTATAATTTTTCTGGACAAAGCGATAAAGGTTTTGGGGGGGTCAATTCTGAGACATTTTTCGCTATCTCTTACCGTTTTGGCTAAACAACTCCGGACAAACAAACATAGGTAGGTAGGTAGTCCTTTTTTCTGTTTTATATATAGAGATAATATTGTCTCTTACATCTCTAGCATAATTTTCTTCAAGTAGACAGTCCTCTATATTGTCTCCTGCTCCTATCTATCTTGAACTTTGGCAGGTGTCTATTGATATGTTATTTGCAGAGTAACGCGAAGTGCCATTTGATGTATTAGTCCAGATAGTATGCAGAGAGGTGCAGGCGAGTCTGTCTGACGTTTATTGCCTGGGTTTAGCTGTAATCTGAGGTGTGTTGGTTCACTAGAGATCGATAGGAATCTGTCATTTTGCGTTGACCGGTGCAGTGTGGACTGGACAACAACGGAGCAGTCAGCGGTTATTTATTTCCATTTTAATCTAATAAAAATTCAACGTCCATTCCACTGATGTTTGCGTTCAGATATTTTATGTTTTATGGCAACTCTGGCTGCAAACTTGCAAGTTTTTTGTGTCCGTTTCGAACAAGTGATCTGGTTTTTATTGGTTTTGATAATAGAAGAAAACCAGAGACTTGTGCACAATATTGATTTCTCGAGTGTTGTTACATCTAGGAGAAGTGACGGGGGATAAGCAGACATGGATGTGGAGCGCACGTCAGATCATACCGGGTGTTGTAATCCAGAGGTCATGGGTTGCAAATCCAGCAGGGAATGACAAGTTATACTTTCTTTTGGGATTTTCAGAACAATATAAAACGTCTGGGTCTTACTGATGGAATAATGGGTTATGGGACATACAAGTTCAAGTGGGCAGTATAAATAAGGCGATATTATTATTGTAGAGTGACTTAAAATAAATGTGTAACTCCAAAAGGTTATAAATCTTAATTTTTCTTACAAATATTGTTATATATCTAAAAAATCTCTTATTTTTCTGGTTCCAGGTATGTACTCTTATTTCCTCAGATCGACCAATCAAAGGGACTTCTTCAAAGTTGAGGTAATAACAAAATTTCATTAAAAAATTAGCTCACTACAAAAAAAAGAAAAGAAGAAGATGATTTAATTTACCTGAATTTGTCAACTTCATTGATTCCATAGTGAGGCTGTGACCCTGCGCCTTTGGAATATTATCATTAAAAAACAACATTGATTCTAGATATAAAAGTATACCTTTAATTAATATTATTAGCTTGTTAGACAAGGAAGTTTTGGTGTCTGTTTTTTTTTTTTCTTCAAACGAATGTCAAGTTGTCAACTTTTACATCAATGTCGTTGCAAATTTTTAATCAATAAACTCAAATTCAAATTATCGTATCAAAAGTAGTGACACACTAGTATGAAAGTTCATCAGTGCAGCAAGTGCGGCGTCAGCACAGATCCCGACCTCTAGTTCCACATTACGACACGACATACGTTTTACAACTCATAACAGAACATTCAATTTTATAAATTGTTGATTGGAATATTGGCATTTTTATGAAAGTTGTCGTCCAGGACTGCAATTGCTGAATTGCTGTGTTTTGTATATCGTGCAACTTAATGCACCAGGTGACACACATACATAGAGTTCGCAAACTCTACACTTAATTACCCGATGCTGTAACTCACGGAACATGGAAGTGGCATTGAAAAGCCTGTTATCAATAAATTGTATTTGATCAGAAATGAGCCTTTGATGTATGATATATATTATATATTTCAGATGATGATATACCTGCAATTATCCTTTGTTATATCATTTGAGCTGATCATTTATGCTCTTTTGGATTTTCAAATTCAAACAAATAGGTAACTGGGCCTTCCACCTTGACTTGAGTCTTGACATGTTGCTGACTCTCAGATTCCCCAAATCCTACTTTCAAATATCAAGTTTCGTTCGTATGACGCACTCTCTGAAAGCATTATTAAAAAAAAATGTGACAATTGATAGGGAAATTTGGTGATTTTGAGAGTGAGAATACTTTCTGCCCCAGTTATCTACTTAGAACTGAAGATTCTATGAAACTGAGATTTAAAAAAAGAATAGTTCTCTACACGTGTCCCCATGCCTTGACCGAAATTTGCACACATATCATTAAAATCAAAGAAAAATTCAACGTGAAGTTAAAATGTTCCCTGAAGCGTCTAAAGGGCCAAAAAAATTAAGTACGCATGGACTTCAGGCCGAAAACGGCCATGTCTCGATCCAACGAAGCTGATTTCCTTCTCCAAATCGAAAGAATGGTTAACAGCTAGTTTGTATTGAATAAAATAAATAGCCTAACCTTGAGTATGTAAGACATTATACGGGTTGACTTTGCGTTGGTACTTGGTCGTTGTTTTTTCTCTCTCTTTCTCTTCTTAAATTATAATGGTCTCGTTGGTTGCGTTGGCTACTGTTTGGAGCTCACCGTGTGTAATGTGTATTTTGTGTATCTATATCTCGAGAGTTTTAGCCATATCGACGATCCATACCGACTACCTAAAGCTTTAGCAATGTGAACGATTTATAATATTCGAGCTGTAAAAACTGGTTGATTGTCTTGGTGCCTGGTGATTGTCTGTTCTGAGTCTTGCAGGCCAATTAGTTTGTGTGTTGCCATGGTGACCCTTGCATTGTTTCGACTGATACGCACTGTTTGCAGAAATTTTAGGTGTGTGTGGAGTACTGTGTGTAAAGCAGTATTTTGGTGGTATTTGTTTTATATTGATATTACATTTTCAACTTTCGAGTTGCAAGCTGGAAGGTTTGTACTTTAGGATAAGTTGAAGAGTCTTGTCTAGAAGCTCAAAAACTAAATCATGGTGTCAAACTTAAAATATGCATATTGATCTATTTGAGCCTAAAATTCTCGTTTGGAAATCCAATTCACTGTTCCACGCTTGCCTGTTTAGCAAGTTACTATAGGCGAGCACACTATTGTGATACGTGCAGTGCTGATTTGTGTCATGTGAGATGTTTCGAGGTTGATCGGTTCGGATTTGATCGAAATGAGATCTCGAGAGACATGGAAAACAATGCATTGTTAAGCTCCGTACCAGTGTAGAATATATGCACGCCCTCTTATAAAATTGCTTGTAAAGAATCAGACTGAATCGATTATCACAATAGCGCAGAGATTGTTTGCTCCGAAACAGATATAGATAATGTATAATTTTGTTTGTTTTCAAGCAAGACACGCTATGAGAGGATTTTAAGGTTTGGCCCGGAATCTCTATGTATCTCAGTGATGGAAATGCTGCACCGTTTGATATGGGTGTCGACCAGGAAGGATTTGAGAGTTCTTCTGAAATTGTGTTGCTCAATACAAACCCATGAGATTGAATTTGATTGAAATGTCGTTAAGTTTCTTTTCCGCTAGCGTTCAATGACTTCGTTGGTGTCTTTGATCAGACTCTGTCACTCCAGTTCAGTTCCTAGCCACGCCCACTGCGAGACAACTAGCTTGTGGTATTCATTGCTACCGGGCGGGGTGCATATCGTCGAATGAGAAGGCCGCCCGTTTACACAC
The DNA here is from genome assembly GCA_024516035.1 of Bactericera cockerelli. NCBI lineage: Eukaryota > Metazoa > Arthropoda > Insecta > Hemiptera > Triozidae > Bactericera > Bactericera cockerelli. Next base: position 11,226,471 of record CM044957.1, read on the forward strand.
GCGACCATGTCCTTACATCCCGCTGGATTGACTTATCAAAAATTGTTATGCTTTCAAATGAGCTATACACTTGTAGTTGCTCTTGAGACTTGAACCCCTGCTGGGGTGCCGTTGGCTCTGGCAACTGCGCCAGTTGTGAGCCAGCAGTACCTGTGCCAGATAGACTTTGCAGTGTACGTTGTAAATCCTGAAGATAAGATAAGATGAAATCGTTTTCCTTCGTTGAAGTTTATCGTCAAGGTAAGAGCAAGAGATGAGACGAGTATTAAAGCTGCGTGAGGTGCACTTGCCACACGTACAGCACAACGTTAAAGCGTCTGGACGTTGATTTGATTGCCCTATAATAATGAGTGGAATACTGTGTACAATCACAATTAGCTCGTCTAGTCTAGGCGATTTTGCTAAACCTTACAAAGATACCCATGCCAATGTTTGAGGCCTTGTTTGCAGCCCATAAAATCAGATAGTAATAATGCAAACATTAAACACTGTCGACACTCAACCACCTAGACTTTCCTGGTCATCAGTATCTTGATGGAGCCTTTTCTCCGAACCGTGGAGGAGAGAACGGGGGACCCCCAGCTGACAGCTCACATTCCACACGACGAGGGTTCGAATACTTGGAACTGATACAGATTTATTACAGAGATATAGGTGCAAAGATGTAAAATGCGAGTAAAACTATTTAATTATACTCCCAGCAATCTTATCAAACGTTATGTACACTACTGGTGATCGTAAAGTTTTGGGAATTTATTTTCTATTAATATTAAATTTATGATTTATCTCGGTATTTATTTTTTAATATTAAATTTATGTGAGTCCTTCGAAAATCGAAACATTCCTCCAGGACTGGGTATTCTAGAATCTAGATATCTGCGTTGAAATAGACTTGGCTCTTCTAGAATGTTTGAAATCGCTTACCTTTGAGTGTCATTTTCAAATGATGATAAGTAGTGACTCGGACTTATATATCTAGGGAATAAGGGGGTTGTTTGTGGCCAACACCTAATGTGTGAAAATTTACCCGATGCTTATTTCAATCCTAATTATTGTTTGAAATTTTATGAGAAAGAACCAGTGATTAATGAAACCTTAAATTAATATTGATTGTGGACGTCCATTAAAAAAAGACATCGTCAACTCAAATCATGTTCAAATATATACGAGAACGCCTGCCAGAAACTACAGTGCTTATGTAACGGTAAATATATAGTTTGTATGTATTTTGTCTGATCGAAAAGCTAATGTTGCAATGAAAAATTGTCATTTATAATTATTTACCATACCGTTATCATATTCTTGAGTAGAAAAAATCCCAATAGAATATGTCTCAATTTCTTTTCTTTGTGAGATAGGTATACTTAAGTTTCTACATGATTGTCGTATCGGTCATGCCTGGGCACTCTGGCCAGGGTTTCTTCTATGTCATGTGACGTATTAGTGGGATAAAACGTAGTCAAACACGAAGTCTTTACCCGGCCAAGCTCTGACTAGGACAGTCTGAAATGAGAACCAATGCTTCAAAGCTATAGGAACGGGAAATCACGTATTCTGGTGTAACCTCTCTCTCTCTCTCTCTCTCTCTCGATTTTGATGTCTTATCTCAGATCAACTCGAGAAATACAAATTGCCAACTTATGTATATTCCGCGAATGATTAGTTCATGTCGTTTTGTTTCAATGACCGAGGGAACAGCGAACTCACTCTATTAGCGAAAATTAACCTAACCGAGAGCTGAAACGGGCTCGCTTGTACCGGTGTGATTGTATCTCGAAAACAAATAAAGCTGTCAAAATATTTCGTGCACTCCAGCACTCTGTGTTCAGCGGGGAGAAAGCTGCGGCAGACAGCGTGCGCTATTGTGACTTGACTATGGTGAACACTGCCATGTAAATTCGGTCAATTCTCGTGGATATTATTATTATCTTAGTAAGATAGTTGCGCTTTCAATGTTTCCTTGCGTTCGGCATACCTTTTATCAGTCAGGAAATTGGTATCTCACGAAAACATACTGTAACTGCTAAGATACACTAGATATCTCGTTTTATGTACAATTGTACCTAATATGTAACAGTTAACTTTGTAATAATGGAATGTGAGTCATTAAGTACATTTTTTGTACTTCTCTGTTTGTTATTTTTAGGTTCAGTCAGATTCTTTTGTAATCTTATTTTTTTTGCAAATTGTTTAAAAAAGAATGATAATTATAACTACTAATTCCTGAAATGTCTTGGCTCAAAGCTATGAAACACATCCGTCCACATGAAATCAGCATACCGAGTAGAAAACTGTTAATGGATGAAACCTATAATGAAAAATAATCAAAAAACAAACGTCATTGATTAATCCGCAGTTTTCTTATGCGGTGTTTTTCATGAATGAAAATGGACCTTCACAAAATTACAGAGTCAACCATCAAGCAAGATATTTATTTAATACTTAGTTCATTGTGAAACTTGAGCCTCTGATATTCTTCTATGCTAGTCCGTTAAGTCTGTGTCGATTCTATACTATAGTTAGTACCTCTAACTGACTTTCGTATTATTTTAAGCAGAATACAATAAGAATTTTTAGAATGGAAAGAGAATGGATTCGCCGGCAAGATGCAGGCAGGGCTCATTGTGCAAGGAACCGACCGCCATCGCCACCGTAATTAATAGCTTCCACTGTGTTTCAGTCGAACCCAGGGTTCCTGCGAGTAATTTAGTGCACGGGTTCCCAACAATTACTTACATTCATGCCAACATCAGAACAGATCGCTTACTGCTATCATAGCTAGAACCTCTCGCCCGGTCTTTTCTTTTTGTTTCATGATTCATCATCAATCATTTGCTCGGCTCGTAACGTGAATCTGAATTTTATTTTACCTAACAAAAAAGTGAGACTTGGTCCGCTTGCCAGAGCTGAGCTGTTCACAAGAGGCACTTGAGTTTTAAGTCTTTGTGAGGCTAGATCCGCTAGAATCATGTGCGGCATGCGCTAGTTCAAAGCTTTTCAATAGTGATATAGGTACCTGCCATTGAAAATATTTCATCATAATAGTAATAATATAGCCTTCTTTATACTGCCCGATTAGGACTATTAAAGTCTCATAATTCCAGCAGGAAGCCCAAGACATATTATTGTGTGGTAAAAATTCCAAATGGGAGGATAACTTGTCATGTCCCGGCTGGGTTTCGAACCCGCGACCTCTGGAATCTGGTTTCACAGAGTGCCTTACCACTGAGCTACCGGGACAGACAGAGCTTCATAGAGCTATTCTTAAAATTTAACAGGTAAAATACTATTTCCTTAGATATAGGGGACTTGGGCATATAGTACCCGTGACAGCCTGCGTTTCCTGTCTGGATGTCCAGCCTGATGTGCTGCAAGAGGAAACTGCGGGCTCTAGGTTCTGATATTGAGGTAATTTTCTTTCCGAGAACCTTCACTTCACTGGATTCATTGCCTCTTTACACTATTGTCTAGGGCTTCTAGGCACTACACTATTGCTTCTCCCATTGTTTCATGAGCTAATGTAAAGGGAAATTAGAGTAAAAAAATGTTTGATGTAGGGAATGAAAAAAAAGTACTTCCTAGTTATCAGAGTGGGGGCGCCAGGGACGGTTGAAAATGCTAAATAGAGGTTAATTTTAGTCACGGTCCTTTCTCTTTCTCTCGCGGAGTATTTATTTGTTTTTGTCCAACTTTTACATACATTGCAGCAGAACAATTTTCAAATAAACAATCTTAGTATCACTGCTATTACCACTTTTCCTGCATGCACTACTAGAGGATGCTGGAACTAGATCTGTCAATGAGGTGAAAGTCATGCGCTTCAAGGTTTTCTCCTTGAAGCGGCTATGTCGCTATGTATCTCCACAGGTTATCCTGGCAGTTCGATTCTGCCGAGATGAAGTTGACATCTGCATAACTGAAATTTTCAGGTTCTTAGAAATTGGAATCAGCTGTGGGGGCTTGTGCACATGTACATGGATATGTGACCCAGTACTGGGTTTGTACGTATACAGTAAGATTTCAGCATTCACATAACATTGCTTGTCTCGGATAGAGTCAGACGACTGAAATTCGGGTTTCGGCTGTTACTGCTTTACCATGTTCTGGTCTCTGAAACACGTATGATCTATGCTTAGAACTTGGTTTGGGGTCTCTTGAAGACTCAATGAATCTCTTGTGGTCCAAAACCTCAAGTATTTCGTTGTTGTGTTGGTTCAAATTTTGAAGAAGGAAAAAATCGCTTAATTTTTTTTTTTGAATTACTGAATAGCAGCCAGTAGGGAGACCCCACCCCCTCCTCTACTGCATAGCTGTTACTCACCTTAATTTGTCCCGGCGCGGCGGGCGGCGTGGCGACATAAATTATACATTCATCCCTGGGTATGGACAGTAACCAATTACTAATTATTCTTTTGAGTAAATTACACTTGATGTTTATCTGTTCCAATGTTTGATCATTCATTTGATGCAATCGGCCTCATTCTTTGCATGGACTGAGTGCTAATGGTGTGCTCAAAAGTCAGAGGCATAGTTAACCTTGTTAACTATGCCTCTATTGTCTGATGCTGTCAGTCAATATACAGTTAGGTATTTGAAGAGTCAACAAGCACTAGTCTGTGTGCGTAGAATCACGTGGCATGGGTGATAATACCATACAATATTTTGGTATAGTGCATTTGGAAGAGGTGTAATTCGATAAATTTCTGTCTGGTTGTCTAAGAAGATAGTCAAGTAGGTAAAGAACAACTTATTGCGTTTTTTAAACTCTCATCTTTGGGACTTGTGACTTACAGGTCTGCTGGCTGAATTCTTGCTTATAGGAAATCGTTTTTCCTGTATTCTAGAAATCTAGATGAACGAGGCCTCATAGGTTGCCGAAGTTTCACGAAATGACAATTTAGGGTTAAAAAATATTTACAACGAGAAATAGGGAACACTGTTTCCGTCCGAGATTTTTCGTATGAACCCTCTGATTGGTGCAAAGTTCTTGGTTGGCAGGACTTTCCACAAATCACAGCACACCATACAAAATATCTCGGATAAGAGATAGTCTTCTCCCATCCCCGTTTTAGTCCTGTTTTATTTTTTAGCACTTTTTGAAGAGAAGAAAAAAGTATGGTCACAGCAGCGCCTGTTCTAATTTGTGACGGAGGCTCTTGTCTGTTGCGTTTCATATTAGAGTGACTAGCTTGAAAATGTTAATAGATATTTTAATTTTTATAATTTTCTAGGTAGTTTGACAGTGGTTCTTGTCTGTTGTGTTTCATATTAAATTAGCTGACTTGCTTGAAAATGGTAACAGATATTTTAATTTTTAGTATATTTTAGGTTGTTTGACGGTGATTTACGGTGGGGGGGTCAACTCTCATGAAAATATCAATATCTGTTAACGTTTGGGCTGTGGTATTGTAAATAGACAAGCCCGAAGAGGACATATTCAGCCAGTCAGTCACGCACAGATTTGAGTTTTATATGGAGAGATGTTTGTTCCATACTTCTAATATGACAATGTGGAGTGCTCTGCAGTGTGTCTTGAACATTGAGTAACCTCCTGACCCAATCTCATTGCCATGAGAGATAGAAAGAATTTGTATTGTTTGCTACTTTTAATACATTTATGCTGCTCCTAAATGTAGCAGTGTACAGGATGGAAATTATATGCAGGAAGAGCTGTCTCCTTGGATTTAAAACACGTCAAAATGGGGCATTTACAAGTTGCTCAATAAATGTAAAATAATGAGAGCGCCTTATTTATTCTGCCCCATAAGGACTATTAAGTCCCATTTTTCCAGCAGTAAGCCCAAGACGTATAATTATGTGATTGAAATTCCAAATGGGACACTAATATTTTCATGTCCCGGACTAGGTTTCGAACCCGCGATTTCTGGATAACCAGACCGTCACGATGCCTTGACCATTGAGCTACTGGGACAGATCTATTAACCAGGAATTTTAAAAGGAATTCTCGAATTTTAAAATGGGAAGTGTTGGGAAGTCAGTTGGGTTCGACCTCATTTGATCCAAAAGAAAGAGTGAAACGTTGCGCAACAAAATGTTGCACGCAGTGGGATCCAGGCTCACATGAAGTTTTAGTGTAGATCAATTCTGAACCATAATCAGGTCTCAAGACCAAGGCAGGCAAGCAGTGCACTTGCTGACGTGCACTGGCTCTGTACCGAGCGTGTGCATTAGTGCATTTCTCTGCACTGAGATGTACGAGTGCAGATCTGTGTGTTCTTAAAATAAAACATCTTCTCCGAATTCTTTCTATTTCTCTTTTCGAGTTGTAAAGGAAGTGGCCTGCCCCTTTCTCTTTTAATTAGATCAGAGTGCCATTGTTACCCTGGCACGTAGTTCAATTGAACATTAAACAAAAGTGGCCAAGCTATAGAGAGGAACGAGATAGTCTACCCGCGGGCACTAAGTACACACACTCACTTATGACAATACAACAGTTGTGAGCCGTGCGTTGGCAGTTCCAGTGATCGAGAGCAAAACGAATGCCTCCATTATTATTTTTTTTAGCAACAGCCTTGATTTAATTATTCACAATGTTCAGAGGAGATGTGGAAAGAAATTCCTTGAGGAAGCTGGAGTTGGAGTTGGAGGGGATAGTGTGAATGTCACGCGACCTAAAAAATCGCCAGCGTCGATGGCGCGTTGAATGCACCGGTTCTCGTGGGATCACCGAAGTTAAGCAACGTCCAGCGAGGTGAAGATTTCGTGATGCTGGCTGCCTGGCATTCCGGCCCAACCTAGGCTGGGTAAAGTCAATGTGGGTAGCAGTTTTGTAAGTTTCCTGCGAATGGAGGGTAAAACCCCCGTCGTGTATGATCATGCAGTTGAAAAACGACGCTAAACTCTAATAAAACAAACCTAAAAAATCAACCCGTGCAGCCTCAGTGGTTGAGATTTCTGACGGAAAGCCCACCAAAGAGTCGACAAGTATGAAGCCCTTAAGAAAAGAAATAGCAGAAATGAATTGTAGGAAAACAAATCAAGAAGAAGTAAGTTTTCCTTATTGACAGAGGCGCGTTGCCAATTGATAAAATGAAATTACATTTCCATAATGCTGAATCGAAGTACGAAGTATTACATCACAAAAATACATTCATACATTCAAAGTGGTCAATAATAGTAACGAATAAGGTGGGTTTCTTCTCGAAATGTCATTAGTGGTGTTGACGTTATCTAAAAGTAGTACTTAGGAAGGAAAAAGTTATGATACTTATCATTAATTACCTCAGAACCTCATTGTTATTGTATCAAGTAATGTATTGTTAACTGTACCAAGTAATGTATTGTTACTGTATCTACTATTGTATTGTTATTGTACCAAGTTTTTATTTTGTTATATATCAAGTATTGAATTGTTAGTGTACCAAGTAATGTATTGTTACCTACTATTGTTTGGTTATTGTACCAAGGGATGAGTGGATCCCACCCAATGCATGGATTTTAAGCAGTAACCTTGCCCTAGTGGTTCCTTAAAAGGATGTGTTGTTGTTTGATTGCAATATCATCTTTTAAATTATTTTTTTGTATTTTTACTATCATCAATTATTTTTTTTGTATTTTTATTCTTTTAACTTTTTGTTAATTTTTTTTTAAATAGTTTGTTAAATGTTTATATTGGATTCTTTCCGTCAAAGTCCCTTTGAGCACCATTACCATTACCATTAAAATCATCTTGAATATTGCTATAGCCCTACATAGTCTACATGTCATACAGGAGCAGGACTCCAAGACAACGGATTCTTAATGTTTCATTACCTGCCCTATTAATATTCACATTCACAATGGAAGATGCATCACGGAAACAGGAAGCACGTTGCTGTCCGCTGCTTGGCTCTCTGGTATAATGATGAGGTGGTCAATATCACTGATGGAGCTCTGTACTCAGGACACACTGGATGACTCGAACAACGGGACAGATTGACGCATCTATACAGTATCAACAGAAAAGTGAGAAGTTGTATTAGATGTACATGAATATCAGAACATACCTAGACAGCTGTTTCGAGCTTATTTGCTCTCATCAGCAGGTAATAGTCCTGAATATTCATGCCATCAACTTACCTCTCTATTTTAATCAGTATAAACAGAAAAGTGAGAAGTTGTATTACATAGAAGACAAAATTCTGTTCTATGTCTTCATGGGACTGGACACTGGTTGTTCTAGCCTTCATTCGAAAAAGCACTCTCAATCTCAAAATCCCCAATCCCCCCAAACGTCAAATTTCTTTCAAATAACCCAGAGTTTGATTTTTACCCGAATAACCCAACCAGAGTGCGTTTAAAAGAGAAATTTAGGGATTGTGAGAGTGATATCCAGATATACCAGCACAGATGTTCCAGCCTAGTGGACTCGTCACCTGAGAGCTGTCCAGAACTCACAATACGTTATTATGTCATAGACTCCTCCTCACATTATTTGCCAGGAAACTCATTGCTTGCTCGTAATACCGCCACTGGTCGCTACCCATACAAATAGCCACTCAATTTTCCTCACGAGGTTCTATGCGTGAACCCCTACATCCAAGTACAGAGTCAAAAAAATCCGAATCCGCCAAGAATTGAACACAGGTCTCCTGCGCATTAATCGACCACGTAATTTAGCTGTACGGAACCGAAATAAATCGAGACCGCCAGGAATCGAACTCGGGTCACTGTGCGTGCAAGCCGAGTGCGCTACCCACTCAACCCCCCTGTGTGACTCCGTAATTTAGCTAATGATCACATACTTGGATTATTATCTTGTTTGTTGGGTGACAGTTGTGCCGGGGGGGAGAGAGGTTGTTACGTTACACCAACTCTGTTCGACGCAATAAACGCAAAAGTCATAAACAATGGCCTTGTGGGTATTTGAATAACAGCAGTAGGCAATTGGTCGGAGAGGAGTGGCTCACGGTTGAGGCGTCTCCCTTGTCTTACCACTCACCACTCATATATAGCCTGGCATATCTTTGTCCGCCTCGTGTTCGATGGGAACATCTTGTATGTGGTCAATGTTGATGTCATCGTAAATATGCCCGTCATCTGTGGTCATAGCACAGCCCGCCCCCGTTCTTATCTGCCCAACATTTAGGATATCTTCATTTTTTTAAACGTTTTATTTATTTATTAACAATTTTGGATTTTTACAAAGGTTCTTTTCCTAAGCTAATGATAAAAGCTTCTAAGAACCTTCTTCATTATTATAATCGAACAAATTGAGGTCTTCGTTTCAACAAGGCAGTTTGCAGATTTGTCCGTCTCTTATTGACACGATAACTCATTAACGAATGCTCCACAATATTGATGATCTTTTGTACGTATGTTCATTGGAATCTCGAAATTCGCTGTATAGGCCAACTTGGGCGAATTGACGGTCTCAAAAATGGGCACAATGTAATTCAAAGGTATCACGTTATGTAACGGAAGAATAACTAATGTTTCAATTATGTTGGGACTCCATCTGATTAACCCGGTGTCCACTGTTGTTGCTATTCAACGAGGCAAATGCTATAAAATTGAATGTAAATTAAAGAACTTTAGAGGAAATCTAGAGAGAAATAAACAAATTATTTATACTTATAAATACCTGTTTGCAGAAACCAATGTGCAAGAATGAAACAAAGTAACCGATGTGTTGTTGGCATTGTTTTCAAAAAATAATATGCTTTACTTGCATTTTGCATATGTATGCCAAGTTGTGAGCAATGTTCGAGAAATGTTCAGGATTTTTTATTCGAGGAAGATTTCGCAGCCATACAGGCGCCTAATTGGATAGTTTTTGTTGTTTTTTTACTCTTTTTTACCTACCTACTTACGTACTACCTGTTTTTTTTTAAGAACATTGAAGTTGAGAGGAAGTTTATATTTATTTATCTATTTATTTTATTTATCAAGTTCAGAATTTGTCGGTGACCACTGTACATCAAACCATCGCAATGCTGGCGATGCCCGGCCCCACCCAGACTGGGAGAGGTTGATGTGGGTAGCTGGTGATGATGAGTTTCTAAATGCCCGTCTCTAATGATCTATGATGTAGATTGGTATTGGTTGTGAAGGTAGTCATTGGCATTCAAGTGGTTAAGGGTCCAGTCTAGTTATGAAGGTAGCGTATGGATCCATTGGTTCGAATCTCACCCATTGCATGAATTTTTCCTCATTTATTGGAGTATTGAGTATGTGACTACATAATAATTAGATTCTGAGGGCTAGGTGGTAGAAAAAATTAGATTTAAGTGAAAGAATTAAAACGAGCAACCCCCTCGAAGTAATACGCTGTAGTACCGAGGGTATACGGTATACATTGCAACAAAAAAAAAACCTCGCCGGGTGGTGTTACCTTGTACAAAAGAGTATTAATATTGAAGACGTTATGCCAAAAAAGAGTGTATAAAAAGTTTCGGCGTTCCATAACTATTTTATTAGTAGTTCTGCTCGTGTTGGGATAGCAGAGCGAATAAATTGTACTGGAATGAAGGAATTGTAACAAGCTCCGAGTTTATATCAAGTAGCCATGTTCGAGTTGAGCTGGAAATTTATTGCCTTTGATTGTAAATAATAAAACTGAATTCAATCAGAAAAAAAGGTCTTGCTGAAATTTATACGTGTGTGTGCGGGTTTGGACAGGCGCTATTTATCTGGGTTGGTTTGAGATATGTGAGGATGTATACATCATCGTGGGAGAATTATTGACAGCCTGATAACCCAGGACATGGAGAGCAATACAAATGCTGAGCTTGTACAATGATACGGTCAGTGCTGTCTACATTCGAGGGCCTTCCTGCTTGTGAACTTGAGAAAAAAAAGAAAAGTTTATCTCTGCTTGGCAATCATGTGTTCACGGCTTTTTTGAACGGTGGATGAGTTATTTATTTTTTAAATATCATTATTCCTAAAACATTCCTTAGGTCATCCGAGATGGGGATTTTAGCCTCATTTTGCTGGAAACAAACCTCATCCAGCCTGCGTTGGACCAAGACTAGTCAGCATCGCGAAGTGTCGGATTTGAATGGTCACATTGGTCACCCATCAAAGTTATAACATCTCTGCATCGCTGAAACTTGCTTAACTTCATTGACAGAGTGAGAACTGGTACTTAATATTTACGTATAAAGACTTTTTAGTTTTGAATATCAAACGGTAAAAAATCTGATTTTGTGACACAGTATGGAAACAAATATTGCAGGTATTCGAGAATCAGATACATGAGTATGAATCTGAATAATGAGCCAGCGACCTACAGATTTTTTTTATCTGACTGTTGTATATTTTCGCTAAAAAGATAAATTGTTACATTGTTATAAATTATAATAACATCCAATTTCTTCTTTCTAAAATGGAATAAATCAGAAGACATCAATAGACGTAAATCAGTAGTTGCTTTCTAACTTGTAGACCAGGCTCCATATATCATCTCAGTTGTGATGTACTGATGTTCATTAACTTCCATACTTGACGAATGCATACAAAAATAAATTTAAAAGTAAAAATAAAAAATCTCACAATCTCTTTCTCTTAGAAGCCCTTCAAAGCTTAGGAGAAGTATCTTTGTATTAATGTTTCTTTATAAAGAAAATAATTTAATAAACTATTATTATTTATTATAACCCCCCCTTTAGTTAGGACATCTGTATATTCTCTCGTAAGAATAATTTTGTCTCAAGAATTTTACATCTATATTTCATAATTTCTTCACCAAATCTTTTCTCCTTTTTTTTTTGTAATTTTCCAGCTCAAGTTGTTAGTTAGTCCTGCACAGACGTGTGATGTGCCCACCAGTTTATTTCCTTTCCTCTTTCTCTGAAGAGGCTGTTACCTCTTCAGAAATAAGGCATTAGAATTTGAAGAGAGGAGGAGGTATTCCAGAGATTTGCAACAAGTGAGCTTTGCTGTCCGGTAGCCTGCGCTGTAATTGATTTGGCTTCCTGCATGGTACGCGACGGGCCGGTATTGTCTATCTTGAAAGGAAGATTGATGATGTGCGCATCCTCGCATCCTCTTTATTAGAGTGTTGGCTGCTATCATTTATGAATTTATCAAACTCGTGCTTGAAATAAAAGTTGCAAGTTAAGTACATCAGGAATGTCCGATATACTATGTATTGTATAGTGTAAGCATCACTTAGAAAGCAACTCTGTTAGGGGAGCGTGGGGTAAAACGGGTCCCGTACAAAGTTGCAAGTTAAGTACAGGAATGTCCGATATACTGTGTATTGTGTATAGACTGTATAGTGTAAGCATCACTTAGAAAGCAACACCATGTTAGGGGAGCGTGGGGTAAAACGGGTTCCGTAATGTTTTGTTGATCCAAATGACCAAGGAATTTGAAGGTCAATTTATCATTTCAGAATTGATTGATTGTACTTTTTTTTAACAATATTGTCCACAAATGTTTGTACGTTAACAAGAGCAACACTCATCTTAGAAGCCAAATAAAAATGGCTCAGGATGGGTCCTCTGTAAACAAAACAAAAATATGAAAAATAAAACAAATTATTAAATCATTTATTATTATATTATGTCGGTGATGATAGTATACAGCCGGTTAATTATGCCTACTCAGGTAACATTTAATTGACCTTTGATAAACCTGTAGAACTCGCATTATGTTAACACAAAGGAGAGCATATTCTCTGAGAAGATGAAGATATTAGGATTAATACATTACTCTCCATCAGCACATTCTTGCAGAGTTTCGAAAACTTGCACATTGCATAAATCACTTGTGCTGATTTCTTGGCTCTTGTCAATGCGTTGTTCATTATCGCTTGCGCGTTGACACACATTTTATGACGTTTTCTGTACGTTCCACTGGGTTTGAGATTTATGGGGTCCGATACTTTGCAATTGAATCATTAAGTGGCAATTACCTAATGAGAAGATGTCCCGTGCTGCATTGTGACCTTTCTACTGGCACAGAGTACCTATGCAAACTTAGAATTATGAGAGTCTTGTTATCTCCAGCAGGTTTGATTGAGGAAATTTCTTCAATAGTTAGCTTTTCATGTGGCTGTTGTGCTCATTTATGTCAATAAATTGACAAACTACGAACTCCCATGACTATAATATGGTATCTATCTCTTGAATCTCGAGTTCATCAGAACTCTAGTATTTTTTTTTCTTTAAAATTTCTTCTTCTCTATATCAACTAGGAAATAAATGGTTTTGATATAAATATGCCATGAACGAATAAATTACCTATGGGGGTTCTTCTCAGATTTTTGACAAAGTTTTTTTTATTGTACTTCTATCCACCTGAAAGAGGTGAAGCAAAAAAAGAAAATCATTTGAAATCGCTGTGGTCAGTTTATATTAATAATAGACCCTTCAGTGGAGAAGTTAACTATTTGGGGAGGTTATTGGGGGGTGCTATTATTCTGTGGTCATACAATAAAATAAATGAGAGGAAAATACATGCATCGGGTGGGATCCGAACCTAAGGAATCCCACACTACCTGAATTACTAGCCTGGCGCCTTGACCACCAATGCTTGGTCTCAACTCCTAACCCCGCCCTCTGTTGATCAAGCCAGCATACGTCATACTCAGAGTGCAAGCATACGTCATGCATAAGATGCAAGCAAGCGAATGCCTAGGCGGACTGCTTCTCCTACGCACCCATCAAGCCCTGATAGAAGTTCTTAAAATACGGAGAACGCTAAGTTAATGATGAAATTAAAGGATGAAAAGTTTCGGAATTGTTTGTAATAAACTGTCGAAAGTTCAGAGAACGATGTAAGGTGAGCTCGCTCTGAGATACCTAGCTTTGGAGATGAGGCTTTTCGCCCACATTTGAATCTGAATTGAGTTTTTGACTTGATGCTTATGATTTGTTTGAAATAACCATGGCTCGCTCTTTAGGTCTGTCTCTCTTTCGTATGATTGGCCTCTTCACTTCACTCCTAAGATGCATCAAGTGAGTAAAGACGTGTCTTCAAGCATCAATGCTGTTATGATGGTATCACAATAGGCGTACGTCAAGTTTAAATTGCTCTGGTATGTAAAAGGGGGTTTTTACTCTGAATTTTCACGGTGAAAATAATTAATTTGTATTCAGACATTCTCGCACTTAGTAGAAAGCACAATAGAATTTCTCCTGATTTTAAGGTATAAATAGTTTTTCGACTCATATTAGAGGTCGACACTTGATTTAGTCTACATTTTAATCAAACAGAATTATATAAACTATGTATGTCTGTCCCGGTAGCTCAGTGGTAAAGGCGGCGGTCTAGTTGGTAATCTAGATGTCGCGGGTTCGAAACCCAGCCGGGACATATTTTCGGGTAAGCAAGTGACTGAACAAGCTCCAGTTGAACGAAACCTGACACCCACTTGCTTTTGATGGTGCCTTCAAAATTATAGCTACGAGGTATTTCGTTTTGATTCCGAGAGAGTGATACCTAACGTAGGTATAGCCGTATGGCCGCATCGTAAAATAGGCTAATTTATTGAGAGGCTCCTAATATTACTGAGAACGTGTGTTCGGAATTGAGATTGTACAGGGTGGTTCCATGATGGACTTTTGTTAATTGATTCATTACGTGTCCGTAAGATAGGCACCTATCCCATGTTGGTGAAAAGATTATATGGGCGCCCAGATCGATCCAAAGTCTAAGCTCCTACCATGAACATTTTTGGTGACCTTTTTTGGGTTTGATTATTTAATCTGATTAACTGAAAAATTAACGTGGGTTACATGATTTAATCTTGTCACGGCGATAGGAAAGTAGTATCCTGGAGCCAGAATGATTCTTGTCAGTGAGATATAAGTGCAAGATAGTTCCTGTGTAAAAGGATTTATTTGGTGGACCCAAGATTTGGGAAAATTAATTTCTAATCGTGATTAGGTAAAAGGTACATACATACAGATACCGTAGTATGTGTAATGATAACTTGGTTTCAAAATGAGTTTTTAATGTAGGGAAATTAAAAAAAGTCATAAAATATTTATTTTTTATAATAGTCACTGTGGCAGAGCGAGTTAGCGCGCTAGGCATTGCACACATGGTGACCTGGGTTCGATTCCCAGCGGGGGAGGATTTTTTCTGCTCTGTACTTGGATGTTCGGGGTCCACTCATACCTCGTGAGGAAAAATGAGTAGCTGCTTTAATGTGAAGCAGCGACCAGTGGCAGAATCTTAGGCAAAAAAGTAATACAAGATATTGTAAATTAAAGTGGTAAAGTCCTATGATTCTGCGCTACCCACTAAAATTGTGACATAATAACACAAAGAAAAAGCATTCATAATGTTCATTCATTCATAATGTTCATAAAATATTTATTTTTTCAGCCCATAAGTATTAAGAACCGGGATGCATCCGGATGTAAAGCTTGCAGCGTAGCAACGAGAATAAATAAATTTATCTGTGTTATGCACAAGTGGCATCACAATTCCGATAAATTTATTTCCGAAAAATTTCTATAATATTAGAAATCGGAAGTATTTTTTTCATTTCATTTTGAACAACCTGTATATGAGACTTGATTCTAGCAGGATAAATCATGGTGGGCGACCCGCTCATGATTACCCGAAAATATTCGAGATAATGTTGGATTAGATTACATAGAAGATAGCCCATATAGCACTCATCAATTCACTGTCTAGTCCTTGGCGTTAATATCTTGTTAACATGGGCCATTTAGTCCTGGGTGGTGTGTGGCCCAGAGCCATGCAATGGCATTTTCAGTACTGATTCCAACACCGATATTCAACTTCGCAACTTTCAACCTGTTTGAAAATTACAAGAAATTTGCCCAATAGGTTTGTACCACTTTCCAGAATTACGGTTATCTTTGCAATTTAAATAGCACTATTTTGCGCGTTTTACAAAAATTAAACAGAGAACGTGGTGGTATTTTTGGCCCAGTCCCAGGCTGGGTGAAGTTAACGTAACATACCTGTTACTATTCCCAGCGATTCGGGGGTAAAACCCCCGTCCTGGATATAATTCAAATCAATTAGTTATCATTATTATAAAGTAAATATATATTAGTTATCATCATCATCTTATTATTATTTTGTTTTAATTACTTTCGCGATACCACAACTACTCAAACTTGCTTTACTAAATCTACGCTGAAACCGGGACTTGAACCACCGACCTCCACGTTACATGTTACTTATTTAAAATTTACCAAGTTTTACCAAGAGTTGTGTATAATTATAAGTGTTTCCTGAGAACTGATATATTTCATTAAATATAATCTCTTGTTTTTAAGACTTTTTAACAAGTATAGGTACAGAATGATTGTCAATATTGGTTACTGATTTCAGATCTAATATCATTGTAGTTTTGGGTACATTTCAGCACTGTGTCCATTACGAGTACGCTTCTTTACCACTCAAAAGTTCCTATGACAAATCGCGTCAGTTACAAAGTTTTTTATTCTACAACTATTCACAACTTTCTATTCTACAACTCTGCGTCGATCTAAATACAATTTCAATTGTGCTTGTGGAATGTGCAAGGCACACAGATTCGTTTGGCATTGTTGAAAACGAGTTGCGTCCTTCAGGTATTTAATCAATTTTTTGTGAAATGTGAGAAGCGTAATTAAAAGTCCACTCGGTTCTACTGTGTCCACGATGACAAGGGCTATGCGATATGATCCTCACTCCGGCTATCGTGTCCTCGCAGCGCTAAATCACGGTGAGTCCGGTGAACACAAGAATCCAAGAAGATCCTAGATAAGGAGATAGACAAGGCAGCCACATTCCGAAGCATCGATTTAGTTCTTCTTCTTTGTCATCACAGACTACTCATGAGCCGTGGACAGGTACAATGCAGTTGACACGAAAAGTGAGCCGCCACTGGTATGTAAGTTCTGGTCGAACTTTGAGTCCTTTAGGGCCAATTTTCCCCACCTTCAGCACAAGATTTTATCTGTTAAAGTGGATACCTTCAACAGATCGTCAACAAATTTTGAGGGTATACACCCTCAAAATTTGTTGACGAAGTTTATTTGTTAAAAAATAAATACATGGAAACTTAAAAAAAAATATAAAATAGGATTACGAATCCCAAAAACACTCTTTAGTGGAAGGTAACCACCAGGCGAGGTTAATGCTCTAAGCATTTTCTACCACCTAACCCTACCAGTTACAGGGTACAGGGCTCCTACTATCTCGGATAAAGTCTTCTCTTGTCCAAATTCTAATGTTGTAAAATAAAATGAAAACAAAGATTAGTGAAGACCGACCGCCCCATAAGTCAGACCTTTGTTTCTGATATGCTCCTGTGACGGCTACACACACACAGAGTTACATCAATTCTTAAAGAAGTGGCAGATATTCGTTCGTCCAAATAGAAGAAAAGTTAAAGTCAGCAATCGCCTTCGAGGAGAAGCCAGCATTCGCCATCTCTTTCACAGTTTGTTCATCATGTTTTTTTTTTTTTTTTTTTTTTTTTTTTTTTTAAGTAAAGACTGCAAAATTTTCTTTCAAGCCTGAGTTTCAGATAAATTCTAGTCGATGTCGTATGTCCTCCGTCCACCTGATTCTCTTGGAACTGGACGTGAAAAAAAGAAAAAAAAAAAAAAAAAAAAAAACACAACCAATCCTAATGAGTCTAATGACTGTTGTCGATGTAGATTTTCTGGAATCGATAATGTTGATTATCGACAGACAGTGCAGTAGTCCACATGAAGACGTGCAATTAGTCGAGCAGTTTCCAAGGGTTTGACATCTAGTTTGCTGTAATTACAGTGCGAGATGCAATAAAATGCCACACACTCACTGTGTGTGCTGTTCTCAGTTATGCTGAATGCTGTGCAGGAATCTCTGCACCTGAAACAATTCACTACTGAACTTATTGTTGAACCAAAAGGGGGAAGAAATAGTCCGGACTCCATTGCACTTTTCAAAACGCAAATTGGTGTTTTTCCAAATTAGATTTTGGTCCAGTTTATTCATAGCTCTGATCTTTTAGTTAATCCTTTTGAAATGTATTAGTATTTATCAGAATAATGTTTAGGTATTAGTTTGGGACCTTATTTTGGGCCCCCAAAAGTCTATAAAATCGATACCTCATTTGAAAGGCATTCAAAATTATAATGCTTTTTAGCTCAAGTATAGATTTCCATTATTATTAATAGTTTATTTAATTAGCTACCACAAAAAATTACCCAATATGGTTATACATGTCAACACTTTACAACATTAGTTAGTAGTTTGTTGATTTCAAAGTTCTATCCAAGAGATATGGCTGTGATACAGGACACTTGTCTTATTAATAGTGTTTTTTTTTAACCAAAATTTTAATGTGTTGACTAAGTTATACATAGTACCCAGCCCTGGGCTTTAGCTTGTTCACCAGGGATTCTTCTTCATAATTCATTATGAGCGGCTCAATCATAAGATTTGGATCTTATTCTCGCATTCATTTGTTTATATTAGCGCAAACTCACTAAAAGCTTGTTCTTCGTCCGGGGGACCTCTGAACCATCACAAAAAAACTCGAAACCGGTTAATATTTGCTCGGCTCTGAATTTGACGTAGCAAATCAAGAAGTGACCACCGCCAGTGAAATGACGGAATCTTGATTTGTACAAGAAAATAAAGAAGCAGGCGAATGAACAATAGCGAGAAGGAAGACCAGGTAAATTGTCGAAATCTCATTTTAAAGTCCCGTCCCATCAATTAGCAAGCACTACGAGTATATTAAGTATTCAAGTCTAAACTCACGGACTGATGGTTTTTTATATTGGGTCAAAAATAAACCCATACAACCATGATAGTTTATTTGTTTGGATATCTAAACAATACAATGCAAACGTATTGAATAAACCATTAAACCATTCTTGTGAAACATCTGCATGTTGAGGGAGCTTGGGCTGAAAAACCAAAAATTTCTAAATTCCCTTGTTAGGGCTAAAAACTGTCCGCTCGATTTTTTTCGCCCGTCCATATTGTAAAAAAAATACTACCGCGATTTTAAGATGTTTATATTTACGAACTTTTCGTTGTTGGGTGATTATGGTTGAATTTATGTTGTTTTTGTGTTTTTTGTCGGGAGTTTCTATTCAATTCGGGCCAAATTCTCTTCGCAAATCATTTTAGGTAACTTAAATTATTCTCTCCGTTTTACCGGAATTCCTTTCTTTTCCAGAATAACTTTTAAATACAGACAGCTGTTAGCATATCTTGTTTCCAGCTTTAGCAATGCCAACTGACCAAAATATTTAACAATACTTTTAAAATTCTACTGAATCAATAAAATCAGTGGGCTTTATAAGTGTTTAACTGGTGGTATGGTGGAGAATTTCGTAAAGTTTATCTCAGAAACTCGCTCTCCAAGCTGAGCCCTGAAGGCAAGTAATTAATAAAATACAACGCCCTCAGTGTACGCATTAAGCAATGTAATATCCTCTTGATTTATTTGAGAAATACCTAGGTATAAAATAATTAGTACATTTTTTTTTCTTCATTTTATTTCGTACGAGCAACGGGTTTTGAAAGTGGTCTTCCCCCAATATGGAAATGAATTTATCGCTCCTGATTTGCTTCAGGTAATCAGAAGAGAAATTCAATGCCCATAGGATCCGCCGGGCAGACTGTTTCCTGTCCCTATTTGTCACCAATATGGAGACACTCGGTCTTGCTGGGTTGAAAAGTAAAGAACGAGCTTTGGTTGAATGAAGAATCTGTAACGAGAGAGATTAATACGTAAGTGCATCAGGTCTTCAGATGAATCTGCTCTCTGAAACTGAAATGATCACTCAGACGTACATATGACTCGTATTATTACTTCCGATAAATTTCTAATATTAGAAATCGGAAGTATTGTGTTCGTTTTTGTAAAAAAAAAAAAATATTTTTTTGCTCTGATATCAATTTTTTCTTCATATTTCTGGACGTTTCATAACCTCCTGAGCAACTTTGGTTTTGTGTCTGTCTGTCGGGTAAAAACATTCCTTGTTACGTGCGAATCTCAGAAACCACCAAACGGATTTCGACGAAATTTTATACACATATAGGAGTAGATGGTCCCATTTTAAATTCATGAACTTTGCACTAGTGGTTCTAGGTTATGTTTCGGTATTTTGCTAACAAATTTCGTATTTTGTTCTGTTTTCAGGTAAATATCAATCTATTTAATGCCACAATCATGTGAATCATGTTAGTTCATGGATATGGCTGACCATTGACTTGTAAGTTTAGAGTTAAAACGTTTATCTAGAAATAATCCTTTTTTGGTAGCCCACACAAAGCATGTATATGTTAAATCAATGAATAAAAAACAGTGTTACAAATTCAACAATTAGCACATGTGAATACTTTTTATAAAATGTTGATAAATAATTTTTGCCAGCAATTAATACATTTTGATCTCAAAACATGTTTGTGATAAGCTGATAAGTGATACATATACCTATATCTTCATCATTCAAATTCAAATTGAACGATATACGTACAATTTAATAAAGGTTGTTCAATCCATTTAAAAAGATGACTATTGATCCCACGCATAATCGACTCTGAAATCCACAGGATTTATTTAAATGTGAATGAATGGAAATAGCTCTTTCGGTTGTAGTTTGATATCTTGCTCACCACCTTAATGATGTATGCAAAATTGACATTTCTAATCAACACGATCATTAGGATGGAAAGTATCACTGAACCTGAATGAGTTTGACATATTGGAGTGTGTGATGAGGCGTTGGGGCGATTCCTTGCGGGCTGAATAAAGCAATAAACTCATTGATCCGTCCGAAGCCGGGTGGTCCAAGCAAGACCTCTCAGATAATATTCAAATGGGAACACAGGACCTCTTGAGATAAGTTCTAATGGGGATGTCTTTATTATCTGTTTCATTGTGTCGCTGTCTGGTCCGTATCCATACTAATAATACTCTGGTCCATGCTAGTCCGTATCCATACTGACCATACTAATAATGTCCGTGTAAACTTTATCCACTTATTACCTCTTTATCCTGCGCCTGAATAAATACACACTGCCTCAGGTTTGGATGAAATTTCATTGTTTTCTTCATAAATAAATTAATCCATACAAACTAAATAATTTATTATTTCACAAGTTTGAAGGGTTAGAATTCGTGAGAAAAAAAAAAGAATTCGTGCATTTATAAAAAAAAATTTGTTTGTATTAATTGTTTTTCTAGTATTTAACCACATAAGGTAATCCGTATGTTAACACTTATCAAACTGTCATAGAAGCTTCCTGTTAATTTGGTACTAAATATATTTAACTAAATCACTTCATCTAAATCATCAGTCTCATCACTTATGAGATTTCTCATAGTCTATTTTTTTTTCATTGCAAATTTTCCATCCTCAATTGCCAAATCCTCGATCATGGAACGTACATATTTTTTACAAGCAAGTTCAGAAACTAAGTCAAAACGCTTCTTGCACTATAGTCTATAGTTCACTATACAAGAACCAGGATGAATCATAGAGGAAACAACCAACTCCAATGAAAATTGGAACCATGAGGTGGTTCAAATGAGTGTGAAAATCTGGTGGTCTTGGGCCCACGCGGTCTGCTAGTACCGATATTGAAATATTGTCAATTCCATCAGATAATTAATGATCAATGCACCCCGCTACATTACTCCTGCCTGTGTTCCTGTATGTTCCACTTGTTGATTATAAAACCCAAGGTTGATCCTAATCAAACAATTGTTAATTGAGGAGATTATAAGAACAACTTTTCGTTATGTTTACATTGTTTAGTCATGGCCGGTTTTCTTATGAGTTCAATCTGAAAATCTGATCAATACGCCTGTCTGAGCATTATCTACATAATTTATGATTTCATTCTTACGTCAACACAACTCAACACAAGTCGTCTTATTTCCGTGATATTATCATATCATCATCATCATAATATCATCTCTCATATTTTAATTTTTATTAATGTCTGGGCAAGGACTTCGATTGTTATAGAACTCTCTTTGAATAAATGTTCTTTTAATTTTTTTAGGTGATTCCATTACTTTCCTTTATAAAGTACAAGAAAAGTAAAAATAAATAAAGATATAATGTCTTCGTTTATTTTTTTTTTAGGTGATTCCATTACTTTCCTTTATAAAGTACAAGAAAAGTAAAAATAAATAAAGATATAATGTCTTCGTTTATTTTTTTTAGGTGATTCCATTACTTTCCTTTCTAAAAGTACAAGGAAAGTTTAAAAAATATCTATTGTATAATGTCTTCTTCTTTCACTTTGCCTTTTCTCAAACTTACTTGGGGTTGGAATTTGTCAACCTCGTTCTCATGATTAAGGTTGTTTTTATGGTTATTATCAGCTAGATGCCTTCTTTCCTTACACCAACCCTGTTAAGGTGGCTAACGATTTGTGTTATTATTATTATGTAACTCTTTATTAAATGGACATTTGTATTTACAAACAAATAATTATAAAAATTAAAATACATCAAAATTTAGAACAATATATTCAAGAAAAGAAAACATAAACAACATAGATAATTTAGGGGGGTGCGGAAGAGAATGCCGTTGGCATTAGCACCGCCCTTGATCAAGTTTTGTTTTTATTAATTTCAATTTCTATGTTTGTATATATTTTATGTCATTTGTAAATAAAACTTGATCGAACATGTTTAATAATAATAAAATAGATAAAATATATACAGATGTCCTGACTAAAGGGCGGGGCTATTGCCTATGACACTGACCTGACATTACTGGTCCCGTATATTTGATTACTGTCCCCAACTGCGAAATATTAGTCCGTTACCTTTTAATAAAAAAAGATGGAATGCGAATTTTTGGTATTCCTTCTGTATTTTTTTCCTTCTGTCGACAACAAAGTGAACTTAGGTTTGAAAGGCCATTCACCCCATAAAACAACTCCGGAGCACTCGCTTTTGAACATCAACTTTATTACTTGTTTCAAACATATTAACATGGCACAGAAAGTCATTATTCTAATGTGCTCTTAAGAAGTCTTCGTTCCTGTTCCTCGGTAGCCATCAATGCGAACAGCATCTAGGCTGGTGGTATGGCTATTTGTTTTAGCCAGGCAGTATTTATCATCCACTGATTGTACATACATTACGCATGATATCAATCACTTTGTGATTGATTTGTCTATTTTAACATTGATTGGTTTGTTTGAATCGTCTGATTTCTAAACATTGATGGATTCGTCTAGTTTCCACAGTTCCTTCACATGACTTCTGAATGCAGGCGCTGGTTGTGAGCAGGTGTATTAGCGTGCATTTTTGTTGCATAAAAAAACGATCTTTAACAGTAGTTAAATCCTTGTTCAGTTGTTTGGAATTCAAAAATTTCAGGAATGTCTTGTAGGGAGAGAGTGAGATAACTTACTAATAAAGTAAATACATAATATTGTTCTGTACATATTATTAGTCGGTTTAACTTGGAAGTAATACTCAGCTGTCGGTATGAATAGGTTTTCTCCAATCCAACATTCTTGATCAATTACTGCAATTTTTGTCGTATAAAAAATCTACTGTACCTAATTCCTTTTCTTGTAGTGTAATGAATGAACTATGCCATTTTCGATGAACTTCGATGATACATATGACATAATTATTTTATTTATAATAGGTATGTATCAATGGTACAATAGTACCGTAGGCCCTCAAAAGTAATACTTTGTATCACAAAATTATTATTATTAGTATGTAGGCATAACTGTTAAATCAAATGGAATCGTTGGCGTTAGGAAGAACTTCCATCAGTAAACAGGTGCCACAACCAACCTCAACCATGAGGTTGAACAATGCCGACCCCAAGTAGGTAGGATTGGGAAAAGGAAAAGGGAAAAAAGAAGAAGAAGAGGCATAACTTTATTTAAATCATAAATTGTGTTCAACATTACTCTCAAGACCTCAAGATTTAGTCATGTCACAAAATAATGCCATTTACAGTGTATCCCTATAATGTGAATGAAAAAATATTGAATCTATTTATCCCTCTCTGAACGGACTTGTTACTAGTTCATCAAAGAATAGTCTTCATGGAAGAATCAACCATATGTTGGAACAGTGACTACACTGCAGTGTCCATCCATTCAAACTGTAATTACATCAATGGGATAATAGAGATTGTGTATGTTAGAGGCTCTTCATCAGATAGTTGTTGATAGTGCCCAACTGCCCGTGCTTACAGATGGATGATGAGTGCGAGAGAGAGAGAGAGAGAAAGAGAGCAGATGAAAGAGTGAGAGAGAGATAAAGGTTGATGTCAAAGAGATTTCGCAATTTCAAAAAAGCTGACTTTGGAAATATTAGTACTGAATTACGTAAAATAAACTGGGATAAATTACTTTCAAGTCAAGATATTGACATTTCAACCCATTATTTTTATGAAAAACTCAACAGTATCATTAATACATACGTACCAGAAACCCCAGAACGAATTTTAAAATTCCCCATTTATTTTAATAATGAATTAAAACAGTTAATTTACGAAAAGAAAATAAAACATAAAGAATATAAATCACGTAACTGCCAGACTAGTTATGTGGAATTCTCAGAGTTACGATCAAAATGCGAGAAATTAATAAAAAAATTATTTAAAAAGTACATAGAAGATATCGAAATATCCCTAAGAGAAAATCCGAAATTATTCTGGTCACATGTGAAAAACAAAAAACAGTCCCGTCACCTACCCAGTGTTATGACACTTGATGATTCAATAGCTTCAAATGATCTTGATATTGCAAATTTATTCGCAAAGAACTTTTCACTTGTTTATTCTCAGGAAATTCTGGTACCACCAGAATTTAATTCAGAGCACTGGGTTAATCTAGATTCGATTGTACTAAATAAAGGAGAGATTGAGAGAGAGCTTACAGAATTAAACGAGAAAGCTGCTAGTGGTCCTGATGAAATTCCTGCCCTGTTTTTTATCAAATGTGCTAGCCTCTTGTCCGAACCCTTATCCCATTTATATAATTTATCTCTTCGATCAGGTACCTTCCCGAAAATATGGAAAACTTCCTACGTAATGCCCGTTCATAAATCTGGAACAAGTAAATCTGATATAAAAGGATATCGTCCAGTATGTAATGTATCGGTTATACCTAAACTTTTAGAAAAAATAGTCAACGAAAAAGTTAGCTCAATTATATCCAGCATAATAATAGACAATCAATATGGATTCATGTATGGTCGCTCCACAGTTAGTAATTTGACATCTTTTAGTAATTTTATCCTTAATAACATACAAAATGGCGGCCAAATTGATACCATATATACTGACTTTTCTAAAGCGTATGATGTTTTAAATCATAACTTACTTATAGCTAAATTACACGCGTTAGGTATAGCCGATCCATTGCTATCCTGGTTACGGAGTTTCCTCACCCAACGTACCCAAATCGTCAAAGTCAATGACGCGAAATCCTCACCTATAGACGTTACCTCCGGTTGCCCGCAAGGTGGTCATCTTTCCAGTTTGCTTTTCCTTGTTTTCATAAATGATATAAATACAGTGTTCAATAATTATGAGAAATTCTGGCTTTTTGCCGACGATTTGAAGTTTGCCGCTCGGGTTACGGGTCCGGACGAGGCAGCTCAACTTCAGAATACTTTATCACGCCTTCATCATTGGTGTCAGGCCAACCATATGTCTTTAAACGTGGGGAAATGCTCTATAGTAACTTACCACACACATAAATCTCCATACTTAACATCTTACCATGTAGATCATCAGGCGCTGACCAGACGTACTGAGGTGAAGGACTTGGGAGTCACATTCGAGAATGATTTGAAATTCCCTATTCACATCAAAAATATCAGAAATAAAGCTCTGCAAATGCTAGGTTTTATTAATCGTCATTCAAGAGAATTTTCGGGTGTGTCAACTCTTAAGGTCCTTTACTTCGCGTACGTAAGGTCAGTTCTCGAATATGCATCTGTAGTCTGGTCCCCTCACTATAAATACCAGATAAAAATGTTAGAATCTGTACAACATCGATTTCTAAAAGTAATAGCATATAAAACACGTTATAAAATTCCCAACCATGACTATAGAGAAATCGAAAATACACACCAAATAATCTGTCTTGAAACACGTAGACAACTTAATGACATGGTTTTTTTACATAAATTAATAAACAATAAAATATATGGACCAGATATGCTACAAGATATTAAAATAAGAATTCCAATAAGACATACAAGAAATCACACAACTTTTTTTATAGATCATCACAAAACTGACCTTGGTAAATATGCACCATTACAAAGATGTACCAAATTTTGGAACCTGACAAATGATGAAGGTGTAGATATTTTCTGTGATAAAGTCCCCAGTATTCTAGAATTATATAACACTATGAATAACTTGTTACCATTTGTATTTTAATATTATTATTATTATTATTTTTTTTTTTTTTAATAATTTTAATGTTTTTAATGTTAAATTTTTGTATTTCATTACTTTGTATATTGGGTCCCCATGGGAACCGTCAATTATAATAAAAAAAAAAAAAAAAAAAAAAAAAAAAAAAAAAAAAAAAGATCAATAGTCAAGTAGCCATTGGATAATGGTAGGCACTCATTATTATCTAGTGGCTAGTGGCCACTTTGATGGGCTGTGGAATGCCTGGACACGAAGTGGTCAGGTGATAACGGAGGTGGGTGGTGGTACAAAAGTTTGATTGTGAAGATGGTAACTATTTTTTTAACAACCTTCTCGAGAAAAAAACGCACTTAAATTTAATTACTCGTTAAAAAGAACTTCTTTATACAAAATACTGTATGAAAATATGAGTGTTGTACAAATACTTAGACATCAAGAGAAAAGAGAGGTGTGTATTTGTGTAATTCCTGATGTGCTTAGAAATAATATGTTACTTTTCTGATTATGAACCATGGAACATATTATTTTATAAAGTTAAAAAAAAAGTTATCATATTTGTGTTTATGACTTTCGTGATATCACATTTACTCAAACTCGCTTTACTAAATCTACGCTGAAATCGGGACTTGAACCACCGACCTCCAAGTTACTAGTCGGTTGGAACATATTATTTTATACTTATTATCTAAGTAAAAATAATAAAATTGAAAGGGCATTAGCACGGGCCACTGATGTGTAGTGTAGACAGTATGAAATCTTCTGTTATTTACCGGTAACACGTTGGTTTTTTAAGCAATAAAAAAAATCTTCGAAGAAATTCATTGATACCTGAATTTATCTGCTCACACTTGCGATTAGTCTGTTGCCTGACGTCCATGCAGTATAATCCTCATAATTAGAACTGTCTTTCCAGAGCGAGCATAAATTATGGCAGTTTAACTCTTAATCGCTCTTGTAACAAGTTTTTTTTAAGGTCCTCTAGTCGAACAATGTATCATTGTATCGGAATTAAGTTGCAACATCAGACTTCAAAGCTCGAGATTACTCGTTTACGAGTTCATGAATAAAGATTAGATGGTTATCGCAGGTAATATTCGTGATGACATGGAAGAAAATCCCATGCCAAGCAAGTGGCGTTTGTGTGGAGAACCCAATAACCAATAAGCACAACATTATTATACAAGTGCAAAGAACCTCCTTACAGTTTCTGTCCGATCTCTGGCGACGAGAGGCATGCATTAAAAAAGATATTTTATTATAAAAAGTTATCTTATTAATTTGTGTGTTTTTTTTAATACTAAAACATATGTTAGTCACAATCACTCAATTATGTACTTACGAAGTGATACTGTGTTATTCACAATGGCTCAATTATGTACTTACGAAGTGATACTGTGTTGATCACAGTTACTCAATTACCTAACTCACTAAAAAATTGCCTGTCCGAGGTCTTGAACCACCCACCTCCGGGTTACAAGTCCACAGCTCACAAGTCCAGCACAGTAGATCGAGCTACTGAAGTCGGTATTCAAAGGAAGATTAATCCATGCATGTTATCACCTAAAAATTGACACACTAATAGGGTGCACTTGAGCAGCAACCAGCAACTCAAATAGTGATGCTTTAATTTTTTTCAATGAAAGTTATCTTATTATTGTTTTCTTACAATTACTCAAACTTACGTTAAATAATTGTAAACTGTCATACCTAGGACTCGAACCATCGTCTTCCAGGGGACGAGTCCTACGCCTTATCCATCAAGCTACTGAGGTTGGATTCAAAAGAAGATTAATCCATGTTGCAAGGGATGCATGCACCTGATGCAAGAAATATGAAACATAAGGGAATACGTATCAAGTAAAATAGCGCTTTCAAATTTTTCAATTGTAAATGTGTCATGATACCAGACTCGATACAGTGGAGCTATATTGGCTCTGCTAAGCACAATTCATTTTCTCGTCAGACAGAGCTCAGACGTCCGAGTGCTAAGAGGATTAGAGATTACAATAATAACAGGTGCAAGTTAATGTCTAAATATACGAGGAGACCTGATTGCAAGGAGTAAATTAATAGTCAGGCTGAATCTGTGTGAGTGTGTCTTGCACTTCATCTCGTGTCTCAGCAACTTTGTCATGCGACACTGCATGTCAATCTGCGGATTTGCTTTGGGTCGTCCACTAAATTGTGTCTTTATGAGGATTCATGCAGGTGTTTGAAAAACAAGTAGGTGTTTTTCCGCCTAATTGGGCTCTTGAACCAATATTTACATGGTCGGTCGTGACGTTCCTCCTGAGATTTATATGAGTTGAAGCAGGTTGATAGGTTTTATAAAAGACATCTCTGAGTCTACTTTACTGGTTGAATTCGACAAAGATGGTTTTGGGTTCAAGGATAGGTTTTAAGACATATAAATTGAGTATAACGTAGTGTAAGATCTACGAATTTAAACACGAACTTAACTTTGCATTGTGATTAGAACCCTTAGGCTGTATGGAATGTCGTTGCCTACCAATGCAAAAAGAAATCATTGTATATTTTACATTTAATTGTAAATAATTTTTTATAGATATACTTTAGTTATTTTAGTTTGAAATAGAGACAATGAATGGAAGAGGAGAAAGAGTATTTCTAAGGGGTAAAAGTGTTGCCTGTTGAGGTTGTTATTGTTCATTATCTAAACTTTAGAGTCTAAAGTGTCAACAATAATATGTGCTTGTACACTTTGTAAATATAATACCAAGTACTTGAGCCGACGTACTCATTACCTTTACAAAGTTTACAAGCATATACATTTGACACTTTAGAGAATGACCAAATGACAACAAAAGAGTACACCCACTCTCTTGTGTCTGAACCCAGCGCCTGTTAGTAGTCATTAGTTTCGAATCTCCGAAGCGCCTTGTCTCACCACCCAAGTCGCGTTAATTCGATGCATTTGACAACATGCACATTGTGCAATAGGAGCAATTACATGAACACATTGGATGCAAGTGCCTACCCTGGCGGTATGGATGCATCATTGAGAGAGTGTCGAATGAAATATGCATCAAGCGCAGTGGCAATGGCTACCCTGGTGGTATGCATGCATCATTGAGAGCGGCGGGATCTCTCCGACTGCAACGGTAGAAACAATGGTTATCATTTAACCAAGTATCGCAAACTAAATGAAACCCGGAATAGATAAGTCTGTTGATTTATTTAGAGAAACAGACAAACAGACCAATGCCCTAAACCTTGTATTTAGGAGGCTCTGTGAACCCTCTGACCTGTTTTGACACTCAAAACTGTCCATAGAAAATTTAGGGTGATTGTATTAATTTCCTTTCTTCAGAATACGGAAAATAATCTGCGTTCCTAATTATCTTCAACCCATGAGTTAATTTTAGTTTAGGAGGTACCTAATTAAAAATGTGTATCTTCTTGATGTAAATAAATTTGCCGCTTTTCAATTCAACTCAATTTTCGAGTATAACCCTTAGATTGACGGAGCTAATAAACAAAATGTCTTGATCAAGAGGAAAGTACATAGGCAATAGCTTAGCGTAGAAGTTCAGTGAGTTCACATCAGCATGCTACAATAGGAAAGTAATTATCCACCACGACGCGGCGATATCCTGCCACTTAAATTTTGCGCACAGAGTTATTTCTCATTTACATTTAACCTGCACCAACGAGCAACTCTAATAAAGTAATGTTTTCTTTGAAAGTTGAGAGTTAAAACACACGGACCACCTACTACAGAGCGGACACGTTTCAGAAATGATTAATACCCCGCCCGGACAAGTAGATGCAATATTCGTAGGAAAAACGTATATGCCTGTAAAGCCAGCTCAGAGCATGTCGTACAAATTCATAATTTATTTATTTTAATAGATTTACAAATTTATAATTTTCAAGCAGATTTATTTCTTCCATTACAGCTATCTTGAACACATTAGTACATTCTATCTTTCACTTGATCGCGCCGGACTGGAGATAATTCAATGGGGGCTTTATTTATGAACTCGATATGAATTTAGCACTGAGCAAGAGGATTTGACATAAAATAATGTTAACTGTGCAAAGTTCATACATACATTTCATGTGCTGCAATGGTGAGGTTCAGGTTAGTTCTAAGTTGCGTTTTATTGGCTTAGACTTTCATGTCCAGAGGGCCTTGTGCAAGAGAATGATGAATTCATATCGAGCTGTTGAATGACTTGAATAAAAAATTGATTTTCTACAACATAATATCGAATTTCATGGTTTCATTTGGATTATGCTCTGTTTATTTTATTGCAAGCTTAATTATACTTCGTATGAATGATTCTTTGATGTCATGATAATTTATAGACCCACCAAAAACACAAGTGTTAAAAAGGGCCAGATTACTATCCAAAAATATTTTTTAGCTTTTCCCAAACCTACTTGGGGTCAACAATGCTTAACTTTTTCCTTGCGGTTGAGGTTGTGTCCATCCTATTTTAAAAATCCAGAAATATTACTGAGATCAAAAATAAGACTGATTCCATAACTTCCTGACTATTCTGGAGGAGATGCTAAAAAAACTGCCTGGTAAAAAATAATATAATTTAATTTGAAATAAAATTAATATTATGGACTCAGACTCAAGTCTGAATCTCATTACGGAAGCTAATATTTTTGGTGCCATTATGGCAACAACCAAAAATGGTGATGTTATTGACGTTTAAAAACGCCTTAAATTCCCAACCTAGGTAATCTGAAATTTTCAAAGGAGCAATACGACTCCCGGACCAAAAGGACACTCATTAAATCACTCATTTTTCGTGCTTCAGGCCGGAACTTGGCCGGACGCACTACCGTGAACCTTCAGAGTACTCCAGATCACCCAGAGTGGTACAATGACTTGTCAAAGTGATGGGTGTAATCTGTTTCGATCATTTTGAAACCACTTTGATTTATTCTGATTCAGCCTCCCCGTATCTCATATCCCCCAGCAGCATCACGGGCAATACTGGAGCAGCGTGTGTCATGGCGCCTGCTATGTCCACTTCCTCAATTTGATTTCAACTTCAATTATTTGGTGATGATGTGGTTATGTCAATTCAATGGTAATGTTCCACCATCGTACAACCATTCCGCTGATGATAGGGACTGGGTTAAATGTCATCCGAAAAAGTCCTCGTCGTTAGTGTGTTAGAATCGAACTTTAGAATAATCATAGTAATTAGTGTTGAACGAACATCGGCACTGCTTTCGTTCCTTTTGATTTCCTTTTACGTTTCGAATGATTATCTTGACCTCCCATTTACATGAATGAAAGTCGGTATTTTGTATTCACTCTAATTTTCACTTAGTGTGTACCAATCAAAATGGACTTGAAGATAATTTTAGCTCTAGTTATTACTGAGCCAGTACCCCCCTATCTGCATGCGGCGTCTATGAACTTAGACAAGTGCGGATTCAGTTGGTTAAATTCCATTCAAATCCAATATTAGCCCAGTCAAGAAGACAAAATACTGACAGTGGAGGGACAGAAATATAAATTTTTGTTTTTAGATTTATAGTTCTTCCTATGTGATTGACAAGCAAGTGTGCATAAGTCCTCAACCAAAATCTTCATCTCGTTGTCAGAGCTCGAGGAGTGTTTTTTTATTATTCTAAGAATATAATGATTTTATTTTTGTCACGAGATGGCTTACTTTGGTTCTCTAAGTTCTGGACACTTCCCAGCTTACGAGACCCACTAGGCAGAAACAGCTGTCCTGGGATGTCTGAAGATCAGAGAACCAAATATTCTGTAACATGAAGACATATTATACAGAACATATTGTTTTTGATACAGGCGAACCTGGATTTAAAAGAACTCAATGAACTTGAAATCGTTCTCTTATATCCAGGTTCCACTGTAGTTCTGTTTATGCCTCCTCGCAAGTATTTGATAGATAAATAAGTGATTCATGCATTCATTCGTTGTGACTTAAAGGGAAATGACGTAGATACGCACCGTCGGACATCTTCAGCCGTATGTAGGTAGCACGACACGGATAATATACTCCTCGCTATATCTATCTTCAGTAATACTATCAACTTGGCTTGATTAAGCTTTTAACTGCAGAGACACACCTGTGTGTACTCCCATGCTAACATATGTAGCTTCTGGCTGCACTACTGAAGGCGTATTTTCTATGAGCTTGAAATTCTGGCTGCACTACTGAAGGCGTATTTTCTATTAGCTTGAAATTCTGGATGCACTCACTATTGAAGGTGTATTTTCTATGAGCTTGAAATTCTGGCTGCACTACTGAAGGCGTATTTTCTATGAGCTTGAAATTCTGGCTGCACTACTGAAGGCGTATTTTCTATGAGCTTGAAATTCTGGGTGCACTCACTACTGAAGGCGTATTTTCTATGAGCTTGAAATTCTGGCTGCACTACTGAAGGCGTATTTTCTATGAGCTTGAAATTCTGGATGCACTCACTACTGAAGGCGTATTTTCTATGAGCTTGAAATTCTGGATGCACTCACTACTGAAGGCGTATTTTCTATGAGCTTGAAATTGTGATAAGCGCGGTGCGGTGACGAGTTGAAACTCACAGCCGCATGTAGAAAAAGCTGCTCCGCACCGCAGCCCGCATGGGATTTATTGCCTTATTTATTGTATTGGCTTGGTTCTGGGGGCCCTTGTCAATTATTAGCCTCCTTGTAAAGACAGTGGTAGAAGTGCTGAGTCATTCCTCCACTGTCTGGCTACCATCGTTCACGATGACGCCAACCTATGATGATTATTGTATTGGCGCGGATTGCGTGGAACTCAGTCGAATCAGTTAGAAATCTTTTGTTGCGGCCCTGCGTCCCCCTTAGGTATTCAAGGATGTTAAACCCGCCAGCGCGCAGCGTCGAAAGCATGTTGAATACATACATCAGTTCCCGTCAGATCACTGAAGTTTAGCAACGTCTAGCGAGGTTAGGACAGAGTGGGTGACTAATCTAATTCGAATTCTCGTGATGCTGCTGACTATTCTAGGCCCTACCCATGCTGGGTGAGGTTAATGTGGGTAGCTGGTTTGTCAGTTTTCAGCGCATATAGGTGAAACGACCCCTCGATTGACCTATAAATCCTAGAGAAAAAAACCAAGAGCGGAATTAATTGACGATTTTATACCTCTACCCAGATTTTGAAGATTTTTTTAAATGGAGAAACTAATGCTTAAGTCGGAAATTGTGATCTTAATAATTTTGATTTTTAATTTCGCCCCTCAGTTTTCTCCCTCGTGGGAGTTGCTTCCAGTTTTCAAAAGCTACTTTTGAGATATGGTAATTTTGAAAACAATCACACACACGTAGACACGCACATTCACGAATCATCTTATAATAGAAGAAGATGGTCACTTTTGAAAGCACTGTGAGTCAGAGGTTGCCGTGAGTTTGTGTTTGGATTAAACTTTGAATTGACTCTTGTGCAATGCTCCTCGGTCTCTCTGTGTGTAGATGGACAAGACAAGATAAATGTTGTACCCGGGCACAGGCCAAGATGAAGACAAGTGGCGAGTCATGTGCCCGTTTCGTTGCACAATCTATGCTGCCGTGGCCTATAGTGCTTTCAGATGGCGATCTCTCAGCAGCCGACCGACGGTAACCTTGGTGACTCTTGGTGGATTCGGAAAGTTGTGCATGATTGCTTGGCGCCATCTCATTAGCCTTCTAATCATTTGTTAT
Source organism: Bactericera cockerelli (assembly GCA_024516035.1). Lineage (NCBI taxonomy): Eukaryota > Metazoa > Arthropoda > Insecta > Hemiptera > Triozidae > Bactericera > Bactericera cockerelli. The sequence goes on from CM044957.1 coordinate 11,260,464, forward strand.
CTCCGAGTACAGGATGCCGAGAAAGTACTCGCACCATTTTCTTCCATGTTGTTGTTGTTATTATTATTCAACAATTTTGATCAATCTTTATTTACTATTTTTTATATACAGGTACAGTGAAAAGGTATAATTAATGAAAGGTAAACAAAGTTTGATCAAGGGTGGTGATAATGCCTTTGGCATTCTCTTCCTTTTAATATTATTATTCATTATTGTGTTCTTGTTGTTGTAACCATTTCTTCTAGGTATCCAGCATCAATCTTTTCTTTACCTCCAATCTTTCTCTCAGTACCTCGATCGATAAGGCGGTGGACTCGTGACCTGATGGTTTCTGGTTCGAATCCCAAATACGATAAAAAATTAGTAAAATTTGAGCTTGAGAAATTGTCGTGACATCACGATTGTGATTAACATAAATATTATAATTTTTATCCATCACATAGGTATTTATTTTCTACTGATTTCTTCTCATTGATCATTACAATGAGGACAATGTAGGTGCGTAATCCATCTTCAGTGATAGCTAGTACAGATTCAAGCTAGTTCCACAGGATACTCGTTTTCTCAGACTGAAGTGTAGTCAGAATTTATGTCCTAATGCTGTAGTTATTATTATTATTTTAATCTTTGTTAGGAGGATACAATATATACAGTATAAAATTAAGAAAAAACAATACTTTCTATACCTTATAAGTAATTGAAAGTAATAAATTAAAGATAAAATAGTATGAAAAATAAATAAATAAATGAGAAAAAATTCATACCATTATCCTAAAAGGGCGGGGTTATTGCCTGTGGCAATCTCTTCCACCCAACCCTTAATCTGTACGTCTATAAAGTTTTACTTATCTTGATAATTAATTAACTTTGCTGAAACTAATTGAAATTCGCGGAAGAGTTTAGCTGTTGAAAAATAAATTTCTAATTTAGTTTGTACTTTAGTCTTCTTGGTACTAAAATTTAGTTATCCAAGCTCCGTACAGACCCCACTCTACTTTTCAGCACAAATCATGGGAGAATGATTATTTTCATGGCACCCTGTTCTCTATCGAGTTCTGCATTTATGCTAATGCTAATAGTTTTGACGCTAATGTTAATGCCGCTGATGACTCATAGCTCGTTATCAATTGTTCCATGTGTTGTGGTTCAGTCACAACTTTCATTATGATCATAATTATATGACGGCTCTCTGGGGCGAGGGAATAGTAGGTGCGTGAAGCTAGCGCCCTCCATACCTTTGAGCTAGACTGGGGCGAGGGAATAGAAGGTGCGTGAAGCTAGCGCCCTCCAGACCTTTGAGCTAGAATATTGAGTGACATACCATTTTATTCGAGTGTCCAAAATCACCAAATTTAAAGGTTATTTCGCACACTGAAGGAGTTTTAAATTACTTGCTGTTTTTTGCACTCGAGTGGTGATTGAGTGATATATAATTATTTAAATAGATGTGAGCTTTCACTGGGTGGGGCGGAACGACGCCAGAACTTACACATAAATGGAGTTATTATATGAAGGCTCTGGTGCGAGGTTATAGAAGGTGCGTGAAGCCAGCGATCTTTGAGCTAGAATATTGAGTGACACACCATTTTATTCGAGTGTCCAAAATCACCAAATTAAAAGGTTATATCGTACACTGAAGGAGTTTTAAGTTACTTGCTGTTTTTTGCACACGCGTGGTGATTGAGTGATATATAATTATTTAAATAGATGTGGGCGGGGTGGGGCGACGCCAGAACTTACACATAAATAGAGCTATTATAATATTATGACGGCTCTGGTACGAGGAAATAGAAGGTGCGTGAAGCTAGCGCCCTCCAGACCTTCGAGCTAGAATATTGAGTGACACACACCAGTTTATTCAAGTGTCCAAAATCGGCAAACCACATTTTTGAGGTTTAACAGTTATCGCGGGAAAGCGGTCGGTACCGGAACATAAAGGTGCTATCTTGATGCTAACACCGGACCTCTTGAGCTAGAATATGGAGTGACTCGCAATAAATTCAAATAAAGTTTTTGAGCTTTAACGATTAACTCAGGAGAACGGTTGAAATGTAAGGGTGCTAACTTTCCGCTCATACCTGACCTTTGAGCTACAATTTTTGAGTGATTTTTAAGCTTTCAAGAACTTAATCCCGATAAGTGTTTTTTTGAGGGTTGATAATTAATCAGATCTCTACATTTTGTTGTGAAGTACGGTTCGCGTGAAGTTTGGAAAACTTCCGACCTCCGTGGCTCAGTGTGGCTAAGAGCATTGGTTGCTGACCCGGAGGTTGCGGGTTCTAATCCCGGCCGTGTTTTTCCGCTTCCGGACTGGCATGGATGTAAAGGTAAAGTGCCCTGAAGTAATGCAAAAGCGGTTCCGGGGTACAAATTTACCTTTCATAAAATAAAATATAGTCCGAGGCAAAAAGCAAGCTTGTGTAATTGAGTATGGCCGATCTAGATGCATCCCAACCCGACTATTGTTTCTTGTTCCATGTTAGCAGTTTGTTCCGCATCAGTTCTTCAGATAGTGAGTTTTGTTATTAGGATCTTAGGGATGGTTTCAGCCAACTTCTCCTAATGCAACGTGACGTTATAGATACCATTGAATACGGGAAGAGGGCAATTAAGTTTTCTTCTCATACAATAGGAACGGAAAACTTTGACATAGAAAATATTAGATAGTATTGTAAAAACCCTAAGAAAGAGGTGGGTGTTTGAAATATTTTCAAACACCAAACTAAAAGTACTAAAAAAAACTATAGATTTGATATTTGCAATATTTACGTTTTATTGTAATACGTACTTCACATTTGTACTTGTATTAATTAATTTACGTACATTTGTATGGAAAATTTGGCATTGATTACAGTTCGATGGTCGATTTGTTTTTCTTTCTTTTTTAAAGATTGAAAATTGTTTTTACTTAAAATTTTTTTTTATGAAATCAGGCTCCGTTTAAAAATGAATCCCGCTGGTAGATAAACGACAACAACTTGGAATTTCCAAATCTGATAAGCACGTAAATTTGTACATTACCTACTCCCACAGAGGTTATCTTACTCATTGTCTCTTATAACTTGAGAACTGATTAATGATGAAAGTCTATCGCATTCTGACTCATTCCTATATACCAGTTCAAACTGTCCTAACTGTTATTATAGATGCTGTGAGAAAAAAAAAAAAAAAAAAAAATCATCATATGTAGTGCCAATTTTTTGAAAAATAGCCGCGCAGCATTCTGTGTAAGTTTATGTCTTTTCAGAACCTCTTCACAATTTTTGTGGTTAGAGAAGCATTACTAACAGCCTCCCACCACTTTTCAAAATAAATTACTTAATGTTTCTTCTTAGTCGCCACTGGGCCCACTGGTTGTTATTCATACCAGCAAATACTCATTTTTCCTCACGAGTTATGCTTAGACCTCGTGAGGAGTCCGGTGTAGAAAATTTTCTACCCAGTTGGGATTGTGTGCGCTGCCGCTGTTCTCATCCCTGGAAGAGAACTTCTTAAGCTACTATTCCCCCGCGTCTCGCAGCCATCTGCACACAACGTCTTCGATGTACTTACGCTGGGGTGACTTTGTCCTATGCAAGCCGCAGTTCCTGGGTCCCCAGTCTCAGCTGCGAGACGCGTAGGGTGGGTGGAAGAGATTGCCACAGGCAATAACCCCGCCCTTTAGGTAGGACATTTCTTTTTTTTTCTGTCTTTTATATTTGTGTTAATCTTTTTGTTTTTCTTTATATTTCATTGTATTCTACTGTTATATATTTTTTGTTCTACCTAATAAAGCTTAAAAAGATGATTCTGTCTGCGGCCGCGCCGACCGGTACGGGTCTATTGAAAGTTGGAAGCTCGCCCTGGACATTTGACAAGGGACATTTATTCTCGAGCACATCGCAGAACCCCCAGCTTGTTTGCAGTATGGCTGCAGTTAGCCAGCGAACAATTAAAAGTACGCTGGCTCATGTTTTTTTTTCGTAATCGCGCATTTTATAGGGCCATTAAAAATGAAACCAGTGGGAAATGTGTACTTAGAAATGAGTGTTTCGTGATGTCCATTTGATCATGATCTTTTATTGATTAAATTTGCACTATAGCCATTAATTTGCGCGATAGATCTTGATCGCTCGCACAAATGAATAGGTTAGAATGAACTATCGGAGTAGTGAATTAAAATGATTGCTTCGATCCTGGTAATGACGCCAATCATCCTCCAAAAGGTAATATTATCATGATGAATATAATCAATCATCATTCGGACGAATATCGTCCTAAGTATGAGGCTTCTTTTATCAATGACTTTGTAAGAATTGTTCAGGGATTAGCCTTCAATATTCTTTTGTAAACTTGCGTTAAAAGCATCCACTATTCTTCCTGAAACGGCCGTCTGGCCGATGATTCAGCGTCCACTCAAGTGCATGCTCAGTACGGATGCGCAGAACCATAGCAGCGGAGGCACTCCTTGGATTTTTCAATGCTGCGACTCAAGCCAACTTGGCCAATATTACTACTTACTTGTTACATATATTTACGTGTATCCATTATGAATAATATTTCGCATTCTTACATTAGCAGCAGCCTCGGCTACTAGACACATCATGTATACAAGCGTGTAATAGCGTAGCTACATCAGCTTCGCCCACTCTCTGTACAATTTATTATGTACTTAAGTTAGGTATATGATTATTTTATTCACGATCCAGTGTGTACCGTATACCTTGGGGAAATTAAATTTCAAGTGTGAGCAGTTCAGTATTGTCTTTTTCATTGTGCTCAATGAATTCGCCGAGTTTAGTGGTTACCCATGCTAGTGTGACAATTATAGGTCTGAGAATAATACTCATGGAACGCTAGTTTTGCAACGCCAAGAAAGCAAGATGTACTTGCACATAGTCTAAACATAATTCGTTGGTACATATTTCAGTCTGCAATTCAGATTTGCTTGGACAAAACTTTTTACTATCACTTCTTTTCTACAAGATGAGGACGGTAGAAACCATGCCCAAACCTCACAGCTTCTTACATATTCCTGTGAATGAGCTAGGAGACTCCGTACTTACTTGCCTTAATTATAGGTAAATAATTTAAAGGTTATATCATACACTGAAGGAGTTTTAATTTACTTGCTGTTTTTTGCACTCGAGTGGTAATTGAGTGATATGTGTATAATTATTTAAATAGATGTGAGCTTTCAGTGGGCGGGGCGGGGCGACGCCAGAACTTACACATAAATGAAATTACATTATTATATGTAGTTACAAAGGATGCAGCTATGTTAAGATAATGTAAACTTTTTGGAATTGAGTACATTTATCAAAATTTATAACACTGGGGAACATCGGAAATTCAAGCGCTCGCTGATCTTTTTCATTGCCTGGCTCTGGGTTTTACCATCCGACCTTTATGTTTTTGAGTTATGTTTGTTATGAATTATTATATGATACACCAGAAGTTATGTATGATGTATGACGTGATTTTGTTATTCTTGAAGTTCATTTGAGACGGGGGTTTACCCGCCATTCGCTGGAAACTCACAAGTCAGCTCACCCAGCCTGGGTGGGGCCGGAAATAAGCATCATTGCGAGGTTTCGAATTCGAGTGGTCAAGTCGTGAATTTTAAGTCTCGCTCGACGTTGGCTAACTGGAGTGATCTGACAAGAACTGGTCATCGACGCTGGGCTCTTCATGACATTGTTTGATAAAGTGGTGTCAACGCTCATTCCTGCGACTCGGTATTCACTTTCAATTAGCATATCACAAGTGTTTGTGGAACAAGACACACGAGATGGTTCACGTGGGCAGAGTGCCTAGCGACCGTGTCCATACCATGTCCATGGCTTACATGGAAGCTCTCCGCAATAAATAACTATCGGACTCATTTATGGTGTACCTCGTGTCTGCAGGTTTTTTTTTTCTTCTCCTTGAAATGTTAGGCTCTACATAAATTTCTAGAGGGTTCGGTCTACACTTCTACGGGGAGAGCCGGGAGGAATGTTGTCTGTCTGGAAGTGTCACCTGCAGATATTCAGGCGATTCAGGCATGCCTCTTGGTAGATAGACGTTTGTAAGAAAAGTTTAGTTTTAAACATGATCCTTATTTCCACAGACTTATATGTACGAGTATGTATATTGACTCTGAATTCAGATATGCATTTTTCAGTGTTGAGTTTGTAAGAAAAGTTTAGTTTTAAACTTGATCCTTATTTCCACAGACTTATATGTACGAGTATGTATATTAACTCTGGATTCATTTATGCATTTTTCATGGTTTCAGTTTCACTTCCGTTGTTTAATCTGAAAAGTACAACCCACATTGAAAACCCGATTGACACTTGAACTTTCTCCTTATTACCAAAGTTATGTCTTATTTAGTACTGTTTTCTCAGTGGCGTCGTATTCAGGCCCGAAACAATATACGGCAATGCCTCATTGTGTAGAGTAGGGTTAGGAAAATAAACATAGGGCCATGCCTCGGGCCGTAAATCTGGTGGAATTTGCTGGTCAACTATTATACAATTTGAAAGAAAACTTCATATTTTTATTCAACATCTTTTAATGATAATGGAATTTTTTAACCATAAAAATTCAACTGACAACAATTTAGAACATAATTATTAGTGGATGTGACCATAGCTTACCGGGAAAACAGCAGCAACTGATAGGACAGGGAAAATGAAAATTATACAAGATATATTATTGTTATTTAACACTTTATTGGTAAACTACATGATACATTCGGCAACACAGGACATAAAATTAAAACAACTCAATAGAATATGTAGTGAACCAAGGGGCGAGGTTAAAGCCTGAGGCTTTCTCTTCCACTGAACCCCATAAATATAGTAGTGCGTCCAATGGACTACAGTCATAATAATTATGCTGGCGCTGAAATCTAGTGATTTTGTTCTTGCTTTTTTCATCAGAACACCTAAACGAATACCTACCTATTATTATTGTTCAGTTTATTGAAATATCTTTAATATGAGGTTCCCAAAACTTGAATAGTTAGTACAAGACAGTCTCTCTTGGAGTTTCATGTGGGTAGAATAAGGATTATAGGAGATTAAATCAGGTTTCTGCGTGGGATTGATAGCGTGCGTATAGTTCTCTAATGAAATGTTCAAGTTTCCTATTAATACAGTGAAGATAGCGGGAAAAAATCCTCTTCCAAAAAATGAGGGCGACCACTGCAACATTGACTATATTGCGAGTTTTGGGTTCTTGATTTTTTTTTTCAAATGATGTGCCCCAAAATATAAATGTCTATTCAACATTGGTCATTTGATACCGTAGATCGATTAGGTCAACCACTATAATAATAACAACCTTTAGTGGAAGGTAAGCACCAGGCGAGGTTAATTCTCAAAGCATTTTCTACCACCTAACACTCAGAGTCTTATTGTATGTGTGTGTTACAAACTCAAATAAATGAGGAAAAATTCATGCACTGGGTCTGATTCGAACCAACGGATATTACCAGACTCGCTCGTTAACCACTTGACTACCCAGTGCACTTCAATCGTAGATAGAGGTGAAGCTTGGGGTGTTTTTTTTAAAAAAGTTCTTTATACCTAGACGCAGTATAAAACCAAGATTTCGTATTTTAGAAGGAACATCGTGGACTCTTTCTCTGAGGGTAGATCTCGTTTTGTAGAGACTGAAACAATACGAAAACCAAAATTTTTTACGAAGAAAGAACCCTTAACTAACCTAGAAAACAAACCAAACATCTGAGTTTCAGGTTCTGTCAATTTTTTGTGATCGCAAAAGCCTAATTTACTGTACTAAACAACGTTAATCCGGTCCTATCCTATGCCCCAGAGGAGAAAGACCTTGACTGGAATGTCATCCCTAATACCTGTTACCTTTACCTGTGGGGTGTTGGTGTCTGCTATCCAGGTAACAGGTGACTAATCTCCATTGTGTTGGCCCCTTTCTTCTATTCATTTCAGGGATGAGGGGTTACCTAACCCTCCTTTATACTCTTTTATGTGGGCTGGCGGGATTGCGTTAGATTTATATTTGTTTCCAAGTCACCTGTTGTTATGAGTCAGTTTTGGATCCCTCTTTATGGTTCAGACGTCAATTCTTTTTCTGTCGTCTGGGACCTTTTCTTTGTTGCTTGAACAATGAGATTTCGAGTACTACTGTTGCATAAATATTGGTTGGAATGTTTGTGTGGAGTACTGTGTAGTGTATAACAGGTGCCATTGTTTATGTTTTTGTGCACGAAAGGTTATTGTTTTCCGTGTGTTAATTTGTTTATGTATCCGACTTAACCAGATTATGTAATTTTTACTGTATGGATTGCAGACTCTATAACTCTGGATAAATGTACCTATATTTAGAATAGGGTATATAAAATACGATTTTAGGAATTCGGAATATTTGAATTTCAGGAATATTTGATTTGTGTTTTGAATATACAAAAGTTTCTGGTGAACTTTAGCACGGATTTATTTCTACTTATCACGCACTTATTTTTCTGTTACAGGTATGTGCAAATTATTAACCTGGAATATTGAGTCTTGGTGGGTAAGTTGAAAGAGTAATTCAGCAGTAACCAATAACAATGATGTTAGGAAGACTTTGGGGACACACTGCAGGATTTATCTGTTGAACTAATCTGAAGGATAAAACCGATAGTGTGTGCAGAAATTCGACGGATCTGTCAGGAAAATCAATCAGATCTCCATACACACTATCGGATTTTTCCAAGCCGATTTATCCGATGGATAAATCCAATTTTGTGAAGTTACCTTTTTCAGTAGTGTGTGCTCTTTATGTAAATTCTTACACAGCATGCACTCATTTTCTGTATATTCTCTGTGTAAGTAAGAAAATGATCTACCAATTTTTTCATTTATTATTAAATTGATTAATTTTAAATCACGAGAGATAGACTTGATCCATCCCACTTGCATGAGGCAATGTACCTATTAATTTAGACTGGAGAGTAAAGGGACTCTTTTTTGATTCTTGCAGGATACATAGAATACTCTTTTGATTCTTGCAGGATACACAGAGTATTTTATAATGTCCTCGACTCTAGAGAGCAAGTTAAGTTCCCTGCATTATGCTTTGTTCTGAAGATTCAAACAAAACCGAAAGTCATTTCAGCAGGTTGTTGTGTCGAGGGCTGGGCAGGAAAGACAGTGATTATCCTTTTCAATGTCGTCGCACTGCAACTTTCTCGCCGGAAGTGTCACGCGCCCCTCCCTGAGAACTGGTTCTCTGGCCTGGTCACGAGAGGAGTGGGACGTTTTCCATGCGTGTCACTCGTGCTGCCTCTTGCACGCTGAGCTTTGAGTCCGAGTGGCCTGGAGACCTTGTGTCCAGGCGCGGCCAGTGGGGAAATGTTTTGGAGTTGCTACAACATAAACAGCACTAAAATGGGATTTATAGAGTCGTCGCTCTTTCAGTATCTAAAGAGTTTGAGTTTGTTTACCATGAGAATCATAATAATTATGAATTAATTATTTTAGAAATATGTAGTGATTTTCATTGGGTATTACGAGCTAGGACTTGAGAAAATTCTCTCTTTTTCTTTCTCATCTGGGGTGCTGCAGTTCCGCAGCTCCTTAGCACCGGCCGCGCCTGCTTGTGTCTGATGCATGACACACACCTCCTTCTATTCCTTTGTATTTTATTTTATATTTTTTTTCTCTCAAGGTGATGAGAATTCAGATAACGTCCGGGAAATCGCACCTGTATTAGCTTTGTCTTTTTATTGACTGATTTTGAGTAGCTATTTACTTGAAGTCAGTTGTATGTCGCGTAAGTGAATTAGACAAAGAAAGGGATGCTGTATTTCTAGAGTTCTAGAAAGCTCTATACTTATTTAACATTTTTCTTTTTTGGGTCAATTTCCAATTTTTTTATTTTTTGGCTGTTCCAACTTCCAAAAATTTCAAATAATCCTTAGAGTTTGTGACGGATTCCTGTGATTTTTTTTTGACATCTCGAAATTCGCCACGGAGACTTTTACCAAATTTTCTAGTGTTTGGGGGTGAGTCGACTCTCATGGTTAATATAAGTAGCTGATTTGTGCATTTCTAGCGAACGGAGGGTAATTAATACTCTCGCCGTGGTATGACCTTGTAGTTAAAAGCGACATTAAAAAATGAAAAGAAAAGAAGAAGAAGAAAGAAAGAAAAAATACATTGGAAAATTTCTTTTCTGGTTTTTAATTTCAAAACACTTTTAATTAAAAAAGAAACTATTTTGACAGCACTGATGATTGTGATGAAATTGACACAAGAAATACAGCACCCAATTGAATACGAAATGATTTTCAGGGACCGAGCTTAGGTAAATTTTCCTCGTTTGTGATTGGCCAATCTATTATGTACCCCGACTGTATCACACAATCAAGTGTCTGCGACCGATTGCAACACTTTCTTTACCTTACAGCCGTATTTATGAACAGAAAACGCCGTTTGAGCATGGTCTGAAGCATGATTTCCTTATTATTGGCCAATACCTTGCTTGAGACAGAGCTCAGACAAAATTCGCTGTTCATAAATACGGGTGTTAGACTCGTTCAAAGAAAGTAAAATGGTCGAGTTCACTCAAGAACTGTGCAGTATGTGACAGTTAGACCAAACGTATACAAGGGGTCGCGCGATCCCAATAAAACGCGCTATTGCCTCAGTGACCCAAGTGATATGTCCGAGCACGCCAGTTCAATATTCCTCATCTGTCATCGCTCGTTTGCACAATCATAAAATAATAAATATAAAAAAGAATCATGCAGTTCCAGAATTGCGGAATAACAGTAACAGTTTCTCCCTTTCATTTGAGCGGAATTTCAAGTCGCACGTACACTCCCCGCATGGCGGGCGGCAGTATTGATGATGAGTGAGTGAACTGAATTGAGCGTTGTTTCAATTTAATTTTATTACCATATTCCATACTTGCGTCCTAGCCCAGCAGTTTTGCTCCGGTCAATCCCGAACGCTTGCCAAAAAATCGAATCTTGAAAATTTCGAGTGTTTCTGCTATTCTTCGATAGGGTGTTTCAGGTGTTCTGAAAAGGAGTTTCTGTTGCATACCCGTTGTAATTCAAGAGTGGATTCCAATAATAGAACCATAGTATTTTTTTAGTATTTGGGTTAATTTTCTTATTATTTTAACAGTGTAACCCGCTAATTGTTTGGGAAATATCGTATGTGGTAGAAATACGATGTTGTTGATTTTTTCAACAACTTTTTCTCCCAGTTGCAGTGGTAAATAATATTGAGCCCAGAACATAAACTGCCAAAAAAAATTGAATCCATTGAATGCACCCTGTATGATTGAAAACGTCTGCGCCTGGTTCTGGTAATAGATTAGGTGGGGAAAAATCAGAAATTGATGGTTTCTGAAAATAAAAGCATTTAGGAGTTTTTACTATTCCTTCCTAAAAAATTGTCTATAATATTCAGCAATAAGTTTGGCAGAAAATTCTTACAATTTACTCTCTTTTAATACCTCTAATTTAAAGAGTGTATAGGGCTCTTTTTTATCTCAAAATTGTTATTACGATTTCTGAACGAATTACCAGAATGTTTTTTTGTATTCGCCGTAAGGTTACAGTGTAAATATTACAGATCGAATTCATACTGACTGAAATCATGGAAATTTTGATGTCAGTTGGAAAGGTAAAGATTATTTTCATAAGTATAGAGAATTTCTGTCCAATTTGTTTCAGTCATAGGATGAACCACAACTTTAGAAACAAGGTAGCAATTCTCATGTCAATTACCAGTATGTTTGGAGTCTGGCTATAATGATGAAGATTGTGGCCCTATTTTGCTTTCCTTATCCTAGAATAAAGAAAGTAATGCAATACATAAAACAATTTTTTCGATGGACAGACAGTGTTCACTTGTTCAGTGCCAAAACACGTTTTGGGATCCCATTAACCTTATCTAAAGGATCAGCAATTGATCCGTGTTTGTGTCCTTTAAACAAAATATCTCAACAACGGCAGTCAGATTCTTGTAACTCTAGGTTTACATATGAAAAACAGAAGACGCAATATCAAACAATTGTTTACTTTTTGATAAAAAATTATAATAAAAATATGACTGTGACACTAGAAGATACATTTTGAGTTTTTACATCGATCATTTTTGTTGTTGTTGTTTTTTTTTTTTTTTTTTTTTTTTTTTTTTTTTAAGTGGGGTTTAACGTCGCTTTCAACTGCCATGGTCATATCACGACGGGGGTTTTACCCTCCATTCGCAGGAAATTCACAAACCTGCTACTCACATTGACCTCACCCAGCCTGAGTGGGGCCGGGAAAAGCCAGCGTCACGAGAATTAGACTTTGAATGGTCACCCATCCAAGTCTTAACCTCGCTGGATGTCGCTTAACTTCGGTGTTCTGAAGGGAACCGGTGTATTCAACATGCCATCGACGCTGGCTTGTTGTTGTTGATATATTGAACTGTTGCAGTTGACTCTCCAGTGGCTGGATTTTACAGCTTTATTGTGGACTAGCGGGTTACACCCGCCGCTTCGCCAGCCCATCAAACACACACAACGCACACACACACCCACCCACACACACACATCCACACACACCCACACACACCCACACACACGCACACACACAACCCACCACCACCACACACATACCCCACACACCACACACATACCACACACACCACACACCACCACACACACACACACACACACCACACACACACACCACACACACACACCACACACACACACACACACACACCACACACACACACACACACACACACACCACACACACACACCCCACACACACACCACACACACACACACACACCACACACACACACACACACACACACACACACACACACACACACACACACACACACACACACACACACACACACACACACACACACACACACCACACACACACCACACACACACACACCACACCACACACACCACACAAAATGTCATTTAGGTTTGAAAAAAAAACCTGAATATTTTTTGTTGCCCATCTATTTTCTGGCCTTCCCCGGCGTAGCTCAAGAATGGCTCATCAGAATTTCGCGATCAATATGTCAAATGAAAGCCTAAACCCTTGCCTAAAACTTTCTCGCTCTGAGTTGATAGGTCGTCACTTCAAATTTCGAGAAAAAATGTCATTTAGGTCAAAAAACGTGAATATTTTACATGTTACCCATCCATTTTTTTACCTTACCCGGCGTAGCTCAAGAACGGCTCATCAGAAATTCGCGATCGATATGTCAATTGAAAGCTCAAGCCCTTGCCTAAAACTTTCTCGCTTTGAGTTGATAGGTCGTCGCGACAAATTTCGAGAAAAAATGTCATTTATGTCAAAAAACGTGCATTTTTTTTGCGTCACCCATCCATTTTTATCCTTACTCATTGTAGCTTAACCTCAGGGAGATATAATCTAGCCTAGAAGAATTTCCTGATCCAAGCGGACCTATGTGCAAAATTTCAGGTTTCTCGGTCAAACGGTGTGGATTTGTATAAAGAACATACATACACACATACATACATACACACATACATACACACATACAGACAGCTTTCTTTTATAGATATAGATGTGGCTGTTCTGTCTAAATGGTTAGAGATATCGAAAATGATTAGTTGGTGTTTTTTAGAATAATATTTTTCCAACAAAGCCAGAATCGTCACCAGTGGCGATATTTGGCTTAGTGTTCGATAAGTAAAGCCGTGTGATGTTTATGTGTTTTAGTATTTCAGCTGGATCACAGAAGAGAAACATCCGAGTTTTATTGTTGATATGTTTGAAAAGATGTCGACTTTTAAATAAGTTGTTTATACGAACAAAATCAATGTAGTTTGCTTGTTTGTGTGTACCTGTGTACTGATGTCTGAATAGAATTGTCAGGGTCCCTTCACTTGTAACTTCTCAGACTTTGCCTGCTTTAGGTTTGACGTATGATGATCTGCAGGCCAGGGGATCAAAACCTTTGTGGAATCACGTGCTACAGGAGTGCCCCACCCTTGCTACAATTGTTCTACAATTTGCCCGGAGCTACAAGATGGGTTGTCAGCTGCTCTGCATCTCTAATCTATTTGAATAAATTGAATCTATTCTATGAAGTAGAATATGTGTTTGTATGTGTGCTTTGCTTTTAACTTGAGATAACTCATCTGATAAACGAAAATTTGTACATAAAACGTTGTACATTTGTTCCTCAATTTTAGGCAGGCAATTTTCATCAAAATGATAAGAGTCCCAACAATTTTAGTCCTAACTTTAACCTACAAATGGCAAAACTCCGTTTTCTATTTTCAGCAGAGATTTTTTAAAGGTTTCCAATGATGTGATTTTGGGGAAAAAGGCAAATTTGTTTTCTGTTTAATATCAGTGGAACATTTGAGGGTCCTGGAACCGACCATGCATGCTTTAGTCACGCAAAGGCGGACGAATCCTGCTTGTTATATCATAAAATAGACTTATGTATTACTTGTTAGGACTAAACTCATAATTCGCAAGATGTGAGCTCAGATTTTTAGACGTAAAAAGCTGACAAAATAATAAGGTTTAGATCCGATTCAATGGCGATATGGCGAAGGAAATGGGATAGTCCGTAGTTCCAATGATTTAGAGCTTGGTACACCCCCGATTTGGCGGATGCTATCGGAGGTGACGACAGTGTCAAATGTTGGATGATTGTGTCCCAGAGGTTCCCGGTCCCCTGTCACCATTGTGTCCTCATCATTTATCATCGGAAGAGCGCATAACGGATCAAAGTGCAATACATAGTGGATATATGTACGTACAATTGTACATCTGCTTTGCTGGGAGATTGATCCATTGACCCAAGCTCTCGGTTACAGTCGACCGATCCAAATGAAGATAGAGAAGAGAATCAGATAGAATTCAGATGAAATGGATATGTTACGAGCTTCGCGCTGCGGACATGACATAGTTCCCAGAACACAGCGTACCCGTGCTTACAAACTCGGGCTAAACTTTGTGACGTTCTTTTTTTTTTGCTGCACTGTGAACTTGTTTCTCGACTCGTCATTTCTATTGTTCTGGTAGACGTTTATTGTATCCTCTCTGATTAAAGCGAGTGATCTTGATGCTCAAACTTGCGGATGTCATGCCTAGATGATGCCATGGAAGTTGAGGAAGAAACAGGAATTTTCAATCCTAGCTGAAAACCAAGAAAGATATTTTTGGAATATGAACTCGATGAGACCCTTTTAAGCCCTTTTTGAGAGCGATTTTCTGCTTTTCAAGAGGAGTTAGAATTATCTCCTAAATTTTTAAATTTAGGAGATAATTCTAATTTCTAAAATCAAGTTTTGCTTGAGAGACTCTAGGACCCACTTATGAAAATTTAAGGCTTCAAAAAGGCATTATGAATGAAAACTTGTCTTATGGGGTATTAAATCAAAGGTCTCAAGGATTTTAATTGAATAAAGAAAAACAAAACACAAATATTAAAAGAACCTAAAGGAAAAAAAGAAAATTATATAATAAGAAGAAAGTACTATAGTAAGTGGAAGAAGTTGGGATTGTGAGATAGGCGTTATTATTTATTGTTACACCGTCAGTTCTTCTTTCAGTTTAACTGACATCAATGGTTATTCATATAGTTTTATTTTTAGGGCACTTTTTCAAGGCCTACTAATGATAGGGTACGGCTGGCGCTGTCATAGCCCGTTATCAGCACTCCTGCAATGACTGCACCGGTGTAGTCACCAACAGTAATTATTAGACTGAAAATCCACTCGAGATTGCACCGACCGCTGAGTGGGTCAAGGAAAACCCGATTGGTCAATCTCACATCCGCCATTGCACTCAAGTCCATTGTTTATCTACTCAAACGTGTCTTCTCTTCCGACCGAGAGCACGGTATGAGTAATATCAATTTAACGACATCTACATAGATAAACGGCTAAATAAAATTCAAAGTGAAATAAATGAACAATAGTTGGGCGTAGTGAATAAATAGCGGGCAATTAAAGTTGGCAAACGGGTGCGTTTATCTTGTATTTCGATCAGGCATGCCAGCATGAGCAAAGTAATGAAAGAGGGAGTTTTCCAATCAAATGAGATAGAACTTTGAAGTGTTTAATTGTAGATTAAAATGTGGTAGAAAATAAAATTTTGCCGCGAATTTGCATCATACAACTTTGCTTATGTTCATGTACAAGTGGAAAGCTCTGGAATTCCTTTTATAGATGAAAGTGGGTAGGTATTACATTTAAGGTCTATAGATAAGCTAATTTTATAATAATGAAATCGATGCCGCCCGTAACGATGTACGGCAATGCCTCACTGTGTAGAGTAGGGTTAGGAAAAATAAATATAGGACCATGCCGCGGGCTGCACCAGCCTAATAAAATATCAATGCAAAAAGAGGTCGATTTTCAAAATCGCACTGATAACGACCGATTTTGACACAAAGGACCTTTTCTAAAGAAAATCAAACCGGTCAAAAACTACATAATACAATAAATAAATCATGAGGTTAGAACAATCAAAAAAGGACCGGAGTGAAAGCTGAATGGGGGAAAACACCAAGTGCGTTCTGAATCACGCTCTTGCCTACTTATTCAAACTGTATCCCTGCGAAGAAGTGTGAGAAAAATGTACTGTTAGCCACAGGTTGATCCTCCCCATATCGGGAGACTGGACATCCCATATTGTCTGAGGACTGAAACCAGCTCGATATACGCTCGCTCGGTAGATGTTTTTCCTCATTTGGAATCTGGTTACTCTTGCCACTAAACCTGTAGTAAATAGCTCATCAGGACACTATTATGCTTGAGATTCAGACTCTGTCCGTACATACCTCGAGACTTCAGACTTGATGACTCGAACTCTTGACACGTGATGAATTGTAGAAACCGTCCTGCCCTGTCAGCTTCTTGGGACTAGATCATATTTCAGGGAGGTCATTACACTTTCTGGTCTAATTGGCTTCTGGTTTTAAGCATTTAGCATTGTTTTGCATTGTGGGGGGCCATAAGTGACCTTGACAATGTTAGCAATGTACGAGCACGTGTCCGCCAAAGTCCTCTAAAGACAAGGAGGTAGATTATGATTATTATATTTTGCTTTATTAGGTAAGACAAAATATATACAGTTAAAATACAATGAAATTATGAAGAAAAAATAAATAGATTGAACAAAGAAACAAGAACAAAAAAGAAAATAAAGCTAATGTTCTACCTAAAGAGTGGGCTTATCCACCCAACGTAGATGTTTGAAATGGTCTTCATTTGGCTCTTCCTGTCCCTCATTTTTCTTTGTGAATTAATAAAAATATGTGAACAATTGAACATTGTATACAAATATTTTGTATTCCACACCCACAATTCCACACCCTCAGAATTGAGTCATTGTTTCCAATTGATTTTTTACCAAGAATGTCTTTCAGTACAGCATTGGCTTCATTCGGATGGGGTACGCAGGATTTATGAGTTGTGGTTTTCTTTCGATATCATCATCCAGCCAGACTTTCGATATACAACCGATATAATATAATTTACATTGTAGCAGGAGTCCAAAAGCTCGCTGGATGCGACTCGAGTTGTTAGCCATGAGTCATGACTCTGTGACACAGAACTGATGATGTCGTAGTCTTGAGGCACTTATAGGTTTAATTAAAACGTATTAGTTTTATTTTTCAACCCACGACCCACGGGTATTCTGATAAAAAGAACTCGCACATGGTCTATTAATCCCCGCCCCGGTGAGATTCTCTATGAGTTAATAGTAGTACCGGGTGTGTCAGAAGTTGTGTCTCACATAATATGGTCTATTCATCCCCGGTCTACTGCCCATAGTCCAGAGATCCCGAGTTCGATCCCCGGTTGGAGCAGACTATTCGAAGAAAATTCTGTTCCCTCCAAACATGTGAGGCTGGGTCAATAGCTGGTACGATTCCCAGCGAATAGAGCGTAAAACCCCCATCCTGACTATCTATCTCAATCAGGACGTTAGAACCAAATAGAATCAACTGGTCACAATAGATCTAATTCGGTCGCAGTGTTAATTGTTAGGGTTTCACTGAAAACCCTGCAACCAGTTCAGATAATAATAATCCCCGGTCATATTCTCTATGAGTATACAACTTCAAAAACAAGATCTAATACAACTTCACACTTATAATAATGTTTATACTGAATAAATAGTCTCAAACGTAGTGTGAGGAAAATTTCATACATTGCGTGGAATTCGAACCAACAGACCTTTAAAAACAGCCTCAAATATGATGAGGAAAAATTCATGCATTGCGTTTAATTCGAATCAACAGACCTTTAAAAACAGCCTCAAATATGATGAGGAAAAATTCATGCATTGTGTGGAATTCGAACTAACAGACCTTTAAAAACAGCCTCAAATATGATGAGGAAAAATTCGTGCATTGCATGGAATTCGAACCAACAGACCTTTAAAAACAGCCTCAAATATGATGAGGAAAAATTCATGCACTGTGTGGAATTCGAACCAACAGACCTTTAAAAACAGCCTCAAATATGAAGAGAAAAAATTCATGCATTGCGTTTAATTCGAATCAACAGACCTTTAAAAACAGCCTCAAATATGATGAGGAAAAATTCATGCATTGTGTGGAATTCGAACTAACAGACCTTTAAAAACAGCCTCAAATATGATGAGGAAAAATTCATGTATTGCGTTTAATTCGAATCAACAGACCTTTAAAAACAGCCTCAAATATGATGAGGAAAAATTCATGCATTGTGTGGAATTCGAACCAACAGACCTTTAAAAACAGCCTCAAATATGATGAGGAAAATTTCAGGCAATTGCGTGGAATTCTAACAACAGACCTTTAAAAACACATATGATGAGGAAAAAATCATGCATTGCGTGGAATTCGAACCAACAGACCTTTAAAAACAGCCTCAAATATAATGAGGAAAAAATCATGCATTGCGTGGAATTCGAACCAACAGACCTAAAAACAGCCTCAAATATGATGAGGAAAAAATCATGCATTGCGTGAAATTCGAACCAACAGACCTTTACAAACAGCCTCAAATATGATGAGGAAAAATTCATGTATTGCGTTTAATTCAAATCAACAGACCTTTAAAAACAGCCTCAAATATGATGAGGAAAAATTCATGCATTGTGTGGAATTCGAACTAACAGACCTTTAAAAACAGCCTCAAATATGATGAGGAAAAATTCATGTATTGCGTTTAATTCGAATCAACAGACCTTTAAAAACAGCCTCAAATATGATGAGGAAAAAATCATGCATTGCGTGGAATTCGAACCAACAGACCTTTAAAAACAGCCTCAAATATGATGAGGAAAAAATCATGCATTGCGTGGAATTCGAACCAACAGACCTTTACAAACAGCCTCAAATATGATAAGGAAAAATTCATGCATTGCGTGGAACTCGAACCAACAGACCTTTGGCCATTCGACGATCGACGACTCGACCAAGAACGACCGAGTTGAGCTTTCTACCTGATCCCGTGGCTCTGTGTCGTGTGACTCGCGTGTCTTGTCACGCCATTCGATATCTATCTCCCGGCCCGACAAAAATATGACGCGAATACAAAGGCGAGCCTTATGGAAACTTCCCGGAGCTTTCTCCTGACAATGAAAAAAAAAAAAAAAAATGAATGAAAGCTCACACATGTGTTCTCAACCAGGAAGTAGTTTACGAGCATGACGAAGATATAACAAAACAACACTCCATGTCGGACAGAAAACAGATGACCCCTCTTGTTAAGAAACTATTATGCACAACAGTTATTGGGTCTTTGGTACACGGGGTTAAGTGGCAGAGAATGCCTAAGGCATTAACTTCGCTCCGGATTACAAGACAATTGTAAATTTAAATATTTTTTTCTATATTTTATTGTGTAAATATGGTTAATTTTTTTTTCTCTGTTAACAATTTATTGTTGATTGTTTTGTATAAAAAAATAAAGTGTAAATAAATAAAAATAAAGAGAGGTTCTGTAGGTAGTGTGCTGGTGTGACTATGGCATTCATTGTGACCAATTGCAGTAAAAAGTTTCTGAATGTTGAAGTATGCAATTAGTTCTGGTGTACTATTTAAGTTTTAGTTCTAGTGTTCACAGGAAAAGAATCTAACATCTCAGCTGCTACCTGTTGGTCTAGTACTGTCCTGTCGATCACCTATGTATGTACATAGTAAATATCATTTAAATATGTACATATCTCAAAAATGTACATGTAAAACTAAGTTGACTTTTTTTTTTTTTTTTTTTTTTTTTTAATAGGGTTTAACGTCGCTTTCAACTGCCATGGTCATATCACGACGGGGGTTTTACCCTCTATTCGCAGGAAACTCACAAACCTGCTACTCACATTGACCTCACCCAGCCTGAGTGGGGCCGGGAAAAGCCAGCGTCACGAGAGTTAGAATTTGAATGGTCACCCATCCAAGTCTTAACCTCGCTGGATGTCGCTTAACTTCGGTGTTCTGAAGGGAACCGGTGCATTCAACATGCCATCGACGCTGGCTTAAGTTGACTTTAATCCGACCTGATTATTGGGTTTTCACTGAAACCCTTACACTTTATACTGCTATCGTAGTCTCATTCAATTTCATTGCTCTTAAAGTTCAAAAAGAACTATGAACCTGTAAGCAAATGCACAAGAATGTGTTGGGAATGAAATTTGAAGCAAAACCGAAGAACAGCAGTGCCCTCAGCTGCACAGTTCAGTTACCTCTCATACGAAAGAAAGATGTTACCAGTGAACCAATATTAAAATTCCCTGGCAAGTGTGGGAGTCTGGAACACAGGAACATATTAATGTTCTGCCCGCGTGCTGCGAGCCACATCTTTGTCAAAATTCTCCTAGAAGCTATCAGTAGTTACGGAAATCAAGATGATGTTATGCCTCAACCATTCCCAGCAAGCTCCCATTTGTCTTGAGAAATATTAAAAACTGTCTAACAACTTCCAAGGATTTGCCTGATGTTCCAAAAGAATGGTACATTTGTAGTAAATAGCTTCAAATTATTTTACAGTACATATAGGCTTTTCTGGTTTGAGCTATCACCCATAACATGTACAGTACATATAGGCTTTTCTGGTTTGAGCTATCACCCATAACATGTACAGTCCATTATCCGCTTATACATTTCAGCTACCGTTTCATTTGTCCTATAGGACCCACTTGATTTCAGAAAATGTCAGAATATTATAACAAAAATAGTGAAAATCTCGTTTTGCGGGCAAAAATTCAGATTCAATTTTAAATTGTGTAGGAAGTTTTTCAGTTCATGAAATTTAGATGCACATAAGTAAATTTTGTGAATAAATTGAAATATTCACATGTATTCAAAAACATTCATTGAAAGCAATTAGGTAAAATGCCTTGCATGAAATTATTTTTCATTGCTGGTTTTTCAACGGAAATATTCTCTAAACCATCCCTGGTTTCTACTAAATGGGAGAGACTCTCTCGAAACCATTCCTGATGAGACGTGTGCTCATAATATTTTCTGAAACACCACATGTTCAGGACGAAAATAGAAAAAATATTTTCGTCTAAGAAGGAAGCGCCTGTTGCTACGTAGAAAAACTCATACAGCACCATCGGTTGTCTGTGTACGGTACGAATATTATATAATAAAATATAATAATATCACCTTATTTATACTGCCCGATTAAGACTATTAAAGTCCCATTATTCCAGCAGTAAGCTCAAGACATATTATTATGTGGTAAAAATCGCAAATGGGAGGATAACTTGTCATGTCCCGGCTGGGTTTCGAACCCACGACCTCTGGAATCTGTGGATTCACAGAGAGCTGCCTTTACCACTGAGCTACCTGGATAGAATAAGAGGCGGCATATTGAATCTGCTCACTGCTGATCAAAGGGTCCACCCAAATTAAAGAAATTAGTTCGAGACACTGTCCTCATATTTTCACACTGCTATGGACACTTTTCACATATTATTATAACTCTGTAACTACACACTCAAGCGTGCGACAGTTCACTTTCCGTTCAGCCACCGTCACACAGTAGTGTGCGACAACATGTACTGCCATAAAGTAACACTGCATAGTTGTCCTTTGTCATACACAGACATGTGCTGTAGTGTTCTAGAATGTAACATCCAAAATCCATGCGACATGGATTTTGGAAAAATAAGGACTACAATGTTGTCTCCGTTTAGGCATTAAGTCTTTTATCTCTCTTCCATCCATAAATATAACAAATTAATATTGTTTTTTCCCTACCTCCAATTCAGCAGATTGCTATAAGGTACTTCTGTCGGTATTCTCACTTTATACTCTCATTATGAGGAATTTTAGAACTAATATTTAACCAACATTAGTGAGAGCTATTGCTCACTAAACCTCAGAAGAAGAGCTACTGCTCACCAAACCTCAAGAAAAGAGTCATTACTCACCAAACCTCAGGGGAAGTACCGGATGTACTCCCCCACGATTTCGCTCTCGTATGACCATTGGTAAGCCGAGTCCATGAATCACACGAATCACTCTATTGGACACGTCATTCTGTTGTATGATAGATCTTTATCTTAGGAAATCGAATAGCATAACCTCTGACTGAAGCAGTGTTCAAGGGTTGGGTGGAAGAGATTGCCCTAGGAAATAAACCCGCTCATTATTATTTTAGGGCATGTAATTATATATATGTATTTTCTGTCCCCTGTTTTCTGTCACCATTTTCTTTGTTCATATCTATTCTCTTCAAATTTGTATTCCTTATCATTTAAATGTTTCTATATCTATAAACTAATAAATAATTAATATTACTTATATTTGGATTTACCCGAGTTCCGGCCAGAGGCATGGCCTTATATTTATTTTTCCTAACCCTCTACACAATGAGGCATCGCCGTACATTGTTTCGGTCCGGAACTCGGCGCCACTGCTTAATTTGAACCGTGGAAAACATTTTAACACATTTAATGTATTTCGTAAGCACGTACTATTATTTTGTGGTTAATGAAATCATAGTCTCGCTGGGGGACTATAAACAGGGAGTATACCAGCATTGGCTTGGTTCTGGGGGCCCTTGCCAATTATTAGCCTCCTTGTAAAGACAGTGGTAGAAGTGCTGAGTCATTACTCCACTGTCTGGCTACCGTCGTTCACGATGACGCCACCCTATGATGATGAATGGGAATGAAACACCATCGGATTGTCGGTTGATGATTCGCACCCTATTGGTCACCACTGGTGGGACGGCACCACTGTCCAGCATTTGCCTGATAAGAGGGAACTCGCTAAAGATATGCTAATGCGATAATCTCATCACAATATGCTGCCGGGCCAGGCAGCCAAGACAGCCAACAGTTCGTATGAGCTTTAGCTTTGTGTGGCTGAAGTTAAGTTCATTCACAATGAATCAATCAGTACCGTGGACCATGTGAACCTCATGTAGGTATACTTACCCTGAGAGCAGTGGCGTAGCCAGCTCCTGACATTAGGGGGCTTTTGCTTTGAAATCAAAATTTTGCATGACAGGTAGGATTATTTGAGATTGCAAATGGACTAACGTATTTACAGGTCCATTCTCCTATTTTTTTTTTAAAGGAAGGGCGGGGAAAAATCTTTTAAAGACACCCAGGTCTTAGCCTGGGGTGTGGGATTTCCACCTACTAAAAACCCACCTTTCCTGATAGCATACTTCTCTTGGAACCGAAATATTTTAATTACTTCTCCTATTACTATTAGTAAAAATGGAGTCTACAAAACTATGTAAAGACCCTCTAAAACGAGGCCTAGTGTCTGAATGAAATAGTATCCAGAAGCAAAAGCGCCGAAGTCATCTGATTATTTTTTCTGTTTAGAAAATATATGGGACCCCATCCCTCGGTACGGCACTGTCTAATAGAATAATTACATATTATGTATCATATTACAAGAAACATTACCACACATGTAAAGTATGGAATGCTATGCTCTTCGATTTAATAACAGTGTAGAACTCTTAACTTTGATTTTATTGAAATGCCTTCAGCGGTTTCTCAGAACATTATGGGAATCTAAGATTTCTTTACAACAAGTTTAATACATCTATTTGTTTCAGTTTTAAACAATGATATCTTAATTTATGAATACTTTTTTTCCTCTAAAACCATTGAAGTAGGGGGACTTTTTTCAAATTTAAAAATAAATATGCCTGCTTTGTTGACAGGAACCTTTAGTGTTTATGCAACATATAACTTTCGGTTAGGGTTTCATTATTATCTCCTAGCAGCAACTCCCTTGCTTACCTGGAACTTGCACTGCCTGTTTGTTGTTCAATCTGATAAAGTTCCATTCATCGGCTTTTGTTTTGCCTATGCTTTTTATACGCATACTATGTAGATTTGAGAATGGAAAGTATCTATTTATTTTGCAACCATGCAGTTGAATGCTAAATGGCTTGGTATTCCTGTGGTCTGGTCATTGTATACTGTGTTCAAGAACTTGTCATAATCTCGGACATTGTTACTCCGGTTCCAGTTGTCCCTCTGCAGTCTACTTTATCAAATGCTCGGTACAAATCTTCATTCCTATTCCTAATATCTCAATGACACACATCATGTCCTGTTAAGTCTAGGCTCTGACCGTTACTTCAAGATTGATATTGGGTTGTCATCTAGAGGTTTATAGTATTATTTGTTTTACAGATTATTGTTTCAATGTTTACTTTAAATGTAAATCTTTCGTACAAGTCTGAATTAAAGAGAAAGGATGTTTAAAACAATAAAATAAATATAAATCCGACTGTTTCTAGTGGAACATGCATACATGAATATCAAACATTTCAGCTGACATTATTGGCTCTGTCATATCCAATTCAATATTTTCTAGCATGGCTGATTGAGCAATGTTTTTGTTTATTGGTCAGTTGTGCCGTCTTGTTTGTTCTTATTTGGAGTAGTTCAGAACTTTTATAGTCTCTCTTTGAAGATATCTCTTTGTTCTTCAAGATAATGGCTCTAGCTTTAAACATGCAAAGATAGCTCATCATGCAAATATCACGTGACATGATGTGGAATCAGATCAGATATGACTGCTTATTGCTCTTCTTATGAATCCTGATGTCAATCATTGGGATAGCAACAGGATAATATTTGACATCCTTGCTTATGCAGAATCATCCACTATTCAGGATTTTAAGTAAAACTGCTTTTCCAAGCATTCTCGTACGTCTACTTTTACATACAGGGTGGCGCATAAGTAATCAGCTATCACACAAAGTCTTTTTGACATTTTTTTTGTTGTGTTTTGTAGAATTTTTATCTCGATATTATGATCGAGATCGATAATATGAATACTATGATATTCTAAACATTTTGGGAAATTTTGTTCCACTCTTTCGTTTCACAATAACCCAAACTCGCTTGACTACAAATGTAAAAATATTTGCTAACTCGATCTCTATGTTACGAATCGCCGCCTGACGGATCCAGCTTCTGAGGTCGTTAATTCTCAAACAAATTTTACCGTAAGTGAGGAGAATTTACCTGCTCATTGTGGGGCATAAATCTCTATGTGGCGCCCTGGACCTTGCTTTCCTCAACAGATCGGCAGCAACAGACGTTGATTGGATTGTAGAGCGGATGTGACGCTGACAATTGACGCGCGCTGGACTGAGAGCTACTTGTGAATTCACCTTCAACTGTGTCGGAAAGTTTTGATTTAATGAACTCGAAATAATTCAGTTGAAAACAAATATAAGAAATTGGATTGCGTTCTGCAAGTGGCACCTTGTTGATCCGGATAGAGGGCACTTTCTTTGTGGACAAGGTCTGCTTTGTTGATGTGTTATAATTGTGCAAGAATCTGGTTCTTTGGATCTTCAAGTTTTCCCTATTGCGATATCCCCATCAAGGTACAGCCCTGCCGAATTACTTACCTAGTGTAGTTGAGATTTTCAATTAGAGATCCCCGAATCCCCCAATTTTCCTACCAAGAAAATCTAAAGCAAGAAAAGGAATTTCCTTCAAATTCCGGCTGAATTGGCTTATGTCTAACTGAATTATTAGCGGATTTAGATTTTTTTTAGACTTAAAATTTCCAACCCACATAATAATCATAAGTCCATGCCTTATGATAAGGGAGAACTGACTGTAATTATACTTGATAGCTCCCAAATATTCAATTTTTCCGGCAGATGGGTACCACTCGTATATGTATTTCTTTCTCCCTTCACGTGCTTTCACCGGTATGCATATTTTCCCTTTGTTCAGATTTGGGGGGGGGGGGGGGGGGTCGTTCCCCTTGCCGTCCTACTTTTAAATCTGCTGTCTCGGACTGATTTTTAATGCTAGGCAAATACAAATGTACGTGAGGAGAATTTCAGATGGTCTAATTATTATTACTAGCACTTGGAAAAATTCATCTTGTAAGTTCTGCTCACAAATTGGTCTTGTTTTGTATGTAAATAACTCCATTAGGTATCTTGACTCATAATATATGTATATTGCTACAGGGAGGCGTTGTTGTATTTGCATGCTAAGTTAAAACTTTATTGGATTTTATTGATGCCCTATAAAACACACCGCAAGATCATTTCAGTCTCAGAGTATGGAAATTTGATGGATGACTTGTAGTAGGTTTGGGTTATTTGATACTTTGAAGGACCACCTAGGGCACGCAAGCCGATGTGGTTGGAATACGTTTCAAGAAAGTCTCCTGTAAGTGTATAGTGCCAAAATTCTTGGCAATTTTTTTATAAAAATTATTTATATAACTAAAATGTATTTTTACTTTCCTTATCCTATAATAAGGAAAGTAATGGAATCACCTAAAAAAATATTTCAGAATACTTATGAACAATGGTCGGTAATCAAATTTTATTTATTTTTAAATTCACTCAATGATATGTGATATTCCCTCCCCATTACATTAGACCTTCTTATTTATTTGACCCCATTAGTTAGGGAAAGCTGTAATTTTTTGTTGGTTGTTTTCCACATCAGGGTTGGAACCTCATGTTTATTTCTGTGCTAGCATACTTCCTAATAACGTATGTTCGTACACTGTTCAACTTCTAGTACTTTTTTAAAATTAATTGTCTAGTTATTTTCTCTTCTAGTACTTCTAGTTATTTTCTCTTCTATAGTACTTCTTCTCACTTTTCTTTTTTACCTGATGCACAGATCACTTTTATTTATAGTTTTCTCGTAGGTGTCCACAAGCAACATGGAAATTGCGTCCTTCAAGGAGTGAGTCATTGGTGTAGGTGTATTATGAGACTAAGCCAAGGACGTGTCTTGATAGTCTGCCGAGTGCGTTGCCTACTTTTCTTATCATTTCCCATCCGTCAGCTGGTGTTCTGTGAAAGTGAAACCGTGCAGACATGCTAGTGCACATTCCAACCATTATTTTCCATGCAATACTTGTCAATATGAAAGTATACTGCCTGGAATACCACAGACATCAGCCAGACCTATGCAGAAAATACTGTCTGGTACTCTCCCGAGATGACTTGCTGCAGTTTCTGAGACATCATTATCATTTCAAGGTCGCGATGGAAAACACGTACGCTTTTGAGCCGGTCGAGAACTCGAGAACACAATACAGAAATGTTCGAATCAAACCGAAGAAGAAAAAAGTCGTCACGTTTCAAAATGTTGACAGATCATTTACCTGTCCAGACGAACAAGAAAAAATACACTGGCATAATTTCGAAGCTCAAGTTTTGCTTTGTTTCTAAGCCTTGCTGATGTACAACAAAAATCAGAAGGCTAACTAATAGCTTGTAGATCTATGAAAATGGAATTGATCATACTCCGTACATCATTAACATGAGAGCAACAATGTTACAAAATCTGAAATTCAACCACCGGGAAAATGTTTGTAAATTTAATTTTCCAAATGCGATCTTCAGCTTGTTTTTTTTGAAATTCAAAGCTATTTTTTTATTAACAAAAAGGAACACAACACTTCTGATATTGTTGTTTGAACAGATCTTTTTTCCTTATTTGAACAGACACGGGACGTATCGTTGTAGAAAGTGTTGTCCAATTCTATTCATAGGTGTATGGTCCACAAGAAAGCATGTATATTGGTCTTATTTTTTTTATTCTAGTAATCGCCTGAATTAAGCTGAAAATTTATTAATTCCTTGTAGTTCTGATTACTTTAGATTCCATGCGAGTCTCGTTAAATTAGTCTTCACGTCTCGTTAATGTGAAGAGAATTTTCAGCGAAATGGTAACTAGAGAAAACAATGATCGATTCCAATTTGTAAAGAGTTCTACAAATCTCCGTGAAATGTCATTTTATGTACTACTTATTTGTCTGTTCAATAAAAAATAAATAATATAAATCCATTTTTTGATTATCTAGACCGATCATACCATGCCCAATTAATCGTGGGACCAATTCATACTGACCTTTTCAATTATCTCGGACCCATCATACTCAGCGTTGATAAGTACACGCGAAAACGAAATCTTGTTTGTGATATCTTTCGGATGTGTATTGTCATTGTATTTAAAGCACAGTTCACAGAATTCGCTAATCAGACTGGTGAGTGATCGGTAGTGTACGATCTAGCGAGTACAAATCAGTGCGGCACATCCACTTACACTAATGATAGTTCTCTGCAAGTGATGCATAATTAGAAGTGTTCTAAGATCATTAAAATGTTCTAACATTTTGGTATAAAAAGTTACCTTAGTTCAATAAAAATATTCCGTATGTTTGTCGAGTTTGAAGAAAGTTTTCTGAGAGTTGACCGGTTTTGTTCATTTATTAAATCCCGTTTCCGAAATTAAATTTTAAAATCTCAAGTACTTTTAAAATCTCAACAGTGGCGGAATTCGTCATCTCTTCAATGGTTAAGGAAAATTGTGTCATGCCAACACTAGTTTGTACTGTAATGTAATGTTAAAAGCTTTTAGTTGTACAATTGAATTTACAAAAAACAAATAACACAATTATGAGCATTTTGTACAAAATGTACAACAAAGATGACTGACTATCTGAGATGACCTTACACTAGTGTATATTATTATTTTTACTCATTGCAATTTGATTTTTCTTTCTGTTCACAGAAATAGCAAAAGTACGATCAAATTTATTTCAAGTAAATGGACACAGAAAAGATCCACTAATATTACCAGAGCCAGATGGAGAAGTCACAACCCTCACAGAAAAAGTATTTGTTCCAGTCAAAGATCACCCAGATGTAAGTAAACACATAATAATCAATTAATTGTCTTTTAAGTATGTGTATGCAAAATTAATTTAAGTTTAACTTATAAATGGATCAACTGTCACGTGGGCACTTTTCTGGTTTATTGTTTGATAAAATGCTAGTAAAATATTCATGTCCTACAAAATTCTTTTTACCAATATATCAGGTAGAGATAAGTCGTTTAAGTGCTCGTTAGAAACTATCATGCACCATATAATTTTATTTATGACATAGACGTACCTATATTTAGGTGCCTTGTTCTCTTTGCATCGACCTTCCCTCCTCTAGTTAACCTAATACCGTAGGCAACTAATTAATTTTAAGACTGTCCAAATCGGGATTTTTCTATGACCGTGCTTCTTTGTTGCAACGAAATGCAAAGATATGCATACATGGTGTCGCGGAAAGTGCACGATAAAATGCGGCGAAAAATACTTTGACGCTCCCGAGTTAGTCTTATGTTCGCAAGAGAGTTAATTGTCCTCCATGTTATGGATAGTAATATTGATGCTCGTAAATTGTGCACCCAACGAGATAAAGTCAATTTTGATAGGGAGTGTTGGAGTGGTATCTGTTGATCTGGATAGATTGGAGGTGGGCGTCCTCTAATAATATCCAAACTAATTTTTATGGCTAATCATGATGATCAATTTTAATTATCGTCAAGATCAATTAATGGTCAGTAGTCTTTGTTGAACGACATTGTGTTCTTTGATAAGAGTCTATTCTACAACGTTGTGAGCGCACTTTATCATTATAAACATTTCTCTACTAACAACGCCAGCAGCGGGGAGATTTGAAGACATGTCACATGTTATTTTCTTTTTGATTAAGAAAACAAGACTAAAGCTCTACCCATACCCAACAAACATCTTGAGGAAGAGAAAACAGAATGTACAATGATGACTCGCTGGTGCGCTTAGAAATGACAAAAGAATTTCAAACAAATACAAACCAGCATACGGGAAAGAATAAGAAAGAAATCGTGAGATGTCCTGATGACGACTGATGGCTTGATGTGATTACATTATCCGGCTAATATGTAAATTGAGGGGACCAAGTTTCGTGAACTCACGAGAAAGCGACTGTGACGACACCTAATGTCAATTGTCAGTTTGCACGAAAACGATTAATGTGGCATGAGTGTGTTGGTTGCGTTGGTCCTATTGCTAGACGAACACTATTTATCAAAGCATTGGAACTCCAAGAGAAGATGTGCTATGTTTCACACGATTAAAATCATGTCGAAGTCTCTAGCAACTAAATGGTGAAGCGTGCGACTGAAATCATTTGGTGTCAACACCTTCGTTACCGACTCTCCTCAAGAGTTACACGATTACAAATCCAAGTGTCAATGTGACAGTTATCATCCTGAGATGACTAATGACGTTTGAAATATATTGACACATGGTTATCAATAAGCCAAATTGGTTCTTGAGAGGCAAAATACAAACGATATTGTTCCAGGGACGATTTTTTCTAGTCATTTTTTTATAAAAAGTTTCACTCTTGCTAAAGTCATGCAAGCTTTATATTTTCTCACGTATATTTACTAAAATACCCCTAAAACAAAACCTGTAAATATATTTTAAAGGGTAGTTACTAAAATAATGGTGTTTCAGCTGAAACCCTGCAACCAGGTTTTATAATAATAATAATAAATACTAAAATAATCAGTGATAAATGAACATAAATATATGGTCCAATGATGAAGTCATTGAAAAGTTGAAAACTCCACAGATCAGGCCAAGCCTACTTACTGCTGGAATATACGTATACCGTGTCGCAGGTTTTCTTCAAGTAGAACCACTCAACCTATTTCAATAGCCATGGGTGCATTGAGTAGTACTGGCGAGCTCCCACGCGATGCCAACTTCCTCTTCCCTCGGTGTCGAGATAATATGCTTTGTGTCATAACATCTCGCCCGATATGTACCTATAATCACAGGTAATCAGGTGCTATGACTAACGTGTCAGACCTTGGATCAGCCTCAGAATTTGCATAACTGGACAGCTCATTCATGTTCTGTACAGAATATCTGAAAGTTTCCGATTTTTTCCATGCAAGTCCACCGCATCTTACGTTGTTTGTTCAAGAAAACTTTCTTTGACCTTCTGGCATGTTGCTTTTCATAAAAATTTCCATTTTATACCCTGATAGACAGGCATTCAATTAAAATATCTACGTACTTTGATTGAGCGATAAAAAGTTAACATCTTTTAGAACCAATCAATGTCTTAAATAAAAGGACTTGATCTTCAAAGACTTCAAACATCCGCGATCCGATACAGCACATGTTCGATCATTCATAAGGAATCGGGTATCCTTCACCTTCCATCTCGGATCAAAATCCTTTATCTCAAATCTCGTGGCACCTTGGTAACATAGTGTGTCGAGTGGGGAGGTCTCTTCAGTTTTAATTACCTCACGGTAATTAGTTGCACTATTCTGTCGAGAGCCAAGTCCATTAATCAGAGAAGATCTATGGGTCACATTGTGATAAGCGAGGTGGGCAAGCCAAGATCAATTTCCAATCTCATCATTGATATACATGATAAACTGTCAGTGTCCAATCTCTTGATCTATCCGCCCAGCGGTGAACCTGCAGCTTGGCAGATGCTGGATTAACGTAATTTGAAGCGCGCTGATTCCGCTTCTAGGATAGTCATTGCAGATCCTCATGTCCAGATCCCAGATGTTGTTGCACACGAAAGGCTCTCTGGTATCCGCCCCTCCTGATTTCCAATGATTGCTATGATAATGATGACGACAAAGATGATGGTCCTGTCCTGCAGTCGTGGATCAATGTTCCCATGTGCTGGATGGAAGCTCGCAGGAACTTCTTCAGTTGACAATATTAGATACAATAACGACTGGAACTTGCCGAGACTGCTTCCTCTTGGTTCAAGTTCTCTTGTAAAGCTTCCGTTATAATGCTGTAACAAGACCAAGTCTTCGACTAAATGTACGTAAAGTGTTGAAATAAAACAGACTATTCTTGTAACATATAAATACACTGAAATCTGTACTAAATTGTGTTTGATATGAGTTACCTACGGTAAAGTTTTAGCTTGTAGCGTTTTCTTATGAATTCCTGTAGGATTGAAACAATCGAACACTTTGTTGGTCATACTGACTAGAGGGAAAGCCTGGTTGCTCGAAGCACGTGGGCTCTAACTCTAATTGAGAGCAAGTGTTGCGAGGAGCGAGGAATGTAGGTACGTCTGATTGCATTACTTGTTTGCCATTAGGTTTTGTATCATGAATAAATCATCCTACAGTCCTTTAGAGATATCAGATAGCATCTCCGAACCTTGTTTATGATACTTTCAAGTGACTGTATTGTGTTCTTAATTTATTCCAGAAGAATAAGATCCTCTTTTTTCACTATTGTTAACGACTCAAAACTTCTTTTTGTTTTTCGCTGGATGAAATGTGTGAGAACCCCTTCTTGTGGTTTTTTCTGCGCTGTATAACAAAAACAAATACAAAATCCAATGACAAGCGGGACTTTTTACATACATATAACAGTAACACTTTATTCGAAAATAGCAGTAACTTCCTTTCTGTCCCTCTAGAAACAACTAACCAACCTACATTCTTAAACTCATGCGTACAGTTAATGCTTATGCGCCGCTACTACTTGATCTATTTCGCTGCGAGGATTAAAAAAATATATCTTTGTTTCTCTTTTGCTACTCTGGTAGGTACGTTGATCCTGTTGAGCTCTAAAGCCAAAGGCACTATGATTTATGAGAAGACAGATCTTTTGTCCTGTAACTTTCACACTAAACGTCTGAAATTCTAGTGTTTAGTGCCAATTATGTGTAAACTTTTAGCAAAGTGGCTGATGGCACTGATACAGATAGAAAACTACATGTTAAATAGCTTTAATAGAAGGTGTGTAGGTAATGACGTTTGGGGTCAAAGGTTCTTGTCTTACAGTCAGTGTGAACTGAATCTTGGCATATTTAAGTCTACTAGGAAGTTATAATTTCTCTACATTTTCTCATGGACTTACGTAAGGTCTATGACACTATGTTGCGTAATGGGTGATTGTCAAAGTTGTCTTGGGGAAATCTACGAGTATAAGAAAGAGCAACTGAAGAAAGTATTATATGAACTTTATGGTATTGTTATAATGTCTAACATTTTCAAGTAGATAATTCTACAGTAGGC
Organism: Bactericera cockerelli; assembly: GCA_024516035.1. NCBI lineage: Eukaryota > Metazoa > Arthropoda > Insecta > Hemiptera > Triozidae > Bactericera > Bactericera cockerelli. Next base: position 11,293,783 of record CM044957.1, read on the forward strand.
AGGGTATGTGGCGAGAGTAGATGAATGCTCTAAAATTGAGAGATCATTTTCTCTACAATTTGGTCAATTTGAAGGTCCTGGGAAGATGAAAAAAGAATTGGGAGTGGGAGGATAGAGTTAAACTGTCAAATCAATAGTTCAATCCATATGACGGGGCGGGCGCAGAGTGGGCAGAACAGACGATGAATCTATGTGTTGAAAGGAAAAACGGTTGAAGAACCTAAGGTTTCTGGAAGCTGATGAGAAGGTTGCAAGTTTTGCTGAATGGTGATAGTTCCTTACGTTTTTTAAACTTCGAAATTAAATCATATTTCTCAGTAACTCCATTTGGCGTTTGGTACTTCTGTTGAAATCTCCGTTACTTGTTGTCTGAAGGAATGGTGTAGAAAATAAATTGAAAATATTTATGCTTTTGAAGTCCTCCAATTAGGACGAATTGCATGCCTAGCAAATAAATACCAATCGAAGGAATTTATGTGACTTTATTATAATATGATTGGATCAACCTCTGTTAATAAGAGCGTATGTTGCCTGTGTTGGAACTGCAGTACAACATTAATACAAAACTCTCTGAAATGCAAAACCTAAAAATTAAAATTTGTACGTTACCATGATGGAGAATGCCAAGCATCTGAGCAGTCTCTGTACAAGACACTGATCGATTCTGCCTGGGTACAAGTTACAAGCTATACTAATTGCACATGCCTGCAGGTACCTTGCGTATGTTTCGTTCAATTTATGCACTTTCTGTGCCAACTGGATGTCTCTATAATACGATGTTTCTGTGATAGAGGAATTATTCGGAAAATATTTCTCTCGCGAGTTAAGGTAGAAATGAACCCCGCTCGTTGTACACTTGAATGGAAAAAGCACTCTAAGAGTTAATTAAAAAAGAAAAAAATCAATGTGCTTCTTGTTTTTCTAATCTTTTTTTTACAACTTCTTGTACACTTGCAACTTTCTTCGTGTTAATGGACTTTACAAGTTAGTTGTAGGTGGCACCCATTTATCTTCGTTTGAGATAGTCGGGTAGCCCCGCGTTCACTGGCTTCCAGGCGGCCCAGCGCATAGGCTCTATTGTTCCATGACACATCATGCACTATATCTACATTGTGAAAGTTCACTGACATGGCCAATGCCCATTATGTATGTTCTGGGGGATCCTAATGCAGCGATGATTTCAGCATTTTGAATGTTGGTTTGCCAAGAAAATGTGGACTATTTATTCTTTTCGTAAGTTCCTAATATTTAAAACAGAAGAGAACACTGATGTATAGTAAAACTCCCATATTTATATGAAAATTCTGTAAGGTGGAACGGAATGAGCCCTGAAAAGTTTACTTTTCAGTGTTTTTTATCTGCTCTCGTAATGCACTTCAACACCGAGTGTGTTTATTGGAATTGGAATGCATTTGCAACATTTTATATTGGTGCATGGCTTAACACCAAACTCTTTCAGCTAATGGCTAATATGCTATTGGGGGCAGTGATAGTGTTGATATTATTATTCCTGTTCAATATTTTCCCCTCGGTTTTAGTAAAACAAGTAATGTATGTTTACCCGATATACTGGCCTGTACCTTGTAACACGTTGTCCGTACCAATGTGTCGACATTGTAAGTCATAAACAAGTTAAGCCTTGGAGGCAGTTTGATATTTGAATAATAATTAAATTATCCACCAATCAAATCACAGGCCATCCCCAGTCGCGACCATGTGACAAGCTTGTCGAAAAGTTTATCATAATTTAATTTGAGTTCAACAATAAAGTTTTATTGCGCCAGGAAATTTATGTGTTGTGAGTTGTGGCTATGGACAGTCAATCCTTTTTAGGAAAGGCACCAAAATTATTATTCTCTGGTACCTGGCTATATTTCTCTTCGCTGCTCCCTTGCTTGGACTTGGTGGAATATTGATTTAGTTGGTTTTGTCTTTTGTAATATCACAGGAACTTGACAAGGTGAGCTGAGTGTATGAATGAGGATTGAAAATAATGTGGACAATGCATGGAAGCTCATGAATTTCCTCTGTGTTGAGGCGTTTGGGACAAACTCCAAGAATTAATCAGCTTGTATTTTGACGTAAATAGGAATAAATTTGTTACACATAATTATTATACTCTGATACCTTGGCAATACATTAACAAAAACCAAAAGACAACAAGGGAGTATCAAAAAAATAGTTTAAAAATCGTCCAAGATAGAACTACAATATAGAACACGTCCCCAAGAAGACAGGCCTTTTTCATACCTGTCTACGCACAATTGGATTCATCCAATGCGGGTCGACTCTTTGCCTTGGTTCAAGCTATAGGATATAGTTGTCGCATAAACCTGAGGGATAAACCCGAAAATATGTTGAGAGAAAATGGATGAATCGAACGGATTTTGATCTGATCAGTTGGCTGGATGAGCGATAATCCGTTCCATCTGTTGGATTTATCCTGAATTTTTATCCGATGGATGAAATAACCCTGTATAGTGTGTAGACAGCTACGAATTTCATTCCATCATCCGACCGACTATCCGAAAAGTCTATGGGCCGTTCAGTGCTAGAAATCCGTCCGATCCGTTGGATATCCATACGCACTATGGGTTTTGTCCTTCAGATTCATCTGACGAGACGGATCAATCCCGTAGTGTGTAGCCAAATATGCATTTTCAAAATTCTCTTCTCCTCTATACATGAGGTGAGAATTTGTGAGTCCAGCAGTGTAAAGAGCTAATATTGTGGGTACATGCAAATCCCCGGGACTTACGATTGGTGCCAGTGTACTAGATTGCGAAATATTTCACACGAAGGTATGTGAATGTGCCACAAAATGGTAATATTTATTATTTAGTCATTTTGACTTATTGCATTGACATTTCTGATTTGAAGACTCTTGAGCCAAACCGAGGAAAGGATTATGATTATGTTTGGTGAGTATGTCCCTTGTGTACCCACCGTAATGATACGTAAAGGAATGTAGTACCTACAAACATAGTTATTTTAATATGTTTTCATAATTTCTCCCGGACACCAGGCATGTGCATTCCTTGTGAGTTATCTGAGTGTGTGTGTGTGTGTTTTATTCGAACGAGCGTGCAGAAAATAAATAAAGACAGTCCTCAGTTTGTTTATAATATAATTAATTAAAAAATAATTAACCGCAGACAAGATACCATTGAGCGTACCCACGGCGAGCACAGAGCGTCGTAAAGCAGACTGGGTCCCTGTTTCGCCAGTCCAACCTAATCTACGCCATGAATCAAAAGGTTTCGCAGTGTATTATATAAAGCGCGTTTGTTTTTCTATAGGTATACTTTTTTTCATATCAATGTAACTATAAATATTGAGCGAGCCGATCTGCGGGTCCGATCCTGAATGCCTATAAGTTACAAATCACACTGTGTTCTTTTGTGTGCAGTTAACCCACTCCGGTAGGTCGGGCGGGCGGTGGTCCGAACAAAGAGTTGGCAAACTCGGTGGTATTCACTTGTCATCGCACCAACTCCATCAAATGAACGATTGAGGTGCTTACTCGTATGCATCACGATAACAAGTGAATACTTTTTGCCAGCAAGTTAATTATACTGCTGGTCATCTGGCCTCTTTATGGCCATGCACTGCTTGGGTAAATATTTGTAAACTTTGCATTTATAAATAAATATTTGACATTCTAAGCATCAGGCGCCTGTATGGTAGTAAGATATAAAGTTAGTCTCATAAAGTCTCCTTGAAATTTTCCATTTCTTTATTTAAGCGATGTTGTTGTATTGTTTCAGTTTTAAATCTCAAAAATCTATGCAGAAAAAATTGATTTCCCAAAATTTCAACGCACGCAACTTTTAATAATCCCGGATGTACACTGTGGAATATATCATACATCGCACTGCAACTCTTTGCAAAGTCTCTCTTAAATTCTTAATTAGGTAAAAAAAAAAGACAAATAACATTTGGCAACTTTTGGTGCTCCTTTTTTAAATTTCGATTCACAAATATGTTAGTCGAAGATATGCAAAATAAATTTGAAGGCGTTCAGTTTGTAGAGATACCTACTCGTACCTAAAGAATTTCCATGAATCATATGTGAGTAATTTTATTACACCCTGAGAGGCAACGCACAAAAATTAGCGACATAAACCTTCTTCTCGTATCTGATCCTAATAGCACGATAAGCTTTGGGAGAACAGATCAACAGATCAGGTATATGATTACGACAAGGTCTTACTCATATATCAGATCCCAATTATTAATCCCATCACTATATGATACCCACTAGCCGTCAGGTCTGAGTGTTTTCCCACACAGATTTCATTGAGCACCGGGCGGGCGGGTTTGATCTGTGGGTGGCAGGATGAAACGAGGTTGGGTTAGGTGGAAGAGATTGCCGTTGACAATAACCCCGCCCATTAGGTAGGACATGTATTTTTTTGTTTTATTATGTTGTTTGTTTGTAGTATTTCAATATTTATGCATCTATTTGGTAATTGTCTGAATGTAGATATTTGTTTGTAACCACTTTAACCAATATTTATACATATAGGTACATTCTGGTACATGTTGGTTTAGGTCTTACTAATAAAAATTAAAAAAATGTCACTAGCCAATTAATTGTCATGATGTGCAAAATAATTTGGAAAGCTTGGTGTCCAACATATGACTTCTTGGAAAATTGGGAACTCTGAAAGCTGAAAGCACAAACATTTTTAGTGCAAAGATTAAATAAAGAAAATAAACATACATTTATCTAGTATTTCGTTTATTTTTGCCAGCTCAGCTTTAACCAATTTCCTTGCACATTTGATTAAAACTCTAGAAATTACTGTGCAACAGTAACAGCTGTGAACAACCACTGAACAATACTTTATTGCATGGACATTCTAAATCAATTCTCTGAATTGATAAACCGGCCTCTAGTTTTGCGTTTCCAATGATATCGCACGATTACATCAGTGGCAGTGGTAAAATCCTCGCTTACCATGTGGAATGTCCCGGGTTTGAATCTTAGACCTGACTTAAATATGTAATGGTAATTTTATTTCTAACTTAAACCTTCCGGTGCCTTCAGGCCAGCACCTAAATGGAAGTATTGTGTCACTTCTTACCCATCAGAGGGGAGGCATATTACGGGATGAACAAGTTACAAGACACGAGTCTAAAGTAGCTGCTGTTAATGGCTTACACAATACATAAAGTCTGTGAAACAGTAGTCCTTTAAAACGATAATGGCTGAAGCTGAGCGCTTTTTTCCCAACGATAATGGCTTGTGGCTGGCGTTTTGGAGTATGATGATGTAATGGTCGTTTTCTCATTCGTTCGAATGCTCCATTGCCTGGAGAAGAACTCAAATGAAATCTCAACTTCTTAATCCCTCCGATACTAAATTTTTCGTTAAAATAATGCTCCTCTCGAAAAGTCGACATTTATTGAATAAAGCAATTTTATTGGGCATTGACTCAAAAATTGAATATTAAAAATTTAAATATAAAAAAAAAATATCATTATTATGATACTTAATCCCTTTGTGATATAAAGTAACTATCTACTTAGTAATTTCTAATTGGGGCACTTTAGCCGTGGTTCTAATTTTACGACTTGGTTGACTCACTCTGATGTGTGAATGCAAGTTTTTTTTTACGACTTTTTGAATCGGAGTAGAAATAGTTTGAGTTGTTTTTAATAGAGGATAATGACGCCATGCCCATGTTAGCAACACGAGCATAAATGTTCCTGCGGGAATCTCAAGTCCCCCATAGGATATATTGACAACAGTAAATATATAATAATATGTATTAAGTTACATACTTACATTGTGACGACTACAGTAAATTTATTGATCTTGGCTTTATGATTAGTCTTATTTATCTTTCAAATGTGTATTTTTACTAGCAATTAGGTGGTTGGATATAACATCCACGTGTCCTATTCTAACACTGCTAGCAGGATTACCCCCTTCCCTTAATAAATTGAAATAAACACACATTTTTTCCATGAAAGAAAAGTTTGGTATCGAAAAATTTCATACATCATACCGTTCAGAACCACCAAAAGAAAACTAATAGTTATCAAAATACCGCGACTGGCGTCATCGATTTCAACGATATTTTTCAAATCTCACACCGTTCTTGAGATATCTTGAATAGAGTCATACACACACAAACACACACATTGGTCGAAGAATCTCTTGCTCTCCCGATGTTCGAAGCAGATAGAACCCGGTGGACAATCCAGCATGTTCCAGATTCATGACTCCATTTAGCCTTATCATCCGAGGGCGATCAACAACACATCGGGGAGATGGGAGATCTTGACCTCTGGCGTGGCTTCGTGATGATGAGAGATCTGGGCGGATAGGACAACAGCGTGTTGCTCATGTCAGTGGAATCCCTGAACATTTTGCACACAACTTTGCATCTCTATGTCATTAGGTGAGAATGACTAACACCTCATGTTCCTCGGAGCTGAGATGACTTATATCTGTGTATGGAGCTCATGACTTACAACTGGTGTGAGATGACTTGGAGCAATATCATACATAGATACAGGGTTGACAACACCCAATAGCCAACAGCCTTTAACCACGTGGTTCCTGACAAGGAGGCGGTCCACAACTTTACATTATTCGAAGTGTGGTGTAAAGTCACAAATTCATATTTTGTGTAAGTATGAAAAGAGTTTCGAAAGCAAAGTGTTATGCTATGTAGAGTGTAAAGTTTATGATTGAATAGATACAAGGTACATCTATATACCATATTACATAGCTATACGAGTTTGTATACCTATATAGTTTACATTACTTGAAATTACTATTATTACATTCTTCACATTCTTCAAATCTAGCAGTGTTAGCTAAGAACATATAGATATCATAACAAACCACCCAATTGCTATAGCAAACTAGACGTCACTAATAGTAAAGCACCATCGTCATCTGCAATCGTCAAAGTAATTTCAAATTATGTGTCGTCAATACTTTTATACTCCTGTTTCTAACATTGACATAGCATTATCTTTTATTGAGAAAAAAAAAAAACTATTTTATTTCCGATTCAAAAGTCGTAAAAATTCTAATTCGCAGTGGGAGTTAATTAAGTCGTAAAATTGGAACCATGAGAGGTAAGATGCCCCAATTAGAAATTAGTAGGGAGTTACTTAGTTAGGTATAACTTTATGTTTCTTCAGAAATGATATTATAATTAGAGTTACTTTTTTCAATCTGACATTATAATTTCAGAATATTAAGTCTTGTATGTCTTGAGTTATTCCTGGTTTTCTGAAAAGCTCAGTTAAAAGCTCAACTTTAGAAAATTGGCTCTTTATGTAACTGAAAACCTTAAACTAGATTGTATTGGTGACCATGCCAAATTTCGCTCATTGTACTTGTAGTGGTTCTCGAGTTTTATTACTTCTTCGTATACCACTTGGAGGACGGATAGCACTTGGAGGACTATAGCAATGGGTCAACCATTCACTTAATAATGCAATTTATAGTAATTACTAGTATAAAACTTATCACTTTTCGTTTTCGGAGGCAAACTTTTTTCTTCAACTTTTTTCCTGTTATTAGTTATATACGTCAGTATTATTAGAAGGTTTGCATGTATGATGAGTTGTGACACTATATCACCATTCTGTTACCTCAATTGAAGTTTTCCTCTACAAGTTGTCTCTGAAAATGATCTATGTAACACTTTGTTTAGAATACATGAGCTCATTACTCTCCACCATACACAGCCAAAGCGAAATGAAATGATTTGAGAAATCTCTTTTGTGTAAATAAATAGGATTGGTGGTGTGGTCGTTTCGCCAGCGCCCGAAATATTTCGTCCTCCGCACATCCGGTTCTCCATAGAATCAAGATATTACCTGATTCTAATTAATCCACCTACTTGGGCGAAAGTTGTACACAAGACTCGGGCTGTGTAGGCGCTAGTGCTTCGCGTTACCTTGACAGCTCCACTCGCTACTCAATCCTACGACTCTTCTGTCACTCCTTTGATTGATTCGTTTTCAAGCAAGGTTTCCTACTTTTGTTTCGTATACGAGTCCATGTAGTCATGGCTCTAGCTATGTCTTCAGTTTCGGCTCACTCGTCCCCACCTAAGCTCATTAATTCAGGCCGCTCTGCTTGTTTGTTTTGATATTTCCTAATAGGGAACTTCGTCCTTGCACAAGGAGGACAAGAGCCAAATTACAAATTGGACGAAAGTGTCACATTCCATTGACAAACGTTTCAATCAACGATTCTAAATTGAATTCAAATACGCTCAAGTTTTGTGTGCTTGTTTTTAAATGATCGATTTGAAAGCAGTATTTGTGCTGTCTTGTTAGAAATCAGCAACTCAAATTGAACACTTCATCTTGGACATTCTTCTTCCGTCAGTCGAAGTTACGTCATTATTGGGAGAACCAAAATTTATGACGGAAGATTCTCTACTCTTAACTACAAGAACAGTTCTGGAATTCTGAATCGTAATGACAGGTTATAACAGATAGAGGTGTGCGCATATTATAATGTGTGTCATTGTGTACTTCTTCTGATCCATAACATTTCTCAAGACATACTCGTATAAATGTATGTCCAGAATCACAATTTGGAGGACAAAGGGCCTGGATGGAGCTGTATTCAGGAGTGCATGTGCGTGTAAACCGTTTATTTCCTATTCAAATAATCAAGTTTAATTGCTTAAAGACACTTGAAAATAATGAACAGTACCAATAAAAATAATAATAGACTAGTGGAAAGTATCCATTAGTCAAGGTTAATGCCTTAAGTATTTTCTACCACCCAACCCTTAGAGTGCTATTATGACGTGGTCATATTTTCAAATATATGAGAAAATATTCATTCATGGGGTGGGATTCGAACAAACAGATCCCTACGCTACTTGGATTACCAGAAAAGCGCACGACAAAGAATGACTTTGTTACTGAAAAATCTTTAGGTAGAATGCTGAAAAAGAAATTTTATGACTGCTAAAAACTTCCAATATTGTTAACGATAGTATTTAATTTTAATATTATTTGAATTATCAACTGAGCGGTGATTTGTAAGAAGGGCGTAAGCACAGCAATGAAAAGCTCTGGTGAAAATGTATCTTCTTGCCTAACCCCCTGTTCATTGTTCTTCTTTCTTCTGAATTTATGTCTGCACTGTTGCTGATGTAGATGGAATTAATGAGTTTGATATAATATGTTGGATGTATTCTCATGCCTTTATGCGCCTCTATTATGGCTGAAGATTTTATAGTGTGAATTGTCTCTTCATAAATCAATAGCCAAATATGTCAAGAGTAGAGCGTTCTAAATGTGTACGCCACCTCGCCAGGTTAACGATTTCCCTTGGCGTAAGCAGAAAGCCGTCTCCTAGTGACAAACATTATTACACCTCGGTGTTGTGGTGTGAACACTAGGCCAAGCAGTTGGCAGGTAGATCCAAATCACGGGCGAGATTTACGATGGACTAAAAGATTGAATTTTTCAACGAAATATAAATTATGCTAAACGGCGTGACGCGTGACATCACAGGCAAATGTGATGAAAGCACTAATTTATACTGCTTGGGCTTAGCTGAATAACTGCTTGGTCCAACTCGGGTGGAGTTTTTTTTTTGTGAATTTCTATGCGCCATTGTTTTCTTAAATCAAAGAAATACAAAATTCAGCGCATTTCATTTTGAGATTTCTATTTTGAATTTCGGAATAATTTTTCAAAAATGGTATGATTGAGAACTAGTTTTACTTGGTTTTAAATCTACTTTACCAGTCTCCAATTTCACTGCCCATACTTAACGGGACAAGTGGAAAGTAGCAGCCTATCGTGCACAACTACCGGACGATCTTCATTTCTCACGGGAGACCACCCTTGATTTGTCCGACAACTTTGACCCAGTAAGCTCGCCAAGTTTGATAGGCCTGTGACTCCACACGAAAATATCAGGACAAGTACACAGCCATCTTGAAATGTGCATACAATTTATGTTGCCCATTAAACGCTGTGCCAAACTAAAAAAAAATCTCTCAGTCTGAGCATTATGTACATAATAATATTTTTCATTAAATCCTCTCCTATGATACCTATAATGTCCCTTGCGCGTCGGAATGCTAAGAAATTTCTTCTCGTAATATTGGTTGTCTCATTTTATATTTCGAAATTCCGTTCATAACATTTTTAATTATGAGATAGGAGGTGGTTTTTTCCATCTGTTCCTCTTGTACCTCATTGAGACAGAGAATGTTGCTTCTTTTCTTTAACCTCCGTAGAGGTCTGTTGAATGTTTGGAATTTTTAGCAGCACAGAATAGTATTCAGAATTGTAAATACACTTGTTTGCTGACTACTTTTTTGCAAGAACATTTTTTTTCTTCAAATTATTGTATCAATTTTTAATATTATGAGTGATACAGACATTTCTATTTACTGTCGTCCATGTTTAATTTGCGTACCTTTTCAATAAACAAGTCAGAACGGACGACGAGGTGTCGCCAAAAGCTTGACATAAAGGAGAAATCCGAGCCGAGGACACTGGCACTGATGTTCATGCAACTCTGCGGAGATTCTAATCTCACCTCACGAAGCTTCTCTTGTTTTACAAAGATGCAACCCGATAGTGATCGCTTCGGAATCGGGAGAGCAAGTGTTATCACCCCGTGCTATATCATCGCAATGGTGCATAGGTGTTGCTTCTCCAGATGAGATGGTGAACAATCAAGCCTTGGTCAGGAGACTGCTGGCACGCGACTGGCCTATATTAGCAGTTTCCGGTGCATGCATTCCAATCAGAAGGGGCACGCTTTGAATCTCTTGATTAGAGAAGTATAGGCAACCCCCGTGCCCGTGTCTCGTACTTGACAACAATTTAAACAGGGTGATTATCAAACGGTTTGACACCTCCACTTATAGTTATAATGCGAAGGGATAATTTTTTGAGCGCGCGATGAGCTCAGTGGTTAAGCGCTCGCTTGCCATGCCGAAGGTTCCAGGTTTGTTCTCCCGAGCCGACAAAAAAAAATGTATTCTAAATTTGGTTACAGTTGTTTGTAAGGGATACCTTACAGTCGACCCAGCACCTCAATGAGAAGTATTGTGTCACTTCTCGCCCATCAGAGGGGAGATATAGTACTCGATGGGCAAGCTACAACACAGATCGAAGGCGTCTATAGTAGCTCCTGTTTCATGGCTACGAAATAAAAAAGGCTGTGAAACAAATCATCTTTAAAAAAATAAAAATAATAAGATTTTTATAACGCCCAATGGTGTGCCCCGCCTGATGTCTCATTACTCATATGATTAAACATTTTCACTGGGTTTGAAATTTATGAAATACCCATGACGCGATAATTATTAGAAATGTGCATTAAATGAATACCTACTTCTTTGCAATAAATTTTAGCCGCTACTTACTGAAAATTTAATGCGCGTATAAGCTATCGGGACCTTTAATTTATTTATGAGAGTAATTTAACATTTATAACATACCGTTAAAGATAAACATTAATGTTAAAGCTGAACACACTCAAACAGTGTGCTGTGTGTGTTGAACATGATAATGCACATTTTGAGATTACCCGTATGTGAATTCTGTGTGTACGGTGCATGAAGATATCTGTGCAGTGTGACGTCATCCTATCGCTGACTGTACACGTATAATGACGTATTAACAAATTAAAATCGAAAAAAGCTGAACTTTTTTCAACACAGGCAACATAGTAAGTATTATAACTATTATAAGCAATTGAAACCCGTGATACTTTTTATGTTGTAGCCTTTAGTCTTTTACCGCTTGATGCGATAATTTTGATAAGCAAATTAGGCTTACTTTTTACCCATTGATCTTGTCAAAAATTTAGTTAACACTTTCAGCGCCAGGTGATACATGGAAGTATCACCTGGCTCTGCGCTAGTATGAACATGGTGATACTTCAAAGTATCACCCACAGAGTCTTCTATAAGACGCTGGTGATACTTGTGAGTAACACTTTCTATGTTTAACATGAGGAATGTGTTGCTCTGGCCTAGCAGTATCCAAGAACATGTCAAATTTTTGTCAAAATCTCTTCCTCAGGTCAGTGATACTTTCAAGTATCACCACATCAAAATCACGCCTGGCCTATGAATGAAAATAGTCGAAAATACAGCTGGCGGTGAAAGTGTTAATCTGTCACATTATGTTTTTTTTTGTTGTTGTTGAAGATTTTGATAATTTTGAGACTTAGGTACATACTTTCATATTTGTGGCGAAATTCAGATTCGCTTCGCACGGCGTGTATATGAATGACTTGTACGGTAGGTAAGATTTTGTAGTTTTTATCATACTTGTTGGAATGTTTACACAAGTAGCCATGAGCTGAACACTTGTTGATGAGGACGGGGAGGTCACGGAGGCCATGCCCATTTTGTCAATTGCAGTCAGTCAGCGCTGAGTTATGTCCAGTCTCTTCCACACACACAAGTGCAGTGTAATTACTGTCTCCAGTATGTTCGCTCGAGGTTCAATGTTTATTTCATTTCAATTCAATTGAGTAAATATTTCTGGATTGTTGTGAGATCTTCTAACTTTTCTTTTTTACCAATAAAAATAACTCGGATCGATTAAAATTCTTCGCAGTGAATTATTCGATCATATCTCTTTTAACTGTACAGTTTTTAGTACCGGATTTTCTAAAAAAGGAAAGACTCGGATTTATCTTGTTGGGATTTACAAACGTGAATGCTGCCACCTCAGGAGTTGCGGGACACTTGTTAGTTTTTTAAACTCAGCTTGTCTTTTACTGTAGTGCAAAATTTCATGCTACTTTGATTCCATTAATAGACTCATAAGTCTCAGAACATAGTGGTTATGACTGAGTCAGTGAATTGCTTCTAATTGACTTTTTTTACAATTAACCGCGGAATTTGACAGATTTTTGGGTTATTCTTTGGAATCAGAATTAGATTTAATCTAAGTGGACACTATCCCTTAACACGCCCTCTAGTGGGAATTTCATCCTATCACAGCGAAATATAGCCAGCTGATAGTGTCCACTTAGATGAACTGGATTTTTTTTCTGTTTCATAATTCGGCCCTAATTAGTCCAGAAACGTTGACAACATGAAAAATTGTCCGATAGCAGTCATTTCTATCCTTTAGCTAAGTAAAAACGCCATAGCAACCAAAGTGACCAAAGGCGAAATTTGGCAACTATTTGGTGGATCAGGATAGTCGTGTGATGTCCACACCAATCACATCGGTGTATGAGGTTTTCTAGAGGTACTCGCACGTACACCTGAGGGAGCAGGGCAGTGGAAGTTGTAACGGGAGTCTCTGACACACTCGTGCGGAGTTGAGATGAATTAATGAGTCGGTCAGTTAGAAGTAATGAGTCGGTCAGCTAGATGTAATGAATCGGTTAGCTAGATGTAAAACTGTCCACCGACTGTTGGGTGACAAGGACGAGGAAACCAAACAGTTTTGTGGAATGGCAACTGTCAAATAAGAGCTCATTTGAGTTTGCAAAGTAGTCACTTTGACTTGCAAAACTTTTTCGTCTCGTTGGCAAAATGGTCGTGACTGAGAATTATTATAATGCAGTAAAATTGGCCATTGGACTTGCTAGAAATACGTAATCGCTGAAACTTTCAGGGTGTGTTAGAAGTTATATTTATGCATACTATAAATCAGAATCAGAATAACTGTTCGTATGTTTGTATGTTGGACTATAACTTGAGATCCATTGAACAAAATTACATGAACTTAGTACATTTGTGGGTAGTTATAGGTTATATGTCACATCTTGAAATTGGCTTTAATTTTCGCTTAAAAAGAAATTTTCATCAAAAATCAAAGTTCCTAAGAAACTGATTTCTCATTTTATGGTAATTATTATCTAACGATGGGCGATACGCCACGCCGCGCGCCGTCGCGTCGTTCAAATCTTTTAGTGAGATCGAGGATAGATCGCAAGCTGGCAAGCCTTTTTGTACTAGAATTTTTGCACTGGAAGTGTTTCTGCTCTACACGACTGTGTTTTCATTTTGAACAATATGTCATACATTTTGGCCTTTTCTACTTTTCTCATAACCCGTGATGGGATGACGCCACAGCTGCGACAAGTTAAGAGGTACTAAAACCTATAGGTCAAACCTTACCTCAGTAGCTTGATTGATAAAACAGAGGACTTGTAATCTGGAGGTCGGTGGTCCAAGTCCCAAAATGAGCAAACATTTACTAAAGTGAGTTTGAGTAATTGTTACACAAATATATGATAACTACCTTTAACTTATGGCGTACATTTTCTTCTTTGCCAGCTCCCGGTCTACCAGTAACTAGTGATGCTCACGCTATACAATGTCCAATAGTCTTATGTGTAAATCATGGTGCGATCTCTCGTCCACTTCAAGCCTTTATAATATTTTAATGCTTGCAATATACATATCTCGCAACATATTTTCTCCATCCAACTTCAAGTGATTAAAAACTTTTTTCCATCGTATTCACATAGGCAATATAACATAAATAATTGCTTGTAAATAAGATGGTTCACCGTTAAGTTTTTACAATAATTATCGCAAACGTTAATTAAACGATAAACTAGATAATTTATAATTAATGTTAGAGAACGTGCAGTGATCCCAGCTTCGACTGAAAATTTCATAAATAACAGCAATTGATTGTCAATGAGCTCATAAATCAAGACGAATAGATCTCTGGGTAGATAAAATAATTTGCGCACCTCTTTGATACAATCACGAGAGGAAAGATAAAGATCTGCAGCAAGTATAAGCATCTTCTCTGTCTGAGGGAAACATCAGGCTGTCAACGGCGCGCCGGATACTTTTGATGGAAGAGTTATGGACAATCAAGACGGGAAGCTTTCCTCATTAAGGCTCACTTCTAATGTGTATTTTGAATGCCAGAAGCCTCACTAGTACAATCAAACTAAACCAAAAATCGCAGAATAAATCGATCATGGAAAGTGGATAAATCTGTGTCGCCAAATGTCTATTCACGAGGAAGTGATGTGTCCACAATTGGCAGTGTATGTTTTACTCTATAGTTTGACTGGACTACAAAGCTGAGCATGACCTCATTTCAAAACAAAAGATTTCGCAATTAAGATTGTTCTTGGAACGTTGCTCTTCATATAAGTTTTCAAAGGAGCGAGAGATACACAACTGCAACTACACACTAGAATGTAATGTGCTCGCTCCGATCAAGAATTTTTGTAAAAAGAATAAATTTGTTCGCTATGTGTTAGGCCAAACCGAAGTCAACATACCCTCGGTCACTCAGGAATGTGATTACACTGAAACAATGCCATTGTGTATTCTGGACTTTGGTCAATATCTTATCTCGTGCTTTTCATCAGAATCTGAAACATGTTGCGTTGAGGAGGCAAGCTGAGGCGATTCCTTTTTACTACATCTCGGCAACCAATGACAAAACCTTCATTAGGCAAGTTTGATTAGATCACTTAACACTGTTTGTTAAGTGTGTATTGAACTCTCCTCTTGTTGCTATTTAGATATTATGTACTTCTTTTTAACTACTTATTCAACAATTCACATACTTTTTTAGACGCAGAGCTCAATTCTTTACTATGAAATAACCATTGTCTAGAAGTAAAATCATGATATTCTTAATCTTTTCTCTTTTTCTATTCACTATCAGTTACTAGAAAATTATGATCAATTTTACTTGTTAACAAATAATGGTACAGACTGGAAATGTCCCCGTTCAGAACTTCAATTTTTTATCTGGTCATCTCTTATGATACCTTGCTGGAAATTTGTTGTCTTTGCCGTCCCCACTAATAAATATTGAAAACTGTTGTCTTCATTCTCTACTATCAGTTGTAATTTTATAAGGGTATGTTTGACATCTCCACTAATATTTGTAACATTAGAATGGTGTGTTTGACATCTCCACTAATAGTTGAAATATTAGAATGGTGTGTTTGATATCTCCACTAATAGTTGAATATTAGAATGGTGTGTTTGACATCTCTAATAGTTGTAACATTAGAATGGTGTGTTTGACATCTCCACTAATAGTTGAAATATTAGAATGGTGTGTTTGACATCTCCACTAGTATAGTTGTAATATTAGAATGGTGTGAACATTTCCACTAATAGTTGAAATATTAGAATAGTGTGTTTGACATCTCCACTAATATTTTTAATATTTGAATGGTGTGTTTGGTTCAAAATTAAAGCTTCAAGAAGATGGGCTGTTGTATATTGTATATCTACACTAATTAAATAGTTGTAATGGTTTGTTTTACATCTCCACTACCAGTAGTAATATTAGAGTAGTGTGTTTGACATCTCCACTAATAGTTTCAATGTAGATATATGTACATATGTTTCATAAATATATTCAATAATAGAGCTATAGTATTAGAATGATGTGTTTGCGTCTCCACTAATGTTTTTTAGTAATACAATCTAGTTTTAGTATGGTGTGTTTGATATCCCCACTATTATTTATCTGTAATGTGACATTGGTAAGTTCAGACCTTTAAAATAAAAGAACTAACAAATTACTAAAAAACTTATTTATTTAATTTACCGAATACTTAAAATCTTATACTTATAGGAAATGGAAATCTATTGTTGAAGATCCCAGCTGCACAATTGGCACACAATTATTATTAATTATAATTATCTTTTTATCTTATTAGAGCCAGGAAACAAAAGAGATTGTGTGAGAAAGTCCCGTACTGAAATGTGTGCGTTTGTGTGGTCTATTGTAGTTTTAATGTTTATGCTATAAGGGCCGGGTCACAAATCAAAAAGCACCGAACAAAGAAAGCTACTGGTCACGACTCAATTGCATATGCGCGGCGGTAACATTTGCAGGCCGAACGTGTGTAATTGATTTTCATAAATTAAAAGCTGAAATGTCAAACTGTTCGACCTACCAGAACGCATATCTACTGCTACAAGTTTGGTATACGTGCCATTTTCCTCTATTTATTTTATACAATTCAGGAACCATGATTAACCATCTATTTTTGTTGTTCTGTACTTTGGTGTTCTTATCTCTATTTTCAAAACAAACCAACCCTTGGATTTTAAGGGTTGATTGGAAGAAATGTCCATAGGCAATATTCCTGTCGTGTACTTTGGATATAATTTTTTATTAAAAGTTAACACAAAGTTAATTTTTCTTGTTCGAATGTGTTTTTTTTGTGTTGTTAGAATTATTACTTTGAACATATAAACAGATTCAAACTGTCTCGACGTATTCTATAAGACACTAAAAATAAATCACACATTACAGGAACATGTTGGATAATGAGCAACTCCCGGTTCAGTCCGTCCAATCAGGAAGGTCACGGCAGTTACGCTGGACTCGGGGTTTCAGGCTGAAACCTTTTGCTGCCTGGTCTCTAGCTTGCCTCTTCTAATTGAAAGAAACGTCCGTTGACATGTGAGCAGCCCAGGATTGTAATTAATTAACTCCCCGGCTAATACATGATTAGAAAAGTTGGCATTGGTCTCTGCACCCAGCAGTAGCGAATTCCCATAGAGCTCCCGTGCATATGGCCGGGTGGATGTCAGGTGAAGTCACTGGACGGACGCTGAAAGTAGGGACGTGATGTATGACTTCTCTGACTGTAGATGTACGAGTATGACTTATCCGACTCTTCTTCTGATTCCTGACGTTGTTGAAAGACATGCAAATCATTGTGAGGTGATGACTTGTTGATTACTTGGTGAGTGCCTGGGTCTTCTATCTCCTACTTGGACAGTATGCATGTTTCCTGCTATGAATTGTTTTGTTTCGTTGTACTCTCGTCGCCTTGATTATTGTCTTGCTGACATGAAATGAGTTGTTTGTATTTTTGAAATTTGTGATGCCATATGTACAATGCTCTCGATATTTTTGGTACGAGAAAAGCTAACTTACTAGTTGATATTTTACTACGTATGTATTGTAATCTTCATTCCTTTTCATGTATGTGTGTTTTTTTTAATTAAACTCAAACTTCATTTCCTTGCAGTATTTCTTGAATTCCGGACAGCAGGAAAAGTCTTCATTTTCCCCCCATTTTCTTCTCGTTAGTACATTCAATGAAAAATCCGAGATTGCAGTCGGCCCGTCTGGTTTCTGTCACCGCCAGTGGCGTCTCTGTCCCATATGCCACATCTCTTCCCTCCAACACTAGAGGACACGTCGGAGAGAGAGAGAGAGCTGCAATTTAATGATATAAAATGTATTCTCTTGATTGCAATAAATCTCGACGGACATGAGCTGTACGCCGGTGTGTGCAGTGGATTGGAAAAATATTATTAACTGCGACACTGACCAGAGAGCTCGGTGGACATTATTCGTCCAGCATCCGCAATTAGATGTTGCCAACGTTAAACTAATGTAAACTCACATGCTTTATTATTTGTATGCACTTATTTTTGTTTCTTACGTAGTATTTTTTTTTCCTTACGAGAGCAGGTAGACGTGCTTTTTCTTGTTTTGAGTCGCACGCTCAAGTGCACGCTGGATGACATGCAGACAGTCTCCAGTTTTTTTTTATTGTATTATCACTATGATTTTTTTAAGATGAGTGTTTCACTGCCTCTTTTATTTCGTATAGCCATGAAACACCAGCTACTGTAGATGCTTGTGGTGTGTGTTGGAGTTTGCCCATCGAGAACTATGCCGCCCGTATCCCCTATGATGGGCTAGACCTTTTTGTACAGGAATGATTCGTTTTGAATTGGACCATTTTGTCGTTCACTCTTTGTACAGACCATATTATGTTTTATTGAACCTTACAATGCTCAGCTGTGTTCTAAGTTCTTGTGATATCACACATAAGCCGCAATTTTGCACGTAATAACAACCAATAGTGTCAATTCATATGAGACAGGTATAGAACAATGATGAATGCACAATGAAACCCAGGAATTGAACTTGGAATTCTTACATGAAATTAGAATTAAGCCACGCATTCTGACATGAATGAAGACTCGAATGAGGAAATGTGAGCGTGAGAGAAAAGGAAAACTACCTACTGCCGAGACGTCGCGATAATTTGATACCAAAGTGGAAAGCCTTTTATGGGAAAACAGGATGCCGTCCAAGACAATGATCGTACCTTGAGAAGTTTTGAAGTTTATTCAAAGTATAACCAACATTCTAGATATCTTTCAATATCTCAATCTAGAATTATTCTAGACGTGAGAAATCTTGTGTCAATTATACAACAGCTATGTCACAATGTCACATATTGTTACATGATGATCAATGTACTACATGGAAATTGTGCTGTTCGTTCATTTAGAGAACAAAAGGAGAAAAAAAGTGAGTGATACGCTAAAATTATTTATAATTAATGAAATATGTATGTGTATCTCCGTATGTCTATGAACAAGATATCTTAAATGAGCAATGTTCAAGTTCTGGAGACTTAAAATTTGGTATTATAGACCCCATCAGTGTGTTGAGGGAATACGAAATAGAAACTTTTCGTTGTAATTAAAAACGCCAGTGGGGTATTTTGACCACTTTTTACCGACATTTGATAGTTCTGGCTGAAAGATTGCAGATATGAATTTATTTTTAACATCTCAGTTGCAATTTATGTGTTGACAGTAAACCCTGTACTTGTGACTGGTTCTCCTCAGCAAGATGTGTAGAAACTTTAAGAATGTATGTGTGTTATTTTCATTTCTGCTACTAAGAAATAAATTACGCGCTCAAGCAGTAGTAGTGGTCACATTTATTTTATCTGCACAGAGGTTAATTCTGAAGGATTATCTTGAATCCACCCGCCTCGAATAACTCCTGGCAGAGCGAAACGGGTGTAGGTTTTAATTTGTTTATTTGTTGGTGAAATATTTCTTCGTGGTAGTGTTGACGTGTGATTAATTGTGAATAAAATGTAAAAGAGAGTCTCTCGCCTGCTATACCAGAAACCAAGATCTGATCGAACAGATAATTCTACTTAGAAAGATGCAAACAGATTTGTAAATATTAACGCTGAAGCTGCGATATTTCTCATGCTTTGCCGCTTTTTTAATACACTCTTTTTAAACTTATGACTTTATTTGCTCCTCATCGCTGCTTTAGATGTAGTCACGTGCATGTATGAGAGCTATAATATGTATATCTAAACGTAATAAAAATAATGGCAGCTCTTTAAGTAGCAAGTAACCAGTATTCCTTTCTTATTATCGACTTATCTAGACGTATTAATTATTTCTTTGAGAGCGCCCTGTCTGTAGTGACTTTTACTTTGATATTTGATGGCCCCCATGTCCAAAATCAAAACCTTCTTAATGAATGCCAAACATAGATAAGTCAAGAAGTCCCCATGATCAGACTGACACGTAAGAAGACTTCTTGGAAACATCTTCATGTAATTTATTTCTTTTACATAAATAATTGAATTTTTTGCTGCAGAGCATGCAGCACAGTTTTTTCCTTTGTGTCTTGTGTTATTGTTCTAAACCGGGTCACTGGTGCAAATGGAACTTGCGAGACCTTTTTTGGTAGTCGAATGTAATAATGTGAGTTTGTACATTTTAATGTATGTATATCCTCTTTGAACTCCATTGCTCATTCCAAAATGTGAAATAGAGTTTATTAAAGGATATAGCAAACCTACATGTTGCCAACATAATTAATTCAATATTTACTGAAGGCATTGTGCATGTTCTTTTTTTTTAAGTGGGGTTTAACGTCGCTTTCAACTGCCATGGTCATATCACGACGGGGGTTTTACCCTCCATTCGCAGGAAACTCACAAACCTGCTACTCACATTGACCTCACCCAGCCTGAGTGGGGCCGGGAAAAGCCAGCGTCACGAGAATTAGAATTTGAATGGTCACCCATCCAAGTCTTAACCTCGCTGGATGTCGCTTAACTTCGGTGTTCTGAAGGGAACCGGTGTATTCAACATGCCATCGACGCTGGCTGTGCATGTTCTTATCAGCTGTTAGAAATTCAATGAACAAACGATTTGATTTTCTTTGGAAACTTGTAAGAAAGTCGCTTGCATTTGATCAGACGTACGATTCATGTTTAGAAATGAAAATCTCACCATCGCATCCGGGCGACACAGCGCAGGGCCACGCGTGTGCCAAGAGCCCCACGCTCTCGCCCCATGAATGAAATAGGACTTGCCGCTGTTCCAACACGCCAGGCGCCCCCACCCGCCCCCCTCCCCCGCCGCTATGGAGAAAACCCATCGGGAACAGTTTCTGTTTTGTTTATTGTGTAAATGTGTTTATGGCCACGTTCCAACGTTTGGCCTCGTACAAACAATTAGTCAGGGTTCATTTTATGATATCATCTCACATTTCAAAATAGAACGTCGAAATTTGTGTTGACGTTTCTTTTTTTCCCCCGTTGCGTTGTTGCTTCGGCGTCGAACATATGTGAAGATGTGGGGCGGCCATGTTTCCGCGGATGAGAAAGTACGCGGAATCGTCACCAGATGGTGTTGCAGGCGATAAGTCTTAAGAGGACTAAAAAATTGATAAAACACTCAGACAGAAATGGCTTTAATTAATTTTTCACCTGTGTCAAATACCTATTCGATATTGACGCTTAAATACTTCGAAATAAGAATGCAAGAATGCGGATTTTTGAGCCTGAGTCTTTTCTAAAAACTGTCTTTTGACAATGCAGCAAAATTGTCATGTATACCTACATCCACCTGATCATCAATACGAAACTATGTTTAATTTACTTTCACATGATTCAATGTAAGCTAAATCTCTTTACAAGAAATTGTAAAGGAAGGGGCGTATGAATACCCATAGCGCTGAATCATAATCAATAATAAATCTATATCTATCAATATCTATACATGTGGAGTAACTCTCTCACGAATGCATACTTGTCTCATTCATAATCAATATCTAATATGTATAGAACTGTAGAACAGTAGAGTAGATTTATGTTACTTATTACATTACATGTCATTCTCAAAAGTAAGGTCACCCACCGCAACTCGACAAGTGAGCAGTTGCTATGGGTTGGGGTCGCGTGCTACTAACTCGAGCTATGCGGGTTCCAAACAGAAGGGTTCATTCATTATCCGACGAGCAGCAAGGTAACAGTTATGAGTAGTGAATGGAGGGAGCGGGTTATACATACGACGAAACAGCCTGCACAATATGCTCTCATGAATCCCAGTAGGCCACTTTCAATAAAAGACAGCATTTACATGGTTTTTTGACGTGAATGGAAGACATTTTTACTAGACTCAATTATTGCATAAGTACCGAGACCCATTGCGTACCGAGCCCTTTTAACCTGATGACCCCAGGAGACCGGGCTCAATTCAACCGATTTAGCTGTCTATCACATATGATACACAGGTTTCCTGTGATAATTAATAATATCTATGGACATAGGATTCCGTGTTTATCACATGGAATACCCAAATAAGGAATCCGCTAAGCATGCACATTTTGTTATATTGTCTATCACATTTGATAACCAGCCTCTGAGATAAGGATAACCCTGTCTATCATATCGGATGTCCAGGTACTCAGAAACATATATGTGATAGTTGATGTGATACCCATGGTACGCGATGGGTTAAAAATAAAATAAATAAAAAAGTCAACCCTCAATTAATTTCGAGACTCTCATTATTATGTTTTTAACACGTCTTTTATATGATCATCAGTGTCATCACAATCTGCCATATCGCAATAGTTCGCTAGCCCTTCCTGACAAAGACTCTTTTCCATTCTTTTCCATTTTTCTTGAAAAGCTTCAGAAGGATTTCTAGTCTATTTGGTCATTCAATTCTTTGTTTGTTTGTTCGCTTTGGTCAGACATAGAGTTACCAAAAGGTTAAAGTTCTCGTGTCGTCTCATAATTATTTCCTGCCAGGGCCACTTGAAGACTTTCTGTCTCCCCAATTTTGCCCTGCCACATTGTTTTTTCCCGTCTTGGGATTCTCCTACCGTAATGTTTTTTTCATATCAATAATAACTATATCAATTATAATAATAACATTGATCATTGGAAAAGAGAGTAGTGATAGCGAAGAAAATATTTCAATTGAACGTTTTTAAATAAAGTATTCGATTATGTTCATTTATCCAGATATCCTAAAAAAAGTTATCAATAATAATTATCAGGAAGACAGGATCAGCTGGTTTACTTGGCCATGTGTGTCGTAACAACATCTCCGTTTTCCACCCACATGCGTAGTGCCTTCGTAATGTTTGTAGTGGTTGTAGAGAAATATACTATTGGCAATATTACACCGATTGGTCATAAAGAAGGAGACCCTATGGGCAGACCTGGTGATGTACCAGAAGACCAATGTGAACATGCATGCTATTTGACCAGCTATCGAGCGCTGAGGATCTCGTATGCAATAATTGCATTAGCCTCCAGTCAAGGCAATGTCGGATGACACATGTTTAGAAGAGATGACATCTTAATTGCATGTATTCCTTGCTTGTTATGTGTTCATGCTCGGTGCAATTATCATGAGGCGAGGGAAAATATCGGTACTCACATTTTCAGTCCTATATTACTAATGGGTTTCATGTTTATTTTGTAAAATGACGTATGACATATACCGGGTTGCCATTAAAATAATCATTGTTTCGTTTAGCCAGAGCCGTCAAATCAGACAAAATTGGTTATATTCCGCCACTGGTGACTCATTGGTAGAAACATTATTATTAGATAAATTATCTTTGATAAATCACAACCCCCATTTAAATTAATATTTGATAAAGCTGATTTCATATAATCATCGATTCACTTGAATTTGATGCAACTTATCCAGAAGTATGGCTTTTTGCATAGGTATAAAACCCAGAAGTAATTCTTTTTGCGATTGATTGTGGGAGCTGCCCACATTTCAATAGAGCTACACACCTCAAACCAATGAAAATAAGGAAAGTGTCATTTATCCGGTAAACGCTGAAAAACGATTTTTTGCATTCAATGTTAGAACTTAATTTAATACATTTTCAATATCGACCATGCTAAATTTAGAAGTGGTGGTGGGATATGCAATTTTTCCTACCCCAAGTGATGGAACGTACTGAAATATTTCAATTACAGATACAATTGTATCAATTCTATTTTAAATTATACATTTCTACTCTCTGTAGAATTGATCCCCTCTAAAGAATTGAATGCATAGCATATTGTGTGTTTTGTAGCCGTTGCTATTACGAGTGTTAAGGTCATTATTTATCCGTTGAGAATGAGAGCTGGAGTCAGGCCTTAAGTCTGCAACATACCTGAGGTATCATTCAAATTGTTCCCATCTCACGTGCACACACAAGTTACATTAGGAGCGTAATACATTCAGCCAACATGTAAAACGTTTAAGCTAAGAGAGGCTGAGGCATTTTATCTCCAGAGGTGATGCTGGACTAAATAATTTATCGGTGCACCTGATGATAGCAATTAGAATTGAGGCACTCCGGTGATCTGATTACTAAGTTCTGGCCACTGATTTTTATCACTCGCGTCTCAATGACTAGAATCGCGCGCGATAGCTATGCGATTTCAGATGGAGGAGATAAATCTCCAAGCACGGAAGGAATAATTATTTTAATGGATTATATTGCTGGCTGTGTGTTTCTTAGGTCAGTTGGATAAAAAGTCGAGACATTCTGTTGGCCGGGATGCGACCTTCAAACTGGTTCGTCCGGCAGGTCTATTTAACCCGGGAGTGCTTTTTAGTAAGTTAGAAAGTCATCTGGTAAAACATGCTAGAACAAAAGTTCGAAAGCAGTTCAGCGCACTACTGAATACACTTACTTCTTTCACAATGTCAGTTTTCCTTCAGACAAATTTATACACAGTCAAATGACTAAAGTCCAATTGATTTCTTGCTTAACAGCCTCCATTGAGCACAATGTAATTTAAGTTGAATACTTGTACCATTAAACATAACATTCTATGTAGTTCACTCATTTTATGGATATTAAGTTTAATCATAAATTAAATGACTGATTTAATTTTTGTGTATTTTTGTGTTTCAGTTCAACTTCGTAGGAAGGATATTGGGACCCAGAGGAATGACAGCAAAACAATTAGAACTAGAAACGGGATGTAAAATAATGGTCCGAGGCAAAGGATCAATGCGAGATAAGAAAAAAGTAAGTACATTCTGTCTTTCGACTCCTGTGTGATTTCATTTTGCCATATAAATAATCTGATCAGAGGTTAAATTTATAGAAATACCTATCATTGGGTTGGATGGTAGAGCTGGGTTTGTTTGTAGAGATTATGCTTAGGCATTAATGCCGCCTTTTGTGATTTATGTAAATAAATTTCAATAAAAAGTTTACTACTACTGTACTTTAAAAAAAAAAAAAAAGAAAAAAAAAAAGATGAGTGTTTCACAGCCGTTTTTATTTCGTAGCCATGAAACAGGAGCTACTGTAGACGCTTGTGGTCTGTGTTGTAGCCTGCCCATCCCGTAGTATGCCTCCCCTCTGATGGGCGAGAAGTGACACAATACTTCCCAATTAGGTGCTGGGTCAACACGAGCGCACCGGAAGGTATCCTTACAAACAACTGTAACCAAATTAAGAAATACAAATTTTTGTCGCGCGGGGGTTCGAACCGCGGAAACCTTCCGCATGGCAAGCGAGTGCTTAACCACTCATCATTGTGTTGTAGCAACCGTCGAAACCAACAAGGTTTTGGTTTCGACGGTTGCCCAATTTTAAAAGTGCAGCATTAACTGTTTGATTTGTACAAGTACAACTAACTTGCAAGATCCAGTGGTTCAATGTGACTCCTCAAATGAAATTCTTTTAAGTAGATCACACCATTTCCTCCTTGTCTGGCTCATGTAGTTATTCCCTCCACATTCAACAACATCCAGAAAAAGTGAAATGATTTTATAATGCCGAACGCAATAGAACAAAACTACCTTTGAAGATCCAATGAAGTAGAGAGACCATTTTGAATTTGAAAACTAAAAATACATCTTGTTGACTCTTAAAAAGAACATTGAAAACTATGTTGATTACTGGGAAGAACGATTCGTACGCTCCGACAAGACAAGTGTGCGCTTACCTTTAAACCTCATTAGCAATTCCTACTGGTGGCTCATAATTTTTTAACCTGAAAGCTTTTTCAAACAAAAAAATAGTTTGTACTATTGAGAGCATTACCAAATTGCAGCTAAATCAAACTTAATACATATAAAGAAAAGTTCAATATAAAGAAAACTTTTGAAAAAATGGGCAGTTTTAGTAAATTAAAATACTATCTATAAACATCTAGATTGTTTACAGTGACCATATCAAATTTCAGCTCAAACTGGTGGTTCTCGAGTTATAAATTGGTCCCCCTAAAAGATAAAAACACTGACAAACGAATCTTGGAATGTGGGTTGTGTTTTTCAGAAGAAACGGTTGCCAATTACCATACATACCGCCAAATAACACAAAATTCTCCTATCGCCTCGGATTCATTGGTATCTATAAATTTCATTCTCATTCGTGTGTACATCTTAAGTCGGGTCCTCTCATTCTTGGTTCTTCGGATTTGCGGTGTTTTATTTTTGAATTTGAATCAGTGATCGGAATGAACAATAGGGCTTCGTATGCTAATTGTTTGGACTTGGAATATCTTTCTTTTCTCTCTCATATTATACTGGTACACATGCTACGGGCGGTAGTTTTCCTCAGGCCAATCTCGTTTGGGTTCTTCTCTTTCTTGATTTATTAATGGGGGATTCAACTACCTATATAAAATAAGTTCAACCTCAAGATTTAATAAGAAGACTGCCAAGTTCTACGACTTCTTGATTTCTTTACAAGTGTCCGTCCTTAATGATGCGTTGTACTTGTTGTTATGAAATTAGTAAACACAAGTGATAATCGTTCGGTGTTTTTCTTTCTTTTTTAGTTAATTGAACTTATTATTCATGAGTTTAAATGATTTCGCTTAATCTTTGTTAATACTTCTCATTAAATACTCATTAAGTGTTTCTTTCTAATGAGCTCAAACGCCACTGGAGAATGCAGACGGTGTTAACTAGTGTTTGTATCACTGTGCCTTACAATCAGTTTAATTTGACGAGTCGATCTATTAGTACATACCGCGTGGATTGGTCCCGAGTCCCGAATAGCCCAGTCAAATTAGCGTTGCACCTCGGGATCATTGAAAAGAGAAACTAGAATTGTTGAAGAGTTCGTGGAACAACTACTAGTCTTTATGAGTAAGCTTTAAGTACAGCCAAACCTTGGTACAAGAGAACTGAATACCAGAGAAACCTGGATATAAGAGAACAATTTTCAGTCAAGTTTACCTCTCTCTAATGGAAAATAAAAATAACCTTTGTATAAGAAAAACCCTGAACAAAGAGAAAAAAATTCCAGTTCCTTGAGTTCTCTTATATCCAGGTCGACTGTATAAGTAACAATTGACAAATCCGTGATGGATAGAAAAATGAATAGATCGTTGGGAGCAAACACGATTTTAGAATTGATTCTAGCGAAAGTAGCCCAGGCAAATTAGTGCTCTAGCGTCAAAAAATTGCTCAATAGCTGGAAATCGTTTTAAAACCCTTAAGGGGGTCCTGAATAATGGGTATATGAGTTTGCGACGGATTTTAGGTTGTGCTTCCGAGTTTAGGGCCTAAATAGTGCAAATTTTTTGCACTTTTTTTAAAATTGCGCTTATAACTCAAAATGTATTTATTCTACAGAAAATTTTACTCAGTTCTTATCTAAGGAACATAAAATTATGCGTCTAATGACGTTTGAATCATTAAAAAAGGGCAAGCCGTTCAGCCACAATCGCTCCTCAAAGATGGGTGGTTTTTTCAAACATAGCTCAAATTTTGAAAATTCTCAACTTTTAACGCCTGTAAGTCAAAAAGGACTGCACCAATTGAAAAATTTAATAGTATTGAACTTGTAGAAAATATAATTTTAAGTAAAATACTGTTTGAAATTTGAAATTTGTTCACTCCAGTGCTGAGATATGATTTTTCGTCCCTAGCGCCAAATTTCCGCTAAGGCAGTGCAACGCAAGAAACTTCATCTGAACTCTAAAATTCTCATATTCTTACAACTTTTCAAGCAAAACTGAACGTAATCTATTGAATTCAGTCGAATAGGTAATTTAAAATTTTGAGAAACTTGCACTGAATTTTACTAAGATCTTCCTGAACATGTTGTGATTTCAAGACAGCTGGCACACTATGGAGGATGTAACTTGTTTTATATGCGGGAACATTGTGCAAGAAGGAATATTAATAATAATATAATAATAAAAAATGCATTTTCTTTGTGTTGTTATGTCACAGTTTTAGTGGGTATAAGTATAAGTATAAGTATAAGTAGTGCTTTATTTAGACTGTCAGCGCAAGACAGGTAGTCCCATTATGCCAACAGGGTAGTGCAGAATCATAGAACTTTGCCAGTTTAATTTACAATATCTTGTATTATTTGTGTGCCTATGATTCAGCCACTGGTCGCTGCTTCATATCAAAGCAGCTACTCTTTTTTCCTCACGACTCACGAAGTATGAGTGGACCCCGAAAATCCAAGTACAGAGCTACAGAGCAGAAAAAATCCCATCCCGCTGGGAATTGAACCCAGGTCACCATGCGTGCAATGCCTAGCGCGCTAACTCACTCGGCTACAGTGACTACAACATATTAAAGGCAAAGGTAGAGGAATATTAAAGGAAAAGTCACTTCGAATGTTCATTGAGGAAAGCAGGAGGAGAAATGATGTGCATCACACGTGGTTACAGACTCAAAGATCTGTTATACTTCACGAGAAGTGTCGCAAAGGTGTCTACACGAAGGAGTCAAACACTGTAAAGGCCGAAAAAGAAGCAAGAAACGGAAGCCGTGTGACAAGAGGCCGTGAGGAAATACCAAAATTCAACTTCAAGGAGCTCTGCTTCTACTGTGGAAAAGATATGGAGGTTCTGGGTACTAACGACTTCTTAGGAGTGAACCACTTTTCATGGCCATCAATGGTATCATGTTTATATAGGCGTTGTCATATACGAATTGAGTTAATGAATTTTTAGTGATGATAAGGCCATGATACGTTCCATGCTATGGGGGGTATTCAGTGCTTCACTCTTAAGAAGTCGTTAGTACCTAGAACCTCCATACTGAAGGTGAAATCAATCCCACTAGTGACCAGTTTGAGCGAACTCTCCCTGTTCACGCCATGTGACTCCAGTTTGAATTGACTCCAAACTTACCCCGCGCATATCACTCGATCTCTACGCCCCTAACTGTTAGAGATAACACTTCGATATCAGATGATAGGCATATCATATGATCTTACAAAGAAAGCCAGAGATTCGGTACGATAGATTGGGAACGACGATGCCTCGTTCAGATTGTAACAACCAGTGGTCAGGGTACGTCTTCTCTCCTTCCTCGATCTACCACCTTTGATCCCCTTCTAAAGGCGTAAGTACTTGGTACAAGTACTCAAGGTAAGATCATCCAATCTCATTTCATAGTAGTAGTTTATTTCTTCCTTTTATCTTTCCGTGTAAATTTAATACTCTTTAATACACCTACACCTTTCGTAGTAGCGTTATTGAACCAGCGGCCTTTTCTTCGTTAAACCCCAGTAACTGGGAAACTTAGGTCTTTCGGCTTCAAAGCCCCAGTTACTACATTAATTCACTCCCCTCGTCCAGATATACCTTGAGCTGCATCAGGATCCATAGATGGGCGTGAATTAAAGAACATACCACGACAAGAATCGTACTTGCCTTCAGCGGCTACGAGGTCTGATTCAGTTGCCATCTTACGCAATACCGCCGCCCCCATTTCATCTCCTCTGGCAATTGCAGAACCTTTAATTTTTTGCATTATTTCTTGTGTCTGAATTTCACGTCTATGAAGAGGAAGCTTTTTCTGTTTAACCTTGAAGCTTTCAGAGGCATCTTTTCCACAGTAGAAGCAGAGCTCCTTGAAGTTGAATTTTGGTATTTCCTCACGGCCTCTTGTCACACGGCTTCCGTTCTTGCTTCTTTTTCGGCCTTTACAGTGTTTGACTCCTTCGTGTAGACACCTTTGCGACACTTCTCTTGAAGTATAACAGATCTTTGAGTCTGTAACCACGTGTGATGCACATCATTTCTCCTCCTGCTGTCCTCAATGAACATTCGAAGAGACTTTTCCTTTAATATTCCTCTATCTTTGCCTTTAATATGTTGTAGTCACTGTAGCCGAGTGAGTTAGCGCGCTAGGCATTGCACGCATGGTGACCTGGGTTCAATTCCCAGCGGGATGGGATTTTTTCTGCTCTGTAGCTCTGTACTTGGATGTTCGGGGTCCACTCATACTTCGTGAGTCGTGAGGAAAAAAGAGTAGCTGCTATGATATGAAGCAGCGACCAGTGGCTGAATCATAGGCACACAAATAATACAAGATATTGTAAATTAAACTGGCAAAGTTCTATGATTCTGCGCTACCCACTAAAACTGTGACATAACAACACAAAGAAAATGCATTTTTATTATTATATTATTATTAATATTCCTTCTTGCACAATGTTCCCGCATATAAAACAAGTTACATCCTCCATAGTGTGCCAGCTGTCTTGAAATCACAACATGTTCAGGAAGATCTTAGTAAAATTCAGTGCAAGTTTCTCAAAATTTTAAATTACCTATTCGACTGAATTCAATAGATTACGTTCAGTTTTGCTTGAAAAGTTGTAAGAATATGAGAATTTTAGAGTTCAGATGAAGTTTCTTGCGTTGCACTGCCTTAGCGGAAATTTGGCGCTAGGGACGAAAAATCATATCTCAGCACTAGAGTGAGCAAATTTCAAATTTCAAACAGTATTTTACTTAAAATTACATTTTCTACAAGTTCGATTCTATTAAATTTTTCAATTGGTGCAGTCCTTTTTGACTTACAGGCGTTAAAAGTTGAGAATTTTCAAAATTTGAGCTATGTTTGAAAAAACCACCCATCTTTGAGGAGCGATTGTGGCTGAACGGCTTAACCTTTTTTAATGATTCAAACGTCATTAGACGCATAATTTTATGTTCCTTAGATAAGAACTGAGTAAAATTTTCTGTAGAATAAATACATTTTGAGTTATAAGCGCAATTTTAAAAAAAGTGCAAAAAATTTGCACTATTTAGGCCCTAAACTCGGAAGCACAACCTAAAATCCGTCGCAAACTCATATACCCATTATTCAGGACCCCCTTAAGGGTTTAAAACGATTTCCAGCTATTGAGCAATTTTTTTGACGCTAGACCCCATTTTAGCACTAATTTGCCTGGGCTAAAGAGTTGGTGGTGGATTTTTAAATCAATATCTTCATGCTGCTGGAAATACTAAACTCCACAGAAAAGGTTATTTTTGGGAAAAAATTCTATTCCCTTTTTAATTTTTTTATGAGTATCTCTAAGAGTTCTGAGGATTTTTGTTCGATCTCTTCAGATTAAATGAGTTTATAAATATAGACAAACCTCCTACGGTTAATTTTTTGTATCTTGCAGATAACATTGATCAGACTACTGTATTCATTAGGCTCACACTTGATTATCATTAGGACAAAAAGTTCCTCTCGTGCCGCCTTGTTTAAAGGGTTTTACATACAATATAACGGTATTTACCTTAACAACTAGTTGATCCTTTACTAAATACCATGAGGCCGAGATATTTATGCTCGATTTTTTAGTAAGGATTTTACCGTAATATGAGATGTTTCGATATGTGCAACATCTATTCCTTGATATTCTCTAGAATCATTACTTGTGATACCTTAATCATTTTTATCAATCAATCTGGCTCCAATGTTGGTGCATATTTGTTTACATGTTGATTATCGGTAATTTGTGATTAATACTCCACAGGGCTACGTCTGCTTGTTGATTTCCTGCCAATTCCTCAAACATCATTATTGCGTCGTTATAGTAGATCCTTCTCGTATTCAATAATTGTGGCTTATTAGTTAGGTTCTCTATGTACTTTATGGCTTTCATTATTATTTCTTGTACAAGTGCTCACCACACTTGATGATACGTGTCCAAAATGTTTCCATAGAGCAATTTGTTCTTTATTGTAGTGGTCGCCTGCAGCTTGGTCAACTCCCAATGATTGGATCTGAAGTGCAACCAAGTTGTTTCAAGTGAACTTTTCTGTTTGCTCAGCACTTGTTCCCAAGTGGCTGTACTCACCTGTGTCTCATTTCTTTTCAGACCGTCTTTATTTTCTTTGCCCCACATACTCGCAGCTCGAGCTTTATAATAAGAGCACGTGCTCAAGTTTACTATTTTGAATTTTTGTTGGGAGTTCACTTGTTTCGAGTGTTTTGGAACTTGAATAGGTGCTCTGGGTCTCCTTTTCACATGAGGTTTCAAGTTTTCGAGTCATTGATTTTGTTGATAGTAGCTCTCACTTTTCAGTTTCTTCAATTGCATAACCAATCAATATTGAAGCATTTTGCGTAACATATCAAAATTGAAGTAGTCGTTCACATGTGTGACCCTATCTACTAAAAAGGAAATAGAAGGTTTGTATCGCAATTTCTTGTGGAACTGCCACACAAAGTGTTCCACTACAAATGAGCGTCATGACTCTTGTTTGATAATGACGTTGAGACTTCATGTGGAATCACATGTATTTCGCATGTAAATCATCACGGCGTTTCAGTGTTCCTATGCAAAACCAATGCCCTGCGGCCACTTCCTCGCATCTCCAATAAACTATTTCCCTAAGAATGTGTGATTCCTATGTATCGGCTTTTGCGTGCATCTCTCACAGTATCGGGCAATATTTCAGATTCGATTCGTTCGTGTCTTGTTTTCTGCTTGCATTTGGTTTTGGCAAATGAGAAGATTCTCTTTTACTTTCTCATCGGTTTTGCATGCAGGCGGAGTTTTACTGAGAATCAAACACACTCTGAGCACTAACTAATTGCAGCGGTTTTTCTGTTGGAAATTGTTCCCTTATTGTTCCCTTGTAACTTAGTTTTTTCTGAAGTTTTCTAAAAGAAAGCATTAAAGTTTTGGCTTGTTTTTTGTGACTGACTCAGAGCTTTGGGATTTGGGCATTCTTATTATTTTATTGCCATAAGTTTTCATGTAGGACTATCAGTTACAGTGATTCTTGTATCAAAATATTAACTTCCCAAGCCCCCAGACGTAAAACACGGTGTCTTTGGGTTATTTCTGCTAATGGGTCAATCAAAAATTGAAAGAAAAAGAAATAAGAGGAAGAGAGAAAGCATTTGTGCTGTCTTGCTCGCGTACAGCTGCGTATCTCTTCAACTTTTAATCTCTGAGGAATGAGTTAAGCATTAGGAGTTGTTAAGTCGTAAAACACAGGAGATTTCTGGAGGTGCGCAGTAATTATAAAATTATCCCGTGGACTTGCGTGAATGGCGAATCAGATAAGTAGATGAGCCTGTCCATAGAGCCATCTTGTTGTCGTTAAGTGATGCAAAGTTATTATTTTCTTCAAGACCAGGCGTTGCCTAGCACTACTGGTTGTTCACTGAAATGTACTGTCGTGTAGAGATGGTGATTATTGAACTTTTTAAACGCTGCCTCCATAAGTACGTGTTTGGAGGAAAGACTTCTTGACTTTGTTGAGTGCGGCACTAATTTAGTAAGTGCGGCATGTTAAGTAATGACAGTTATCTGGCTATTGTTGTAATTCCGCTGTGTCTTGCTGTCTATGGTTGTGTTCCATATATCTCCACCGTGTCTTGCTGTCTAGCGGTGCTCCACGTTGAGGTTTGGGCCATCCTGTAGGCAGATGCGTCGCCTGGGAACATCTCTGGCGTGGTGTTAATGATCATTGGGTACACGGGGTACGAATAGGTGTCATAAATACCGCGGCCCAGGACTGGCCGACAGTTATATTCATGGCCCCAATCATTTTTATTTTCCTAGCAACTCGTAGATTCACATATCGACGTGTGAAAATAGAAATCCGTGTGTTTGCATCTCCGATGTGTGGAATCAATTGGTGGTGTGGAGTGTCGTGCTATGTTCGAAGACTCGGGATAAGTTATGACTCGGCGATACTCATGTATGTGTATGTTGAGCTTATTGATGGGATGCTTCATCAAAGCGTATGTACTCAGTGCGGGTTGGGTGCTAAATTAGCACTCGATAATGGGATGGGAATTGCTGAAAGAGCGTCCATTGGAGAGTTATCTCGATGATTAGAACATTAACCCGGTCAAATGAGACAAATTGAGAGGAAAAAGATGCTGGATTTTTGAAATTTACCTCAGTTGTTCCTTTGTGCTTGACAGTAAAATGATGAAAAGTTCCGTGGTTTGTGGGTGAGCCCTTTGAGGGGGAGGTTTGTGTGTTTTCAGTCATATCTGTCATTTGCTAAACTATTGCTTTTGATGAAAAAAATAATAAGTCAGTAATGAAAGTTGTTGAAGTCACCTACAACAATGACTACATAACAATTTTTACGTATTTTAAACATTTAAAGAGAAGGTATACATGAAGTCCCTTTGACATGAACCCCCATTTGCGAGCAGTTTTGCACCCTTCCTTGTCAAGCACTGAGCAACAACTATGCTAATTTCAAAACTTCACATATCTGGATTGACATCATTTTTTGTCTTATTTGACTGGAGTACATATAGAACAGATATTACATATATCATGAACTATCCTAATTGAAGATTTTCCTTATACAATACAATACATACGTACAATACATACATACGTTACATACATACCATACAATACATACCGTTTAGCTGTACCTAATACGGCTAATATAGGTTCAAATAGCAGAGGTTAATTTGGACAAAGGCCATTCCCTAGCTTGGAATAGATAAATAAACTCACCACTGTTTATTTCTCACGGGGTTAATTAAACCTTGATTTTGCCAGCAGCACTTGTGATGCAGCCCGATAGAAACTTGAAAAACACCGTCCCAACACTCCTAACCGTCCGTCAGACGTAATTAAACTTATAATTAAAAGATATAATTAAAAAATAAGGTGCAGAAAAGCAAGTCGTCTAGAAAGCCCGGGTACAGAGGGCAGTGACGACGCTCATTAGTTATCAGATAGCATCTCCTGATCATGTTAATTGCCCTGATAGCCGCGTGGAGTTACCATGGTAACCATACAAAGCTTCTTAGTTACGTTTCATTGCTCTTGAGTGTGAACACGGAACTCTTTGTTGTGTTAACTTGAAAGTTTACTATCCTAGTTATCTCGGCCGAGGATGCCACTACGCTGGTTGGTAGCGGAGCGGGCCCTCCCCTGCCCTCAAGTGTGACTACTTCTCACTTGTCGAGTGTCCGTCCTAGTCGATAATCTCGTCCCTGATGGTCCGTATGCAAACTGCACATATACGAGAGGCAAATAAAATTTGACACCGATACGGTCTCGGGAGTAGCTTGTAGATTTTCATCGCCAAGTGCTTCTTCTGGTTTGGAATAACTGGATAGCACTGGCCGGGCGCAGATATTTATCTCTTAATACCTCCTCTCACCAGTCACGGAACTTGTAACTCCCGGGCCTTATCTCTTTCATCTTGGATAAACATTTAGATGCTCTTTTAGTCACCATTGCCACCTTCACATTTGCAAATGCTCGGGTGTGAACATCACACGACTTTCTGTTACAATTGTGGACGTTTTCACTTCGATTTATTAAAGAAAAGGTTAAGAAAATATTGGTTTTATTCAGGACGAATTGGTCGTAAATTCTACATGTTTTCCCGTTGCTGACGTCTCATTTGGAGTATCAAAAAATCCTTTCTTAGAGAATATTAGACTACAGCTTTGTAGGTGTTATCGTTCCAGAGATATAGTCTAAGAATAATTCATATCCATACCTAAATAAGTATAATTATGATTTAAATAAAGAGGTTAGTTGGAGACATGGATATTCAGAACTATTGCCTCCTGAAGAAAACCAATAGGCTCCGAAGCAGCTGCCCAGGTATGTTCTGGTGTGTATGTACATTTAGTTGGTATGTGCAACTTCACACTTTTCTGTTTAAAAATCCACCTCACTATCTTGATAGAAACCTCGCGGATTTGTGTGCTTTACTGATTTAAGTGTGTTTGACCAATGCCCCGCTGGAGTTATTCAATGAAAGTATTAGCTATGGTGTAATTGTTTGCATATTTCAAGTCATTTAAGGCAATGTTTACACTTGGATTGAGGATAGAATGGATCAGTGAGTGCATAACATGTTTTTTTTACTTTTGATTTCATAAAGTGTTTTAATAAATATACGTAAGATTATCTTGGAGATGCTTCAGTACTTTTGTGGTATTTCATGAGAGAAAAAAAAATCAAAGTGCTTTTAAAGACGCTAACAAAGCATATTATGACTTATTAAGTCTTCTTAAAATGTAATACAGTTGAATTGGCTTTTAATTTATCCAACAAAAAAAAACACACTGGAAACCTGAATAATTTGAAGATGAAACAGTTGGCTTTTTTTTGTCTTACATTATTTTTTTCCGGTAGTCGTAAAAATTTACACTGAAAATGTTTAACCTTAAATTTTTTAATATCGGTTTGATATTCTGTCACATGAATGACATATCTTGTACATGTACAATTTCTCACCTTTCTGTTTGTCCTGATCAAAATAGAGAGGTTATAGTTGATGGCATGGGTATTCAGAACTATTACCTGCTGAAGAGAGCAAATAAGCTCGAAACAGCTGTCCACGTTTGTTCTGTCATATACAGTTGTACATCTTGAACAATTTCTCACTTTTCTGTTTATACTGATTCTCTTTAAGTCACTCATATTCCTGAGCTAAGACTGGCGTTGTCTGGCATATTCCTGCTCATGTTCCACGGGTAAGGTATATCTGCTCGGGTCCCGATGTTTCCATACGCAATATGCTCTCATCAGTTGGATTTATGCTCGGTTCACACTCTTGCTACATTTACATAATTTTCAAGGATCATAACTGAAATTATTGCATTCGCTTTGTATGTACAAAACTTGTGTTTGCGTTCTTTGTGTAGTACGACGTAGGGTACAGGATGTTCAACTCGCAGCTGAATTGGTTGAGAAAGTTTTATTTCTTGTGATTTGCGTGTGCGCACTGAACCAAAGTCTGGGAGGTGTTTTTTAACAACTCAAAGGCTGCCGGTCCAAAAGACCCTTTGGTCTCATTGCCAAAAGGTATAACGCAACGTTTGAGATTACCTCGTCCTTTTTGATTCTCTTCAACATGCTTTGCCATAGTATGGACCTCGTTTGAAAAAGGGCAGGTTAAGCAACGTGCAGCAAAGTCAGGTAGGTGACCACTCATATTCAAACCACCGTGAAGCTTTCTATCGCCGGCCCAACCTAGACTGGGTGAGATTAATGTAGTTAGCTGTTTTGTGAGTTGAATGGAGGGAAACCCCCCGACTCAAAAAAAATGTTTAATGAGACAACACAAAATCCTACTGTCCGTCTGAAAAAGATTTTAGCCAGAGAGTGATCCACCCTGTCTACTGAATAACTAGCGGGTGTTCAAGCGACAAACATACCGTGAGGACTCTTGAGCTGACCAGGTTGTTAATGTAGCCAATACGTCACCGCCCGTACAAGCTGGATACGAAATGGGACAACTCTCATCAGATGGGGAACTTGGGACAATATGTCACGCGCGACATCACTTGCACGTTACAAGTCAGGGGCGTGGCCACCATAGGAACTAGGGACATTGCACCCAAGATTTGATAATAGTAACTAAGGCTACACAATTTCTCCGTCATCCCACGCACTTGAAAAATAAGATTCATTCCACGTTACATTCATATGACAATTCAGACGGGAATAAGCTTTTTGTAAAACTTTGATTCTTGAAACCCTCGCGTATTGCTTTAGTTGAACTGTCAAAATAGACTAGAGAGTCACAAGTAGTTCTGTGTACTGTAGACCTGACTCATGTTATTTAATTTCATTAAAAGCGCGACCTATCATTCAAACTCATCTCGATGGGTTTCAAAAAGAAAATATTAAGCGGCCCATTTTGGTGCCGTCAAGCAGTCTCGGGTTTCTCAATGTGGCCAAAAACAAATTTCGTGACATCAATGTTCTGAAGTATCAAATGTCATCAAAATAGAAGAATCTTTTCCAATCGCGTCTCAATCAGAAAAACCATCTGCACAATCATCTTGTTGAAAGCAAGACACTCACTTATTCTGTCCTGGT
The DNA here is from genome assembly GCA_024516035.1 of Bactericera cockerelli. Classification (NCBI taxonomy): domain Eukaryota; kingdom Metazoa; phylum Arthropoda; class Insecta; order Hemiptera; family Triozidae; genus Bactericera; species Bactericera cockerelli. The sequence goes on from CM044957.1 coordinate 11,331,868, forward strand.
AGCTCAGTGGTCAAGGCATCCAACTGGTAATCCATAGGTCGCGGGTTCAAAACCCAGCCGTGGCATGACAAGGTACCTTCCTATTTGGGATTTCGATTACAAAATAATACGTCTTGGGACCGACCTCAGTAGCTTGATCGATAAGGCGGCGAAGGTCGGTGGTTCGAGCCCTATGTTCAGCGTAGATTTAGTAAAGCGAGTTTGATATCACGAAAGTGATTAACACAAATATGATAACTTTTTAATACGTCATGAGCAGGCGCGGCCGGTGGGAATTTGGTTTGAGGGTGCTGTCAAAATTTTACGAAAAGAAAAACTATGCAACATTTAATACATGTCTGCAAGGCCTAGTGGTGAAGTGGTTATGTCAGGGAGAGGGAATTCTAACTAGGGGGTCAATAGTTCAAGTCTCACGTATGGTGATTTTCGAGAATTCTGTTAGAGTGGTTAGGTATCATAATAAATTAATTTGTTTTAATTTATAAAAATGATTAGCTGACGCAAATATATTATGATGATAATTTTGGAATAACGTTTATTTTTCACGACCATTGTAGATTTTTTTTCAACATACATGAGAAAAAAAAAAATGTTCAAAAGAAAGAAAATAAGAATTTATAAAGGACTTACTCTTTACTCTACTGATTATTTGGAGTAGAATCCATTCGCTGGATTTCGAACTAAACTTGTGAATGGCTTTTTCATTGAAGTCACAATCAAATATGTACCTAAGTTTGAAATCATTTTTTTTGTGAAGTGAAAACAAAGAAAACTTAATATTCTTAATAAGATGTCAACTGAATTAATTTTGTTTTTCCATACCTGCTTTGAAATGTAATTACCTAATTCCTCTGTGATAAAAAAAAACAATACTAAAAGTAAAAATATACATTTTTAACTTTAAAGAGAATGAATCCATAATGCTAATTTAATTTTAATATCCTTTATAAGAAGTTTCAAACCCAACTTAAATTGATTGCACAAATTTAATCTTAAAATGAATTCAAAATTAAGGATAAAATAAATGTTATAATTATTATAGACCGATATTATGTTTACAAAAATTTGGGTAAAATAAACTGTTAGGTAAATTCAATGATTATTTGTTACACTGTACTTTAAATCATTAAATAAATTGTAACCGATTATTAATTAATTTTCAAAACAAAAACACGTGAAATTATTAACATAAATTTCGCGGAACGAAAGGGCCGAGACCGAATCACGCGCGAAGGAGACCTTGAACTAATTGTGTAGTTCCTTGTTCCTTCCTGCTTCGGTGCTTCCCCTCTCCTCATGAACGAAATCTATAAAAATAACTTGCATTTTTCTACTTCATAGCTCTAGAAGATTGAAGTCAATCAGATTTTTTTCAGCGGACACTATCTTGCTTCCTAGAGACAAAATCGTCTCCCCGAGACAATTTTTTTTCGTTTCTTTGTCCCTCTCTTCGCCCCGCTGTGCGGTTTGGTGTCGTTGCTCCATGCCTTCTCTTTCAATAAGGCATGAGCAGAGAAAAGAGAAATGCTCTACCGAGCGCGGCAGTGCTCCGCACGGAGAAGCCAAAAAGTAAGAAGAGCGTATTAGATTTATGTTCTCTACAATCAAGCTTGAGTAAAGATTTATCTTATTAGGTACCTAGTTTTTATTTAGTACGATTTTATTTATTTTAATGATAATTTTATGAATTGATTGTTCGAGATATGCCTAATGATTTTCATTTACTACAAGCTAAAGAACCATGAATTTTCTTTTTTTTTTTCCTTTTCGTCTGGGGGTGCTGGAGTTCCGCAGCTCCTTAGCACCGGCCGTCCCTGGTCATGAGCTTACTGCTGGAATAATTTCACTCATTAGTCCCAATCGGGCAGTATAAATAAGGCGATATTATTATAATTGTTCGGTCAATAAAACAAAACTACTCGAACATATAATCCTACATAAAATTATGATAATTTACCCTCATTATCTGTGTTATTTAATCTACTGTTTTCCCATTTTCTCTCCCCTTTGCTTCTTTGGATCGTATGATGTGTTTAAAGTAAGTTTGTCTCAACTCTCAACACGTGAATTTCCTGTGTGTTACCAATTTGAAAATCGCTAAACACGAGTCAAATTATACAAATAAAATCAATAATATTATTGTATGTTCATTTGAAATCTAAATCACTTTAGGTATTCTTATTTTCTGACCTGTAACATTCACCATAGGTAAGTCGAGATATTTTAGGAATATCTCGAAGTAGGCTTGAATTAAATTTCAGAAAATATTTTTAAGGGGTATTTTAAATCTGCTTATACAGGTTGTTCTGTTACGGTTGTTACGGTTTGAAAGGAGATTTGCGAAAATCTAGACGTAATAAGTGGAGGTAGGGGTGCCAGAATCTCTTCTAACCTTAGGGTTGAGGAAGAGGTTGAACAATCCCAACCGCAAGTAGGTTTGAGAAAAAGCAATGTGAGAAAAAGAAGAATTAAATGGAACTATATTTAAGTTAACAAGACAAAAACATTACTTTTATAATAATAACAAAAAAATCTTTCATATGGACAGCATCTGGTAGTACCAAGGATGTGCGGGCCGCATTTTCCCTTTGAGTTTCTTGGGAAAACATGTGTTTTTTTAAAAGGATTGTTACAATTGTTACATGTTACACAGACTTTTTTATGTCGTAGCCATGAACTAGAAACTACTGTAGACGCTTGTGTTCTGTGTTGTACTTTGCCCATCCCGTAGTATGCCTCTCCTCTGATGGGTGAGACGTGACACCTTACTTCCCATTTATTTGCTGTGTCAACACGAGCGCATCGGAAGGTATCCCTTACAAACAACTGTAACCAATTTTTTTGTCGGCGCGTGGGTTCGAACCCGGGACCTTCCGCATGTCAAGCGAGTATATTACCACCGAGCTAATCGTGCTACAGTACCTCCAGTTTCATGGCTACGAAATAAAATAGGCTGTGAAACACTCATCTTTAAAAAAAAAAAAAAATAATATTATCTGAAGTAATGTTCAAGTAACGGTTCCGGATGCACAGTCTTTAAATGAGAGAGATAGGTTTTTTAGTGGGTGGAAATCCCACTCCCCATGTTTTCCGGGTGTCTTTAAAAGATTTTTCCCCTATCTCTTTCTCAAAAAAATAAATAATAATAATAATATTAATGATGATCTTGAAGTAATGATTTTATTCGGTTCCAGGTGCGGTTAGCTCTTTGAGAAGGTGGGTTTTTAGTGGGTGGAAATCCCACACCCCAAGTCAGGATGACCTGGGTGTCTTTAAAAGATTTTTTCCTGCCTTCAACCAAAAAAAAAAAAAAAAATATATTAATGATGTTTAATTTTGACTTCCCAGGAGGAGGCCAACAGGGGTAAGCCTAACTGGGAGCACCTGAGCGAGGAGCTGCATGTTCTCATCTCAGTGGAGGACACGGAGAACAGGGCAGAGATGAAGCTGGCGCGCGCGGTGGACGAAGTCCAGAAACTACTTGTACCTGTGAGTAGAAAGTCCAGAAACTACTTGTACCTGTGAGTAGAAAGTCCAGAAACTACTTGTACCTGTGAGTAGAAAGTCCAGAAACTACTTGTACCTGTGAGTAGAAAGTCCAGAAACTACTTGTACCTGTGAGTAGAAAGTCCAGAAACTACTTGTACCTGTGAGTAGAAAGTCCAGAAACTACTTGTACCTGTGAGTAGAAAGTCCAGAAACTACTTGTACCTGTGAGTAGAAAGTCCAGAAACTACTTGTACCTGTGAGTAGAAAGTCCAGAAACTACTTGTACCTGTGAGTAGAAAGTCCAGAAACTACTTGTACCTGTGAGTAGAAAGTCCAGAAACTACTTGTACCTGTGAGTAGAAAGTCCAGAAACTACTTGTACCTGTGAGTAGAAAGTCCAGAAACTACTTGTACCTGTGAGTAGAAAGTCCAGAAACTACTTGTACCTGTGAGTAGAAAGTCCAGAAACTACTTGTACCTGTGAGTAGAAGAAACAGTACCGGAGAAATAGCTCTGTACCTGTGAGTAGAAAGTCCAGAAACTACTTGTACCTGTGAGTAGAAAGTCCAGAAACTACTTGTACCTGTGAGTAGAAAGTCCAGAAACTACTTGTACCTGTGAGTAGAAAGTCCAGAAACTACTTGTACCTGTGAGTAGAAAGTCCAGAAACTACTTGTACCTGTGAGTAGAAAGTCCAGAAACTACTTGTACCTGTGAGTAGAAAGTCCAGAAACTACTTGTACCTGTGTTACAAAAAAAAAGTTGGATGGAAGAGCTCAGAATTGAGAAGTTGGAAGGAAAAGCTCAGAAGTGAGAATCCTGTCAAAGTAAAGAAAGTAAAAAATATGTTTTTTTTTTTTGTACCTGTGAGTAGAGAAAAGTTGGACGGAAAGAGCTCAGAATTGAGAATCAGTAGCTTGATCGATAAGGCAGCGGACTTTGAACCAGGTCGGTGGTTCGGGTCCCGGTTTCAGCGTAGATTTAGTAAAGCGAGTTTGAGTGATTGTGATATCACGAAAGTGATTAACACAAATATGATAACTTTAAAAAGAAAATTGTGTCGATGGACGAAGTCCAGAAACTACTTGTACCTGTGAGTAGAAAAAGTTGGATGGAAGAGCTCAGAAGTGAGAATCCTGCCACAGTAGAGAAATTAAAAAATATATGTGTTTGTGGACGAAGTCCAGAAACTACTTACTTGTACCTGTGAGTAGAAAAAGTTGAAAGGAAGAGCTCAGAAGTGAGAATCCTGCCACAGTAAAGAAAGTAAAAAAATATATGTGTGTTTGTGTAGATCAAATTTTTAGGGGGTACTTGGGTAAGCGTACAGTTGAAGGACTTTTCCTTTTCTTTTTAATTCTTGTGTATCGTTAGCTCATAAATCCGCTGCTTGCAAGCTCAATTTTTCGAACATGCAAAGTACAGAGCTGAAAAACTCCGACCCCGCGAGGATTCGAACCCTGTGCTAGTGATTAGATCCTAGGCAACCTCCATGGTGTAACGGTTCAAACTACTGCTTGTCGCTCAGAGGTCATAAGTTCTAACCTCCGGCTGGGCAGAATTTTCAAACAAAATATTCTGTCACCTTTGAAGTAAAGAACACGTGAGGATGCCATATTCGGCCGAACTTAGGCCATGCAAGGTTGATGTGGGTGGCTGGTTCGACTCTCAGCGAATGGAGGGTAAAACCTACTTCCTGATAAATTCTACAAGACGTAAAAGCCTCATCTGAATGACTGAATCCTCAATGTCCACACAACTGTACACGTAAACTGTCAAGAATAGGGGTCAAATTAATAGACAAATTCTATAACTTAAGTCATTGCTAAGCGTCGATTTTCCCTATCATACACAGTACGCAATCTGTGACTTAGCGCCACAGAGGTTTTACAAAAACGTCTATTAATTCCGCCCTAGGTGTAGTATTGTTACTAAGATGAAAAATTTACTTTCTATTCCAATTTCCAAGGGTTTATCTCAAAGAAATCACAGATCATTTTTATATTTGAGATATTTTTATAATACCTTCCAAGTTAAGAACTAACTAGTTGGTGATAGACTTTGTGAAGGTTTGTAAAGGCTGAATATTTATTTACAATTTTATTGACTTATTTTTTTACCTTTATTGTTGTGTTTATATATTGACATTTGTAAATAGGACTAGCTCCGTTAATAAACACCCGTTTACCGGGCTTGATATTATTATTAATATTGAAAAATGTTATTGTTTCTTCCATTCCAGCAAGCAGAAGGCGAAGACGAGCTGAAGAAAAGACAACTGATGGAGCTGGCCATCATCAACGGCACATACAGGGACAACAATGCCAAAGTATTAGCAGCAGCAGGTAAGGCTCTTTTGGAGGGTCTTTTCTCTTCTGAACGATTTTCTTTCCTTTACTATATTTACTCTCTGCGTAACAACTTATCGAGTTGTTTCTCATCAATTTTGTCCATCTTGTACCGTTCGACCGGTCGTTCTGGACCACGATGTGAGCTTCAAAATTTAAATTTTTATGTACATTTGAAATTTTAATAAATATTTTCACTTCTACCAGTTTTAAGTGTATATAAAGCACAAACAACTGCACTTACACTAGTTACACTGGACACGGAAGAAGCCCAGAACACTAGTTCTGGGTGTCCAAGGGGTTCAATTCCCATATCAATCCACCACCATGAATAGCACACATGGACACGGAAAGTACTACTTGAACTAAGTGAAATATTAAAATTTGTCTCTTGGCGCTTGCTACTTTCATCTCAGTCACGGCATGAAATAGAGAACTATTATTATTATTATTTAACTCTTTATTGGTCAACTACATACATTCAACAAAATAGGACATGCTAAAAAAAAAAAAAAAAAAATAGAATATGTAGTGAACCAAGGGGCGAGGTTAAAGCCTGTGGGTTTCTCTTCCACCGAACCCCATATCTAATCTAAACTATCTAATCTTCCCCGTGTCTGTCTGCCCCTCAGCGGCGTGTGACGAGGAGTGGCGTCGCATGGCGGTGGCGGCCGCCCAGGAGACCCAGCGCCTGCTGTCCCCCGGCATGAGCCTCGGCCCGCAGCTGCGCACGCCCACCGCCACGCCCCTCGGCGCCCCTCTCATCCTGAGCCCGCGGCTGCCCGGCACCATCCCCACCTCGGGCGCCTCGCTGCTCACCGGCTCCCCGGGGGGCGGCGGGCTCATGAACCCGGCCGACGCCCATCAGCTCATCTACACGCCGTACGACTACGCCTCCTACGCCGCCCTCACCGGCTCCCCCCTCCTCACCGAGTACACCAACGCCGCGGCGGACCATTCCGGTGGGTGCTATAGCTGCTACGCTCCCTAACTCCCTTCCTTCCTTCCTCTCCTCCTGTTCTTCCTCCTCAACTTTATTTCTGTCCCGGTAGCCCAGTGGTCAAGGTGGCGGCCTTGTCATGTCCCAGCCCGGACATGACAAGTTTTGCTTCTATTTGGGATTTTGACCATAAATGGTTGGGTGGAAGAGATTGCCACAGGCAATAACCCCGCCCTTTAGGTAGGACATTATTGTTATTTTCTTTTTTTTTTACTTATTTATTCTGTCATTTGTTTGTTTTTTTTTTTTCTTTTCTTTTCTTAATTTTATACTGTTACCTGTACTTTGTCCTCCTAATAAAGCTTAAAAAAAAAACTTTATTTCTGTCCCGGTAGCCCAGTGGTCAAGGTGGCGGTCTGGTAATGCAGAGGTCGTGGGTGCGAAACCCAGCCGGGACATGACAAGTTTTCCTTCTATTTGGGATTTTGACCATATAAGGGCTTACTGCTGGAATAACGGGACTCATTAGTCCTAGTCGGGCAGTATAAATAAGGCGATATTATTTTTTTTCTCTTTTCTTCTTCCTTTGTTTTTTCTTCCACATTTTTCGTGAGGTAAGCTTTATTTAAATGGTGTTTGACAGATGAATAATGACTTCTCTAGACTGAGTTATTTTCAGCGACAGATGAGATGCATGTCTGATTCAACACTCATTCAGAATAATATGGTTAACAATCATGGTGGGATCATTTTTTCCCCTCAAAGAAACCATAGTGAGATATGAGCATCAAATTAAATGGGTCATATTTATTTTTCTCCCTCTCCTCTTCTTTTTCTTCCCTAGTTGTCCTTCCATACGTTTCTTGAAGCAAATGAAAACATCTTTTCAGTCATCTCGGTAGTACATACATAAACAAGATTTTCTACTCTTTCTGAGCTGGTGGTATTTTTAATAGAAGTTTTGGGCTTTATAACTGACCTTTGTTCTTGCAAACCTTCCCCTATCTTTATCCTACTTTTTGCTGTAGTTGATAACTCTTTAGCGCCCTTTCTTTTTTCGAATTGCTTCTTTTTCCCTAAACTTCAGTACGTAGATCATAGTTAGAGTAATTTAACGAAACTTTCAGACTACAGTTATCGTCACAAATGGCTATTTGTATTTTTATACAGATGGCTATCTCTATTTTTATTTTTAATCCAGATTTTGTGTGTGAATATTATAAGAACAGTAAGTCGGGTGATAAAATTTGGCATATACAACAGGTATTTTTTTTTCTTCTCAAATATCCTAACACCTACATATGTGTACGCGAGTTTCACTTGCCTAAATTTGCAATAGTAAAGTATTTGGGAGGAATAGGTCCAAGCTGAGAGTGATGGGACACACAAGTATCAATATTCATCAGCCGGCTAAGTTGGAGATCGATTGTTCGAGTCCGAAGCATGGTGAATTTTATAAGGCTGGTTTGAGTAATCATAAAAATGGATTAACCCTTAGAAATGACTTTTCGAATTTCTAAAGAGGACTCCAGCCACGGGAGGGCGATTCTGTTTTTTTTTTTTTTTTTTTACAAACAAAGCTACCACACATGTATTTGAAGTTTGCTAGGAGACACATCATATCAATCTAATCTATATATCGTTTATTTTTACAATTTCCCCCGTTTTTTTTATTCTATAAGATTTTAAAATGTGCTATCCCAGAGGAAAATGCAGTCATTGTAATAGTGTACAATAATGTTGCTATGAGAAATTTCTTGCAGCGGAGACCAACAGTTCCAGTTGGTAAAATCTGCTTTGTTGTATTTTGGAATTTCGAAATGAGAGCGGCAGTGATGGGATTTAATTTGGTCGTGTTACTTATGATGTGTCTCACTCAGTCAGCTTTCAGTCTGGCAGTGTGACAACACTCTCTACAGGGTGACTCATAGTACCGTCTGCCGAGTGGAGAGATTTTTTTTCTCCAACATGTTGCGATAAGTTGTTGATATTTCACTTCCGAGAAATTCTAATATTGAAAATCGGAAGTATTGTGTTCGTTTTTTGCTCCAATTTCATTTTTTTTCTACAGTACCTTTTACGCCAGGCCAAATTTTGTCCTGATGCACGCAGTGTCAATATCACTCAAAATTTTACTGTTGGAAGTACGGACGGAAGGAATTTATTTCATTTCATTTTATATTTTTTCATTTAAATTCTCTTGAATTACAATATTGTGAATGTTAAAGCTGTTTTTACCAATGCTGGATATGATTGAAATTTATGCTATCGAAGGTCCAAGGACTGACTAGTAATTAATTTAGTTGCTGTAAGCGTTATGAGAGTCACTACTATGTGACACTGTCCGTTAATCCATCCACCTCCTTGTCTCACTATCAACTTGATTGTATATCTCATACGTCACACTTGAGAGCCTCACCAGGTGAACTATGTTCCACATTGTTCCACCCTGTACATCAGAAGATATCAAAAATCAATTCCATGTGACACCATCACAAGACACCCACACTAATTATGCGGCGACATGTTACATATGAAACTCGGTTGAATCTATGATTGAGTTGAATTGAATATTACTTCCGAAAAAATCTAATATTAGAAATAGGATGTATGTATTGTAAAAAAAATATTTTTTTGCTCCGATTTCAATTTTTTTATTTATTTATGCAGGAATACCTTCTACATCTATAAGCTAATTCTGTTTCTTTTTTTCTTGTAGATTTTAATTTTAATTTTAATATACTTGAGCCCAGGAAGAAGTGCCCCATTAAAAATAATTTAGTTTTGCTCATTGTGGCTTCCTCTAGGATTTCAGACCGTTTCTTTGTGCGTGGGGACTGGGTCATAATCCATTGCATTTTAATATTACTGATAATATTATCTGTCGTACGTTTTCCTGTTTATCTTCTAAATTCTCTTTACACTAAACATACACTCTTTGAATGTTGCGATGAATATGGCGGATAAAGTTTTCTATTCTGGCGAGGACCCTGAGTTGTAACATGATGTGTTGTTTGAAGTGTTATTTTCGTTTATTAATGCTGTTCGTAGTATCGTTATTTTGAATACGTTTTAAATTAAACTGTCTTTTGTTGTTTTTTGACATCAGGTCCTAAATTTTGATAAAAATAACTGTGTGCCGCTCTTATCATATCTTCATCATATATTTTTCTTTGCTTCAAAAGAATACTCTTGGATCCCTGACAAATGTCAACGGATCACCCCCGAGATTAGCATACTTATCAATCAAATTAATTTCAAGTTGGAATTTCATCCGTGCTTCGTGTGATATTGCAAGGCTCGCCTGTAGAAAAAATATTTCATGAATTTATTCTCCGAGGGTGAAAGTTAAATCTGAATGGTGTTTGACAGGTGAGTAATGACTCGCTCCCGAGTGAGTTATTTTCGGTGACGTTTGGGATGGATGTCTGATTCAGCGCGCATTCAGAATACCTAAGGTGGAATTACTTTTTCCCGCAAAGGAACCGTGGTGAAATTGGACCAAGTCAAAGGGATCATTATATGATTATAGTTGGTAGCATATTATAGTTAGTAGCATATTGTTTTTTCCTCTTAGCTTAGTTTCTTGTGGGTCTTCTTTTTTTTGGTGGACAAGTTCATTCCATAAAGCCGTATTATTCTTCCTAACGTAAAGTTACTCAAACCCGCCTTACTAAAATTCTCCTGACTTGGGACTTGAACATCCGACCTCCAGTTGACGAGTCTGCTGCCTGCACTGAGGTCGGTTGTGTGTTCTCCCCCCTAACATACGAATTTCTGAGTGAGTCTCTGATAGTGCAGAAACCCGCAAATAACAAAAATGCAGCACTGGAAATTAGAGCCTGCAAAGATGAAAATGGTGAAAGGACTGTGGCCCTACCAGTTGAGAGAGTTGGAATCTAGATAATAAGAAGAACAGTGATGTAGGGGCATTTAAGAAGAATAAACAGGATAGGTAAGGTGGTTTCGTCAGGAACAAGGAAGAGGAGATAATTAAGCAAGCAAGAAAATTGTTAGATTTTTATTTAGAAGATAAATCAGACGAACGCTAAATTGAGTTGGAGAGAGTTGAAGAAGAACTAAAAATGAAAAACTGATAGAGTGAGGAAGTAAAAAATAGATTCCTTTTGAGAGCTAGAATACAGAAACAGAATGCTGACTCCCGGTAAGTGTGTGAAAAGGTAACAGAGAAGAATTGTAAATCTTCTTGGAGTGAGTCTATGATGATTTAATATTGTCAAAGTTTCCTCCAAGTTGTTGTAATGTACCATTGTATCAATTTTATCATTTTACTCAACGTATTGCTTAACTTTACCATAACCTTTTGAAGTGGTAATAAAAGCTGTGTACTATTACATGTAAATGTTGTGTACTAACTGGCATATTTTGTTTCCATTTTGTTTTTTCTCTTCTAGGTGCCAACCTCCATTGCTTCCCAGTGTTTTGCATGCGAGTGTGAAGCAACTTACAAATAGTTTTATTCTTAATTTTATGACTTCCTTTTTATGCCAACTTTAACACTTTGAATCAATCTTGGAGTAATGATTTTTTCATATTCGAAAATTGAAATTTTTTTGGGTAAATTCTATACTTATAAAAAGTAAATAAACTTTTTGGAACAGAAGAATCCAAGTCCATCCCAATACACAAAGGGAAATCTTTCAGCTCTCTATATTACTATATTGTGCCTATTTGAATTATCATGTTTGTGCCTCGTCAAAATTATGTATTCAGAGTGTTATTAGTTGGTTTCTGTTTATTTCTTATACAAAACCTAAAATAATTTAAAATTGGAGAAAAAAATACTGTGATATTTCTAGGTCATTTTAAGTTTACTTTCGCTTGTCCTGGAATCCATGTTAAAAAATACCAACTTTAGACTTTGAATTAGCGTGATTGGTTGGACGAAACCATAACTTTTCATGTATACTCGTATTGTGTTCTGACCATACTAAAACTAATTTGAGAGCAAACATAACTTTTATTTTAGGTTTTGTTACTCTACTATTTTTCTACCAAAGTATCAATCTTTTTTTATTCCACTTCACAAGACTTACATTTGTAGAGTGTGAACTGTCCATTGTTTTTCTAAATATGATGTGACAATTGATATTGTTGCTTTAAATTCTTTCCTTCAGTTCATCACTATGAAGTTCATCCGGTCATTCAGTTCAAAGTCTAAAGCCATACTAGTGAATTCCGAACCGCAACATTCAACCCGGGGAATAAGCTTGTAATGAAGTGTGCCACATTCCACCAAAGTGTATCTTCCGAACAAATTGAAGTAATTTGAATTTTGGTGAAACACTTAGTATGCAATGTTTAAGATTATTCCATACTTTACTTTGGTCGAATGAGGCATTGCTGATTTCCTACTTGATGGACTCACGCGTGTTGGTCGAGTTGTCTCATTCGTCTGATAATGAACTTCTCTCCCAATCGGATTTTGAAAGTAGTTGACTTTACATGAAGTTGCTTTGGATTTTAATTATTGTGTACATACTCCATACACACAGTTAAAATTATGTGCAATGTCGATCTTCTATTTCTTAAAAATATTTGAAGGCACATTTGTACCTCCCTTGTGACCTTGTATCAGAACAAAATACATAGATGAGAAACAGACCAGATATTATTTTACCTATTTCTTACTTGTCTCGTTTTGGATTTACAAAACAATAAATTTCTGAAAGTGAACTGTCTCATTTGTGATGTTTATTCATTGCTGAAGAAGATACACATTGTACACACGAAGATGAAAGTAAAAAAAATATATTTTCATTGGTAAATATAATTATTTTGCCATGTCTTAAGGTTCAAATTTTCTTTCATGTTTGTATGTGTTGCCCAAATATTGTATAGCATAGAGACTATTTAACTCACTTTACCATTTTATTATTGCTTAGTTCAAGATATAGTTTGGCTATAGGTTTAATTTTATTTGATTTAGGTTAGTTATAATTTAGAAGTTTAATGCCCGTCATAGATAGCAGGTTATCAAGTCTAAAATGAGGCTCTATGATAATTATTTGTATAGAACACCTACACTCTCTAAATCTGCTGACATCAATTGAATAGATTCGATGTTGTTGTGTCATCTTCTTAATGACATTTTCGTATTAGGAAGTGTTGTTATAATCCAGTCAAAAGTCTTTCGCGTTCTGAATTTTTTGACTTCAAAAGATGACCTTTCAAGTCAAAATGTTCTTAGAGCAATGAATTGTAAATAATTTATTTATACCAGTAGAACACTTGTGTTAGTATAATTGTACAAAGAAAGCCCATTTAGTGAAGTGTATTTAGAATAAATGTGCATCGGTCTACCATAGAAATAGTTAGTATTAGAGCATTAGGATTATATCATGTTTGACAAAAAATAGATCAAAGTCGATTTAAAAAAATAGTTTGTATAAAGTAAGGTGGTATTCGATTTTAGTGTTATTAAGATTTAGGTTAAATCAAATAATTTGTTTTGTTCGGTGCTTATTATGATTTCTGTATGCAACCTTGTTGACTACTGGATGCAAGTAGTTTCAATCAACTTCAGTTTGCATTCCACAAAAAATCTAATTTTATTTAATTTCTTAAGGGCTCTCTTAGAATTTTTTGTTAGTTTTTGAAGTACGGGCCTCTGTGTTCTCAGTTTATACTTAGATTAAGGTGTCTAATGTGTGACGAGAAACTAGTTTTTTTTGTAAGATTAAATCTAAAGTTTAGAATATCTAGACTTCTAGCTAGTTATTTTTCTGTTGAAATGTTCATCATATAGGATTTTAAATATTCAGGTTTTTTCAACTGCTTTTGATATACTTTATTTTGCATTCATTTTTTTACGTTCTATTAAATAATAAGTACTCTCTCTTTAATGGCACTAATATTATTTAACATTTTAGATTAACTCGTTTCAAGAAAAGCCCAGTCTTCCTCAATGAATCCAACAGATTTTATCTAAAATTAACTAATCTCATTTCAGTTTCTACTAATGATTCATCCTGTACTACCCCCGAGAATTTACACGCATGTCTAATATTTTATCTTCTCAATTCTAAATTTCTATTTACATGACTGTGTTTGTCTTGATGAATTTATTTTTCCATTAATCATTTCAATTATTTATTAATATTCTTTGTTTGTGGAAGCTCTAATCATTTCAGCTATGTAGGATCTTCTCTCTCTTCGCGCTTTCTTTTGCTCTTGTCATATCTTTTTCTATTTAATAATCTTTAACACTATTTCATATACATATTTTAACACGCTTACGTTTTAAATATTTTCCTACAAAAAAAATTATACACCTAGTACTATTTAATAATTTAAACTATGTCATCTTTCCTCCTTGATATTGTATTACATTTTATGTTTCATATAATGAGCCAGAATTTAGATGTAATTTTTTGGAATTTTTTAATGATTACCAATTCAATATAGTTAGTCTAGTTGAAATTATAAAATCTACTTGACTTTTACAGTTCAGAACATTGACTTTACTTTTTATGTCATCGAGCATAGAATTAACATTCCTAAAGTGTGCGAATCCATTCAAATCGGGTTGATTAAATTTCAGCTCACCATGAATTGCATTATCTAATTCGAGTGTACAGTAAGTTGTACACTATGCGCGGGTATGAAATAATGTCTATCTTTTCCTACATAACCTGATTCTCCATATCTTTGAACTGTTTACGTAAACATTTACAACTTTTTTTCTGATGATTGAGAAAAAGAATTACAATTACAGTGAACATATTTGTGTTGGAGTCAGTCTTTTAATCACACGTGTCGAGTGGCTAGATTTTCATTCGTATTTTATCAAGCATTATTTTACTCTTATTCGTCTATTTCTATTCCTTCTCAAAAAATATATATTTACTTGGTACTTCGCCAAAAGATTTTGTGGCATGTATTTTATATGCAGGGAAAATAATACTCCTATGCTTTTGAAACTGAACTGTGCCACGTCTACAGAATTTAATATGTGTGCACGTTGAACAAAAAGTATCTAATTCTGGAATAGACCGACTGGCTTTCTTCTTTATTTTACGATTTCCTGTTCACTTTCCTACGCGCTTGCAGAAAGAGAAACTCATTTCTCCGCTGCACTCGTCTTGTATTCACATTATTTTAATTTCAAAATGGAACACATGGTGACTTAATAAAATTTGATTTTAACTTTGGCGAAGTTGAGAAATAACTGTGAGCCCGTTCCTCGAATAGAATCGGTAATGGTAATTTGAAGATGCTTAATTTTGGGGTAATCTTGAGACATTCAATTTTGACTATTAAATCCACTCCTAAAATATTATATGAGAATATAATGTAGCTAATTTACTTGATACAACACTCTACATACCCTATTTGAATGGGATTTGAGCACCGATCACATATTTCAGGGTGGAATGTGTATGTTTTGACTAATCATCACGTGATTGGTAGGGTTATATGGTAATAAGGTATGATTTTATGCTAAGGATGGAATTCATGAACGTCACTTGAGAAAAAAAAAGAAAAATTATCAAGATCGACCTTTTGTTAAAACATAGTTACATATTGGTCCGTATTCATAAAAATGAAGCATTTGCTTGTGAGTAAAAGCAAAACGTCTGAAGGAAAAGGTAGAAGTAAAAGCGTTTGCTCATTTTCGTATTCATAACCATTTGCTTTTACTTGTGAGCATTTGCTTTTGCTAACAAGCCATTGCTCAATGTCTATGCTGGATTAGCTATTAATAGAAAGAAAAGGTCAGTTTTATTAATATCCAAGTACCATTTACTTCCAAAGAAAGAAATGCTTTTGTTTTTGCTTTGAAGTAAAAGCTTTTGCTCTCAAAACCTTATGAATACCGACTGAGTCAATTACTTTAAATTTCAGAAGTAGAAGCTTTTGTTTCTTTTTATAAATACGGCCCATTATGACACAAAAATATTTGCAAAATCCGTGGTAATATCCAGCAAAGAGTTCCCTGAGCTTCAAGGAGAGTTTATGAATTCCTACCCTTGCGCTGTGCCGTTCCGTTCAATGTTGACTGGTTCTTTAGTCCGTGTTACCGGGTGTACTTGTTGCGTTACTGACCCTTGTATGTTATCTCTCTGCAGCAGCCGTAGCTTTAGCTAAACAACGGAGACAACTGACCGCGGTCAGAGAGCACCCTTATCAAAGGCCAGGGGCCCCCATTGTTAAATAAAAACCCCGCTCCCCTAGGGATCGTCCGTCCCTATCTCTCTCCCGAAGAGGTTAGTTTTGTCTCCTTTTTCTTTTTTGTTCTCTCATGTAGGAAACCTACATATAAAATATCACAAAAACCTACAAGGTTTTTCTTTTTTAATTTTCCCATACCGAGACTATATGTATTACACAGGTAATATAAAGTCTTGGGTTATTGGGCTTTTCCTTGGTATGTTACAGTTTTGATTATTGGTCTGGTGAAAATTTTAAGCTTAATTTTGCCAATGATCAATTCTCAATGACGCCAGTATTCGTTGTGTATTTTAAGCTTTTTTATTTGTGCCATAGTCTTTTCTTAGCAAAGTTTCTTAGTCAAGTGCCAACTGTGTTTCAAGCTCTAAAGAATTTGTCTTCTTTGAAGCTTTATGTTTGAATATCGAAACGATAAAATTTATATACATTATATTTATAGCTTTATACAGATAATGTCGAAGGGATAACATTTGCCCTGACAGCCAGTCTATACAATAAGGTAGTTTCTTTTTATTCACCAATGTGAAGATAGGTGTCTTGTGTGAAGTAAAATAACTTAAATGATGAAGAGCTTTAAATGGTCTAAGGTGAATTATACGGGGGTGACAACAAAAACCCTTAAGTTCATCCTTAGTCATCAACTAAAAAACTTTGCTTTGCTAGGAAACTTTAATTAGTATATTTAGTTAATTATGATGTATAGTAGGTATCGAAAATGAGCTTGGAGGTCTTCTTGAGATTAGGAAATCTAAAAAACCATCCCTTGTTGATACTAGATATCAAAAATAGACTTTTTTAAATTGAGTAGCTTCAACGTCTACGGGATGAATTATCAAAACAAAAAAATTGTGTACCAATACTTATTAGTTTTTTTTTTTTTTAGTAATAATTATTCATCACTGAACCTCTCTCATATAGAAAGTTAACAAAAAAAAAGACTTAAATAGCTTTTGAAAAATCCATCAAAATTGGCAACCAAACTTTTGTAGGGATGGCTATATAAAATAAAATAACAATGCAAATGTGACCAGGATGTTTTTCCCAAGACCCTTATTTTCTGTGGTGCCTTTTAAAAATTCCATTTCCAATGATTTGGCTATATTTATTTTCTCTGCAGATCCATGCAAGGGATGGTTTTTTCTCTCATACTTACGCTTGTGAGTTTTTTCATGCCCTTAGGTAATTTTTTTAGTAATTTAAATGAAGTTTATGTATAACTCTGTAAATTAAATATTATAATTTAACTATGAAATTAATGAAAAATACAAATATTTATTTATATAATTATTCATTTTAAGCTTAAAATTTATTTTTATCCACAGAGAATTTTTCTATTTGTTCTTCTTAAATTTAAGTTTGTTTTCAAATTTCAATATTTTTTATAAATAATATATAAAAAAAAATCAAAATATATTTATAAAATTCCTGATTTTTCAAGAAAAACAAACACATAACATGTTTTTATTTCTAAAATATAAAAAGTTCTTAAGTAATCGTAATTCTATTTTTAAAAAAAAATTAATAGTTCATTTTGTAAACACCTTTTTCATTTGTTTTATTAGACAGTCTCTCATTAAAAAAATTACACAATGATATATTTGCTTGATATCAAATTCTAGTCAACCTTACTAATATTAATAACTTCTTCTTTGAAAAACGTAAAATTATCCAACATAATTTCCAGTCCAAAATTGGTTAAATTTTGTTTTAAGATATTCTCTTTTTTCAATTGTTAATCGTAAAACATCAAATAGAAACTCCTTTTATTAACTTTAATTTGGTTATAGTTTTTTTAACACGTTCTTTATTAAAAATTAATCACATTTTAATCAAGTTAGCCTAACCATCATTTAAATTTTAACACTCTTCTTAACAATTTGCTCTATTTATGGTACATATCTGTAGATTGAAATGTAATTTACTTCTATGTTCTAATTTCCACTTTGGTCACACAAGATAACATTAATTTTAAAATAACTAAATCTTTATTGTTAATAAGTTAATAACCATTTTCAGTATTAAACAAGAAATTCAATATTTATTTAACAAAGGTGGTTTCTGACAATTCAATTCATACTTAGTTTTATTTGTTCCTAGTGTCATTTACACATGGTTACAGCAAATTAGATAACTAACTACAACAACGATCTCTAATAAGTAATATTTCATGTTTTGTTTTGTAAACTAAACGATACTTATGTACATTGTACATAATTATGCATACTGAATATCATCGTGTTATTGTCTAGTCAGCTATTTCATTTTGGTGATGGGATAATTAGTTCAGTGCAATTATTAATACCTGTACAACCAACTCTTTGAAACGTTTAATGTAAACATGAGATATCAGCAGTGTGGTGTTTCAAATTCATATATTAAATTTTAGCGTTATTTTCTATTATACATAAATGCATTTTTTTTCAAAGACTTCTTTTCGTTGCCATAAAACATCAGCCACATTGGACACTTCTGGCTGGCTCTTATTCTAGAAACCACTCTCACTCTAATAATCCCCAAATCTCCCTTTCAACCGTCACACAAATGCACTGTGATCGGTTATTTCATTTAAATTAACCAATCAGAGTGCGGTGTGTGACAGTAGAGATTTGGGGATTATGAGAGTGAGAGTGGTTTCTGGAACGATGGTCAGGTCTGTGTCGTGGCTTTTCCATTCTGCATAATACGCCTCCCTTCTGATGGGTGAAAAATGACACAATTTTTTTTCGGATTTGGGATTCGAACCCGGGATCTTCCACATGGTAAGCGAGGATCTTACCACTGAGCTCGTGCCCTCGTGTCTTTTCTATTCCGGTCCGCTTAGTAATTCTAGATTTGGTTGTATTGGTTTATGCTTTATTGTTCCCCTGTGCCATGCAAGTTAGTAACTTTTTCAAAAACATAATACATTTAAACTATTAACTTACCCTTTGTCATTTGTACGTATATGTATATCATTCATTTAAAATCTTTACAAAAGATTAATTGTCCTTGTTGGTTATGTAAATTCCATGTTAACAAAGCTCCTCTAATTGAATTAAAAATATAATGAAAATGGATGCATGTGATGTCCAGTACTAGATTGCATGGCTCAATATCATGGCATTTCCCTTTAGATTAGGCCACAATGACTCAAAATTAATAGCTAACATCATACAGCTTCCTTTTTGTAATTATTAGTACAAGCTTAAAAATCTGCGCTCAAAGACATCTCAACGGCCATTTACTATCTGAAATAATAAATGACTGGATGCCTTCAGCTTTACCTAACTTAATCCATTGAAATCACCTAAACATAAGGCCAAATTATAAATAACTTAAGATTACTTCAAAGATAAGGGAAGATCGTCCCTCAAGCCGGACTTACCAGTCTCACAGCTCAGCATATCTCGGATTAGGAACGTCTTCCCTTATCCTCGTAATCTTATTTTATAATTTGGATCTAAGAAAACATTTGGCTTGTATTGCTGATGGAAAACAGTCATGCAACTTGCCAGTCTCCCAAATAAAGCTAGTGCTTTCCTGCACGCCAAACTTCCTCTTA
Organism: Bactericera cockerelli; assembly: GCA_024516035.1. Lineage (NCBI taxonomy): Eukaryota > Metazoa > Arthropoda > Insecta > Hemiptera > Triozidae > Bactericera > Bactericera cockerelli. The sequence goes on from CM044957.1 coordinate 11,351,381, forward strand.
TGGATGATAAAAGCTTTTGCTTGTTCTGTAGTAATTGATTTAAGCTTGAACTTTTATACAAAAACAGAGGGAAGAAAAACTCTTGTGGTCTAAACATTATTTAATATCCTATTTTAATATAAACAAGATATACATATTTGATCAATGTACTAACACTATTTTTTTCTTTTTCCCTTTGCAAAGGCTTGCGGAGAAATCTAACACCTTCACCTCACCAGCACTCAGACGGGATGTCATTCATACTCCTTCACTCACTTTGACTTTACTTTACTCAAGTATTAACATTTTTACTTTTTTGTTTTTGTTATTCACTTTTAAAAGAATGAAAATATTTATATATTTTTCTATACCTAAAAAAATAACATTTACATAGATTTACGAATAATAATACTGTAGAATATATTCTTATTTCTTGTCTTTTCAACTCACCATTATTTCTCAAACAAAAACAACATTTTTTTTTTTCTTCCATTGATTTGTATTTTATCTCAAACCCTCTTATAATTGGACAGGTTTGTTAACGTGCGTTGTGTAGCAAATATTTAGGTGATATTTTTACTTTCTTCCTGATTTCATTACCTAGAATGATCGTAGCTTGCCACTACCCTGACTTACTCTTTACTTATAGAAGAGGTGACAATCCAACTAGAGGACTTAGAGCATAATAAGTTTGAAATAATTTATTATCATGAAATGTGAGTTTTGATTTTGTTTCGTGGTCATTTCTCTATTTAGGGTGAAAGAAATGAAATGCATCTAGAATGCGAAACTGCAACAAGCAATCTCGTGAAAGCAATACATTTTATTTGTTATAGGTTAATTATTTATTTTATCAAAAATCAAATTTATTTTAGCTTTAGGTCTTAAAATTTAAAACATTTGTTTTTAGATGTTTATTTTACTGTAGAGTAATACATTTTTGTTTAAAGGAAAAAAAATGAAGCTTTGTCATCTCAAGTGCTCTTCTTTTTTCATCTATAAATTATTATTGCACTCTCTACTGTACCGTACTTATTTATTGTAAAGTAAGTCCAACTTCGGATAGCTTTTCACGTAGGACTTTAAATGTAAGTGGATAGATTACATAATGCATATATTAGTATTCCACTTATTAATACTAGGTTTCTTCTGTTAGAATGATTGTGTTCCTATTTCTATGTTTATTTATTTCTAAACAATAGACTATGTTTTTTTTTACTTAACTATGAAAAGCTCTATACTTGGAAACCTTATCAGTATTATAAAAACTTAGTCACGGGTTATGTCGAATTTAAGAATATTTCGTCTTTTTTATAAGGAAAATAACTGTATGTAATGTACAAGTTCCTGTATGTCTAAACACTGAAATGTTGTTTTTGTTAATTGAGTGCATATGAGTAAATATATTCAAACCCCGAACAAGCCAATGATGTTAAAATGATTTATTCAAAAGAAAGAAAAAAGAAGTACTATTTTTATTACCTAACCTATCATCAGGTAACAATGGTCTATGAAATATTACTTAACTTTTTCATGAAGGTTTTTTTGTATCTTTTATACAGCTGAAAGCTACTTAAACAATTAATCCAAGTATCGTTACCATATGGTGCAATATTAAAATAAAATAAAATGATCTGATGTGACTGCTTTATAACTCTAAAAAATATAGCTCCATTATCAAACGAAGCATTATCTTCTTAGTCTTCCAATGAAATTAATGAAATGATTACTTTAGAGACAACATTTCAAATTCATTTTAACTAATTTGGCTGGGTTCCAAGTGCAATCAATTCTTACTAATGTGTCACCTCACTATGTATTGTTACAAATGTTTTTGTCATGAAAACTCATTTCATTTAGTACCTACTAATCATTTATCTGTGCTTGGGTATCCATAACATGCAAATAACTCACCCTTACTTTAACTGTGTACTTACTGTACCTAGATATTGAGCAAAGGATCATATGTGTAACTTAAATTTCTCCTTTAAAGTGCCCAAGGGAAACTGTCGAGATCAAAAAGTTTAATGAAACGTGAAGCACTAAAAATCATTTAGCATTCCTTCCACGAGTGGACCATCAACTCAATTTTGATGGATGGTTTTATTCTAAAACTTTATACGAATCCCTTGGTTTTTCGTAAGAATATGCAATGTCTTTCGAAGGGAATTTTCTATATTTTTCATAAAATACATGAATTATTATTTTTACCTAAGAACTTTCAATTTTCTCATCTAGAGTTCCGTCGTACGAGAAGAGGAAGGTATCGTAGTCCCCCCAGTTGTATAATATAAATACTACTCTTACAGCACAAAAGCTAGAAATCGATTCTATTATTTTCCATGGGACTCTGAATTTTCCTCTTTTTTCAATATTTGAGCAGTAAGATGCCTGAACTCAGTATTATCTGCAAGCAGGTAATGTTATTCTGAATCTCACCATAGTAGAATATTGTGTATTATTCGTAAGAAAAATTAAGAAAATCAATATTTAGCTGTACCTAATTTACTAGATAAACAATTTTTTATCTTCTTACCCTCTTCCTTTACCAATCCTGAATTGTGCCAAGTTTTCCTTTTCTAAATGCAATGTCAGGGCTCAAACCTATAATTAATTATTTAGGTTGAGTTGAATAGGTGAAACAAGTGAGCATGCTTTGAGTCTGCTCTTATTACATTTAAAACAAGCAAGAGGTGATGCTTTATATTTCTCATCTTTCCACTATCCTCCTGCATAAAGGAAATGACCGATAGTTGATTTCTCAGCAGCGAGAAGAGGATGCAAAACAAGAAAACTTTTAAACAATGATGCCATGAAGGAAATAAAATTGTGTAAATCTGCTCATTATCCATTGAAAAATAATGCGGATCTTTCGTCATCTGAACACCAACCTTTTGATGCGAATCCCACTTTTTAACTACCAAGTTAAGTATAAGATACTTACTTAAATAAATCTGGAAACAAGAAGAAAGGATTTTTCTTCCACACTTCACTAAAAAAACGTAAATTAATATTTGCACAGTATAATGACGAATTTAACTTCAGTATTTTTTGTAGCTATACCTTTACCTTGAATAGTGTCTTACTTAAGTCTTCCTAGAGTTTATACAATTTAGCCTTGTTATTGCTGAAAATCCGGTGCTCTTATTTCTAGCGTAGATCATAATGTTGGTTTTATAAATTCACTATCTTTTTATCCATCGCGAGCTAAATGTAGATTACATTACATAATTTCTGGTGGTCTTTCTTAAAAGAAATTCCTGCGTCCATTATTTAGAACTATTGAACCCCAAAAAAATGTAAATAAAATATGTCTCTGTAGTTGTATTTATTTCCTTAGTCTCACGCTTATGGAAAAATTAAGAGACTTGAAAGTCAAGAGACATATTAGATGGTGCAGAAGCTCGATTGCCATACAAAAGGTCCTTGGTTCGATTTCGAGTGCCAATAAAAAGAAATGTACTTAATTGAATCACTTTATAATTAGTAGTTATTATTTTTAGCAATAAGTGTGCCTTATTATTTTTTATTAGCCTTAATGTCTCTAGTTTATTTTGAAAGAAGGGTACATTTTATAATAATGCATCGGCTCTTGGACAGGAAAGCTTACAGTAACTTTCATTTCCCGATTGTATAAAGAAAGATCATGAATAGAAAAATTAGATTTTCTTGTACATTTTTTTAAGAGTATGACAAATTTATTTAGTGTTCTTGGGCAGTTGAATAAATTAAATATCAATTGTCTTGTAAAATAAAAAAAATTCTAAATTTGGTTCAATACATTAATAGAAAAGGGTAGAGAGGTCCATTTTTTTTATTCCTGAAATAATTTATTTTTACTTTAATTTTATTACAACTAGGCAGCTAAATTTGAAGTTGCTTCTTAATACATATAATAATTATGTTATTATGCCAACTACCTAATAATTATATTCATCTATAAAACGTGTCATTCTTGGGGTCATGAAAGGGGTTTCCAAAATTAATTATAGTTTTCAGAATGCAGGATATTTTTGTATCAGATTAAAAAAATTCTCTTAGTTTTAATTTTAGATTTTTATTTTTAAATATCACAGATCAAAATTATTATTTTAGTGTTTGTTTTCGTAGTTTTAGGAACCCATCATATACTTAATTTTTGTCATCATCTCTCATCGCTTGATCAAGATTAGAAATATACTGTTACTTTCAGCGAAGAAGCTGTTTTTTTTTGTCTCCTCATGAAGCAAAGTAAATTTTGCATGGATTTTTGTCTGATTTCGCGTTCAGAACGAAAGCTCCATACTTCCTCAGTCGAGAAACTTCAAAGTAGCAAGAGTTAGGAATTTAGAAATCTTGCAGTGTAGTGTGTACATTATTCAGATTTTATTCAAAGTTGTTTTTGTGAATTGTGTTTAACGTGCCATGAGTTTTATATTTGTTTATGTCATCAGACTAGGATTAGTTAATTATATCTTCAAACATAAAATATTAAATTTAATGATTTGATTTTAAATAAATATATTTATATGATTATTTTCTTTTTCATTACTGTCTTCAGTTATTCAATTTCTCTTTAAGAATCATCTCTAGCAATGATAATGTGTCAAATGAGATATGAGTGATCACGGTGGGAGCTGATTTTACAGCCCTACCCAGGCTGGGTGATGTTAATTAGGGTAGCAAGAACGATTCAAAGCGAATAGAGGGTAAAACCCCGTCCTGACTATCAAATCACGGCGTTAAAATCAAATAGAATCAATGGACATGAAAGGAGCCTGGACATTAGATCTGGGCATCCATATAATCCTCTCACCACCGTGATTTAGGTATCTGTCTCTATCTCACGGACACGGAATTATTATTATTAATAGCACATTTTATGTCATTTGAAAACAACCCACGTTATCGAATTTTAAGGAAGAAGGTCACAATTTTCTACTTCAGACCCTCATGGCTTTGCCTATGCTTATGATAAGAGAAGTGACACAATTCTTCCCATTGAGATTCAGTCAGCACAAGCGAACCAGAAGGTGTTTATAAGCATTTTTCATCAAATTATGACTACAAATTTACTGTCTGCTCTGGGATTCAAACCCGGGATCTTCCACATGGTAAGTAAGTATCTAACCACTGAGCTAATAGTATGCTAATAGGGATATTAAAAAGGGACAAAAGAAGTAGAGATATTTTAAAATTCATCTGAAAGCAATGTGTGCAAACAGCCACAAACAGTGAGAAAACATTTTTAATTTATTTTCCCGTGACAGGAACAATCCCAAAATGTACAAAAATGGCATGAAACAATACAAAATACAAATAAGAAACAAATATGGAATATAAATTAATATTAACACAATTAAAAATATAAAAAAGGTGTGACTAGAAAAAACAATACAAAGTACATATTATAATGAATAAATAAAAATAATAAACTCCATTTTCAGCCTTCATCATTTCGACTGATGGGAGCATATTATAAATAATTTCTAGTAGGTACAGCTGTCGACTAAAAATGGTTAGGGTTGTCTTAAGCCTGGGCCACACACGTATGTATATGTATGCCTGTCAACTCTCACGCTATGCTATAAATAAAAAAGGAAAGATAAATTTACTTTCCTTATTATAGGATAAGGAAAGATAAAAAAAGAGAGATAAAAAGAAGGAAAATGTGAGAGAAATAGAGATGACTGTGTACTAGTTGCGTAAGGAGGCATGGCCCTATATTTAATTTTCCTAACCCTACTCTACACTCGAGGCATTGCCGTACATCGCGTAAAAAAAGAAGGATATATAAATCCACGCTTTACGCAAGAAGGAAACACTGATAGAAATGATAAGGAAAAACACTTACGACTAAGGCCTGTGCAGAGCTACCCACACACGGTCAGGCAACCAGCATGCATGACAGTTGAATGATTGAATTTTCAACAGGCAGCATGAACGATCATATGCTCGTGACTTTTTTCGGGCACACACCCTCATACATGCCATGCCATGTACGTGTGTGGGCGACTTAGAACGACTAGTAGGTACAATCAAATGACAGCCCAGTGCCGGATTAAGGCTGCGCGGGGCCCTTGGCAATTTCAAGGCGCGGGGCCCCAAAATTGTACTGAGTTTATTCTAAAATACTATTTTTAGAACCTTGAAATCGAAGCAAAGTGTCCTGAGCACCAATCCATAATAGTATCCAAAACGACGTTTATAACACACCAAAGGCAACATTTTTTCGAATAATAGTAGAAATATCTAAATATGTATTATGAAAAGAATATGTGTAGAAAGATGTCATTAGGTAAGATGTGTAGAAAGTAGATCATCGATTACTATGAAGATTTTATCGCTAGTATTGAATGCTAACTTTTTTAAAGGTAACTTTCCAAATTAATTCCAAACAATCAAAAGGCACTTTTAAAATGCCCAAAGATTTTTTTTCTTTTAATGGTACTAGAATTGCATGTCTTGAAAAACAATCCAAACCATCAAGATAAGTAAATTTGACGGTGCCGCAGGCGAAATTTTTGCAAAGTTATGGGGTAAAGTACTCGGAAAATAGATAGAAAAGGATATCTTGAAAAATTTATTAAAAGCGCCGCAGGCGGCTATAATGAAGATCATTTTTTTTTTTTTTTTTTTTTTTTCATTATTTATTTAATATACACAATATTTCATCAACTAAATCGTACATAAGTAATATTTCAACAACCCTTTCAGCATAATGCTGGTGTGGTTAAGATGTCGATAAAGCCGATCAAAAGTTTGATGGCAGAGATTACCTAAGGCGATAATCACGTCCTTTGTCAATATTATTCTTTTCAAATACGAGTAATTATATTATATTTTATAAAGAGCCGCAGGTAATAGGTATCTAAAGATCTACCTATTTTCATATATGTGGTTTATTTTAAAGGGGTCCCGTGGTTTTTCTTTTAACATTTTGCTCAACTGGCTGTGATTTTATTTAATATTAAAATCCAGAAAAACCGAGTTAAAGGTCATTCAAACACTTATAATTTATGGAAGCTGCCCGAAAGGCGGGGCCCCCAAAATCGCGGGGAATTAACTTGGCATCTAACAAATCTGACATAATTATTGGTAGGTAATCCGCTAATTTCTATGTGGTTGATCATTGTTTATTGAAGGAATAGATAATAATAGGGAGCCCCGCGCTTTTCTTTCAATTTATGTTCTTTGTTGTCAGTGTGTTTTTTTCAATTTTATTTCTTCTTCTTCTTCTTCTTACTCATTATCCATAATACCTAGTGTAAGCTTTTAAAACAACTCATAATATCTAGTGTAAGCTGCTCAAGCGCGGGGCCCCCTAAAGCGCGGGGCCCTTGGCATCTGCCAAATCCGCCATATGGGTAATCCGGCACTGTGACAGCCCTAAGAGCTCGGGTTAGATGATTTTCTTAATTAATAAAATTGTGATATAGTCGTTTGCGTCCAACAAAGAGCAACCAGCAATCAAGGAATATCGTAAGTCAAAAGACTACAAACAAATATTTTTTACCCTCTGGAGGGTGTGTCTTGAAAAGGTAAGCTAGCATTTGCAAGCGGAGACCCAACAAGAGCTTTGAATAATATACAGAATCAACAAGTGACAGACGCTTGGAATTCCGTCAAACATAACGAAAAACTCGATGGCAAGAATATGAAACCTTATCAATAAGGCAAAAAAAATTGCTATCAATGTAAACACCAAGATCCGAAATTATCTTTGCGTGTATGGTACGAAATTGTACAGTTTTAGGGCAGAATTAGTTGACGTTTTTGTAATACCACTATGGAGCTAAGCCGAGATCTAGCGTATTGTCTTACATGGGTAAAACAGATGCTAAGTAATGACTTAAGTTCTCGATTTTGTCTATTAATTTCGCCCTTAGTTTCAAATTTCTAGATCTGTTGTACGAATATATTGGACGGATTCATCGTTGCGTGCCTTCAGTATAATTCTACGACTTGAGCGAGCGACTGTGAGAGCCTGGTCGCACCTGAATCAGAACTATCTTGAACTGATCCAGGAGCCCCCCCAACACATGCAGTGGGCTCTCCCACAAGCTAGCGTAGGGACACTGCCCCTCCAGCTGAGGCAAGAAGCTAGGCAACGCCTCCATGGTCACGTGGGGGAATATCGTGCCCTCCACGGAGTGGTTCAAACTCGAGCATACAGGGTGGGTGATGAAGTTAGCCACGCGACTGCCAGGCACGGCGAGATAAGTTTTGTGTCGGATTTTCCTCTCGGATTGAGTCTTCTCGTTCTGGGTCAGGAGTGAGGAGAGTTTGGAGCAGAGCTGCCTAGGGGTGGCTGAGCCCATCTCATGCATGAAGAAGTCCTGGGACTTCTGGTACCTGAGGATGAGAAGAGGAAAGGTCTACAATCTAGATCACACCCTTGAGGAGGAAGCAGCAAATAAGGATACATGAGGAGGAAAATATACATGGTGGTTTAACCACCCAATCACTGTCATTTTCTTGAGAAAAAAAACACAGTTCAAATCTTGAAAAAAAAAAAAAAAAAAAAAAAACATTCACATAGGTATTCTGACGTGATTTTTTTTTCCCCCCGAACTTTCAAACATTCACAAAAAAATAAGAGATGAACACAGTTTGATCAAAGGTTCAACACCCTCAATCTGATGATAACTGATAATATAATTATCTTTTTTCTTAATGGCTTTGTTTAACGTGGCAGGATTCTCCCAAGGGAGCTCTTCCACCCAACCACCGTCTTAGCTTTGGTGGAAGAGTGGTGTATGGACTAGCATGTTAATCCAGGTATCGTGGGGATAAGTTTTTTAATCCACCCGATACATGAATTTTTCCTCATTAATGTGATATTCTGACTATGTAACAATTGCACTAAATAAACTGCTGGATTAAAAGGACTCATGTCCTAATTAGACAGTGTAAAAGAGGGACTATTACTAATATATTTCAGCCTCGGTAGCTCAGTGGTCAAGGTATGTTCCAGTAAAATTAATCCTCCCATTTGATTTTGAAAACAAAATTGTCAAATTGTTAGTTTGTTAAATGTTTATATTGGATTCTTTTCGTTAATAAAAGTGCCTTTATACAGGGTGGACCAAAAAAACGTTTACACCCGTTAATGGTAGATTACTGACGACATTTCCAGGCCGGATCTGGAATCCGTTTTTTCGGATTCGCCTTCGTAACTGCACAAAGTGATTTTTTGTAACTTTCCAAAAAAGTCCGACTTTGGCTTATTCTTCGGGTCAGTGCTTTGTTTCTGTTTAAGATGAGTTGATTCTGAACAGTTCTGCAGAAAGCCAACAAAATTTCGATGTTTTAAGCTACACTATTTTGTTTTTTACGGTTTGGTTTGTCATATTTTTTCACACCTGAACAGAAAAAAAACACACGAAAAAACTTTTTTACTAAATAAAACACTCGACATTTGTCCGAACAAATTTTGGCACAGACACGGGCAAGTTTGATAAAAGTTGGCGGCCGCCCCGAGGATGCTAAAAAATAATTTTACGATTTTTTATCACGTGATCTTCTGGGAAAAATTATTAGATGTTTGCCAAAAACTCTTCAAAAATCCTAAGAGTTTTCTAGCTGTAGACTGTGTAAGGGCGTCTTGTATTGTTTACAAAATTTGTTTACATTGCTGTTTTTGAATACCGCGGTCTTACATGTCTTCATCAGCCAGCTTAGGAAAATTCAAATAATAGTTTTTGTGCTTTTCAGATTGTCAGTGGTGTTAGCTAGATGTGCTAGTGCTAAGAGTATTAGTCGTATGACCGATGTTCAATTCTCGACGATCAATATTTTTTTAATTTATCAAAAAAAATCTGATGGAATATTTTATTCATACCTGTATCTGACTTGTTGTAACACCAACAACTTATGGTTTCTTTGGAGGTAATACCATATGTAAATTGAGTTATATCAGATACTATTGGTATCATAATTCACATAATTATTATTCATGTAAGACCCTGAGAGACTGCCTTGATAATGGATGGTTTTTCTTATGCTTCCCTAAGAGAGAAAATAAACTGGTGAATTTTCCTAACGAAAGTAGAGTTCATAAAATAATGCCAGGTAAATATGTAGGTAGGTTCTTCTATCATAAACAATACTAATTAAATAACAAATATTTACCGACTGCCAACTTCTAATAGAAATCCTGAAAAAAAACAAGATAATATTTTGTAAAATGAATAAAATTTTATTATGTTTTATACTATTTGGGTATAATCAAAAAGGTATTAAAAATAAACATTTTGTCTGAGTATGTTCAATGAGAAACGATTAGAAGCGCACGATTAGCTCAGTGGTAAGCTAGTCACTTGCCATGCGGAAGATCCCACCCGGGTCCGAACGCCAGAGACAGCAAATCATGTTCCGTCTAATGTTGCGGAAGATTTCAGGTTTTTCTTTCAGGTCATCAAATGCCAACAGGATTCTTGCTACCAGATTCTGCTACTCTTGCGTCTCCACTGGTATTTCGTAAACTATGTTTTTCACGTGATCCCAAATGTTCCTGTTGGCAGCTCCATATTCTGCCGAATGCAAATCTGCCATTTCAGCATCCGAATAATAATTATTATGTAACTTGTACTAAAAAAACTCAAGAAGTTTAAAAATAATATTTCATAGAATGCAGAAAAATATGCTTGAAAACTATCATCGAGAAACAAACAATCATTCATTTGACTGGCCTTTAATTAATTCCAAGGAAAATAATTATCAGACATAAATAGCTAATTACTCTTTGAGTACAAGACGACCTTACACGGTCAACACTTTTAAGATTTTGAACATCATTTTTTGAGACTTACCTGGTTCGTTTTCCCAGAAGATCACGTGATAAAAAATCGTAAAATTATTTTTTAGCATCCTTGGGGTGGCCGCCAACTTTTATCAAACTTGCCCATGTCTGTGCAAAAATTTGCTCGGGAAAATCTTGAGTGTTTCAAAGTGTAAAAAACTTACATGAGAATTTTTTTTCTATTCAGGTGTCAAAAAAGATGCCAAACCAAATCGTAAAAAACAAAGTAGTGTAGCTAGAAACATCGAAATTTTGTTGGGTTTCTGCAGAAATGTTCAGAATCAACTCATCTTAAACAGAAACAAAGCACTGACCCGAAGAATAAGCCAAAGTCGGACTTTTTTGGAAAGTTACAAAAAATCACTTTGTGCAGTTACGAAGGCGAATCCGAAAAAACGGATTCCAGATCCGGCCTGGAAATGTCGTCAGTAATCTACCATTAACGGGTGTAAACGTTTTTTTGGTCCACCCTGTATAATAACTCTTTATTGACAAGAATAATATTGACAAAGGGCGTGATTATTGCCTTTGAGCACCATTACCAAATAAAATGAATAAAAATGAAATTGCTTCTGGAATAATGGCCCTCATTAGTCCTAATCGTACAGGACATTGACTGCTGGAGTAATGGGACTTTTCAGTCTTACCTCAGCAGTATAAACAAGCTATATTCTATTCTATATAAATTATATTAGTAAAACACACAAAGAAAAAGTAACGTAAACGTCCACTCACTTCTTTCCCGTCCGGTCCTGGTACAGAGTGTGCTCATAGCTCGGAATGGCCAGCAGCGTGAGAGGCATGCTGTATGTGTAGGAGGTGATCAGGTGGATGTGAGTGCCGGGGGGCTTGGTTTGGACCTCGCCCGAGAAGTGCTTGGCCAGGGAGTAGACGCCCGCCTGATGCAGGAACCCAAATACCAGTGTCAGACTCATGTTGCATAGGAACCACAGGCGGATGAGCTTCCCAGGCACGGAGACACCGCCTGACTTGGTTCTCTCACTCAACCTGTGAGCGGGAGACGGATTAAAAAATGTATGAAAGAAATTGAAATTGGGGTATTTTTATATCATTTTATTTATTTATTTACATTTTATTTTTTATACAATACAAAGAACAATAAATTATTAACAAAGATAAAATAAAATTAACAATATTTACAAAATTCGATATAGAAAAAAAAATATTTAAATTTAAATGTACAATGTATTGTAATCCGGGGCGAAGTTAATGCCTTAGGCATTCTCTGCCACTTAACCCCGGTAGACGCCCGCCTGATGCAGGAATCCAAACACCAGTGTCAGACTCATGTTGCATAGGAACCACAGTCGGATGAGCTTCCCAGGCACGGAGACACCGCCTGACTTGGTTCTCTCACTCAACCTGTGATCAGGGGAAAAATTAAAACAAAAATTCAATTCGCCATCATTCGAGCGGTATCTTTGAGGCCACGTGGATCCAGATACCACCCACGCAGTTATGGTTTAATCGAAGATGGAGCAGGAGTACCTTTTTAAAATATTGGTACATGTTTTATTAATTTTACTGATGTTAAAAAATAAATATATACCAGACGTGCTCTGGCACAAAAAAAAAGTGATCAGGGACAAATTAAAAAATGTATGAAAGAAATTGAAATTCGGGTATTTTTATATCAAGCGAAACGGTCGTTTCGCGGGAGAACGCCTCCCAGAAACTACAGTGCTTATTTCAAATTTGAAAGTTCGCTGAATTTTAAAATACCCTACCAAATTTTTAAAATTTTCAGTTTTCAGTACTTAATTTCAAAACACTACACATACACCATACACTGCACACTGGACACGGAAGGATCCCAGAACAATGGTTCTGGGAGTCCCAAGGGTTCACACCCACATCAATCCTTCCACCACCATGACATCAAACATGGACACGGAAAGTAAGTAAGTACAGTGCTTATGTAACGGTAAATTTTGTTTGTATATATAATATTAACAATACTCTTTAGTGGAAGGTAACCAAAAAGCGAGGTTAATGCTCAAAACATTTTCTACCACCTAACCCTCAGTCATTATTGTGGTCACAAACTCAAATAAATGAGGAAAAAATTATGTATTGGGTGGTATTGGAACCAACGGATCCCAACCCTACGCTACCTGGATTACCAGACTAGTGCGTTAACCACTTGACTACTAGTGCACCTTGACAAACAATGCACCATAGCCCTTTGGGTAAAAATTTATCAATACTATTTTCAGAACGATTTTTAAAATCGGTCTTTTTTGAATTTGTATTTTATTAGGTTGCACCCAAGTTCCGGCTCGAGGCATTGCCTAATATCTATTTTTTAAAGAGAGTCATTGCCGTACATCGTTTCGGGACTGAATTCGGCGCCACCGATTTTAATACATATTATAAAATTAGCTTATCTAGACCTTTTACGTAATACCCACTTTGATATTGTTGTTGTAGCCAGCTTGGTTACAGCTGGAGGGGTGAGTGATGGTCTCCAGCCAACTTTATTTCAAAGTTGGCTCTTCCTGAACCACAACCACTCGTCCTATGTGTGATCAACCATCATGAGGACTTTTCTTTATAAGCCATTAAACCCTTCGATAGGTAGTAAATGCTTAATATTAACTTGTACAATAACATGAGCATAACTGGTCAATTGTATGGTGCAATTTAAGTTCGGGGTAATTTAAAAAAAAAAAAAATGTAAAATCAAACACAATTTTTGATTTTTAATATATTATGATCGGAAGTAATACAGATGTTGTCGTTCTACTTACTGATATGAGCCATCTGCCTGCTCTTGCATTCCCCAGTTAGCCGCATAGATGTCAGGGGAGAAGAGAAACACCATGGGGAGAGTGAGGGGGAGGAGGAATCTGGGTTCTTGATGAGGAAACAGGGAGAGGACGAGGAGAGGACAAATGAGGGACAGAAGCATGAGGAAGTGAAGAGATTGCACCCGGGGTAGCGCGCTCCATTGCTTCCTCACTAGCCTGTCAAATAGGACCTCCGGATTAGTTTATTTTTTTATTCATACAACAAAATACGGGCGGACCCATTGCTAACTATACAATAATTTGTCAATTTTTTTGAAGAAAATTGTGTTAATCACTTTCGTGATGTCACAACTACTCTAACTCGCTTTTACTAAATCTACGCTGAAACCGGGACTTGCACCACCGACCTCCAGGTTACAAGTCCGCCGCCTTATCGATCAAGCTACTGAGGTCGGTTATTTGTGTCAATTACAAACGTGATACCTACTCAAACTCGCCTTACTATTTTTTTATTTGGGACTCAAACCCCGACCTTTAGATTACGAGTTGGTCGCCTTAGAGATCAAGCTACAGGTAGTTAAAAAGCGAAACCGTAGAGCTAGAGAGAGAAAAAAAAGAGAAAATGAGGTAGAGAAGAAGGTAACAAAATGTGTTAAAATAATTGGAGATTCCTAATCCCGAAATTGTTTTACCTAGCTCGCTCGATTTATTTCGTCCTTGAGTGATTACTTACTTGACAGAAATCTTCACGATGGACAGGAGAGCCACCCCCGCCAGCACATTGTACAGCAGGGGGAGGTTCACGAGGGCGTGGGTCACGTGTGGGTGCACCCCGTGTTGGGCCAAATTCTTCACGTTCATATTGTACCTCACGAAGTTATAGGGGGCAACGACAAAACTGTAGCCGATATACAGGTTGTGGTCGAGAAGTGCTTGCAAGGAGGTCTTGCCATAATACAGCGAGTCTGTCAGGATGCAGAGAGTGACCAGGGGTAGCGCGCTGAGGCTGAGGAGTAGTATTCTCACGTGGAAGTGGTACAGAGTCACGTGACGGGTTCCCATGCCGCGGTACAGCCAGAAGAATACGGGCGGGAGGGCAAATGCTAGGAATGTGGGACGGTTGAAAGTTCCCAGCACAACCAGTGTAGCGATTGTAAAGGCTCCTCGGTACTGGTAGGATGGGAGCTTCTTTAACTGACGCGTCAGGTGGATTCTCTCTCGCAGGTTGGTGATCTTAGTCAGTTTGGCATTCAGTTTCTCCCAGGTTTCAATCACCTAGGAAATCAAGCATAAATATTGAGTATTAATTGCAAGTATATGTTTATTTATATCTAAAGATATCGTAAGTAAAGTGTTCTTGTACAATGTTTGACTCGTACACACGAGTATCATCATTAGTACCTTGAGAAATTGTGATTAACACAAATATGTGACTAAGTGGTTAAGAGTATTGTTTACTGACCCGGAGGTTGCGGGTTCGAATCATGGCCAGAGAGTAAAATTCTGACCGAGTATTTCCGTTTACGGAATGTCATGGGTGTAATGGTAAAAGTAATGCGAAAGCGGTTCCGGGCACAATTCAGTTTTTTTTAACATAAATATGATTAACTCCACTAAATTTACTCAAAAGTTGTTTTAAAAAATTGCAAATCTTTAATTTTTCAAGTGTAAAACTCACATTGTCGGTAGATTTCTTCGATGAGACAACATAATAGATGAGAAATGAAACCAGAGCCATTTCAATGCTGTTGGAAAATGTGCGTGTTGCATACGTGAACATTATGTAGGAGGTTGATAATATCAGCAAACGTATCCTGAAGTCCTCACCTTCAAGATTGCATATCCTGGTGGGGAAGGAGGGTTCATTAAACATTAAGGGCGAAATAATTAGACAAATTCTATAAGTTAAGTCTCTGCTAAGTGTTGGTTTTCCCTATCTTACACAGTACGCAATCCGTGACTTAGCGCCACGGAAGTATAACGAAAACTTCTATAATCTCTGCCCTAAGAGATTAAAACAAAAATGTCTGATAATAATAAGTCTTACAGAGCTAGAGTGTGCAGGGGCATCAAAACAGAAACAACAATTTTATTGATCTTATATTTATGTGTAAAACAAACTTTCTAGGGGATGTAATGTGTTTATTATAAAAGGTTCCTATGAGTTGTTATGTAACAAATCTATTAGGTAGCTCTGCATCACGAGATTCCCAATGACATTATTAACCTAAGTAACAAAATTGTCACCACTGATTGCTTTTCATACAAAAAGGTCCAAGTAACATGAAATCAGGGAGCCAAAACAAAACAACCTGCTGGAAATAAAACCCTGGTCACATTGGTGAAAGTTGCAAGCTGAGTGAGCTACCCACTCCAACCATGATGACAGATTTTGTAGGACATGAAATATGAGTATAATATTTTCCTTTTATTTGAGTAGCTTTTTATAATAATAGAAAAAAATTAAAAAAAAAATTAATGACAAACTATTCAACATATTTAGTTTATTGTGAACATGACCTAATAATTTATTAGGTCATTGAAGTTTTGATTCCTTACAATTAAAATCTATTCAAAAGGGTAATAACCTATAGAGACTGAAATCTGTCACAAATGAGAGCACACAAAACACCAGGCGGGGTACCACAAGTAACACATAGCTGCTTCTCAAATCAATATCACAGAACTCTGCTAGAGTTTTTAAAATGTAAAGAGGAGCTCCAAGTACTAAATATATGGGGCAGATGCTCCTTACTGGGTATGACACCTTGAATTCCCATGGCCTTGCGTTTTCTAAATTAAAAATGTCACCTGAAAACAAAACAAAGTATAGGACATTATTGTTGAAGGTAATTATAATTTTCAATTTTTTTCCCTTGTCAATTTACTGATGAAACCCATCAGTAGAAAGGCGCAGTTTGCTGGTTAGACATTTCCAGTGTATTCTGTAAGAAACATCTGAATGCTAAGCTTAGGAGAGGCTAATTGCCTCTCCTAAGCTAATATGAAATAACCTCTTAAGTTATTTTATGTTATATTTATATATATATCTCCCTTGCCTTTATCCCATATTAGCTTATTTTGCTTTTGGGGTCGGCATTGTTCAACCTCATGGTTGAGGTTCGTAGGGTGGAGCACATTTTTTATGGCTGGATGCCCTTCCTAACGCCAACGATTCTATTTGGTTTTAACGTCCTGATGTGGACGGGGGTGTTACCCTCCATTTGCTGGGAATCGTACCAGCTACCCACATTAACCTCACCCAGCCTCACGTGTTTGGAGGGAACAGAATTTTCTTCGAAAAGTGTGCTCCAACCGGGGATCAAACTTCTGATCTCTGGACTACGGGCAGTAGTCACAACCATTATATTTGTAAATTTAAAATTGTCATAAAAAAATCTTTTGTTTTTAAATCTATAATAATAGTTTGTGAAGCATAAATTGACATATCACTGTTCTTAAGTTTATTTTTATGTTAAACTACTTACCAATAACTACTTCAGTAGTTTGAAAGAATTCATCTGGGTGAATGTAACCAGACTGTGGTAAAAGTGTCAGGAGAAATCTCAGAAACACTGCTATCCAATACACTGAAAGGTCTGATCTCACAAACCTTGGGTATTTTACATATGGAAACAATTGATAGTAAATTGAATTTGAATTATCCATTGTCAAACTGAACCGTCACCTGAAAATGATATGTTTGAGATGAAAACCCATGATATTTAAACAAAACCTTTCATTTGGTTTTTTAATGGCTGGCTTTTGCACATAGTGTCATGTCACCTGATTAAGATGACCTTTAAGATAATTGATTTCTACTTTGGCCCTTAACTCCTGAGTGACATATTTTCAAAATCTAGCTAAAATTTATATTCTAAAGATCCTTTTTGTAAGGTAATTGTGCATTATTTCAGGCCACTTTACCTTTACACCAAATTTTCTGCTCCAGCTGGGATTCGAACCCACAAACTCCAGGTCAGCAGCCAATGCTCTTAATCACTGAGACATGGAGGTTGTCCTACAGAACCTAAGAAGGACACAATAAAATTACATAGAATATATATTTATATATTTTTGGGGGTTTAAAATTGCTTTCAACTACATGGTCATATCATGAGAGGGGTTTTATCCTCCATTTCCTGGAAAATCAAAACCCTCACCAAGCCTGAGTGGGGCCAAGAATAGCCAGCATAACAAGGGTTTGAATTTCAATGGTCACCCATTCAATTCAAGTCCTTCACTTGCTGTATGTTGCTCAACTTCAGTGAAATAACAAGAACTGGTGCCTTCAATGTACCATCAATGATGGCTTTATTATTTGTTTGAAATGAATTGGGCTAATAAATATAACTTTTTGATTCCTGAATTATTCTTTATTTGAGGTCTGAAAATAAAGTTCCTGGATGACACTCCCTATTCCGATTACCTTACAGGATTACTCTCCTTCAATATAATCTCCTTAGGAGTCTAAATAAACTTGGATTTGAACTATCCATTGGTTGACTGGTTGAAGCTATGCTGTACCTCGTCAATTTCTTTTTTTTTTTAATGATAAATGATTTACTTACATCAATAATATTTTTCTTATCACTGATTTTTCTCAAGATTAGTAAAACAATAAAATTCATAAAAATTGCGCCTTTGACGCCGACGTTTTAAAGTTTCACTATTTACTCGCTTGTAGCGCTAACGCAATCTTCGTGTTATCATTATTGGCGGTAAAATTTAAATTTCTGAATTTTCAGCTTTAACTGATAAATTCAAAATTTAAAAGTTTGTGTCTGTGCGTGTTATCTTATCACTGTTATCTGCTAAAGATAAAGAAGAAAGAAACACAAAAAGTTTCTAAAACGTAAAAGTAAAACCTCCTTTGACCCTTTTTCACAGATCCTGGTGAGTTGACCATATTTTTAATTTTTAGTATTTAGTTCCATTAAAGGTTCAAGCTGTTAAAAGTATTTTGAATGGTGTAAAACACAATGCAATAAAAGGTGAAGCATTAGACAATAGTACTGAATATAAATATAAAATTGAGCCCTAAAAGCTCCATGCCTAAAAGTCTGTAGCAAATTACCTTACAGAAAAGGCAGAAGGTAAGCTTACAATAAGTAAGGATATCACATTTGAGATGCCAGGACCCAACAAATCAAAAGTGACAGAATAAATAAGTGGCCAGAATCTAATAACAAGAAACACCAACAGACTGTTTTCCTTGTTATTCTAGGATATTATACTGTATTTTAGTAATGAAAATCCAGTTACAAAGTATGTTTTGGAGTTCTTGGTACCAATGTCCATGATTAATGAAGCATGACATTCTTTTTTTATCACATAATTTTAAAGTTTGAGTCATTGTAATTTTGTTTTTCTTACAAAATACATACCACTTTAATTAGCTCTGTTTTGAATTCATTGACAACTTTAATTCAAGTTAATAAAACCTGATAATATGTTTGCTAAATAGTTATTTATTCATCCATCAATATCATAGTCATTTGTTAAGTGATGTTTCTAGTATTCGCCATTTGTTTTTAAGTGTTTAAAAAGAAATTCATGTTTGATTTTTTGATAAAATTGAACTTTCATTAAAATGGAATTTTTCAGCTTAGATGTGAAAATAATATGAATTCTTGTAGTAAGTATACCATTCCACTCAAGTTATTCAGATTTAAAACACAAGTGTATGAGTTCACACCCTTCTATTTAAAATAAAGAGCATTATGAAGAAGTCAATTAAAAAAATAATAAAAAAAATGGAACTTTTTCTTTGCTATTGTCTACAAATTAATTTTTATAAAATTTCTGTTTGAAATGAGAAAGAAGTTGTAACCTACTACTTATTCTTCTGGAGTATTTTCATTTGCTTTTTTCGGAAAGTAATATGACAGGTGAAAAGAACGTCAATTTAAATAGTAAACCAGAGGAGCCAAAGAAAACAAGCAAATCTAACAAATAAAGTTTCTCTTGGATAACTAGAAAGAAATTCAACCTATCATTTTTCTCAAATATATTTGGTTTGAGTGTATCTTACAATTCCCTAAATCTAACTTACTACTTAAAAAAATCCTAATTTATCAAAAGAGGTGAGATATGGGAGAAGCCAAAATTGTATGAAACTCTTGAGTACTTTTTACAGGATCAACTGAAAGACCATCCCACAGCAGGAATAAATCTTGCAATGATCAGAGTAACAGTATTCAGGATTCTGGAGATGTCAGATGTATTACATACAAATACTCCCCTATTAGAAAATCTGTTGAATCAAAGCCCACCCCCATAAGAAAATTACTCCTTAATCATGGAAGACAAAATGGTAAGTCAAATTGCAGTGAGGGGGTCTCATATTCAATCTAAATCCTCCCATCATTCTCTGAAATGGCAACAAAAATAGTGTTGCAACTGTTACCAAATTTGATATTGTTCCAATTATTATAAAACCTACATTTTGACTGTGCTCCACATAGACACCAGAATGAGGATTGCCATGATGACCAGGGGTGCACTTGAAACCAGAATGGTCGCCAATTCATTTTTTTGTCTTGCTTGACTTCCATGATTTAACTTGCCATTGACATTGGCTAAACTACCTACAAGTAATTGGCATAGTAGGTAAAGAAGAAAATAAATAAATTTTGGTTGTGAATCTCTCGCATCTAGCTTTCAAGAACCAATGGTTAACAAAATCCATCCACAGATATGACTAAAAATGAAAATAAATAGACTAATGGTTATTGGGATTGGTTTATGTTTAAACCTGATAAAAGGTCCTTAACCTAAACAATTGTCATAATTATTTTCTTAAATTCTCAGACTGCCAGAATACATGTAAATCAACAAAATCAGTAAATAGATGTAGTCCCTTGGAAACAGGTTTGAAGGAAGGAATCATTCACTTCTTATTTCTCATATGTTTGACTGTGGGTAAGTCTGGCTTAAATATAGAACATTATGTCTCATAGTTCTCTACACTTAATTCACTAAACTTGTAAAATCATTTTTTGGGGATTTAGAACTTGTTATTTTAATGAAAAAAAAAAAAAAAACTGGCTGTTTCCAGAAGCTATAAGATTTCTGAAACACACTAATAGGCCGGTTGATACAGATTTCTATTTTCAAAGTATAAATCCCAATAATAGGGATTTTTATGAACATAGCCAATGTTTTTAATTCATATCACCCAAAAAATCAATTTGTGTGCTGACATTGATTATAAACACATTGGCTGCAAAAATCACCAAAGTCAATATTCTCTGCCAGGATGAGACCTTAAAAAAATAGGCTGTTATTTAGTGGTTAATAAGATAAGATGAGACTACCATACATTGGTTGTCAGAGTGGTAAAGACACTAGGATGTTTATAAAAGTTATATAGGGGTCTGTTGGTTTGAACTTTTTGAATCCAACCTTAGGTATGATTTTTTCCTCATACCATTTATTTCAGAATTTGTCCTTGTAATAATAGCACCAAAACTATTGCTAGGAAAAAAATGAACCTTTAGTCCTAGTCAGCATGAATGTCTATTCTCATTATTTTCCAGTGGTGAGTCTTACAATGAGCAACTGGATGTATTGGTACTCTCTCCTGATGACTAACCTGTTCATTCACAGCAGCTTTCCTGCTGATCATTCCACTTTCAAAACATTTCCGCAGATTATAACCCATCAGGACTTCTGGCAGGTAATCTTTAAAGGGACTGATAGGAAAATACACTTCCATTTATGGACACAATACTTCCTCGCGATTGGTTAAAAGTGTAAACACTTGGCAATTTTTAGACTTTATACTAAATCACTTGTATCTACAAAACTTCTTAACCGATTCTCTTCAATTTTGTTGTTAATGGTAGTATACCATTTTTCCAATATTCTACCTCCACAAAAAAATTCTGTATCGATAAGTTTAAGACCTTATTTTTGCACTTTTTTGTCCGAAATTTCGGATATTCTTAAAGATCAGAGCTTAATCATATTTTATTTAAAAAATAATAATAAATGCACCTTGTAAAACATACGCATGTATGTACATACAATTTTTTATCAAAATCTGTTGTGTGGTTCACAAGATATAAGCGGATAAGTAAAAAGTTAGTGGTCAGGCGCATCTCTGAGAAACGCTAGTACGCAGTTGATTAATTTAAAATAGGACCATCTACAATATGTATCGATTATATGTACAAAATTTCGTTAAAACTCCGTTCAGTAGTTTCTGAGATTTGCGCGTTACAAAGATTGTATTTAACAGACCAATCGACAGACAGACACAAAACCAAAGTTGCTCATGAGGTTACAAAAGATCCAGAAACATGATTTTTTTTCAAATCGGAACAAAAAAAAAAAAAACATTTTTCTTACAAAAACGAACACAATACTTCCAATATCTAGTTTTAGAAATTTATCGGAAGTAATGATTAAAGGATTAAATTTGAGTCATAATTTTATTATTTCTGCGAATATGTGTCACTGAGTTCCGCGTTACGGATCCGAAGCGCGACACGCCGACTCAGCCAAGAGATTTTTAGTTTCTGATTTTCGCTAAAAATGAAAAAAAAAAAATAGGTTCCACCGAGATTTGAACTCGGATCGCTGGATTCAAAGTCCAGAGTGCTAACCGTTACACCATGGAACCGCTGTGTGATAACTGAACATCAAGTGTTCTTCTATAATACAAGAATATGTTCGATGGATAGGTGATAATGCCTGAGGTAACCATTAGACCCTTATTCATCTCTAAGTAATAATAATGTACCTACCTACCTAGTTATCAAAGTAATACATTGTAAATAACGTGATTGATAAGAACACTGCCAACGAACATTTGCAAAACAATTTTACTATGCTCTAGGAAAAGAACTAAAAAACCGAAGAGAATTATTCAAACTAGTAGTTCTCTGAAGTGTAAACCTCACACAGATTCAATTATCGCATTATGAATGTAACATTAAGCATGAGGACATCGAGACCTTTCATTCAATACCCCACTCGATGCGTTTTATTTAAAATACACTGCCAATTATAGACACAATACTTCCTCGTGCTTGGTTCACATTGTATACACTCGGCAATTTTGAAATTTTATACTAAATCACTTGTATGTCCAAAACCATTTAACCGATTTTCTTCAAATTTGTTTTATATGGTAGAATACCAGGCGCATGGTCTCTATCAACAAGAACCGGTAGTGCAAAGTTGATGAATTTAAAATGGGGCCATCTAAAATACGTCTTCTATATGTGTACAAAATCGTCGAAATCCGATCAGTTGTTTCTGAGATTTGCGCGTTACAAGGAATGTACTTATAACAGACCGACACAAAACCAAAGTTTCTCAGGAGGTTATGAAACGTCTAGAAATATGAAGAAAAAAATGAAATGGATATGTTTATTTTTATTTTTTGAAACGCACAAATCTGAAAAACTAGAAAATTGAGATGTGTAGCTAATGCTTCCATGACTTAAGTCTTGCTGATCAGTGGGCCCGAGAGTGCAATTCATTGAAGAAATTTGCCATTTTTTTTTATTTTTTTTTTCTTTGGAATTTGGATTTTTTTTGCAAGAATATTTCTGTAAATACCGTTGTTCTTGTTATTATTAATTCCGCATGTATCTATATTAGATACAATTATTATATTTTTCCAGTACACAAAGACAGTTGTGGGCAGGAATCTGTGGTATGACTTGTACCCAGACGATATTCTAGAGGAGACGCCCGTGACAGAACGACATAGCATGAAAATGTACTGTTTGAGAACCGACTGATCGGTTTGCCCAGAATACGACAGGTGAGATACATACTCAATTTTAGACTCATACTTTAGAGAAGTATAGTAATAATAATAATAATAATAATAATATCGCCTTATTTATACTGCCCGATTAGGACTATGAAAGTCCCATTATTCCAGCAGTAAGCCCAAGACATATTATTATGTGGTAAAAATCCCAAATGGGAAGATAACTTGTCATGTCCCAGCTGGGTTTCGAACCCACGACCTCTGGAGTCTTTGGATTCACAGAGTGCCGCCTTTACCACTGAGCTACCGGGTTACAAGTACCACTGAGTCGGTTACAAGTGCGCCGCCTTATCGATCAAACTATTGAGGTATTACCTACTTTAGATGAGTATTGTAAAACAATATACCTAATTGATTCTAATATTAGTCAGTAAGTCAGTACATAAGTATGATCCTTTGTGGTGAAGTAAGATTAATAGATAAATTCGAAATCTTAAGTCGTTGCTTAGCATTTCCCCATCTAAGACAGTTCGCAATTCGTGACTTAGCGCCACAGAGGTATTACAAAAACGTTTATTAATTTTGCCCATCACTTATCCAAATACTTTATTTTTACTCTGGTAATGGCGCTACTAGTGGCTACACATACAAGTAACAACTCATTTTTCCTTACGATGTATGAGTGGACCACAGATATCCAAAGTAGGTACAGTGTAGAAATTTTTCTACCCAGCGGAATACGAACTCAGATCATTCTGTGTACAAGCTTAGTGTATTACTCCATAAGTCATTATTTTCTGTTTGTGTTTACAATACAGCTTCAAGTTAAAAACAAGTCGTGTGAGCTTTTCTCGGACTTTGGCGATCTCACCCGAGGCGGCTGCTTTGGTGATTTCTCCGAGACAAACGAAAATAAGAGAACTTTTGGTAGAGGAACAGGGAGCCCGTAAGTTTTTTCATTGGTTTATAATATTAAATTAAATTTCTCACGTCAGAAATCTATTACTTTCCTTATCCCATCGATATGAAAGTAATGTAATCGACCACTCATATTTTCGATATTCAGTTTTCAGTGATAGAAAAGTAATTTAAAAAAGTAAAATATTACCGAGTATTTTCTACTGTCCATAATATTAAAAATAATATTTTTAGTTACAAAAAACACAGATAAAACTTCCGATGTGTAATACATATTAGAAATATATGAAGTAATATACTTACCTTTCGAAGTGTAACCATGCACTTTAGATTTCGTAATGACTTCGGATCAAGTTTTGATAGACACAGGACGGGGCTCGCCTCCTAATAAACCGGTCATTCTTTCCTCGTAAACCCTAAAAATACTCTGGTATTGTAAGGACGGATTTGGGACGATTTCCTAAGTTGCTTTTATTGAGTTCTCACTTTGACCCCAGCTCACTTCTGGTGTCTCACACTCATATTAAATCTGCAAGGTGGAAACTTTCGCCTCGCCTAACCATCCTGATTTTGCTTACCTATACCTACATGGGTTCATTTCCAACCAGCGGGTTTTTGAGTTGTTTGAGAGTTTCACAGCTTTTCTTTCTCGTAGCCATGAAACAGCAGCTACCGTAGAAACTTGTGGTCTGTGTTATAGCTTTCCCATCCCGTAGTATGCCTCCCCTCTGAAGGATGAGAAGTGACAAAATACGTCCAGTTTAGGTGCTGTGTGAACAGTGTGAACACGAGCGCATCAGAAGGTTTCGCTTACAAACAACTGAACCAAATTTTTCTCACAATTTTTCGTCGGATCTGGTGTTTAAACTCGGGACCTTCCGCTCAGCAAGAGAGTGATTACCACTGAGCTAATCGCACGCTCAGTGGTAAAATACCCAATTACTTTGGATTATCGTTTATACACTTTATACAGTCACAATATCACAATCGTATTTACGTGTATAATATTCTGAATAACTTGAAATTGTTTAGCGCGGTAATGTTTCCTCAGGTGGGTCTACACCCCTGGCAACTTCCTCAACTACGCTGGACAAGTGGGCAGCTATCCCAACGGTGGCTACCAGCAGTGCCTTCCTAAGAACTACGATGATTTTATAGACGCAATGGATAGGCTCAGAAATGAAGTCTGGATCAGACGCAACACGAGAGCCGTGTTTCTAGAGTTCTCCACCTACAATGCCAATGTGAATCTGTTCAGCTTTGTCAAGTAAGTAGAGTTCAGATGTTGGTCTGGTTATCCAGAGGTCGCGGGTTCGAAACTCAGCTGGATGGAACATGACAAGTTATCCTTCCATTTTTTATTTATTTATTTATTTACACTTTATTAATTGGACATATTATATACAACACAGATAATTGCAAATTAATATACAATATAAGAGAAGAAAAAATAAAGAAAAAATAAATAAATATATACATAATATATGTCCTAACTAAAGGGCGGGGTTATTGCCTTTGGCAATCTCTTCCACCCAACCCTTGGTATTTTACCACATAATAATTACGTCTTGAGCTTATTGCTGGAATAATAGGACTAATAAGTCCTATTCTTAATAGTCCTAGTGATGTGTATGACCATAGATGTTGACATGCACCACTATAATCTAATAAAAGATAGATAGCGAGTCCTATTCGGGCAGCATGAATAAGGCGATATTACTATTTATAAATCACCGTGGCCGAGTGGAGTTGTACGTACGGTGATCCGTGTTCGATCCCCGACAGGATAGCAATTTTTCTGATCTGTACATTTACTCATGAGTAAAATTGAGCAGCTTTTTTAATGAGTAGTGATCAGTAGTAGTATTACGAGAAAGTAATGAAGTATTTGTGCAAATCATGTTATAAGGAGGCTTATATGCTGTAATATTAACAAAAAACACTAGAATTATAATAAAACACAAAGAAATGCCATAATCGTGTACACATATGTACATTTAACATTAATTATATTTATGTATTTTCAGTAACTTCACAAATAAAATATAGAATTCAGTTCTTCTCCTTCATCTAGGGTGCCATACTGGCAGCATTACCACGCGTGTTTTAAATCATATCAGCACTCGTAACTCTGAAAATTTAGTAGTGAAGATTACAAGATATCTGTCTGTAAATTTCGGGAGAGACAAAAAAAAACAAAGGATTGGGTGGAAGAGATTACCACAGGCAATAACCCCGCCCTTTAGGTAGGACATTATTGCTATTTTCTTTTTTACTTATTTATTTTGTCATTTGTTTGTTTTTTCTTAATTTTATACTGTTACCATTGTACTCTGTCCTAATATAGCATAATATAATAATAATAAAAATATTATTTATTAAAATTTGGTACAACACATCCTAACAGGAAACTGTTCTATTGACAGACTTCTATTCGAGTGGCCTCCCGTAGGAGGTATCGTCCCATCCTGGAGTATAGTCTCCCTCAGACTTCTGCACTATGTCCAACCTCTGGACTTCATCCTCCTTCTCTTCGAGATAATCCTGCTCCTCTTCCTGCTCTATTTCACCAGGAAGATATGGCGGGTGTGGAAGAGCCTGAGATACTATCGCTGTTCCCCTTCTCTGTGGACTTTTGTGGACTCGCTGTTGATTGTTGTAAGTCTATCTATCTATCTTCTATTTTATTATATTATTATAATTTAAAATTATATATTATAATTTTATATTATTATAATTATAATTATTATATATTATTTCGCAAACATTTTTGCCTTTCATTAAAGAAACTCATTTTTTCTCCACTCATCTCCTTACTGAGCCTGTCCTTGAAACGCCTTCTTTGGATGTCATGTCTTCCTAGAATTTTGACTTGAAATTTTGATGATTAAAATTTTAAAATTCTAGCAGGACTTTATGCTGCCATACCGGCGCATGCCTGGCTAGTTACGTTACTAGTTCTATCTTCTATTATATTATATTTTATCCCATAAAATATATATAAGACCTGTTTGACTGCTGGAGTAAATGGACTTTTCAGTCTTACCTCGGCAGTATAAACAAGGTATATTCTATTCTATTATAGTATGAAAATATGAATAAAAACAATTATTATTATTATAATTATATTCTATATTTAAGTGGTGTTTTTAACATTATAGTTAATTGATTATTGTAAGTAATGATCATTTTAATTTCGTGGCCATGACTCACAGTTATTATCCATCGGTGGTGAAAGGAAATCACCGAGAAATATATTGAAGCAGAAAAGTAGAATTGACTAAATTAAAACTGAGTCTTGGATCTAATGGTATTAGGTAAGGATATGGTTATGGATTAAATTCTGGCGAAATGTGGTTCATATAAAATGCACTTGACTGTAGAAACCGACCTCAGTAGCTGGATCGATAAAGCGGTGGACTCGTAACCCGGAGGTCCGTGGGTCGAGTCCTTAGAATATATGAAACATTTAGGACGAAATTAATAATAATAATAATAATATCGTCTTATTTATACTGCCCGATTCAGACTATTTAGTCCCATTATTCCAGCAGTAAGCCCAAGACGTATTATTATGTTTTAAAAATACCATGTGGAAGGATAACTTGTCATGTCACGGCTAGGTTTCGAACCCGCGACCTCTGGAATCTCTGGTTTCACAGATTGCCGCCTTTATCACTGAGCTACCGGGACAATCTTGATGGTGAACTCTGTTAATATCTCTGTGGACTGAAGATTAGATTTCAAGATTTTACATATAGTTAAAAATAGAAAAATGTAAGTTCTGAATCCAACTTGTGTTCGCGATTTTTTTGTCTAATGATTCCGTCCTTAGTAAGTCGAGTTTGAAGAAATGCTATTAACACAAATATGATGACAGTTGATTTTAGAGTCCTTCGCTTCACAGGGTATGTTGTATTTTTTTTACCCAAATCTCGGGAACTATTATTTACTCCCTTCTCTATCATTTCAGTTGGGATGGCTGCTAATAGTGTTCTATCTCATCCGACTGTTCCAGTCCGTTCTCCATCTAACAGCGTTACTGCAAACCAAAAACCATTATGCAGATTTTACCGTACTGATATGGATTGAACAATGTTACCACTTTATTCTGGCGGCTCTTCTGCTTGTTGCCTGGTTCAAACTGTTCAAATATTTGAATTTCAGCTGTACCACAAGTCGGTTTTACAAAACATTGTCTTGTGTAAGTAAATAATCAGTAAAGCACTAAATAATAAAAACAACTTTCCTTACTCTCCTTATCCTATAGCAAGGAGAGTGATGCATTTTGAATGACTTTTTAAATTTCATTGAATAACATAGAAAAAAAGTCTTTATAAAAAATGAAAGAAGGGAAAATGAACCATATTCGACCATCATTCGCTTGGTGGTGCTAGCACATGTCCGGTCTAACCCAGGCTGAATGAGGTAAATATGCGTAGCTGGTACGATTCTCAGCGAATGGAGGGTAAAACCCTTGTCTTGACTTTCTTAAAATCAGGACGTTAAAACCAAATAGAATCAACTGGTCATAATAGATCTAATAGAGGTTGGTGTGATGATTGGGGCTTCACTTGTCTATAATAATAATGTGAAATTTTAATTTTCAATTTCAGGCCCTGATTCCTTTGTTGACTCTGCTGTTCTTCTTCATCATAATGCTCATTGCGTTTGCTATGTGCGAATATCTGTTGTTTGGACCAAGCGTACGTATTTATAGTTGTATACAAATAATTACAATTCATAAGTCCCTGTTCATCAATTGTATACAAATAATTATAATTCATAAGTCCCTGTTCATCAATTTTATCAATATGATTACTTATTTTCAATTAGTTACTCACTAAGAAAGAAAATCAATTTTACATGTTGGGATAGCTGTCCACTTGTCCAGCGTAGTTAAGGAAGTTGCCAGGGGTGTAGACCCACCTGAGGAAACATTACCGCGCTAAACAATGTCAAGTTATAATAATAATAATAATACTAGGCGAGGTTAATGCTTAAAGCATTTTCTACTACCTAACCCTCAGAGTCTTATTATTATGTGGTGGTCACAAACTCAAATGAATGAGGAAAAAGTTCATGCTTTGGACGGGATTCGAACCAACGGATACCTACGCTACCTCGATTGCCAGATTAGCGCGTTAACCACTTGACCACCAGTTCTATTATTATTTTATTTAGTAGTCTGTGGATGAGGATCTGTCTATTGTGGTTGAGTGTCACCACCTTTCACCAGCCGTTCAATCGTGTGAATCTTTTAATCGTCCATCCATAGCTACAAGCATGGCAGAATTATCACACTCGTGTCAAGATTACGCTAACTGGATTACCAGACTAGCGCGTTAACCACTTGACTATCAATGCACGGTTATAAGGTCTGGTCTCGTGATCCAGGTATCATAGGGATCCGTTGGTTCGAATACTACCCAATGCACTGATTTATTCTAATTTATTTGATACTTTTGACTACATAATAATGGCAATGTACTCCTAGGTCATTTAAACAAAATATCATTATCATGTTACTTAGAAACTCTTGTTTTTCAGATTCTTGGAATCCAATCTCTACTGAGTTTTAGTGCCACATTAAATGGACGCATTTGGGGCAGTTACTCTGGATTCACGAATGAATTAAGTACCACGAAATTAATCTTTACATTCCTATTCACAATGTGTTTGATCATCTTTTGGGTTAGTATATTTTTTCTCTTTCAAAATTATGTAAGTACTAGTAGAATCACCGGCACTTTCTTGCCGTTAGGGATTTTTCTCGTGACTCTCGTCCCATTTGATTGAAGAGTCAGGCAAATAAATGAACTGAAGAGGCTGACGTCATTATGAAATGTCGGAACTCTGGATACTGGCCCTACGCGAGGGGTTCGAAGGTGTTCGTCTTGAGAAAGGTTATAACTCGAGAACGGTTGCGAATTCCGGACTTTTGTAAGTTTTCTTGGAATCATACAAAACGATTACTTGGGTTCATTTCTCATCAATTTTTTGCTATCTCTTACCATTTCGCCTACACAATTCGGACACACAAAAATACATACTAAGTCCGTCCATTTATTGATAATCACATCAAGTCATCAGTGAATTGTTGAAAAAAATGTTTTATCATTAAACACGGGTTGGTCATCTACAAAATTATCTCGTCATCTACAAAACCTCGCCCCTTGGTTCACTACATATTAATAATAATAATAAATGCCCGCAGCACGGGTGTATATTTACGAGCCTAGCTCTATTTACAAACAGAAAACAAATAACATCAACAAATAACACACAATATTCTATTGTGTTCTTTTTTTTCATGTCCTATGTTGCAAAATGTATCATGTAGTTTACCAATAAAGTGTTAAATAATAATAATAAACACAAACTTTACAAAGCGTTCTCGTGTCCTGCAGGGTATGATGCTGGCAATTCTACTGGATGCTTACTGCAAAGCTCAACACCTAGATCTCACGTACAATAGTTATGGCTGCCGTTTTAAAAACTTGTGGAAAAAGCTGATTGCATATCTCAGGCTTGATCCTCTGCCAGAGACGTCTAGATGGATGAACTATGACGAGATTCTGGATCTTTTGAGAAGGTCGGTATGGATTTTTTTCTGTCTGGTAAACCAAGAGTTTTTCGATGAACTATCAGTTGTAGTAATTTTTGGCATACTTTGTAATAATGATAACAATAATAATGCACAATTATTTATACTGCCCGATTAGGACCAATGAGTTTCCAGTAGTTTTGTTGGTGCCATTATGAAGTGGGTGGTTAAAGTCTCAAATATTATGAGGAAAAATTCATGAATTGGGTACGATTCAAACCAATGGATCCCTATGCTACCTGCTTTACCTGACTATTGCCCCAAGCACTACGACCACTCATACATTAGGGATGTATTGCGGAAAATTCATGTTCTTTTTAGATTTTTACGGCTGGATGCCCTTCCTAACGCCAACGATTCAATTTGATTTAACACCCTGGATTAGGACGGGGGTTTTACCCTCCATTCGCTGGGAATCGTACCAGCTACCCACATCAACCTCACCCAGTATGGGCCGGAAATGACAGCCTCACATGTACGGAAGGAACAGAATTTTCTGTGAAAAATCTGCTCCGACCGGGGATCGAACTCAGGATCTCTGGACTACGGGCAGTAGTCACAACCGTTACGCCACGGAGGCTGGCGTTTAACATAATATAATAACAATTGAAAACTTACGTTAGTATAATTAACTTGAAATGAAAATTCTTATTCAACAGGTGTAACTTCACTTATCATCAGATCACTCTAATAACAGAAAAGTTCCACCTGGGTTGTCACACTTGCTTGAACGAAAAAGAAGTTGAGTTATTGTTTTCGAACATAGGTAAGATCAATGCTTTCTCGATAGAAATGTGCTAATGGTGAATTACATGAGTAGAAGGCTGACTTGTGAGTTTTTTTTAACTTTATGTCTCTTGGATAATAATAATATCACCTTACTTAGTAGTCACCGTGGCAAAGTGAGTTAGCGCGCTAGGCATTGCACTCACGGTGACCTGGGTTCGATCCCCAGCGGAGCAGGATTTTTTCTGCTCTGTACTTGGATGTTCGGGGTCCACTCATACCTCGTGAGGAAAAATGAGTAGCTGCTTTAATGTTAGCAGCGACCAGTGGCGGAAATATAGGCAAAAATAAGATATTGGGATATTAAAGATATGGAAAAGTCCTATAATTCTGCGCTACCCACTAAAATTGTGATATAATAACACAAAGAAACACATTTATTTATACCTTACTTAGTGCCCGCTTAGTACTAATGAGTCCCATTTTACAAGCAGTAAGCCCAAGATCTATTATGTGGTCAAAGTCCCAAATGGGAGGATAACTTGTTATGTCCCAGCTGGCTTAAGAACGCGCGACCCATGAATTACCAGTCAGATGCTTTGACCACTGAGCTACTGTAGCAGAACTTTAACATTTGAGATCCGTGCTTTAAAGACAATTAGGGTTATGCAACGACTACTGGCAACATTATGAGATTTATATTTGAATATGATTGTTGGTTGGAGATATGATCCATTAGCATTAGTTCTTGTAATGTCGATGCTACCCACTAAAAATTGTGACATATCCTCCTGAGACCTGGGCATGTTTTCCCGGAAGTACTGATTTAGACCTGGATGTACTGTTAAAAGTACATAAGACAGATACTGCTTGATTCCTCGGCATGTATTCCAGAAAGTACTGATTAAGACCTGGCGTAATTTTAAAAGTACATGGAATTTTCAAAAATTCCCGACGGTTTTTGAGAGAAGATAGTAGTGTGAAGTGAAGTTGTCTTATGTACTTTTAAAAGCACATTCAGGTCTCAGGAGGATAATAACACGAATAACTAGCTTTTTATCTTGAAATACTGTCATGAATAAATTTATAGCATAGACTTTTCCAAATGCTTGACTGTGGCACACGCAAGTGTGTTTTGAAGTATTAGCCCTATTAAAATAATTATCCTGAACACCCAGTGCCTCAGAGTGGAAGTTGAATCACTGCTCAAGAAGATAATGAAGACATAAGACAGAGCTTATTCATTTGTTTCAGAAAAAGAAGAGGATTTATTCTGTTCTCAAATGGTTACAGACACAGATCTTCCCTGTTCACAAGTGTAAGTACAGTAGATGAAAGGCAAACTTTAGGTTAATTGAAACCTTGCTTCCCTGCAAAAAAAGCAAGTGTTTTAAACACAAAAAACGCTTGTCATAACTTGGTTTTTCAAATTTACCTCAATCTTTGATTTCTAGGTCATTGTGCTATCTCCTCAAAGACTCATTTGCTTCATTCTAACAGATAATTTTTCATTTACATAAGGTGGTGGAAACCAGTGATCATTAATAGTCATGATATTTTTATATATATAACCAGACTTTACTAGAGTTTACATTTTGGAATATTTTTGTTTTTTTATTGGATTAGGAAATTTCCCTCCTATCTGGTAAACTCTAGTAAATTTTTTTCCAGTTTTTGGCTCTTCCATGGATATTTACCAGAGTTTATTAGAAAATTGCCATTTTATCAATCTGTTTTTTGTTTGTGTTGAAAAAAATTGTGTGACTAGACTTTACCAGAATGGATTAGGAATTGGATTCTGGTAAACTCTAGTAAATGTAAAAAAAAACAAGGCTAATGAAAGTTAATAATAGGTACACTCTTAGATTTGTTGAGAGTGGAAAAAAATCATTTTTCTTTCAAGTACATTTGACATTATTGTTTGTTTTCTTTTTCAGACTGGAAAGTAGACTGAGTGCAATAGAAAACAACATTTTAGGTGCTGATTGCAAGATAGATCAAATAATTTCAAGAATTGAAAACCTACAGAAAAGAATAGCTATTTTAGAATTGTTTGATCTCACATAGTTATATTTGAATATTGCTGATAATAATTGTACTCACAATGACAGTGAAGTAGGAAGTAAAATGCACCTTTATCTGACTACATAACATTGTTCAATAGAAATCGATCAAGAATGTGCATTTCAACATTTTTCCTTAAGTGTATTTATGTAGTTTTATTTTAATTCACAATTATTAGTACCTATGTGAGAAACAATAAAAACTAATTTAATCCAATAAATCATCAACATTTTTACATTTTTAGTGTTGATTTTTCATTATTCACTTTATGACACTGAGAATCTCATACACAAGTAACTCTTAAACAAGTACATAATAGAGATAGGTATTCAAAAACATTTATGTAACAACTTATGAAAAATAACACACTCCATCACTTTTCTACCCTTAATTCACATTGAGGAACAATGACTAGAAAACTAAAATTACACATGCATTCTCCTAGATGTTGAATCCCATCTTCCTCATACAGGCTTTGTGAGCTTCAATGAGATCACCACAGTTTTCCTCTCCATTTTCTATAATACTGAAACAAACAGAGGAACACCATTTCAAAATGCATGCTTAGAGGTGGGCACTAAAACTTTCAATTACCTGGGATGAGGGCAAAGCATAGAGAACATTTTAACAGGATTATTTATAAATAGGAATCAAGTACATAGTCCAACAACTGCATGTGGGATAGAAACCCCGAGTACAAATAAGACTTGGTATGGACAAAATTTTCAACAACAACAAAAAAATCTGCTATTTATCAAGTAAAGAATATGTGAGATTGACATTTCCAGTTCAGCAGGCCAGTTGAGGTTGATGTGGGTAGCTGCAACACTATCCAATGATTTGAGGGTAAAACCAAAAAAGAATCAACACAAGTGCACAAATAGCTCAGTGGTAAGATACTTGCTTTCCATGCAGAAGGTCATGGGGTAAAACACCAGATCCAATAAAAAACTTGTATTCAAATTTTGGTCACAGTTGGTTGTAAGGGATACCTTCTGGTGTGCTTGTATTGAACCATCATCTGAATAGGATGTTTTGTGTCACTTCTCACCCATCAGAGGGGAGGCATACTATGGGATGGACAGGCTACAACACAGACCACAAGCATCTACCATAGCTCCTGTTTCATGGCTACACAATAAAAAATGCTGTGAAACACTCAGCTTTAAAAAAAATATGGGAGGACCCCACAAATTGCCCAATTGGACAACTACCCTGATTCCCTCAACAGTGTGATATGAATCGGTGCAGGGTTTACAGGTTGATATGGAATTGTTACACTTTCTTATTAATAAGGATTTTTTAAACTCAAGTTGATGAAATATGCAAATCAGAAGAAAATGAAATATGACGAACCATCAATGTTGCAAAGTCTTGTGTAACATAACATGCACCCCTATTAGCATTTTCCTTACCAAGCATCTCTAACTTTCTTTGTTTCTGGACATGCACAGCAAGGTTTCAGCTTCTTTTCTTGATTTGTTGTACTGGGATGGTTTGTTTGTGGGGTTTCAGCTGGAACCAGTGATGTTGCTTGAGCATTTGCAGCAGCTGATGCAAACATCATGGTGAATGGATTTCTATGAAACCCTTGGAGTCTGAAGAGTAACTAAAGTTGAATCAAAT
The DNA here is from genome assembly GCA_024516035.1 of Bactericera cockerelli. NCBI lineage: Eukaryota > Metazoa > Arthropoda > Insecta > Hemiptera > Triozidae > Bactericera > Bactericera cockerelli. The sequence goes on from CM044957.1 coordinate 11,386,588, forward strand.
AAAATATGAGGAAAATTTGATGTTTCAAGAGACCAATTTTCAGTTCTTCAAATCTTCAGAAATTTTGGAAAATTTAAATGAAATGTTTTTCGTATTTTCGCGCGCGGCCCTCCCTCAAATTTAGTGCTTAAAAAAACGCTTATCGAGGAAAGTTCCGTTTGGCGTCTGTTACAAATCATAATAGACACTTTGCGCATAATTTTATGAGATGAACGATTTTTTGTTTGATAGGGTCAAAAAGTTCAATTTGTTTCAATTAGCGTGACGTATAGCAAATCTGCATAAATCATTTATATTACTGTATAAATCTAATGAACGATGATTTCTGCAAAATCGTACCTCATCAATTGACCCCTTAATTAGATTTTATACATAAAAGCAGTGGCGGCTCCTGACTTCAAGACTAGGTGAAGACAAATTATACCCAGAAGTATTGAAAAAATAAAATTATTAATTTATCAGATCTTAGTTCTTATGGTCTCATAAACACAGCCCATTGTAAGTTATGGCTGTTTCCCTGCAGAGCATGATTTTCTCTCATACCAGTTTTGCATCATATAAGTTTTTATAGGTACTTTTTTTGGAGAACACTTGGTACTTAATAAATAAACAAGGCCAGCAGAACAATTTGTCAACACTTGAGCTGGTACACAGCCATTCATTTTTCATAAGCCATTCAGGCTTGAACTGTATGGCTGTGGGGCAGGCATTTGCTTTACTTTTTTAGTGGTGGTTATAGTAATTGGAGATCCAGTAATCATAATATCTTTCTTATCCTCATTACTTCTTAATCTGAATGGGGTTACTTTTAATGTTTGAACCCCATGATTTTGTGGGGATCTCATTGTTTCTTTGAAATATTGTTATTAATTATTCATCTTAATAATAAATATTTATTCATCTTAATAAAAAATATTAACTAAAAGTTGGTAAAAAGGAATTAAAATAAAAATATTAGGATTATACCTCAGTAGTTAGAACTAGGAAGGAAAGAAAGTTAGTTGAAGACTAAAAATTACAATCCAAAACTGGAAGAAAATCCACCACCAGATTACAAAATAAATCTAAGAAAACATACTTACTACAAATATAAAATCAGCTTAAATTTGTGTTACCATTGATGTTTAAATGACTAGGTATTTAAGAAAAACACAGATATTGCCTTATAATTTTAAGTACTTCACTGGAAGCTGTGTGCTTAGCTACCTGCAACCTGCATAATTATAATGTTATTTCTGACACTGAAAGAAGTACATAGCTACTTCATATTCAACTTATTATGAAAAGCACAGGTCAGATCAGGTAGGAATAATGTTTCTATCCTGTATCAAATACTGGGAAATAACTTTATTAACTAGTTACACCAATTAAAAGTCACTTGATTACCGTTGAAAAGATTTGAAAATGGTCTAATAAAATTTAAAAAGTGCGCGACAAGTTTTGTTTACATTCTAAAGATAAGAGATACAATGTTGCCAAGTTAATTTCATTGCTAAATTTCTACAAACTTCAAGAGCTATATTTTAAATTTAAAGAAATCCCTCAAATCATGTAAGACGTATTTATTTATTTATTTAAAAAAATAATACTACACCGCCTGAACAGAATTTTCTCTTGAGAATTTCATTTCACCACGTCTAATTTCATGATTTTTTTTTAAGTGGTTCCATAGTCACGATCTTAAACAGGACCACCATTGTCCCTATTTAAAAACTTCTTGGAACAACTAGATACCAGATTATCTTATTTGGCTCAATTTCGGTACCTACATTAAATAATTATTTCCGAGATTTGACTTCAATCGAGATGTCCTTTTTAATACTACATATAGTTGACAAGATACATAAAATATAGTTAAAATTTATTGGTATCGGCTATCGTTTAGGAACTATGTACAAAACTAGAACCCAAAAAATGAGAAATAATATCCAAAATTCCTGACACAAAATCCTGCTTTCCTAGCGCCTACGTTATTATTATTATTATTTTTTTAATATTACAAGATTGTGCTAGATATGGGAGGCTAAATCATTGACTGGTTTCCTAGGTCTGGCATAATGCTACTGGCAACAATGTTAATATCAAAAACACATGACATCGCACATGGTATGTGGCTTCGTGACATTTCGTATGAGGTCGTGTAGATAATGTAAACTGAATACAACTGAAGACTGTCCTCAGTAGCATATTACATAGATATAGTTCTTGCCTAATATTTCATGATACCTACTTGGAAATACTCAACTGTGATTGGTTGATTCAAGGACAACTGAAGACAATTTCGAATTGTCTTCACATTTGGTGTTCTCCTTGGAAAGTAACATGAAATGTTAAGCAGCATTGATCTATTTTACACAAAGCTTACTCTTTTTTTTTTTTTTTTTTTCTTTGAGTTGGATCAATTGTGCCATGTTCAAGGGATTATGAGTAGTGTTTTCACTGTTCAAAATTAGGTGAAAATGTCTTCAGTGTCTTCACCCGACGAGCCGCCACTGCATAAAAGACGTCTCAATATGCCTGCTTGTAGCCCAAAAAAGGCCCCGCGAGTTAGTAATTAACTATCGGAACTTTAATCTGACTTTATTGGTATGTTGAATTGTTTGACTCCTTTATACTACCTAGTTGTTTTTTGACCATTTTTTTTTTCAAACAGAAAAAAATACGAGCAGACTTCAAGGGTCTCGAAAATCCTCGACATGTTTTGGCTCTTGTCTCAGTTTCATAATTGATCCTAACAATAAGATTACTATTTCATAAAAAATACTACCTATACGAAATTTAAATTTCCTACCACTTGAGAATATCAGCTCAATGGAACCCGAGATACAGTCAAATATTTGACCATCTCACATGTGCGGCGATGCGCTGGAACTAGTTTGTAGTTTCCAATGATAGTGTTTTTTTTTGGGGGGGGGGGGGGGGGGGGGGATTGAATAAAACGCTAAAAACTTAAAACTGAGGTGCGGCGTCATTCAACACAAGTTCGCACAGCACAATGGTCTTTCAGCATAAAATATCGATAATCGAATTCACATTTGAAAAATCGTGTTCGTACAACACAATCACATTCAACACAACGGTTACACAGCACAATTTCGTACAGCATAATGAACGCACAGCATAACCGATTAATCGAAAAAAACTTCATTGTATAGACTATGGATGTAGGGGAAGTAGACATACGGGATTTTTCCCAAATCTCTAGTAAAATATCCCACGATATTTTAAAAAAACCCTTTAAAAGTAAATATCGCAAAAGCTTAATAAGACCTGGAACATGTTTATTTTATTAATTATTTAACTAATTTTAAGGGTAATTTAAAAGACAAAATCGAAATGGATACTTTAGTCACCGTGGCCGAGTGGGTAACGCACTAGACTTGCACATACGGTAACCTGAGTTCGATCACCGCAGGACAGGATTTTTTCCACTCATACCTCGTAAGGAAAAATTAGTAGCTTTTTTAATGTGAGAAACGACCTTAAAGATATGGAACCCCAAAATTATAGACATTAAACCCCAGTAAAAATAAATAAAATTAATATTATTCATTTCTGTCGCGTGCGGCACTTATAAAGATATAAAGGGGTACTCACAAACAGCTATTCAAATAAACCTCACACAGTCTGAGTGAGGCGGGAATAATAATAATAATGTGCTTCTTTATGTTATTAAATCACAATTTTAGTGGGTAGCGCAGAATTATAGGACTTTTCCATATCTTTAATAACCCAATATCTTATTTTTGCCTATAATCCTGCCACTGGTCGCTCCTAACATTAAAGCAACTAAAATCCTGCTCCGATGGGTATTGAACCCAGATCACCGTGCGTGCAATGACTAGCGCGCTAACTCACTCGGCCACGGTGACTACTGTGGGGCGGGAATAGTCAGCAACACGAGCATTTTTGAATTCGAATGGTGACTTATCCAAGTCTTGAACTTTTTTTTAACTTCATTGCTTAATTTCAGGATCTTTTTTTTATATAAATAATATGGCTTTCAGCTGCATGGTCATTTCACACGTTGGTTCACCCTCCATTCGCTCGAAACTCACAAACCAACAATGCAAATTAACTTCACCCAGCTTCAGTGAGGTCGGGAATAGCCAATATCAGGAGGGTTCTAAATTGAATGGTCACTCACCCATGTCCTAACCTCGCTGCACGTTGCTTAACTTTAGAGACAAAACGAGAACTGGTTTATTCAACGTACCCTTGACGCTGGGGTTACAGGACTTAAGTCCGACCCTGAGAAAAAGAATGAGAGAAAATTTGAGTTTTTAAATTTTATAATTAAGAGAGAAGAGAAAATTAAAAAGACGACCTGACAGAGAGTAAGTGAGCGAAAGAGAGAGAGTGATAAGGAGAAAGAATGATTGAATAACCCATTAGAAATTTAGAGCATATTAAAGTGGTTTGGGTTTTGAATTGATTTCGTGGAATAATTTTTGACAGACGGGTAAATTGGGTCTTTTCTTTCCTTTATTGGGTCTTTTCTTTACATCCTCTTCCTAAAAGAAGTCTACAAATATGCAAAAATTGTCCTTTCTGTAAGATAAGGGTAGTCACGGTTGTCCAGTGGGTTACCGCTCTTGGCTTGCGTGCAGCGTACATGGTGACCTGGGTTCGATCTCCAGCAGGGCAGGATTTTTTCGGGTCTGTACTTGCATGTCCGGGGTCCTCTCATACCTCGTGAGGAAACATGAGTAGCTGCTTTAATATAAGCAGCGTAGAGAGGCGAAATTATAAGCAGAAATAAGATAAGGATTATACCGGATACGAAAAAGTCCTATAATTCTGGTCTTTTATTTTATTACACATTTATTTAAATTATTATTATAAGATAAGGAAAGTAAAAAAATGACAGAGGTTACCTTCAAACATTTTATAAATAGATATATGTATATACAGGGTGTTCCACCAAAGTTGGACACCACAAATTACTCGGACCCTGAAAGAGTTTTTGTAAAATAAACTCGGTTTAAAAAAAAAAAAAAAACAAGTAAAGTTATTTTACACCCTGTATGAAAATTTTTGCTGCCAATTGAAAATGCGTATTTTCATTACACAAACACTTTCTATTCTAATTGTTACCAAAAAAATAAACAAAATCGTTATTCGAGATTTAAAAAAAAAACACCGCCAATTATGGACACAATACTTCTTCGTGATTGTTTCACATTGTATACACGACCACGTGCCAATTTTGAGATTTTATACTAAATCACTTGTATTTCCAAACCGCTTAACCGATTTTCTTCAAATTTGTTTTAAATGGTATAATACCGTTTTTTCTACATTCTAGATTCCACAAAAAATGCTGTATCGGCAAGTCGTGGTCCTTATTTTTTGACTTTTTTGTCCAAAATTTCGGATTTTCTTAAATATCAGAGTTAAATTATAATTAATTAAAAAATAAATATAAATAGTCTATGTAAACACAATAATAATTATGCATACCTATACATACAAAATTTCATCAAAATCGGGTGAACCGTTCACGAGATATAAGCGTTTAGGGTAAGGTTGCCATATTTGGGGAGGTAACTTTTGAACGCCTATAAAATGAAAACGGTAAAGTCTTTTTTAATTAAATAAAGTCCAAATTACACAGAATAATGTTTTTTATTATTCCTCAGAGTTACAGAACAATAAAAAAGAAAAAAGTAATTAAAAAATTAACATAAACAAAACACTTCAAAAATGGCAGTCAAAAATTTGTGATCCTAATTTGGGGAGGTTCTAATTTTTTGAAAATTTAGGATTTTTTCATTGATTTTTTAATACTTTTGGCCAACATTCCTTTACTGCAATATTCACAAATGAATTTCTCATCTTTTCCAGCACATAGTGAGTGTGCCCAGTGCCCACCTTTCACAAATGAGACACATGATCCAGCGCTCACCATTTCTTGCAGGACAGTCTTCAGAATAAAGTGTTTTTAAGGTCATCCCCAAATTGGGCAAAGTGATATGCAAGAACAAAAATAATTTTCTATTTTTACACAGAATTAAAAGAAAACTTTAGAGCTGAGATATGAAAGAACAAACTATTTTTATATGCATTATTAAAGAATAAATATAATTTTCTTACCTTTTTGTTGACCAAACTTCACTATTTTTAACTTTTTAAAAAAAGTTTTAAAGAGCCCAAATCACATTTTTGTAAATATTTTCTCTCGAGCAATTAATTTAAACTAGATTATGATCGGGAATCACATGGAAGTTGTTTACATTTGTAATTCTGACATTAACCGCAGGCAGCAGCATTTCCTTGAGGAGAAACACCGCCTCCCCAAATTAGGAAACCTCCCCAAATATAGCAACCTTACCCTAAGTAAAAAGTTAGTGGTCAGGCGTATGGTCTCTTTCACCCAGAACCGCTAGTACGAATTTGATGAATTTAAAATGGGACCATCTACAGAACGTCTCCTATATGTGTGCAAAATTTCATCAAAATCCGTTCAGTAGTTTCTGAGATTTGCGCGTTACAAGGAATATTTTTAACAGACCGACGGATCGACAGACGGACACAAAACCAAAGTTGCTCAGGAGGTTATGAAACGTCCAGAAATATGAAAAAAATGACGAAATATGAAATCGGAGCAAAATTTTTTTTTTTTTTTTTACAAAAACTAAACACAATACTTCCGATTTCTAATATTAGAAATTTCTCGGATGTAAAATGGTCAAAAAACCTACCCTGTATGTAATATTTTAGTTTAAAAAAGTAGGTACTCAGAAATTATTTAGAAGTTAAATTATCAAATAAAATTCAGGTCGATTCATTTAAAAATTGAAAGTTGACACCTCAATTTTTCACTTTCGAACCACCCTGTATAAAAAAAAATTCATGACCGAAACCGTATGATTAAAACATGTACCCTTGAATTTTTTATTTTTCAAAAACTCTTTCATGGGCCGGGTAATTTGAGGTGTCCAACTTTGGTGGGACACTCTGTATATCTCGAGCTTTTTAGAACCCGTCCCTAATTTACAAGTAAGTAATATCAACTCGAGTGACATTTGCCCGTATTTCGGGTGAGAGTCGAAGGTTCAGGCGTAAAATATTTCTACAGCCGAAACGGTAACAGATGGGCAAAATCTGATTCTTGTCGACCCCCCTCCCCCTCAACCGATCACACTATTTCAAAAAGTCATCGCCGAAGTTGTGGACTGCCGTCCAGACTTAAGGCTTTCTGGTGTGACGAGTGGAGGTATAGTGATGGATAATTGAGGTTCCCGTCTAGAGTCGTCTTTAGCTTGCCCAGTATCGAGGTATTCTAGCAAGCAGGATAGACTTTTCCTGGTTGAGTTGAGGTCTGCCTCTACTAGGTAGGAGCCTGCGCTGCGGTCGAGTGTTCTTTCCTAGCTGGCCTAAAAACAATAGGTAAAATTCTAAGACCCCAATGAACATGTATATATACTAATAACAATTTTGAATAATCCGGTCGGGTGCTATCGCTTAACAGACAGACAAACGAAAGCCAAATCGTCCAGTACCCAAGTTAAAACAGAACCTCGTCTCTAGTGAGGTCGCTTATTCCTCATGGGGTATGAGTGGACCCCGGATATCCACGCAGAAAATTTCTGCGCTGCCGGGAATCGAACCGAGGTCACCCTGTTTGCTAGCCTACTCCACTCGGCCACAGTGACTACTTAATAAAGTAAGCACAGTGATTCCCATCCTATAATGCTGATGTGCTATAAAATTTCTGAAGAAAAAAAAAAAGCCCTCATTATTAGTTGGGTTCAATACAAAATCTCTTTCTTTTTATAAACATCTTCAAAATTTTGTCTGCGGCTAAGTCCAATATCTTTGGTTTATTCATGCTAAGTGTGCCGCGATGCTAAAAATGTTAAGAACCACTGCTTGGCTATTTTATCTTTCTGGCTGCTCTGGTAACTGTAAAATTGACATTAACAGTGACAGACGAATGAAGTGTCACTGATAATGTCAATTTTACAGTCTGTAATTAATTGGGAACCAGGTTATTTTCTCCACCTATGAAACGTTGAATACAAAAATGCAACTGTATTTTTACAAGCTATAGGTGGTGGCTATTTGTTTTGTCTGGGAAATAGAGAACATCAGAATTTCAATTTTATTTTTTTTTCTTTTATTGTAATAATTAAGTTTACATTGTTTAGAAGTGGGTTGACATGAAACATGGTTGCCTAGACAATCTAAATAGACAATCAGGGTGTAAATAAATAAATGAATAATAATACAGGCAGGCAGCAGAAAAGCCGCAGGCAGCTGAAGAGCCAGATAGCCGGAGGCAACAGAAGAGCCGGAGGCAACAGAAAAGACAGATGTCCAGATGCAGCGGGAGTCACTTAAAGATTTGCACGGCAAGTCTCTGAAAGCAAAAATATAGATAATTATTATTATTAAACACTTTATTGGATATACATAGACATAATTATGTACAGTACAAATAATTATTATAAGAATTAAATAATGGAAAGGAAAAAAATAATGTATACAATAGAGTGGGTCGAAAAATCATTTTATTTTATTTAATTAACGCTATACCCCGGAAAAGTTGTGGCTGGTCGAGATAAGACTTTTGAGCAAAAAAAAATTTTTTTGGACCACGTCTTCCGGTCGCGCAAAGGCTTTCAAAATGGCGAAAATCAAAAAAAAAAAAAAATAATAATAATAAAAAAAAAAAAAAATAAGAAAATTTAAAAAAAAAAATAAGAAAATTTAAAAAAATGTAAAAAAAAATATAATTAATTTTTTTGGTTTGCTATAGCATATAGGTACTAGTTATAAAAAGACCAGACTAGTATAAAGAGATAAAAAAAAAACACCAATGAACCGCCTTTACCGGTCACCTTTCGAACCCGCGACTTCTGGATTACCAGTAAACGTCTTGACTACTGAGATACCGGTAGGGTCTGGATGGAATTCGTCGTATACTCGTACCTATAACTCTTCTTCGTGAGTTCTGGGTCAATTTTTAAGCTGGTCTGAATGATATACATAATGTAAGTACATAGATTTAGAGGATAACTTTTCAAGGCCTTTGCACAACCGGAAGGGTTGGTCCGATTATATTTTTTTTGGTCTCTGTGGATTCTTCAGACCTTCATGCAAGTAATAATTTCTATGGGGAGTCAGATAAATAAAAATTTTACCTATATTTTTCAATTGCTTGAAAAAGGGCAAATTATAGTGAATTTTCGTGAAAGTCACAAATTTCAAGGCCTTTGCGCGACTGGTAAAGATGGTTTCATTGGTGTTTTTTTGAATTCTTTATACTAGTCTTTTTAGAACTAGTATATTCTATAGCAAACCAAAAAAATCAATTATCATTTTTTTTACATTTTTTTTAAAAAATTCTTATTTTTTTTTTTCGCCATTTTGAAAGCCTTTGCGCGACCGGAAGACGTGGTCCAATTTTTTTTTTTAGCTCACAAGTCTTATCTCGAACAGCCACAACTTTTCCGAGGTATAGCGTTAATTAAATAAAATAAAATGATTTTTTGATCCACTCTAATATACAATAAAAAGGAAAAAGAACAGAAAAATATATACAGGGTCTTCATAAAGTCTCACCCAGGCCTAGGTTTCTCGAAAACGACTCAGAATATCAAAAAACGCAAAAACCCGTATTCCTTTATATTTAGGGGGATTGATTTTCAGCCAAATTTTTTTTGTCTACACGGCCCCAGTCAGGCTGGGAATGGACCAACTTTAAAATCTTAAATAGAATGGTATGTCTTGTGGCATATTTTTTTTAAGGTCTTATTGAGAGAAGTTCATTACAATAAATTTTAGTGTGCTACGACTTACCGTTCTCGAGATACAGGGTCGGACGTCCTACGTAATATCCATATATTTTGACCTATAACTCGTTAACCGTAAATTATGGAGAAAATTTTTCTTGTTAATAATAACTCCATATGGCAAGAACTTTCGAACAAGTTAAAACTTGATTTGTTTTTTCATTAAAAATTTTTCGACTGTTCGTCCGGCTGGCTGACGAAACCGACCAGAAACTAACATCAACAGAGCATGTTGAGTTATAACTTGTTCGAAAGGTCTTGTCATAAGGAGTTATTATTAACAAGAAAAATTTTCTCCATAATTTACGGTTAACGAGTTACAGGTCAAAATATATGGATATTACGCAGGACGTCTGACCCTGTATCTCAAGAACGGTAAGTCGTAGCACACTAAAATTTATTGTAATGAACTTCTCTCAATAAGACCTTTAAAAAAATATGCCACAAGACATACCATTTTATTTAAGATTTTAAAGTTGGTCCATGCCCAGCCTGACTGGGGCCGTGTAGACAAAAAAAAATTGGCTGAAAATCAATCCTCCTAAATATAAAGGAATACGGGTTTTTGCGTTTTTTGATATTCTGAGTCGTTTTCGAGAAACCTAGGCCTGGGTGAGACTTTATGAAGACCCTGTATAAACATGTGTCCTAGCTAAAGGGAGGGGTTATTGCCTATGCCAATCTCTTCCACCCAACATTTGGAGTTCCCTATCTAGATATTTCAATAATAATATAAAAAAGAAGCTAAATAAATAAAAATATATACAAACAACATGTTAAAAAAAAAATTAAAATTAATTTATATTTTCCAAGAAATGTTTCTATGAGAAACTTGATTCCCCATAGTTCATCAGGCAATTGATTCCATGATCTTATAGCATTAACAGTAAAACTATTCCCCATATGGTTAGTGCAGTAGAACCTTGATTATCCCATCCTCAACCATGCGGATACTTGATTATCCAGATTAAAAAAAAAAAACACGCTGTTATTGAATAGGTGCATAGCAACGCTGCTACTGATAATCACAGCTCCAAGCGTACATGCATGAAGACATCTTCTTATGATTCCTTGGATCAGGCAGTTCTCAAGTGGTTTTTGCAAGCAAGATCTACCGGACAACCTATCAATGACCTGTTGATGTGTGAAAAGACATTGAAGATTAACAAGAAACTAGGAGGGGACAAAATTTCTTGTTATAATAAAATATATCAAAATACATCTGCTTTTACACAAAATCAAAATTCTTCTTTATTACTTGGTTTTTTAGGGTCCTCTCAATTATCCAGACTTTTATATAGGACCTCGATTATCCAGCATACGGGCATACCCCTAGTAGACATTAATCCAGATAATGAAGGTTCTACTGTATTGTGAGGTGGAATAGAGAGATAAGTGAAGCGAGTATTATGACTGTGGAATGAAGAGTGTATGAAATGATGAGTGAAGATATGGAGGTGAAGCCTCATTCAAAATTCTCCACAGTAAGCCCAATCTCAGATGTTCTAATCTCTTATCAATTTGTAACCATTGAAGATTTTTTCATTTAGCTGAAACATGATCAAATGACTGAAACACAACACAAGCATTCTGAAATGTTTGAAGTAAATTCCCTTTGATGTTTGACATAGCAGCTCCAGTATTCAATCAAAGGAAATATAAGAGAAGTACATAGGAGCTGTTTTGTTTGCAGGGCTAAAACCTTTGCAAATGTTTCAGGGAATGAAACTTTTGATACTTTTCCTTACCAATTTGAACAACCTGAGAGTTCCATTGAAGATCTGGATCTAAAAGTATTCCAAGATTTTTCACACAAGAAGACAAAGGAATAGGCTCAGAAAACAGAAATAACTTGTTGCTTTGGTCTACATAATTTAGGACTCATGGTAATGGAGCTTTGCTGGTGTTTTGATAGTTGGTGGGGGGATGATATCACACTTCAGCATGTTATGATCTGACACACCAGAAACAGGATACCTGGGTTGGCCTCAGCCATCCTCTAGTTGTGTCAACTAATCCATTATTAATTAATAGACTTGATGTTAATAAAAATAGATATTTTTACAAGGGTTTTAGATTTATAATTCCAGATTCTTGAATTCCTTATTGATGATGAAAGAAGAAACAAAATTGAAAATCTCAGAGGGGAAAAAAATCAATGCAACATTGCAGTGGATTTGGGAATATGGAAATAGTGTTAAGTCCCAAGTCCCAGATATCTGGAGGCTCTCCACAGAAAAGATGAGGGTCAGATGACACAAGCCTTGTTTTTTCATTGGGATTTAGTGATACAGGCACAAATAGCACAATGATATGGTAGTGGCAAAGAAGGGAACTGAATTTTTTTGGGATAAACAAGCTTTTAACTAGACAGGCTTGCTGTCTCACAATAGTGATGATCATAAAACCATTCATGCTTATTACATTACTTACTTTACTTTTCATGTCCGGAACAACATATCTTTCATATCTTAGATTGACCAGGGTAACCAGGGTTAGATCTTGTTGGGTACAGGGTTCATCCAATTGATTACAGACAAGGAGATATTCATTTGTCTGCACCTGTCCACAGTGGCAGTCATTATTCTCTTCATATCCCCATTTCAATAGATTACAATAGATTCAATCAAAGGCTGGTGACACTCTAGTTTCCATAGTTCAACCTTGTGGACTTCAGTCACTTCAGTAATGTGAGTACAGCTGTCGATGCTTGTTGTTGTTCAAATAAAACTTTTCTTATTACATTGATATTATTTTTTTTAAATAAATTTCCAATCCTTTGATTGTTAGTTCACTGTATTTTAATAATACACTACTCTTAACTACAAGAAAAGAAAACTAGAAATGTAAAAAATAAAAATTGAGTTAAGGTTATTCCATTATTCCACCCTGCAAAATTCCCTATTTCATAAATAAAATTTCTTTATTCTCTTCTGAAGGGAAATTTTTGAGCTCTGGGTGGGGAAATGGAAAGATTTTATGGATTTTAACCATTTCAAACGTTCGTACAACACAATTTCGCAGGACATAATGTTCTTTCAACACAAATTCACTCAGCATAACGGTCGCACAACATAATCGATTTCGATTATTATGCTGTATGAACTTGTGTTGAACGAACGCACACCAAAACTGAGGGAATTTTTTAAAGGAGGGAATTTCAAAAAAATGTTTACATTACAAAATAAATAATTAACAAAACCATTTCTGTTGAAACACCTATTTTAATGATTAATAAGTCAAGAGCAATATTCCAAACCAATGAATAATATTTTTTATTAATTGTAGGCAAATATTCTGTCACTAACATTATTTTCTATCAAACATTTCTGCTTGATGACATAATAATAGACACCTTCTGAAAACTCCTACATACTGAAGAAGGAGTGACAACTCCTACATCTCTAAAATATCATCTGTCCTACACAAGATCTCAGTTTTTGAAGAACCTTACATAAAACTGATGAATACAACCTTCATAAAATGATAAGAATACCATAAAATTGTTTAAATTTTAAATTGGAATTTACATTTTTTCTGCCCCCAAGTTTAGTACTTTAGTAATAACCTTTCAGATGACTTAAAATTAATTGATATCAATAGAAGAAAACTCTGAACTATTATTGTAGATTTGGCTATCAAAGAAATCAGAATGAAGGTTAGTCAATAAACTTTTGAAATTTTAATTTTCAGCCTAATGTCATATTAGCCAGCATTCATGGTGCATTGAATACATCAGTTCTCATTCTGTCACTTCTTTTTACACAGCTGAATCAGTCTTTAGCCTATTATTATTTTATGTTTAACTTCTCAGTTTACAGCTAGACCATTTGAGATCTGGAGGTTTAACCCTCCATTCACTGTAAACTTACAAAACCTTGATTTGTCCAATTTACGCATACCCACATTAACCGTACCTAGTTTTAAACGTTAGTTGATTTTTTTTTTTTTTTTGTCACTAATACATAAATATAGATTTGAACCCCTTTAACATGGTGCTTTTATTGTTAGTGAACATTTTTAACTTGAAAATCAAAAGTTTTTTATTGTTCAGAAAAAAAATCCATTAATTTTTTACTCATGACTTACAGTTATAGGTATTGATTTAATAAAAAAATTATTTTCATATCTAAAGTGAATTACACAAAATTTCCACATATTAACTCTGCGTAGGGTGCTGTTTGGGATACTGAAAATTGGGGCGTGGTGTGCCTGACAGGTACACGACAGAGAAAATCTCTAAAATCCCTAAAATGTTGTATTAAATTAAAATTTACCAATCATGTTTCTAAGTATTTATTTATGTACAAAAACCATAACAAATCAGAAGGAGGGCACCCAAATAACTAAAGCCTGTGTGTGTCAGATCAGCCTTGCCCTACGCAGGGTTAATTAACTTTTTATTGGTGTTTTTTTTTATAAAGGTAGAAACTTTTTAAAGAATATTTGATTTATTGATGTATACCTATTATATTATCTCTATTTACTTAGGAATCTACATGCTCCTCAGCTCTGGCAGCTGCTAGAAAAAGAGGATATGCTAGCAAGAAACCAAAAAGAAATCAGGACATAATGCGAGATATGTACTTTAAAGTAAGTATTTACATATACATATAAACTCTGTTTTGTATTAATGTAGGCCATACCTAAGAAAAAGTATGCATTTGATTATTAAAGGTGAAAATGATTTTTAAAATAACACTTTTATTATAAAATTAGTATAAAAAAAGAAATTTGTGCAGCATTCTTAGGGTATGCAAAACTGATCCAAAACACTATTATAAGGTGCCACAGACCAAATATGATTTTTTTTAAAATAAATAAATAATATACCTGACTGCTTTTTTTAAAAGAAATTTTTATCTTGTCTAGTATAAGTTTCAAAAATGCAAGGTACTGGGAATAGTCACATTGGCTTCATTGTTAGCTTCAGATTCAATATTCGCTAAAACTAATAATAATACCTAATAAAAAAAAAGGGCATGGCTTTACCCAACAGTATAGCTATGCCTTATTGAATAGTCATTTGATTGCCATTGCCAAGTACAGCAAACAGCTAGTGTTTCATGGAGAAGGTTCTTGCTATCATTACCTGGCATATGCTAGGGATTATTATAAGAGAGGCCTTATCAATTTATCAGTCAGTTTTGTCTCAAGTAGTAGTGGCTAGGTTTTATCTCATGATAGATGCTTGTGTGATAGGTATATTGAACATTTAGTTTAGTGCTTGTGCATCTCTGAATGTTTGAGCTCTGTTGATAAAATGAGCTTAATTTTCATTTTATCTTAATAATCATGTATTTTTTTCATTTACTTGGATACTTTAGTAGATAATTCTTTTTTTTTTAATCAAGAATTTATCTCTGTAAGCTGTCTTGAAAATTGATATTTTCGTTTTTTTTATGTTTAAATCTTTCATAAGTATATGAAATAGGTGAGTAATTATTTTTTCTCCAAACATTACTTGATTTTTGAATCCACAAATTTTTATAGATAATGGATTTTTGCAAAAAAAACCTGAATTTGAAAATCAAATGCATAATATACAAATTTACAAATGATAACATTGAGTCTGAGCTTTTCAATCAAAAGATCTTTCTTATCTATCCACTTGTAGAGTAAGTCTGAAACAATTGTTAATTGCTTTCTAAAGTAATATTTTGTACCTGTTTTTTTTAGGCTCAGCAGAGCAAAGATTTGATCATGAAGCCTACAGGAATTATCTATGATGACTCAATGACACAGCATGTATGTCTGTGGGACTCTAGCTACCCTGAGTGTCCCGAAAGATATAGCCGAGTCCTTCAAAGGTAAAGTTGTCAGTGCAGATAATGTGGGATAAGTCAGTTCCTGCCATTATGGTGAAGAAAATTTATAATGGAATAATGAGACTTAAATAGTCCTTATCGGGCAGTATAAATAAGGCGATATTATTATTATTATTATCAGTTGTCACACCCTTGTTTAATGTAATTGATAAATTCGTTTATAAATTATGTATATTAAACAGAACTCGCGGAGGAGCACTAACCAACTTATTTGTGCTGTTAGTGTGTTTATCAATGACATTTTTATAAATCAAATTGATGAATAATTCTGGGTATTACCTAACCATTGACTAAAATAAAGTGTTGATTAAATAGCAGATAAGTGTGACAGTGTTGATAAACAAAACCTTGGTGTTTTTCCAATGCATGAAATTATGTCTCAGTAATTTAAAGCAACTCTAATTGAAATAATTAATAGTTACTATAATACTTCACTATTGATTACAGGTGTAAAGAACTTGGTTTGGTACAACGATGCAAGTACATTCAACCGAGAGAAGCCACTCAGGAAGAAATTCTGAAGAAACATTCTCCAGAACAAATTGAAATTCTTGCCAGAACTGAAGGAAATAACAACCTTGATGAGCTGGAAACTCTGTCCTCTCACTATGATGCTATTTATATTCATCCGGTAAGAGTGATTCAAAATATTCTTGGATGTTCGGGGTCCCCTCATACCTCGTGAGGAAAAATGAGTAGTTACTTGTTTGAGTAACGACCAGTGGCGGCATTACAAGAGTAAAAAAAATGTAATAGAATTCGAAAAGTGAAGGAGGCTCTTAGTAATGCTGCGCTACGCACAAAAATTGTAAAGAGGCCTTGTGTTTCACCACAAAAAAAAAAAAAAAAAAAATCATCAAGCAAAACGGGCGTTTCGCGGGAGAACACCTCTCAGAAACTACAGTGCTTACATAATGGTAAATATAGTTTGTATGTATTTTATCGTCTTGAAAAGTATGTATGTACTCAAGTCACTTTTCCTTGTTTATTATGTTCCCAGACTTCGTACAAGCTGTCACTTCTGGCCGCAGGGTCTACGATAGAATTGGTGGATAATATCTGTAAAGGCGTCATCAAAAATGGAATGGCAATCGTTCGGTGAGTATGAAGATTTGTCAGATTTACATTAGAAGTCTCCGTGGTAGAGTGGAGTAGACCACTAGGCTTGCACGCTTGGTGACCTGGGTTTGAATCGCGATTGGGTAAAAAAAAAATCGACTGAATTTCCAGGGTACAATCATACCTTGTGAGGGGAAATGAATTGATACTTGTATGATTAACGACCAGTGGCGGCATTACCAGCGTAAAAAGATTTAGCAAAGTAATGTAGGCTCTTAGTAATATTGTGCTACCCACAAAGATTGTGAAGAGGCTCTTGCTTTATCATCATCATAAATAATTCACAGATTAATAGTTAGGTAGGTACTTTACTTCATAGGAGTCTTGTTCAAGTGTCTTTTAGAAGAAGAAGAAAAAAAAAAAAAGTGAAAGCCGCCGCAAGCTCAAGGGCACAATGTCTTAAATCTAGGTGTGGAACTCATTCCGGTTCACTTGATGTAGAATTCTTACATATTTAAACTTATTGATCAGGCATTATAGAAGCCAAAAAAAAGGAGAAACATAACCACTCTCTGCCAGGTTTTTGATCCTGAATTCACCCATCAGAAATCGCTGCGGCGATTGCTTCTTCAACAACGTAGCAGTCTCTTCCACCCAGCCTATTATAATAATAATTATAATAAATCATTTTTTTACGAGTATTTTTCTTTTTTTTGTATACAAAGACCCATCCTAAGGCTGGTTGTCGTTAAACAGGGATAAAACCAGTGTCTCCCTAGAGGACTATAAACAGAGAACAGACTAGCCAACCCTTACAAGCCAGGCTAGCTTGCAGTTTCCTAAGGGTTTAATGGCTTATACAGAAAAATCCAAGTCCTCATGATGGTTGATCGCACATAGAAATATGTGGTTCAGGACGAGCCAACTTTGAAATAAAGTTGGCTGGAGACCATCACTCCCCCCTCCAGCTGTAGCCAAACTGGCTACAACAACAACAAGCCATTTTTATTTGGCTTCTAAGATTTGAATGTATGGAATTTCGTGTTTTGTTCCTTAGCCCCCCCGGACACCACGCCATGAAGAGTGAGTACTGCGGCTATTGCTTCTTCAACAACGTAGCCTATTATAATCCCAGCCTATTATAATAATAATTATAATAAATCATTTGTTTTATTTTTCATATATTTTTGAAGCACATCCTAAGCCATTTTTATCTGGCTTCTAAGATTTGTATGTACGTAAGTTCGTGTTTTGTTCCGTAGCCCCCCCGGCCACCACGCCATGAAGAGCGAGTACTGCGGCTATTGCTTCTTCAACAACGCGGCCCTGGCGGCCCAGCAGGCTCTGGACTCGGGGGCCGCGGGCCGCGTCCTCCTAGTGGACTGGGATGTGCATCACGGCCAGGCCACGCAGCAGATGTTCTATCACGATAACAGGTATTCATTTTGTGACTTTTTTTTTTGTGTTTTTTTTGTGTGTTTTTTTTTTTTTTTAGATGAGTGTTTCACAGTCTTTTCTTAGAGGGTTGAACAGGGAGTAGGCCAGCAGTCTGGCTGGGGGATAAGAACGGTTCAGAGCCATAAATTAATATGGGCAGCATAATATGTTCGTCGCAAGCGACGCCCCGCACCTAGGTTTCCCCTTACAGCGGTAATAACTGCGTCATCACGGTAGCCAATCTTATCTGCCGTGGGACTATAAACAGGGAGTAGACCAGCATTGGTTTGGTTCTGGGGCCCTTGTCAATTATTAGCCCCCTTGTAAAGACAGTGGTAGTAGTGCTGAGTCATTTCTCCACTGTCTGGCTATCATCGTTCACGATGACGCCACCCTATGATGAATGCTTACAATTACAATTACTTTATTTATACCCGGTTCCAGTCCGGTTTCAGCGTAGATTTAGTAAAGCGAGTTTGAGATATCACGAAAGTGATTACCACAAATATGATAACTTACTTTATTTATACTGCCGGTGTAGGAATAAGGGCCGAATTATGAAACAGAATTAGTTGGTGGACACTATCCCTTAACTTTCACTTTGACAACAACTGTAGAGGTCATATCTAAGCCGAGCTTTGTAGCTGTATATTCTCTCTGTGGCGTAACGGAACTGTAGCCAGCCTTCGTAGCGGAAAATCTTGTTTTATAATACCTATCGGTCAGCTGATAAATTCTAAGGGTCGGCTTCGATTTACTAATTCTGTTTCATAATACGGCCCTAAAAAGTCCCTTTTTCCTAGCAGTTTAAACAATGTCTCATTTGTTTGTTTGGTCTTTAGTGCCAGAACTAAAACGGGTGTATTCAACGTGCCATCGACATTTTTCAAAAATATATTAAACAATCTTGAGAACCGCATGAGATTAAATTAAAAGAGCTATAGATTATAGAACATTAATGATGGCAAATAACCTGTACTAATATCCCTCAAAAGATTTTACTCTAAGCCTGTTACACTCTGTATATTCCCAGAGTTGTCTACTTCTCGATACACCGCTACGAGCATGGAACATTCTGGCCTAACCTGCGGGAGTCCGACTATGATTATGTGGGGGAGGGAGCCGGCAGGGGGTACAACTTCAACATTCCTCTCAATCAGACGCGGATGAAAGACATGGATTACCTGGCTGTGTTCCACCAGGTGCTTCTGCCCCTGACTGCAGAGGTGAGGACATAACAACTATAAGTTATTTACAAGTAAAAAAAAAGGAAAAAATATGTTTTTTAAACTGATTGTTATGCTGTAATTTTTAGCAACCTACCATATGGTGGGCAGCATGAATATTTGTATAAAAATAAATATTATTCTTGTTATTTTTGTGTTGATCACAATCGTAATATCACAAATACTCAAACTCGCTTAACTAAATATTTGCTTAACTTGGGACTTGAACCACTGACCGCCGATTACAAGTCCGTATGGATCATTGTGTATGGATCAATCTACTAAGGTTGGTCAATGGTACCATTTATCATCCTCTCCACCAATGCCAATTAGGTTAGCTCCTCCGCGATTAGCTCTGTGGTTAAACACTCGCTTCCTATGCGAAAGGTCTCGGGCTCGATCCAACGTGCCGACAAAAAATTGTATTATTAATTTCGTTACAATTGTTTGTAAGGAATATCTTCCGGTGCGGAAGTATTGTGTCACTTCTCGCCCATCAGAGGGGAGGCATACTACGGGATGGGCAAGCTACAACACCGACCACAAGCGGCTACAGTGTCTCCTGTTTCATGGCTACGAAATAAAAAAGGCTGTGAAACACTCATCTTTTAAAAAAAAAAAAAAAACGAAACAGCTTCCGTGGTGTGACCGTGGTGACTACTGGCCGTGGTCCAGAGAATCGATCCCGGGCTGGGCAAATTTTTCTGACGAAAAATTCTGTTCCCTTCGAACACGTAAGGGTAGCATTTCCGGTCCAAACCAGGCTGGTTGAGGTTAATGTGGATAGCTGGTACGATGCCCAGCGAATGGAGGTAAAACCTCCGTCCTGAATGAACTAACTATTACGTTAAAACCAAATTGAATTAATTGCTGAGAATAGATCTCATTACACGGTAGTATTAATTGTATAGAGTTTACAATGATATCCTACGACCAAGTTAGATAATATGTAGTAGCACCCTCCGCCAGGAGAGAAAACCCCGTCCTTAATAACTCAATCAAGAGAAATGAGGACAAATTGTTCATGGTAGGAGTCTAGAAACTGAACCTAAGTGTCCATGTAATTCTTCCACCACCGTGTGATAGGTATCTGTGTTTGATGTTTCATCCTTCAACTTTAATCTGTTTCAGTTTGAGCCGGATCTTATTATTGTATCGGCCGGTTACGATGCTGCCATTGGATGTCTCGAGGTACTTATCTCTTCTCCTATTCCTTCTTATCTAATTTCAGTTTGCGCCTCATCTCATAGTAGTATCTGCCGGTTATGACGGGGCATTGGGCGACGAAAAGGTAGTTTTATCTTTTGAATGATTGTTTTTTTGGGGGCTCAGCATGTGAGACAAAGGGTGCTTTTTGTGAAGAAATGGCTATTTCATTGAAGAAATAAGAAAGGATTTAATTTTTTTTTCTTTTTTTCATTAATTAAAATACTGATTCATAGATGTTTTATCTATGAATCTGCTCTGGCATATCCGCTGTCCTCTTCATGATTGAATTTGGGGACGCAAGAGCTAAGCAATATCTATATCAGCTTTATAGGTGATTCAAAGAGAGAACGCTTGAAAGAGAACATTGAGGGTTCTTTCCCTGCCTTCTCTCTCTCTGAAATTCTCAAGATATAGTTTTATTTATGCTTCTGTTTTGCACATCCTGTGGTATTTTCGATGTTAAGTCCAGTGGCTAGATAATGAAATAGAGGTCTTTCTTGCATGAGATCAGGTCCAATATTTTTTTTTACGTGGTTTGGAATATTGATGTGATTTGGAATATTTCACGACAAAAATAATTTTGTTTAATTTATATATTTTTTCTTTGTACCTACATTGTTTATTCCAATAAATAAATAAATAAATGTGTTTTTTTGTTTTATTATTAGTATCATAATTTTTGTGGGCAGCGCAAAATTACAGGAATTTTTCCTCGAATATCCTAGTATCTTATCTTAAAAACATCTTGAGCATGTTTGGCTTTGTGTCTGTCTCTTATTTTCATGCGCAAATCTCAGAAACTACTGAACGGATTTCTTCCAAATTTTGTACACATATGTAAGAGACGTGCTGAAGATGGTTCCATTTTAAATTTTTGACTTCAAACTAGTGAATGTTGGAGATAGAGGAAATGCATGGGCCTGACCTTTAACTTTTCACTTAAACTCTTATGTCTCGTGAACGGTATATCCGATTTTAATTAAGTTCTGTATGTGAATACGTACGTATTAATGTTTTACCCATAACGTTTGTAAATTTTCTTGTATAAATTACTATCGTAAAGAAAGGTCTTCTTTAACTTGCCGCTACATTAGGACATTAGGAATGATTTTTGATACATTTTGCTTCTCTTTATTGAATTTCAGGGCGAAATGGAAATAACTCCAGCGTGCTACGCTCACCTGTTGCACAGCTTGACCAGCTTTGCTCAGGGAAAAGTTGCTGTCATTTTAGAGGTACCTGGAACTTTTATATTTGATTTTATTTTAGACTAGCGGGCTGTCGCCCGCTTTGCGGGCCGAGGCATGGCCGTGAAAGCAAAAATCCTTTTTTGACAATGGCAGGTGTTGTAGTGGGAATTTCGAAAAATCCCGTCTTATTGCACATCTAGACTATAAGACAAAGCTACCTACCAAATTTCAGCTTCCTAGGACTTACGGTTTGGGCTGTAGAGCGATGATCAGTCAGTCAGTGGTCAGTCAGTCAGTGACTTTGACATTTATATATTAAGATCATACAATATAAGTACTCGTATGTGATAAATATCATTACAATGAAAATTCGATTTTTATGTGTCCAGGAGAGGTTATTTATCGTATGGCTTTATTACACATCTCAAAGTGTAATAAAGCCATACGAACCCCGCGCCGACAAAAATTTGTATTCTTAATTTGGTTACAATTGTTTGTAAGGGATACCTTCCGGTGCGCTCGTGTTGACCCAGCACCTAAATGGGAAGTATTGTGTCACTTCTCGCCCATCAGAGGGGAGGCATACTACGGGATGGGCAGGCTACAACACAGACCACAAGCGTCTACAGTAGCTCCTGTTTCATGGCTACGAAATAAAAAAGGCTGTGAAACATTCATCTTTTTTTTTAAAAAAAAAAAAAAAAAAAAGTGAGAAGACATCTGTAATAAACTTGATCAGGAAAAAAAAACAAGGGGAATCCAAACCTATTGCGACAAGAGGAATGGAGTTGCTCTTTTTTATATTATTTATACTGATTTAGTTTCTGTTCATAAGGGAAGATTTTCTCTCTTTTTTACTGATATTTTCCAGGGTGGATACTGTTTGAAGTCACTGTCTGAAGGGGCAGCCCTGACTTTACGCGCCCTACTAGATGACCCCTGCCCCAATTTAGAACCTCTTGGAGCGCCTTCAGAAAGGTTAGTAACTTAGTATTAAATAAATAAAAATGTGGTATTTACAGTTTTTGATCTTGGGCAGTCAAAGTTGACTAATTAATTAATTCCGTGTCCGTGAGATAGGTATTGATACCTAAATCACGGTGGTGAGAGGATTATATGGACGACCAGATCCAATGTCTAGGCTCCTTACATGTCCATTGATTCTATTTGGTTTTAACGTCCTACCTTGAGGTAGACAGGACGGGGGTTTTACCCTCAATTCGCTGGGAACCGTAGCAGCTACCCACATTAACATCACCCAGCCTGGGTAGGGCCGGAATTGCCAGCCTCACATGTTCGGAGGGAACAGAATTTTCTGTGCGAAAAGTCTGCTCCAATCGAACTCAGGATCTCTGGACTACGGGCAGTAGTTACGCCACGAAGGTTGGCGTAAAGTTGACTAATCAGTAGGGAACTTGAAATACAGGGTGGAGCGCGGGAGACAGATGGAATTAATAGAGGCGTAATGCGCAGCAGGGGTCTGTTAGGGGGTTCATTTGAAAGAGGAAAATGAGAAGTGTTTGATTTGTAGCTAATCAGACGGCGCAATTTTTTGGTCTGTGGAACATCGTACGTTTTGCGTTAGAGCCTACTTTGAGAATGGCCGCTCGATTGTACGCGTGTAACGTTTGCAGTCGCCAGATTTGGGCTCTTGCCATTTTTTCCTTTGGGTCTACCTCAATTCCAAGGTTTTTTTTTTTTTTTTTTTTTTTTTTTTTTTTTTATGGAGGGAAAAATTTGCTTTTTCAAACACAGGCGTAGTTTGGCAATTTAGGAGCCTGTGAAAGGGTTTTCTACCCTCTAAAAAACCCCCCAGGAATTCTCTAGTTTTGGTTTTTGCCCCGGAACCGATTTCTCATTACTTCGGGGAATTCCAAGGTTTACAATGATCGTCCCAGGACCATAGAAGACCTCAAGAACAATATCAGGGCCAACATCGCCGAAATTCCTGTGATTTTCACAGGAATTTCGGAAGAGTTCACGAAAACTTTAGGGAACGGCTTGATCAGTGTAATCAGAGTGTGGTGTCCATTTGCCAGATACGCTGTTGAAATACAAATAAATCTAAATTTCTAATGCTTACATGTGAGAAAAAATAAAAAAGTTTGACAATTTTTCATAAATTAGTTTTGTTTTTTCATGTAGAACTCAGCATTGGACAGTGTTAAATTCTATGGTCCGAGTTGACATCATGGTCTTTTCGGTGACATAGGGAATTCTGGCAAACACATGTTTCAAGAGAGTTGCAGGATAGCTTTGTTTCTTTTCATAGAATCACTCTGCAGCATTTGTTTCTTGGACGTTTGAATTTTATCTTGCATGTCATGGTAGGAAAATGGGTCCAATCTCTAAAAATACTGCCAGGTTTGAAAGTAAATTTTTTGTGATCATTATTTTTTTTTCCAGCATAACGGAAACAATCCTCAACTGTATCTACGAGCACCGCCCCTACTGGAGCTGCTTCAAGTTCCAGGACACGCCCCCCTCGGCGCCTCTATACACACCCCAGGCCCAGTTCAGGTACGAAGGCAACCCCAAGCAGGAGGTCTACGAGACGCGCAACTGCTATCCTGTGCAGAGCTCCGCCTTCATACGAGTCTGTGACGAGAGACTGGACGCGCTGAGAGCGAGTAAGTTCCAGTGACACAAAAGATGTTTTTACACTTTATTAATAAGGACATAACATATACAACACAGATAATTACAAATTAAAAAATAATTATAAATGTGTTTCTTTGTGTTATTATGTCACATTTTTAGTGGCTAGCGCAGAATTATAGGACTTTTCCATATCTCTAAATATACTAATATCTTATTTTTGCCTATGATTCCGCCACTGGTCGCTGCTCACATTGAAGCAGCTACTCCTTTTTCCTCACGAGGTGTGAGTGGACCCCGAAATAATTACAAATTAATGTACAATATAAGAAGAATTAAAAACAGAAAAAATGAAGAAAAAATTATATACATATGTCCTAACTCAAGGGCGGGGTTATTGCCATTGGCAATCTCTTCTACCCAATCCTTGTTTATAAACAATTGAGATCAAGCTTTATTACATTTTTAAATAATAATAATAATAATACTCTTTAGTACCACCAGGCGAGGTTAATGCTCAAAGCATTTTCTACTACCTAACTCTCAGAGTCTTGTTATTATGTGGTCACAAACTCAAATAAAAGAGGAAAAATTAATGCATTCGGTGGGATTTGAATCAACGGATCCTAACGCTACCTGGATTAGCAGACTAGCGCATTAACCACTTGACTACCAATGCAAGGTTTATGTACAAATAACATAGTATTCATACCAATGTTAGTATTCCTAGTATACTTTTTTAATTTTAGCTAGTAAAACTTAGATTAAATTTGATTTAAGATACGTAATTAGCATATAAGTTTGTACACATACAAAACGAAAAAAAGATTATATTTAGAAGAACGTCCATCACGACCGAAGCCGCTACTGGTAATCACTCACAATCACACTTAAAGGTAGTAAATAGCATCCATTTTTCCTTGTGCTGGTAATGCTGCCCTTATACTTGCAGCATTACCACGCTGTATGATGAGACTTATTCTTTGTATTAGGTACATTTTGGCCCTCTTGTCACCGGTCTTCTCAATCATACAAAATGTATCTTTTAGTACAATAAAATTGAAATTAAAATTTAATGCTCGAGCTATTGTGAGAAATTTTCGCTGTTAACCACAACAACTGTATGGTGTTTTGCTGATTTTTGTTTCAGGTACTAGACTTCTTGCTCCACCTCACAAAGTCAGTCTTGTTTACAACGAACTCATGCTTAAACATCTCAATATCAAAGAATTGTGAGTATGATTTCATTTGTAGAAACATTTTAAGTCAGTATGTTTATTTCTAACAGTTATGGTATTAAAAAAAAAAAGATAAAGAAAAGATGAGTGTTTCACAGCCTTTTTTATTTCGTAGCCATGAAACAGGAGCTACTGTAGTCGCTTGTGGTCTGTGTTGTAGCCTACCCATCCCGTAATATGCCTGCCCTCTGATGGGCGAGAAGTGACACAATACTTTCCATTTAGGTGCTGGGTCAACACGAGCGCACCGGAAGGTATCCCTTACAAATAACTGTAACCAAATTTTGAATACAATTTTTTGTCGGCGCGTGGGTTCGAACCCGGGACCTTCCGCATGGCAAGCGAGTGCTTAACCACTGAGCTAATCGCGCGCTCAGTGGTTATGCATATACAATTATACACACTGGACAAATAGTATGGGTACATCTGTGATTCCTATGAAATTATCGTATGTATTATCTCAAAAAAAGTATGGATGAAAATTTTTAAAACAGATTATGGTCATGTCATAAATTTAATAAACAGAAAGTTTTTGCTACTAAGCTTCATACATGAAGCTATAAAATATATGATAGTATCTTCAATGGATCTTTGATGTTTCCAGGGACCATCCAGAAAAGCCTAGTAGAATATCCAACATCTTTGAGAAACACAAAGAATTTGGACTTTTGGACAGAGTTCATTTACTCGAGGTTAGTGAGTATATTGTTGACTTGTAGAGTATGAAGAGGTTACGGGGTTTGTAAAATCACATCGAGTTCGAGTCGATGTGATATCACGAAAGTGAATAACACAAATATGATAACTTTTTTTTAGATAACTATCAATTGACTTTGTAAGCTATGTAAGCCTAATGAACATTTTAACTAACTATAGCTTGGTAGTCAAGTGGTTAACATTAATTTGAGTTTGTGACCACATAATAAGAAGACTCTGAGGGTTGGGTGGTAGAAAATGCTTTGAGCATTAACCTCGCCTGGTGGTTACCTTCCACTATAGAGTAGTATTATTATTGGTTTTAGTCAAGTTTTTATGCGGCAGTTTTGCAACAGTGGCAAATATTGTTTACTTATGTTACAAGCTCTACTTATGATTTTTTTTTAAAATTATTATATCTACTTATGATGTGTTCAAAGAAAAGATTAATAAAGAAATTATAATCTGCACCTAAATGTTGGTCTGACCAACATTAACTAAAAGTAGATGAATGTGTCCAATCATCAATTTTGCAACGAAAATTCAAAATTTAATGACCAAGTAGAAGTTTAATGGGTCAAACATACATATTATAAGAGACCAATAAGACTAATTTTATTACTAATTAATTAGTGTAGTAATTAGAAGAAGAAGAAGAGACTAAGTACCTACATGTGTTTCAGTCTCGCGTCGCCACAGATGAAGAGATAAGACTCGTCCACACGGACGAACACATCCAGAACATCCAAAGTCTGGACGAGCTGAGTCCACGTGAGTTGCTGAAGAAACAGACGGAGTACGAGTCAATCTATCTACATCCCAGCACCCGGGAGAGCGCCTACCTTGCTGCTGGGTGTCTCCTACAGGTAGAATAGAATAGAATGTTCAGTGGAACCTGGATATAAGAGAAACCTCGATCTAAGAGAATAATTTCCAGGTCCCATTTACCTCTCTATAAGGGAAAAAAAAAAATCGCCTGGTGGTTACCTTCCACTAAAGAGTGTTATTATTATTATAAGCTGTTTTTTTTTTTTTTGCTTCCCGATAGTCTTTAGCCAAATCCTCTACTGAAACTCCAACTCAACAATTCTTCATTTTTTAGATCCTCTATTCACTTGATTCATTCCATTTCCTTTAACCACCACATTTTAAAACTCTAAAATCTTTTTCACTCAGGTTTCACATGTTACATTTGGTAACCTTAATATCTTAATCTCAAACTTGGCGGTATTTTCTGTGAAAATAGACCCCTCTGTTGTTAATGTAGAACTATTAAATTTTTATTATTTTATTCATAAAAGGAGTTAGTGTTGAATGGAGAGAGTTCTGACTTACTATAACTTCCAGGTGGTTGATAGTGTGTTGAATGGAGAGAGTGCTCACTTACTATAACTTCCAGGTGGTTGATAGTGTGTTGAATGGAGAGAGTGCTCACTTACTATAACTTCCAGGTGGTTGATAGTGTGTTGAATGGAGAGAGTGCTCACTTACTATAACTTCCAGGTGGTTGATTGTGTGTTGAATGGAGAGAGTGCTCACTTACTATAACTTCCAGGTGGTTGATAGTGTAATGAATGGAGAGAGTGCTCACTTACTATAACTTCCAGGTGGTTGATAGTGTGTTGAATGGAGAGAGTGCTCACTTACTATAACTTCCAGGTGGTTGATAGTGTGTTGAATGGAGAGAGTGCTCACTTACTATAACTTCCAGATGGTTGATAGTGTGTTGAATGGAGAGAGTGCTCACTTACTATAACTTCCAGGTGGTTGATAGTGTGTTGAATGGAGAGAGTGCTCACTTACTATAACTTCCAGGTGGTTGATAGTGTGTTGAATGGAGAGAGTGCTCACTTACTATAACTTCCAGGTGGTTGATAGTGTGTTGAATGGAGAGAGTGCTCACTTACTATAACTTCCAGGTGGTTGATAGTGTGTTGAATGGAGAGAGTGCTCACTTACTATAACTTCCAGATGGTTGATAGTGTGTTGAATGGAGAGAGTGCTCACTTACTATAACTTCCAGGTGGTTGATAGTGTGTTGAATGGAGAGAGTGCTCACTTACTATAACTTCCAGGTGGTTGATAGTGTGTTGAATGGAGAGAGTGCTCACTTACTATAACTTCCAGGTGGTTGATAGTGTGTTGAATGGAGAGAGTGCTCACTTACTATAACTTCCAGATGGTTGATAGTGTGTTGAATGGAGAGAGTGCTCACTTACTATAACTTCCAGGTGGTTGATAGTGTGTTGAATGGAGAGAGTGCTCACTTACTATAACTTCCAGGTGGTTGATAGTGTGTTGAATGGAGAGAGTGCTCACTTACTATAACTTCCAGGTGGTTGATAGTGTGTTGAATGGAGAGAGTGCTCACTTACTATAACTTCCAGGTGGTTGATAGTTGATTGAATGGAGAGAGTGCTCACTTACTATAACTTCCAGGTGGTTGATAGTGTGTTGAATGGAGAGAGTGCTCACTTACTATAACTTCCAGGTGGTTGATAGTGTGTTGAATGTAGAGAGGGCTCAATTACTATAACTTCCAGGTGGTTGATAGTGTGTTGAATGGAGAGAGTGCTCACTTACTATAACTTCCAGGGTGTTGATAGTGTGTTGAATGGAGAGAGTGCTCACTTACTATAACTTCCAGGTGGTTGATAGTGTGTTGAATGGAGAGAGTGCTCACGGAGTCGCCATCATCAGACCTCCCGGACATCACGCAGAATCAGATGAGCCCTGTGGCTTCTGTATCTTCAATAATGTTTCAGTGGCGGCTAAGTAAGTATATCTACCTTATTTCAATTAGAATTGCTTTCTTTATATTTTTGTCTGAGACCAATAAGTCCCACTACCTAGTAACCAAAAAATCGGCGTTAAGTATGTGATTAAAAACTGTTAGATTGAACTCAATACAAACATTTTTTTTTTTAAAGATGAGTGTTTCACAGGCTTTTTTATTTCGTAGCCATGAAACAGGAGCTACTATAGACGCTTGTGGTCTGTATTGTAGCCTACCCATCGCGTAGTATGCCTCCCCTCTGATGGGCGAGAAGTGACACAATACTTCCCAATTAGGTGCTGGGTCAACACGAACGCACCGGAAGGTATCCCTCACAAACAATTGTAACCAATTGAAGAATACAATTTTTTGTCGGCACGGGGGATCGAACCCGGGACCTTCCGCGTCCCGGGTTCGGCAAGCGAGGACTACTCCTCTATTTTTATCTCATGATTCCTCTCAGTCTGGCTGGGGGACTATAAACAGGGAGTAGACCAGCATTGGCTTGATTCTGGGGGCCCTTGTCAATTATTAGCCTCCTTGTAAAGACAGTGGTAGAGGGGCTGAGTCATTCCTCCACTGTCTGGCTACCATCGTTCACGATGACGCCAGCCTATGATGATGATGATGACTCCTCTCCGTGTGGCTCAGGTACGCTCTGGAGAGCCACGGCTTGTCCCGGGTGCTGATCCTGGACTGGGATGTGCACCACGGGAACGGGACCCAGGCTATGTTCTACCATGACCCGCGTGTCCTCTACATCTCTGTGCACCGCTACGACCACGGCGCCTTCTTTCCCCACTCGGAGGACGCGGGACCCCACAACGTAGGGGAGGGCAAGGGCGAAGGATTCAATGTGAATGTCGGCTGGAATAAGGTACGTGAATGTCGGGCGGCTTGAGGTATGTGAATGTCAGGAGGCTTGAGGTATGTGAATTTCGCTTGGTCTACGATCATGGCGGTTTTTTTATTCAGTACCAGGATGTCAGCTGGAATAAGGTACGTGAATATCAGGCAACTTGAGGTATGTGAATGTCAGGCCAATTTTTTATTCAGTACCAGGATGCGGGAACCCATGACGTAGGGGAGGGCAAGGGAGAAGGATTCAATGTGAATGTCGGCTCGAATAAGGTGTGTGAATGTCAGGAGACTTGAGATATGTGAAATGTGAATGTTAGGAGACTTGAGGTATGTGAATGTTAGGAGACTTGAGGTATGTGAATGTTCGACGACTTGAGGTATGTGAATGCCAGGAGGCTTGAGGTATGTGAATGTCAGGCCAATTGAGATATGTGAATGTCGCTTGGTCTACGATCATGGCGGTTCTTTTTACTTACTCGCAGGATGCGGGAACCCATAACTTAGGGGAGGGCAAGGGGGAAGGATTCAATGTGAATGTCGGCTGGAATAAGGTACGTGAATGTCAGGCGGCCTGAGGTATGTGAATATCAGGAGGCTTGAAGTATGTGAATGTCAGGCCAATTGAGATATGGGTATGTCAGGCGGATTGAGGTATGTGAATGTCAGGAGGCTTGAGATATGTGAATGTCAGAAGACTTGAGGTATGTGAATGTCGCTTGGACTACGATCATGGCGCCTTCTTTCCTCACTCGTAGGACGTGGGACCCCACAACGTAGGGGAGGGCAAGGGGGAAGGATTCAATGTGAATGTCGGCTGGAATAAGGTACGTGAATGTCAGGCAGCTTGAGGTATGTGAATGTCAGGCGACTTAAGGTATGTGAATGTTAGGTGAGGTATGTGAATGTTAGGCAACTTGAGGTATGTGAATGTCAGGAGACTTGAGGTATGTGAATGTCTGGCGACTCGAGGTATGTGAATGTCAGGCGACATGAGGTATGTGAATGTCAGGAGGCTTGAGGTACGTGAATGTCAGGAGGCTTGAGGTATGTGAATGTCAGACCAATTGAGATATGTGAATGTCGCTTAGTCTACGATCATGGCGGTTCTTTACTCACTCGCAGGATGCGGGAACCCATAACGTAGGAGAGGGAGAAGGATTCAATGTGAATGTCGGCTGGAATAAGGTACGTGAATGTCAGGAGGCTTGAGGTATGTGAATGTTAGGAGACTCTAGGTATGTGAATGTCAGGCGACTAGAGGTATGTGAATGTCAGGCGACTTGAGGGATGTGAATGCCAGGAGATTTTAGGTATGTGAATGTCAGGAGGCTTGAGGTATGTGAAAGTCGCTTGGTTTACGACCACGGCGCCTTCTTTCCTCACTCCCAGGACGCGGGACCCCACAACGTAGGGGAGGGCAAGGGGGAAGGATTCAATGTGAATGTCGGCTGGAATAAGGTATGTGAATGTCAGGCGACTGGAGGTATGTGAATGTCAGGAGGTTTGAGGTATGTGAATGTCAGGCCAATTGAGATATGTGAATGTTGCTTGGTCTACGATTATGACGGTTTTTTACTCACTAACAGATGCGGAAACCCATAACGTAGGGGAGGGCAAGGAAGAAGGATTCAATGTGAATGTTGGGCGGCTTGAGGTATGTGAAATGTGAATGTTAGGAGACTTGAGGTATGTGAATGTCAGGCGACTTGAGGTATGTGAATGTCAGGTGACTTGAGGTATGTGAATGTCAGGCGACTTGAGGTACGTGAATGTCAGGTGACTTGAGGTATGTGAATGTCAGGTGACTTGAGGTATGTGAATGTCAGGCGACTTGAGGTATGTGAATGTCAGGCGACTTGAGGTATGTGAATGTGAGGCGACTTGAGGTATGTGAATGTCAGGCGGCTTGAGGTATGTGAATGTCAGGAGACTTGAGGTTTGTGAATCTCAGGCCAATTGAGATATGTGAATGTCGCTTGGTCTACGATCACGGCGCCTTCTTTACTCACTCGCAGGACGCGGGACCCCACAACGTAGGGGAGGGCAAGGGGGAAGGATTCAATGTGAATGTCAGATATGTGACTTGAGATATGTGAAATGTGAATGTTAGGAGACTTGAGGTATGTAAATGTCAGGAGAATTAAGGAGAAGCCATGATAAAAAATAGAACCAACCTCAGTAGCTTTATCAGTAAGAGGTGGACTCGTAACCTGGAGGTCGGTGGTTTTTAACTCCTGGTATGGCAAATATTTAGTAAAACGAGTTGAAGTACCTGTGAGATCTTGAATTAAATCAACTCAAATGTGAAAACTTTTATAATTATTGTAATATTTTTTCAACATTTCAGAAAGGAATGAGTGATCCCGAGTACACGGCAGTATTCCAGCAGGTTATCCTGCCGATAGCGTATCAGTTCAACCCTGAGCTTGTCTTGGTGTCGGCGGGATTTGATGCCTGTGTTAACGATCCTTTAGGAGGTACGTGTAGAATCCTACAAGCTTTGGGTTGTTTATTTAAAAAAAAAAAATATTCGACAGTCTAAATATCTCAAAAGTAAAAAATCGGAGAATCGCAACCCCACGTTCATTTTTATTTTGAGGAAAGTGTCTTCAGGGCAGGGTAGGGTTACACGAAGACAAAGGTTGGGATGATAGGGTTACACGAGCACAAAGGGCAGGGTAGGGTTACACGAAGACAAAGGCCGGGATGATAGGGTTAACCGCAGCCACCATAGCCTTTTAGAGAGGAGAAAAAAGATTTTGAACATTTTGGACGAAATCTCATTTCCGCCACATAATTTCATTTTGCCGTTTGCGTTCATAACACCGGGAATCCTTTTCTCCTTCTTTCTCTCTCTAACTTTACTGTCTCCTATTTCTCTTCTCTCATTATGTTTCCATTGTTCTACTTTTCTTTCTCCTTATTTGCCCTTTATCTTTCTAATTTTTCTCCTCTCTCTCTCTCTCTCTCTCTCTCTCTCTCTCTCTCTCTCTCTCTCTCTCTCCCCCCCCCTCTTTCTCTTTCTTTCTAGCCTTTTTCCCCCTCTTCTATTTTTTACTATATTCTATTTATTACTCTTCGATTTCGTGATCGATTAGCACTCAATGTAAAACATTACCATTGTGACCTGATGAGCTGACCTTAATGTATAGTGGTAGCAGTATGTACTAAGTTCTTAATTTTAATATACGTATACTGGCTACTCTTCGTAAAAAATGAAAAAAAAAAAAAAAAAAAAATGAATTAACGCGGACAAAACCTAAATTACAGCCAGATTATAATTTTACTCGTATTTGAAACTAAATTTTTAATAAACATAAAACTTAAAAACTTTTAATCAAAATTGTTCCTGAAAGACAAACATCAAACTGCTCAATACTAAGAATATATGGGACTATTCGAGTGACCGAGGAAGACTGGCGTTTACGAACCAACAGAGAAATCCTGGAAATACTACAGGGACTTCCCCCTGTTCATCAAATCACGAAGACTCAATTGTTTCGGACATGTACAGAGAATGGAAGACTCAGGGATGCCTAAGAATATATTGAATACAAAGATATGTTCCACCAGAAGGAGTGGTAGACCTCGCTTTAGATGGATGGACCAGATTCTAGACGACCTGAAAGTGATGTGAGACACCGGATGGGGAACTGAAGTCAGGGACCATCTTGAGTTCTTGACTCAAGGTTTGTAGCTAAAGAGGCCAAACCCCACGCCGGGCTGTAGCGCCAATTGGTATGGTATGAGTATATTCAAAATTATAGTAATAAAAATTCTAGTTCACCTTCAAAATTCCTGGACAACTTCAAAATTTTAGTTCATCTTAAAAATTCTTGGTCACCTCCAAAATTCACCCTCAAAATTCATGGTCATCTTCAAAATTATTGTTTGCCTTCTAAATTAATGGTCACTTTCAAAATTATCTGTTACACTCAAAATTTTAGTTCATTTTAAAAATTCCTGGTCACCTTCAAAAATTTCTGTCACACTCAAAATTTTGGTTCCCCTTCAAAATTATTAATCACCTTCAAAATTTTTGGTTGCCTTCAAGATTCACCCTTAAAATTCCTAGTAAAGTTTAACATTATCTATCTTATTCAAAATTTTAATTCATCTTAAAAATTCTTGGTCGCCTCCGAAATTCACCCTCAAAATTCCTGGTCACCTTCAAAATAAAATTATCTGTCACACTCAAAATTTTAGTTCATCTTAAAAATTCTTGGTCGCCTTCAAAATTCACCCTCAAAATTCATGGTCATCTTAAAAATTATTGTTCGCCTACTAAATTATTGGTCACTTTCAAAATTCCTGGTCACCTTCAAAATTATCTGTCACACTCAAAATTTTAGTTCATCTTAAAAATTCTTGGTCGCCTCCAAAATTCACCCTCAAAATTCATTGTCACTTTCAAAATTCCTGGTCATCTTCAAAATTATCTGTCACACGCAAAATTTTAGTTCATCTTGAAAATTCTTGGTCGCATCCGAAATTCACCCTCAAAATTCCTGGTCAACTTCAAAATTATTGTTCACCTACTAAATTATTAGTCAATTTCAAAATTCCTGGTCACCTTCAAAATTATCTGTCACACTCAAAATTTTAGTTAATCTTAAAAATTCTTGGTCGCCTCTAAAATTCACCCTCAAAATTCATTGTCACTTTCAAAATTCCTGTTCACTTTCAAAATTCCTGGTCACCTTCAAAATTATCTGTCACACTCAAAATTTTAGTTCATCTTAAAAATTATTGGTCGCCTCCAAAATTCACCCTCAAAATTCATTGTCATCTTCAAAATTATTGTTCACCTACTAAATTATTGTTCACCTACTAAATTATTGTTCACCTACTAAATTATTTGTCCACACCCAAATCGAGTTCCCCTTCAAAATTATTAGTCACCTTTAAAGTTACTGTTCGCCTTCAAAATTCTAGTTCAACGTCTATATTATTGGTCGGTCACCTTCAAAATTGTAGTTCACCTACAAAAATTTTGGTCACATTCAAAATTCACCCTCAAAATTCCTGGTCATCTTCAATTATTTTCCTTCTAAATTATTTGTCACCTTCCAAATTCTTAGTCACCTTAAAAATTCTAGTTTACCCTCTAATTTATTGGTTACTCTCTAAATTCCAGTTCAACATCAAAATTATTAATCACCCTCAAAATTATTGGTCTCCTTCAAAATTCCACTTGATGATCAAACCATGAGTCTTGATGATAGATGACACTTAATCCGAAGGTGATGACTTGCTGATGGATAACTCTTAACCCGAAGGTGATGACTTGATGATGGATGACACTTAACCCGAAGGTGATGACTTGATGATGGATGACTTTTAATCCGAAGATGATGACTTGATGATGGAAAGAAGATACTTGGCCCAAAGGTGATGAATTTCTATTCTGAAAGTGATGGCTTCTTGTGTGATGACACCCCAAACTACGAAATGCAAAGAAAGATGATGAAGTGAACTGGAGGCGTATAGTCAACGTAGCTCGATTATGTCTGGATGTAGAAACTCACAACATATTATGTAATTATATGCCTGCTATTGAAATAAAAACTTCTTTATGAATCGTCTCATGTAAAATAAATATCTCTTAATTATATTAATCGCCTCATGACTGTTTTTTTTTTTTTTTTTTTTTTCCTCTTTTTGTTGATATCTTGTGAGCTTTATTGGCAATAAGAATAGAAAGAGGAATGTTAGTGGGGAAATGTAAAAAGAAACCCAAAGATATTTCGCATAATAATGAATAAATTCTGTAATAATAATGAATGGAGGAGTCAGTGACGTGGTTATAACGGGGTACTTAGGGTTCGATTCCTCAAGTAATAATCTAATATAGTTGACAAAGAAAATTCTGTTTACAATATTTTTACATAGCTAAAAACCTAGATAAAGTTAAAAAGTTATCACATTTGTGTCAATCACTTTCGGGACATCACAACTACTCTAACTCGCTTTACTAAATCAACGCTAAAACCAGGACTTGAACCACCTACCTCCAGGTTACAAATCCGCCGCCTTATCGATCAAGCTAATGAGGTCGGTAAAAAAACCTAGATATCTCCTTACATATTGCTTTTGAGGTTTGGTTCTTGTGAAACGTAGGTCAAGAAAAGTCAAGAATTCTCGTTTAGAAACTCTAGTAGAACCGGTGAAGAAAAAATGTCCCACTCAGCGGGATCTCGTTTTAAGAGACTTCGTTTGAACAGTTGGCAAAAAGAAACTCTTCAGCCCTACGTCTATATTAAAAAAAGTACTATGGTATTTAAAAAAAAATACATTTATTTATTTACACTTTATTAATAGGACATATGTACAACACAAATAATTACAAATTAAAATACAATATAATAGAAGAAAAAAATAAAGAAAAAATAAATAAATATATACATAATATATGTCCTAGCTAAAGGGCGGGGTTATTGCCTTTGGCAATCTCTTCCACCCAACCCTTTACATTATTTTATTGTAATAGAGGCTTTAACCTTGTAATGTATGTACCTACCTGTTGAAAAAAATAAAATGAATAAATACAAAATACAAATTACATTGGAAATCCTCAGGTTGTAAAGTTTCACCTGAGGCGTACGGTCACTTCACCCACTGGCTCAAGGCTCTGGCCCAGGGCCGTATTATTCTCGCTCTGGAGGGGGGCTACAACATCTCTTCCATATCTTACGCGATGACCCTCTGCACGAAGAGCCTGCTCGGAGATCCCCTGCCCCCTCTGGAATCAGACCTGGGCATCAACTCCAGCGCCGTGACGTCTATTAAGGTAAGAAGTCTCTTGGAGTTATGATTGTTACAATTTATTATGAACATATTATGGTCGTGACGTCATGGACTGGCAGTATATTAACTTTTTTTTCCAATAGCAACAGCAGGCCCATTTCAGTCTTTTTATTTACAAAAAATATTTTTTTTTTTGGATTTTTGCTAAAATTTTTTTTTAATTTTATTGTGTTTTAAACATTAATTCCGTCGTGATATGACCATGTAGTTGAAAGCGACGTTAAACCAAAAAAAAAAAAAAAAAAAAAAACATTAATTGATTGATTTTTCTCCTTTTTTTATACATAAATATTAAACATATTCCGAAAATTGTCTTATTTTTTTCTCGACCCTCTTATCCTCAAGTCTAATGATAGAGAACTGGTTGTTCACAATGTTCACCCAAATGAAGTTTTTGACCATTCTGAAGGACTTATTCCATTTAGCACTCAATACTTCTGAAATTCTTGTGAGAACTTTCTCAAATTCTTTGTGCAGTACACCTTCAGTAGAACAAACCATGGGAGTGAAAGTACTCCTTACATCAACAGACGCCTGATTATATTTTGAATGCTTCTCGTGGGCGTGTTGGTGAGCTACACTTGTCCAGTCTCTGGAAGTGTAGGAAGAAGCGTCGGGATTCACAATCCTGTTGTCAAAAAGTCTCTTTTAAAAAAAAAGTCTCTTTCCCTCTCCTACGGGTGTTAGTTCTGGTGAGAGTAAATAGGTTAACGCGCTGGTCTGCTAATTAATTTGAGTTTGTGACCACATAATAATAAGACTCTGAAGGTTAGGTGGTAGAAAATGCTTTGATCACTTCGTCTGGTGGTTATTTTCCACTAAAGAGGGTTATTATGATGAACTATTAGCCTACAATTTAGGGTTGAGATATTCATCTCTTGGAATATTCGATTCAGAGAAGTCGATTGGTAGATAATCGTGAGATCACCTGATAAAGTTGAGTTCGTTGAGCTAAAATGAGCTGTCAAGATATTTTATAATCACAGTGATGTTGAATATTCGGCCTTGAAAAATTGTCTCAAGGGATTTCATTTTCTTTTGCTTTTTTTTTTAACCCTCTTCATTTTTTTCTAGGAGAGTTTTACGGTTAACCCGTTTGAATTTCATGCTCACAGGAAACAATCAAAAAAGTGTCCCCTTACTGGTCCTGTCTCAAATTCCTGGTGGCGTTACCTGATAACCACCTCCCGACTAAAGACTCCACCACACTCGACGTAGCCTTGACTAGTCTCAACCTGAGTGATTCAGAACCAGTAGTAACATCATGCCAGAGTACAAATACAAATGAACTGCACACACCTGGGAAATCCTCGAGCCACCTACCTGAAAGTGAAAACAGCGCTGATTCTAGTATGAGTGAATCAGTGTCGTGTTCAAGAGATGGGGATTTAGAACAGAGTGCTACTTCTAGCAGAAACCAATCAGTGCCGTGTCCACAAGATGCTGATGGGAAAGAGAGTGACTCGAATAAAGTGCCACCAGTGGTAGATTTACCGGGACCTTCGACATCCAGTCAGAGTAGTAAGGACAAGAAGCAGACACTGAGTGATTATCTAGCCGAAAATGCTAAGGTAAGGAATTTTACTCTCACTATTTATGCGCTCATCTTACGTGTAAAAAAACTTTAAAAGTTTGACTGCAACAAGACGAATAACGTTAAAGCCGTCTGTCACTCAGAGGAGTGCAATTTAAATTTTTGCTCCAGAGTATGGCTTTGGTTAGAAGTGTTGAAAAATGATTTTAAACTGTTTGGTGCCCTAAGATTCGCTTGACAGTCCATTTTCAGTATTGAAGTAATCATCATTTCTTTTTCTTGATTTTCTTTCCAATCCAATTCCAATGATTACTGTTTCGGATCAAAATTATATTTTTTAGTTGGAACCTATGCTATGAAAAAGAGGAAATATAATACAGGGTGAGGCCAAAGTCCGGAAACACATGAATTCTGTTCTCACTCGTATCTAGTTTAAGCGAGACTGTGAGTCAAAAAATAGCTTTTTGGCTTCATGATATCCTACGGTCCCGAGTGTATTTTAAAGTATTCTCTTTCATTTCAAACTCTGTGAATCCAGAGATTCCAGAGGTCGTGGGTTCGAAACCCAGCCGGGACATGACAAGTTATCCTCCCAATTGGGATTTTTACCACATAATAATACGTCTTGGGCTTACTGCTGGAATAATGGGAGTTAATAGTCCTAATCGGGCAGTATAAATAAGGCGCTATTATTATTATTATTTTTTTTTTTCATTAACACCAAATTCCGAAGTATTACTATTCTAATACAGACTTTATTCCATTTCTCCTTCACAGGCCCTAGTAAACGAAGAAATGTTTCTGGTGACGCCCCTAGCGGACTGCCCCCACACGCCACTGGTGACTCCAGTGCCTGAGGGTGGCATTGATGTGACCAGTCCCTGTCTTGATTGCTTTTCAGTGGCGGAGAACTGGGTCTGCTTGATTTGCTACCAGGTTAGAACAATATTGTTTTTTTTTTTATGTAGACACTCACACATATACAAATAGCAACCACTATTATCAGTTTAGTTTAGGAGGGGAATGCGGCTAAGTTATCAACAGGTGCCGCACCCCGAAACAGGCTAGTGAATACTAGCTACATTAACTCGCAATTTTTCATAATTGCTACAGAGAACAATATTGCTGTAGGTACATTACATACTTATTATTAATCATATAATGACATTCACACGGAATTATTTTTTTTTTTTTTTTTTTTATATTTTTTTTGCATTAATTCATATTTTTATAAACCAGAAGGATGTAAACACTGAAGGTGAAATTAATAGACAAATTCTATATCTCAAGTCATTGCTAAGCTTCGGTTTTCCCTATCTTACACAGTACGCAATCCGGGACTTAGCGCCACAGAGGTATTACAAAAACGTCTATTAATTTCGCTCTAAATCGTGTGCACTTTAATTTCCGCGATTTAACCGAAAGTTTCTATGGTAACATCAGTTTAAAAAAATTAACCTTGTTTTTTAATAATTAGGTGCGGTGTGGTCGCTACATTGAGGAGCATAGCATGATACACGGAGTCAGTGTGGATCATCCTCTTGCTCTGAGCTTTGCTGATCTCTCCGTCTGGTGCTATGTCTGTCAAGCCTATGTGGATAACCATGTAAGTGAAACATGTAAATCCTCAAATACATTTACTGTCTGTCAAACAACGGTATTTTGAAGAAAAAAAATTGTAAACACCAAAAGAACTGTTGTTGGAAACAGGGCCATGTTCCAGGATTCCTATTGGAAGTCTAAAAAGTTTCAGTTTATGAAAGTGGTGATATTTTCTTTACCATCAAAACTTGCCTGTTCATGTAGGTACCATTAATTTCTTCAATGCTAATATCACATCTAAGTTTTCCAGTTTTTCGATATCAGTATTGTAGAAAACGGCTGTAAAATATTGGTATTTCAATGCCTCTTACAGACATTTTATAAAATACTGATGCTATCGCCAAGTGATAAGCTAGTTGGTGATGGACAGTCAAAAATCCATCAAAAACCAAACCTTTTAATATTTATTTTATTTTTCAGAAATTATATGAAGCCAAAAACGCCGCACACAGGAGTAAGTTCGGTGAATCACTCGTCTGGTCCTATGGACCCCAACTGCACTAATCCATAGCCTGACTAAATTGAAAATCTAGACTTATCTGTAAGTTACTTGTAAAGGAAAGACTGCTGGAAGAATTTTATTTTTTTAAATGACATTTAAAAAAAAAAAAAAAATAGGTAGGTACATACTTTTAATATATCTTGGAGCGTATAATATATGTTGAAAATAGTTTCAAGTTATCATACAGTCAAAATTCTACAAAAAAAACATGTCAGATCTTTTAGTATGTTCAATTGTTTACTTTCTAACCCTCCTTAACAAGTTTCCGAAGGAAGTGGCTGCTTTGCCGTCACCTCACACCTCATGTACTTCACATAGTTAGACTATATTCAGATGACTACTAAGATATGATAGCAGAGGTACCTTGAATTCCGCTAAACCATGAGACTCATAAGGATAAGTATAAGTAGTGCTTTATTTAGACTGTCAGCGCAAGACAGGTAGTCCCATTATGCCAACAGTTTGACTCATGCTTACTCTTGAGAAACCTGTATTAATTCTAGTCCAGATGTGATTGTCAGGTGTTCAGAAATAAATCAGCAAATGTCGTTGTGTTTATAACTACTTAACTCTTAGTTATCCAATCAATACCAATCTCAGGATTGTACGCCTTCATTATTATTTTTTACATGAAATCATGTAACGAACTACTTATTTATTTTTATAAAGAAATTTACAATAATATTTAAAACAAATATACATATATTTATTAACTTTCCTTGTCCTATTGAAAAGGAAAATAATGTAATGGCGTTTACAATTTTTGCTATCCAGCTTTTAGTACCACAACACATTTTAAGGTCCGAAGAACTTAGATGTCAGCCATTGGTGTGCGTGTCTGTCTATGATATCTCAAGAACGGTTAGAGGGAAGGATACGACACGAAAATTTCCGTTTAAATGAAAGCCGCCAATCCCGATATTTCGACTACTCTTTGACGGCCTCCAAAAAGTCGCCTGTGGTGTTTTCAGAGGGTACAATATACAAATTTGTTTCTGAACGACACATTTTTGTGTATTGGAATTTTTAGCACTCTCCAAAATATTTCCTAGACAATTTTGTTAATGAATCTTTTTTCAAAAACTTTTGCATTATTTATCCACTGGCGGAAAATTCAATCCCCTCCAGACTTTCAGGCTGTATCCGCCCGCGTATGGATGTGATGGAAAATAACACTAGAAATCGGTCAATTTTATTTTATTTAATTAATTTAGACCGAGCATTATTTACATTTTCCTAATATACATTTACAATTATTATACATACAATGATTATTAAAATTAAAGAAAAAGTACTAAAACAAATGCGCATACCATTCTCTTGGAATGTCACAAACACTATCTTCCAAAATATTATCACACATTATCTTTTAAAATTATCACATAATCCTCCCATTACCTACTTCTTTTTTATGACGAGGATTTTTTTTTAAAATGTAGATTCACTTCAGCAGAGTTTTAGTGCCGAAGTATTGCATGATTTGCGAGCAGGGTATAGCCCCCCTCTTGAAGGACACCTGTCGGCTCACCCACTAAAAACCTCCTCCTTATTATTAATTTTATTAAATTAAAAAAAAAAAAAAAAATATTAAATTATTTATTAATAAAGACATAATTATGTACATACAAATAATAATGATACAAATTAAAATACAAAATTGGCAACAATATAAACTACTGGGATTCAAGTGGTTAACACGCTGGTCTGATAATCCAGGTAGCTTGGGGATCCGTTGGTTCGAATCCCACCCAGTGCATGCATTTTTCCTCATTAATTTGAGTTTGTAACCACATAATAAGACTCTGAGGATTAGGCGATAGAAAATGCTGTGAACCACCTCGCCTGGTGGTTACCTTGTACTAAAGAGTATTATTATTAACAACTTGAGTGCCATGAGATCCCAAATGGGTACTCATGAAACTTCACTTCAGTGCCAAGCTGAAAAATGACAGTCCGTGCCCACCGTGCCATAACATTATTTTTCTCTGATCGATCTGAAACTTTGAGACTGTGTTTCTAGAGAATCTTAGATGAATGTTACCTATAAATAAGACCTGAATTGTGTGAGACACCATATGGGTAGTCATGGCCTGCTGGAACAGTTTTTTTTTTTAAATGAAAAAAAACATCTTCTGAGAAACCAAATGGGGTCTCACTTTGAGTGTTTTCAGGCTGTATTGAGATCCCACATGGGTAATTGGGTACTCATGGCACTGAAGTGAAGTTCTCAAAAAACAGTCTGGCACTCAAGTTGTTAACTACGGTCGCATGTCTTCCGCATCCAAAGACGTCCTGAGTTTGTTATACTGGACCGTATAGATGCACACATTGGGCACTTGCGCGCGCAGGTAGCGGTAGGAGAAGAGCAGTAGATAGGTGACCAGTACGAGGAGCAGTACTGTCAGCACGAAGAGCAGGGGGTAGAGCTTGTAGAACTGATGGGAGAGCTTGGAGA
Source organism: Bactericera cockerelli (assembly GCA_024516035.1). NCBI lineage: Eukaryota > Metazoa > Arthropoda > Insecta > Hemiptera > Triozidae > Bactericera > Bactericera cockerelli. Next base: position 11,429,406 of record CM044957.1, read on the forward strand.
TGATGGAGCTGGCGCCTTGGGCACACTCCCCCGCGCTGATGTGAGACAGGATGGGCTCTGAGAGGAGATGCATGCCGGATAATGTGACGGGCTTGGAGCAACTGTGTGGATGAAAAAAAAATTGTTATCGTATATTTTTGCAGGAGGGATATTTTGTCAAGTAATAATAATATCGCCTTATTTATACTGCCCGATTAGGACTATTAACACGTTCGTTACCGAACGGCCATATGTGGATGTTTTTGTGTTTTTCTTTGGGACCGAAAACACACATGTGGTTGTTATCAAAATTTTAACGAGAGACCGGACATCCATATATGGCCTTTTGGAGGTAGGTTGTTAGTATTAGAACAGATATAGGATCGATTCTTGTACAAATATGATGCCAAATATGCAAAAAAAAACCTGGGGACCAAAATTTGGTCCCCAGGATGCAACAGCAACTTTACCGCCTGGTCCCTACGTAAAACTTGAAAAAATTGGCTTGGTAACGAACGTGTTAAAGTCCCATTATTCCAGCAGTAAGCCCAAGTCATATTATTATGTGGTAAAAATCTCAAATGGGAGGATAACATGTCATGTCCCGGCCGGGTTTCGAACCCACGACCTCTGGAATCTCTGGATTCAGAGAGTGCCGCCTTTACTACTGAGCTACCGGGACAGACTAGTTATCGTATATTTTTGCAGGAGGGATACTTTGTCAAGTAACGTCATAATTGAGAAAAAGATAAAACACTAGTCTTTACTCGACGGAAATTTGAAATATGAACAATTATATTTGAATGGGTGAGTAGAAGAACCAGGAATGTCAAAAATCGACTTTTCAGGAAAGCAGAAATAAGATTTGTCTTATTTTTGCTTTCCTGATGCTAATGAGTATAATAAAATTAAATTTTACATTCCTTGTTATTCGACAAGATTCTCACAACTAGGTACTAATTCCGCTAGCAAAAGTGGTCAGTGATTTTGTTATATTCCTTGTTTTACATCAGATTTTTTTTCCGCTTCCCCCACTTTAAAATCGAAAAAAATTATACTTTTAAGGGGTATTTCTCCTTCATATTCACAGAGATGATAGATAAGAGTACATTTCTTCTTATTCTACAAAGAAAAAAAAATCGATTTTTGACATTCCTGGTTCTTCTACTCACCCATTCATTTATTATTATTATATTTTTTCGCAAACATTTTGCCTTTTACAAAAAAATTCATTTTTTCTCAACTTCTTGACCTTGTCGACTCGTCCTTCAAACGCTTTCTATGGATGTCAATTTCTTCCTAAAAATTTGACTTGAAATTTTGATGCTTATAATTTTAGAATTCTAGCAGGACTTTATGCAGCAATACCGGCGCGTGCCTTTATTAAGGAAACAACTATAAAAGTTCACAGAGTCGACATGTCTCGCCCACTCCTGTAGGCAATGTCTACAGGAGTGATATCACAATAACTCAAACTCGCTTTACAAAATATTTGCTGAACTTGGGACTGTAACCTTCGATGACAAGTCCACCGTTTTATCGATCCAGCTACTGAGGTCGGTACAGAAATAAAAAATAATACATCCTTCAGTGGAAGGTAACCACTAGGCGATATTAATACTTGGCATTTTCTATCACCTAACTTAAGGGACAAATTATGAAATAGGATTCTTCTTCTTTTACTCTGTCTTATCCCGCTTAAGCAGGGTCGACGTTGTTCAACCTCATGGTTATGGTTGGTTGGTTTTGGCACATTTTTACGGGCTGGCTGCCCTTCCTTACGCCAACGATGTAATGTAATGTAATGTAATGTAATGTAATGTAATATATATTTTGTACACGATTCTACTTGATTTAACGTCCTGGATTAGGACGGGGGTTTTACCCTCCATTCGCTGGGAATCGTACCAGTTACCCACATTAACCTCACCTAGCCTGGGTAGGGCCGAAAATGCCAGCCTCACGTGTACGAAGGGAACAGAATTTTCTGTGAAAAATCTGCTCCGACCGGGGATCGAACTCAGGACCTCTGGACTACGGCAGTAAGTCACAACCGTTACGCCACGGAGGCTGGCGTTTAACAGAAGAAGAAGAATAATATTTATTTTTTAACAAATATTCATGCTGCCCACCATATGGTGGGTTGCTAACAATCACAGCATAACAATCAATTTAAAAAACATATTTTTTTTTTCGCCTTATTTTTTTTTTTACTTGTAAATGTGTTGTTTCAATATATATATTGAATCTTTTAAAATTGTTTCAGAAATTGTTTGTAACTCTTTCATGTTCAGGTTGAATTTCTTGAAAAAATTAATCGCGAATTGACTAATGGTTCCTCGCGATCCAAACCATAATCCTATTACTTCATATGATCTGTCTGGATATTTCTCATCAAATTTCATTTTTAAATTTTTAATGGATGGCTCGTAGATTCTTTTTTATCTTGATTTACACTTTCAGCTTGCTCCAAATCATTACTTTCAAACCTGACAGTGGGGTCAATAATATAAGCCTTATTCTCATATTTTGGAAAGGCCAAGATATCACAAAATCTTCTACATCCAGATTCGTCGTAGCAAAACACTTCTTCGAAGCAGTCGATGTCTTTCTGTCTGAGCAGTTGGATCAAGGATTTTTTCACTTTGTGATGTCTAGAGGTGATCAGGTTTTCGTTGTGAGGACAAGCACCCAGAACATGAGCAGGTATCTCTTTCTCTCTGTGGCAATGCCTACAGAGGTTGGATGATCTTGTCTCACTTTGAGCACCTGGTACACCAGCTAAGTTGGCATAGTTTACATTGAGTTTGATGGAAGCAGTCCATTCCGAAGAAGACAAAGAGTTCTTATGCATGACAAATTGATTTGTGGGTGTATATTGAGCAAAGTGAACAATTCCAATCCCTTGATATTTTCCACGTGACCACTCTTCAAAAGCTTTCAACCTCAATTCAGAGCGTAGATCTCTTGAGCTCCTGCCTTCTACTTGCAACTGATCTAGACAAGTTCTTATTTCAGCTTCACAGTCGAAAGGAAATGTGTAGCAATTCATCTTCTATGTGAAGTAATTTATTTGCTATTGAAAAATGTTGCAAATAGAGTTCCCAGCGGCAGTTGATAACAGCAAGTCCTCTGTATTTCCTTGGAGCGTAGATCATAGCATTGATGGTATGCGTGGGTAATCCAACAATTTCTTTCACACTTCTACGAATGATGACATCAAGATTTTCCAAAAAACCGGTAGGTATTTTGGTAATTGGTGCTATTTGTAGCGGATACATCAATGTTGGAAATAAATATTGATTAATTATGCTCAATTTTTGGTCTGGTTTTAACCAAGGACTAACAACCAGCTTTTGACAGTTTTTGCTAAATACTTCGGCAACATCATAATCAAAAATAATTTCATCGTTGAAGTTACAACCCAAATATTTGATGGTTTCATTGCTAGAAAGTCCGTCAATAATATCTCCTGAAAACAATTTTAATCCTTCTGATGATAACTGTCCATTTCTTAGAATGATGGCTTTACTTTTCTTTGGGTTGATGTCCAGACCAATTTGTTGTAGGAGACTTTCTATTAGCTGAATTGAGTTTGTTGCAGATTCAATAGAGTTAGACGTCACTGCTTTGTCGTCCGCGAATCCACTTAGGCTGATAGCGTCATAGTTTGAGTTTAGCTTGTATCCATGGTTGTTGGCGTACTCAGTGTCACATAGCTCATCATAGATGAAATTGACCGCTATATTAAACAGAAGTGGAGATATTGGACTTCCTTGACAGACCCCTCGATTTATTTTTATCTCAGCTGATGATCGAAAATTACATTCTATTTTTGTGAAGTTTTTTGTCACCAATTCTTTGACCAAACTTAGCAAATTCTTAGGAATTCCCATGGATTCTAGTGACTTCAGAATATGGTTGTGGCCACAAGAATCAAACGCCTTTGTTACATCTAAAAATGTAACTATACAATCTTTTTTGTTCAATTTGGCATCTTTAAGACATGCATCAATTATCTTTGTGTTTATATTAGTATAATTGTATAAATTACGTTAGTATAATTGCCAGTCTCACGTGTTCGGAGGCTTTTTTTGTTTGGATTACATTAATTATGAAATAGGATTACAAAGAAAAAAACTCACTGCAGATTCTGATTGAGCTCTGGATCGGTCCGCTGCCGCTTGGCCAGATAGTCCAGCAGCCACTTGACAGAACAGTCGCATGTCCACGGGTTAGACTGGATGTCTAGCACGTCCAGGTTATCCCAGTCTCCTAGGTCCCGGGGCAGAGAGGAGAGGGCGTTGTTGTTGATGTAGAACTGAAATAAAGATAGTTGATGTAGATCTGAATTGAAGATAGTTGATGTAGAACTGAAATAAAGATAGTTGATGTAGAACTGAAATAAAGATAGTTGATGTAGAACTAAAATAAAGATAGTTGATGTAGAACTGAAATAAAGATAGTTGATGTAGAACTGAAATAAAGATAGTTGATGTAGAACTAAAATAAAGATAGTTGATGTAGAACTGAAATAAAGATAGTTGATGTAGAACTGAAATAAAGATAGTTGATGTAGAACTGAAATAAAGATAGTTGATGTAGAACTGAAATAAAGATAGTTGATGTAGAACTGAAATAAAGATAGTTGATGTAGAATTGAAATAAAAATAGTTGATGTAGAACTGAAATAAAGATAGTTGATGTAGAACTGAAATGAAGATAGTTGATGTAGAACTGAAATAAAGATAGTTGATGTAGAACTGAAATAAAGATAGTTGATGTAGAACTGAAATGAAGATAGTTGATGTAGAACTGAAATAAAGATAGTTGATGTAGAACTGAAATAAAGATAGTTGATGTAGAACTGAAATAAAGATAGTTGATGTAGAACTGAAATAAAGATAGTTGATGTAGAACTGAAATAAAGATAGTTGATGTAGAACTGAAATAAAGATAGTTGATGTAGAACTGAAATAAAGATAGTTGATGTAGAACTGAAATAAAGATAGTTGATGTAGAACTGAAATAAAGATAGTTGATGTAGAACTGAAATAAAGATAGTTGATGTAGAACTGAAATAAAGATAGTTGATGTAGAACTGAAATAAAAATAGTTGATGTAGAACTGAAATAAAGATAGTTGATGTAGAACTGAAATAAAGATAGTTGATGTAGAACTGAAATAAAGATAGTTCATGTAGATCTGAAATAAAGATAGACAGTGGTAAAAAACTCGCTTGCCATGCGGAAGGTCCTGGGTTCGATCCCCAGAGCCGACAAAAATAGTGTATTCAAAATTTCGTTACAGTTTATAAATCAAATTCACTATCCCATATCTCGCGCATGTATCATCTTTGGCGTCGATGGCAAGTTGAATGAACGATTTTGCACTCTGTCACTGAAGTTTAGCATCGTCCAGCGAGGTTAGGACTTCAATAGGTGACTATTGAAATTCAAACCCTCGCCGAATTATAAAACAGGATTAAATTTAATCTAAGTGGACACTATCCCTAAACTCGGGCTATAGTGCGCTGTGATTGGTTGAAAACTCCAACTTGAAAGCGTGTCATTGGTTATCTTAACTTTTATTTATTTATTTACACTTTATTAATTGGACACATTATACAGGGTGATCGAAACCACCCAGCCACTATCTTTTTCTCGAGAACGGTTTGAGTTAGGATCTTGAAACAAAAAATTGGTCTCCAATATGAAGTCTGAAATTTTATGGGAAAATATTTTGAACCTCCGCCCACCGCCCCTAAGGGCGTTTTCAGGGGGGCACGTGTCCGTTTCTCCCGAATTTTAAATGGAATGCATATTTTTTTATTTTACTTTCAAAACATGCAAAGCAAGGTAGTAACACTAGTAAAAAGAAAAAAAATATTCCTTGGTTCGAGTCCCGAAAAAACACGGTTTTTAGAAGAAAATAGGCCCAGGTTGCTGCAGTCATTACGGGCACCCGATAAACGTTGTAACAAAATTAAAAATGTCAAAAGATAGGTAAAGTTCTCTTCTTTAATTTGATGTACTTGTTTTTATTCATTAAGGAAGTCATAGGTCCTTAAATTGGTCATAAATTTTTTGCAGTTTCAAAAGACCAAAAGTCCAAAAATTTAAATTCGACCCCCTATTTTTTTTTCTTTTAAATAAAAGATGAAAATTATTAGCATTCAATGCAAAAAAAATGAACTTTCTGCGATTTTTTTCCTTAAAATGGCAGACGAATAACCTCTGAAATGCGTTCATTTCCGTGCGCGTGAGTCATCACACGAGTCCGTGCCTGAAGTTTGTATGTACGATTTAGGTAATTCACTTCTAAAGATGATCAAAAACACCACCCTCTGCTGTAGTACATTTCCTGAGTCTGCCAGGATAGGTGGCATGAACTCTGTCTAGCTCCTCAAGTGTGATATTGCGGCAGATCTCAATGATGCGCAGCTTCACATTTTCCACATCTGTTGGCCTGGTTCGGTATGCTTAATATTTCACATTTTAACACAGGTAAAAATCCATGACGGTGAGGTCGGGGGTGCGGGGGGTAAAAGAGTTTGGTCCTCCTCTACCGATCCATCTCTGAGGGAACATTCGATCAAGTTGTTCTCACACCCTCAGATAAAAATGGGTAGGGCCTCGTCTTGTTGGAACAACATTGTATCCTTAATGTTGGTTTTAAGTTCAAATGAAGTTTAAATACTTTACTCCCGTCAGCTTACCGTCGATGAAGTACGGTCCAATAATCCTAGTGCTAAGGACACCGCACCAAACATTAAGACTCCATAAATGCTGGACATCAACTTCTCTCATCCAATAAGGGTTCCGTACATACAAACTTCAGGCACGGACTCGTGTGATGACTCACGCGCACGGAAATGAACACATTTCAGAGGTTATTCGTCTGCCATTTTAAGGAAAAAAATCGCAGAAAGTTCATTTTTTTTGCATTGTATGCTAATAATTTTCTTCTTTTATTTAAAAGAAAAAAAAATAGGGGGTCGAATTTAAATTTTTGCACTTTTGGTCTTTTGAAACTGAAAAAAGTTTATGACCAATTTAAGGACCTATGACTTCCTTAATGAATAAAAACAAGTACATCAAATTAAAGAAGAGAACTTTACCTATCTTTTGACATATTTAATTTTGTTACAACGTTTATCGGGTGCCCGTAATGACTGCAGCAACCTGGGCCTATTTTCTTCTAAAAACCGTGTTTTTTCGGGACTCGAACCGAGGAATATTTTTTTTCTTTTTACTAATGTTACTAACTTGCTTTGCATGTTTTGAAAATAAAATAAAAAAATATGCATTCCATTTAAAATTCGGGAGAAACGGACACGTGCCCCCCTGAAAACGCCCTTAGGGGCGGTGGGCGGTGGTTCAAAATATTTTCCCATGAAACTTCAGACTTCATATTGAGGACCAATTTTTTGTTTCAAGATCCTAACTCAAACCGTTCTCGAGAAAAAGATAGTGGCTGGGTGGTTTCGATCACCCTGTATACAACACAGATAATTACAAATTAATATACAATATAAGAGAAAAAAAAATATATACATAATATATGTCTTAACTAAAGGGCGGGGTTATTGCCTTTGGCAATCTCTTCCACCCAACCCTTCCACCCAGCTTTAATCCTGTTTCATAATAATGACCCTTCTACCAATCTTATACCATACCTCTCGTAAGCCCCACTCCCTTAACTCGGGCTATGGTGGGCTGTGATTGGTTGAAAACTCCAACTTGAAGGCGTGTCATTGGTTATCTTAACTTTAATCCTGTTTCATAAGCCGTATTTTTCTTTCTAACCAAAGCCAAACGGGAATAAAATGAACCAAACTGGAAGCAAGTCATTTTTCTTTTGGAAGAGGAAAAATTTCCTCTTCCAAAGTTAACCAAAATGGAAGTAGAAAATTCTTGCTTCCAGTTCTTTAATAGGTTAAGTCCATTGTTTATCTTTAAAAGTACCGAAACGCATTTTTCTTTTACGAATGTGGTGAAGTTGACCTTGGAATAAAATGGAAATATTTTTAAATATCGAACCTGAAATTTTTTTTAAACCAAAAGAAAAATAGGCCTATAATATGGCCCTTATACCATACCTCTCGCAAGCCCCACTCCTGGTTGAAAGCCTGCGGATGCACATGCGCCAGCACGGGGTTGAAGTTGCAGTAGAGCGTCTGCAGGTTGGCTAGGCCACGGAACGTGTGCTTCCCGATGGTGCGCAGGCGTGGGTTAGCGCTCATGTTCAGCGCGCTAAGGTAGCGCAGCCTAGAGAAGGAGTGCTCCTTCAACTCCCGGATCTGTAAGGAATTTTGTGTTACTTAAGCTGGTATGCAGAGACGATTTAGTATTCCCTATAGGGTTCACTGTAGGGTTGTCCCGAGCTTGCTATAGGGAATACTTCGAACTTGACAATCATTTATTAAAGGAACATCTAATTGCACATGCGCACAGACGCTTTAAACAAACGTCTCTGAATAACAAAATCAGCTGAAGGGACAGATGACCCAGGCATCCCTACAGTGAGGACTCTGCATCCAATCCTTAGGGTTAGTGCCAAATTATAAAAAAATGAAAATTGCCAGCGTCAGTGGCCCGTTGAACACACGAGTTTTTGTTGTGTCACTGAAGTCAAGCAACGTCCAGGTAGACTATAATTTGGGTGGGTGAACATTCAATGTTAAAACGTCTTGATGCTGCTTATTCCCATTCTCACTCAGGCTGGGTGAGATAAACTTGACCAGCGAGGGTAAAACTACTGTCGTGAACTAACCATGCAGTTGAAGGCAACATTTAAAAAAATAACTGCTTGGTCATATCACGTCGGGGGTTTTACCCTCCATTCCCTGGAAACTCATATACCAGCTACTCAAATTAACCTTACCCAGCTTGAGTGGGTCCAGGAAAAACCCCAGCATCGCGAAGTTTCGAATTTGAATGGTCACCCATGTAAGTTTTAACCTCGCTGGCGTTGCTTAACTTAATCTGCAGATTTTGTGTATTTTTTTTTTTTCATATTTTTTTTTTAAATTATATAATTACCTACCTGGTTGTTATCCAGGTTTAGGTTTAGAAGAGAATTTCCCAGGGGAGCCATATTAGGAACCTGGGTCAGCTGGTTTCCATTCAGATAGAGGGATTCAATCTTCATCTTGTTGAACATTGAGTCAGGGAGACGAGTCACGTTGATGGAACCGAGGTGTAGTGTCTGAAATTAATAATCAAAGCGTTCAAAATAGAGTGCACTAATTGCACTATATATAACCAAGATGTGAGCTGCTTATCCTAGGATAGTACGAGTAATAATTGCATCATCTGACAAAGGCTAGAAAAGCCAACTTGAGAACGGCTAGGCAAACGGTTATACAAAATTTCAGCTCAATGTGACTTGTGTTTCTCGAGTTATAGTGCATTAGGTATACAATATAATTGCCAAGACACACATACTAACACAAAACACTTGTAATCAAAGCTCGTATTCAAATATCTGTCATCTCGGGGTTTCGAATCTGTAATGTTCCGTTTGTTAAGCAAGCACCAGGTTCTTTTACTTTTTATTTATTTTGGGTCTCACGTCAATTTCAACTGGATGGTCATATCACGACAAGAGTTTTACCCTCCATTCGCTGGAAACTCACAAACCAGCTACTCACATTAACCTCACCCAGCCTCAGTGTGGCCGAGAATAGACAGTATCACGAGAGTTGAATGGTCACTCATCCAAGTCCTAATCTCGCTGGATGTTGCTTAATTTTAGAGACAGAACGAAAACTGGTGTATTCAACGTGCCATCGACACAGGGCATTGGACCAATTGGATACTTTTTCTTACAATTTTTTATTGTTGTATTTTACAGCATGGTTTATAACAACTGTAATTGAATACATATTAAATCGGACCAATTGGATCCATGTTTTGCAATCCCTCTGTGGTACTCAAGTCTTGACTCTTGCGTAGGTACCTACGGCTTCCTTTAACTTTTTTTTATATATCAAATTGGGTTTAACGTCGCCTTCAACTGCATGGTCATATCACCACGGGGGTGTTACCCTCCATGCGCAAGAAACTCACAAACCTGCTACCCACATTAACCTCACCCATGCTAGGTTGGGTCACAGCATCACGAAGTCTTCTCCTCACTGGACGTTGCTTAACTCCGGTGATCCTACATGAACCACATTAACCTCACCCAGACTATGTTGGGTCGCAGCGTCACGAAGTCTTCACCTTACTGGACGTTTGTATTTTCACAAAACTAACCCAAGTAGGCTTACTTGGGTTAGGCTACTACAACTACAAAATTATCAAAAAAAAAATTTTGGCCCTAGGAGAGAATTTCATTTAGGCCTTGGCGCTAGATGTGTTAACTCCGGTGATTCTACGAGAACCGGTGCATTCAACGCGCCATCGACGCTGACTCCCTTTTACTTACACTAAGACGAGGTAAGCTCTGGAGTTCCCGCGCCGTGGTGTCTCCTATCACAGTCAGAGGGTTGTTGTTGAGATACAGGGTGGTCAAGCGCTTCAAGTAGAAGAAGGTGTCGGGGGTCAGGTAGGCGATCTCGTTGAAACCCAGGAACAACTTCTCCAGACTCGAGTCGGCGTAGACTCCCCTGCTCTGGTTGAGCTTGCCTCGGAACACGGCCTTCCTGAGAGTGTCGCCTGAGGTTAGAACAAATAATGATACTAATTAACACATTGCGTGCCAAGCCTTATTTGTGAATTTTTCCCCAGGGACCAGCCGAATTTTGGTCAATTTCTCTGGTCCCACTGTAGAGTGTGACAGACTGTGACAGGGCCAGAAGTGCAAGAGAATTTTGATTTCATGTTTCTCCAGACACCATGTCACACGTTCAAAGAAACAACATGGTTCAAAGAAGCACTCTACAGTGTGACAGGGCCAGAATGGCAAGTGCACTGTCACACTTTAGAGTGTGACGTGGCACGCAATGTGTTAATTCGGCTCATACTGATTGGTTAAAACTGTGATTGGTTCAAACTTTTCTATACCTGGGACTCGAATCACCGTCCTTTACGAGTCCGGCGATTTATCGAGGTTAGAGCTTCAATAGGTAGGTGACCAACTGACCATTCAAAACATTCAATTCGAACCCTCACCACACGTGATGCTGAGTATTTTCGAGCCAACCCAGGCTCGGTTAGGTTAATGTGGATTGCTGGTTGGTTTTCAGGGAATGAAGGGTAAAACCACCTTGATATGGTCTTCATCGTTGAAAGGTACTTTAAACCCCAAAGCATAACTTAACATACCTCTCGCAAGCTCCTATCAACTTATCGATAGAACCAGGCGCGGCCGGTGGGAAAATGTTTTCGGGTGCTGCCTTAAACCGGACTAAAATTTGATTTATTGTCTTTATTGAGTCGTTCTTTCAGTATCTGGAGAATTTGAGTTTGTTTACAATGCCAATCATAATAATTATGCATTCATTATTCTAGAAATGCTTGTTAATTTTGATTATGTACAATTGTACACTGTACAAGTTAGGACTTGAGAAAATCCTCTCTTTTTTGTCTGGGGGTGCTGGAGTTCCGCAGCTCCTGAGCACCGACCGCGCCTTGATGGAATAATAATAATAATATCGCCTTATTTATACTGCCCGATTAGGACTATTAAGTCCCATTATTCCAGCAGTTAGCCCAAGACATATTATTATGTGGTAAAAATCCCAAATGGGAGGATAGCTTGTCATGTCCCGGCTGGGTTTCGAACCCGCGACCTCTGGAATCTCTGGATTCACAGAGTGCCGCCTTTACCACTGAGCTACCGGGACAGATGGAACTACCGAGGTTGGTTCTAGTACCTGAGATTTTATTATGACTGAGGTCCAGCAGGGTGAGACGTCCGCCACTGAAAGCGCCGTCCTCTATGACCTGGATGTTGTTGTGCTGGAAGAGGAGCTTGCTGATGAGCGGGAACTCGTACCGGGGCTTGTCCAGGTGGCGGATGGCGTTGAACCGGTAGTCGAAACCGGTGATGAGGTCGCACAGGGAGGGCGAGGTCTTGCACTGGTTGGATTTGTGAAAGAAGAGATCTTCGCGGGACCCGAAACCCGTGTAGCGAGCAGTCGACCATAACCTGGAACATTGAGGGCCGGATTATAAAGAACTATCCCTTAACTTGGGACACTATTCCTTAACTCGACACTATCCTCACATCTTGTGCCAAAGGTATTTCTAATTACAAATTAATATACAATATTTGCCCATGTTTTGCAACCCCTGTGTAGTATTCAAGGCTTGCTTTTACGTACTGCTTCGAATGGTATACATTTTTAACTCAATCGTCCGATTTTTTCAAAAAAAAAACTCTCTGAACCCATCGAGAGTAGAACCCATTATTTAATACTCGAGGAAAGTTTACCTCTTCATAGTCCTGGTAGGGATTGGTGGGAAAGCTCGCAGGGCGATAGCAAGACAGAGAGATGGCGCCTGAGGGTTCTGGTAGGAAGGAGAAGAAGAAAACTAAGAGCCAGGCTAGGATTAACCTGGACATGTTTGCCTGAAACGTTGGAAAACCATTGTGTAGTAACTGTAGTAATAATAATATACAGTCAAACCCGGCTAAGAGAACTGGATATAAGAGAAACCTCAATATGGGAGAACAATTTCCAGGTCCAATTTACCTTGGACTTTTTTTGTCCAAAATTTCGGATTTCTTAAATATCAGAGTTAAATTATAATTAATTAAAAAATAAATATAAATAGCCTATGTAAAACAATAATATGCATAAACATACAAAATTTCATCAAAATCGGGTGTACCGTTCACGAGATATAAGCGTTTAAGTAAAAAGTTAGTGGTCAGGCGCATGGTCTCTTTCACCCAGAACCGCTTCTACGAATTTGATGAATTTAAAATGGGACCATCTACAGAACGTCTCCTATGTGTGCAAAATTTCATCAAAATCCGTTCAGTTGTTTCTGAGATTTGCGCGTTACAAGGAATATATTTAACAGACCGACGGACCGACACAAAACCAAAGTTGCTCAGGAGGTTATGAAACGTCCAGAAATATGAAAAAAATTGAAATCGGAGCAAAAAAATATTTTTATTTTACAAAAACGAACACAATACTTCCGATTTCTAATATTAGAAATTTCTTGGAAGTAATAAGCTCTTTATTTACACTTAATTTTTTATACAAAAAAAAACAACAAGAATAATAATAATATCGCATTATTTATACTGCCCGATTAAGACTATTAAGTTCCATTATTCCAGCAGTAAGCCCAAGACATATTATGTGGTAAAAATCCCAAAATGGGAGGATAACACATGTCCCGTCCCGTCTGAGTTTCGAACCCGCGACCTCTGATTACCATACCGCCGCCTTTACCACTGAGCTACCGGGACAGAGCAAGAAATTAAATACCTGACATAAAAATATACCCACAAAAAATTTTGAACAAAATTATTTAGATAATTATTTGCTATTGTTTTGTAATCCGGGCGAAGTTAATGCCTTAGGTATTCTCTCTCAGTTTGCCCCGAATAATATTTTTTTAATTATTTCATGAGTAAGAGTTTTGCTAGTAATAATATGACATCCCTGTACTTGTACTGATGTACTTTTAGGACCAAATTATAATATAAACGAAAATCATCCCTCAGGTCGGACTTTTTACCATTCATTGAGTGATATTTATTTTCAGCTTTCCAACACTCATTGCGTGACATTTCATACTCGTAGGACGGTCTTCCTACTCGTAGTAATCTTATTATATTGTTTGGATCTAAGTGTACAACCCCCCTAACACAGTATAAAAGCTTTAGAGATTGCGTAATTTTTGACGGTGATCAGGGTTTTTCACGCTAGAAATAGTACTGAATTAGTAATAGAGAATACATGAAAAGTATAATGCAAAATATTACCTATACATATACATATTGAGAGGAAACAGAGGTTATTAAAAAGCAAGTATGCTATGAATGTAGTACCTACTTAGAAAAAAACTTACTTATTTACACGATTCTAAGGCTGAATCATGTGAGCAATCCTACGCCACTTCATGATTCTCAGATCTTTTTATGTCAACGGCTTGGACAAAACAACTTCGATATTAACATTTTATTTAATTTTAATGAAATATTTTTTATTTAATTTATAATTTATTTTCTCGTTAGCCTACATTATATTCTAAAATGAAGAATCTAATACTTTTGTTAATATGTACCACTTAATTAGTTGTAATTATGTATTTATATTTTATTTTAATTAAACACAATACAACACGGTGTAACTCTATTCTTTGACAGAAATAAAGATCTGAATTGTATTAATGTGTAGGTAACGTGATGAGACGAATGAGTAATTGGGTTTCAATTTTTTTTTTATCAAGTGTTGGAATAGCACAAGACCGCGAAAGATAAGAGCTTTGCACCGAGAGCTCGCTAGCTCAGTACTGTAACTGGGTGAGTTACATGTACAGGGGAACTCTTGTATCTCAGCAGATGAGAAGTAGAGGATGTGTCATAAGACCTGCGACCGTGGCAGCTCTAGCAGCAAGGTCAGTCTATCAGCACACCTCAGGTATAAGGTAACTAGAGAAAAGGTGACTCCGAGTTCGATGCCTGGGCCATACATCAGATTCTACAAGTTATAGGTAAGTCAATTTACAATTAAATTTTTTTATTCAGACATGAAACTGAAATTGGCAAAAACTAACTGGTAAAATAAAAAGATGTGTATCTACTCTAACATGAACCACGAAGTAAAATTGGAAGTTCACTCAAGCTCATTTGTGTGAAAATTTCAACTGTAAATTGGCTTGTAATTTGCAGAATAATTCGCCTCTGACAACACAAAGAGGCGTAAACCACAAATTTTTGAAATCGTTTTTATTGCTTAGATTGAGTCTACTTGTGCTATATTTTGTTCTCACAAATAGACGTAACCCAATTATAATTCAAAGAAAAGATACAACAAAAATTAAAATCAGGCGTATCCCTCATTTTCTCTTTTTCAGACTAATCAAATAGGCGTAAATCGATAGTCACAGTAAAATAATCAAATTTGGCAACAGAAAAAGTTTGTATGGTCATTCACGGGTACAGTGAAGTGATAATGTTCCTACCGTGAACAGAAAATTTATGCACAAGAAAACTCATTTTGGCTCTCCTGTAAAATTTCGAAAATGTTGTTTACGCCTCTTTGTGTTGTCAGAGGCGAATTGTGATATAGGCCCCTGGATGCTTTGAAAAATATCTACTTTGGATTTTCTGAAACCTCGTGAGGAAAAATGAGTAGTTACTTGTATGAGTAACGACAGTGGGGCATTACCTGAATAAAAAGAAAATAATGTAAAAGATTTAGAAAAGTGATACAGGCTTTTAGTATGTTATTGTGATACCCGCAAAAATGTGTAAAAAAGGTTTTGCTTTACCACAAACAATGAGTTCATACAAGTAAGGATAGGGGTTCTAATTTATGTTCACGTGGGTCCACTCATAAATTTTGCGATATCTCTATAACCGTTTAACTAGAAATGCCAAATTATTGTCTAGGACTCTTGCACAAGGAAAGTAGAAAGAGCTCGATTCCTGGCTGTACAAAATTTTTAGACATCTTGTGTTGTGTATATGCCCGGGGCAATTATGTGCAGAGAGGATTGGTTACTATAGCAACCGAGACAACTGGTTTTACTTGCATAATATTGTAGGTAGTTGAATCAAACGACCACGCTCGTGATGATCTTGATCTCGGTCCATTGTATAACACAGATTATATTTCCTTTGTTCTGATTTGATCAAGGTTAAATCTTAACAAGCCGCGTCGTAGCTGGACCTGCGTAGCCTTCAACGAGGCATGGCCGGTTTTTGATAATATCAACTTTCAGACAGTTTTCATGCATTTCTAACTTTTTTTTCAACGCTTAGGGGTATGCAACAAATTTCATACAGTTGAACCAAGATAAGCAGGAAACCTGGATAAAGTGGTCCATAATTTATTAAGTGGTTTAACTTAAAAGTTTTTTAAAGCAGGAATCCTCTATAAGCTGAAAAATATTGCCAGTCCCTTGAGTTTCTAATTTATCCTGGTTCGACTGTATTTTGAAAAAAAAAAAAAAAAATGATAGTATGAAATATCAACGAAAAATTTATAGAGATCGTGTGAAATAAATAATAAAACTTGTAAGTATAGCCAGGTATACGTTGAATACACAAGTTCTCATTCCGTTACTGAAGTCAAGCAATGTCCAGTGAGGCAACGACTTGGATGGGTAACCACTCAAAATTCGCACCCTCGGCCTCGTGATGCTGGATATTCCTGGCCCCACTCAGGCAGGGTGAGGTTACTTCGAGTAGTTGGTTTCCAGCGAATGGAGGGTAAAACCTCCTTTGGTGTCGTAATATTATTACCTTAGCATTTGAAAGCAAGGGATGTTAAAAAACAGGAATATGGAGGAAGAGAGGGAACCAAAAAGCACTTTCACACACGTATTACTGCCGAACATTGATGTTATCTTCAGCCCCAGAAATCTTAGGTTTGGGAAACGTTCTTTATCGAGTAATAAGAATAATAACAATCTTTAGTGGAAGGTAACTACCAGGATGCTCAAAGCATTTTCTACCACTAACCCTCAGAGTCTTATTATTATGTGGTAACAAACTCAAATTATTTATTTTTCTTCTTCCGCAGATATATTTTACTTACTGTAGGAATAAGAAAATTAACTGTTTTATAACCCCCTTCCCCCGCTAACTTCTCTAACCATTGCACCGGAGTTGTTTTGCAGATTGATAAAAAAAAAACATATGTAGACAAGAATTTACTAGTTCAGTGTCGAATTGGTTCAGAGGGAGATAGAAAGTCCTAGGATTTTATGTAATACAGTGGAATGGGGGAAATAAGTTTTTGCGGTAATTTTTTTTACTAATTAACCTATGTTGGGCCCTTTATGTTATTTGGTCAGCGGGGCCGCAAAAAGGAGCTCGTGGGCCGCATGCGGCCCGCGGGTTAGACAACCCTCATCTAGATGTTCTCAACTGATAACTAATGTTGCGAAAATGCTCCCTAACCACGTCTTTAGCAAACAATAAAGCTGTCTTTGCCAGCGTCGATGGCATGTTGAATACACCGGTTCCCTTCAGAACACCGAAGTTAAGCGACATCCAGCGAGGTTAAGACTTGGATGGGTGACCATTCAAATTCTAATTCTCGTGACGCTGGCTTTTCCCGGCCCCACTCAGGCTGGGTGAGGTCAATGTGAGTAGCAGGTTTGTGAGTTTCCTGCGAATGGAGGGTAAAACCCCCGTCGTGATATGACCATGGCAGTTGAAAGCGACGTTAAACCCCACTTAAAAAAAAAGCTGTCTTTTTTATTACGTCTTAACTGTTTGAGCTATTCAAACTGCTAAAACAATCTATTCCTTATACAGGATGTGAGTTTTCTTCTGATATGGAAATCATGTCGATTATACTTTGAGGGGTGGTCATAGGAGGGTCCACTGGAAGAAAATAGACATTATTTTAGTGCATATAGGTAAGTATAGAATTATTATAAACTAAGAACAAAGATCGATTTTTTTTTATCAAGGAAACATGTTGGAAAAAATGTAAATAGACTAGATGATCAAGAAATACCTAATTGACGGTAACATTCGTCAAAAATAAAGACAACATAATTACATTTGTTTGTATAAAGAAACATTTCAATAATATAATTAATTTATTTATAAATTCACTTAGAGGATATTTTTGTACATTTTTCTTGAAAACAAAAGTTAATAACGAAATAGCAGATGCTACAAGATATGAAAATAATAAATACGGATCTGTAAAAAAAAAACTTATTGGATTTAGAAGGAGCTGAGGTAACGTGATTGGTCAAGAGAAATAATTGGTTACTCAAAACGCACTTAGTGTTTTTCATTCCTTAAGAGACTGTACAATCAATTATTTTCGACTGTCACAGAACATCTCTTCAACGGTTCGAGCAAAAGTGCAGAGTGTTGTGAGGACAGTTTAGGATAAGCAAAATAATTCACTCGAACGGTGCACTAGAGCCGCATTTCTGAAAAATTAGACATATTTTTTTAAATTTGAACACTCTAAAGAGTTCAAGAAGATCCTGAAAATAAGTCTATATCGTGGCGTTTCCATTTTTAAAGCTGAAAAAATATTGCAAAATTTTCATTTCCATTTAGGTTTGGGCCTTTCAACAGCCAAAAAGTTCCAAAATAATATAATGAATACTTCGCATATGGGGTATTAAATGAAATTTATAAGTGAGGTAATTTCAATAAACATGTTTCAAATAACATACATAATGAATTTTAAAGCATGGCAAACACCTATACCTAAATGGGTAAAAACACCAAGTGAGTTCTGAAACGTGCTCTACATAATTTTTACCATCATTATTTGCAACATAAAAGTCTCATTATCGAAGAATGTTCGAACGGCCTTTCCTCGCTTATGTAACACAAAGACATGAAGCCATAAAAGAATGCATTAAGAAAGTTTTTTGTATGAATTATTTTCGATTTATCTAGATTAATTTACTGTGCTTTATTCAACTGGCCTGTTAGGGAAGATCTGTATTTAGGTCTTTTTATTTGGCTACATGATTCCAAACTAAGGGATCACTAATGTGTCAAGTCAATTAGTGATTCACTTGGTAACCACATCAATAAAAATTAAAGTTTTTCAGACAAAACTTTGTGAATTGAAAGAAATAGGCACACAACTAATTCAATTTTTCGTCCAAGTATTTGCTCGTTGTATTAACTGAAAAAAGTAATCATACAAAATTCTATTCCTCTTGAAAAAAAAAGTCCAACAATAAAACGAGTGCCCTGACAATAAAAACGGTGTTACATTAAAATAAAATAAAAACAAATAATTACAATGTTTACTCTTTTTTTATAAAATTTTTTGACAAAGAATTGCTATAAATAGCATTCATTTGATCATATTTTCAAATTTATTTTTGATAATATGCATTTGAGTTAAGTCAATAAATTTTCCAATAAATGTTGAACAAAATAATTTGAATCTTTTCAATTTTTTGTAAATAAAAACCAATTTTTCTTTACAATCTCGCTTTCTTATAAAATCTTTCAAGTGAGCATCATCGTGAAGACCTCTGAGAATTGTAAGAACATAAAGGCATGCCCCTTCCATACCTCACACATAGCTAACCAACTAGTAAATGTACATTATTTTCTCAACAAATAAAAAAAGAACCTTTTTGCCAAGTGGTGTCGTGTATCTCGTAAAACTTCAACTTTGATGTGAAACTTTTACTTAAAACGCATTACACGTATGACAAAAACTAGATTATTAATTACTGAAGTGAACATGATTTTTAGATTAAAAAAATCTTTAGTTAACATGATTTTTAGTTTTAAAAAATCATGTTCAACTGAAATAAATAGTCATTTTTAAAACTGACTTGAGAAAAAAATTATTTGTCTCAAATTCAAATAATTGAAAAACGCCGAAGATTGTGAAGGGGATTTTCTTAATTCAAGTTGCTGATTTGTTAAGGATTGTCCATCATGTTTATCACTACATAAAATATCTGTTATCATGGGGGAAAGCAGATGTTCGCGTCATAACTGGATCGAGGAGCATGCACTAAACAAGCACCTGGCTCAAACCAGAAAACACTCCCACTCTCAAAATACCCAAATCTCCCTTTCAACCGTCACACAACACATTTTGATTGTTTATTTCGTTCAAATTAACCAATCAGAGTGCGTTGTGTGATGGTGGAAAGGGAGATTTAGGGATTATGAGAGTGAGAATGCTTTCTTAAACGAAATCCTGGTGAATTGCCTCATAATTATGTAAGTTAGTTGTAATTACAGAATTAAAAGTAGATAGACTGCGGGATTTTACTGTAGAAATTTCAAGAAAAAGTCCTTCACAATCTAAGGGGGAGAAAAATTGGAAATACAGATACGGTTATGTTGCCTGCAGAAGTACATTAACCACTTTGAAAAGTAAGTTGAGACTGTCCCACATGCCATTCTTTCAACACTGACAGGTCTTTGATGATAACAATTTTGGTTTAAAAATTCCAAAATGAACAAAAAAAAAAAAAAAACACTGCCAATTATGGACACAAAACTTCCTCGTGATTGCTTCACATTGTTAACACGTGCCAATTTTGAGATTTTATAGAAAATTACTTGTATCTCCAAAACGGCTCAACCGATTTTCTTCAAATTTATTTTATATGGTAGAATATCGTTTTTTCTACATTCTAGATTCCACAAAAAATTCTGTATCTGCAAGTCGTGGTCCTTATTTTTTTACTTTTTTGTCCAAAATTTCGGAATTTCTTAAATATCAGAGTTAAATTATAATTATTTTGAAAATAAATATAAATAACCTATGTAAAACAATTATATGCATATTCTTACAAAATTTCATCGAAATCGGGTGTACCGTTCACGAGATATAAGCGTTTAAGTAAAAAGTTAGTGGTCAGGCGCATGGTCTCTTTCACCCAGAAGCGCTGGTATGAATTCGATTAATTTAAAATGGGACCATCTACAGAATGTCTTCTAGATGTGTGCAAAATTTCAACAAAATCGGTCGAGTAGTTTCCGAGATTTGCGCGTTACAAGGAATCGTTTTAACAGACCGACGGATCGACGGACCGACAGACCGACAGACGGACACAAAACCAAATTTACTCAGTAGGTTATGAAACGTCAAGAAATATGAAAAAAATTGAAATCGGAGCAAAAAAATATTTTTTTTTACAAAAACGAACACAATACTTCCGATTTCTAATATTAGAAATTTCTCGGAAGTAATATTGGAAATTTATCGGAAGTCATTGTATAAACTTCTCTAGAAGAAAACGATTTTCCTTTTATGAAAATAAAAAATAAATAAATAATGTGACTACCGCATTCAAAGATAAATTTTTCATCTGTGTACGAATTACATTTCTCAACATGATTTCTACTTTGCTCTATTTCAATAATCTGAAGAAGTCGGCGCGAACGACCTGTAAAATAGTTAAAATGCCTTACAAGAAAAAAGAAAAAAAAAAAAAATAATAATAATAATAATCTGAAGCTTCAAATTTTGATGAATGTAAATAATTTTAGCAGGCACTCGAGTTTGTCTTGGTTGAAATGAATTACTTAAAAATATTTTCATAAACAAATAATACAATGTCTCAATCAAATTTTACATCTAGAAACGTTGGTTTAAGATAATTGTGATGGTTTAAAACTTAAAAAATTAAAATGCAATAAATGTCGTTTTCAACATACCGATTACAAAGAAATAAATAATAAACTTATGTGAATATCACATGACTTCTCATTACAATTTTCGAGCCATGTCATTACAAAAGAAAAGAAAATCAATAAAACAATATTATAACAAAAAAACCTCAAAGATTGTTTTAAGATAAAAGAATTTTTGATATCAGTCGAAGTGCACAAGCATTATTATTATTACATAACTGTGTCAACACAAGAAATTTTCAAATAAATTTGAAATTCACAAACAAATATTTTTTGATATCGTAATAAATGTTAAATGATAATGGTAACATTTACGATACTTTTTTTTTTGTTTTTGAAATTTCTCAAACAAAAAGACCGATTTTCATGAAATGACAAGACGCTACGAGGTCCAACAGTAAAGTTCCGGAGCACCCTAATAGTTCCGCCTCTGATGAACATATATGTATGTAGACCAACATCTTTTTATTCGAATGAAGCATGGTACCTCAGGTTTAATATTACTATTATTCATCTCTGATACTGATAAGTATGATAAATTACATAGAAATATTCCATGAAATTGTATTACTCCCAGACAGTAGTTTTACTCTGTCAAAGCATTATGAACATGACTTGTAAATTGTAATAGAAAGTTTTGCGATTTTAACATTAATCCCCTGTAGAAAAAAATATCTCTTTTTCTCAAGGTACAATAATTACGGTTTTTGAAAAATCAAAGAATGTAGAAAAGCATCTGAAAATATTTTCGATACACATTTTTTGAGACTGAAGAAGATTGTTAAGTTTTGAGATCATTATGATGATTGGGTTTAATGTATCGTAAACTCATTAGGGGTTTTCTAACTGTACTTTGAATTTTCCAACAATAGATAGTGACTGGCAGATATTATATCATTAACTAGGTCAAGAAATTTATTGATAACATACGCTCCACACTGTTAACAAGGCAAACCAAAGTAAATAAAATAATAATAATAGTTAAGAATTAATGAGAAACCTATTTGTTTATGTTTTAATGTAAAATGAAACCCCAGAGTTTCACTAGCCGTTAATAATTGATGCAATTTCTTCCACCCGCTATAGTGAACATTCTCAGTCAATGTTGAAAGATGTATACACAAGTAGACACCATCACAGGACTAACCTGGTGGCAGTCAGTGACAATGAATGATATGTTATACTCGTAGTATTAAAAATAAAATGGTCGTTCTATTTGTATCTACGTGAACATTAATAAGTCATTTTTTGGGAGAGATGCATCTCCCTCTTGAAGTCTTGATATGCCATATGATCATACACTTAAGCGCATTAGTATTATTGTATGTGTATGCAAAATACAATATGACAGGCTGCTTGAATTGTAAACTATTCCGGATGGTTTATCAAATAAATGGTCAGAATGAATTTGAAAAACAATAAAATTATCTGTCAGTCACGTATCACTGCGAGAAAAGTATACCAACATGTGATAATTTTTCAAACAATATCTACAAAATATGTTAAAATTTAGGTAGATCTATATTGAACTTTTACAAACTTAATGTACAAAGTATTAAATAACATTGGAGAAACACCAACAGTTTTTCCAGGAAGATGGGAAGTAGAAGTATGAACGAAGATAAAAAGTGGGATTTTGAAGACAAAAAAACTTGGTTTTTTACATATTGATTTAAAAGAATCTTCGATAAGTTTCTTCCTATAAACGGTTAGAATTAATTGTCTTTGAATTTAGACACCTCTTAAGAGAAAAGTAACAGTAAAATTCGTACTGCAATAAAACACTTTTAAAATTGATTGAATTTTCACCCAATTTCTTTCATCCGGGGCCCACGCGATTTTGCCTCATCTCCCTGGAGGGATAAAACGTCAGGACGGGTTTCCAAGAGGTTAAAATTACAGGGTCGGGTTCTCAAAGTTGGGCCCCCTTGTGACGTGAATCTCCCCATACGAACAATCCTGACTCAGGTTGAGAACTTTGAACTTCTTCAGAACGAGCAAGGAATAGAACTTCTGAGCAACCTGGAAACGAAAGAGAGATTGATTTATTAATTTAATATAATTACATAATTATCATCGTCATCATAGGGTGGCGTCATCGTGAACGATGGTAGCCACACAGTGGAGGAATGACTCAGCACTTCTACCACTGTCTTTACAAGGAGGCTAATAATTGACAAGGGCCCCCAGAACCAAGTCAATGCTGGTCTACTCCCTGTTTATATTACCCCAGCCAGACTAAATAATTATACACAATAAAAAATACCCCCTAAGCTAATACTTAACTTATTGGGAGACAAAATAAATGAGTTAATGACGTATCAAAAAACAGGATTTTACGTTCTCAAGTTAAATAATGTATTTCTACAATAATATATTTGATTGAGAACCGAATTATCAATTATTTTGCCAAACGAAAAAAAAACCGTATCTTAATAAAGCCTTATTTATAGGGCTGGCTAGTCTGTTCTCTGTGATGGCCCTTGGCTGAATGTTCTTCCTTGGTTGATCTTTGGTAGTCCATCGGGGTCGCCCCGGTACGTAGAACCGGCCATCGTGAGGGCGACTACAGGTATTATGTACCTAATTAAGTGTAGATGTATATTGAGAGAAGAAAAACTCACCGCTTTCTTGTTGTTGTTCCTGGCCGTGAGCTCGGACAGGTAGAGGTCCCCGGTGGGCGCCCTCTCCATGCGACTCTTCACCAGCCGGTACATGATGGCCGCCCGCTTGTTCAACACCCTCTCCTCGAACTGCTCGTACGTTTCGTCCGTCGCCTGCTCCTCCGCCGGGCCGCCCACGCTCACGGGCATCTCGTAGTCCTCGTGGTACGGCGTGGGGGCGCCCTTCTCGCTGAGGGCGCCGGGCGTGGTGGGCGCCGGGTGGCTCTCGTCGTAGCCCATGTTCGCCATGAGGAGGGAGGGGTCATCGTCCGCCGCGGCGGTGGGCGGGGGCGGCTGCTCTGGAAGGTTCAGATCTTCCGGCATGATGGGCGGCGGCTGCTGCTGGTGAGACTCGGGTGTCATGTCCTGGAATAGAGTGATGTTGTATTTGTTTTACCTGTTTGTAATTTTGATATGTGTACAGTGTTTGACCCGTTGAAATACACCTGTTTAACAGATATTATTATTGTTTCTTTATTTTGACAGTTTCTGTAAAAAGGCAAAATGAAGAATAAAAAATAAAAAAAAATCTTTTGCACCTTTTTGCACGACTTTCACATTATGCTGGACACAGGTGCAACATGAATTCACTCTGTGTGGACGGCTTCTGAACACGAACATGAATGTTCAAAAAGTATCCATGAGGATGTCGGTTTTCTACCGAACATATTTTTGAAAAAAAATGGTGTGAACATTTTGTTCTCATCACCCGAAAAGATATCAAATTTCGCTATTGGTGTTTGTTTATACTTGACTTTATAATAATAAAAAAAAAACACTACAACTTGAGTTGTGAATATGTCCATAAAAACTAAAACACGGTAGATAAATGTGTTTTATATAGATAAGGGGTTTCAAACCACTTGTAAATATTGTATAACTGATTTGACAAAAAATTAAAAATTAGAACGCAAGTAAAAGAACCCTTTTCTTTCTATTATTCATAATCAAAGATATTACAGGATTTATTATTGTTTTGAAATATATTCATTTATAAATGAAAATAATAATATAGGTTTTAAACTATATATTTTTTTTGCATAATGATTTATTTATTCATCAAGGTACATTAAAAAAAAATCTACAAATCAAAAATTTCTTCTAGTTCATCGTGTAAACTTTTCAGTGTGGGCAAAATACTTGCAGCGTTGCCCCTCTGAATTGCGAGGGACATTCTCTTCCGAAGAATATTAATTTATAAATGAAAATAATAATAATATAGCGTTTAAATAGTTTACCTGCAGCTTAGGTTCTATTTGGTCCTGTTGTACGTATCCCATGTTCTCCATGAACATGGAAGTTTGAGGTGTGAAGCCTCCTTGCACTCCACTCGTGGAGAATGAAGGAGTCTGCAAGCAAAACATGAAATTAATATCCACGGTTATTGAACCAATACTTTTTATTAAGTAGCCACCGTGGACATGAAATTAATATCCACTGTTGTTGAACCAATACTTTTAATCAAGTAGCCACTACTAAGTAGAAGCATTGTACGGTGGAACCTTCGACTCTCATCCGAAACGTCCATCCCATTAATCAGAAGTTCCTAGGAACTTCTAAAAATTTCAAGGAACAAGTTCCTGAATAATTAAAAAATCAAATCAGGAACATCCAGAAGTTTCTGAAATCGGGATGTTCCTTAAGATTATGATTGTGCCAAAGATGGTAATAATAGATTTTTATTCAAAAAGCGTTAGTTGGAAGTGATTGCCAAGGGTAAAAATCTTGTTCTTTAATTATAATAATATCGCCTTCTTTATACTGCCCGACCTCAGTAGCTCGATCGACAGACTCGTAACCCGGAGGTCGGTGGTTCGAATCCTTAGAATATATCAAACATTTACGACGAAATTAATAATATTGCCTTATTTATACTGCCCGATGAGGACTATTAAAGTCCCATTATTCCAGCAGTAAGCTCAAGACGTATTATTGTGTGGTAAAAATCCCAAATGGGAGGATAACTTGTCATGCCCGGCTGGGTTTCGAACACACGACCTCTGGAATCTTTGGATTCACAGAGTGCCGCTTTTGCCACTGATCTACCGGGACATACCGGGAATAATAATAGTTATTCAAAAAGCGTTAGTTGGAAGTGATTGCCAAGGGCAAAAATCTTGCTCTTTAATTAGGATATGTATTAAAAAAAAAAAAAAAAACAGTCTGGCTGGGGGACTATAAACAGGGAGTAGACCAGCATTGGCTTGGTTCTGGGGGCCCTTGTCAATTATGAGCCTCCTTGTAAAGACAGTGGTAGAAGTGCTGAGTCATTCCTCGACTGTCTGGCTACCATCGTTCACGATGACGCCACCCTATGATGATGATGAATCAATAATAACAATAATAACCTGGTCGGGTAGGTGAGGGTCCTCGAGGGGCATCTGGTGGAGGTGCTGCTGTATCTCGTGCAGAGGGGTGGGCGGGGCCGTGCGGTAGGGGGAGGCAGGGGGGGCCTGCTTGAGGAAGTCTTCCTCAGGGGCGGCCAGGGGGGGCACGGACAGGGGCCGGGGGGGCTCCACGGGCTCCAGGATTTCCTGGGAGGAACAGAATTTTTGTTGTTGTTGAGAAATAAATATTACAGAATTAATATTTATTTATCTTTGTAAAGCAATACTTACTTTCCGTGTCCTTTACTTTCTTTACTTTCCGTAATATTTATTTATCTTTGTAAACCTCTAGTCTCAACAAATGTCCACAATTGTTATATTTATTTATTTATTTTATTTATTTAGAAACTCTTTATTAGCAGAACATATATACAGACAAACAATGGTAAAAATTAAATATAAAATTGACAGTATTAACAATATAAACAAGAAAAAAATAAATAAAATATATACGTATGTCCTAACTAAAGGGCGGGGTTATTGCCTATGGCAATCTCTTCCACCCAACCCTTATTTAATCAAATATTTATATTATTTATATAAATAAATAATATATTATTTAATTGCTCTTAAATTAAATAAATATATTATTTAATTGCTCATCATCATACTGTGGGACTTAACTTTTCTTATTTGTTTCGACTGTTCAAAACATTATTTTCAGGAAATTATCTCTGGAATTATTATTCCTATTTCGGTTGAACGTCTATCGAGCACCTAGGTGTCCCAAGATAAGGATTTTCCTCGCATTCACTGGAAACTCACAGACCAGCTACGAACATGAACCTAACCACGTGGGTTGGGCTAGGAACAGCTAGCCGACGCGACGGTTCGAATTTGAATGGTCAGCAATTCAAGTCTGAACTGTTCTGGACGTTTCTGAACTTCAGTGATAGAATAAGAACTGGCTCTTGTTCCAGAAAGTACTCACACTCTCCGAATCTCCCTTTCAACTGTCACACAACGCACTCTGATAGGTTAATTTGAACGCAACAACCAATCAGAGTGCTTTGTACGAAGGCGACGCGGAGATTTTGAGAGCGGAGTGTTTCTGGAAGGCACTGGTGTACTTAACGTGCTATTGATGTTGGCATACATTGTGACATTTATTTGTTAAAATAAACAATTCAGATCAAGCTTTACTATTCACAATATAAATAACAAAACCTAATCAAGAGTGGTGCTTGGAATGCATTCAGTATTCTCGGGACTTTTCTTTCCAATCCCTCCCTCTCTGGACTACATC
This sequence comes from Bactericera cockerelli, assembly GCA_024516035.1. NCBI lineage: Eukaryota > Metazoa > Arthropoda > Insecta > Hemiptera > Triozidae > Bactericera > Bactericera cockerelli. The sequence goes on from CM044957.1 coordinate 11,456,921, forward strand.
TACCAGCTTTCATTTGATTGTTGTTAGAAATTAAAACTAAGTTAATGTTAAATAGTTATCATATTTGTGTTAACCACTTACGTGATATCACAACTACTCAAACTCGCATTACTAAATCTACGCTGAAACCGGGACTTGAACCACCGACCACCAGGTTACAAGTCCGCTGCCTTACTGATCAAGCTACTGAGGTTGGTCAACTATGTTAGTATATTACAGTTTTTATCAAAAAAAAAAAAAAAGAATAAGAATAATAAGTGGTGCTAATAACTCTTGCATTCTCCTCTGACATGGTGACGGTACCTGTTGGAAGTTCTCCTCGATGGGTTCCATGGGTTTCCGCTTCCTGGCTCGCCGTGTGGTGGTGGTGGTCACAGGTTCCGCTGCTGCCTGGGGCTCCGGATGCTGCTGCTCCTGCTCTATCTGGTGCTGTGGCAGCTCGGGGTGGTCCTCCGCGTGGGAGGAGCGGGAGGTCAGGTGGCGCTGGTACTTCTGTGAATATTAACAATAAGTGGGTGTGTTAGGCCTATTTTTCTTTTGGATTTAAAAAAAAAAAAATCCAGGTTCGGTATTTCCAAAGTTTTCTTTCTAACCAAAGTTAAACAAACGGGAATAAAATGAACCAAACTGGAAGCAAGTCATTTTTCTTTTGGAAGAGGAAAAATTTCCACTTCCAAAGTTAACCAAAATGCAAGTAGAAAATTTTTGCTTCCAGTTCTTTTATAGGTTAAGTCCATTGTTTATCTTTAAAAGTACCGAAACGCATTTTTCTTTTTCGAATGTGGTGAAGTTGACCTGGGAATAAAATGGAAATATCGAACCTGGAATTTTTTTTAATCCAAGAGAAAAATAGGCCTCAAATATTTCCATTTTATTCCAAGGTCAACTTCACCACATTCGTAAAAGAAAAATGCGTTTCGGTACTTTTAAAGATAAACAATGGACTTAACCCATAAAAGAACTGGAAGCAATAATTTTCTACTTCCATTTTGGTTAACTTTGGAAGAGAAAATTTTTCCTCTTCCAAAAGAAAAATGACTTGCTTCCAGTTTGGTTCATTTTATTCCCGTTTGGTTAACTTTGGTTAGAAAGAGAAATACGGCTGTTGATGAGTGGGGTACTTCTGTGAGTATTAACAATAAGTGGATATGTTGATGAGTGGTACTTCTGTGAATATGAATAATAAGTGGATATGTTGATGAGTGGTACTTCTGTGAATATTAACAATAAGTGGATATGTTAGGCCTATTTTTCTTTTGGATTAAAAAAAAATTCCAGGTTCGGTATTTCCAAATATTTCCATTTTATTCTCAGGTCAACTTCACCACATTCGTAAAAGAAAAATGCGTTTCGGTACTTTTAAAGATAAACAATGGACTCAACCCATAAAAGAACTGGAAGCAATAATTTTCAACTTCCATTCTGGTTAACTTTGGAGGAGGAAATTTTTCCTCTTCCAAAAGAAAAATGACTTGCTTCCAGTTTGGTTCATTTTATTCCCGTTTGGTGAACTTTGGTTAGAAAGAAAAATACGGCTGTTGATGAGTGGGGTACTTCTGTGAGTATTAACAATAAGTGGTTATGTTGATGAGTGGGGTACTTCTGTGAATATTAACAATACGTGGATAAATGTTGATGAGTGGGGTACTTCTGTGAATCAATAAGTGGATATGTTGATGGGTGGGGTATTTCTGTGAATATTAACAATAAGTGGATATGTTAGACCTATTTTTCTTTTGGATTAAAAAAAAAAAATTCCAGGTTCGGTATTTCCAAATATTTCCATTTTATTCCAAGGTCAACTTCACCACATTCGTAAAAGAAAAATGCGTTTCGGTACTTTAAAAGATAAACAATGGACTTAACCCATAAAAGAACTGGAAGCAATAACTTTCTACTTCCATTTTGGTTAACTTTGGAGGAGGAAATTTTTCCTATATCAAACGAAAAATGACTTGCTTCCAGTTTGGTTCATTTTAATCCCGCTTTTATTAACTTTGGTTAGAAAGAAAAATACGGCTGTTGATGAGTGGGGTACTTCTGTGAGTATTAACAATAAGTGGTTATGTTGATGAGTGGGGTACTTCTGTGAATATTAACAATACGTGGATATGTTGATGAGTGGTACTTCTGTGAATATTAACAATAAGTGGTTATGTTGATGAGTGGGGTACTTCTGTGAATATTAACAATAATTGGATATGTTGATAAAGAATCAGATAAAAGAGAAAGTTGGCCAGTATTAATCGTGAGCCAAATTGAAAAAAGCAGCCGAATTTTGGCCTTAACATTGCATTCTACTGCATGGTCAGTTCATATCAAGGGGGGTTTAACCATCTATTTGCTGGAAACTCACAAATCAGCATCTGAAATTAACCTCACCCAGTCTGAGTGGGTCCGGGAATAACCAGATCCACGAGGACTCAAACTTGAATGGTCACCCATCCAAGTTCTAGCTCTAACAAGAACTGATGCATTCAACGTGCCATCGACACTAGCTTAATTCAGACTTTCCTACATGTCATGATTTTATTTATTTATTATTATTATACCTAGTGTGCTTTATTAGGTAAGACAAAAATATATACAGTAAAATACAATGACATTATAAAGAAGAAGAAAAAAAAAAAAGATCGAACAAAGAAACAAGAACAAAAAAGAGAATGAAGCTAATGTCCTACCCAAAGGGCGGAGTTATTGCCTGTGGCAATCTCTTCCACCCAACCCTTTACAGATTTTACAGTATTAACCCTTTGTTTTCCGGACTTGAGACATTTGAGAAACTATTCCGGACTTGAGATATTTGTCGCAAAACTGATTTCTGCCAACATCACAAACAACAACCACCCACCAGAAAAAAAAGACTAAAGACAGAAGCTCGCCCTCACCTTGAAGAGCACTCGGGCGGGGATGGGCCTCCCGGGCAGCGCGAACAGTTTCTCCACCCCCCCGCTCTCCTTCCAGTGCATCAGCCGCTTGGTGGGCGGGGCCAGGTCCAGTGTGATGACGATGTCGCTCGTGTCGCTCAGCTGGGCCTTCATTTCCTCCCCGGAGATGTTCTTCACTTCGTCCACGATCAGTTTCCGCTTTCGTTTGGTTTTCGTGAAGCCTGGAAATAATCAAATGGGGGTTTGTTTGTCAAAGAAGAGAAAGTGCGGACAATTTCGGTGTTTTTTGACATGACAATTAGTTAAGTCTGGCTGGGGGACTATAAGCAGGGAGTAGACCAGCAGTCTGGCTGGGGGACTAGGAACAGGGAGTAGACCAGTATTGGCTTGGTTCTGGGGGCCCTTGTCAATTATTAGCCTCCTTGTAAAGACAGTGGTAGAAGTGCTGAGTCATTCTTCCACTGTCTGGCTACCATCGTTCACGATGACGCCACCCTATCTATGATGATGATGATTAGTAAAAGGTTTAATAAGTCATGTTACAAATCAACATTTGTGGATTAATATTATCAACTCTTTCACTTTATGAAAAACATGTGTGCTGTGTGTTTTATTTTGATAGATTTCATGTTACAATGGATGTGCTTGAGATGTAAAAATAATATTTAGTGGGGAATTGAAATTCTAGGAGCAATTCTTTTAAAATACTCACAAACACAAGAGATTTATTATAGTCTGGTTAGTAGCCAATTTATGCAGTATATGTGTATGTAAACTGTAATTCCTGCATGATAAAAAATGTTAATAGAACATTCATTTTTATTTCAAATCAAACTCTTTGGGTGGTATTAAACAAACTCAAATCAGACACCATTGACTTTTTGGGTGGCTATTAACATGGTATTTTATCAATTCCATGTATTAATTATAATTTATATACAATATCTACTACCCAAGTGTACAAACCTCAGGATGGTTGATCGCACATAGAAATATATGGTTCAGGACGAGCCAACTTTGAAATAAAGTTGGCTGGAGTCGATCACTCACCCCTCCAGCTGTAGCCAAGCTGGCTACAACAACAAACTAGTGGCCAAATGTTACCTCAATGTGACTCAATATCTTGTGCAATAATTTATAATAATAATATCGCGTTATTTATACTGCCCGATTAGGACTATTAAAGTCCCATTATTTCAGCGGTAAGCCCAAGACTTATTATTATGTGGTAAAAATCCCAATTGGGAGGATAACATGTCATGTCCCAGCTGGGTTTCGGACCCACGACCTCTGGAGTCTTTGGATTCACAGAGTGCCGCCTTTACCACTGAGCTACCGGGACAGACAATATCAGTATAAACAGAAAAGTGAGACGTTGTACTAGATGACCTAAGTGTACATGAATAAAAGAACATACCTGGACAGCTGTTTCAAGCTTATTTGCTCTCATTAGCAGGTAATAGTTCTGAATATCCATGCCATCAACTAACCTCTCTATTTTAATCAGTATAAACAGAAAAGTGAGAAGTTGTACTAGATGTACATGAATAAGTCAGATGTCAGATTTAAAAAAAAAATCTTACCTTTCACGACGGAGGCATCAATGGGGGCCAGCGCGAAGCTCTCCTCCTCATTGTGCACGAGGTGGGTGTGCTCTACAGGGTCCGCCTCCTTCGCTGGCTCCTCCTCCGGCGGGGGTGCCAGTGTGAGCCCGTCGTCCAGACCGCTTTGTGCATCCTGCGGGGGCGGCAGCTCAGGAGGGGGCGGGTCAAAGGGGGGTGCGCCCCCCGCGCTGTCCAACAGATCCGCCATCTCCCCTCCCCCCGCCCTCTCCTCGGCCGCGGGAACCTCTGCCGGGGTCGCCGGGCGGGATCCATCATCACTACTGCGGGGGACAAGAAGAGGGGCGATAAATATTTTTTATTTTATTTAAAGATGAGTGTTTCGCAGCCTTTTTAATTTCGTAGCCATGAAACAGGAGCTACTGTAGACACTTGTGGTCTGTGTTGTAGCCTGCCCGTCCCGTAGTATGCCTCCCCTCTGATGGGCGAGAAGTGACACAATACTTCCCAATTAGGTGCTGGGTCAACACGAGCGCACCGGAAGGTATCCCTTACAAACATTCCTTGTGTTGCTAAATCAAATTATTAGGTAACCATGAAATTAAAATTTAATGACCAAGTCGAAGATAAAACGGACGGATAATATTTAACAGACCATTTAGTCTGATAAATATTAAGGGTTGAGTGGAAGAGATTGCCGCAGGCAATAACCCCGCCCTTTAGGTAGGCATTAACTTCATTCTCTTTTTTTTTGTTCCTGCTGTATCTTTGCCTAATCTTATTGTTTTTCTTTATAATTTCATTCTATTTTACTATATGTGTATATTTTTGTTCTACCTAATAAAGCTTACTAGAATATAGAATAGAATAGAATAAAAATATAATTGTATTTCTCAATAAGAGTTTACAATAGAGGTTGGGATACAAGTTAGTTAAACAATAAATCTAAAATTACATAATAAATTTTTAAAAACAGTTTCTACATGCTATTATTTTGCAGTGCCACATAAATTTTCCCCCCAATAAAGCTTACTATAATAATACATACGGCTGGCCCTTAGTCGTTTAATTATTGTAGAGATAACTATAAAACTAAGATAGGTAAAATGCCTATTGGCCAAAAAAGGCTTAAAATTAAATCTGAGAAATTCTACATTTCTCAGTGTGAAATTGTTCACCATTTTATTTATTCTAGCGCATAGGGACAAAAATTCAGGTAAAAAATGAATTTGTACATTCAGCCTGACAGTTGTCAAAATGTGTTAAAAGAATCGTCAACAAATACAGCTTTGAAAATGAAAAAACTCAAGAGTGCAGAAAAATACTCTCATAGGAACAAATGCATCCACCACGAGAAAATAACAAAGGAGAAAAATAATAAAAATCCAGAGCCCAGTGAGGGCAAATGGCATAATGTGAAGAGCAACTTCCTCACCATGTTGAAACCGCCAGTGGTGAAAAGTTGCAGATATTTCACAAGAAATAGACCGAGTCAACCAAGCACAAGGCCGACAACACTTCACAGGAAGGAACCAAACACCGTGGAAGAAATGACAGAGATGACTCGACAAATGTCGCAGGATCTCAGACATCTCTTACAAAGGACAGAACAGGAATTGGACCGATACAATACATTGCAGGACTATTCCCAAGTAACAAAAGAACCTCGAACTCAATGTTCTGTCAACAATATGTCGATGGTTCAATGTTCATTATTGAGAAAAAATTGCGTAAACAATATGTTGGTTCAACCCACCACGACTACTTCATCCTCTATCATTGCTTCACTTGTGAGGAAGTACAGGAAATTTACTGGACGAAAACCCAAACCACCAACATTTGAAGTTCCCCTGCTGCCCAGGGTTGAGGAGTTGAGTGTACCGGACGTCGACTGGCAGTTGCCTGAGCTTCCAGAGGTGTTGGACGGTTTCAGGGATCAGGTACAAAAAGCGTGTAAAACCGGAATATCTTCTCACTCTAAAAGTGTCAGACAAAAAGTGTCTCTAGATACCTAAGGAACTGGCGTCATTACTTTGCCTTTGAAACATGATACATAAATTTGCTTCTAGTACATCTTCATAATTTTTTTCAAAGATACAATAGTGCTCACATAAAAATAAAATAAATAAACCATCAGTAGCATATGGAATTCAACCCCGGTTGTTTTACTCCAAGGTAAATTCACCAGTGCACCAACATAAAGAGGAGAAGGAAATCAGCGTATTTTGGATAGTGTAAAAGATAAATGGCATCCATTAATATAAGCTTTTAATTGTTAGGGTATATGACCCGACCTTGTTAGGGAGTGTATGACCTATTACAAATATGATGATGAGTTTTTTTCTCTACATATTTACAGGAACTGGAAGATTCAACTGCTGCAGGCTCAGAGGCGCCAATGAACTGGGACTCAGAGGCGCCAATGAACTGGGAATTGCCAGAACTACCCGACCTCATAAACGAGACGATTGAAAGCGAACTCAAGTCGAAAGCAACTACAGTGGCAACTGAGGTCAATAGTCTTCTGTGTATCTATGAACGAGACAATGGAATCACTGAGCCACGAAAATCTTTTGCTCGTTGGTTTCTAAATATGAAGCGAAAAGTCAAATTGTAATTTTATTAGACTAATAAATCATTTGTAAATTGAGATCGGAAGAATATAGAAAACAGTTTTAACTCTTCACGTCCTAGTGAAACTGGGCGAGTAAAAAATCATGTATCTCGGTGCACTGGTAGTTAAGTGTTTAAGGCGATAGTCTGGTAATCCAAGTAGCATAGGGATCCGTTGCGCGTTGGTTCGAATCCCACCCAGTGCACGAATTTTTCTTCATTAATTTGAGTTTGTGACTACATAATAATAAAACTGAGGGCTAGGTGGTAGAAAATGCTTTGAGCATTAACCTCGCCTGGTGGTTACCTTCCACTAAAGAGTGTTATTATTATTATTATCTCAAAGTTTAGTAAAATAAATAAATAATAATAATGACGGGATGTTCTTATCAGCAATGTATGGGAAGAAAGAGTTGCCAAGATATAGAAAAGTAATGAGTACTTAATACCGTACAAAAAAGTACCTAATACAGTATATCGCCGCTAGAAAGTCAAAGAAGCGTAAGTGACAAAAAAACGAAGATCGAGACAGCTCTTGAAAGAGACGTACTATGAGACATTGAACTGCTGGTAAAAAGTGATATGACAGAACTATAAAATATTTTTTGTTGTTGTGGATTATATAAATAAAAAAAATGTACCTTGGGTGGCCCATGGGACTGGCTGGGCCATCAAAGTGGTCATCATCATCGCTCTCGGGGACAGGGGGAGGTACCGAGGGGGGTGCGGGGGGCTCATTAATGTCCATGCTACCCATGGGCGTATCATCAAACAGCTTGAGGGCAAACAGTTGAGGGGCGTCTGAAAGTACCAAACCAAGTGTGAGAATAGTAAGAAAAAATATTTTCTAGGGGGATGCAACAATAAGCCCTAGGGGGATGCAACAATAAGCCTACTGAATTTCAGATATCAACAAAAATATTATAGTAGGTCTGTGTTTTTTTGTTTTATTATATTACAAAAATAGTGGGTAGCCAAGCATCACAACCCATTCTGCCACTGGTAATATTTTACAGGCATGAGTGAACCCTATAATATCCAAAGTACTGAGCTGAGAAAAATCTGAGTCTACCGGGATCGAACCCTAGTTACCTGCGTGCAAGCTGCTTGCGCCAGGAACTCGGAGAAGGTGACTGCTAATATTATTCTACCAAAATGTACAAAAATATCAAGTTGAAAACTCAGTATTAATAATTTTAGGAAAGAATGAGCTGCATAGTGACAGAGTTTTAGGTGGTATAAATTGAATCAATATTAATTTTATACAGGTCAGCATGACATAGGTTCTTACCAGCATTCAAGGTGCCACTGAAGGCATCTCCATCGATTTCCATCTGGTTGATAATAGAAGCAGTGCTAGAGGCAAACTGCGGAGGATCACACACTCTGCCTAGTGGACCATCCTCAAATAACATGTTGGCCTCCTGTAATTCAAAATGTCCGTGGTTATTATGGTCAACACTTTGCAAGCTAGATTTGGAGAGGTGGTTATTATTTTGTTCACCAAATATCAGCCAGATGTTATTCTTTCTCACATAATTCAAGTGCTGGCTAGGTTGGAAACTTTCCTAAAGTCATCATAAATAAAAGTATTTTTCTTAAGTTTAGAGGGACTCATAGCTCATAGCAAATCAGAACTAGGTATTTCTAATACATAGATGAACAAACAAATTATGTAGATTGTTATTGGTATTTTAGCTGAATTCTATTTGTGGTTCTCAAGTTATAGTTTCACAAAAATACAAACATAAATATAATTATACACCAACAAATGTTATATTATGATTTCTACAGCACCAATTTAGCCAAAATTCTATCTCAGAGTTTCAAATTATTCAAATTTTAAGGTTCAGCATTTATAAAAATCCGATCATACCGGTACAATTAAAGTGTCTCAATAAAAAAAGGATATGAAATGTATTTTATTGCATTAGGGCATTTTTGAAATGGTCTATTCTTACAAATTTTTTTCAACAAAAATAAATTTATAATTTTACACGAGATTCTTTTTCTCGCAGCAGTAATAATTATGACCATACCTTGATCAACATGCTACAGACCTAGTCATGCTACAGCAGCTAGTTTCATAGTATAAAGTAGTATAAAGACCATTATGTTACGTATAATTCTCTCACCTGATCATATGGATGATTTCGTATAAGTTCTGATGCCTCTTCATCAAAGTTCAGATCAAATCCATCTTCCTGATCTAAAGCAGGAGCATGTCCGTAGTCTTCCCTCATTGTAATCTCTTCTGCTCTTGACTGATTCAAGCTGAACTGAGCCTCAATGTCAACGTCACTGAGTAAAGAGGAATGGAAATAATTACTTTACAAGATTATGAAACAAGCTAAAAAAACACCCACACACAAAAATAGTATTTAATACAATTTTTTTTGTAGAACTAACTGTTTAAACTTTATAATATGGGCTTTTCACTTGCTTTTTTATTATTCAATATGACTCAATTTTTATACTATACATTTTTGCTTTTCTTCAAATTTCAAATGTTTCTCAATATATTTAAATGCTCTAGTAGTTATTTAGCAAGCTGTAAATTATTTGAGGTCCTGAACCTACCATTTAAATAAACTCTTCTACCATAAAAATCACATAGGTTAAAATATATAAAATCTTGACTTCAGAAATACACCATTAAATATTGATTACAAAACAGTTGAGAGCTATTATTATTTTCTGGCAATAAGGACATTCAATAATAATGTGCAATTCAAGACATCTTAACAACTTACTTTAACTCAGGCATTGTGGTGTCAAAGTCATGAAAAACTTCTGGGAGTGTGATTGCATTTACAGCTGCTTCTCTATTATCTTCAGGAAGATCAACCATACCAGGTCTGAAGGCCATCTTAATTTTGACAAAAGCTTCATTGCAGTCAGCAAGCAAATATTTGGCTTTACGAGAGTAGATTCTGACTACTCCCAGTAGTAAATGCCCTGATGTCCTCAGAGCCATTTTAACCTGAAAAGAAAACAAATAAACTGGTGTCAACATCACATCAAAACTTTCTTTTATAATTCAAAGTCATACTCAAATATTTAATGACTTTTCTTGTTCTCATGGAAAATACAATAACAATCTTGTTCTTAAGGGAAAAAATACCACATAATAAACAATTGGGTGACACAAGTTGACTCCTCACCTGACACTGATAACAATATTTAACTTTTTTTTAATATTTAGGACAGATCTAACATGACAAGTACCAACTGCAAACATATTGTGTTTTACCTCGAAGACTTAACACATATGAGACGGCGTGCCCACCGGTGGGTCACGTTTTTTTTCAAATTCTCTTGTACTGTGACCCACCGGTGGGCACAGATAATGCTATTATATATTTTTGTACTCGCCCGTTCTATTTTTTTTTTTTTTTTTATCATATTTGGAACACATACCCTAATTTGAAGCCGTCCCAGTGCAGCGTACAAACTATAGAAAATAGGACCCGTCTCATACATGTTAAACCTCAGATACTTAGACATGTACTTCAATGTCCTAAAAAGAATAGGTTGCTGTAGTTATGAAATGTTGGGTTCCCATAACCAAGATACTAACACTCAAAGGAGATAGAGAATCTAAGTGCAATATTTTTTGCATACTTTAAAATGTCATGGTGGAATTTTGGAGTGTGAAAGTTTCTTTTGATAAGAGAGTAATAAATGATCAATGAAATATTTCAGAAATAAAAAATACTTACCTTGGGCTGTAAAATTCCATCTACAGATTTCTCAATGTTAGTTTCAAAGACATGAGCTTTGGTCAATTTTTTGTCCCAATGAGCAGCAAGCCAAATTCGAGCCAAAGGCCCCTTTTTGGCCAAAACAAATTGTGCATAAAACATTGTTTATGTATAATAAAAATCTACCAAAATCCTGAAACACAATAAAAACAAATATAAAGTACTATAAGTATAAATATTAAAACTGTGTACGGCCATTTTCGGTTGGAACATGAAAAATAACCAATGGTGGTTCAGTGGTCCATATATGAGACTGGTGATCCAGCATGCTCAATAATGGGTTCACATCACACCCAATAAATGGATTGGGAGGATCTTAATCTACAGTAGTTCTGTAAGCTAAGTGCACAAGAAGTTCTGTAAACTGTATATTGCACTCAAATTAATTTAGTTAGTTTAATTAGTTTTTTACTATGTATTTTGATTGCTTTAATTAGTAGTCAGACAGGTTCTGTTAACTGCAGTCCACTAGAAGTTCTGTAAATTGTAGACATCACTCAGAAAGAATTAATCAAGAAGAAAATAAAAATAATATTCTGCATTATGTAATGGACATATTAAATAAAATCCATTTTATGTAAATTCACCAAAACAAATACATTGATTGTACAATATTTTGATTTGTTATTCCGATTTAAAAAATCAACAACTAAATGTCAGTGCACCTGAGACCTAGGTTGCACCACTATAGATTTTGTGATTGAGAAAAATGATTGAAGTGTCAAGGGATATAGGATAAAATCCTTCATGAGCTAAAATCTTTATTACAAATTAGTACATAAATATGAACACAAAATAAAACTGACAGATAAAAAAGAAAAATAGGTTTTGACTTTTAAGTAGGTAGAAGGAATATAGGTAATTTTAATAAAATGAAATTTCAAAGTAAGGAAAACATGTAGAAAAAAACTGGTGAGAACATCATTACATTACTTACTAAATAGGATTGTTTTTCAATGACATAGGTATATCAGAAAATTCCATTTTTATTTACAGATATTTTTATACCTGTAGGTATATGAAAATCTCCCTTATGAATATTAGTAAAATATGAACCCACAAAAGACCATGTTTCTATTAGCATCTACCACATATTCTTATGTGGAATTAAATATGTATCATGAGAACTTGAGATTTCCTCAATAAGATAGTAAAAAACCCTTGGGAAAACTGCAAGCTAGCCTGGCTGTGCAGTCTGTAAGAATCTAGCATACATGTAGATTAGACAGCAAGCCTAAAGCTTTTTGGCATAGATGAATCAGATGAAGTGTATTTCAACTCCCCTGAGAACTTTCATAATTTCTGTTAAGATTTACAAGATAAATGATGGTTGACAAGGTTCCAAGGGAATAAAAATGAATATAAATAGGTACTACCTAGCCTAGAGAATGATTTCATCAGTTTTTTCCCTCAATATGTACATTTTACACAGCAGAATCAGTCTCCTAAACATTATTCTTAAAAAGTGAAAAATACTTCATATTGGCCAAAAATTGAGCTAATAAGCTTGCTATCTAAACTAGACATTTACCTAACTGATCAGTGTTACTATCATACTCATTTGAAACAGAAGACAAATTATTATATTCATTAAAGTAATTCTTTTGCTGTTATAAATGGACTTAATTACAATCCTATCACCAGAAAAAGGTTATCCTTCTGAGGAGAGAATTCAATCCTCCTGAGAGAACCAAACTTCTGAAACCAAGACTAACTGACAAGAGCAGGAAGGAGATAGTTTTTATAAAGGTTTTGATCCTCCCAATCATAAATAGACATTTTTAATGAATTTTGAACTGCAAATGTAAGATCTCTATTAGAGGATTATTTTTTTTTAAATCATACAAGCAAAAAACTAAAGTTTACACAGAATTTGAGAAGTGACAGTTGAGGTGCTAGCTTTCACTTCCAGTACAAGAAAACTGTTGTTATTTTTTCTGTAGGAGGTGAAGTTTAGATTCAAGTTACGATTTTATAACTCCAATAAGATGTAATGATGATTAATAGGTAGGTAGGTCCCTAACTAGTACTTGTGTGACTGTATTGAATTCCCTTGAAGGTACTGATAATGGCTTGTTTACTTACGTGGAAATTTTAGAGGAATTCCATTCAAGCTGGGGTTTTCCTGGGCATTTATTGAGAGTCTGTACACTTAATTACATTTAGTAGAAATTTTATGGTACTTAGAGCAAGCAACTTTTATCAAATTCAAATTTAAGATCCATATTAAGTTCCTATCTTTGGAGAAATTAGAAATTTGCCAAATATCAACAACGGACAACCTCGAAAAAAAACTAAAACAAGATGGCGGATAAACTCTCGCGGCATCACAACAGTGTTGCCGGTACTATAATAATTATGTGTACTATAATTTGACCCCGTGAAGTGTATCATAAAAATGTATTAATGAATAATGAGTCCAATTCAATTTTTAAGTAGTGAGTACGTGAAAATAATTTTATTTTTCCATATTCTCACCCACAAGCATTACACCCCTCACATATTTCATCACTATGTGTTTTCAAAAGCATATTACACCCCTCACCTATTTGATAAAAGTTAGCCATAATTTTAATTATGTTATTTTTTTTAAATTCACCTGGCAGCACTGGAAAGTTTTTTTCCCACTTGATTCATGTCATGTTTTACGCACAACCGCCAAAAAGCTGTATAAAATAAACTTGTGTGAACATCACACGACTTTCTATTACCAAATTGAAGAAGTTCTTTTTAGACTGATAGGTCTTATCGGAAAATCGAAATATTATACAACAAACAAATACCTATTCGTTTAATTGGTATCATCATCGCATTCAAATACATGGTCATATCTCGACGAAGGTTTTACGCACCATTCGCAGGGAAAACAACCCTGCAGAAACTCAAATTAAACTCACCTAGCCTGAGTAGGGCCGGGATACCCGGCAGAAAAATATCACCAGAATAGTGTTCGCTATTCAGTTCGCTTGAAAGCGTCGCCACCCGTGGCACGTTGAATACATCATCAGTTCTCGTTCTGTCACTGAAGTTAAGCAATGCCAAGCTAGTTGAGGACTTGGATAGTTGCATTCATTCAAATTCGAATCCTCGTGATGCTGGCTATTGCCGGGCACACTCAGGTTAGTTGAGGTTAAATTGAGTAGCTGGCTTGTGAGTATCAAGCAAATGGATGGTAAAATCCCCGACGTGATATTATAATAGCATGAAATCAATGGATCAGCGGCAGCAAACGTACGTGCGTCGGATCAAAGTGATTTAAGTTTTCAACACTATCCTCAATTGAAACTAGTTTTTGAGGTACATATGAGTAGGTATACTACAGCCGAACCAGGATATGAGAGAAACCTCGGTAAAAGAAAACAATATCCAGGTTCAATTCACGTCTCTATAAGGGAAAATAAGAGAAACCCAGGCCCATTTTACACCCTACCAGCGCCCTAGGCACAACAAAGAGTATACGTAGCCCCTTTTTATACCCCTGCCTGCTGAAACTGATTTTGTTAACACAGCTAGTTACTATCGTGAGGAAACTACCTGTGGTGGCACCTCTATCTTTATTAGGGATACACTTAAATTTTCTCCTCTATCACTAGGTCTAACTCCTATTCAATTTAGTTTCGAATATTCTGCTATTGCCTCAGAAAATCTCGATATTGTTATTATCTGTCTCTATCGATCAAACAACCCTTTATCTGACTTTGATTGCTTTCTAGACTGCTTGGATAAGGTCTTAGAAAAAGTAAGCAGCTTTCAAAACATTATTCTTTGTGGCGATCTAAATGTTGACCTTATGACTCCTTCTTTACATCCTACACTTAAAATTAAATTAAACTCCATTCTAAATATACACAATATGAAACCTACTATAACAGAACCTACAAGAATTACCCCTACATCCGGAACTTGTATTGACAATATATTCATCAACTTCTCTTCTAAATATATCCTCAATCCCATCTCTAATTTCTTCACCGACCTAGGAGACCACAAGCATGCACAAATTATATCCATATCTAATCAGAATAATGAAGAAACAGAAAAAATATATATAAGATCATATACAACTAATCGACTGATCAATTTCTCCCAGGATCTAGCCGAAACTGATTTCAATCCTCTCTTATCTTTCCGTCATGATGTTAATGTTCAGCTTTCCTTATTCTACAACTTATTTCTGTCAATTTTCAACTCTCACTTCCCTCTTAAATCTATATCCCTAAAAAACCGCAAGAGAAAAGAATGGATAACTAAAGGAATTTTAATATCTACCAAGAAAAAACGTTCTCTCTTCCATCTCACTCTTCACTCATCTGACTCTACTCTACACTCCTACTATCACTCTTACAGTAAAATTCTTCAGAAAACTGTCAGAGCTGCTAAACGACAACACGTTTTATCATCCATCAGAAAAGCTCCCAAGCAAAACAAAATCAAAGCTGTTTGGAACGTCATCAAAACTTATTCCAAGTCGGATAAAAGAAAAGCACCAACTACATTCAGGATAAAAAAAGGAAATAAAACAATCGAGAATCCCAAAGAGGTGGCCAATGTATTTAATGAATATTGGGTAAACATCGCCCAAGAGTTAAATCCTCATCCAAATTCATCCCCACCTCTCTCCAGAGCTGTATCATATACTCACACTACACCATCCTCACACCTTTCCTCCTCCTCTCACCCCTCTACCTCTCGTCCTCAACCTCACTCTTCTTCTACTATACCTTCTCGACCTTCTTGTTTAGCCTCTTGTTCTTGTCCTCAAAATCACTCTTCTTATTCCCCGTCTTCTCCTCATTCTATACCCCCTCCTTTCTGTACTCAATCACACTCTTTTTCTTCTATACCCTCTTTATCTTCCTCTTTACTCCCTCCTTCTCACTCTTCTTCTTCTATACCCTTTCCCTCTTCTTCTATAGATTCTATACCTAATCATTCCTCCACTTTATATACCCCTCCTTTTCACCTTGAATCCTGTTCTCCTTGTGAGATAATCAAGATTGTAGGTCATCTACAAAATAAATCCTCATGTGGAGAAGACTCTGTGCCTATGACTATTGTAAAAAAAGTTATACACATCATTGCTGAACCTCTTTCCTATATCTTTAATACCTCTTTTAAAACCTCTACCTTCCCTATGCTATTCAAGAGTGCTATCATCACACCAATTCATAAAAAAGGCCCCTTTTCCGACCTCAACAACTTTGGGCCAATATCACTTTTAAATAGTTTCTCTAAAATCCTCGAAAAGATTGTAGCCACTCGCCTTAGTTGTTATCTGGAGCATTATCAGTTTTTAACAGACTGTCAATTTGGATTTCGTCCCCACCGTTCAACGTCGGATGCTGTTTCACATTTCCTTCAAAAACTAGATGCATCCCTCTCCTCCAAACAACATACTATCGCCATCTTTTGTGATCTAACAAAGGCATTTGATTGTGTAGATCATTCCCTCCTAATCTCTAAACTTTCTACCTTCAATCTTAATAATCCCTCCATACAATGGTTTAGATCCTACCTCTCTGAAAGGCGCCAACAGGTGAAGGTTCCACAATCTACTACAAACCCTATTTCCCCCACTCCCACTCCCACTCAACCATCTCTCCTTCTCACTACACCCTCTCAATCATTAACTGATCATCCCCTCTCTCCTTTATGCCACCACCCACCCCTTAATCATCTCAACCATCCCCTTAACTCATTTACCTCACTTTCCACCCAACCCTCTAATCTTCATATCCCCAATTTTTCTCCTCCTTCTTCCTCTCCACTATTCTCCCTTTCATCCCCCCTCCTAACAAAGGCTGGAGTACCTCAAGGATCCGTGTTGGGACCCCTTCTATTTCTACTCTTCATCAATGACATCACATCTGCAGATCATTCAGCTCATCTGACTCTATTTGCTGACGACACCACTGTACTAGTTAGTGCGTCAAACAAAGATAACGTTTTCCAAAAGGCTGCTCAGGTGATGTCAAATATTCATTCATGGTTTCAAACTAATAAACTCTATCTCAATGAAGGGAAAACTTCCTACATATACTTTAACTCCTCTCTTTCTGAATCCCTCCCACCTTTAACACTTCCTAATCTTTCTATTTCTCCCTCCACAGAGTTCAAATTCCTAGGACTAATTGTGGATTGCAAATTAAAATGGAAAACCCATATTGAAAAACTCCATTCAAAATTATCTACAGCAATATTTGCAATCCGCTCAGTTCGAAAGAATGTTGACTCCTGTGCTGCTCTTTTGTCATATCACTCCTACTTTCATAGCATCATGAGTTATGCGATAGTGTTCTGGGGTTTCTCCAACATAAAAGCTATCCTCATTCTTCAGAAAAGAGCCATCAGAACGGTCTTTGGTCTGGGCCAAATGGTTTCTTGTAAGCCTTTATTTAAGAAACATAACATACTAACTGCATACGCCCAGGTTATTCTGGACACTTGTCTTGTAATTCACAGACTCTCTCCCTCACTTCCCAGACATAGAGATATCCATCAGCATAACACTAGAAATAAAAACAATCTCATTATATCGAGAAATATGCTGATGGATAACTCTTTTCTCAAACAAGGGGTCACCCTCTACAATAAATTACCTCCAGCATTCAGAGAAATGAGGGAAGAGATGTTCAAAAACTCTCTAAAAGAGAACTTACTAAATCTCGCTCCCTACAGTCTAGACGAGTTCCAGGGTAGCCTGGAAAATCTATAAGTCCCATTATTAACATCTAGTCATATCAAAGCTTGTATCTAACATAATATGTGTTTTTATACCTATTTTATTTTATTTATTTAATTTTATTCTTAGATATATTTAATTTTTTTTTTTTTTTTTTTTTTTTATTTTTTTTTTTATTCCGCTAGTCCTGAAAAGTATCACTTACTTTTATCTACCACCTGGTTTTATTAATGTATTTTCTTTTTATAAATTTTAAATTTTTCATTCATTCATTTACATCATGTACCATTGTACCATTTAAATCATACCTATAGCATACATACAAGAGTGTATATCGAAATGCTTTAAATATAATAATAATAATAATAAAACGATAGTAATTATAATTTTATTATTTATGATAATTATTAGCGGGTTCACCCGCCGCTTCGTCAGCCCATCAGACACACACACCACACCACCACACACACACTACACCTACCACACACACACACACCACTCACTCACCACACACACACCACTCACTCACCACACACACCACACGCACACCACAGACACACCACACATTCCCCACACACAACACACACACACCACTCTTTCCAGCCCCACTCAGGCTAAGTCAATTTGAGTAGCTGGTTTGTGATTTTCCAGCGAATGGAGGGTAAAACCTCCGTCGTGATGTAACCATTCAGTTGAAAGCCTAGTTGAACCCAAATTAAAAAAAAATGTACCTCACAAATATTATGTAATGTAAAAACCTAACGCACGATTAGGTCAGTGTTAAGACACTCGTATGGCCATGTGAAAGGTCCCAGGTTTGAACTCAAGAGACGACAAAATATTTTGATTATAATTGTGTTAGTAAGGATTACCTTCCGGTTCACTCGTGTTGACCTATGAAAGGTATTTTGGCGCTTCTTCCCAATCAGAAGGGAGGCATGCGTTGATAATTATGTAAGCTACAACACTGTTCACAAGCGTCTACTCTCTCTTTTATCTCTCTAGAATTCTTTCCATTTATGAACCTTTCACGTATCGTTTAGAGCAGCGGTCGGCAACCTTTTGGACTACGCGGACCCCTAGCTTATCTCGAAAAAATTTAAACCTGTGGGGGTGGGACCCCCCACCCCCACAGGTTTGGACTTGCATGCGGATACTAAACATAGAGAGTTAGGTGGAAGTAGGGTACTTCGGACTATTTATGATTCGAGTTCATAAGCTATTTTTCTTCTTCTTTTTTTTTTTTTAATCCTGAAATGGCTTTGCGGACCCCCAATTTAGCTCTCGCGGACCCCCGGGGGTCCGCGGACCCCAGGTTGCCGACCGCTGGTTTAGAGGGGATCGATTTCAACAAGTTATTAAAAATCCCGACCCACAAAAAAAAAAAAAAAAAAAAAAAAAAAATGGAATTTCAAAATTCAGTCGAAATTTCACTATTGGTGACTACAACTACCGGTTTTTCGTTAAATTCTTTTGAAAATCCTATATTTAATTAATTTGTGGTGGGTCAACTCTCATTGATTTCTTGATACCTCAAGCCACAGCCAAGAGTACCGACAAAAAGCGGTTAAAATCTCCGCCGGTGGTGGTTATAGTCGTATGTCCTTTGCACAAGGAGCCTATGTACCAAATTTCAAGTCAATAGCTAAAAGCGTTCTCGAGATATCTTATTTACAGATTTTCCCTTTGTTTCAAACACATTATGTAATCAATTTTGTTATCTCGGTTCCCACAGTGCCTTCTCATGAATCATCACATAGGCTCACAAATCATCAGGTATATAAAGAAGGAATCAACCCTGGCATTCGTTAGTTTTGTTCGGTTTCTCGGAGAGTTAACATCGTCTCTCTGCTTGTCGGTTCGGTTTTTTTTTTTAAATACCCATGTTTTAAAATATTATGTAAAACTCTCTATTTCATTTTATTTTAATTTCATCCATTTGTTAAGTGATTTTCCGTTTAAATTGCAGTCGACAGCATAGCAAATAAGGGTGAGTGTTTTTATGCATGCTTAAATTATATTATCATTTACTTAAAGACGGGAGACCACTGAGTGTAACGTTTTGAATTTTAAATGGAAAGTGTTGGGCAAAGTTTCTTGATCATCCATGAAACATTGCGCAGCGTTGCCCAACATTTTGAATATAAAATGGGAAGTGTTGCAAAGCTTCATGAATATAATGTTGCTCAAAGTTTCCTAAAGATCCATGAAACGTTGCGAGACAAAATGTTGCACTTAGTGAGATTCTGGTAGAACTAAAATTTTCTCTTCTTTTTTTCATCATAATCTCTATTTTTTATCTCACATTTTGGTGTTTTTTCAACAATCCACTCTATTTTCAACTAAATTTTCCTATCGATTATCTCTCCTCTTGAACCTCAAGATTTCTATTTTCTCATAAGTGGCTAGTTGTCTACCTACTATAGTTTTGAGCTGTGAGGTTTTTTTTTCTGAATATTTCATGACCTCAGCCATTCTCCTTCTCTGTCCTATTCTAATTTACTGAACTATACAGAGTGAACGAAAAGTCCCGGGACGGATTTTTATCTTTTTAACGGTTTAAGATGGATACTTGTGTTAGATGAAGGGCAAAATTATGTTAGATGAAGTTCTAACATAAGTTTGACCAATTATTACAGGGTGTCCCCAAAAGTAGTTAAACAGGCATCAACTTTCGATTTTAA
Organism: Bactericera cockerelli; assembly: GCA_024516035.1. Classification (NCBI taxonomy): domain Eukaryota; kingdom Metazoa; phylum Arthropoda; class Insecta; order Hemiptera; family Triozidae; genus Bactericera; species Bactericera cockerelli. The sequence goes on from CM044957.1 coordinate 11,477,114, forward strand.
TAGAATATCATATTTTTTATTCAATATTTGTAATCTACGTCAAATTTTACACACAATTGACCCCTAACTCGATTATTTGAATTAAAGGATCTGCGATCAACACCGCGGAAACATAGACTTTTTTATTTTTAAATAAAGGTGTTTAAACCCAGAGTGTGATACATCAAATCTGTGTAATTTTTTATGCTAAATTACGTGGTAGCATCGGTTTTTCTATATTTTACACGTCTTTTCATACAGCTCGTGATGAGACTTTGGTCCTCCCAGAATCTCGCTCAAACACTCCCTGTAAAACCGGACGTGTAAATAATTATGGAAAAAACCAATTCTACCAAGTGATTTAGTATGAAAGAATACACTGATTCCCTAAATCACACTCTAAGTTTTAACACTTTTATTTCAAAGAAAGTCTATGATTCCGTGGGGTTGATCACAGATCCGTTTTCTCTAAGTATCGAGTTAGGGGTCAATTGTGTGTAGAATCACTTTTTTTCTCTGTTTTGTTCTCTTTCCATCAATTATTATCTCTATCACCTTTTCACTTTCTCTTTTTTCTGTACTTTTCACTTATCATCCATCAATCATCTCATTCCTATTTTCTTTCTTCTTTTATTTCTAACACCTAGTCTCTTAGTTTAATCTCTGTACTAATATTTTTCCATCAATTCTTACTAATTCACTATCTCCTTCTCTTAATATTCTTTATTATCTGTAACAATAATTTTCCCTTTTCAATAAAGTATCTAATCACCTATTCTTTTTCCATATTATTTGTTCTCTTATCTTTTCATCATATATTTCTCACCCATTCTCCTACTCCCTTGTTCTTCTCATCAATATTATCTCCCACCTTTTCTCTTTCTCCCTGGTTCTTATCTCTTTTAATCAATTATCTCCCACCTATTCTATTTTTCCCTTGTTCTATTTTCTTTTCATTAGTTATCTCTCAACTATTGTCATTTCTTATTTGTTCTATTTTCTTTTCATCAATTATCTCCCACCTTTTCTCTTTCTCCCTGGTTCTTATCTCTTTTTATCAATTATCTCCCACCTATTCTATTTTTCCCTTGTTCTATTCTCTTTTCATTAGTTATCTCTCACGTATTGTCATTTCTTATTTGTTCTATTCTCTTTTCATCAATTATCTCCCACCCTTTCTCTTTCTCCCTGGTTTTTTTCTCTTTTCATTAATTATCTTTCACCCATTCTTTGTCTCCCTTGTTTTATTCTTCTTTCATCAATTATTTCTCACTCATTGTCTTTCTCCCTTGTTCTATTTTTTTCATCAAATATCTCTCACACATTATCTTTCTCCTTGTTCTTTTTTATCAATTATCTCACACCCATTCTTTTTCTTCTTTGTTCTGTTCCTTTGTTCTATTCTTTTGTTATGAATTATCTCTCACCCATTCTCTTTCTCCCTTGTTCTATTCTTTTTACATTAATTATCTCTCACCCATACTTTTTCTCCCTTGTTCTATTCTTCTTTCATCAATTATCTTTCACTCATTGTCTTTCTCCCTTGTTCTATTTTTTCCATCAATTATCTCTCACACATTATCTTTCTCCTTGTTCTTTTTTATCAATTATCTCACACCCATTCTTTTTCTTCTTTGTTCTGTTCCTTTGTTCTATTCTTTTGTCATGAATTATCTCTCACCCATTCTCTTTCTCAATTGTTCTATTCTTTTTACATTAATTATCTCTCACCCATACTTTTTCTCCCTTGTTCTATTCTTCTTTCATCAATTATCTTTCACCCATTCTCTGTCTCCCTTGTTCTATTCTACATTCATCAATTATTCCTCACTCATTGTCTTTCTCCCTTGTTCTATTTTTATCAATTATCTCACACCCATTCTTTTTTTTTCTTTGTTCTGTTCTTTTGTCATGAATTATCTCTCACCCATTTTCTTTCTCCCTTGTTCTATTCTTCTCACCCTTTCTTTTTATCCCTTGTTCTATTCTTTTGTAATTAATTATCGCTCACCCATACTCTTTCTTCCTTGTTCTATTCTTTTGTCGTTAATTACTTCTCACCCATACTCTTTCTCCCTGGTTCTATTCTTCTTTCGTCAATTATCTCTCACCCATTTTCTTTCTCCCTTGTTCTATTCTTCTCACCTATTCTCTTACTCCCTTGTTCTATTCTTTTGTCATCAATTATCTCTCACTCATACTCTTTTTCCCGTGTTCTATTTTTCTTTCATCAATTATTATATTTCACCCATTCTCTTTCTCCCTTGTTCTATGATTCTTTCATCAATTATCTCTCAGTCATTGTATTTCTCCCTTGTTTTATTCATTTTTCATCAATTATCTCTCACCCAACTCTTTCTCTTTGTATTTTCTTCGTTTTCGTTTAAGATCTCGATTATGGCGAGGAAAATTACGGCTGTGGGGTTTGAGGAGGCCGAGGGTGCTGGGTTGTATTGTTTTTTCTTTTTTTTTTCCTTCTTTTTCTGGCCTTGGTAGGCAAGGCCATTCCATACAGCCAAAGGGTTCTAATTAATTATAGGTTATCAAAGCCAAATAAAATTACAATTAATAAGTACATAATAAAGGCGAAAACTTACATCTATACATATTTATGATTAATTAAATATGAATTTGGTTTCGGTTAATGAAATCATAAATGAATCCATATGTTCTGGTATCATGCAGTATGGTTTTGTAGGAAAAGGGGTTGTCACATATTTTTGTTAATGATTGAAATAAACTTTTTCGTATGAGAGTGTATTTCTTGCATACCATTACAATGTGTTCGAAGTCCTCTTTTTCTTTACATTCAGTGCAATTATAATCGGGTTCTATGTTAATTTTGTGGGTTGTATTGTTAAGATACAACCCAACACCCATTTTACAAGCGATAGTATGTGATAATACTAGTTACATCGCGTACTAAAACTTATTTTTCATTTTGTAGTTTACCTTTATTGCATACTTCTGTGTGTTCTCATCATAACAGTATATTATACATATATGTACTTGATGTACTTTGTGGTTTTCCTTTGTACTGTTACATTCTTTGTGTTCCAGAACTCATTTCAAGATGTAATGGGCACCCACCCAGCACACCCACGCAGTCAACCCAACCTATCAGACCCACCCAGCCCAACCCACTCTGACCGCTCATATGTATGTATAGATGTCCACTCAATCCACCCAGACCATCAAGTTATTTACTGTAGGTATTTGTGTTTTTTTCTTTTAGCTAATTTTTATTTGTTCATTTTAAGTTCTTTTCTTCAGGTTTTGAGTGTCATAAACAACAGATAGATACTAAAAAAGTGATCAAGCATGCATCTTATGGTGAGGAAAGGATCGGGTGTAGGGGATGGAGGAGCCCGAGGGTGTTGGGTTGTAGTGTTGTGCTACAACCCAACACCCTTACAGCAGCTAAACCCTTAAATACTAAACTTAATACTAATGCTGTGTAATAATAATTGTGACAACCATGCATATAGTGGTTTTCCTTTTTCGCATGATTATATTGTACTGTTGCATTCTTAGTTTTTTTGTTCCGCATGCATTTTTTTCTTCTTATGGTGAGGAAAGGTTCGGGTGTAGGGGATGGAGAAGCCCGAGGGTGTTGGGTTGTAGTGTTATGCTACAACCCAACACCCATTTAAAAAGCGATAGTACGAGATAATACTAGTTAAATCGCGTATTATCGCTTTCTTTTTTCTTTCTTTTCTAGCTTGTTGCATTTTGTGATTATTTTTGTTGCATGCTACTTTGTTTTCTCTTTCTTGTAGTACCTTTTTCTTGTAGTTGTTCAATATTGTGGTTTTCCTTTTTCGCATGATTTTGTACTGTTGCATTTTTAAGTTTTTTTTTGTTTCAGAACTAATTTCAGTCCAAGTAGCCCCCCAACTTACCCAGCCCACTTCAACCACACATTACAACCACTCCCCTCAACCTACACAGCCCACCTCGACTGGTCCCATCACCCAGCCCACATAGACCACCTAGACCCCCCAGCCCACGTACACCACCCTGTCACCCCGACCATCCTGTCCACCAAGTCAACCCAACTCAAACAGATCATCCAGCAAAATAAGTTCTCTATGAAAAGTATGTATTGAATTGATATGAATTTTATTTATTTATTTATTTTAACTCTCTTTGTAGCTTTGTATTTATTAACTATTTCTTGTGTATATGTTGTATTTTGTGATTTTCTTTTTTTTGTGATATTGTTGTGTTGCAGATTAGTTATTTTTTTTTCAGATCAAAGTCAAGTTTTGAGTATGATAAACAACAGATACTATACAAGCGATCAGGTCAGGTATTGAGTGTGGTAAACAACAGATACTATACAAGCGATCAAGTGTGAGGTATTAAGTGTGATAAAAAACAGATACTACGCAAGCGATCAGGTGTCAGGTATTAAGTGTAATAAAAACAGATACTACGCAAGCGATCAGGTGTCAGGTATTAAGTGTGCGTAACTACAAATATTATACAAGCGATTAGCATGATTTTTTTTTGCATGGTCGTAAGGTTGTATTTTTCAATTTGCATGCATATCGTGGTGTTCCTCTTTCGCATGATTATGTACTGTTGCATTCCTAGTTTTTTTGTTCCGCATGCGTTTTATTCTTCTTATGGTGAGGAAAGGTTCGGGTGTAGGGGATGGAGGAGCCCGAGGGTATTGGGTTGTAGTGTTATGCTACAACCCAACACCCATTTTAAAAGCGATAGTACGAGATAATACTAGTTAAATCGCGTATTATCGCTTTCTTTTTTCTTTCTTTTCTAGCTTGTTGCATTTTGTGATTGTTTTTGTTGCATGCTACTTAGTTTTCCTTACTTATAGTACCTTTTTCTCATAGTTGTTCAATATTGTAATTTTCCTTTTTTGCATGATTTTGTACTGTTGCATTTTTTAGTTTTTTTTTCAGAACTAATTTCAGTCCAAGCAGACCACCCAACTTACCCAGTCCACTTCAACCACACATTACAACCAGTCCACTCAACCTACACAGCCCACATAGACCACCTAGACCCCCCAGCCCACGTACACCACCCTGTCACCCCGACCATCCTGTCCACCAAGTCAACCCAACTCAACCAGACCATCCAGCCCAATAAGTTCTCCGTGATATTAAAGTATGTATTGAATTAATATGAAAAGTTTTTATTTATTTATTTTAAATCCTCTTTTAGCTTTTTTATTTATTAACTGTTTCTTGTGTATATGTTGTATTTTTCCTTTTTTTGTGATATTGTTGTGTTGCATATTAGTTATTTTTTTTCAGATCAAAGTCAAGTTTTGAGTATGATAAACAACAGATACTATACAAGCGATCAGGTCAGGTATTGAGTGTGGTAAACAACAGATACTATACAAGCGATCAAGTGTGAGGTATTAAGTGTGATAAAAAACAGATACTACGCAAGCGATCAGGTGTCAGGTATTAAGTGTCATAAACTACAGATACTATACATGCGATAAGGTGTCAGGTATTTAGTGTGATAAAAAACAGATACGACGCAAGCGATCAAGTGTCAGGTATTAAGTGACATAAACAACAGATACTATACAAGCGATCAGGTGTCAGGTATTAAGTGACATAAACAACAGATACTATACAAGCGATCAGGTGTCAGATATTAAGTGTGCGTAATATATTATACAAGCGATTAAGCATGATTTTTTTTGCATGGTTGTAAGGTTGTATTTTTTCAATTTGCATGCATATCGTGGTTCTTCTTTCGCATGATTATGTACTGTTGCATTCTTAGTTTTATTTTTCCGCATGCATTTTATTCTTCTTATGGTGAGGAAAGGTTCGGGTGTAGGGGATGGAGGAGCCCGAGGGTGTTGGGTTGTAGTGTTATGCTACAACCCAAAACCCATTTTAAAAGCGATAGTACGAGATAATACTAGTTAAATCGCGTATTATCGCTTTCTTTTTTTCTTTCTTTTTTTTTGCCTGTTGCATTTTGTGATTATATTTTATTGCATGCTACTTTGTTTTCTCTTTCTTATAGTACCTTTTTCTTGTAGTTGTTCAATGTTGTGGTTTTCCTTTTTCGCATGATTTTGTACTGTTGCATTTTTAAGTTTTTTTTTATTGTTTCAGAACTAATTTCAGTCCAAGTAGCCCCCCCAACTTACCCAGCCCACTTCAACCACACATTACAACCACTCCCCTCAACCTACACAGCCCACCTCGACCGGTCCGATCACCCAGCCCACATAGACCACCTAGACCCCCCAGCCCACGTACACCACCCAATCACCCCGACCATCCTGTCCACCAAGTCAACCCAACTCAACCAGACCATCCAGCCCAATAAGTTCTCTGTGATGTTAAAGTATGTATTGAATTGATATGAATTTTATTTATTTATTTATTTTAACTCCTCTTGTAGCTTTATATTTATTAACTTTTTCTTGTGTATATGTTGTATTATGTGATTTTCCTTTTTTTGTGATATTGTTGTGTTGCAGATTAGTTATTTTTTTTCAGATCAAAGTCAAGTTTTGAGTATGATAAACAACAGATACCTACATTACCTACTATACAAGCGATCAGGTCAGGTATTGAGTGTGGTAAACAACAGATACTATACAAGCGATCAAGTGTCAGGTATTAAGTGTCATAACCTACAGATACTATACATGCGATAAGGTGTCAGGTATTAAGTGTGATAAAAAACAGATACTACGCAAGCGATCAGGTGTCAGGTATTAAGTGACATAAACAACAGATACTATACAAGCGATCAGGTCAGGTATTGAGTGTGGTAAACAACAGATACTATACAAGCGATCAAGGTGTCAGGTATTAAGTGTGATAAAAAACAGATACTATACAAGCGATCAGGTGTCAGGCATTAAGTGACATAAACAACAGATACTATACAAGCGATCAGGTGTCAGATATTAAGTGTGCGTAACTACAAATATTATACAAGCGATTAAGCATGATTTTTTTTTTTGCATGGTTGTATTTTTTCATTTTGCATGCATATCGTGGTTTTCCTCTTTCGCATGATTATGTACTGTTGCATTCCTAGTTTTATTATTCCGCATGCGTTTTATTCTTCTTATGGTGAGGAAAGGTTCGGGTGTAGGGGATGGAGGAGCCCGAGGGTGTTGGGTTGTAGTGTTATGCTACAACCCAACACCCATTTTAAAAGCCATAGTACGAGATAATACTAGTTAAATCGCGTATTATCGCTTTCTTTTTTCTTTTTTGCCTGTTGCATTTTGTGAATATATTTTATTGCATGCTACTTTGTTTTCTCTTTCTTATAGTACCTTTTCTTGTAGTTGTTCAATATTGTGGTTTTCCTTTTTCGCATGATTTTGTACTGTTGCATTTTTAAGTTTTTTTTTTTGTTTCAGAACTAATTTCAGTCCAAGTAGCCCCCCCAACTTACCCAGTCCACTTCAACCACACATTACAACCAGTCCACTCAACCTACACAGCCCACCTCGACCGGTCCGATCACCCAGCCCACATGGACCATCTAGACCCCCCAGCCCACGTACACCACCTTGTCACCCCGACCATCCTGTCCACCAAGTCAAGCCAACTCAACCAGACCATCCAGCCCAATAAGTTCTCCGTGATATTAAAGTATGTATTGAATTAATATGAAAAGTTTTTATTTATTTATTTTAACTCCTCTTTTAGCTTTTTATTTATTAACTGTTTCTTGTGTATATGTTGTATTTTTCCTTTTTTTTTTGTGATATTGTTGTGTTGCAGATTAGTTTTTTTTGTTTGTTTCAGAACTAATTTCAGTCCAAGCAGGCCCCCAATTTACCCAGCCCACTTCAACCACACATTACAACCAGTCCACTCAACCTACACAGCCCACCTCGACCGGTCCGACCACCCAGCCCACATAGACCACCCTGTCAGCCCGACCATCCTGCCCACCAAGTCAACCCAACTCAAACAGATCATCCAGTAAAATAAGTTCTCTGTGAAAAGTATGTATTGAAGTGATATGAATTTTATTTATTTATTTATTTTAACTCCTCTTGTAGCTTTTTATTTATTAACTGTTTCTTGTGTATATGTTGTATTTTGTGATTTTCCTTTTTTTGTGATATTGTTGTGTTGCAGATTAGTTATTTTTTTTCAGATCAAAGTCAAGTTTTGAGTATGATAAACAACAGATACTATACAAGCGATCAGGTCAGGTATTGAGTGTGGTAAACAACAGATACTATACAAGCGATCAAGGTGTCAGGTATTAAGTGTGATAAAAAACAGATACTATACAAGCGATCAGGTGTCAGGCATTAAGTGACATAAACAACAGATACTATACAAGCGATCAGGTGTCAGGTATTAAGTGTGATAAAAAACAGATACTACGCAAGCGATCAGGTGTCAGGTATTAAGTGTCATAAGCTACAGATACTATACATGCGATAAGGTGTCAGGTATTAGGTGTGATAAAAAACAGATTTTACGCAAGCGATCAGGTGCCAGGTATTAAGTGACATAAACAGCAGATACTATACAAGCGATCAGGTGTCAGATATTAAGTGTGCGTAACTACAAATATTATACAAGCGATTAGCATGATTTTTTTTGCATGGTCATAAGGTTGTATTTTTTCAATTTGCATGCATATCGTGGTTTTCCTCTTTCGCATGATTATGACTTTTTGTTCCGCATGCGTTTTATTCTTCTTATGGTGAGGAAAGGTTCGGGTGTAGGGGATGGAGGAGCCCGAGGGTGTTGGGTTGTAGTGTTATGCTACAACCCAACACCCATTTTAAAAGCGATAGTACGAGATAATACTAGTTAAATCGCGTATTATCGCTTTCTTTTTTCTTTCTTTTCTAGCTTGTTGCATTTTGTGATTGTTTTTGTTGCATGCTACTTTGTTTTCTCTTACTTATAGTACCTTTTTCTCGTAGTTGTTCAATATTGTAATGTTCTTAGTTTTTTTGTTTCAGAACTAATTTCAGTCCAAAGAGACCCACCCAGCCCCACCAATTTACCAAGCCCACCTTAACCACTCAGCGACCAAACCACCCCGACCACCGAGTCCATCAAATCAACCTAACCCAACCAGACAACCTAGCCCTGCTCGACCACCCAGCCCAACCCAAGAAGCCAGCTCACCTAACCTACCCAGGCCCACCCGACCAAGACCAGTTATCGACCACCCTGACCACCTCGACCACCCTGACCTCCCAGCCTACCCCGACCACCTAGCCTACCGAGTCAACCCGACCAGATCACCCAGCATCGCCAATTTACCCAGCTCTACCCCGACCAGACCACCCAGCCCACCAAGTCAACCCGACCAGACCATCCAGCATCGCCAATCTACCCAGCTCTACCCGATTACTCCGACCACTCTGCCCACCGAATTAAACCTACCCGACCCGACCATTCCGACGACCAATACCAGTCCTACCACTTAGTCCACCTAGCCTGTTAAGTTTTAGTGTTAAGTTTTATTATATTGTGCATGTTCGATATTATTTGATTTCGTCATGTTTTTTTGCATGTTATTAAAAATAATTTTTATACAAGCATTTTACAACCGATAGTACGAGATAATACTAGTTACATCGCGTATTATTGCTTTTGTTAGCTTGTTGCATATTTTGTTTTTCTTTGTTGCATGTTCTCTTCCTAAAATTACTTTTTTCTTTTTACTGGTTGTATTTTATGGTTTTCCTTTTGATTTTGTACTGTTGCATTCTTAGTCTTTTGCTTCAGAACTGATTTCAGAACATCCAGCTGAAACTCCGTCAGAGTCAAACCAGTTCACTCAAACTACTTAGCTCACAGAGACCTGTACAACCTGACCACCAAGACATCCCGAAACCAACTCGACCAGCCAGACCACTCTAACTATCTCGACCACTTTAACCACCTCGACCACCATGACCTCTTCCACCACCCTGACCACCTCGATCACCCTGATCACCTCGACAACCCTGACCACCTTGAAAACCTGACACCTCGACCTCCCTAACCATCTTGACCAACCTACCACCCAAAACCCTGACCACCCTTATTACCCGACCACCTTGACATCGCAAAACCAATTCGACCAGCCAGACCACTCTAACCACCTCGACCACACTAACCACCTCGACCACCTGAACCACCTTGACAACCCTAACCACCTCGACCACACTAACCACCTCGACCACCCTGACCACCTTGACAACCCTAACCACCTCGACCACACTAACCACCTCGACCACCCTGACCACCTTGACAACCCTAACCACCTCGACCACACTAACCACCTCGACCACCCTGACCACCTTGACACCAACCTAACCACCTCGACCACCTCGACTACACTAACCACCTCGACTACCCTAACCACCTCGACCACCCTGACCACCTCGACTTACACTAACCACCTCGACTACCCTAAACCACCCTTATTACTCCGACCACCCTTATTACCCCGACCACCTTGACAACCCTAACCACCCTTATTACTCCGACCACCCTTATTACCCCGACCACCTTGACAACCCTGACCACCCTAACGAACTCGACCACCCGAACCATCCAAACATCTCCTACCATCCTGACCACCTCGACCACCTTGACCTCTCTGCCCAGCTGACCACCTTGACAACCCTGACCATCCTAACGACCTCGACGACCCTGACCACCTCGACCACTCTAACCACCTCGACCACCCTGACCATCTCGACCAACCATACCACATCGACCGCTCTGATTACGGCAGCCTATTTACTAAAAACCGACCCTTAAATACTAAACTTAATACTAATGCTGTGTGATACTAATTGTGACAAAAAAAGTTTTGAGTAGCGATTACAACAGCTAATTTATTGAAACCCCACCCTTAAATACTAAACTTAATACTAATGCGCTGTGTAATATAATTTGTGACAAAAAAGTTTGAGTGGTTTTGACAGCATCTAAACTCTTAAATACTAAACTTAATACTAGTGCGCTGTGTAATATTAATTGTGACAAAAAAGTTTGAGTGGCTTTGACAGCATCTAAACCCTTAAATACTAAACTTAATACTAGTGCGCTGTGTAATAATAATTGTGAAAAAAAGTTCGAGTAGCGTTTACAGCAGCTAAACCCTTACATACTAAACTTAATACTAATGCTGTGTAATAATAATTGTGACAAAAAAATCTACCCAAACATCTCCGACCATCCTGACCACCTTGATCATCCTGACTATCATGACCACCTCGACCACCCTAATGACCTCGACCATCCTAATGACCACGACCACCTTGACCAACCTATCTACCCTAACCACCTCGACCACAGCGACTAACCATACCACCTCGACCACAGCGACTAACCATACCACCTCGACCACAGCGACTAACCATACCACCTCGACCACAGCGACTAACCATACCACCTCGACCACAGCGACTAACCATACCACCTCGACCGCTCTGACCTGTATTTTTTTTTTCACTTGTTGGCGCCACAAGTTTTTTTTTTTATTTTATTTATTTATAAGAAATAGTTTATTACGAAGTGGATTAGGCCTTGCAGTATGAATAATTCTTCTTTTCTAAGAAGATATTCATACTGTTGGGGATACCACTTAGGAAGGTAGAAAAACGGGCTGGAACTCTACCTCTTGGGTGGCCTGGAAACGAGTTTTTTTCTTATATTAGTAAATTAGTTTTTTTTTTTTTTAAGTGGACTAGGCCTTATAATATGCATCCCTTCATTTTAGAACAGGGATACATAATATGTATCCTCTACATATTATGTAGAGGATACCACTTAAAAGATCTTTCTTATGGTGAGGAAAGGTTCGGCTGTAGGGGAGGAGGAGGCCGAGAGTGTTGGGTTGTAGTGTTAGGCTACAATCCAACACCCATATTAAAAGCGATAGTACGAGATAATACTAGTTAAATCGCGTATTACCGCTTTCTTTTTTTTGCCTGTTGCATTTTTTCGTTAGATTTTTTGTTGCATGCTTCTCTTTCTTATATTACCTTTTTATTGTAGTTGTTCAATATTGTCCTTTTTCGCATGATTTTGTACTGTTGCATTCTTAGTTTTATTGTTTCAGAACTAATTTCAGTTCAAGCAACCCACCCAACTTAACCAGCCCACTTCAACCACTCCCCTCGTAAACCACCACCCAGCCCACGTACACCACCCTGTCACCCCGACCATCCTGTCCACAAAGTCAACCCAACTCAACCAGACCATCCAGCCCAATAAGTTCTCTGTGAAGTTAAAGTATGTATTGAATTGATATGAAGTTTTTATTTATTTTAACTCCTCTTTTAACTTTTTTATTTATTAACTGTTTCTTGTGTATATGTTGTATTTTGTGGTTTTCCTTTTTGCATGATTTGGTACTTTTGCATTCTTAATTTTTTTGTTTCAGAATTAATGTAAAGATGTCATGGTTGTGCCTGCAGCTAGTACACCCAGCCCATCCAACTTTCTCAGCCCAACACATTCAGTCTACCCGCACAAACCACCAAGTTATTTTTTGTTCTTGTTGATTTTCCTTCTATTTTATGATATAGTTGTGTACAATAATCCTACGAAAGTACAACAAATACTTCACATTTTAAGTGGGTAGAACAGCATTACAAATAACCTCAGTGGGTAGAACACCATTACGATGTAACCTCCTCTCCTTATAACAATGGCTTATCCAATTAGCCACTATCAGTGGTTAAGCAATCGCTTGTCATGCGGAAGGTCCTGGGTTCGATCCCCCGTGCCTACAAAAAATTGTAATCTTAATTTGGTTACAATTGTTTGTAAAGGATACCTTCCGGTGCGCTCGTGTTCACTCAGCACCTAAATGGGAAGTATTGTGTCACTTCTCGCCCATCAGAGGGGAGGCATACTACGGGATGGGCAGGCTACAACACAGACCACAAGCGTCAACAATAGCTTCTGTTTCATGGCTACGAAATAAAAAAAGGCTGTGAAACAATCATCTATAAAAAAAATCATAATTGTGATGCCGCCACTAATCATTATCTATAAAAATTAATAGGAAATAGTTTTTTGTCCCGAATGAGTAACCTCTATAACATCTTAAGTACGGCCAAAAAACTCCGACTGTCGGGTTTCGAACCCGGGTCACCTGCGTGTAATACCTCATCGGACAAAAAGACTACTTACTATCACTAAAAATTTTACTATCAATACAACCGAACTCTAACTTCGCTGACCACGCCAAAAATGGACATTGATTAGTGCAATGTGTTGCTGAAAATTGTAAAGAAAACAACTATCTTGAAAATTTCTAATTCAAACATCACTTGAAATTAATTTTCCTTTATTCACTTGGAGCTATACAGTGGGTAAATAGGTACAACAAAAATACAATGTGAGACAGGGTAATAAATAAATAAATATTTACAAATAAACACCAACAAAAAAATCATACCAAGGTTATCAATATGAAATTATCAAAGGGATTGGCTAAAATAAATATTCCTAGGGACTGGGCGAATGTATCAAGGGAATTTTTGTGAAATCATGCGACCTTGGATTAGATGACATTAGTTAAAATTATATTATTAAAGCTACTGACAGAGAATAATTCAATAGGAATTAAAGTATGAATCACGAGTGAACATTTATGATTTTTAAGAAAGCAAATAAATGACCTCACTTTTAAATAGTTATTATGTACCATTCAATCATCGAAGTAATTTAAAAGCTCATTACACAAACAAGTTACTTTGAGAAGAAGAATAAAATGCTGCAGTAAGTTACAATCTACAACCAAAGAATCATAGATTACATGTACATTCTATATTATAATATCTATACTTAAATTTACAATTGCATCTGAGGAAATTCGTTCACAGAAAAAGAAGTCTTCTAATAAAATTTAAAAATACACAAATGAAAATAAAAAATTGTAGTCTTGAAATTTAAATCATTAAATAGTTAAAATAATAATAAAAAATGACTAGGTTAAAGTAGTTTATACATGGGTTCTAGCCCTCTGTATTAATAGTTTCCCGTGCATGGTGTGTTTTAACATGTTTGTTGTGATTAGACTTGGTAGTAGAAGTTTTACCACAGATATGACAAGAGAATGGTCTCTCACCATTATGCACTCTCACATGCGCCGTCAGGTAATAGCTGCGATGGAATGTCTTGCCACACACAGTGCAGTTGTATTTCTTCTTAGCCTCGTGCTCTCGTACATGCCGGATACAGTTGAACTTTCTGATAAACTTCCGCCCGCAGTAGTTACAAGTGTAGGGACGAATGTTTCGATGCGATCTTATATGAGCCTGATATTCATTAGCACTGTAAAAGCCTCGGTTACAAGACTTACATTTAAAAGGCATGTGAGTACGGGAGACATGCGTCCACTGATGCAGACCTAGGTTCCACTTGGTGTAGAAAGATTTCTTGCAGATGGTACAGGAGAAGGGCTTGGAAGTGTCATGGATCCTCATGTGAGACTTGAGCGTAGACTTGAGAACAACTATCTTGCAGATCTCACAGGTAACATTCTCATCTGCCTTCTTTCTATCTACCGGTAAGTAACATGGATCATGATTCTTTCGAATGTGTCGCGTTAGACTGGAGGTATGAGTGAATTTCTCGGAACAGAACGTGCACTGCTTGGGGACAATAGCATGCGTCTCCTGATGCCACAGTAGTTTACCTCGCGACTGAAATATTTCACCGCAATGACAGTAGAAGTCTTTCACTTTCTTCTTTTTCAAGTGAATCACTTTCTTGTGTTGGGCAAGGTTCGAATAGCGCTTGAAGTGACGGTCGCACATGTTGCACGGGAAGGGCGCATTACCTGTGTGTGTGTTCTTGTGATCAGAGAGCTTTTGGGCAGTGACAAATGATTTTTCACAAACATCACACTTGTAGGGTTTGATCTTCAAATGAGTACGCATGTGAAGTGTAAGATTTGATTTTGCTAGGAAAGTTTTGTTACAAAGAGGACAGACAAGGGGGTGTACATTTCTAATATGATCCTGATAAGTTTTTAACTTGTCAAATATTTCAGAACAACTAACACATTGACGTTGTTTACTTTTTCCTGATGAAATGTTGGGTGGAAGAAATTCTTGAAGTTGTGAAGAAAAAGAATTTGAGTTTTCAAATTTCAGAGGACATGTAGGTTGAGATACAAATGAAGTGCTAGGCTCTGATATAACAGTAGATGTTGGGGTTTGGACTTTGGTCAAGAGTTTACCAGTTTCAGGTTCATTGAACAGCTCAGGATGTTCAGTTTTCATGTGATACTTTCTCAGTTTCCACCCAGTAAAGGTCTTGTTGCAGTAGATGCATGCATGCTTCTTCTTACTGACAATGTTCAAGTTAGAGTTGGATGGAGTAGGAAGCACAGAAGTGGATTCTTCTACTTTTATTTTATCTGTTAATAGTTCAAAGGGCTCAACTTTTTCAATCTTAGTTCTAAAAGTATTGCTGTTGGAGACATTATCCACGTCATGCTCCATTTCATCCCATTGCCTGTACTGAGGTGCACCATTATCTTCCTGAAAACAACAATAAAACATACAATTATTTAGGTACTAACTTTTATTGTGTCAATGACTATACTATGTTTTTACTTTCTTCCATAAGATTTTACAGGTAAATTTTGAGGTTTAGCTGATAATTTTTTTGAATAAGTTAGTAAAACAAAATGATATTCAATTTATAGTAATGGCTTTCCCTTGCTATTCAATGAGGGATTGCTATATCTATTTTGGGTACTCTGCCCAGTGGCGGTGTTTTTTCTGAGGGCTGTAGATCCTGCTTCGGACTCGAGATTGTCTTGTTCCAATGAAAAATTGTAGTGATGAGAGAATATTATAAATAATAAAACAAATATGCTGTCAGCATTTTTGCTGATTGCCAAAGTACACAGCATATACCAATCAGTAAAATACATTTTCTTTTCTTGAAACATTTTTTCTTCTTCTTTTTTTTTTTAAAACTAAACAAGTCAGTCTTCTTCTTTTTTTTTAAACTAAACATGTCAGATTACTAAAACTACAGTTTATGTTTTAAAAATCAAGGGGAAAAACAAGAGTAATTTTTCTATATTTTTTCAGAAATGGTGTGAACTCATGTGAATTCATATAGCAACACATGAAAAGTAGCACTGTAGGTAGGTCTTATTAAGATTTTTCTATTTGAAAATGATATATCCTTTTATTACTTGCTATATTTCTACAAGATGATTTGTAGAGTAACTTAAGGTATTTCATAAGAACACGTGTTATAATAATATTCTCACCTGATATCCCCACACAGAACTCTCCAAGCTCTCTTGTCCGGATAACTCTCCTCGGGGTGGCATCATCTCATCTGTTTGCATGTTGATGGAAGTAGATCCTGAGTCATCAGGCTCAAATGTTTGAAATGAAGTCTGATGATCCAAGTTGAGAAGAGTCTTAGGCGAAGCACATGAGATCCGATCATCTTCTATCACTTGAGGCAGTATATTAATACCTCTTAGTAACCAGTGTGGAGTGTCAACACTATCATATTCTGTGTGGTGTAAGTTTGCCAAGCGATCAAGCTTTGTATTCATTACCAAGTCATTGTAGTCTTGAAGAGATGGTGAGTGCAGTCTTGGTGAAGGTAGGTTTGAAGGCAATAATTTACTTGGAGTGATATGCATCATAGGAGCTTCAATATGTGAGAGATTGGACATAGAATGCAAATCCACCCCAAGGATCTGACTTGTAGATTGACTACTTCTAACTGTCACAGGATTATGGGTTACTGTTTGAGAGTTTCCTGGCTGACAAGCTAGTATACCATGCTTTGTATCATAGGGAGGGGGAGGTTCAGTTTTTACTGGATGTTTAATTACACTATTCTGAGACGGAGGCAGTTGCTTACTAGAACATGGGCTGCTTACTGATGGCTCTTCAACATGATCTCTTTTCTTGGCATTTTTGATCTGCAATACTTTCACTGTTTTCTTCAATTTGCCTTGTTGATTGCCACTGTAGGAGGCCACAATTGGAGTAGGTATTTGTACAGCATCTTCTACTTTGAGAACTTTATTTACAGTGATTGATTTGTTGCATGTGTCTGGTTCAGTCTTAACTCTTGGTAATAAGTGAACAGTAACGTCAGGTGCACTACTTGTACTGGGCATGGATTTTGTACAACTATAGTTTGAATTAATAGTAGTTGAAAAATTTATTTCACTTTTGCCAAAGTCTTCTTCTGTTTTTTCAGTCTTGATGTTGGGCACATCTAACTTATGGACTCCCAATGTTATATTTCCAAAAGCTTTCAAATTGTACATGACTTCTTCTATTTTATAAGATGTGTTCCCTATACTAGGAACAGCCCATAATCCATGTTTTACATTATAAATGTCCTTTTTAACCTCAATATTTTCATTCTTATGTTTTTTTTCTTGTGGTTCTTCTAGCAACATTTTTCCTTTAAAAATTCTAGGTTTACTCTCCAGTTCAAGTTTTTTGGGTGTTTCATGGTTGTTCTTAGGATTACTGAAGCTGACATAAGTAATACTAACTTTGTTCTTGTTAGAAACTTCTTCTCTTTTTTGATGAATTTCTACAGGCTCAATCACAACACTTTTATTTAACATCTTGGGTTTTAAACTATAATCCACTTTATTGGGTGTTTCACAAATACTGTGTGCAACAGGTGAAATGCTAACTTTGCTTCTTTTGTTAATGGAACGTACATAGACATTGTTTGTACTAGACTTTGACAAATCTATTTCCTTTTCTTGTTCTTTATTGTCAGCACTTTCAGAGGAATAATCATTCTCGTGTATATCTATTAAAGTTTCAAATATTTCATCTCCTGTATCAACTTCTTTGTTATGAACATCATTCAATGTGTCCTCATCATAGTCTATTTCCTCAATATTTTTAGACTCAATTCTATTCATGATATTACAATCACTGATTACCATATCATTCACCATGGCAGATTCTAATTCATTATATTCACTTGTTGAAGATGAATGATCACTCTGGACACAATTTTCATATTCATTTACCTTGTTCTGTTCACATAGGGCAACAATGTTTATGTCATCTTCAGTTGAAAACTCAATATTGGCATTGTCATCTTCCATATCTTCAGGTTCTTCTTTCATTTCACTAACAGTGTCATCATTTGAACTATTGTAATGAGTATCTATTTCATAAACTCCATTATTATCAAAATATTCATATTGATCACTGTCTTCCACATCATTTTTAACTTCTTCATAAAGTTTCTTTTCATATTGCTCTTCAACAAGAGAGATGTTGTCAGTATTGGAGATGGCAACAGTTGTTACTTGAGTACTAGCATTGCAATATTCTTGACTATTTGATACTTCTTGAGCTGGTAAATTTTTCTGAGAAATATCTTGAGAAGGAGTTTTAGAAGATAGCACTGGAGTGACAGAAGCATTACTATAAGGTTGCAGTGAACTATTGCAGAATATAGCGTTTGAACTAATAGGAGTTGACATTGAACTAGATTGAGGAACAACAACTGGTGCTTGAGGTTGAGATGTGACTTGAAAGTTGTGGACACCTTGAAAATGACCAGTTTGCTGAACATTTTGAAGTGTTGTGGGAAGTTGAGAATAAATAATTGCAGGGCCTCCTTGAGTATTAATGTTTTGAGTATTGGATGAGAGGATGTGAGGTTGCGCTGCCCTGGCTGGGATTTGTAGCTGTGGAGAACCATAATTCGGAGGTCCTATTATTTGATTACAGAAGGTAGGAGGAAGAGCAGTAAAGACTTTGTCTTGATTCCTCTGAGGAACTTTGATAATGGTGCCAGGTTGAGATACTATGAACCTTCTGTTTGAGATAATATTGGGTACAAACACACTTTGAGCTGCTTGAATTTGTTCAGGATTAGGTTGAATAATAGAAAACTGCATAGGGTTTGTAACATGGTTGTTGATCTGAAAAGGTGACTGGATAAAAGAGTTTTGAAAATTAGCTTGGTTTACAGCTGATGCTGCTTTTTGTTCTGATGAAGAAACCAAAGCTTCTATCACTTTATCCTTTGGGTGAGTATCCAAATGCTCTTTCAAAGTTATACCTTCCCTGAGGTACAATGTGCAGACTGGACACTGCACTGTATTCATTTTGTTTGAATGTTTTTGCCCTGTAAGAAGATAAAATTTCATTAATTCTAGAATAAAAAGTACAGGTTCTAGAACATTAAAAGGGTATTTATTATTTTTACATTTAAACTCTTCTCATATTCCCTGAATGGTTGATTAAATATGAGTTTTTAGAATATTTATCTAAAAACATAATTATCCCTTATCTTGGCAGAGAATTTCAATTTTTAATTTATTATTGGATGTTTGGATGGAAGGATGATTATTGGATCAATTGGATGGTTGGATGGAAGAGCTCCATCCTGCCACTTTAAATAAAGCGTTTAAAAATTGAAATAATTTTAAATATTCTGTGGAAGAAAAAATGCTTTAGGATTAATTTTTGGCCAATAGAGTAAAAAAAACTGATGGTATCCAAATATACACATTGCCAAGATAAGAGTTATGGCTAGTCAAAATAAAAGAAAATAAATAAATAGCACAGGTAGGATACAAAACTGTGACCTGGTGGTTTGAAGATGAAAAGTTTGCTTAATAGCTAGCTTTACTAATCATTATATTGAGAGGGATCACAGTGTCAAGGTCACACCAAAGTGTCAAGGTGATAGAGAAGACAGGTAACAAAATTTTCATCTTTGAACCAGTAGGTCCCAGTTTTGATTGTTAACTGTGACATTTTTTTTTTTTGAAATAATTTATTGCTATGCTTTTATAATACCAACACTTTAAAACATTTCTGAAAATGATTCTTCAGTACCCAAAACCATAATCAGACCTTCAGTAGAAAAAAAAACAGGTTGTAACAATATGATAACAACTAATATTACATAGCTTTATTTTTACATTGGGTTTTACTCTCAAATTACAGTATCACTGAATCACATTAGCTCATAGTTCAATACAGGGATTTACACATGGTTCAAATTATGTAGTACTGCAATATGAGATATTAAAAATTTACTCACATTACCTACATCACTTTGATTGTCACATGATTCATAAAAAAAACATTAAAAGGAATGCATAGCTATTCTTCTTTCCTTAACAACTCTATTTCAGTAGGTACTTATTTTCTATTACAGAATGGATCTGACAGATTGATGCATTAGACATGAGAAGAAAATAAATCCATCAAGACCTTTGACCAACATTGACACCTAGCTCATGTTGTTGAATAAATAAGAGCTATTTGTGTAATTCCTGGAAAAGTTTCAACAATTTGTTTCCAGAATTTGAATATAACCATGATGATGTAGATAATAAACTATTTTTTGGAAGAACACAAGCTTTCATTTAGGTAAGCTTTTTAGACAATACATTTGATATTTCAACCATTTCTAATATTTTCTTGCCTCATTCGAGATTTCACCCTGTAACTTAAAGTAAAACACTAGGTTTCATTTAAAACCTTAGAACCCTGTAATGTAAAGTCTGTTGAAGTCCTAACCAATCATTGAAAGTCATGAAGGGGTTGGCTTTTTTTAATTTTGATTGTGGTTCATCATGTTTATATCCACAGGTTAATGTCATACAATAAAAAAAAATTGGTTAATTTCTAATGAACTTTCAAAGAATGCTTAAATGACAAGCACTTTTGTTTAATAAAAGGTAGGTACTACCTGAAATTGTACCTGAATTTTAGAAACACCCACTTGTCAGCTATAGTCAAAATGCTCTGTATTAGGTATACAATCTGCCCCTGAAGTTTTATTTATTTTTAATCTGATTGTTTCTGAAGACAATAAATAAATACTATTGCATAGAGAATAATTACAGAGAAATGAGCACTTCTGTTTAAGGTGGTTACTTCCTGAAATAATACAATCTTTGAGACACCAGCTAAGCAGCCACAGACATTGGTTGGGACTTCAGGCTTATGGGTTTTTGACCATTTCTATGGTTTTGTGCTCATGTGTATAGTTATAATAAATTAGTGTTTGAGAGTTGTGGATGGTAATGTGAAGGCATTAATAGGAAATGTATGATGGCTTGGCAAAGCTGTTGCAGCCTGCTAGTTTTTCTTATGAATCAATTAGATTTAAAATTCTACAAGAGAACCTGAAGAAAAAGAAAAATTGTCACTTTTTTCAGGAATGGATATTTAAACTTCTGTTGGGCACAATGTTAAAACGGAGACTTTCAGGCACAATTGAATTCATCTGTGAGATTAAATCAAACAAAGATTAAATGCTCTTCTTATTTCCAATAAAATTCTAATAATAGAAATTGGAAGGATTGTGTTAATTTTTGAAAATGTAAAAAAAAAAAATCTGCCCAGATGCTGTATGTTCCATTTATTACAAAATTAGATCTACAATTAATATACACTAATCATTATACTAAGTAGATACATTATCCATTTGAGATCCAGTTTCATTTGATACATAGGGATTTGGCATCAAATCTTGAACTCAGCAGATTCATAAATCTGATCTGTGTTCCTTGGAATTGAATCTGATTCATATGACACATTAACCAACCTCGGTAGATTGATTGTTAAGGTGCCAGACTTGGAACCTGGAGGTCAGTGGTTCAAGTCCCGGTTTCAGCATAAATTTAGTCAAGCAAGTTTAAGTAATTATAGCATCATGATTGTGATTAACACAAATTAATACAATAACAACTTTTTGTTTCATAAGACACATCACTACTCTGCTAGGTATCTCAGCTGCCAAACACAAAAAAAATGTAGTTACTTTATCTCACAGATAAATTGTGCCCAACGGAAGCTTCATATCATAGATGATTTAGACAATGTTTCCTTATCTTATTGAGCTAGTCTCTAACCATTGCATGGTTCTCTGACTTCTCTGAGTAATTTGACAAGACCTGATATTGACTTACCTGGTGAACAATGGAAGTTTGGAAACTTCCCACTTCTTGTCAGGAATAAGAATGGACAATCATATTGAAATGATTCGCGAGACTGTACATTACTTGAAGATTTTAATCAATAGTAAATTAAAATTTACAAAATCCCTGGATACTTTTTAGGAATGTTCATAGTACATTATTTTTGTTAGTATCTCCTCACCATCTTGGTAGGAGGTACTATAAATATTCTCTTTGACAGTGCAGAATTCTAAATAAACTGCCTAACAAAATGAAAAGAAATATTTAAACTGAAATAATATTACTTGAAATTTCTAGATATTAAAATGAATTCTTGATAGTTTCTAGAAGTAGGTGCTGAAATTAAAACAAAAGTAATTTCAGCTCTACCTCATCCAAAACTCCACTCAAACTCAGCAGTCAGCTGTAAATTAGGAAGCAGCCATTTTGAAATTTAAAAGAGATAAAAATCGTATGAGGGATTTTTTTTTTTATATAAAGGGAAATAAAAAAATCTCAAGGGATTTTTTCAAGGGACTTTTTTGAAGGCGTTTTTTAAATTTTCTTTGTTGATAGGTAATAAAGCAAAATAAAATAAAAGAAATACCCAAATACAAATGATCATGAAAGAAGTGTAATTTTTATTGTTGATTATTTGGGTTTGAAAAATTCAAGTCGCATTCAACTACATGGTCATTATTGTCAGTATTCGCCATAGATTTAAAATAATAGATAAACAACTCCCTATGTTCCCTGTGTAATCACAGCTGAAGCCAAGGCTCACAGCGTTGCCGTGAGCCCGTAAGGGCAAAAAAACGGAATTCCCTATGCTCGCAATGTAATTTTAGCGATTTTCGTCTTTAATTACTGATCAAACCATACAATTTCATGAAAACTTCTCGAAACAAATTCGGTTATATGGTCTTTTCTACGCCTTTTTCAGTATTTTTTTCATCGTTTAATATTTTCATTGTCGAAATATTTCCAAATGTTTAAGCCTCTCATTTTCGATATTTTTTGCCGGAAAATTTAAATAATAGCAATTGAAACTGATTTTTTACGTTTTACTTTTATCACTATCAGCTATCGTTATCAGTCCACGATATTTTTACGAAGGATTTACTCTATTATTATACTACCTGAGACCTTTACAATGGATAAAGACGTTCATACCATTCCAGAGGGTGCTTAAAATCCTCTAACAAGATAGCTTCTGGATATTATTATGCTTATAAATCGTTTTATGACTATTTAATACCCCAAACTATGTTTAAAATACATTGAAAGGTAAATTAAGTTCAATTTAGTGTGTTTCCTTGGGAATAATCAAAAGTACTAGAATGTTAAGACCAGTGGCGGCTCCTGACTTCCAGACTAGGTGAAGACAAATTATACCCAGAAGTATTGAAAAAATAAAATTATTAATTTATCAGATCTTAGTTCTTATGGTCTCATAAACACAGCCCATTGTAAGTTATGGCTGTTTCCCTGCAGAGCATGGTTTTCTCTCATACCAGTTTTGCATCATATAAGTTTTTATAGGTACTTTTTTTGGAGAACACTTGGTACTTAATAAATAAACAAGGCCAGCAGAACAATTTGTCAGCACTTGAGCTGTTACACAGCCATTCATTTTTCATAAGCCATTCAGGCTTGAACTGTATGGCTGTGGGGCAGGCATTTGCTTTTCTTTTTTAGTGGTGGTTATAGTAATTGGAGAAATTGGACATCCAGTAATCATAATATCTTTCTTATCCTCATTACTTCTTAATCTGAATGGGGTTACTTTTAATGTTTGAACCCCATGATTTTGTGGGAATCTCATTGTTTCTTTGAAATATTGTTATTAATTATTCATCTTAATAAAAAATATTCACTAAAAGTTGGTAGGTAAAAAGGAATTAAAAAAAAAAATATTAGGATTATACCTCAGTAGATAGGTAGGTACAACATTTTAAAGAGGGGTTAGAACTGGGAAGGAAAGAAAGTTAGTTGAAGACTAAAAATTACAATCCAAAACTGGAAGAAAATCCACCACCAGATTACAAAATAAATCTAAGAAAGATACTTACTACAAATATAAAATCAGCTTAAATTTGTGTTACCATTGATGTTTATATATGACTATTTATGAAAAACACAGATATTGCCTTATAATTTTAAGTACTTCACTGGAAGCTGTGTGCTTAGCTACCTGCAACCTGCATAATTATAATGTTATTTCTGACACTGAAAGAAGTACATAGCTACTTCATATTCAACTTATTATGAAAAGCACAGGTCAGATCAGGTAGGAATAATGTTTCTATCCTGTATCAAATACTGGGAAATAACTTTATTAACTAGTTACACCAATTAAAAGTCACTTGATTACCGTTGAAAAGATTTGAAAATAATCTAATAAAATTTAAAAAGTGCGCGACAAGTTTTGTTTACATTCTAAAGATAAGAGATACAATGTTGCCAAGTTAATTTCATAGCTAAATTTCTACAAACTTCAAGAGCTATATTTTAAATTTAAAGAAATCCCTCAAATCATGTAAGACGTATTTATTTATTTAAAAAAATAATACTACACCGCCTGAACAGAATTTTCTCTTGAGAATTTCATTTCAACATGTCTAATTTCATGATTTTTTTTAAAGTGATTCCATAGTCAGGATCTTAAACAGGACCACCATTGTCCCTATAAAAAATTCTTGGAACAACTAGATACCAGATTATCTTATTTGGCTCAATTTCGGTACCTACATTAAATAATTATTTCCGAGATTTGACTTCAATCGAGATGTCCTTTTTAAGACTATAGTTGACAAGATACATAAATAGTTAAAATTTATTGGTATCGGCTATCGTTTAGGAACTATGTACAAAACTAGAACCCAAAAAATGAGAAATAATATCCAAAATTCCTGACACAAAATCCTGTTTTCCTAACGCCTACGTTATTATTATTATTTTTTTTTTTTTTAATATTACAAGATTGTGCTAGATATGGGAGGCTAAATCATTGACTGGTTTCCTAGGTCTGGCATAATGCTACTGGCAACAATGTTAATATCAAAAACACATGACATCTCACATGGTATGTGGCTTCGTGACATTTCGTATGAGGTCGTGTAGATAATGTAAACTGAATACAACTGAAGACTGTCCTCAGTAGCATATTACATAGATATAGTTCTTGCCTAATATTTCATGATACCTACTTGGAAATACTCAACTCTGATTGGTTGATTCAAGGACAACTGAAGACAATTTCGAATTGTCTTCACATTTGGTGTTCTCCTTGGAAAGTAACATGAAATGTTAAGCAGCATTGATCTATTTTACACAAAGCTTACTCTTTTTTTTTTTTTTTTTTTTTTTTTTTCTTTGAGTTGGATCAATTGTGCCATGTTCAAGGCATTATGAGTTGTGTTTTCACTGTTCAAAATTAGGTGAAAATGTCTTCAGTGTCTTCACCCGACGAGCCGCCACTGGTTAAGACTACTTACTTGTGGAAGTGTATTTCAGAATTCTTATTATATCGGTTGGTACAGCCATACGCGCAGCAAAAGTTTACCATCTTGAAGATTAGAAAGTGGAGATTTCAAAAAATAAACTCTCGTAAAATTATAGAGAGAAAAGAAAATTAATAAATTCGGAAACTACAAAAGGGTCGGGTTTTTCCATAAGAACCAATGTAAAATTTCCAATGTTTTGCCCTTATAGCGCCCAAAATGCTCACCAGAGTGCTCTCAATCTCTCTCTCAAAATCGACTTCACTTTTGTGTCAACTCTGCGATATCTATTATTTTCTAAATCTATGGTATTCGCTGGGTAAACAACCCACGGTTACTCAAATTAACCAAACCCAGCCTGAGAGAGGTCATAAATTGTCAGCAGATTATTGATTGATGGCAATAATGACCATGGATGGATTCAGAGCGGTCACCAATCCAAGTCCTTACAACGTTGGACGTTACTTTACTTCAGTGTTCGGATGAGAACTTAACTGGTGTGTTCAACGTGCAATCCCTTTCCAGTTCATTGTAAAAATCAAAGCCTCGAAGATAAAAACCATCAAATAAAACCACAGTGGCTATACAAATACCTAACGTGTAATTATGTCCTCTTCTTTCTACCTTTTTAATATTCATGCGCCGTTAGTCAGAATAAGCATCGAAACTTTTTTTCAAGTCATAACTCTTGAACAGTTGAAGAACTGTTTGAATCCTTAGCATTTAGGTCAGATCTTGGCCATTTAGGTCATTTCTTCGAGATGACCTCGCTGTCTCTCTCTTGCAATATTTTAATAATTGATAATTGAGTTTCCAAGTATTAATTTACTTGTTTATTTTTTGTCCATTTTATTTTAGTAGTCAACTTGGTCCTACGGTAGCATGCTCGACCCCAGGTGACCCGGGTCCGAATATTAGAAGAATCGAAATTTTTACGCTCTTTTTTTTTTAATTTGGACTTATCGTTGCTTTAATTTTCCGCTCTTTGTATTTGATGTCGTTGATTACCCTCACGAGGAAATTGTAGTAGTTTTACAGTGGGCAACGATCAGTGGCGGCTTAACGATATTGATATTGGACAATGATGTTTGGTTGGAAATAAAATAAAAACTGGCGGTCGCGATATAATTTTCTTTATATTTTACATAGTTAAGGAAAATCATACTCCGACAGCCAGTTTTTATTGCCGTTCAACAAGTAAAGTTGACACCTAGCAAGGAGAAAGAGAGATAAACATAAGAGGAATAAATTCAGAGAGGAGTGCAGAGAAATAGAAAGAGAGGGGGTAGCTTTCTCAATTTGATATCATTTAAAGTTAGCTAATTGTACGCATTCTATTGAGTGGGGCGTTTTTCCTTTTTTAACCACGAAGTGATGTTTTTGGGGGATATTATAATACTAGGTCTAGACAACTTTTGGGATTACTTGGGAAGAAGGCATAGCATATAGGGCTTCCATTATTCGGTCGAGAAGTCGACTATAAGACTCCATCCATTGTCCATTGGTAAGACGTTAAGAAATTTTCACTAATTTTCTTAAATAGAGGCTTTTTATTCCTCAGAAGAATTTTTTAGTTGCAGCTTGAGTGATATGGTCTAACTCACAATTTACTTAGTTTGTTACTTCTTAAATTCTATTATGTCTTTTCCTTCCTCTACCCCATTTCTGTATCTGTATTTGACTTGTGTAAACAAATTGTAAATTTGATGTACACCAATAAATAAATAAATCTATCTAATAAAATAAAATAAACAAAAATATCACTAACCTAAATCTGGACCTAAACAGTTACAGTAACCAGTGTCGAAGTGGGCCTAGGTCCTAGTAGAGCTTTTCACACCAGCATCCAGAGCATGCTCATCTCTTATGTCTTGAACTTTTTCACACTCTCCAGAATTCTGCGTTCCCACTTTCGACTTCCTGTTAGAACTTCAGTCTCTGTTGTGAGTGGGTGGTGAGCAGTTCACGACGGCGAAAATATAAATTAACATTAAATTCCGCGTATGAACAAAAAATTGCAATGAGAGCGTTAAGGTGAGTCGATTTATTAATTAACAGTAAATTATTGCTTCCCGAATAACTAAATTTTTTAAAACTAAACAAAGATAAATTTCGTAATAGCAAAGGTGGTCTTTTTTCAACACACTTCTCACTCATTTAGCATTAATTGTTGTATTTTTATTCTACATATACCTACCTACCAAAATTTTATTTGATCAAGTTCGAAATTATTTTAAGATCTTTTATCAGAGAGGGTAAATTATAATATTTCACATTATACGCAAATATTTTACGTTTAAGGTATTCTTTCTTATCAACCAGATTAATGTATTCTTTCTTGCAGATATTATCTACACTTAATTGGCTCTCTAGTATTTTTACAAAGTCTAGTAACATCATAAAAACCTTAAAAAAAAAAAAAAAAAAAGAAAAAAAATACTTTCCTTATTATAGGATAAAGAAAGTAAAAAACATAGATAATGGAATATTTATTTAATTGATCATAAATACGAGTACAAGTTTGCACTACAATCATGTTCACTGATTCTTTAAAACTAATCTTCTTCTTTTTCGTTTTACCTTTTACCAATCCTACTTGAGGTCGGCATTGTTCAACCTCATGTTTTGAGGTTGGTTGGTTTTGGCACATGTTTTACGGCTGGATGCCTTTCCTAACGCCAGCGATTCCAATTGATTTAACGTACTAATTAGGACGGGGGTTTTACCCTCCGTTCGTTGGGAATCATACCATCTACCCACATTAACCTCACTGGTTAGGGCCGGAAATGCCAGCCTCACATGTTCGGGGGAAACAAAATTTCCATGTGAAAAGTCTGCTCCGACCGGGAATCGAACTCAGTATCTCTGGATTATGGGCAGTATTCACAACCGTTAGGCCACGGAGGCGCTGGCGTTCTTTAAAACTAATACGTAAAACTTATTTAGGTAACTAATATGATAGTTATTATTTTGTTTATAATAAATAATTACATAGTAATTTGAGAATAGTTCTTTTTATCTTAAAATTTTATTTGAAAAGAAGGTCAATAGATTGCCACAGGCAATAACCCCGTCCTTTAGGTAGGACATTAGCTTTATTCTATTTTTTGTTCTTGTTTCTTTGTTCAATCTATTTATGTTTTCTTTATAATTTCATTATATTTACTGTATATATTTTGTCTTACCTAGTAGTCACCGTGGCAGAGCGAGTTAGCGCGCTAGGCATTGCACACATGGTGACCTGGGTTCGATTCCCAGCGGGGGAGGATTTTTTCTGCTCTGTACTTGGATGTTCGGGGTCCACTCATACCTCGTGAGGAAAAATGAGTAGCTGCTTTAATGTGAAGCAGCGACCAGTGGCAGAATCTTAGGCAAAAAAAAATAATACAAGATATTGTAAATTAAAGTGGTAAAGTCCTATGATTCTGCGCTACCCACTAAAATTGTGACATAATAACACAAAGAAAAAGCATTATTATTATTATATATTTTGTCTTACCTAATAAAGCATAATATAATGATAATAATAATAATAATAATAGAGTTTCTCTCACAATATTTCTTCCCCACAAGATTCTATTAAATATGGTTCTACTAGTAATTGCAGCTTTTTGTAAACATTTTTCCTTGTCCATATTATGAAAAAGGCATTACAGTCGAACCTGGATATGTGTATTAGAACCCAAGGGACAGAACCAAAAGACTACTATAAAGAAGTTTTTTTTTTTTTTTTTAAAGATGAGTGTTTCACAGCCTTTTTTATTTCGTAGCCATGAAACAGGAGCTACTGTAGACGCTTGTGGTCTGTGTTGTAGCTTGCCCATCCCGTAGTATGCCTCCCCTCTGATGGGCGAGAAGTGACACAATACTTCCCAAGTAGGTGCTGGGTCAACACGAGTGCACCGGAAGGTATCCCTTACAAATAACTGTAACCACATTAAGAATACAAATTTTTGTTTGCACGGGGGATCGAACGCATGGCAAGCGAATGCTTAACCACTGAGCTAATTGCGCGTCTCTCGAATAATAAATCATAGTCAGTTCTCCATAACACATAAACAGGTGATGAGTTTTCTATTATATTCCGTTCTATTATATCCTGATTCGACTGTAATTGTCTTCTGTATTTCTAAAGTATTGGTGGTGACACGAGTTATTATCTTTCTCGTTCACAGTATGACGACCTGGCGGGGTGGTCCAGGAGCTCCGACATTCCTCCTCCTGTGTCTCGTAGTCCACCGATCGACCCTCATCTCCGCCGCCACCCTATCCTCCACTAACTCTCCAAGTTCTAGCAGCGAATCCTCTCTGTCTTCCTCCGTGCCCACACTGAGCACACACGAGACCACCTCATCCACTGTGGAAACCACAGATGCGGCTATCACGACTCAATCCTTTCCCTCTCTGAGGCTAACAACACAGCAGCCAACACAGCATGTGGAAACGGTTGTAACGCACATGAGCAGAAACTCCCCCATACCGACACAAAAAAGCCAGAAAACCACGCTTGAACCCTTGAAATCGAACACTTTGGTGACCTTACTTTCGACACTCGCCTTGCAAAGCACAGAATCAGTGGAAGATTTTTCCGAAGAAAATTCACTGCAGACAACGCCAACATCCAAACCAACTGTGTATGTTCAGCCGTTTTTTAAGAAAACTTCATTGAGGACCACTCAGAAATCTAAACTGCCTACCCCCTCACCTGCAAAGTCTTCGCCTGCATCCAGCACAGCACAGCCCACACCCACCTTGAGCAAAGTGGCCACGGAACCGGAGTACTACAAGGAGAAAGTGCTGTCCCTGGGGTGTAAGATGCTGCCCCTACCTGCTGGACCCACCATTTGGAAAGCCAATCAGACGCACGAGCTGAATCTTCCCAATGAGGTAAGTCATGGGATTATGCTGTATTACAGTGGAACCTGGATTAAGAGAACTGAGTTCCGGAGAAAACTCAATGTACGTGGACAATTCCCATCAGGTCCGATTTACCTCTCTAATATGAGGGAAAATAACCTTTTTATAGGAGGTACCTGGTTCTAAGAGTTCTTTTATATCCGGTCCCTTGAGTTTTCTTATATCCAGGTTCCACTGTATTGCTTTTAATTATTGAAAATTAATTTTACAAATGTACATAGCAAATTATAATTATTGTTAGACAGTAGATACTCACGGAGTCGTTAGGACACCTAGCTACAGTTAAAAACAACCAAATTATCACGAACAAATAAAGAGGGTGGGGGAACAATTAAATTTATTTTTTTAACGAACTGCTCTATAACGAGTTGCCACATCTGACATAGTATACATAGATATGGGTTTTTTGTTGTTGTTGTTTTTTGTTTTAGTTCTTTGCAAAGTAGTATAATTCTTTTTTCGCGAGTGTTAGCTTCTTAAGTAGATCACTAAACAACTAAACTGTTATGAAAGCTCAATGTAAATCGCTTGCCAAATCTTAAAGTTTACTAAAAATTCAGGGATCCGTTGAAGCGTTCCTGAAATCCTAGAATATCTTAAAGAAAAAATCAAAAATCTACGTTTCATTATTATTATTTCAGAAGAACTAACGGTACATTTTAAAAAGAAAGATATCTTTACATATATTATGCATAAAAAATAGCCATTAGAATCCAAAAGCTTAAGCAACGACCAGCGAGATTAGGACGTGAATAGGTGACCACTGACCATTCATATTCGAACCCTCGTGATGCTGGCTACTCCTGGCTCCACTCAGGTTGGGTGAGGTTAAAGTGGATGGGTGGTTTGTGAGTTTCATGCTAATGGAGGATAAATCTCCCGTCTCAAATGACCTTGATATTAAAAAGACTTTAAGCAAAATAAAATAAAATCAAAGTGCATGGATACGAATATTTCATCATTCGAAAGCTCTATATTACTACAATTATGTATTACTTCCGAAAAATTTCTAATATTAGAAATCGGAAGTATTGTGTTCGTTTTTTTTTCAAGTGACTTTCCATATCTTTATTATCCTAATATATTATTTTTGCCTATAATTCGGCCACTGGTCGCTGCTCACATTAAAGCAGCTACTCATTTTTCCTCACGAGGTATGAGTGGACCTCGGACACCAAAGTATAAAACAGAAAACATCCTGCCAAGCCGGGTATTGAACCCAAGTCACCGTGTGTGCAATTCCTAGCGTGCTAACTCACTCGGCCACGGTGACTACACCCATCTAACAAATTGAAATAGACTAAAGAGTACATGAGAGTTGATAATAACAATTTGAAAGTAATGAATAAGTGCTATTGAAAAATAAAATTGGAATAGCTAGAAGGAATATTTGTCTTGGTATACTTGTACAATGTACAAGTAAAATCCTTACCTTATTTATACTGCCCGTTTAGGACTATTCAGTCAAATTATTCCAGCAGTAAGCCCAAGACGTATTATGTGGTAAAAATCCCAAATGGGAGAAAAACTTGTCATGTCCCGGCTAGTTTTCGAACCAGCAACCTCTGGATTCAAGTGCCGCCCTTACCACTGAGCTTTAAGTAATTAAGTTGAGGTAAAAAACCACTAAGAACTAAGGAGACGTAGGAAAGTGAAAAATAAACCTTAACTCAAGACGACTTCAGAACTTCTTTTGAACGCAACACTTGGTGTGGAATATTTATACCGCGAATAGGTTTTAGTGTGACATGACTCTGTCTAAATGAAATAGGTACTAAAATTAATGTACAAAAATTCTCGATCTTCCTAAGCTGTTCCGACAGCATAGCGAAATTTACATCATTTTGTTCATTCCTTTTTAAAATTTTCCTTCCTTCTTGTACTAAAAAAATGAGAACTGTTTTTTCTGATTCATATATTTCCTTTCTAAATTACGAGCACATCCCTAATCCTCCTTCATCAAGGTTTTCCTCTGGCTTGTAAAGTTTTCTTCTTTTTTTCCCCCCGGATCTAATTTGCTTGCCTATTTTTCTCTCGCTCTTGCCTTAATCTCTCCTACCCTCTCCTTCTTAGTAAGTTCTTCTTATTCTTCCCTCCCCTCCTTCTTAACCAGTTCTTCCTATTCTTCCCTCCCCTGCTTCTTAACAAGTTCTTCCTATTCTTCTGTTTCTCCATATCTCTCTTCTAGGTCTTGTTAATTCGTTTCTTTTTCAGCAATAAATTACAATGCTTACACTCTGTCTATGACTTTCTGGCTAAATAACTTCTTTCTTCCTTCTGCCTTCCTCGCTTTGTTTAATTTTCTTTATACTCCCTCTTTTCCCTTCGCAAGGTGTTCTTTTGATTAATATCTTTTCTCTTTTTCTTCCATTCTTTGTTTTTCATTCTGTTTGTTGTCTCAGTTGACTTTACTCTATATTTCTCTCGCTTTGTTTTTCTCTTTGTGAAAAATTTGTCGAAATGGAAACGCTGGTAATCTCTTTCATGTCGGGGTTGGTTTCTTTTTTTGATGAAGGTTTTTCATTATGACACGTTTCCAGCAAAGAACATTTTGGCTACGCCAGAATGATTTTTAATATTCCGAGCTTTCTGTTACAAACGGACGTTACTCTGGTTTATTCATCTAGTATTCCTTTTATTCCATCCCCAATGCCTTGTTCCTCATATCTTTTTTTTTTTACATTCCGTTTTATTCTCTTGGTCTTCTTCAATTTTGTATTCGGCTGTTCTATTTTTTCTTCTCATTTTTTGTTTTGTGAAAGAAATGACAAGATGAAATGCCATCCGTCCAATATTTCACAATATGTCACTGTCAGAAACATGCGGGACATGATATTGTTGTATTGACGAGTGAAATATTTCCTTCGTGTTACGTTATCACTATACTTCAAGTTTCCCCGAGTGTTGCATAGACGAGTAGGATCTTTAACTAGAGATCCGTTAAGTCTAGTGGAGAAATCGACTGATTAATCTATCGCTTGGTTTCAATCGAGTTCTTCACTCAGCGTCAAAATCACAACAGTGGAATAAATATTGCTGACTCATCAACGGATTAAATAAACCCGAAATTGACTCTGTTGAAAATTTAATCAGCATTTTAGTGTTACCATGACAGCTAATTGTCCTAAATACTTACTTCTTGTCAGCTAAGAGTCTTTCTCAGAGAACCAAACATATCTAACCCTTTCAACCTGAACAAATTTGAGAATTTGACCACAGAATAATGGCGCCAAAACAACTACTTGAAGAAAGGCAGCATTATTATAAATGTGAAGAAGTGAGATATTCAGCATAAAAGGTATGAAAGAAAGAGCTTTACATCAGCGAATTCAAACAGAAACTAACGAAACAGGAACAGTGTGATTATTTGTCAACCTCAGCAGCTGCGGGGGGGAGGGGGGGTTGGACTCACCCACCAACATTCGACAATCCTGTCAATTACAGGGGTAAATCTGAGGTCCTCCTGTCAACTACAGAAGTTGCAAGGGTTTGAGGAGTGGGCTCAATTATTCAAGTCAATATGCTTATGCAGCATATCATATGCTTCATTTTCGGTCAATTAAGGATGTTTGAGATCTTCGAAGAGTCGGCATTTTTTTGTTATTAACAACTCAGTTTTAGTAATCATTTATTTATCATGAAACAGATTTTACTGTAGTACCAAAAGTAAACCAAACGAAATGAAAGAACGAATCTAACGAAGTGTAAGAAGGAATAGAAGAAATCTGAGCAGGTAAATTATAAAAGTAAAAGAAAAAATAATACTATAGTTGGAATTAATTGTCTCATAATAAACAATACAGAGAAAAAAATAGACAAAAAAAAAGAAGAAAAAAAAAAAACAGAAAGGTAGTAACAGTTATTATATATAAAAAAATTAGTAAGAAGAACAGAGAAAGAACATAAAGAAATTAAAGTACAAACAGAGATGGTGAAAAAGAAAGATAACAAACGTGTTTTGAAACTGAAAATTAGACATCAAAAATTTCAGCCCATTAGGTACATTCCTTTTCTATACGATAAGATACATGAAGAGATACTGATAGAAAATAGAATGTACAACGAGAGAGAGAGAGAGAAAAAAAAACAAGATAAAAGAGAATTGAAATAAAAAGATGCTCACAAAATAACAACAGAAGAATAAAAAGAGAGAGGAGGGAAAGGAGAGAGCAGATGTAATATAGATAGAGGAGCAGACAGGATAGCGGGAGCAGGGAAGGGGATATCTTTCAGGCAATAAGGAACCGGGACAGGGAGACAGGGATAGAATATCGATCTGCGTGCGCATTACTTGTAAACTTTACTCATTTTCGAAAATTTGTTTCAATAAATCATTTCACGAGAAAAAAAAGAGAACGAAAAAAAGAGATTTTTTTTCTATCTATCTCGTATTTTTCGGGTCTTTTGTATTCTGTCTTCTTTCCCCTTCCTGTATACCAGCTATTATCATTACTATCGTTGCGGAGTCCCCCCCCCACCGTTAGTCCGTTTCTCCCAAGAGTCCCTTTTCAATAGGTATTCCCTCCACTCTGTCAAACCTTCGCGTAAGCTTTCGTTTTATTACCCAAGGACTTATGTCCCCATACCACCTGACTTTATTTTTTCTCGAGAATGGTTTGAGTAGCCTACTTTCTTTTCAAGATGAAAGCTTTCCCCAGGTCTAGGGAGATAAGGAAAAATAATGTGGTCCGTCTACTTAAGAAATTCGTTTGTTTAGACTCAATTTTCACAAGAAAAGGATGTTGTCCATTGTTTGGCTTTGTTTATGTATTTCTCTGTGCAAGTAATTAGAACGTACAGGGTGACTCAGTCTCAAATATTTTAAATTAATAGAACACAGTATGTTGCCAGCCTACGTCGTGTAACGTTTGAGACGTCTTGGACCTATTGAAATCTCATAGGGTCGCTGTGTTTATTCTGTATGGAGTTTTCACTAAAATCCTACAACCAGCTCAGACTCACAAATCTCAGCTAGATTGGACAAAATTTGCAGCTTTTATCGTAGGGGAAGGGTGGGCAAATTGGGCACGTTAAGGTAAATTGATTTTTTTAATTTTAGGTACCAAACTTGGAGAGACAACTTATACTTCTAAGTAAAGCTTGTTTTGTCTAGTTTTACTAGTAGTATTTGTTTTTACCTATACTTGACTGATTTTTACATAAAATCAAATTTAGTAAGACAATAATTATCAATTGTTCAATTTGCCCTCACTATGCGGGCAAATTGGGTAACATGTGTTCAATTTGCCCGCCTAATTTTTGTAATGATAAATAATCAGAAATGAAACAAACAAGTTTATGTTAGAATAAAAGAAACTTTAGTTTTTATATTTTCAGTACCAAAAAAATAGAAAAAATGGCATATTGTTAATACTCTGATGCTAACTTGCTAAGTACCACCTACAGTTTATACCATGAAACGAAAGAAAGTACCTACAAGTTTAACGTCTAGTCAGTCTTTCAGCAAGACAAACTTCACAGATGAAGTCATCATCATTTTCCTCACTGCCAGCATAGGCCTCGTGTGCCCATTTCAAACATCCTGAGCATCTAATCCACCCCTCTTTCTCTCTAGATCTGGAGTATAAGTCGTTGCAATACAAACATTCTGCCTCATTGGTGTTCTTTTCAAACAAAGTTCTAGGCTTGGCAATTCTCTTTCTCTAGTTACTTGTACGGACTGTTCTCTGAGGCTTTTGTTTCTCTTTTGCTTGTTTCAAGTCAGCAATGTATGGGCTCAAAGTCAAAATTGCAGTGGTCCCTTTTTTACGACCAGTCTTCCGTTGAGGCAAGTTCTGCGCAACCGGAATGGGTAGAATGTCATGAGGGCTAACAGTAAATCTGAATGTGTTACTTGATCCTACTGGCACAACGTCTGAAACTTCTGGTGCATCTTGAGTTGCGATCAAAACTCCTGGTTCAATTTTGTCACTGTTGAATTAACTTTAACGAAAACTGCAATCAAACACCAATCACCCTATATTAAATAAGGAAAAAAAACTGCGGGCAAATTGAACAGTCAAATGTTCAATTTGCCCGCTATGGGATATTTTTTTTTATGCTCTAACAATTTTATTAAAAAAATTCTTAGCCGCAATAAATTATATAGCAAATAGAAGCAAACAAAATGAATTTTAATAACAGATAAATATTGCAAAATAAAAACTTACCAGAAAAAATCCAAAATTGCGAAATAACAGCGCGAAAATAACATCAGACACCCAAGATTTTTTCTTTTACAAATGATTTAAGAACTGATAACGATTTCAAAGCGGAAATCAAAACAAAAGCAAAGTCACATGATTTCTAACTAGTTCCTCAAGTCGGCACGAGATTGCAGCACTTTACGGTGGAGTTATTACAATTGTTCAATTTGCCCGCACTGTTCAATTTGCCCACCCTACCCCTAATAAGCCACTTTGAACAAAATCTTAGCCCAGCTCGACGTTATTTAACATGATATGGTTCAAAAACTCTACAGTGAATTCCAAGTATAAATGGAAAGTTTCAGCTTGGTTGGGCTAAGATTGCAACTCTTATCGCGTTACAAACATACATGTTAGATATGTACATACCAAAACATACATAGATGTATACCTAAGCTGTATTTTTCTTTTGGACAAAAAAAAATATATATATCCAGGTTCGGTATTTCCAAATATTTTCATTTTATTCCAAATATTTCCAGTTTAGCTTCCCCACTATTCGTGAAAGAAAAATGTGATTCGGTACTTTTAAAGATAGACGATGGACTTAATCTATAAAAGAAATGGAAGCAAGAATTTTATAAATCCATTTTGGTTAATCAAACTGGAAGAAGGTTTTTCTTTTTCTTCGTCCATTTGATTCCAGTAGAATCCACTTTGGTTAGAAAGAAATTACGGCTCTAGTAAGCTGTAAGATGAATAGTGACAAATGTCCCGTCGCTCGAGTTAAAGGTATACTCACTTCGTTCGCAAAAAAATACCAAGTATGTTATTATTAAAAGTAGGATTTTTCAAGCACATGAAAGGTGAGACTGCAAAAATTAAGATCTTGATTACAAACTAAACATATTAAAAAAAAATATTTACAAGGCAATTCATATTAAAATCACAAGTGATAGACTTGATCCATCCCACTTGCATGAGGCAATGTACCTAACATGCAGGTAGCATTACCTCGTTGGATTACAAGCTGATTCATACGTCTAAACAAAGAGTTTGAGGTGTCGCCAACTATCCTCTACAAGCTGAATTAATTAGAAAAATCCACAATGTAGTAACTTTCAAGCGTCCTTCTGGTTCTGGAAGCACGTCAGCCCCATCTGGGTTAATAAACATAAGTATCTTAGCTGAAAAACCGAACCATCTCTCGCATATTCCAGAACTTCAAGTCCGAGTGTCTGGAAAGTTCTTGTGGCGTGTGGGATGGTGTGCGAGATATGCAAAGCGGCGATGTCCTCCTGGTGCGAATAGACGACTCGAAACTGATTCAGGACCCGCGCAAAGACACGAGAGCCACCGTGTACCAAGTCACGCGAGGGGGGCGAGACAGTTGCGACGTCAGAGAGGGGATCATGTTGGACATCTCTCCCCTACAGTCCGAACAGAAGACATTGGTGGCGCTCTACGATCGAGATTTGACCGAGGGAGCTAACCTTCTCATTAGTGAGTATTATTTATTCTAATATATTTATTTATTCAACTTTTCTTGTGCTCTTTTGGAATTTGAATTTTTAATAGTATAAAGAAGTTTCCTATCCTAACAAAATACGTAATATCTGTGAGCAATTTTTCAGCATAAATAAATTTTATTTGTCGCTTTCCCTTTATTAGATACCTACTGAATTCTACGGTGTGATTCCGTTAAGTGGGAACAAAATGACGTGGTGATCTATACACAATGTAATAGAAAGAAACTTAACCCATGAGAAAATTACCGGAAAGTTATAAACAAAAATGTATCTACTTATGTACCTAGCTGAAACTGTAATGTTGTGCAGGTTGGTACACGGGCCGAGTAACGCGAAACAACAGATACAACAAACGTTGCACATTGCATACTTGATACATAGCACGGCGTGCATACAATTGTGTGAATGCCACATTGCTATACGATATCTTTGCACGAATGATATAGATTTTTGCTCACTGATAGTGTCCATTACAAATGTTTTTTATTTTATTTTAAACAACATGATTTATAATTGAAAATAAAATAAAACTTAACACGAAATGAGAAGGAACTTTTGCGTTGTACAAATAATCGCCCGAGTACTTTTAAATTGGTAATATTGTTCTTAAATTGGAGTGTTTTTAAATTAGTAATAATATGTTTATCCAGCTTTCTGTTCGTGGAATTTCATGTTTTTTATGTGGTCTGGTAATCAAGCTGGCGTGGGCATCTTTTTGGTTCGCATCCCACCCAATGGATGAATTTTTTGTCATAATTATGTATACACTATACAAGTATACATATTTTAGCATTTGATGTGATACTTACGAGTATTTTGACAACTTTTAAAATAATATTATTACGTATCCATAAAAGAGATAGGTAGTAATTATATCGTGTTTCATTTTGTTCCCTTGTTGCAGTTGTAGCGGAATCTCGGGGTAGCCAATTTGTTCGCCTGAGTGAAACAGATAGGTAGTAATTATATCGTGTTTCATTTTGTTCCCCTGTTGCAGTTGTAGCGGAGGCCTGGGGTAGCCAATGTGTTCGCCTGAGTGTGACTGTAAAGTCGGATAACTGTGGAGATAGCCAGGACTGTTCAGGCAAAGGCCTCTGTTTCTCAAACGATTCAATGGTAAGTCAAATGAAAATTATAATGACTACCTATT
The DNA here is from genome assembly GCA_024516035.1 of Bactericera cockerelli. NCBI lineage: Eukaryota > Metazoa > Arthropoda > Insecta > Hemiptera > Triozidae > Bactericera > Bactericera cockerelli. The sequence goes on from CM044957.1 coordinate 11,516,244, forward strand.
TCTAATTTTTTTTCCAAGATAATCAGAAATATTATAATTTCAAAAAAAAAACAAGTTTATTCAAATAGAATATATTTTAAACATATTCAGAAATTGGTCGAAATTTCTGTTTATTCAAATAGAATATATTTTAAACATATTCAGAAATTGTTCAGAAACAAAGTTTTTAACCATACTGAAAGACTTGTTCCATTTGGCACTTATTTCTAATGCTTGTGTAATGAAATGTATATTAGTAATCACATTGATAGTTAGGAGTATCACGATATCAATCGGAACTTAATTATGGTAATGGTAGGTATTAGTAGGTAGATATTTTTACTTTAAAGTATTCGTATATTACCTACATGGTATCTGTAAAATACTAAATATTAACAAACAGCCACCGCATCAAAGGATCTTTGTTCAGTATCAATAATAAATATACCTACAGATTGTTGTCTCTCTCTTGAAAGAAGAGAAAAAGGAAATTGTTCTCTCTTGGATTTTCTGAGAAAAGATTCGGTGGAGGCGTAAGATACGATTCATTCACCTTATCTACATCTTTATTTTCCTATCCATTTGTCCATGCTTTTTCTCGTCAATATTATTTTATAGATAGGTATGTGAATAATTAATTGTCTTGACTATCTTTTCTCCCACGTATTAATCTCACCCCACCAAAACACCTCCATTGTTTTTTTTTCTCACTACATTGTCTCTAATCCTGCTCGATTCTAGTGCTCTGGTCTCTGTAAAGTCTTCACTCTTCTTCACTACATTGTCTCTAATCCTCCTCGATTCCAGTGCTTTGGTCTCTGTAATGTCTCCACTCTTCTTCACTACGTTGTCTCTAATCCTCCACGATTCCAGTGCTTTGGTCTCTGTAAAGTCTCCACTCTTCCGCGTCAGTCGCATTTCCTCCTTGGATTTTCTTTTTGAAAGGAAAAATTGTTTTCCGTTCATGATGGCAGTTTGCCCATTAATTTCAGTTTTTTCTAACGCTATAGAAAAGGGGAGTAGAATGTCGTTAAGTCGTAATGGCTCCATCCATACATTACATACATAGATGGGGATTGAGGGTAGATCCTTGCTATTCTGGAACGACGCGGATTAGGAACAGGCACAGAGTGTTATGGAAAAGACCCGATGTGTGGGTGAGTTCAGTTTTTGAAATGATATAAAAAATTCACAATACTAATTAAGGTTGTAGGTACGTTAGAAATAGTTGTTTTTGACTAAATTGTTGCTTTGCTAAATCTTTGCTGAACCTGGGACCCAAACCACCGACCTCTGGTTACAAGTCCGCCGCCTTATCGAATGATTTGGCACTCAAAGTGTTTAAGGCTAGACTGGAATTCCAGGTAGAATAGAGATCCATTGGTTAGGATCCCTACCAATATATAAATTTATCTTCATAAATTTGAGAACTTGATCACAAAAAAATTGTGGCAACTGGTAGTATTAATAATGAAGTGTTCAAAGTTATCATATTTGTGTTAATCACTTACGTGATATCACAACTTGCTTTAATAAATCCACGCTGAAACCGGCACTTGTACCACCGACCTCCAGGTTACAAGTCCATCGCCTTATCGTTGAAGCCACACCGAGTTCGGTATTAATAAGGTGTCTATTATTATTAAATTTATCCTCTAAGTCTTTTACTTTGTACTGTAAGGGCATGTATTGTACTCGATCATGAGATTATGATTTCAACAACACAACCGAAGAAAGTATTGTGCTCTCAGTTTAATATGAAATATTTTCTGTTAAAGCTTAACGTGTCTTTAAAAAAATGTAAAAGTTAGTGGGCGAAAACAATAAAACAAAATACATATAAACTATGTTACGTGTTAATATAGGCGGGTCGGCTGACGCTCCTTGATATTTAGGTCATTCGAGGATTCGAGACAGGGGTTACCTTCATTCGCTAAAAACTTCACATTCACCTCACCCAGCCTGGGTGGAGTCGGGAATAGAAATAATATTTATGTAGATACCTATATTCAATGTAAATAAGTAAATTTAAACAACTATCTTTACAATTTTTTGCTAGCACTTATGAACTTTGCTTTATTTTTTTTCTTAATACCGAAAAAGTAACATTGGGAAAATAATTTCGTTTGGATCAAGCTCGCTGGGAGGTGAGTGCTCGACAAGTAGCACTCGCCAATAGGCCTATATTAACACGAAACAGAGTTTATATGTAGGTATTTTGTTTTACTGTTTTCGCCAATCGCCCACTTCCCGCTAACTTTTATCAATTTTTATTTCATATTCGTAATTAGACGCATTTGTAACTTCTCGCTCACACTCTGTATATGTATTCGATGGGTACACAGCTGTGTTGTGGGTATATTAATAGGATATTGTGGGTAATAGAGACTTCACAGACTTCTGTATTCACTCTATAATATCCCCATTAGATTACGAGTACACCTAGGTCGTTAGAAATATTGAAAATCCATAACGATATTACCAAGCTCAAATAATGTTTTCAAAAGAAGTAAAACTCGTAAGCTCAAGGAAGTATATCTAGGTAGAACAACTTGCGTGATCAATTTTGGGGAAGCCAGCGTCGCCGTCGCGTCGATGGCAGATTGAATACTCTAGTTCTTGTTCCGTCATTGAAGCAACGTCCGGCGAGGTTAGGCCTTTTAGGACCTGGACGGGTGACCATTTAAATTCGAACCCTCTTGATGCTGGGCGAACTCAGTCTCGGTGAGGTTAATGTTGGTGGCTGATTTTTGAGAACTCACAGCGAATGTAAGAGTAAAACTTCGTCTGGAAAAAAATATAATTATATAGGTAGGAAGCTATTGGTAGTCTAGTGGTTAACGCGCTAGTCTGGTAATTCAGGTAGCGTAGGGATCCGTTGGTTTGAATCCCACCCAGTGCCCAGTGCATGAATTTATGCTCATTAATTTGGGTTTGTGACCACATACCTAATAATAAGACTCTTAAGGTTAGGTGGTAGAAAATGTTTTGAGCATTAACCTGGTGGTTACCTTCCACTAAAGAGTGTTATTATTATTATTTTCTTATAAATTTTTCGCTAATTGTTATCGTTTGAGCTGTGGGTAACACAGCTAGGGGAGTGCAAGAAGAAGAATATTGGAGGAAAAGCATAGCAAGTATAGAAAGACCAAACACCTCTATGATAAAGAAAAGCACCTCATCCAGAAACTGAATTTCTCATGAGGCTTAGGGAAAGGCTTCTGGACATAGTAGGTATAGTGGTATAAATGAGAAGTAGTATTATCACTTCTCACCCTGCCAACCGAGGCAAACTATGGGATGGGTAAGTTACAACACAGACCACAAGCGTCTACAATAGCTGCTGTTTCATAGCTACGAAATGAATACTTTCCTTTCTATAGGATAAGGAAATTAAGAAGCTATGAAAAACTCTTTAAAAGAACTCTTTAAAAGAAGAAAAAAAATAGTCCATGGATTTTAAACGGTGGAGTTTTAGGAAATCTGTAAGAATTCTCACACCGAATAAGGTATTTCTGAGTATTCTACGAAATACTTCAGCAGATAATATAATTATGTAAATGTGAACATCCAGTCTCCAAACAGATCCTCTCTATCCTATTTCATTATCTCTGCTAAGGAAATAAAGAGTTCCTAGATAATAATCAATACTTTCACAATTATGATAATGGCGCGTTCCGCAGCGAAAACTCATGAAAATGTAAAACAGAGAGAAGGAGAGAGAGAATATAAAGCGTCATTTATTTGAGAAAAACAAAGTAAAAACGTTCAGTTTTTTAAACTTTTATAAATTCCGCATTCATTATTTCGTCTCTTGTTGACTCATTCTCCTATCTCCCGTGTCCTCATTGTAGCCTGATTATTCCGCTTCCTGCTTCCTCTCGTTTTCCTTTCTTGTCTTTCATTTATATTTATATGTCTGACCTGGTTGTAGGGTTTCAGTTAAAACTCCACACAATTAACACCGCGAGACTGCCGCCTAATGAGAGCTATTGTGACCCGGGAGAAAACCTTTTGACATACCCAAATTAAACTCGAAATCCCCAGGCTCACCAACATGATATATTATTATAGTTATTATACAAATTTAAAAAAAATAGTAGGTAAAGAGAAACCTCCGTTTTTTCTGTAGATTTTGATGTATCTTCAAGTTGCAATTGTGTACGATATGAGTCCATTTGATCTTAGAGACATTTAATTGTAACCAAATTATGAATACAAATTTTGTCGGGCTAGAGTTGGAAAAAGGGACCTTCCGCATGTTTCCGCAAGGGACCAAGCGAGTTTCTTAAAACTGAGCTAATCGTGGTTGATGTAAAGAACGTCACCCTCCTCTTTTCCTTTAGGATCAAATCCATTTATTTGCCTATGCATTTATTTTAACTTGAATCCTTTATTTGTTTTAGGAAACATATTATTGCCTTTTACAAATGACAAAGAAGATGTACCTACAATGTAATTTTGTATGATTGATTGATTATTTATTGGCATCTTCAGGGGATCCAGGTAACTGCAATATTTCTTCATTATACACTCACACTTCTTACACTTACGTTACTGCTGGAATAATGGGACTTTAGTAGTCTTAATCGGGCAGTATAAATAAGGCGATATTATTATTATTACCTCAATAGTTACGCTCTGTTTCCATGGTGGTTGTGTCATTGTGGTGGAAGGATTAATTTGGTATTAACCCCTGTGGACGCCCAGAAGCAATTCTGGGCTCCTTTAGTGTCTTGTGTGTGGTCTATTGGGTAGTGTTGTTCATGTATATTATGTATGTATTTGACTAGTGAAAATATTTCCTAAATTCAGAATAAAATCAGGAACTTTCAATTTAGATATTGTCTGCTTTTCTGCACGGCAGGATTCTCGCTGAGAATCTTTCCATTTATTCCATTACAAGGGTGCAATCACTGTTCCTTACTGCACAAGTACACACATCCCAGACTTTCCACGAGAGATAACAAGTTAAGAAAGGGCGAGTTAAGAAAGTGCTATCAAAGCTCACTGGCAGCAATTTACTGATAAAGCGCTGAGAGCAACTTTTTTCACTTGAGAGAGAAAAGTTATCTAGCGCCCGCCCGTCTAATGAATATGAAGGCCCTTGCAATGTCAGCACAAACTTTCCAAATTATCATTCCTCCCGATCCGGGTCCCTGTCAAAACTTGAAAAGGGAAGATAAGATTTTCGAAAGCAGGAAGTAGGTTCTTGCAGACAGCTTTCCAGACGTTTCAGATTTCGAGAATGCTTCATCTTTTGTAGCTTGAACGACTTCAGCATGAATACAGGATCGTACGAAAGTTCTTCATTATAAGCAGTAAGGGTGGAATTAATAGAGGTTTTTGTAATACCTCTGTGGCGCTGAGTCACGGATTGCGTACTGTGTAAGATTGGGAAAACCGACGCTTAGCAATGACTTGAGTTATAGAATTTGTCTATTAGTATTGTCTTAGATGGGGAACACTAATACTAAGGCATGACTTAAGATCTCGGTTTTGTCTATTAATTTCGCTCTAAGAGGAGTTGAACTCATTACCACTTTTTAATTTACTAACTAGGAATTACTAATTCATATAGTCAAGATCAGGGGGTTATCATTAATGTGTGACGTCTTCTATTCATGTGTGACATCTTCTATTCATGTGTGACGTCTATGCTCTGAAAGTATCGGAGGCGGTTTTTTTTAAGTTTTATTGTGAAATGTCCAAAAAGATACTTATTCAATGAATAATCATTTTAATCATGTTTCAGGAAAGTTACGAGTGTCAGTGCTGTTCAGGGTTCATCGGACCTCATTGTGAGGAGAAGGACGCCTGTTTTCCCAGCCCTTGTCAGAATAACGGCATCTGTGTGGATATTTCTCAAGGTCACGACGGCAACACTTACCAATGCCTTTGTCCCTATGGTAAGTTTCGAAAAAAATTGTGATATTTAAAATTTAACATTTCACAGAGAGGTGTCAACTTTTGACTGGGCGGCTCGGAGCCCAAAGGTTAATGTGAGTTGCTGGTACGATTACCAGCGATTGGAGGGTAAACCCCCCTTCCTACGGAACTCAAATCCGAACGTTGAAACTAAACTAGAATCATTGGTTATGGTGGGAGCCTAGACATTGGATATAGGTGTCCACTGTCCATATAAGCTTTTCACTACCGTAAGATCTGTGACGAATATGGAATTACGTATTAATTAATTATTATTAAGACAGACTATAATTACGAAAAAGAGTTTAACAAAATGATGAAACTTACAAACTGTAAAACTAACAAAATGAATCAATGTACCAAAAGGTCCTGGATATGATAGCATTAGACCATAATATACAGGGTGGGGAAAAAGTGTGGAAATCCTGAGTACCTAAGTACTTCTCGGTAAATCTTGTTAGTAAAAAAATCTTTTAGATTGGGGTCAATTTTTGCCATGGAGTCCCTACCACGGTACACAATGTTATGGTAAATTTTGCACGTTGCGAAAAGGCACGAATGGATTGAAAAATCTTACCAACAATCTACCTTCTTGTACAATTTTTGTAACAATTAAGACAGACGTGAATTTTTTTAAAGAAAAGAAAAATAATCTTAGTAGCATACTCTCATGCACTTGTTAAGTTTCTCCAACAGAAAGTTAATTTATTTGAATGAGACATGAGGATAGTACAAGAGGATTTTTTTCAAGAGCTTTGGAAAACTTTAGCATGAGTGGTGTGTTGAGATCTTAACTTTTAAGACTCGAGACACCCTCACCTCCGCTCCTCATCCCTCATCCCTCCCCTGCGTCCCTCCTGTCCCTCTCCTGCTTCTTGCTCATCATGTGGAAATGTTTATTTTCTAATTTAGCTCCGAGAAAAGGAAGGTACGGTAATATAGCACGACAAACAAAGCAAAGGTCTTCCGAGAACGGATATTATCTCATCTTCTAAACACGTCATCTTGTCAAGGAATTTGCCATTCAGAAAATATTCTATGGTCCAAAAACAATGGATGTCCTTGTTCCAAAAGCCTGGGAGCTCACGAAATATTATTTATGTCATGCCCTTGCAAAGTGTACATGTCTGTAATTTGAACGTTGACTAGACGTACACTCGGCAACCCTACAGAGGCCCCAGGATAAATGCTTTTTCGGGTAAATTAAATACACTTTATACCCAGATAGAGCACCATGTTTATCATAACATGGCACTGACAAAGAAATCAAAATATGTATTTATGTTTTCAAGTTTATTTCAGAGGATGTCTAAAGCCTAGTGTATTAATTGCAACCTGATGAAATATAAATTAATTTTGCTGCATTTTGAATGCAGGGCTCATCAATTTCAATTTTATGGAAGCCTGAGGCTATTTTCTTTGTTTTAAAGCACTAACAGTGGCCTAATTTGTCACATAGTACATATCACATAGTACATTTGGTAAGGGATATTTACATACACTCGTATATCTGCAGAGCTCCATTGACCATAGTAGGTATCGTATGACTTTTAGATTGTGAACGATATGAGAACATTTGATATTGTTTTAATGTCCTGTAAGGCTTGATTCTTCAATATGCGCTGACTTAACATAATACCTATTTATACCTTTTGCAGTTAACTGTAAATAAAAGCCCTTGTCTGAATTGGGTGACTGTGGCTTCTATTATTATAAGACTTGCTGTTTCAGGAATGACAGGTATGTGACAACTTACTTAAAATTGTGAAATGAGAGTGACTTCGTCATTGAACTTGCTAAGAGTTCAACAAGAAAAAGAAAATAAAGTTTTGTGCAAAATGAAGAGAATAAGAAAAAAAAAATACAATACTTCCGATTTCTAATATTAGAAATTTATCGGAAGTAATTGCATGCGTAATTCCAAAGAGCTATTGTAACAAATTTTCTAATAATTTAATACAAATATACATAAATTCTAATTCTAACTCCAAACAGCTATCCGTGTGCCATCTTCCTCAACACCAAGGGCGAAATTATTAGCAAAATCGAGAAATTAAGTCATGACTTAGATTCGATTTTCCCCATCTATAAGGGCGGGATTAATAGTCGTTTTTGTAATACCTCTGTGGCGCTAAGTTTCGGATTGTGTACTTTGAAAGATAGGGAAACCCGACGCTTAGCAATGACTTGTGATATAGAATTTGTCTATTAATTTCGCCCTAAGACAATACGCAAAATCTAGAGGTACCTTTAACAAAAACGTCTATTAATTCCAGCCTAAATGTTCGCTTACTCTGAGACCTCTTTCCATTCTTGTGCACCGTCTGTTTCTGTCCAACGTTAACCAATGCCTAAATAAGTAATTAATGGAAATTCTTGAAACTTATCCTTTTCCCACCTTCACTAAAGTTTTGTTTGAAACTTTTGCGAATTGTGTATCCTCCTCCCAACTCCGGTTATTAATGTGCTCTCTCAATATAACGGAAAATTTAACTGAGATATCTTCAGAGAAAAAAATAAAAAAATAAAAAAATAAAAAATACCTTAGTAGAATATAACCATGCATAAAAAAGAATATGGAATCGAGAAAACCACTCATTATATTATGTAGTTATTTTATGCAGTTAGGTAAAATTGCCGATGAAAATCAACAATGTTTTGAAACAGAATCTAGTTTTTCAAGTAGTGAATATGAAGTAAAATTAGGTTTACTCGTACAATTTTCATTCAAAATTTAATTATACTACATATTATTATTATACCCATCATCATTTTTTATAATGAACAGTATCACAACTAAAGTTGTAGTTTTTATTTACATAATAGGTACATATTTTATACAATATAGGTACGTGTAGTATACAAAGTATTTATATAAAACTAGGTAGGTACATTATATCATCATTTTGACACAGGAAATCTCCTTTGAGAGGGAGAAATATTTATTATTTACCAAACATGGTTTCTTAAGTTCTACAAACTGTCAGTAAACTTGCCTCTGGCAATTTGGATTTACCTACCTGCTAGAAAATATCAAAGGTGACATAAGAGAAATTTTCTTTGAGAGAAAGTAATGGGAGCTCCAAGCATGCCTCCCGTTGGGTAAAACTTTCATATTCTCTCCGGAAAATGGAAAAGTCAATTTGCATGGAGATGAAATTTATGTTTGGAGTGTGGTAAAAATGGGCACCCAAATGCAATTAGAGAAGCGCAAAATTTAACGAAGGAGTAGGAAATAAAATAGGGATATAGAAGGGATGTAGAACGTACGCAGGAGAGATACACATTCAGCATGGAGTATTATTCATTTCGTTCCCGGGATTCTTCTCTGTAGGATGCGGGACACCCCATTCTACTCAGTTGAACATTGTTATTCAATTGTTTAAAACATTGCCATTCACTAACATTTGGTATCTATTTCTGGTGTTAATGTTTAAGATATTGTCATTCACTAACAGTTGGTATTTATTTCTGTTGTCTATGTTTAAGACATTGTCATTCTTAAACTGGTAGTCAAGTGATTAAGACGATAGTCTGGTAATTTTGGTAGCATAGAGATTCGCTGGTTCGAATTCCACCCAGTGCATGAATTTTTCCTCATTAATTTGAGTTTATGACCACATAATAATGAGACTCTGAGAGTTAGGTGGTAGAAAATGCTTTGAGCAATAACCTCACCTGGTTACCTTCCACTAAAGAGTGTTATTATTATTAAAACATTGCCATCAACTAAGAGTTAAGGGATCACACAATATGACAGAGTGACATATAATATGGCGATCTCCCTTGCCATAGCGTGTGATTTTTTTGTTGTTAACATGACCATAGAAATATTTGGGTCTATGGCGACAAGTTTTTTCTATGGTGCCATAGATGTATGGCAGGATCTATGACATTCGTGTGAGTGCTTCATTAGTATTTACATATTTCTGTTATCTATGTTTAAAACATCGCCATTCACTAACAGTATAGATAATAAATACATTTTATTTCTGGTGTCTATGTTAAAAAAGGAAAGTAAAAATGCCATATACTAACAGTTGGTATTTATTTCTAGTGTTCCTGTTTAAGATATTGCCATTAACTAACAGTTGGTATTTATTTCTAATGTTCATGATTGAGATATTGCCATTAACTAACAGTTGGTATTTTTTTCTGGTGTCTATGTTTAAGATATTGCCATTCACTAACAGTTGGTATTTATTTCTGGTGTATATGTTTAATATATTGCCATTCACTAATAGTTGGTATTTATTTCTGGTGTTTATGTTTAAGACATTGTCATTCACTAACAGTTGGTATTTAATTCTGGTGTCTATGTGTAAGATATTGCCATTGACTAACAGTTGGTATTTATTTCTAGTGTTTTTGTTTAAGATATTGCCTTTCAATAGTTGGTATTTATTTCTGGTGTCTATGTTTAAGACATTGTCATTCATTAACAGTTGGTATTTATTTCTGGTTTCTATGTTTAAGACATTGTCATTCACCAACAGTTGGTATTTATTTCTGCTGTTATGTTTGAGACATTGCCATTCACTAAGAGTTGGTTTTTATTTCTGATGTCTATGTTTAAGAGATTGTCATTTACTAACAGTTGGTATTTATTTCTGGTGTCTATGTTTAAGACATTGTCATTCAATAACAGTAAAGTTGGTATTTATTTCTGTTGTCTATGTTCAAGACATTGTCATTCACTAACAGTTGGAATTTATTTCTTTTGTTATGTTTGAGACATTGCCATTCACTAAGAGTTGGTATTTAATTCTGTTGTCTATGTTTAAGACATTGTCATTCACTAACAGTTGGTATTTATTTCTTATGTCTATGTTTAATACTGTGTCATTCACTAATATGTAGTTGGTATTTATTTCTAGTGTCTATGTTTAAGATAATGCCATTCACTAATAGTTGGTAATTATTTCTAGTGTTTATGTTTAAGACATTGTCATTCACTAACATTTGGTACCTATCTATTTCTGGTGTTTTTGTTTAAGACATTCACTAACAGTTGGTATTTATTTCTGGTGCTTTCCGTATCGACCGATGTCCACAGGATTCACAGGCAAGACATGCGAGGACACGTCGGACCCTTGCGAGTCAGGACCCTGTCAGAACGGTGGTTCCTGCAGCGCTAGCAACCTCACCGCTCAGCAGTTCAAGTGCTTGTGTCCGGCTGGGTTCAGTGGGTCAGTGTGTCAGCATGATCTGGACGACTGTGCGTCCAGTCCCTGTGGCCATGGGATATGCGTGGACCAGACCGTTGGGTACCGCTGCTACTGTCAACCGGGTAAGAAATGACATTTATCCTTTTAAGAGAGTAAGGGCGGAATTAATAGACAACATCAATAACTTAAGTCGTTGGTAAGTGTCGGTTTTCCCTATCTTTCACAGTACGCAATCCGTGCCTTAGCGCCACAGAGGTATTACAAAAACGTCTATTAATTCCGCCCTAAGAGATAGACCCAACTTTTAAGAGGGTAAGAGAAGAATTCCCTTATTTTCATACTTTTTGAGCTTTCACACTTAAGAACGTTTTGAGATATTATCAAGAAGAGAGAGGATGAAAAGAAAGAAAATATTATAATCAAAATCATGTCACTTCTTAAATACCCATGAATAATATATAATAAATTGTATAATTTTTCAAGTCGAGTTCCGGAACATCAGAGTTTCCTGAATCCTCGTGGGAAAACAAAGTGCATAATTTATTCTTCCTCAAGAAAAAAAAAGTCCAAAAATATGAAAAAAAAGAAGAAAATCGGAGCAAAAATATTTAAAAAAAAAAAACAAAAAACGAATCAAGATTTCTAATATTTGAAATTTCTCGGAAGTAAAAAACCAGTACCTACCAACCGTAAATTTATTTTCAGTAGATGTAGACGACTGGACCCTCTTCGCTAAGCCATCACACGCAGACATACAAACATTAATACAGACACACCCCCCACACACACACACACATACAGACATCAAAGTAACATATAAGTAGAACAAATATAAAACTATACATGCTCTTTCTAATTATCATTTTTATTCTTACGTATTTCCCACCTACCTGTTTCAGTGGAGTGCTGTATTTATGTAGGTACATATACCCTTTTCCTTTTCCTTAGTATAATAATGATACTTAAAAAAATAAAGAATCCTCTCCTTTTCTTCTATTTGTGGAAGTACAATCGACTCAGCATAAAGGATATTCCCCAGGTATACCTCTACTCCTTTTTACCTATTTCACCTTCTGCTCTCTCTCTTACTCCCTCTCTTTCTCCCTTTCTCTCCCTCTTTCTCTGTATTCTGGATTTTTCTTGTCCCTCATCTTTTCCTGAATTAAGGCTATTATTATTAGGTACTGTTTCCGCTGTACATTTCCTGTTTTACCTCCTTTTGCTCTCATCTCTCTCTCTCTCACGCACACACTTTCTCTTTCTCTCTCACTCCCATTTACTGTATCTCCCTTTTATTTTTTATCGCCCCCCTCCTCCCTCTCCTTCAACATTCTCATTTGTGTTTCTCCTTCTTTCCTTTCCTCTTCAACATTCTCATTTGTGTTTCTCCTCCTTTGCTTTCCTCTTCAACATTCTCTTTTGTGTTTCTCCTCCTTTACTTTCCTCTTCAACATTCTCATTTGTGTTTCTCCTCCTTTGCTTTCCTCTTCAACATTCTCATTTGTGTTTCTCCTTCTTTCCTTTCCTCTTCAACATTCTCATTTGTGTTTCTCCTTCTTTCCTTTCCTCTTCAACATTCTCATTTGTGTTTCTCCTCCTTTGCTTTCCTCTTCAACATTCTCTTTTGTGTTTCTCCTCCTTTACTTTCCTCTTCAACATTCTCATTTGTGTTTCTCCTCCTTTGCTTTCCTCTTCAACATTCTCATTTGTGTTTCTCTTCCTTTGCTTTCCTCTTCAACATTCTCATTTGTGTCTCTCCTCCTTTGCTTTCCTCTTCAACATTCTCATTTGTGTCTCTCCTCCTTTGCTTTCCTCTTCAACATTCTCATTTGTGTTTCTCTTCCTTTGCTTTCCTCTTCAACATTCTCATTTGTGTTTCTCCTCCTTTCCTTTCCTCTTAAACATTCTCATTTTTGTTTCTCCTCTCCTTTGCTTTCTTCTTCAACATTCTCATTTGTTTTTCTCCTCCTTTGCTTTCCTCTTCAACATTCTCATTTGTTGCTCTCCTGCTCCTTCTCGTTCTCTTTCGCTCTCTCTCTCTCTCTCTCTCTCTCTCTCTCTCTCTCTCTCTCTCTCACTCTCTCTCTCTCGATTTCTCTCTATTTCTCTCTCACTCTCTCTCACGATTTCTCTCATTCTTCTCAGTTTCACTACAATGGCACTGATTTGTCTTCTTCGTTGCCGAGATAATTAATCAGAGTTCGTTTTCTCCTCCCTCCTCCCTGCCTGTATCGTTTCTAATTCAATGCGAGTCTGTAAATCCTGAACCTTTTTTTCTCACAGCTTAAATAAAACACATCTAGCGCTCTTATCGTGACTAATTTTCCACGGCTCTGGATTAATTACGTCTCGCTCTCTGTGCTGTCGACCGGAAGTGTAGTCGAGGTATATCCTTTGCATTAGTAGTGGAGTTCTATCCTTTGCATTAGTAGTGGAGGTATATCCTTTGCATTAGTAGTGGAGGTATATCCTTTGCATTAGTCACTTTGGCCAAGTTGGTAGCGAGCTCAGTTTGCACGTAGGTGACGCCAGTTCGAATTCCTATGCTCAGCTATCTGCAGGTTTTCTAATCCAGACTGGGTAGAAAATTTTCTACTTTTTTTTGTTGGATGGCTTCCACTCATACCATACCTCGTAGGAATTTTCGGGAAGTTCATGTTTAATTTTCCTGGTCTAAAATATGTTCGAGTTATGTTCAAGTTATATTTTATGGAGGCTGTAAGGAATAATGGATTTTTCTTTCTTCAAATTTGAACTTTTTTGCTTTTTCTCGATACTCGTATCCAAGAGATAATACAATACTTTCTTTATCATAGGGTGAGGAAAGTAAAAATAAGTAGGTGGTGCCTTCCGGTTTAGTTCCCAGGTGAGGAATTTCATTAATTATTTTTGAACTCAAAAAAGTTCTCTCTCAGTCATTTATTTTCTTTAACACAAATATTTCGCCACCCTTAAATTTATCTCCAAAGTTCTCATAAGTTCTTTAAGATTTCAAAAGATTCTTGCAAATGCAAATTCCATATTTTATAGCGCTATTTTTTAAGACATGTTCAAAAGCTTTTGTAATACTTTCTCAGACATGTAATTTATGTATACTTTGTAGATTTCAACTTGAAATTTAATAAGTTTAATGTATAAAAGTAGGTAGGTATGTTAGCGATGAAGACTGTAGATTCTAACTTGAAATAAGTTTCACGTTCCTAATGCATAAGAGTTAGGTACATAGTTACATACCTAAATAGCTTTATTTTTCTTTGTTCTTATCTCATATTTTCCGTAGAACGCTAAAAATTCCAATCCTTTGAGATTAATGTTAAGATTATCTCAAAAAGAAGAAGAAAAAGAGAAAGCACTTCGTGTGCTAAAAACGTCAAGGAAATTATTATTGCTTGGAAATTTGTGGTCTTTGCGGGTAATTTTCTATGCTTTTAATTGAAATACATTAATAAGATGGTTTAGATGGTCTCAAATGAATGTCAAGTTCTTATAATCTGAAAATCATTCGCCTTAAAAAAATATTTGACTACCAACCACGGAAATAAAGCCGAGATTTATCTCATATATTATGTAGATACCACCTACCTATTAACAAGTTAACATAAAAAATACTTTGGAATCGATTGTATTAGTGAATTGCTAAGACTTATGTTGAGTTTTTCAAGTTTTATCGCCTAAGTGAGTTTTTACCGTCTATCTATTTGAAGTTTGGCAATAATTAGGATAGTAAAAAATAAATGTTTCATCATATTTATGATCCACACCCCCACTTCTCCATTAGAGCCTCCTGGTATACGGAAGTCTGGGTGCTGGTTGACATTATTTTATTTTATTATCAAAAATAGGTAATTCAATTATTTTAAAAAAACATAATACCTAATATTTTTACCAATAGCTAATAAATTAAGTATTTCTTTCCCCTCAGGATTCTCCGGAGAGCAATGCCAATTTGAATATAACGAGTGCGAATCCTCACCCTGCCTGAATGGAGGTGCCTGTTCCGATCACATAGGTAGATTCTCCTGCTCGTGTGGACATGGCTACACCGGTCAGAGGTGCCAGATTAAGGTAAGCAACATCTAACGTGGTGAAGACATGAATGAATGACAAGTTTTTCTACTAACTAAGTTTTCAACTAACTAATTTCTTTGTGAAAGAGAAAAGCTCCGAAATTATTGCCTATAACTGCCTACTGTTTACGAGTTTTTAAATAATTTATTTTGTAAACAGGACTCAATAATAGATCGAGACGGGCATAGATGAAGGAGGAAGTAAGGAATTTATTTAATTTAATTTTACATTTTTTTTCATTAAAATCCCTTTGAAGTACAATATCTGTTGTATTTTTAGGGAGTAATTTAGATATATTATTTAGTAGTTGGGTGTGAGAAGTCAGACTCCTGGCACAGAGTAAATAAAGGAAAAAATATTTAATTAGGGTAAATGTATAATTATTTTGAACACTTCTTGCCCATCGGGATGAACATTTGAACAAGCTATAGCACAGACCTCAAGCGTCTACAGTAGCTCCTGTTTCATGGCTACGAAAAAGGCTGTGAAACACTCATCTTTAAAACACACACAAGCCGTGTTTTTCTTTCGGATTAAAAAAATTCAGGTTCGGGTTTTTTCCAAATATTTCCATTTTCTTCCAAGTTCAGCTTCCCCACTATTCACCATTCGTGAAAGAAAAATGCGTTTCGGTACTTTTAAAGATAAACAATGGAAAAATGTAAAGAAACCAGGAATAGAGAAATGGAAGCAATAATTTATAAATCCATTTTGGTTAACCAAACTGGAACAAGATTTCTACCCTGACTTTCTTCCACTTCGTCCATTTTATTCCATTTGAATCTACTTTTGTTAGAAAGAATATACGGCTACACAGATACACACCCTACAGATGTTTTGGTTTGTTTCCTTCAGGTTGATCTGTGTGACCCCAACCCCTGCTCCCACCATCACTACTGTGTGGACAAGGGGAACACCTTCGCCTGCGAGTGTCCTCAGGGCTTCCAGGGTCCCAACTGCGACATCCCTGGAGTGGTGGTGAGGTCAAGTTTTAGACCCTCGTCCTATATGTAGGACACCGAAATACCTTTTTTTTTTGTTTTTTTGTTTTTTTTTGTTTTGTAAGATCCCTCCATCCACCCCTGTTGGGCGATTGAAAGGGGGCACCTGCTGGCAATAGCCTCAATCCCCCACACCGGCATACCTGCAGTTTTTCATTTTTCTAATATTATGTCTAAAAGTCTGCCTGGGGGACTAACTATAAACAGGGAGTAGACCAGCAGTCTGCCTGGGGTACTATAAACAGGGAGTAGACCAGCATTGGCTTGTTTCTGGGGGCCCTTGTCAATTATTAGACATTTTTTAAAATGATTAGACAATTATTAGTCAATTATTAGACAGCAGGTTTGTGAGTTTCCTGCGAATGGAGGGTAACACCCTCGTCGTGAAATGACCAAGCAGTTGAAAGCGACGTTAAACCCAAATTAAAAAAAAAAAAAAAAAAAAAATACCGGGGCTAGTTGGGTGCATGATTCGCAATATAGTGGGTTCGTGATTTCTTCGTGTCATAAAGTCACATATTGAGTGGGTAGCCCAGCATTACGGAACTCTTAATCACAGCTCTCTCTCTCTCTCTCTCTCACACACACATACATTTCATTGTGGTACACCTTCTGCTGCTTCTTCTTCTTTCTTTCTCTTTCTCTCCCTCTCTTACTCTTACACTTCTCACATACATTTTATGCCTGCATCAACTCTTTTTATAATTTCCTCCCCATTCTCTTTAGCCCCGTTTCATCCCTTATAGTCCAGTCAACAGGTAGTTTCAGATGGAAAAAGGTCTGAAGTTAATGAGACTTTAGGATGTTCATGTTTAAGGATGATTAATTAACATTATCTGAGGTTCGGCACCTTAGGGACTATGTTCGAAAACAGGGTTTTGAAAACATTTCTTACGTCTTTATACGGTGCAAGTTTTCAGATCTTTGTTTAAGTCAATAAATTGCTCGTCGAATGACACCATAAAATTTTAATTCACTTTAATACTTCAGTTTACTCGCTTCAATAGATGTGCTAATTCAGGTCAGTTTTTTCCCTCTACTCAGAACATCGTCGAAACGTTTTATAGCCCCATTTTTTTCCAACCGATCGACTGGGCTATTTCCGCATTTTCTCTTACATCTCTTCATTTCATCCTTTCAGAAACTGTTGTTTAACAAAAAGAGCCCCCTCCATAAAACACAACTGTTTCAAGCAAGCGAAAGTCTTTGGTGGAACTTTTTATGTTGCCCATAAAATTGCAAAACAAATGATACTTTACCGTACAATGTTGAATGTTTATATTCTTTTATTATACGAGTAGAAGGATGCAACATAAGGAAATTTTAGGCCTGTAGTGTGTGTAATACCCTTGGAATTTAATGCTTTTTAAGGGTTGTTTTGGTAGAAAACGTCACAGTTAAATTTTCCTGGTTAGAGTAAGTAATTACTGTGTATAAATGATTGGTATTTCCTCAACACGTTCATCCCCGCAATATTTTATATGACATGTCGTTCTGTGAGGTAGGCACAGAAGTTCTGTTGCCTACCTTGTTCAGCCAAAATTGATATGTTTTTACAAATTGAAAAGTATCAAGTTGTAACTCTGTTCCAAGACAATCATAATCCCATAAGAAATACATTGAAATAAAAGCCCTATAGGTGTTTAGTGTACAGAAACTCTTCACATCTGCCAAAACTCCCAGGAGGGGTTTACGGTACCAGTCAATAAAATCAATAAAGCCCTCATGTTAGGTTTTTGGTACCAGCTCTATTTCTAAAAAAGCTCCCATATAGGTTAACGGCGCTCAACGTGTCAAGGATACCGACCAGTGGTGGTATTACGAGAAGGAATGTGGGTAATGGATATTCATGTACATCTAGTACAACTTCTTACTTTTCTGTTTATACTGACTGATACTGATAACCATGAAATTTGGAGCTTCGTAATGCTGAGTAACCCTCTACAGTTGTGGCATATGATTCATTCTGTTTTCAGTCTTGCAGTCACAACCCTTGCTTGAATGGCGGTACATGCTGGAGTAGCATCGATTCTTTCTACTGCTCCTGCCCTCCCAGCTTCACAGGACAGATTTGCAATGGTAAGTAGCGAGATGTTGCCTATGTGGGTTATATGTATGTTTAGGGAAACTAATGCAACGTGTCCAGGGCCAAAACAAGAAGAGAAAAAAGGTCTTACAAAAGCGGGAAAAATGTGGGCCAGCCTTGGGGACTGGCAAAGATAAAACGTTCATCCCTTGGCACCCATTTGTGGGTGACACCATGGTGCTACCTGATACATGAAACTTATTGTATAAAACTCAGACTTTGATGACAAAATATTTTCTGCTGAACTTTTAGTCCTAATAGGGCAGTATAAATAAGGCGATATTATAACTAAGCGAAACGACCGTTTCGCGGAGAACGCCTTCGAGAAACTAGTGCTTATACCTTATATCTATGCATATTATTAGGCATAATAATAATAATAATAAATAAATTATTTGTTTTATTATTATTATTATTATTTTTTTCATATATATTTTTTTTTTCTTCTTACAGAGTACCCATCATAAGCCATTTTTATTTGGCTACTAAGATAAGATAATAATAATATACTTAACAATAATATCGCCTTATTTATACTGCCCGATTAGGACTATTAAGTACCATTATTCCAGCAGTAAGCCCAAGACGTATTATTATGTGGTAAAAATTCCAAATGGGACGATAACTTGTCTTGTCCCGGCTGGGTTTCGAACCCGCGACCTCTGAAATCTCTGGATTCACACAGTGCCGCCTTCACCACTGAGCTACCGGGATATGTCACAAGATAAAACCTTACTTGTAACCTGGAGGTCGGTGGTTCAAGCGCCAAGTACAGTAAGGATTTAGTACAGCTGTAGAGTTTGAGTTGTTGTGACAACACGATAGGACTCACACAAATATGATAACTTTAACTTAAAGTTATGTTTCTCTTGTATTTGTGTTGTACTGTTTTTTCATATTTGTATATTAATTACTTTTCACTACTTGTGATTTTACTTTTTAATATTATTTTATTTTAATAATATTTGTATTTATTAATATTTTTATTGTTGACATTGTAAATAAGGCTATTCCCGTAAATATACTCCCGTACACCGGGTATTTATTTATTATTATTATTAAAACTTATACAATTCAAACAATCATTTTATTTCATGAATCAGTCTGGCCCGGTAGCTTAGTGGTAAAGGCGGCACTTTGTGAATCCAGAGTTTCCAGAGGTCGTGGGTTCGAAACCCAGCCGGGGCATGACAAGTTATCCTCTTTGGATTTTTACCACATAATAATACGTCTTGGGCTTACTGCTAGAATAATGGGACTTTAGTAGTCTTAATCGGGCAGTTTAAAAAAGGCGATATTATTATTATTATCATCATTTTCAGTCGAGCTCCTCATGGATGAAGCATCGAGTGAGGTGGAGGGCCTGGAGGGCCCAGGCCCGGCCAGTGACTCTGAGAAGAACTCTCTGGATCTTCAGATGCCGATATCGATCCATCTCGACCACCTGCATAGCATCTATGTGGCGGCCGGAACTCTGGCCTGTGCCTTGCTCATTGTTATCATCACGGTAAGAAAGGAAAAAGAAGAAGAAAAATGGGGGGAAAAAATTATGTGGCATTGCAAAATAATAGCTAGTAGTAATTGTTTCTTAAAATTTATTATGTAATTTTAGAATAAATTATTGTTTAACTAACTTGCATCCCAACCTGTATTGTAAACTCTTATTGAGAAATACAATTATATTTTTTTCTATTCTATTCTATTCATTACGGTAAGATTGGCGAGATTCTTTTGCCATACAAAAGGTTGTAAAACCTCGACCGATACCTCTCCCTGGTGTGTAAAAAAAAGTACAGCAAGTGTTTTTTTTATCGATTATATTCTAGAGGTCATTAAATTTAGGAAAAAAGTTTCTTAAATGTACTCGTATTTTAGGAAAAAAGTTTCCTAAATGTATTTTAGGAAAAAAGTTTCCTAAATATATTTTAGGAAAAAAGTTTCCTAAAATACTATTAGGAAAATTCAATAATGCGAGAAAAAAGTTTTTAAAAAATGAGATTTTCACCTAACCGCTACAGACCTGATGATGGAAAGTCAATCAATTTTCATTACTAAATACATACGATATGAACTTCCTATTTTTTTTTTTTAAAGATGAGTGTTTCACAGCCTTTTTTATTTCGTAGCCATGAAATAGGAGCTACTATAGACGCTTGTGATGGTCTGTGCTGTAGCCTGCATTATAGCCACATGACTTTCACGAGGAAGTCATGTGTCTGTAATTTTATTTGCAGTGTATTTTTTCTTGATCATGAAAATAAATTCATGTATAATATTCTTGCTTTTCAGGTTACAATATGTCACTGTAAAATGCACGGTACCCACAAGAAAATCTATGTTTTCCTGTGCAGACGCAAAGTCTCCGAAGACAAGAAACCAAATGGGTAAGTAACGAAGTCAGATTAACCAAGTAAAACAAGCTCTAAAAATAGGAAATGCCCCCACGGCACTAATCAGTAATCAATATCAAACATCTTGGCCGAGGTGTGAAGAACGCTCTATACAAAGAAAGATACATCGAGCATCAATTGTTTCAATGTTTTGTTGTTCATCAATTGTTCTGTTCCAATCCACAGCTCTTAGGACTGTAGACTCTGTAGAGTGCCTATGATTTGTTAAAATATGGAATACGCGCCATTGCAGTAGCCTGTCTATGACGAGGTTGAAATTTAAAATGTTTGGAAAGGGGGGAAAAATTGACCAGTGGTCAATTGTACAAAGCAACTTTAATACCTACTTTGACCGTACTTGGACAATACACACTCAGGTGAAATTGAAGTCTGCAAGCAATAGGTCTTAGTTAATAGGAAACGCCGAAACGCGACATGCCGGTTTCAAGAAAACAGTTTCCAACTGGTTATCATCCTGGTATTTACCAACCAGTTGCCTCGTCTGTGGTGTCCTATTTGAATACACATGATAGAACTCAAAATGAACTGGATTTGAATTTGAGTTCCTCTTCAGTTAGTTGCCTTACTTTACAATATTTTTTAATTGTATTCAATTCTTTTGTGTAAAGCTAGTCTACAAAAAATGTCTACAATACCTTCACTGGTAGTCAAGTGGTTAATGCGCTAGTCTGGTAATACAGATAGCTTAGGGATCCGTTGGTTCTAATCCCACCCAGTGCATAAATTTTTCCTTATTAATTTGAGTTTGTGACCACATTATAATAAGACTCTTAGGGTTAGGTGGTACTCGTAGAAAGTGCTTTGAGCATTAACCTCGGCTGGTGGTTGCACTAAAAGAGTGTTATTATTATTACAATAATTTCTGTTCAATCACATTTTTATTCTCCTTATCCTATAGGTTATTAGTTATTATTAGTAATAAGGAGACTATTGACCTACCCAGTTTTTCACATTTTTTTTCTCAACATCATTAATTGATCTTCCATGTTGTAGATTCATCTCCAGAAATCGATTCATACCTCCTGTGGACACAAAGCCTGCACGGAAGATGTACCCGTGTTTCGACAGCTCTGAGATGTATTACGGCCTTGACTTCAGTGACAGCCAAAGCTCCCCCCTCATTCAGTAGACGGCTAACTTTACTCAGTGCGGTGGTCTACACTTTAGTATGGACTTGTAAAAACTACTTATATTCGGTAGAACAGGAGTATAGATACTGTAGTCCACAGTAGTATAGACTTGTAAAAACTACTTATATTCTGTAGAACATGGGTATAGATCATACCTACTGTAGTCCACATAAGTATGAACTTGTAAAAAGTATACTTATGTAAATTCCGTAGAACATGAGTAGTTATAGGTACTGTACTCCACAGAAGACTTGTAAAAACTACTTATATTTGGTAAAGCATAAGTATAGATAGATTAGAATTAGATAGTGAAATTAGCTCAGTGGTTAAGCACTCGCTTGCCATGCGGAAAGTCCCGGGTTCGATCCCCGACAAAAATTGTATTCAAAACTTGGTTATACAGTTGTTTGTAAGATACCTTCCGGTGCGCTCGTGTTGACCCAGCACCTAAATGGAAAGTATTGTGTCACTTCTAGCCCATCAGTTGGGAGGCATACTACGGGATGGGTAAGCTACAACACAGACCACACATGCGTCTACAGTAGCTCCTGTTTCATGGCTACGAAATAAAAAAGGCTGTGAAACACTTATCTTAAAAAAAAAAGTATAGGTCACTATAGGTACTGTAGTTCACAGTAGTATAGACTTGTACCTAATATTCAGTAGAACTTGACTAGTTACCGCAGTTGTTATGGATTTGTATAAACTACTTTTATATTCAGTATAACTTGAAATCTGTAATCCACGGTAGTACGGACTTGTAAAAGTATTTATATTTCGTTGTACCTACTCAAATACTTACTATAATTCACAATGCTATATGGTTACCGACCTCAATAGCTTGATCGGGAATCCAGAAGGCGGAAAACTAAACTTGTAACCTGGGGCCGGTAGTTCGAGGCCCAACAGCGTGAGTTTTGGTTGTTGTGATATCACGAGAGTGATATCTTTTTTATAACACACAATATATGATATCATTTTTATTGGGTGAAATGCTATGAATTATATGAATACACTCATGATTTATTATATGAGACGAGGGAATTATAATTAGCCATCTCTATTTTTAACAGAATATTACCTACATTGATTTGTTTATAGTTCCTTACATTTTTCGAAAAATGTACTGCACCTATACATATAATCCGATTTATTATTTATCTATACTAATTTATACTATAAAACCAGCTCAATTATTTTCTTGTTTTATACATAATTATGTAGATATAGGGACATTTAATAGTAAATGATTTTTGGTAACGTTGATTAAATACAGAGTGCCACAAAAAAATGACAACTTTAAATAATAATTCTTGTTATTTATGAAGGAGAAAACATTTAATTTAAAAAAATACTTATGTGATAAATGAGATTAATCAAAACTTTGATATTTTGTTATACATGTAGTCAAACTCATCCCCAAATAATATAATATGTTTTATGAAAGTTTCAAGCAGTTAACAATTAGTTACTTTTTTTTT
Source organism: Bactericera cockerelli (assembly GCA_024516035.1). NCBI lineage: Eukaryota > Metazoa > Arthropoda > Insecta > Hemiptera > Triozidae > Bactericera > Bactericera cockerelli. The sequence goes on from CM044957.1 coordinate 11,539,496, forward strand.
TGTGCATTAGGGTATATTTATACGGTGCTATAGTGAATTGTGAGGTAAATATAACAAAACCTAAGAACAGGAATTGGAATAGGAAAAATATCTTAAATGAGAGATGAACATACTCGTACATAGAAAATACCAACAAGCTTAGGATTGGTTTGCCAGGATAAGTTTATGTACGGAGTATTTTAGGAGTCCTTGGGTAACGCTGATGGTCTGAAAGAAAAGGAACAAAATTGTACTAAAAATGGTGAGACTTCATGCTAGTTTGTCTGTTGATTGGGATGAGTTTGCATCTGCACTTTTTTCTCCCAAAGGGGATGAGTTGACTGGTTCTACGTTTAGGTGAGTATAACTTGTGCGGAATCGAATCTTTGTTTTAATTTGCTGACTTAGATTTTCATTTCAATTTAAGTAAATTGTCTGTAGCTTGTTCATAGTACCATCTACCTAGTTAAAAACTTAATTAAATATGTTTTATGGCAATAAGTATGTTGATTTTCACAGGATTGATACCTTTTAGAAATAAATTATTGTGGAAGCTTGTAACATAATATTATGTGTTTTTTTAATTCATGTTGTGCGGTCAGTGTCCTGTAAGTTCTGACATTTAAGATGTATGACCTATAATTTTCCCTCATTATGCTCAAGTAGGAACCTACATTAAATTCTGCGACGTAATGGCCACTAATAGATGTGAAAACTATCGGTTCAAAAGGTCCCTTTTCCTCTAATGATTATTCATACGATAAAATGAGTTAGACGATAAAATAAATGGGTTTGATGGCAGAGATTGCCTCAGGCAATAATCACGCCCTTTGTCAATAATATTCTTGTCAATAAAGAGTTTAAAAAAAACACACTGTCTGGCAAGCGGGCGTGGTGCGGAAATCCCAAGTTGAACACTAATTCGAAACAACATTGACAAATGTCCGAAGTCCAGGATTAAAGTTAATCTAAGACAGACACACCGTCAAGTCGTAGTTTTAAACCAATCACAACACACTAATTTTTTACTGTTGTAATTTGTAAACAGGATTTTTTCCGTTAATACAAGCCCGTTTACCGGGATTATATTATATTAAATAAAGGAGTACCCTTTTTTTTTTAATAAAAAAAAAAAAAAAAAACAAACAAACAAACAAACAAAAACTATAGCCCGAGTTAAGGGACAGTCTGGCTTAACTTAACTCTCTACCTGTTTCATAATTCGGCCTCTGGAGTCTAGGCTTTTTCAAGACATCCACATTCATATGTTTTGGGGTCTTCTGATAGATAAGGCCTGTTTGGACCCTGAAAGAACCTTATCAGCCAGCGTCGCGTCGATAGCTCATTGAATACATTAGTCCACCAGACTTTTTTAAATGTTATTTTAATAAGGATGATTAGTATCTTTTTAAAAGTAGACTCCCAAAATTCCGCCAAGTGGTCGAAATTCACGCAAACCAATTATTAGGACTTTGGGGACCTCAAGAATTTTTTTTTTCACTGAACATTAGATTGAAAATTTCAGTCCATTACATCGCTTTCTTTTTCTTTAGGATAAAAAAGTTAAAATAATTAGTTTTCATGAAATACATTCCTTACTCTTGGCAATGCTTGAAACATGTCTTTGTTTTAATTTGTTCCATTTCCAATTACCTAACTAATGAAAATTGAACAACCAATTTTGATTTTGTTCACTTTATCCTGCTGACTATTAACTTACTATTAATTTTGTAAAAAAAAATCTGTAGAAATAGTTTTATTTCAATCAAATTAAAGAATTTTAGGGTATATTCTTATTATTTAATGCTTTTCTATGTACTTAAACTCATTTTATTTATTTAAATCAATATAAATTTTATTTACCTTTGCGGATGTTGTTGAATGTTATTTCTTTTTATTTAAAAACATTTTTTTTCCACGTAAAGAAGGATTTTCAAGAAATAAGTAATATCTACCTATCTATCTTTTATTAGATTATAGTGGTGCATGTCAACATCTAAGGTCATACACACCAAATATAATAAGTAAAAAAAAAAAAAATATAGATATCAAGTAGAGTTTGGTAGGTGCGCCGTCCGTCGGTCCGTCACAAACCATTTTCTTCACGAGGCTTCTTCTTTCGTAAAATCCAAGAACAGTACTTTTATTGATTCTGCCTTTAATCACATTTGGATCCTTGGGCATGCAAAGCTGGTGTGCTCAACTACTCACTGAACCACACATATTATTACCTTTACAAATCATGGAGAATTGCTGTATGTAATATGTAAGTAGATGAAATCAAAAATAAGTAAACAGATTGATGGTTAAAAAGTAACATAAAATATAATAATGGGTAGCAGGTAAAATATTAAATAGGTGAAGGTACTGAATGTAAAAATAAAGCTAATATTTTTTTGGATCTTTGGAAACGGATTTATCTTTTAAATCTAATTTCTTTGGACACACCAAACATGCCTATGTATGTATACCTATTATACATATAGTTAAACTTAGATATAAAAGAAGAATTTTCCTCTCTATAAAAGAAACATGTGCGATTGTACATGGTTCAAATAAAGTTGATTCTCCCTCTAATTTGTCTTATAAAAAAAGTGATCGATACAACCTCCTACCTAGAATCAAAATATCACCTTGATTGGTTCCGATTGTCTCTTCCGCGAAGTAATTTTATACTAGAAGGATCAAAATTTAGTTGGTCTTTTTTATCCCTCCCTCTGGATGGATAATTTAAAAAAAAGTTAAATATACATAATTATGCATTTCTATAATGCCTTTCTCTAGGTACATCATTACCACACTCAAGGGTAGCGTTAACTCATCTTTAATTAACCAAGTCCTCACGATGCGATGGTTGATCACACATAGAAATATGTAGTTCAGGACGAGCCAACTTTGAAATAAAGTTGGCTGGAGACCATCATTCCCCCCTCCATTTGTAGCCAAGCTAGCTACAACAACAACAATAAAATTAACGAGAGTCAACTACTAGGATAATCAAAATAAACTGATACTTAATAATTAATATAATTATATACTCGTACACACAGCGGGGTTATAAAACTAAATAAATATCTAGTGATGAGGATGATAAAGCTTGTGTTTCTATCAGCAGATTTGTTGGTCTGACCTATCTGTTATAGTCTCTGGATGTTAAGTCGTAAATTTTTATTCTACTTTAATATCTGCGCTCTTATTTGTTGGTCATATAACTGAACTATCTTCAGTAAATACTCGTATAAAAACGAGAAAAAATTCTCATGTTTTGTGACACAATGGAGTTTCTGGAAACAGTCATTAAAATTAAAAGTACCTACACAAAAGATCACATTCAGAATTTCTGATTCCAATAAATTTTCACAGTCAATCTTAGAGTACAAGTTAATACTGGGAGAAATGAACCAGTTGGTACGGCTATTGCTATGGAGATCTTGAGTTAAGGCTTCTTTAACATCCAAAAAGATCTTATGGATTTCGCCCTCAACTTGTTTTCTCACAGAGTTTCTTACGAGCATGGAGGTACCCAGCCTCCAAACGCGCTTTCCAACTCTCGAGCCATCGCCATGGACAATCTATCTTGACCTGGTGAGGCCGCCACCTGTGAAGGAAAGAAACCAAAACAATTAATTTCACGTTTCAGTTGGCATCACTTGATTAGTCAGAGAGAGATATGCCCATTTGTACGATAGGGTCTTAACTTCCTTTTGAAAGTTGAGGACGACCATATTATAGAATAATGTAGAACGTACATTTGTTAAGTTAGCTTTCCTTTATTCAATATGACCTGTCAAATCACCATAGATGGCCACAACAGCTTTCAACACGCGGAAGTGTTAGAATTGTTCGAAGAAGGCTCCGCGCCATTCCCTCATTTTAGGGTCTCCCAGCATCGCACTGAGAAGACTAGTCGCAGAACTTATCTATCCCCTGTATAATGAATTATCTGGAAGGTTGAAATCAGCATAACTCTACCTTGGTGTCGGCTACCTATCAGAACTTATCCACTGGGATCATATCAGATATCAGAAAACACTGGGGGACGTTAAACAGGGAGAAGACCAGTGTCTTGCTAGAGGACTATAAACAGAGAACAGACTAGCCAACCCTTACAAGCCAGGCTAGCTTGCAGTTTCCTAAGGGTTTAATGGCTTATAAAGAAAAGTCTATGTCCTCATGATGGTTGATCGCACATAGAAATATGTGGTTCAGGACGAGCCAACTTTGAAATAAAGTTGGCTGGAGACCATCACTCAGCCCTCCAGCTGTAGCCAAGCTGGCTACAACAACATAATGAATTACCTGGAAGCCTACAGGTAGCTTGCTTCGTCCGAGCCCCACAGTGACATTGGTGACAGGCATCTCCAGGAGGTTGAACAGACCCACATAGATATAGTTGAGGAACTTGTAGTGGATCTGGTAGTGAAAGTGAGCCGGGTGGGTAAAAGTCGGGAACAAGAAGACACCATTGTCTCCAAGCATGTCCTGTGAAGATTGTTGTGATAAGGTCAATAATACGATTAAATTATCTTGTTAATGTAGACGGATAATTTAGATACTCATTCTTAATAGGATATGATTTTAATAAAAAGAACATTATTTGTCAAAATTTGACAATTAATGTTTGTCAAATTTGGTCTTTTTGAAACAAAGTCTCATAATATATTTAATATTATTATGAGACTTTGTTTGAACTGCCGGAAAAAAAGGACTCTCACTAATTATTCCAAATATCAGACCATGCTATCATTGTTATACCTTCCGGGCCTTTTCCATTATTTAGCAATAGTATGCCCGTTGGTTCCAAGAGCATGAATGGCACTTTGGAACCATATTGGTCTGGAACTCTAACCTAAAGAGGTAGGTAATAAAGTAATTACTATTCATTGTTCAAATTCTAATCTTTTCGAACCTGGTATCAAGTATCAAGATACTCTTGAAACTAAATGGCGAGAACAAACTCTCTTGTAAAGAGGCCTCAAATCTTCTTCCTTTACTGAAGGCACATAGAAATCACCGTAAATAACAGGAACAGAACAAAAATCTGTTTGCTGACTGGATAGGAGAGAGTTGCATAATAAAGTGAAACTAATGTGATAATAAAGTATTTAACCTAGTTTAATTTTATATCAACGTAAACTTACTTACCTTGAATTTTTTCATCAAGTCATTCTTCTTCTTTTGAAGGGCATTAAATTTCTCTTCCGAGAAACAGTCTGACGCTTTCTTGGTAACTCCGTACATCACAGGAAGCATTGTGTACTTACTACTTAACATAAAGAACTTGAGGACTTCTTTGGTAACACTGTGAGTCCATTCCTGAAAAGTGTAAAACGATTTGTAGATCTTTTTAAATTAAAACCATCGATACCTGTATAAAAATTCTGCGAGAAGTTTCTTTTTTTCAGGACTGCACTTATGAAACAGTAAGGGCGTAAGACGTTTTCGTAATATGTACTTCTGTGAACCTAAGTCTAGAGACCGAACTCAGTAGCTTGATCGATAAGGCGGCGGACTTGTAACCTGGAGGTCGGTGGTTTTTTTTTTTTTTTTTTTTTTTTTTTTTTTTTTTTTAAAGAATGAGTGTTTCACAGCCGATTTTATTTCGTAGCCATGAAACAGGAGCTACTGCAGACGCTTGTGGTCTGTGTTGCAGCATGCCCATCCCGTAGTATGCCTCCCCTCTGATGGGCGAGAAGTGACACAATACTTCCCAATTAGGTGCTGGGTCAACACGAGCGCACCGGAAGGTATCCCTTACAAACAATTGTAACCAAACTAAGATTACAAATTTTTGTCGGCACGGGGGATCGAACCCGGGACCTTCCGCATGGCAAGCGAGTGCTTAACCACTGAGCTAATCGCGCGCTATTTCAAGTCCCGGTTTCAGCGTAGATTTAGGGCGGAATTAATAGACGTTTTTGTAATACCTCTGTGGCACTAAGTCACGGATTGCGTACTGTGTAAGATAGGGAAAATCGACACTTACCAACGACTTAAGTTATTGATGTTGTCTATTAATTCCGCCCTTAGTAAAGCAAGTTTGAGTAGTTATGATATCACGAAAGTGATTATCATAAATATGATAACTAAAAAAAAAAAACTAAAGTAAGTTCTGACTTGAACTAAAGATCTCGATTTTGTATTTTAATTTTCTAAGTAAGTTCTACTGTGGGTTTGACGTTATTTTTTTACCTACATGATTGTATTTGAGTAATACTCACATCAGGATGGTCATCATCTAACTGATAAGGATTATGTACTCCGTCTATTTTCAACAGGAACATGGAAACTAGCTCAAACACATCTTCGAGATCAATATTAACCTGGGGAAAAAGATCAACAGTAAATAATGGCACAGTACATATACATACTCTGAGAATAATTCAATCGACTCAATCGGACAAAAGAGATATTCTTCCAACACACCAACAGAAAAAAACCCTTGTTGTAAAATACATTTTCTTTAAGTTGTGAAACTGATATTTAGCAGAGGACTTCTCTGGAGCATATTATACCAATCAAGTATATTAGCGGTTTATTGTTGCTAGATTTTATTCTAGCTTTAAATTCGGGGTGCGGCACCTGTCTCTTATCCGCAATCCGCAAAGCAGAGAAAAAATCCTTTCACAAGCAACAAGTCCTGAAATCTGGATACGGGGAAAATAACTAACTATACTCGTACAGTTATAACGGCATTAGAAAAACTGCTAGAGTAAAATTATTCATTTACTATCCATTAACCGACCTCAGAGCTTCGTCGAAAAGGCGGCGGACTTGTAGTTCGGACGTCACTGGTTCAAGTCCTCAGTTAAGCAAAAAATAGTAATAAAGCTAGTTTGAGTGATTGTGATAACTGCATGATCGATACACACATATTTTTTAAAAGTATTTTAAAAATCTTTTCACATTTATTAATGATAATCTTAAAAATATTTATTAATGATAAACTTAATCTTAAAAATGAATGATAATCTTAAAATAAAATGTATCAGTCTTCTTTCCTCGCATCTATTCCATCTTCATAACCCAGCAATCTATCCCATGTCTTCCATCCTTCTCGTTCCTCTGACACACAGACTAGCTGCACGCTGTATTACCACTGCTTGTCTTGCTCTGACCAATCCTAATATTTTTTGATTGATTTACCCCATTTGTTAGCCATTTCAACATTAAATGTTGAAATGGCTGACAAATGGCGGACAAAAAGTTATCATATTTGTGTATCAAATTTTGATAAAGTTATCAATTCAATTCAATTTAATTCAATTCAATTTTATTTTTTATTGTACATGAAATACATAAATGTATAAATACAACGTCACAATTAGATATATAGTAGTAAAAGAAATAAAGAAAAAGGTTAGAGATAAGTTAAAAAATAAAATAAAAATAATAAATATAAAAGTAAGTAAATCAAAAGATATTAATATGTAAAATAAAAGCTAAAATAATATTGACAGTATTGGGGTAGGGTAATATTGATTTGATCAAAACTGACAACGTGTTCTCAAAATGAGTTATCATCAATATGTATAGGTATTTTGTCAAATTTGTATATAATGTCAATAATAATAAATTAACAGTCAATATCTACAGATGTCTTATTTTGTACATTTATATTTTGTAAAGATATAAATAATATTTCATTGGCACTATTAGTAAATGAATAAATTATTCATAAATAGTTCAGCTATTGTTTTAATTTATAAGAATGTCTTAGAGATAGTAATTATGCCAATGATAAAACTATAATAGGGTATAGGTAGCTAATACATAATTATTCAATTGTCAACTTCATAAAATATAATAAACATTATCTAGCATTCTGTACAGTGTCATATTTGATAACCGCAAATTGTAAGAATGTCTTGAAAACAATAGTTATGTCAATGATTTAAAAACTATATTAATTAAAAACTATCAACTTCATAAAATATAATAAACATTAGTTAAGATGAGAATTCATCAAATCTGTACAGTGCCATATTTGATAACCATTCTTTAATTTTGATTTTGAATAATTTAATTGGAAGTGATTTAATACTATCTGGCACTTTGTCATAAACTTTCAGGCCAGAGTAATATGGTGATTTCTCATAAAGATGTGTCTTGTGTTTTGGTAAAATGATTCTTTGAGTTCTAGTATTGTATTCATGTTTATTTAAGCTGTCATTGTAGAAATTATCATGGTTTTTAAAGAATATTATCATTTCGTAGTAGTATATACCATACAATGTCAATATATTATTTTCTTTGAATATTTCTCTACATGATTCATTATAGTCAAGATTAAATATATTTCTTAGTATTTGTTTTTGTAGAGTAAATACCCTGTAGTGGTCAGGTGACTTTCCCCAATACATTATTCCATATGCTATGATAGATACACCATAAGCATGATAAATTGTCAATAATTCTTTTCTGTCAAGGATGTGTTTTAATCTGTATATAATATAAAGAAGTTGAGCTAATTTTTTACACACATTGTCAACATGGATATTACCAGTCAACCTTGAGTCTATATGTATTCCTAGATATTTAAAAGATTCTACACATTCTACAAATTGGTCATTTATTTTTACTTCCATGTCAGTCATGATTTGTGTCCTATTGTTATATAAAATAAAGTTAGTTTTGGAAATATTTAAAATAAGTTTATTATTTCTACACCATTTCAAAACTTGTTCAATTGTATTATTTATTTTGGTCTGCATTTCTCTGTTGTTTTTTGCTATAATAGTTGTTACAAAGTCATCGGCAAACATACATACTTTACATTGATTTAAGTACTGTGGTAAATCATTAACAAATGGAAGAAATGCTACATTTGCCATATTATTTCCTTGTGGTACACCTACATTAACTATTCTTGCTGTCGAAATTTTATCATTTATGTTTACTCTTAGTGTCCGATTTCTGAATAAAGTCTCCAATATATCTTTCGCTTTTCCTCTTACGCCCATGCATTCAAATTTTTTCAATAATATGTCAATATCAACAACGTCAAAAGCGGCTGTAAGGTCAAAAAATATACTTAGGACTAAATAGCCACTGTCAATTTTTTCAGTCACAAATTTGAATAGTTCAAAACATGCAGTATTTGTGGAATGATTGGGTCTAAATCCATGTTGATGTTCAGTTAGAATCTCATGTTTGTCAAAGAAATTATTAATTCGGTCACATAGAACTTTTTGATAAATTTTTGATATATTTGTCATTTTGTATAATGGTCTATAATTAGCTATATTTAGTTTGTCTCCTTTTTTATGCAATGGAGATATGAGACATTCTTTCAATATGTCTGGATATATACCCTTCTCAAATGTTTCATTTATCATGTCAGTCAATATTGTTGCAAAAAAAGATTTATTGTGTTTTATTATCTTTGTTGGTATGTCATTGTATCCATTTCCATTGTTGTTCGGTAATTTCACTATTATGTCTTTTATTTCTTGGGCGTTTGTCGGGATAAGGGCCATTGTGTTTTGTATTTGTTTGTTTGTTTGTTCTATAGCGTTTAGATCATTGGAAAATGCTATGTTATTGTCAATTTTTTCAATAACAGATTCAACAAAATAGTCTTTGAATTTTTCTGATATTATTTTAGGATCATTGATGTCTTGTCCTTCAACTCTTAGTCTGATGTCTTGTTTGTCTTTTGTCTTACCAACTGTCGAAAAATAAAATTCCCACATATTTTTACATTTGTTACGTTTGCTCTTATTGATTTCGTTTTTGTAGTGAATTCTTTTGGCTGTTCTTATTTTGCGTATGTGTTCCCGTTTTTTATCTTTAATGTCTTCATCTCTTGTTATATTATTTGATATCATTTCTCTTAATTCACGCCCATTTTTTCTAATATCATCATTTATCCATTTGTTCCTTTTTATTTGAGGATTTATTTTTACATCTTTTATTGGGAATGCTTTGTCATGTATATCAAATATTGTTGTCATAAATGTTTTCCATTTATTGTTAATGTCATTGTTTTCTATTATATCTTCCCATTTAGTTTCGTTTAGTAAGTGTGACATTTTATCAATATTTTCTTTTTTGTTGTAATATCGTTTTTTAATAATAAATGTCTTTTTGTCTTCATCTGGTCTGTCTATTTCTAATTGAATCAACTGTCCATTATGATCTGATATGTTTGTATTTATAACTCTCACATAATCATATTTAGTATTATCATTTATTATAATGTAATCTAATCCTGTTTTTGATTTTGGTCTGGTAATTTCATTTATTTTGTTAACTAAATTGTGAGATTCTAGTATGTCTTTAAGTTTCTTGTATTTTGTAGTTGTTTTTACCATATGGTCAATATTAAGATCACCTGTTAATAACACTTTGTTTTTGTCAATTTTTAATTTTTCTGCAATTTTCACTAGTTTTTCTGTGAATTTATTAAATTCAGCATCACTTGGAGTTCTGTATAAACATATAATAATAAGTTCAATTTTTTTATTTTTTCTATCACATAGTTTTATACCACAACATTCTATAACACGGTGTATATTTGCAAAGCTAAAGTCAATCTCTGTTATATCATATTTGTCATTAATTTCATTTGCGATATAGATTGCATTTCCACCATGTTCTTGTTTATTTCGACAAAATTTAGCTACCAATCTGAAGCATGGGAAATTTACTGTCAATAGTTGGTCAATTTCTAGCCAATGTTCTGTTATACATATAATATTTATTTTATGTGTTATGATCAGTTCTTCAATTAATTCAATTTTATTTGTTAATGATTGTACGTTATGGTGTAATAATGTTATTTTGCTCTTGTGGTTTTTCTTTTTTAAACTAACTTCGTTATTGCATGTTTTGTTATTTTTGACTATTGATATATTATTATCATTATCCTGAATCAAACTATGGTCAGTAACATTAGTATTACTATTATGATTAGTTCTACAATCGGAATGGTTATTATAATCATTTTTCTGACTCTGAGTCATTTCACTGGTAATAATTACTTGTTTTTTGCATCTGTTTTCATAACAGTCAATGGCATATTCGAGACTACAGGCCAAATCTACATGTTCCCATACCGTTTTATAATAATCTATACCGTATGTATCTATCACTAATTGATGGGTATTATCACTATGATTGAGTTCAATGTCATCTGAAGTAAAACCTACCAAAGTATTACAATTAATATTTTCCGTCAATTTTTTATTCACAGTGTCATAACAGGAAGAATGCTTCGCATTTTGCGAATCGTCAGCATTTAATAAAAATTCCTATTTTTATAGTATTCATTTGAACATGTGAATATCATGGATCCATCAGAACTTCTGTTTGTTTTAGAGTCGTGAGAATTATCACGTTTCTTACTTTGATGATTAAAATGGTGATATTCACGGTTCAAATACGTCTTAGGCCTAGAGTGTCTTATGTCGTAATTGTTTGTATTCAACTGTTGATTATGATAAAAAGTTCTATTATTATGATGTTGTTTAGTGTATCTTGTATATGTATACTTCCCCCCCTGTCTATTATTGTTTCTATGATTATTAACTGATTGGGTATTTACCGACTCTTGTTTCTCTTTAGCCTGGAAAGTAACTCTAGTAGCAGAAGAATATGAAGGTTTATCATTGTTTAGAGCTTTCGAATTTTGATTATTAACAAGTTGATCTTTCCCCATGATATTTTTCGTAAGCTTATTACTAAGTTTTATTTTCCCTTGTCTTCCTATGTACATTGAATCATAATAATCCCAACTATCAACAATATTTCTGGGACAATATGTTACTACATTTTTATAGGGTGTTACAAAATTAATTATCTGTTCATTTACGTTGTTGATGTGGAGATTGTAGCTTGTGTTGTCGAATCTATCGGGAATCAGTATCAAATGGATCTTCTTGCTCTCTTCATACTTCTCTAAAATCTTCTTTATACTTTCAAGCATTTCCTTCTTGGACGACATGAAAACGTCATTTGAGCCCGCCATTAAGACTAGATGATCACATTTGTCGATCTTCTGTACGTAGTGTTCACTAACGGATTTGAGATTAGCTTTCACATCAAATGAATGTTCAATGGTCCAGTTACTAGGGAGTTGTTTTTTTATAGTTTCCTTCATGTTGCGTACATGGCCATCTCCAACGATAAACACGTTAGCATGATTCTCCTTGATTGTTGGCTTCAAGATAGATTTCTGTGTTTCTGTGTTATTCTCTTTTGTAGTTGACTTTAAAATAGATTTTTGTGTTTTTATGGTATTCTTTTGAGATTGACATTTAGTTGTAAGTTCGATAGAGTCTTTCTGCATTCCCTGTATACTTTTTTGTAATATTTTGACCTGTGATTCTAATTGTAAGAATTTACTCATGGTCACATAAGTGTCATCTACACAGTTTTGTTTACATAAGCCTGTCTCATTGTCACTTACAGTTGCATCTTGCTGACTTAAATCTTGCTGACTGCACATTTGATTTGTAAGTATATATGGGGTGGTAGAGGTAAGATCAATAATGCTGTTTGACATGCTCGTATGTTTATTATGAAGAACTTTTTCGGGTAATCCTTTTTCTTCATTTTCCATCTTCTCTATTTGTTTTTGAAGTTTCTTTATCATCTCCTTCTGGTCAACTATAACTTGATGATTCAGTTGAGTTTCTTGAGCATTTTCATCTAGGAGACATTTAAGTCTTTCTTCATTATTTTTGAGTTTTTCTTGGGAACTTTGAAAGTCTTTTTCATATGATGTTAGTTTGTCCAGAAGCTCTTGATTGAGAAGTTCCAAATCATCAGTTATTTTAATTTGATCGTTTAGTGCTATGAACATTTGAAGAACCATGTTATTTAACTTTCTCATATCATGTTCATGGGTTTCATTAATTTTTTGATTAATGATGTTGATTTCAGCTTTAAGATGCACGTAAAGATCCTGGATTTCATGCTGCGGCTCTATTTGTTCCAGTTCTCTAATGGTGCTATTCAATACATCATCATTAGAGTTGTTGAATGTGGACTCGATAGTTTTGTTAGTTTGATCCATGCAGTTTTCATAGACAGAAACATTGACTGATAAATTTAGAGGATCAACTTTGTTTGTTATATTGCTATTTATCAAATATTCCGAGGGAAATGGCTTGGGCTGTTTAGAACAAAATAAGATGTCATCGTGGACATTTTTCACACCCACAAATTTAAAAATTGCACCATTTTTGTCAGGTTTTATTCTTCTTTTTACAATTATGTTTCCTTGACATTTATTGTTAATACATTTGAAGATAGTATTTCCACTGCTTACCTCGTGTGAAAACATATAGCAACATCCAAGCCGAACTATGAAATTTTCACCATTTTTTTGCACAACTTTGAGTTCTCCTGCCATCTTGAACCATCCAGTACACTACACTTGTTGAAATAACACACGGTGGTTTGCGATAATTATAAACAATGCAAAATGGTTTTTTTATCGAAAGTTTTACGATTTTATTAAGAAATAAATATTTTAGGAACTTTTATTTAGATGAATCTATTTTAGTTTAGTACAAAAAAATGGGATTTTTATGCTTCGAGTTTTGATATCAGATACACTTCAAAATTTATAGTAATAGTGACATTAGATTTAATTTTATATTACACTTTATACAGTTGGATAGGAGGACACGTCTTTACTTGTCAACAGTTCTCTAGGTACTATCACATTTGTGTATCAAATTTTGATACACAGGTATGATAACTTTTTAAAAAACTCATTACCTTCTGAGCTTTGATTCCCTGCTTGTGGTCTAGGTGGTGCACAGCTTTCCTTATTCCCTCCTTCACCTCTGGTCCCACAGGGTCAGTGACAATACAGGAGCCGTCATCTTCCATGTAGAACACTCTGATGTTGCTCACTGGGACCTGGGGAGGAGATGGAAGCAAATTAGTTAGTTTTTATTCAATGGTTCTTAGACCGAGAGCGAAATTAACAGACAAATTCTATAATTCAAGTCATTGCTAAGAGTCGGTTTGCCCTATCTTACGCAGTACGCAATCCGTGACTGAGCGCCACAGAGGTATTACAAAAACGTCTATTTTGCCCTTAGTTCATGTTATATTTTTATGTATTTTTTTTGGTGAAACTGAAACTGTTTTCCATTTCGGCATGCCATCACCTCGGCAGTGGTATTACTATTCTAGAAAATCCTTTAAATCTACCCATAACCTTTCACCAGCATGGGATATATTGCTAATTTGACACCTAATCCTAATCCTAATATTTATTATCAAACACTTTTTTTAGTCAGTAAAATATTTCGTCCATTTTGGTGTCCTCAGGAATGGATACGATATTGCACACGACATTATGCACATGACATTCCTTTTTTGTATCGCCGGACTTAATCGCTTTAGACACTCAACAGCTCAATTTTCTCCAGAAATTCTTTCAAGATAACCATCTTGAAAGAATTTCTGGTTTTTCTTTTTCTTTCACCCAATCTCTTTCACCTATCTCTTTCACCCAATCTACAATTTCTTTAAACCATGGAAAAAATCCAAACTAATGAGGAATTACCAATGCAAACAAGGTACCCACCGCAACAGATACGGCACTAGCCATGTCAGGTCTAAAGACAACAACACAAATCGTTGGCTCACCTAACAGAATTGACGTTAGGAAAGACATTCAGCCTTTAAATGTGGAAGTAATGTGCCAGAACCAACCAACCTCATGCGCAAGAGGTTAGCCAATGCCGACCCTTAGTAAGTTTGGGAAAAAGCAAAGAATAAGAAGAGCAATGCAAAAATAAGTTCATAGACTTATTATTATTATTATTATAGTATGCTTTATTAGGAGGACAGAGTACAATAGTAACAGTATAAAATTAAGAAAAAACAAACAAATGACAAAATAAATAAGTAAAAAAGAAAATAACAATAATGTCCTACCTAAAGGGCGGGGTTATTGCCAGTGGCAATCTCTTCCACCCAGACTTACGGGTTCCAAGAGCCGCAAGGACTTGGCTTTCTGGCTGTCCGTCACCATATGGTGCAGCATGAGGGGTAGGTCCTCCGCGTATCTTGCCATAAGTCCTATAGTGAAGTAGCTGTCCCAGCGCTTGTCTGTGGAGCTGGGCATGTGGCCTTCGTTGCTGACGTACCCTGCCATCAGGAAAAATAGTCGATATCATAATTTTCATTTCAGGTCGCAAGATAGAGGTACCTAGGTAAATAAAGAATGCCTAAGGCATTAACTTCGCCCCGGATTACAAAACAATTGTAATTAAAAATTAATATTGATCTTTATTTTTTTTTTGTACATACTTCTAAGTTTTTTTTTAATTTATTGTTATTAATTTTTGTTGATGATTGTTTTAAAAAAAAATAAAGTGTAAATAAATAAATAAAATTCAGCTAGGTACTTATTAAATTTTGACTTATGGAGGCAATGTTTAGAGTTTAAAACCGAACCTTAGTTCCAATAGCTGTGAATCCTCAAAGGTGGTCGAGGATGGGTAATGTTTTTTTTTATTTTAATTTTTAATAAATTCAAGACAAAGCAACAGTTAACATCAACACAGTCATTCACTGCAGCTCATAAGTTCAGTGATCAAGGCGTCCGCGTCGTCGTCAATCTGTCAATTTAAAGGTCGCGGGTTCAAAACCCAGTCGGGGTATGGCAAGTTATTTTCCCTTTGAGATTTCAACCACACAATAATACGTCTTGGGCTTACTGCTGAAATAATGGGACTATTAAATAGTCCTAAAGAACTAGGCATGTTTATACACCGATTAGGCATGTTTATATACCGATTAGGCACGTTTATACAGGGTGGTCCAAAAAGTTTGCACCAAAATGATAGGGGTAATAAAAGAGACCATTTCCAACAAAAATATTCCCGGACATTTTACTTTATTTTTTGTCGTTTTCAAAATGGCGGCCAAAACGTGTGTTTTTCAAATATGTGCGTTCAGAACCTTGACAGCCTAAATGAGCATGATCATTAAAACATTGAACGGGTTAATTTAACTTATTTTCATTAAAATTTTATTTTCAATTCAAAAATGCAATTCGTTTTATTCTAGGTGGTACAGAAAAAATTAAAAAAATCAAAAGCCAAACCAATGTTGGAATATTTGAAAACACACGTTTTGGCCGCCATTTTGAAAACTACAAAAAATTAAGGAAAATGTCCGGGAATATTTTTGTTGGAAATGGTCTCTTTTATTACCCCTATCATTTTGGTGCAAACTTTTTGGACCACCCTGTATACCGATTATGCATGTTTATATACCGATTAGACATTAGACATGTTTATATATCGATTAGGCATGTTTATATACCGATTGGGCATGTTTATATACCGGCAGTATCCATGCACTATTTTGACAGGAACATTTCATTGACCTTCCAATGCCGAGTACTTTGCTTAGTAAAATTACAATATGTGTGTACCACTGTACCTGGGCTGGGTTTGTGTCCAAACACGCCTGTGAACATGGCCGGTATTCTGCAGGACCCGGCGATGTCGGATGCCACGCCTATGATAGATGCTCCGGAGGATATGAGAGCTGCCTGAAATGAATCAGCACAGTTTAAAATTGTTCTAACAACATTACAAAAGATTTGGTATTACCTTTACAACAGTTCATAAATCAGTCAGGTGTACATGAACGTCCTCAATGTGACAGATTAGTAAAACTTATCGGCTGAATTGAATTGAATTGAATACTTTTATTTATTTGTACAATAATGGTATTACAAACAATACATACATGTCTTTCAACAGACTTTTAGGGTATAAGGAAAGTCGTGTGGTGGTGTATTTGCTTGAAGCAAAGTGTGTTTGTTTGAAGTAAATTTGTAATCAAGTTGTGGTTAAAAATTTAGTGAGGTTCTCTCCGGTTCCAAGATAGTTTATTTTTAGTCAATGTCTCAACAAAAATTTAAATGTAGAAGAAGACCTTGTACAATGTCTGAAGCAAAGACAAATATTTGCGAAAACATGTTCACCTCTAAATTCTATGATTATCCTCATTCCTCATAGAATTCTTTGAAGAAGTCATATGGATTATTTGACTAATTTTATGAGAACGTCTGTCATTAAGAGATGTTGTAAAACTTATCCAATGGCACAGTATACTTTTAGAAGTTTTAGAAGGTATATTATTTGGATTTGAATAGAGATTTAATTGATATTTAATGATCTTGAGAGAGATCAATCAATTTAATCATGGTCTTGACAATTCTAATTATGTGGAACACCTAGGTATATACTATTTTATTTTTAGACTTATGTATTTATTGCCTGAATTAATTTTGAACCACAACTACGAAGATCTTTAGATCGATGAGAGTGTCATATTAAATAAGTTTTAAGTACCTACCATCATTAACCCAGATAACGCGGTGAAATTTTTTGTTTTATTTTTTTGGAGTGATATAAATTGAGTCCTGAATCAAAATAAGTGCTGTCAACTTATCACTCAGACTCAAAACAAAGAGCTTAAGGTGTCGCCAACTAACCTCAACAAGCTGAATTAATTTAAAAAAATCCACAACGTAGTACCTTTCACCAGATGGGGCTGACGTCCTTCCAGAAGCACGTCCTTCTGGAAGGACGTCAGCCCCATCTGGGTTAACACAAATAAACTATTAAGCGTATGAGCATAGAAGAAGAAAAGAGATTCAATCAACTTAGAATCACCAGACTTGGGATGACATTAATTTGTTCTAGTACCTTAACCACTTAACGTAGGTACTATAGAAACCCATCATTAATTCATGACTAATAATTCAAGTGGTTAGAGCAGCAAACCTAAAAGTAGTAAGTTATTACTTAGATTTGGGTGTAGGTCTGCAGGTCCTAGCAACATCCCAAGTAGGTGCTAGGTCAACATGAGCGTACGGGGAGGTATCCCTTACAAACAACTGTAACCAAATTTTTAAATACTTCTTTTATCGGCTGTGGGGTTTGAAGTTTCGAGGCCAAGTCTGCATGACAAGTGAGTACTATCTTATAACTGAGCTTATTGTACTCAGCTAATAAAAACCTTATCACCAGTACCAGTGTACATTTTGACATGCAAGCTACAAAGAATAAAAGCAAATTGAACGGAAACATCTTATCAAGTCTCTGATCACTCTGACTAGTTCACATACTGCGAGCGCTTTCTAATAATGTATTCTTAAATAAGAGATGAGCTCCTATGTACGAGTGCACTAGACCTTGAGCTAAAAAGTAATATACCTACAATATATGTATAATGTTAACATCCATCTATACTTATAAATGCGAAATGATATAATATGTAGGCAACTAGGCACCTATACGGCAAATTCTCAAATTACCTATGTATACGTTCAATACTTCGCTAGTATAATTCTTTACATTATGGTAGGCATAATATATGTCCCAACATATTGTAAGTAGGCATAATAAGATATAGTAAGATACCTACATCAAGGCACAACGACTATAATGGAGAGGACATGTGGAGAGAATGGATAGTAATAAGAAGCCAAAGACTGTTCAACGCACAGCTTCAAAATACAAGAAGAGTAGGAAGACCAATACTACGATGGATAGATAAAATGAATGAAGATTTACAACACATGCAAATAAACAACCCGCAACTTAAAATGACAGACAAAATAGCATGGAGGCAGATAGTGAAGGAGGCCAAAGCCCACAGAGGGCTGTAGCGCCACATAATGATGATGATGATGATGATGAGTATGTCCCAACACATTGTACTTTGTAGAATATTACCAAGTAAACGAATACAAAAACCGGTCTTATTGCCTTCGACAATCATTTCCGCCCAACCCTAGCCGACCTCCTTGGCTCAGTGGTTATGAGCATGGGTTGCTGACCCGGAGGTTGCGGGTTCGAATCCCGGCCGGAGCGGAAAAATTTAACCGAGTTTTTCTGTTTCCGGAATGGCATGGATGTAAAGGCAGAGGCCCAGAAGTAATGCGAAAGCGGTTCCTGGGCACAATTACCTTTTTTTTTTTTTTTTTTTTTTTTTTTTTTTTTTTTTTTTTTTTTTTTTTTTTTTTTTTAAACCCAGTGAGTACAGAACTCACCTCTCCTCCTGAGGAGCCCCCGGGCGTCCTCCTGGTGTCGTAGGGGTTGTTTGTGGTGCCGGTGGTCTTGTTGAAGGTCTCCCAGTTCATGCACAGCTCCGGCGTATTGCTCACGCACAGGACGATGGCACCGGCGTTCCGCAACAGGCGGACTGGCTCTGCGTCTTGCTGAGCTATCCGCTCCTTGGGCACTTTGCGGCCTGCGTTGTTGCTGCAACCTGCGGGTTATTATTATTATTATGAAACACTTTAGTAGATTTAAGAAGACATATAATTATGTACAATACAAATAAATATAACAAATAAAAAATGGAAACAGTTAAAAAAGAAAAAAAAGTTATCATATCAAGTTACTAAATCTACGCTGAAACCGGGACTTGAACCACCGACCTCCAGGTTACAAGTCCACCGCCTTATCGATCAAGCTACTGAGGTCGGTGAAACAGTATAAATATACAATAAAAGGAAAAATAATAGAAAAATAAATATATATCCTAACTAAAGGGCGGGGTTATTGCCTATGGCAATCTCTTCCACCCAACCCTTTTGGTTATTGGTTCATTAATGAACTATGGATTAATCGATGAATTGCCTAGTAGGTATAGTATACCTAAAGGTACTTATACTTAAAATGAAATTGAGGAACTTGAGAATTAAAAAGATATCCCATTCCGAAGCGGAATGTTTTAAAAGTTATATGAAGTCCTATTGTTTCTTTTACAATTCAAAGTACAGTACATAGCTACTTACATAGATGTGTTAATTAATTGTAGGGTCCAAATTTACCATTTAAAAATTGGTATAACTCAACACTCACAAGATAAATTGTGGTATTAACTCAAACTTCAAAGGACAGCTGCTTCATTTCGAGTTATTAAGATTTTCGAGGTGACAGGATTACAAATAAAGAGTAAAATTCGACAAGGGTACAGAATTCTCGACTTATCGGAATTTTTTGACTTACCGGGATTTTTTGACTTACCGGGATTTTTGATTTACCGGAATTTTTTAACTTACCGGGATTTTTGACTTACCGGAATTTCGAGTTAGTAAGATTCTATTGTATTGTAATTTTTTATGTAAAGAACAGGTGCGGCCGGTGGGAAAATGTTTTGTGGTGCTGCCACATAAACCGGACTAAAATGGGATCTATATTAGAGTCGCTCTATCTGTATCTAAAGAATTTGATTTTGTTTACCATGCAAATTATAATAATTATGCATTAATTATTCTAGAAATGTGTGATAATTTTCATCATGTACGAGCTAGGAAATTCTCTCTTTTTCATTTGTCTCTGGGGGTGCTGCAGTTCCGCAGCTCTTTAGCACCGACCACGTCTGGTAAAGAAGCGAATTAAAAAAAAAAAAAAAAAAAAACACTGCCAATTATGGACACAATACTTCCTCGTGATTGTTTCAAATTGTATACACGTGCGAATTTTGAGATTTTATACTTACTAAATTAGTTCTAACTCCAAAACGACTGAACCGATTTTCTTCAAATTTGTTTTATATGGTAGAAAACGAACACAATTCTTCCGATTTCTAATATTAGAAATTTCTCGGAAGTAAAAGGAGATCAAAAGAAAGCACACCCAGACGACTCACCCTTCACTGAAACACTCTCCTTCACCGTCAGGGGCACCCCCAGGAGGGGCGTGTCCCCCTCAATGTCACCGGCAGATTTCTGGCCTGATGCCAGAAGTAGATCGACCTGTTTCGCCTCCTCCAAGGCATGGCCGAACCTCTCATCTACCACCGCGTTCAGCATGGGGTTCACCTCTTTGATTCGGGAGATGAAAGCCTGCACGACTTGCTCGCATGATACCTGTGAAATAATAATAATGATTTTCGTTGTTTTTCTGTTGTTTCATCACAATTTTAGTGGGTAGCGAAGATTCATAGGACTTCTTCTTTTCTTTTCTCTTCCAATAACTTTATTATATTTTATTTTAATATAGTTACTGCAATCCAATGTACTTTTCAGTATGTGGTGGATTGCAGCAAATAGTATTGCCTTCTTTTTTTTAATGTCTTTTTTTTAGACTCTTCCGTATCTTTGATATGCTATTACCCATAAAAAATTACACATGAAAGCAGTTACTCATTTTCCTCACGAGGTATGTATATAATAATAATAATAATAATATCGCCTTATTTATACTGCCCCATTAGGACTATTAAGTCCCATTATTCCAGCAGTAAGCCCAAGACGTATTATTATGTGGTAAAAATCCCAAATGGGAGGATAACTTGTCTTGTCCCGGTTGGGTTTCGAACCTGCGACCTCTGGATTCACACAGTGCCGCCTTTACTACTGAACTACCGAGACAGACTATTTATACTGCCCGCATAGGACTAAAGAGTAACTTTTGTTGCTAAACATCTCATTAATATCTAGGCCATTCGAGACGGGTTTTCTAACCTCAAATTTGCTGGAACCTCACAAATCAGCTAATAAACAATTTAACCTCACTCAGTTTGGGTTAAGAGTAGCGGTGTTAAACATTTACTGGCAGGGTCCAGGGCGCGTTGAAAGCACCGGTTCTTGTAGAATCAGCGAAGTTAATCAACGTCCAAACTCGGGCTGGGTGAGGTTGTGGGTAGCAGGTTTGTGAGCGGATAAGTCAAAAACAGGAGCCGCTCACCCAAATAAAGCCAGAAAAACCTTATCTAGCAACAGTAAAGTTCCAATTATTATTATTTGCTACAGAGCAAAAAATTGATGAGAGATGACCCCTAGTAAAAGTGCCGTACGATACCAGGAAAACTTAAAAAAAAAAAAAAAAATACAGGTTTGTGAGTTTCCTGCGAATCGAGGGTAACACCTCAGTCTTGATATGACCATGCAGTTGAAAGCGACGTTAAACCCCCCCCCCCCCCCCAAAAAATACTCACTTCTTTGTTTCTAATGAGTTGAGCAGTTTTCCGGGCGCTGTTCAGCAGTAGTTGATCCTTGATGGGTGGGACCGGCTGGTGACTGTGCATCAGACGTCTTATCCAAGTAGCAGGCCAGATGATAAGCATTAGTATTCGGACCCCAATCCACATGAGATATTTGATGAGGGAGGAAAAAAACTGAAATCAGACAAATGAAGGGGATTTGAAATGATTTGACGTACGTTCTTATTTTCCAACTTCTAATAAAGATGTTGCAATGTAAGAAAGGAAAATACAATACTTTCCTTATAGAATAAGGAAAGTAAAAAAAAAAAAATATAAACATAATGAAATGGGTATTGGCAGGACCATTGAGCATATAAGGAAAAAATCTAAAAAATTAACAAACAAAAAAATGTAACTATTAGAGCACAATAAACACAGACAGCCTTGGGTGTGTGGTAGGGTTAGAAAAAATACTTGTCAGAAATGTGCGCACTGCGCAAATGGGCACTAGGCAAGGGTTAATTTGCGCAAATATTTTTAATCCAAATTTCCACTTGTGTGATTGAACTTGAGACCTCTAGGCCCTTAACAAAGCCTGCCGGTACGACTTCAAACAATAATAAAATTGCAATGGGACATTTAAAATAAAACAGTCGAACCTAAATAAACAAGAAGGGTTTGTGAAAGTCCTTATAGAGGAAAACTCTACAGTATGTTTCAGAAAAGGTGGCCACCCCCTCGTAACTTTTGAACGCGACGGAATTATTCAATTCTGTAAAGTCCTAGGTATAGGAAGTGCCCTATGGCCCATCCTGTGGTCATATTTATTTTTGGCCCCAGTCGGCCCTTCCGGCTTTTAGGCCATATTTTTTCATTTTTCTCGCGAATTTTAAATAGAATGCTATATTTTTTATTCCTGTTAATTAAAGTCCAAGTTAGGCTGAGTATAATGAGCTTTTAAAATTTTCAAAAACCTTATCAGGGGCGGAGCTAGTAGGGTGCAAGTTTCAAAATTGTTACACCCTGTATTTCAGCGTTAGTTAGATTTTTTAGTACTTTTTTTATGTTCATAGGTTCAAAATATTGTTTTACACCATATGAAATCAAAAAAATATTCTCGCTTACTTCTAATCAGGGTCATAGTAAGGTTTTTGTAAAAGTACTTTTTTTCTCACGTCAATTTTTCCGTAAATTAATGGTGTTCTCGAAATTGGCATTTTTAGAGGTGAAAGTCTGCAGTGACATATGTTTTTTATGCTTGAAATCGAAAGAAAACTTAACGGAGAAGCGATTAAAATCATAAAAAAAGCCATTTAACCTGCTAGTTTTTTCACGACAGTGTCCGGTAAAGTGGGTGAATTTCGTATTGGATTTTTTTGTTGTTGAGGAAACACAATTGGCATAGAAAATAAATAATAGGTATCTAATAAGGGAATAATACTTCAATAAACATAACTAAATGCGAAATTAAATGAAGATTATTTCTTCTAAATCAGTGCCGGATATTTTTTTTTTTCTCTCTCTCTCTCTTTTTTTCACTTTTCAAAGTTCAAGTTGTATCAAAAATAATTATCGGATAATGCTGCTTCTAAAGTCGGCCTAGGGGTCCCTCTTGAGACAATTTTAGTTGGTAAGTTGGTAAAATCTGTAGAAAACACATTCTCAATAATTCTGGAGTCAGTTCGATGGCGCTTTGAATGCAACGATTCTTGTAGGATCACCGAAGTTAAGCAACGTCCAGCGAGGAGAAGACTTCGTGATGCTGGCATTCCGGCCTAACCCAGGCTGGGTGAGATAAATGTGTTTAGGAGGTTGGTGAGTTTCTTGCGAATGGAATGTAACACGCCCGTTATGATATGACCATGCAGTTGAAACGCGATATTAAACCCAAATTTAAAAAAAAAAACATACTGATGTTGCTAGTAATGAATACCAAGTCTCTAAATAAAAATCTAATTATCTCGAAATTTAAGAGAAAAAAATACCAGGTCAAGTACCAAACTCTTGAGGGTGAAAATTAAACCAATTCAATTATTTTCAAGAGGCGAAGAGAGAGAGAGAGAGAGAGAGAGAGGGAGAAAGAGAGAGAAAAAAACAAAAATATCCGGCACTGATTTAGAAGAAATAATCTTCATTTAATTTCGCATTTAGTTATGTTAATTGAAGCATTATTCCCTTATTAGATACCTATTATTTATTTTCTATGCCAATTGTGTTTCCTCAACAACAAAAAAATCCAATACGAAATTCACCCACTTTACCGGACACTGTCGTGAAAAAACTAGCAGGTTAAATGGCTTTTTTTATGATTTTAATCGCTTCTCCGTTAAGTTTTCTTTCGATTTCAAGCATAAAAAACATATGTCACTGCAGAATTGCACCTCTAAAAATGCCAATTTCGAGAACACCATTAATTTACGGAAAAATTGACGTGAGAAAAAAAGTACTTTTACAAAAACCTTACTATGACCCTGATTAGAAGTAAGCAAGAATATTTTTTTGATTTCATATGGTGTAAAACAATATTTTGAACCTATGAACATAAAAAAAGTACTAAAAAATCTAACTAACGCTGAAATACAGGGTGTAACAATTTTGAAACTTGCACCCTACTAGCTCCGCCCCTGATAAGGTTTTCGAAAATTTTAAAAGCTCATTATACTCAGCCTAACTTGGACTTCAATTAACAGGAATAAAAAATATAGCATTCTATTTAAAATTCGCGAGAAAAATGAAAAAATATGGCCTAAAAGCCGGAAGGGCCGACCGGGGCCAAAAATAAATATGACCACAGGATGGGCCATAAGGCACTTCCTATACCTAGGACTTTACAGAATTGAAAAATTCCGTCGCGTTCAAAAGTTACGAGGGGGTGGCCACCTTTTCTGAAACATACTGTATAAGGACCACATACATAAACTTCTATACAGGGTGGGCCGCGGGCAGCTCGCTACTGGGCCGCGGATGTTTTCCGAAGCTCAAGAAAAAATATATATACAGGGTGTAGCAGACTTGATGTAAAATCTTTTAAGGGATGGTAGTACAGATCATTTCCAACCATCAATGTTCTATAACACTTTTGATTTAACTAAGTGGTTCTCGAGATATTATTTTTTTGAATTATTTTTACAAGTACCCTGCCGCTCGACAAAGAATCTCGAGAACCACTAAGTTAAATCAAAAGTGTTATACAACAATAATAGTTGGAAATGATCTGTCCTACCTCCCCTTAAGAGATTTTACATCAAGTCTGTTACACCCTGTATACATAATATGAAAGGAAAATACTGCCGGTCCCTTGAATTTATGTTTATCGAGGTTCTACTTTAGTAATAATAATTAGCTGTTTCATAAATCTAAGATACTCACTTTCTCTTGAACGGTTAGCTTTGTATAGTAGCACATGAAAGCGCTGATAATGTAGGACAGCATTGTTCCAGCGGGTCGGAAGTGATTAATGACGTTTGTTATACTATTTTAAACGTACAATCAGTTTTTGAACAAACTCTACCCAAGGTAACACTAACTAAAACTTAATTAGGGCCTAATTATAAAAAATAGGATTACAACGAGAATAAAGAAGACTGTCCCTTATGAGATATTTCGTATGGAGCCCTGTGATTGGTGTAAAGTTTTTTCTACTTATCTCACGGCTCCATAGCCCATACGAAAAATCTCAGATGAATTATTATTATTTATTGACACTATTGACAGTAAGACTGACATCAATGGATGGAATAGTCTATCATTAAAACAACAGCAAAATGTAGACAAGAAGAAGGACGATCTTGTCTTATTCTCGTGTAAATCCTATTAGAAACGAAGAGTTAGAAAAAAATCACACAAAAAATCGCGAGACAGTTCAACAAAAAATAGTGGAATCCAAATTAACCGCACAAAAAGTTAAATTATTCTTTCAGATCGCAGTGCTAAATTTAAAACAACCACAAAAAAAGCAACACAAAGTTCCACGGCTAAGAGTACTAACTTCCTAGAAGTAATTAATAGACTTCAAACTAAACTTTACTGGTAAACTCGACTTTTTTCAGTATAGATGTCGTCAGTTCCGCGGCTAGAATGGACTACCTTCCTCTTACCTAGAGATAATTAATTTTATCACTGATAACATGACAATCTAGACAATGTTGAGGTTGTAAAAATGTGTATATTTATGTAAATGGCAATGTCAATTACACAGAACTAGGTAATCGCATACATGAACCCATCTATTGTTCAAACATGCAACATTAATTATTCGCGTAAATATTAGCTCAGCACTCATGGCCTTGACACTAATGGAACTATTTACCACCAAAGGGTTTTTGTTGGATCAACTCAATAAAAGTTTAATGGTTAATGAGTGTAATGGCTATTCCTATTATTTTATTGCCTTCATTTTTTTAAGCGTCTCTTACACATCAAGGTCATTTGAAACGGGGGAATCACAAAGTGGAGGTTTTACCCTCGATTTGCTGGAAAACCATTCACAAACCAGTTACCCAAATTAGGTTTGAATAAGTAGTGTAGGGTGATAGTAGTGCTTGGACATAATATTGTTTAGGTTCATCAGAGTGAAAATCATTGCAAAGGGTTAGGCTGGGTCTCGGATTTAGTCTCAATAGAACCTAAGTCATAATATATACAACAAACATAATTATAATGTTATTTTTCAAGATTGAACTTTCTCTTTTTTCTTTGTTAACTATATACCTAACTCTATCTAACCACAAGAGCTCTATTAAGAGACCAAAAGCTCTGTCGGAATCCTAATAATGTAAATATAACATTTACTTAATAATAAGACTCTGAGGGTTAGGTGGTAGAGAATGCTTTGAGCATTAACCTCGCCTGGTGGTTTCCTTCCACTAAAGAGTGTTATTAATATATTACTTTTAGTTGGATTAATTTTAGGTTAATTTAACTCAGGTAGTCTCGAGATCAAGTCGGAGGTAATCAAATCGCATTTTTTTCTTGAGAATCAACTGTGGGAGATCCCATCAAGTACCTCTATTAATCAATGTTTATTGATCTGGCCACTTCCAATGTTAAGTGTGTAAACAGTCCTTACTCCACCGGGAGATGAGTATCTGTCACTCACTCATGAGTATGAGTCACTCACGGCCTCAAGATACTGAGGACATTACATAGGTAAGTTGGCACGGCCAACTTCTGGCCCGATTTTACGAGTAGTGTGTGCGTGTGTAAGTGTGTTTGTGATGTGTGTGTGTTGTGTGTGTGTGTATGTTTGTGGTGTGTGTGTGGATGTATGTTTGTGGTGTGTGTATGTGTGTGGCGTGTGTGTGTGGGTGATGTGTGTGTGTGTGTGTGTGTGTGTTTGTGTATATCTGTGTGTGGGGGTGATGTATGGGTTTTGTGTGTGTTTGTGGTGTGTGTACCTGTGTGTGGGGGCGATGTATGGGTTTTGTGTATGTTTGTGGTGTGTGTATCTGTGTGTGGGGGTGATGTATGGGTGGTGTGTGTTTGTGGTGTGTGTATCTGTGTGTGGGGGTGATGTATGGGTGATGTGTGTGTTTGTGATGTGTGTATCTGTGTGTGGGGGTGATGTATGAGTGGTGTGTGTGTTTGTGGTGTGTGTATCTCTGTGTGGGGGTGATCTATGGGTGGTGTGAGTGTTTATGGTGTGTGTGTTTGTGTATATCTGTGTGTGGGGGTGATGTATGGGTTTTGTGTGTGTTTGTGGTGTGTGTACTTGTGTGTGGGGGCGATGTATGGGTTTTGTGTATGTTTGTGGTGTGTGTATTTGTGTGTGGGGGTGATGTATGGGTGGTGTGTGTTTGTGGTGTGTGTATCTGTGTGTGGGGGTGATGTATGGGTGGTGTGTGTATCTGTGTGTGTGGGTGATGTATGGGTGATGTGTGTGTTTGTGATGTGTGTATCTGTGTGTGGGGGTGATGTATGAGTGGTGTGTGTGTTTGTGGTGTGTGTATCTGTGTGGGGGCTGACGTATCGGTGGTGTGTGTGATGTACGAGTATGTAGGTTTTTAACAATAAATAATTTAATAGATACTAATGTATTGACGAAGCTCGTAAACCCACAAACGACTTACAAAGTGTATCCACCATAATACTCGTATAAATATTATGTAGTTTGTTGAAATGTTGACTTCTATCATAAAATAAAAAGAATTTATATCGCTCCAGCAGTATGTTATCAAATAACTCCTATCAGCTTTCCAGTTCTGTTACTTCATCTGGAACACTCAACTACTGTTTTCATAACCTTGAAGTCCTGAGATAAGTTTTCTGTATTGATAAAGGTTTTTTATGTAATTTACCCATGGTCTAGGTCTGGAATCTGGAGCTATAGTCTAGACTCTGTATTAACTGGAGCGCACCACACGCGGTAGGTAACATTCTTAGGTAAGAAATTATTAAATGATAAGTTTGTATTTTATTTTTATCTGCCCTGGTTGCAGGGTTTTCAGTGAAACTCTTGCAATTAACACTGGGACCTAATTAAATGTATTGTGACCAGTTGATTCTATTCGGTTTTAACGTTCTGATTTGAAATAGATAGTCAGGACGGGGGTTTTACCCTCCATTCGCTGGGAATGTTACCAGCTACCTACATTAACCTCATCCAGCCTGGGTAGGGCCAGAAATGCCAGCCTCACGTGTTTGTAGGGGACAGAATTTTCTTCGAAAAGTCTGCCCCAACCGGGAGTCGAACTCGAGACCTCTGGACTATGGGCAGTAGTCATAACTATTACTGTTACGCCACGGAGGCTGGATGTAGTGGATATTATGTTTTTAGAAAATAAGGCAAATTGGGGCACTTTTTAAAAATAAAACTGCCCCATTAGGAAACTAAAGAGTCCCCTTATTCCAGCAATTGTTTTAGTGCCATTATTCTGTGGTCAATGTCTCGACATAAATGATTAAATTCATTAGGATGGATTTAAACAAGACCAACGGATCCCTATGCTACCTGGATCGCCAGACCAGCGCCTTACCACTTGACCACCAATGCATGATGTATAAAATAATAATAATAATAACACTCTTTAGTGGAAGGTAAACACCAGGCGAGGTTAATGCTCAAAGCATTTTCAACCACCTAACCCTCAGAGTCTTGTAATTATGTGGTCACAAACTCAAATTAATGAGGAAAAATTGGGTGCACTGTGTGGTATTCGAACCAATGGATCCCTACGCTACCTGGATTACCAGACTATCGCGTTAACCACTTGACTACCAGTGCACGGTAACACGGTATATTCTGTCAGTTGGCTGTTCATTCAGTATTCGTGTGAGCATAAAGTTGTGTAAATAGGACCTCAAGGGGCCCCTAATTCGCCTGGGGCTCTGGTCAGGATCAATTTCGATTGCTGATGTTGTTTGAAAAACACTACTTACGTTAACTGTCGAATTATTCAAGCAAGGCACGTGTGATGCATGTGTTTATTTATAGGATAAGTAATAGCTGGGTACTCAACTCACATGGCCCTATCATACCATGCAGAATAGCAATTAAACCTAGCAAGCGTGATTTTTTTTTTTTTTTTTATCAAAACACGAAATAATCACAAGATTCACAAGGAAGTGAAATAGAATAGCAAAATAGTGCAATTATAATAACACATGCACGTTCATTTAAATTTTTATCATTTACAGAAATAATTTAGTCATTATTTATGATTAATAGTTTTTACTTATAATTATTCACTTAATAATTTACTGAAGAATCTATAATGAAGAGGCATTAAGAATTCAGTAGCTGAGTGATAGTGTCAATTATTTTATTTATTTTTAAGTGCAATACGAGACAGGTGTATGTCAATTGCAGTGAAATTGGACATACACCCAATGACATTATAATACATTTTATAATAAAAAATTATAATAACCTCTCTATAATAAAAGAGGTGTACCTACAACTGTAAAACGTAATGCTATACTCAACATATCTCCAAGACAGGACTATTATTATTATTATTAAACACTTTATTAGATACAGACATGTACATCAGTAGAAAAAATTATTATAACAATTAAAAAATGGAAATAATATAAACAATAAAAAGGAAAAAGAATAGAAAAATATATATAAACATATGTCCTAACTAAAGAGCGGGGTTATTGCCTATGGCAATCTCTTCCACCCAACAAGGACTAGCTCCAGACTCAAACTCATGTACTTGCACTCGGGTGAGTTCATCTTGGCTGATGAAACAACCAGACTGCTCTGTTCAGTACTTTCTCTCGACAACTTACTGTTTATCATTGCGTGAGGAATAACCACAGAACCAGTCTTAGTGAGGTGGCTGTTAAGAGCACTCTCTCCAGGAACCGACCTCAGTAGCTTGATGTATAAGGCGGCGCACTTGTAACCTGGAGGTCGGTGGTTCAAGTCCCGGATTCAGCGTGTATGGAATACGTATAATGTTGTTCAATTATCCATCTCAGCTAAAAATGGTGTTGCGTATGAGGAATGTTGAATTTTCAATGACGGCGCATAAATCAGGCTGAATTTGCCCGATAGCAGGGGTTTTTGTTGGCTTTGAAAGTCGCTGTGGTTTGTGTCTTATTTAATTTTTCGAATAGATTTGCGAATTACCTACTTGTAAAAATTATACGACATGAAAAAGTCTAACGCGGTCAAATCGCACGGTTTAGCTGGTCTAGTCATCATAAATGAAACAGTAGTCCGCTACCCGCTGAAATGTCCATGCCATCACATCCACTATCCACCTGATAATGACCATGCTCTCTCATCGCTCGTAATACAGAATGCACAACATGACATGAGCTTTTTTTAAAGGTAAGTGTGCCCCGGAACCGCTTTGACATTACTTCAGGGCACTTTACCTTTACATCCATGCCATTCCGGAAACGGAAAATTTCGGTCAGAAATTGCCGCTCCGGCCGGGATTCGAACCCGTAACCTCCAGGTCAGTAAAAATGCTCTTAACCACTGAGCCACGGAGGTCGGTATGTGACATAAGCTGTGTGGAGCGAAGTGCCTCCTTTTGGTTATTGGTAATGTTAGTACATAATTATTGTCCATTGTTAATGTTGGTGTGTATTATGACCCCAATAAAACTAAACCACACCGAATAGTCTCCACTTTAGAACCATCACGTCGCGTCAGCCGTAAAATGATCAAAGGGGCGCGGGAATGTTGCCCGAACAGAAACCCATTTTGATAAAACAAATTTATCATTAATTGCTCGTGTCGTTGAGTGCTTTATCTGTCCATATTAGACCGAATAAATAACAGCTAATTTGACAAAAGTAGCTTCAACAATATTATCGTCATTCGGCATCGGCATGGGGATTTTTTTTTTTTTTTTTTTAAATTTAGGCTAAGGTAACGCCGCTTTCACTGCATGGTCATATCCCAACGGGGGTTTTGCCCTCCATGCGCTGGAAAGTCACAAACCAGCAACTCATATTAACCTCAACCAGCCTGAGGAATATAGGATTCGAATTTGAATGGTCACCCATCCAAGTGCGAACCACTCTGGATGTTGCTTAACTTCAGTGACAGAACGAGAACCGGGGAACTCAATGTGCTATCGACGACTGGCTATGGGAATTTACAATTGATCATTGCTCGAAATCATTTTGTTTTAGCCAGGTAAGCCAGATTGTAGTCACTTGATTGACTAGATTCCAGTGCGCTGGAGGTGTTCACTATTGTTTTAAGTGACTTTCGTGACTCACTCAAGAACAACGGGAGGTGACTAAACATACGTTTTGGCACTAATTAAATCTTGTTTTACTGTACCAGTTTGACTATGTACAAGTGTACCTACTAGGTACAAAATACTTACTTCTCACGACGCTTTCAAGGCGAAAACGTGAGGCGGAATGTACCTTTTAATGTATTGGATACGCATTTCGTTGAGGGTAGAAATTTTTATTTCCTGTTTTTAAGGAAAATAATAAGGAAAATCATTCCTTCTCTTTCTTTCTGAAATTCAAGTTTTTATGTCCACTATTTTAGAACTATGTACCTACGTTTATTATGAATATATTATGGTACTATTGGCGTTGTCTTTAAAGGAACACGAGTTCTTTTTTATATACAGGGTGTATCAAAAGTTCATGTACAAAAAGAAACCACTTATAGTAGAGTTCAAATAAAGGAAACTTTGCTTTATAAACCCCTATACGGAAATGGACCCTAAGGTCGCTAGGGCCACCACATGTTGGGCACTTAAAAATCGAAAAATAATTATTAAAAATTGAATTATTTGGCGATTGTCTTAATTTTTTTTGCATGACGTCTCCGGAGTTAGAGGGGGGGGGGGGGGGGGTCATGAAATATACCTTAGGGTCAATTTCCGTATGTTTATAAAGCAAAGTGGCCTTTATTTGAGCTCTACCTACTATACGTGGTTTCTTTTTGTACATGACCTTTTGATACACACTGTATAATAATAAATGTTTTATTGTATTAGTCCTTTTCTATCTCAAAAAATAAAGAAGCAATTTTATTGATCTTAATGAATATAAATGTCAAAGTCACTGACTGACTGACCACTCACTGACTGATCATCGCTCTACAGCCCAAACCGTAAGTCCTAGGAAGCTGAAATTTGGTAGGTAGCTTTGTCTTATAGTCTAGATGTGCAATAAGACGGGATTTTTCGAAACTCCCACTGCAACACCTGCCATTGGCGAAAAAGGATTTTTTGCTTTCACGGCCATGCCTCGGCCCGCAAAGCGGGCGACAGCCCGCTAGTTACCTATAAAATACAGTGAATTGTATATGGATCAGTAAAGAAATTTTATCTCCTCTCTAAAAAGGAAATATGGACGTTATATGAACGGTAAATAATTTGATTACTGATCGTAAAATAATGTTAATACTAGAATTGCACCAAGAAGCTTTATAATTAAAAGTAATGAAAAATATCTGCTCAGTATTCATTCAATGTATAACGTAAAGAGTCGATTTTTTTTCATCCAGCTGGGATTTGAACCCACGTCACAATGCGTGCAAGCTCAGAGCGTTACTTTACTTGGCCATGGTATTTCATTTTAAACATGAGTGTTTTACAGCCTTTTTTATTTCACAGCCATGAAACAGCAGCTACTGTACGTAGACGCTTGAGATCTGTGTTGTAGCCTGCCCATAGTGCCCATCCCGTAGTATGCCTCCCCTCTGATGGGCGAGAAGTGACAAAATACTTCCTGGTTAGGTGTGGGTCAACATGAGAGCACCAGAAGGTATCCCTTACAAACAACTGTAACCATATTTTGAATACCATTTTTTTTGTTGGGATTTCTAGGGTTCGAACTCAGGACCTTCCGCATGGTAAGCAAGTATCTTACCACTGAGCTATTCGTACGCTCAATTAAAATTACTGATTTTAAAATCGGTACCAATGGGAGAAATGGGTCACAAAGATGGAACTGGTGCAATAAGAGATAGAATAGTTTCCTGAGGCTAAAATATACCAAACTAAGAAGTCCATTTCTCCAAATTTAATAGGTACAAATACAAAAATCTTTCGACCGGTTTCTGGCGGTTGATTTTAACCGGTAGGTTAGAGTTCTAATTTTTTTAGATAACAAAATATTTATGTTAACGTTGACTCCCTAAAGTTTGAGTTTCAGAATTTTAGGGTTCAAAAAAAAGGTTCAAAGAACGTCAATATATAATTATGATTTGATGAATACCGAACTTAAATGTAGGTACATAATACTGGGATATGAAATTGTGCGTCCAAATGACCTAATTTCAAAGCATTCTTTTAAAATAAAGAATTTACTCGAATGACTTAATTAAAGAGACGTTAAGAGAGAGAGAGAAATAATAATTAATAATAATTATCGTGCATTGTATCCAAAACAGAATTATTTATGTCAAAAAATAGGTGAAAAACAAATTGTGAAATCGAAAAAGAATTAAAAAAAAAAATATTTTTTTAAAAAACTTACTCTTCCGGGTCTGAAATTCTGAGACATCGTGCTGTCCGATTAAGTTACTATTATGTTCTCACCACATTTAAATAACTCGAACTTGAAATACATCTATGTTAACCTCTTGCTAAGCTGTAACTACCTTAGACTCCTTAGTGCCCGCCTCTCACGTGTTCAGAAATAAACTAAAATAAATATTCGGTTCGGTGATACGATCGAATCAGTGATTCCCATATTCTCGCGATAGTCATTCGTCGTTCAAAGTCAGGGTCAACTGCAACCTAGGAACTACCAAGAGATGACCAAACTGTCGGGTTCACTGACCGACTGGCAAATGCGACAAGAAGCATTTATATCAGGACGCAGGACTTTGGATGATACAGGGACGCGAAGGACGCACTGAGAAAAAAAAATTCGAGGACATTCATCCTTAAGGATAACTTACTAGCTAACAAGGATGATTCATCCTCTCGTTTAAGGATAACTTACTAGCTAACAAGGATGTCCTCGATAAAAAAAATGCTCAGTGCCCATACATGTGACGTGCTCTGTTTGATAGGGCCTTAAGAGTCCCAAAATTCATGCCATTTTCAATGCTATCATTGAAATGTTACGTTTTGGTCTTTAAAGTCAATTTTAACTGGTAAAGGTCAAAATCGATACGGTAAACGGGGTATTACCCACTTTGTTAGAAACTTACCGACCAGATACCTACATGAACCTCACCCAGCCTGGTTTGGGCCGGGAATAGCCACAAAGTTTCGAATTTTAGTGGTCATCCAGGTCCTAACATAGCTGCACGAATCTGAACTTCAGTGACAGAACAACACTGATAGAGTCAACGTGATCCTTTACAGGGTTCATTTGTATTTAGGCTGCTGGTTTTTGTTACTTTTAACTAAAAGGCTTTCTTTGTTTATGGCAGGATTCTCACTGCAGTGACCTCTTCCACCCAACCATGCTGGTTTAACTAAAAGGCTGGGAAGATGGCCCTGTGATAACAGAGAGCCAGGGCTTCATGACCCCAAAGTGATGTCATACGGTTCCGGGGTCACAAATGCGAGGTGTAAGAGGAAGGGTTTTCAGGTAGTTAGGTACGGATACGGATGTTTCATGTGCCTTGATATCAATCCCATAGTTCCCAAAACAATGTTTGCTTCGGAGTCTTACCGAAGATTTTAAAACTTTTGTTTTATATAAACAACTCGATCAAGCTTTATTCTCAATTTTTTATATACAATGAACATAATAATAAGTTATAAAATAAATGTAAACAAAGCCTGATCAAGGGTGGTTATACTACCTTCGGCATTCTCTTCTTTATTCAGTTAAAAGAACACTGCCAATTATGGACACAATACTTCCTCGTGATTGTTTCACATTGTAAACACGTGCCAATTTTGAAATTTTATACCAAATTACTTGTGTCTCCAAAACGACTGAACCGATTTTCTTCAAATTTGTTTTATATGGTAGA
The DNA here is from genome assembly GCA_024516035.1 of Bactericera cockerelli. Classification (NCBI taxonomy): domain Eukaryota; kingdom Metazoa; phylum Arthropoda; class Insecta; order Hemiptera; family Triozidae; genus Bactericera; species Bactericera cockerelli. Next base: position 11,574,777 of record CM044957.1, read on the forward strand.
ATACCGTTTTTTCTACATTCTAGATTCCACAAAAAAATCTGTATCGGTAAGTCGTGGACCTTATTTTTTGACTTTTTGTCCGAAATTTGGGATTTTCTTAAAACAAATAAATAAAATTAACTTACCCCATGTTGTGCTCTCTCAAAGGTGAAAGGCGTGGACCTCGGAGCCCCGCCCATCAAGCTCGCCGTCTCATCTCCATCCTCCTGGTTCGACATAACTTGGGTGATTTTATGTGGATAAGGTCTGAGATTTCCAAGAAAAGGTCTGAGTTTTAATGTCACCAGATCAATTTTACTATTCAGTAATTATTATTTCATGTTCAATTGAATATTGTGAGAGTTACTTATACTTATCAATCATTTGATGAAGTTACCTTCATTATTATTTGAATGCGTGTGTCGAAAAACGCTCTATGTTACAAATTTTGGAAGTCGGTTTTCCTTGAAAATAATGATCTGCGAGAGGTTTAGAATACACAGTCATAGTTTCAACAACAACAAAAAAAATTAGATTTTTTTAAAAAGACCTTATCTTGAAAATATTGAGAAAAAAAATAAAGCTGTATATTCTAAACATCTCATTATTTTCAAATGAAAACGGTTTCCAAAATGTGTACCATATATATTATACCTATACATACATAATATTTAAATACATCTTCAGAATATGTATTGTATTTTCAACACTGGTATTTTTTTTAGGACGAGAACATTATTTCCAATATCATAATAATAATAATTTGAAGTAATTATTAAGTGGTTTTTTGAAGTGTTTTACCGAGTGTGCCATATATTTATGATTCGATTCAAATCATTTTGCACTTGCACTATAAATCATGAAGATTGTACTATAATTAACTAGCTGGTTGCACGCACTTTACTACACTAATCCGTAGTCATAGTACACATACTCTGCGTGGACACAATTCACAACCGTACACACACACTCACCACCGAATCTAATCACACTCACACTCCCAAATAATTTATTCAATCAACGAATTTGCAATAAAATTATAAACAAGTATTTTCCAAATCAATAAATTGCAGGTCCCTTGGCAAAACAAAATGAGCTATGAATGTACCATTATAATAACAATAACAATAACCTATACCTAGGTACTTAACTAAACTAAAAGAAAAAAAAAAAGTTGACAGTTCGACAAAATATTGGAAGAAAAAACGAAGAATGAATCAAAAGTTAGTCATAAAAAAACACAGCGGATTATTTAAAAATTTAACGAAACACTCACTGATCACTATTTTTTTACTCAGAACTCAGAATACCTACTCGCTCCAATGCACTCTTCTTAAAGATCAACATTCATGTGACAAAATGACAACCTAAAAAAAAAAAAAAAAAAACCAATGATAAAAACAAGTTAAGAAAAACAGGAAAATTATTTTTCAGAAAACCCCTTCAAGTAAAGCTATGGAAATAGAGATATGTACATAGTATATAAATATAGATATTATAGATAAAATTCATGAGGTTGTCAAACAAGTGATTAGGCAGGAGGCACGCACTCATTCACGTACCTACTCGAGTCGAAATAATATTCTTAAATCTAAAGGAAATTCGGATAAAGGTAAATAAAAATGAATAAATGTGTGTTTCTTTGTGTTATCATACCACAATTTTAGTGGGTAGCGCAGCTTCCTTTTCCGCCACTGATCGCTCCACACATTAAAGTAGCATCTCATTTTTCCTCACGAGGTAAGTGGACCTCGGATATCAAAGTACAGAGCAAAAAACACTGCCAATTATGGACACAATACTTCCTCGTGATTGCTTCACATTGTAAACACGTGCCAATTTTGAGATTTTATAGAAAATTACTTATATCTCCAAAACGGCTCAACCGATTTTCTTCAAATTTTCTTCAAAAAATATTTAAGATATTCTTCAAAAAATGTCTGAAATCTATAATTAAACCCCTAACTTATATTATTAATGCTTCCTTAAAATATTCTCACTTTTCTTCAAAACTCAAAGTAGCTGTCATTACACCCGTACCTAAGAAGGGATCCTGCACTGACATCACAAATTTCAGGCCTATTTCTAACTTAAATGCTATCGCAAAAATTTTCGAGGGGTTAATTTACTCAAAAATATCTAAAGACGTGTTTTCAATCATATCAAAAAATCAACATGGTTTTGTCGCCGGTAGATCTACGGTGTCAAATCTTGTCGAGTTTTGCCATTATACTTCGACAGCTATGGCTGAAAATAAGCAGGTCGATGTCATATATACGGACATTCAAAAATGCTTCGACCAGATATTTCACTGTGCTATTGTAAATAAATTACGAACATCCGGTTTCTCCCCACCCCTCGTAACACTCTTGAGCAGCTACCTAGTTGATAGATCGAACCATGTGACCTGGACGGACTCTGACGGACATAAAAAATACACCTCCCATCCATTCACACCTCCATCAGGAATCGCTCAGGGATCAAAGCTAAGCAGCCTCCTATTCATCTTGACGTACGACGACCTTAAACATCATATATCACACTCACAGTACAAACTCTACGCTGACGACCTAAAACTTTACAAAACTATAAACAACACATCTGACTGTGACCTACTTCAAAACGACCTGGACAATTTACACCTCTGGCTCAACTCTATCGGTCTCCATTTCCATCCTAATAAATGTGCCAAAATGTCGTACACATACCGAAGAGAAAAAGTTAACTATACATACAGGGTCGATAATATTCCAACTCAAGAGGTTTTATCCACCAAAGATCTTGGTATAACCTTTTGTAACAACTTGAACTGGGATGAACACATTGAATTAACTACCAAAAAAGCTCTCTCTATCTTAGGCTGTATTATCAGGCACTGCTCTCCCATGGACGATGTAGATGCAATACTTTTACTTTATAAATCCCTAGTCCGTTCAGTGCTTGAATACGGTTCGGTTGTATGGTGCCCCCAAACTCAGGTTGATAAGGGAAGGATAGAAAGAATCCAAAAGAAATTCGTCAGATACCTGTTTCATAAATTAAATGGTTTTTACCCCTTGTACCCAACTACATCAATTATGAGACACTCAGAGAAAATCTTCCCATTGACTCAGTAAACACAAGATTTAACGAGACCCTGATAAATCTTATTAAAAAAATACTTAATAATGAAATAGACAGCCCATATCTAGTATCTAACATTAACATAAAAGTACCCATCCCAGGACTGCGTCCCAATTCATCCACTTTCTTTGCTCTGCCAAACTCTCGAAACAATCACTGTCTGAAATCACCCATTTATGCAGCAATGAATCACTATAATAATTTAGATACAAAACCTGACATCTTTTAAACATTTCAGTTATTGCTATATTATAATTAATTAGAATTATAAATATAGTGTTGAAATTATGTTAAAAAAAAAAAAATTGTTTTATATGGTAGAATATCGTTTTCTCTACATTCTAAATTCCACAAAAAATTCTGTATTGGCAAGTCGTGGTCCTTATTTTTTTACTTTTTTGTCCAAATTTTCGGATTTTCTTAAATATCAGAGTCAAATTATAATTAATTTAAAAATAAATATAAATAATCTATGTAAAACAATAATATGCATATTCTTACAAAATTTCATTGAAATCGGGTGTACCGTTCACGAGATATAAGCGTTTAAGTAAAAAGTTAGTGGTCAGGCGCATGGTCTCTTTCACCCAGAACCGCTAGTATGAATTCGATGAATTTAAAATGGGACCATCTACAGAATGTCTCCTAGATGTGTGCAAAATTTCATCAAAATCGGTCGAGTAGTTTCCGAGATTTGCGCGATACAAGGAATCGTTTTAACAGACAGACCGACAGACCGACAGACCGACAGACGGACACAAAACCAAATTTACTCAGTAGGTCATGAAACGTCCAGAAATATGAAAAAAATTGAAATCGGAGCAAAAAAATATTTTTTTTTACAAAAACGAACACAATACTTCCGATTTCTAATATTAGAAATTTCTCGGAAGTAAAATGCTTGCAATACTAGTGCTCTAACTCACATGGCCAAGGTGATTACCAATCCGTAGTACGGATATAATATCTACAATTAGATTTTTTTACCTATTTTTTAAATGCAAGTGTGAGTTCTAACTTACTTAATATAATATGTAAAAAAAATCACTGCCAATTATGTATGTACTTAAGACTTCCTCGTGAATGGTTCACATCGTATACACATAATCACACATGGTAATGAAAAAATATCGACTTTCCGCAATAGTTAATTTCTGAGATTAAAAAAAAAAAAAAAAAAAAAAAAAAAAAAAAAAAACTAAACCACTTGCATCTCCAAAAGATCTCAGTCTATATTTTCATCAAATTTATTTTATTAACTACATTCTCAGTTTGAGTGAAATTAATGTGGGTAATAGCAGGTTTTTGTGTTGCCTACGAATGCAGGGTAACACCCCTGTCGTGATAGGACCATGCAGTTGAATGGGACTTTAAACCCAAATTAAAAAAAAAAAATCAAAATTTTTGTATCTTTTTTTCAGCTCTGGGGATCGAACCCGCCACTTTCCGCATGCGCACCACTGAGCTAATCATGCGCTCCTTATTAATGAAGACTGAAGATTTCTACAGCTATAATTCTATAGATTGAACTTTATCTATTTTCTAAATCACGCCATGTGGAAGTTCAGGGTCCATGTTGGGGATTGATATTCTGTGTCAATCTTCCAACTAACTGATAAGCAGTTCTCAATAAAAAAGATAGTGGACGGGTGATTTGAACCACCCTGTATTCATATCAAATTGTGTATGTATGAACTATAGACCTTAGGGTATGTCTCTTCCAGTGCCACAGCCCAAATGGTTCAAAGTAGCAGGTGGGGACGGTGCAGTGTTGATCAACATTGTTGAACATTGTTGAGCAACACCGGACGCTCCCTTTATAAACTACTGCAACAATTTTTTTATTACAAATTTTAGCCGGCTCTTGGGTACGAACACGGGACCTTCCACATGGCAAGCGAGTATCTAACCACTGAGCTATTCGTGCGCTATTGAAAATGCACTTGAGTCAAGGATTAATAATTACTTAGTAAGTATCATTAGGTAAGTTACGTACTCGCTCAACTATTGAGCTGTTTGAGTTATCGAGTAGGTATAGTTGTAGCTATTGAGAAAAAAAATTTTGAGAAAAAATCACTATTTTAAAATTATAAAGAATTTTTTTTTAATTTGAATTTTTGGTAATAATTATAATGTTACGTTGTTTTTACATTTCGTTTATTTACAAATATTTTTTTAATTAAATTTATCAAGTTGAATTTTCTTTTCTTTTTTATGAGGAATTTATGAATAATTATAATAATTAATAAAAATAGGTCACCCGTACTCACTGAATGTTTTTCTGTAGCTCTATCTCACTGTTGTCACACGAATCCGAGATTTTCCAAACCAGTTTTGATTATGATTCATCCGTAGTTTGTTATCACAGAACTGGAATGTCACTAATCAAGTTATCAGAGGAAACAATTAGATAATAAAAAACACTTTTATAATAAATTAGTCTGATGGTAGCTTTTATTTTCGAGAGGCGTTGGGAAATTCCGGTCACCGCGTTTTCCAATGATGTTGGACTTCGGATCAACTTGAACGTGTTTCAATTATTGAGATAAATTTTCTTATCACAAAAAGATTTCTCAGTAAAATTTATTATCTTTATAATCACTTTATCATTAATCATTATACTTTGTACCATATAGAATTATAGACCTACATTTTACTACCTTGTTTGGTAGACTAGGGGTTCTAATTGAAAGAGTAGGTCATGCCTTAGTTTACTTTAAATTTAGCACCATTGCAGAGTACGGGCAAAGTTATTCCCAATTTGGCACGTCTCCTTTTCGTATTGAGGTGCGTACTAGAAAGGATTTTTTAATTCCAAATAGGACACCAGCCACGGGCGAAATCTCAACAGCGACAAAGTGCCGGGTTATAGCTAGTATCTTATGAATCTTCGGGAAGGTTGAGGCTCATAATTTAGGCGTTCTCTATCCTTTGACGGGAGCAGTCAAAACTCTGACGCCTAAAATCGTCTCTGATTTTTAAAAGAAAATTCCACCTCTAATCACAAAAAAAAGAAATCATCCATCTTAGCCCAAGATGCCAGAGTTCTTATCACCTCGTGCCGTGGGACCTAGATAACAGATAAGTACATACATAGAATAATAAGTATATAGGGTGGACACATCGGACCGAATTTGACATGACATTATTCTTGTTGCGGATCGAATATGCTATTGTTTTTCAGGTAAAAAAACAGTCGGGACGGAGTATGCTATCGTCCTACGTTGAGGCTCACTGAATGGTGCATCTGCCTATGTAGTAAGTCCTGTGATCAGCTGCTATCAGCAAATGATGCAGAAGCAGAACACTGATAGTGCAGATAAAGAAAATCATCACGGATCCAGCTTAGTAAAGAGATATACAGATTATACAGATAGGGTAAGAGGCCTCGCTATGTCCTATTATTTTTTTATTTTTTTATTTACACTTTATTTATAAGACATATTATATACAACACAAATAATAACAAATTAAAATACAATATAATAGAAGAAAAAAATAAAGAAAAAATAAATAAATATATACATACATTATATGTGTCCTAAATAAAGGGCGGGGTTATTGCCTTTGGTTATTATTGTTTTCTATCCAAAAAATAACAGGTAATTCTGTGGAAAGAGGATCTAAAAAAAGTTCATCAGGTCCTATGTAAAAGCTTTAAAACTAGAACAACGATTGATGATTTATTTCCTGAGATTACAGAAAGGTATTATAATGGTGCTTTTTTTCGCTTGACATCTCTAGACCATTCGAGACGGGTTTTTACCTTCCATTCGCTCTAAAATTACAAACCAGCTCTCCACATTGAAACCCAGCCTGGTTTGGGCCGTGAATAGTCAGCATCACGAGGGTTCGAATTTTAATGGTCACCCATACAAGTCTTAAGCATGTTCAGGGCGAAGATGATTTGTGACTGTCTTTTGGCCGTCAATAATGTCATCATATTGGAAATGTCGTAAGCAAATCAAATTATTTTCTACTTATTGTTAGAGTAAGAATAATGGTTCCGTTTTGAATGGTAAAAAAAGTACTGATGGAAAGCTAGAAAGAGTAACTAAAAATAAGTAACTACATAATTATTGTGATGAGTGAGTTAGGTCAGTAATGAGTACCTACATTGTTTCTTTTGTCATACTATGATCTAATTAATGATCTCATTACCTTGAGAAATGATTGTTTACAATAACGTCGAGTGAATGGGACGCTTATCAATCTCATCACAGTATACTAGTATACACTACTAGACCACATTAATAATTAAACCTAAATAAATTTCCTTTTCAACAATGCCGCAGGACAAATGATAAACAAGCCATTGTTTTTACGAGTGTTTACAATTTGACATAATTGTTCAGGAACCAAAGATTTTCGTAATGACCTGCGATCGGGGCAGTGAATATAGTGATTAAGAATGTGATTTGTGATAAGAATGCACAAATAATTATGTACAATACAGGGTGATCGAAACCACCCAGCCACTATCTTTTTCTCGAGAACGGTTTAAGTTAGGATCTTGAAACAAAAAATTGGTCCCCAATATGAAGTCTGAAGTTTTATGGGAAAATATTTTGAACCTCCCCCCACGGCCCCTAAGGGCGTTTTCAGGGGGGCACATGTCCGTTTCTCCCGAATTTTAAATGGAATGCATATTTTTTTATTTTACATTCAAAACATGCTAAGCAAGTTAATAACACTAGTAAAAAGAAAAAAAATATTTCTTGGTTCGAGTCCCGAAAAAACATGGTTTTTAGATGAAAATAGACCCAGGTTGCGGAAGTCATTACGGGCACCCGGTAAACGTTGTGAATAAACTAAAAATGTCAAAAAATGGGTAAAGTTCTCTTCTTTAATTTAATGTACTTGTTTTTATTCTTTAAGGAAGTCATAGGCCCTTAAATTGGTCATAAACTTTTTTCAGGTTCAAAAGACCAAAAGACCAGAAATTTAAATTCAACCCCCTATTTTTTTTTCTTTCACATAAAAGAAGAAAATAATTAGCATACAATGCAAAAAATTTTAACTCTCTGCAATTTTTTCCCTTAAAATGGCAGACGAATAACGTCTGAAATGCGTTCATTTCCGTGCGCGTGAGTCATGACACGAGTCCGTGCCTGAAATTTGTATGCACGATGTAGGTAACTCACCTCTACAGATGTTCAAAAACACCACCCTCTGCTGCAATACATTTCCTGAGTCTGCCGGGATAGGTGGCATGAACTCTCTCTAGCTCCTCAGGTGTGATGTTGCGGCAGATCCCAATGATGCGCACTTTCATCTTTTCCACATCTGTTGGACTGGTTTGGTATGCTAGATCTTTCACCTTTCCCCACAAGTAAAAATCCATGGCGGTAAGATCCAGGGTGCTGCGGGGATAAGAGTTTGGTCCTCCTCTACCGATCCATCTCTGAGGGAACAAGCAATTAAGTTGTTCTCGCACCCTCAGATAAAAATGAGGTATAATTTAAACTAGTCACTTGATCCTGGGCAGATACCTCTTAATACAGAGAGATATGAAAAGGATGGAAATTACTCTCCTTCAGTATTTGCTCAACGCACGTGTAAGGAGGAATGGCCGAATCTCTTGCTATATCTCGGATGCTGACTTCAGGGTTTACAGTAGCGCCAGAACGAAAATTAATAATATTATCATCAGTCGTCGTTCTTTTTCTAATATTGTAGAGGTGAGTTACCTACATCGTACATACAAGCTTCAGGCAAGGACTCGTGCCATGACTTACGCGTATGAAAATGAACGCATTTCAGAGGTTATCGCAGAAAGTTCATTTTTTTCGTCTGCCCCCACCCTCGACCTCACCGTCATGGATTTTTACCTGTGTAGAAAGGTGAAAGATCTACCATACCAAACCAGTCCAACAGATGTGAAAAAGATGAAGGTGCGCATCATTAGGATCTGCCGCAACATTACACCTGAGGAGCTAGAGAAAGTTCATGCCACCTATCCTGGCAGACTCAGGAAATGTATTGCAGCAGAGGGTGGTGTTTTTGAACATCTGTAGAGGTGAGTTACCTACATCGTGCATACAAATTTCAGGCACGGACTCGTGTCATGACTCACGCGCACGGAAATGAACGCATTTCAGACGTTATTCGTCTGCCATTTTAAGGGAAAAAATCGCAGAGAGTTAAATTTTTTTGCATTGTATGCTAATTATTTTCTCCTTTTATGTGAAAGAAAAAAAAATAGGGGGTCGAATTTAAATTTCTGGACTTTTGGTCTTGTGAACTTGAAAAAAGTTTATGACCAATTTAAGGACCTATGACTTCCTTAAAGAATAAAAACAAGTACATTAAATTAAAGAAGAGAACTTTACCTATTTTTTGACATTTTTAGTTTATTCACAACGTTTACCGGGTGCCCGTAATGACTTCCGCAACCTGGGTCTATTTTCATCTAAAAACCATGTTTTTTCGGGACTCGAACCAAGGAATATTTTTTTTCTTTTTACTAGTGTTATTAACTTGCTTAGCATGTTTTGAATGTAAAATAAAAAAATATGCATTCCATTTAAAATTCGGGAGAAACGGACATGTGCCCCCCTGAAAACGCCCTTAGGGGCGGTGGGGGGAGGTTCAAAATATTTTCCCATAAAACTTCAGACTTCATATTGGGGACCAATTCTTTGTTTCAAGATCCTAACTCAAACCGTTCTCGAGAAAAAGATAGTGGCTGGGTGGTTTCGATCACCCTGTATAAATAACTGTACCTATATTTGGGATGATAAACAATAGCATAAATCTCAAATGGTGAATATGTATTGCAAGTAAAACTCACACAAATATTATTATATTTATTATGTGGATACGGTTATTTTAGAATCAAATTAAATTTTTATATCTTTAGTATATTTTTTACATAATTTTACATCCAATACATTTCTAATACATATTGTTCGTTTTTCACATCTGTTAAGAAAAAAATCTTGAAAACTTTTTTTGGATTTTACGTCGCTTTCAATTGCATGGTCATATTAAGACGGGGGTTTTACCCTCCATTCGCTTGAAACTCACAAACTATCTACTCAAATTAACCTGAACCTCAGGTGCAATCGATGGTGTGATGAATTTTTATGGTAATGTTAATGAGTCGAGAGAATCAAGCCAAGCACCTAAGCAGCATAAATATAAAATTTAATAAATTAAGTTTTACTGTAGGTAGATACCTAACAAATATTATTTATCGTTCTGATGATGGGGCTAATATTTTTTTTATGTGTGAGAAGAAAATGCATAGAATGAAGAACACTTCATTTTATGAAGTACAAGACTCTGGGTGTTAGGTGGTATAAAATTATTTCAGTATTAACCTCGCCTGGTGGTTACCTTCCACTAAAGAGTATTAAATTATTATGAAACACTTCCTGACTATTGTCATTTTGCCAAGGATAGTTTGATTCTCTAGATTAGACAAAAAAAAACTTTCGATATCGAGATATAGGTAGGTATTTGCACAGATGTAGGTAATAAACTATAGGTATTTAGGGCGGAATTAATGACGTTTTTGTAATACCTCTGTGGCGCTAAGTCACGGATTGCATACTGTGTATGATAGGGAAAACCATCGCTTAGCAATGACTTATGTTAGGTATAGAATTTGACTATTAATTTCGCCCTTAAAATATTATGTTACTTCAGGTTCACAGCGTATATACAATTGGAAAAATGGCATATACAATCATGGTCAGATATAAACACTTGCTAATACCGACCCTAGTGACTTGATTGACGGACGGCGGCGGACTTGTAATCGGAGGTTGGTGGTTCAAGTCCTAAGTTAAGCAAATATTTAGTAAAGCTATTTTTAGTAGTTGTGACATCACAAAAGTGATTAACACAAATATGATAACTTTTTCATTAACACTTGCTGAGAAGTCATTATGACCAATACTTGCATGTTTTCACATTAACTTACATTTCTCAATACTCGTCAGGTAATATAATATAATAATCTTCATAAAAAGTGGATACTTTAATAAATTACACAGCATACACTTCCTTATATATTGTATAATTAAAAACATCACCCCAGCTTAGCCAATCATACAAATAATAATAATAATAAATCATTTGTTTTATTTTTCATATTATTTTTTATTTTTTTACAGAGAACCGACCCATCCTAAGCCATTTTTATTTGGCTTCTAAGATGATAGTTTCGTTTAGCTAGGCTTACAAGGCAGGTCTTGCTTATTTTTTGCTATCTTCAACTTCCGAATCATCTCATACACTTGTTTCTCCGTCTGAATCAACTGTTCCGGCTTTCTGTACTTGATAATCAGACTGTTGAACTCGTGCTTGTAGGAGAGTAACGCGGGGTCTGGCTTCAGGTTGAGGCGCTGGAGCTCTAGCATGGGCAGCACCTTGTAGTACTTCTTGTTTTTGGTGCTCACAATGAGGTCATCTGCAATCACGAGATTTGGTAAAAAATAATAAGAATAGGTAATAACTAGCCCATTTTTTTTTTTTTTTTTTTTTTTTTTAGCTTTATTTGGTAGAACAAAAAATATATACAGTAGAACACAAAGAAATATAAAGAAAAACAAAAAGATTAAACAAATATACAAGAAGGAAAAAAAGAGAGAAATGTCCTACCTAAAGGGCGGGGTTATTGCCTGTGGCAATCTCTTCCACCCAACCCTTATGGAGCATGGACCTTCTCCGGAGGGTGTTTATTTATTTGATTTTATTGAAAGACATAATTACAATTATTCCAGAATACAAAACTTTACATCTTACCAATAAAAGAATAAGTAAATTTAATACTGCGATTAAATTATCCATTATTAAATTAATATAATACAATATGAGTAATAGGTATACTGACTTTGGTAAAGTTAAGGTGCAATTCCGATCCTAGCGACCACGACAGGCGACTGAAGCTACCTACTGCTATCTGTGTATTTTAATGAAGTACTTACCAAAGCAAGGGAACGGGTCGCGCGACTGATAGGATACTGATAGCATTAGGTAGTCGCAGTCGCGCGTCGCGGTCGCTAGGATCGGAATCGGACCTTTACATTAACTGCATTCAAGGTGTGGCGGAAAGATTGCCATGCATATTGAACCCGCCGTTTAGTCCGGACATGATTATATTTCCTCTTTCTATTATAACTATTGTTTCTATTGCTATTTTAAAAAGTTTTGATTTTTGTGTTGCTCACAATCGTGATATCAATATTACTCAAACTCGCTTTATTAAATTATTGCTTGACTTAGGACTTGAACCACCGATTTCCAGATTACCAGCTACTGAGGTCGGTAATAAGTATTAATATAAATCACTGAATGAAGTGTTTGTGTTATGGTTCAATAAAAATTTAATTTTTCTACTTTAAAATATTAAAAAAAAGGTATATTGAAAATGGATATTTGGGGATACAATAACTCTTAAAAGACCCACTTGGATTTAGACCACTGAAAGTGTGAAAATTTATGCCTAGAACAGCCATGCCTCAGCTTAACAAAGCAATTGGAAACCCGTACATCAGAAGGAAGAGTTACCACCTAGTAATATGTATATTAATTATTCCGTGTCCGTAAAATAGGCACACATACCTATATCATGGTGGTAAGAGGATTATATTGACGCCCAGATCCAAAATCTAGGATAATTTCATGTGCATTGATTCTATTTGGTTCTATAGTATGGTGTATAGAAATTTAAGGCGAAATTAATAGACAAATTCTACACCACAAATCATTGCTAAGTGTCGATTTTCTCTATCTTAAACAGTACGCAAACCGTGACTTAGCGCCACAGAGGTATTACAAAAACGTTTATTAATTACGCCCTTAATATGGACATAAGTCTAAGGAAAAGGCACCCTCACCTTGCTCGCTGAAGCTCAGAACATAGTTGTCTCGCGGGTAGCTCAGGTTGCGGATCCGCCACTCAATGACCGCCCCGTCCCTCTTGATCACGTAGGGGGAGTTGCTGGCCTCCCGCATGGTGAACACATCCGCAGTGGAGGAGGGCAAGTCTGGCCCCAGCTCAGTCTCCCACAGGGTCGGGTCCCTGTGGATGTTGCCATGGTTACGCCAGGCACGGCGCGTCAACTGTTTGGTTCTGACGTCATACTCCTCGGCCATTTCTCGTCCATCTTCCAACTTGTAGTGGACCTGAAACCAAGTGGAATCATCAGTTTTTACAGTTGAACCTCGATTTAAATGATTTTTTACTGTTGTTGATGTTATCATATTTGTGGTAATAACTTACTTAATGTCACAACTACTCAAATTCTCTTTACTAAATCTTTGCTGAACTGGGACTTAAACCACCGACCTCAAGGTTATAAGTCCGCAACCTTATTGATAAAACTACTGAGGTCGATGTAGGTATAACTAATAACTACTCAAAGCAAATACCAGTTGTTTCGTTATTACAAGACTTTCGTTTTATAATAATGATAACACTCTTTAGTGGAAGGTAACCACCAGGCGAGGTTATTGCTCAAAGCATTTTCTTAACCCTCAGATTCTTATTTCATTGAGATTCCAGCTCCTTTCAATGGCCTAAAAATAACATACCTTCAAAGCAATGTCGTCTTCTAAGAAAGCTGTCTTCTCAGCTTTCTCCAATACAGTTATCCAGTCAGATGTAAGCGTCATTTGTTGAAATTAAAAAAAAAATATATATACCGTCAAAGCCCTTCAAAAATACAATGAAAAATAAAGAAAACTCTGCTCGAAACGAAAATACCAAGTGAAGCGAGGTGTTCCGTCTGGTAAACTCTCGATCCCTTTTTTTGTATCTTCTCTTGAAATAAAAATATTTATCGGTTACCATGGAGACGAGGTCATACAAAACTGAATTTGTACGAATGGTATGATAACTGATAAAATAATCATCATGAGCAAAATGTCTAATAAGTAGGTATATTTTAAGAAAATTTTAAAAACCACGGCGGAAAGTTCGTAATCTTTTTTGTGGTAATGTCGCTTTCAACAAGGTCATATCACGACGGGGGTTTTACCCAACTCACAAACTAGCTACTGTTAACATCAGCCAAGAATGGTCACCCATCCAAGTCCTAGCCTCACGGGACATTGCTTAACTTTAGTGAAAAAATGAGAAGTAGTAAGTTCAACGTGCCATCAACACAGGCTAATCTTTTTCTGTTGGAGTTATGTGAAAATATCTGTTTTATTTGTATGAACGCCGTTCTTTCTCCGTGACTATGCAATGTGCCATATATGAATCATGAAATTATTAAACACAAGGTACTGATTTATCTCTCTCTCTCTCTCTCCCTCACTCCCTCTCTCTCTCTCTCTCTCTCTATCCCTCTCTCTCTCTCTCTCTCTCTCTCTCTCTATCTCTCTCTCTCTCTCTCTCAGAGATTTTTCTAGTGAACAGAATAGTCAATAGACACTGAATTCTCCTTCATTAGCTTAACCTATGTCGTAAACGATCCGACTAACAATCGCTCAAACCATTCCCACTGAATGCATTAGTAACGACGCCTGATTTCTCCTTCAGATTATTTGCTTCAGTGGACAGACAGCAAAGCGAATATCTTGTGAAAACTGAGTATTGGAATAGGTGTGGTTACCTTATTCTACGGATCAATAGATCAATACAGGTTCCTTAATGGTATGTATTTTTCTGAACTTCTTTGCAATAACAACCAAGCTGCACCTGCAAACTGTGTGCTAGTATATTTGAGCTGTGCCAATTATTTATTGTAATCGGTTGGGATGGATCCGATTTTTCATTTAGTTGGCAATAGAGCTATATACCTAGATACCTACCTAATAAATGATATTTTTTTTTATATATATAAACGTCCATCAGTTTGATAGAGTATTTATATTATTAAGTAGTAGTAAGTAGATATTTAATATCATGATTTGCCACGTGATCAACTGGTATCGAGTGAAGTGACAAGTGAAGCATGTATGTGTGATCTCGTAGTCTGGTGATTCAGGTGCGAGTAGCCTAGGAGTTCGTTGGTTCGAATCCCACCTTATTGAACCAGTGTATGAATTTAACCTCAAAGGTACTTGTGCCTTTGATCAAATAAAAATGGCACCAAACAAACACTTGAATAAAAGGAGTACCTCTGATCGGACAGTATGAATGAGTATTGGAAAAGAACGCCATTGGCATTAGCACCGCCCTTGATCGAGTTTTGTTTTTATTAATTTCAATTTCTAAGTATGTAATATGCGAGTATTCTATGACATTTGTAAATAAAACTTCATCGAACATGTTTAATAATAATGAGTTCGTGTTTTTTATTATTATTATTTCTTTGATAATGTAAATCCTAGGCCCATCAGAGGACTTATCATTGGACATCTTGTTTTTAATATACAGTGAAACCTGGATATATTAGAACCCAAGGGACTGAGTAGGTGACGCAGGGCTTGATATTTTGTCTATAATAAACAGTTTTCTATTTTTTCCCGTTCTATATTAAGTCCAGGTTTGACTGTATACCATTCTAAAGTGTAAATAGCCCCTTTATTAGACTACTGCAGACTGTTCCATATGCGTTGGAAGAATTCCGGTAATTTTCCCATGAGAAACACCCAACGTCCTGGATTTACCAACGATATACATCAACGTTGGAAGAATTCTGGTAATTTTCAACACAGGAGCACCGAAAAGTATATTCCTTACAATGGTAAAGAACGCACGATTAGCTCAGTCGTAAGTACCTATCTCGTAATTATCGTTACCATGCAAAAAGTTCCATACATTTCAACCTTAAAAATGACAAATAATTGTAGTTTTCTTCATAATTTGACTGCTGTGAAATCAAACTCCACGCAAGAGGTGTGAATGAAACTCCCTATGCAAAGAAAGATACAACGCGGCAAACTGTTTGAAATACACAAGATCTAATAATACTAGGTTACTAGATCTAATTAATTTAATAATTTATTATTCATTTGACTCACAGTTGCTCTCAGAATACCCAACACACACAGGAAACAGTCAACAAAGCGATAGGTCACAGGACATGGGATAGCTGTGCCGGTACATCAAGGATGATGCGGGAGGCATGTGGCTATGGTGGTCAAGTTGGTTCACCCGGTGACTTGTGCCTAGAAGTGGCACAGCGTATCACAGATGACATCCTTGTCCACAGAATACCTGTCAACCTAACAAATCATCAACAGTGGCGTGGGGAAATTAATTTTTTATTTGACCGACATCCTGGAGGTCGGTGGTTTGAGTTTCGAGTTTGGCAAAATTTTATTAAGACTAGTTTAAGTAATTTATGATGACATTGCAAATCACAATGTATACGATACGGTTAGGAACATCCAAGTATGGGGTATTAAAAACTTGTTTTTGAAAAAAAAATCACAATTCTTAGCGTTCATCCTGAACCGCCAAAAAGCGGTCAAAATACCACCACTGGCAATCTTATTTCAACTATAACGTGTCACATACTCTCTATACGTTAGGTACCTATACATACCAAATTTCAAGTCTGATAAGTTTCTTGAGATAACTATCTTGTAAATAGACACAAACACGGAACAATGGCTGAAACTTTGGATTAAAGCTCCTGGGACATTGTAAACGGTTCAAGCAATGATAACGGGACATGAAAATTTCACTCAATTAGTTTTCTCCCGGCCTGTTGCCACATACAGCACTGAGATTCATGGCACACAGTCTGTCTGGGATCTTGCCGCATAATGAACAAATAATACTGACCATACGATATGGGCTGGATATGATTAGGTACTTCAGTGTATAATAGCATTAGAGTATACCTAAATAAATGGAATGAAATTAGTTGTGTTCAGAGTGACAACTCTGATTTGCTTTCAATGCAAATTCTCATCTTCCTCCCGGCAGTGCCAGCTTCTAGTTACAAGGGGAGACACCTTCACTCACGAGGGCCGTATGATATCACATTGTTTAGTATCGGAGATGATTTCCATGAGAACTTTGTTAAAAAATATTTACTTTTAATTAAAAAAAAAAAATACTAAATTTTTTTTACTAAATAGTGTTTGTGGAAGGGGCACAACTGAACTTTGATTGATATATCCATTCACTTAAATAAAATGTTGTTAACATCATCTGACTTTGAAATTGAAATATTGTTCTACCCCGAAATACCTTAGTTGTTACGTGGGATCGCACCCACTCCTATAAAACCCACCGTCATAACACCAAACAAAAAGTATCCACAAGAAACAACATATGGAAATTGACGAAAATTAAATGGGGAGCTCAACCACAACCTCTACGCACATCTGTCCTTGCCCTTTGTGTTAAAAAACGCAACTGCCGCAACTGTCTGGAAGAATTCTCTTCACACAAAGGAAGTTGATGTTGCTGTAAATGATATGCTTCGTATTATATCCGGATGCTTGAGACCAACACCCACACAAAAACTATATCCTCTGATAGGCATAGCACCTCCAGAGTGCGAGGAAAAGTGCCCGAAGAGATTTAAAGAAATAAGCAAATAGAAGACTTCCGTCATCCTATATTCTTCTTCTTTCACTTTGCCTTTTCCCAATCCTACTTGCGGTCGGCATTGTTCAACCTCATGGTTGAGGTTGGTTGGTTGTGGCATATGTATGTTTTACGGCTGAATGCCCATCTGACGATTCTGTTTGGTTTTTACGTCCTGATCAGGATGGGGGTGTTACCCTCCATTCGCTAGGAATCGTACCAGCTACTCACATTTACCTCAGGATCTCTGAACTACGGGCAGTAGTCACAAGCGTTTGGTTACAACCCCTAAGAAACCCGGTTGAAATCAAGAAATAGTTTCATTCAATACCATAGCTTCATAGTCCATACTCCATACCCCTGCTGCACAAAGAATAATGAAACTGTGGATAGAAGAAATACCACAACCAGTATAGTCTGTCTTGGTAGCTCAGTAGTAAAGGCGGCACTCTGTAAATCCAGAGGTTCCAGAGGTCGCGTTCAAACCCAGCTGGGACATGACAAGTTTTCCACCCATTTTACCACATAATAATACCTTTTGGGCTTACTGCTGGATTAATGGGACTTAATAGTCCTGATCGGGCGGGACATGACGAGTTTTTCTCAGGGGGGTTCAACATGTACTTTTTTCTTTAAAGCGTTTAACCAGAAGCGCCAAATTTGCAACAAAAACAAAAAGTAGCCGAAAAAATGCCACTGGCAGGTTCATTTTCAACAAAATCATTTAAATAAATCTTATATTATAAAACAAAATATGTTTCCAAAGGGGTAGGATCATATTTGTTTATTTATTTATTTTATTTTTTTAATTTGTACCTAGAACCGACCCCAGAAGCTCGATCGATAAGGTAGCGAACTTGTAACCCCGAGATCGGTGGTTCGAGTTCCATGTTCGGTAAAAATTTAGCAGAGTGAATTTGAATATTTGTGAAATCACAAAGCGGTTAACACAAATATATGATAACTTTTTTTAACTTAAATTTGTACATTAATATTTGAGGGGGATTAAGAAAGTTCGGGGTGTTGAATGTGAAGATGGAGCGGGAATGTTGATATTTGAAAGTTGTTGAAAAATAAAAAATAAATAAAATATTCACTTATATAAAAAAAAAACATTAATACTTGTGGAACTACAGGACTCATTAATCTCATTCAGACCGACCGCACAAGGTCTAATGGTTCTCGAGTTCAGATCAACCTCTCTGAGGACCAAAAGGGGTAACCTTCTGGTGTTGACGAAATCAGTAGGGTTCAGCCGGACTATTCTTTGCTGTTGACTCAGGACCTGGCTCAGTTGATAACTTGCGCCAATCCGTACTTGATCTACCAGAATGTTGTCGACGTTGAGTGTCTTTTCTTGCGGTGTTTTGACCGTTACGTTTGTGATCACCGCGCATGTCCTTGGTAAGTGGAGAGGGATTTTCAATTTCGAGTATTTCTTTTTTCAAGTTCTTTTTTATTTATTTTATTACTTCCGAGAAATTTCTAATATTAGAAATGGGAACTATTTTATAATTTGGGTTTAACGTCGCTTTCAACTGCATGGTCATAATATCACGACGGTGTTGTTACTCTCCATTCGCAGGAAAATCACAAACCTGCTCACCCAGCCTGGGCTGGGCTGGAATGCCAGCATCACGAATTCTTCACTTCGCTGGACGTTGCTTAACTTCGCTGTTGGATCACCGAACCAATGCATTCAACGCGCAATTGACACTGTCTTTATTTTCACGTTCAAACGAAGGCTTTCATCGATCAAGCTCGGTAGTGTAGATTAGTTGTTAAGCCACTAATACTAATCAAACTGTGCATTTTTCAAATCAAACTTACATTTAATAATAATAATAACACTCTTTAGTGTAAGGTAACCACCTGACAAGGTCAATGCTTAAAGCATTTTCTACCACCTAACCCTCAGAGTCTTATTATTATGTGGTCAGAAACTCAAATTAATGAGGAAAAAATGCATGCAATGGGTGGGATTCGAACCAACGACCAACGGATCCCTTCGCTACCTGGATCACCAGACTATCGCGTTAACCACTTGACTATCAGTTCACTTTTAATAACGTGATTAGAGTATTTTACGTGGTACATACCAGGGTCCAGGGTATAGGCCTCCGTTGTGTTCGTGCACTACAAATCTAACCATGTTATTAAATGTAAGCGGCCACAACGGAGTCCCGAAAATCGTCTATATCAAGCTGTAGGTCTGGGGTCGAGGGTCTAGGGTGTAGGGTGTAGGGTACAGACCAGGGTCCTCGTTGTGGCCGCCTACTAAGTGTATAGGGATGAAATGATTAGCTATAAATATATAGGTCATGATATAGGTAGTATCATAAAACTACGTATAATTTATTTGATTTGCTAGTTAACGACTATTGTGTTTTTCTCTCTGATTAGGAACGTCATAATTTATTTTGGATTAATTAGCGTTCACTACTCTTCAGTACAGGGGTTTCGCCACCCATCCCAGAGAATGGAACAAACAAAACGGATCTGTTAGGTCTAGATTAAGGCTTAGTTGGGCTAGGCACAACGCAGCTAGTATAAAACTGGTTTGTTAAAAAACAAGCAAAAGTTTTGGTTTTATGATAATGATTTGGCTGAAACCCAATTTATTGCATTTCGTTGAAAGTAAATTCTCTTCCACCAGTATTACTGTGAGAGTAAAGAGACTGTTTAGTCTCATTCTTGCAGGATAAACATATTGTAATGTATTGTATTACTATCCATACCTACCAACTGCGATCCATGCTCACAAGTATTCATGCTAATTGCTGGGTCACTCTATTTTATCCTCTGTAAGACAGAAGTAAGTAAAAAGGAATACAATTTCAATCATATATTTAAATCATAACCCCAATTGTTATTTTCCTAAAAAAAATCTTTTAAAACTTTAAAAGGGTAAATTAAGTTAGGAATCTGAAATAAGACTTAGGGTGGAATTAATAGACGTTTTTTAATTTGTACCTCTGTATAATATGTACCTAATGTACCGTTTTTGTAATAATGTAGTTAATATTAGACTGTCTCGGTTTGCATACTGTCTAAGATAGGAAAAAATGATGCTAAGCAATGACTCAAATTCTAGGTTTTGTCTATTAATACGTAATTAAGGTTCCACTTTTTGGGAGGGGTCGAACCTCTTCTATAATTATGAAAACAGACGAAGAGTAAGTTTAGTATTGTGGGTACTCTGTGTTATTGATGATTTTATTATTATGCTTTCATAATATTAGATAATATAGTAATCTAATATATCAAAAGTTTCACCTACGCTAGTTATAGGTATCTTTTTTTTTGTTAATCACATTCGTGTTGTCACAATAACTCAAACTCGCCTTACTAAATATTTTAAATATCTGGGACTCGCACCACCGACCTCCAGGTTATATCAGTCCGCTGCCTTATCTATCATGAATATTTTTACCGTTGAAATCGTCATGTCACACAGGTAAATAGGTATCTAGGTGAACCAAACTTGAAAAATAAGTATATCCGTGAATATACGATAATGAGTTCTTCGTCGTTAAAAGTAAGTATCTACATAATGACAAGTTAGAATAGTCAACTGCATAAAAGTTGTATATTAAAAAAAAAATATATCTACATCCATTTGCCTTACGGTCGGACATAAATGGACACTGACTGACGTTAGGGTAGGTCTGATAGTCAGTGGTCAGTATGGGTTATTGGGATCTGACAAAGTTCATTGATTTGAATTCCCCTTGTAACACAGATCCATTTGATGTAACACGTCCATAAAAAGTATCACGTGAGTATTACAGTGTATAAGGTTCTACATCATAATTGAAGTTGGTCCGGTAGTTAAAAAGTGGTTGTTTGGTTCATGAGACTCGGCGACAGTTCTATCTTGGTCCATGACCTGTTAAGGCAATGGATTTGCCACAGATACCTACTATCTATCAGGACACTGGTCGATGAACACTATTATAGTCATAAGTTTAGTAGATTATTAGTATAGGTATATATTTTACTATCACAACTACAGTACAGAAGTTCAGTGTTCTGCTAAGACATCCCCTCAAGCCACCTTTGCTGCATTCACAAGCAGTATCCATGAGGCTGAGGGGAACCAGAAAACAGATCAAAGCAATACCATGAGAAGATAAAACTCATACTTAGTTCTACTAGAGCAAGAAGTTTAATAAATTTGAATTTATTTTTACTACTCAAACTAGCTTTACTTAATATTTACTTAACTCGGGACTTGAATCACCGACATCCGATTACAAGTCCGCCGCCTTATCGATCAAATATACTGAGGTCGGTTTAATTAACACTCGAAAAAATAATAATACATTAACATACTCAAAAAATATTAATACATTAACATACTCAAATAATATTAATACATTAACATACTCAAATAATAATAATACATTAACATACTCAAATAATAATGTTTTAAGCCATGCCTTGCGCTGCAAAAGCCTTCTCTGACTCAGATTAATTTTTTAATTACTATCCCTCATGAACCAGCGTAGATGGCACTTAAAAACATCTGTTCTCACTAGAGAATACTGAGGTTAAACAACGTGCAGCGAGGTGGGTGATCACTCAAAATTTGAACACTGTAATTTGGGTAGCATGTTTGTGGGTTTTCAGCGAATGAAGGGGAAAACTCCTGTCTCGAATGACAAAACATAAATAATAAGAATAACAATAATAATAGCCCTAATGCCTAGCCATAATATCAAATAATATTAAAATTATAACCTAATGCCTAACCATCTATATCAAACATTGAATAAAAACAATGACACTTTTATACCATGAAAATACTATTTAAACTATACCACGTCAGAATGTAATTATCAATTAAATGGGTTGTTGGGTATCTTCTGTTTTAACGACTCCAAGTAATTAGGCAAAGTGTATCACAATGCATCCAGCCAAAGCTAATTGTTCATTGACACGCCATTCGGCCTAATCAATTCTCTTGCATAAAAAGAACCGCTTGGTTGATGCGGATTGCATAAAACAAGCGGGCTTATTGGCCATGAAGAACCATCCATATGAAACGCCTGCTGACAGGATGGCAGTGATTGTTCGCCAGACACCTCTGAGATGGATAGTGATCATTGGGAAGAAGAACAACATTCATGGTTGGGTGCTTACTTCACTGGCTTTGCAGAACGCGAAGGACGTGGGTTCAAGTCCCAAGGAAGTCTAACTATATTTATACTATTTATAAGTATAATAGCGAACATTAATAATAATACTCTTTAGTGGAAGGTAACCACCAGGCGAGGTTAATGCTCAAAGCATTTTCTACCACCTAACCCTCAGAGTCTTATTAGTATTTTTGTTTTGAATTGTAATTTTGTAAACAATGTTATGCTCTTAAAAAAAAAAGAAAAAAAGAAGTCTATCTTTAAGTTCTTTTCACAGAAGATCTGTGAGTCTCTGATCTTGAAATTTGAGGTTGTTATAGTCAATGTTTCTTCACAATTTGGCGTGTTTGCTAGGAATAATAATAACACACAGAGAGACAGAACCGATTTTGCTCAGGAGGTTTAGGACGTGTCCAAATATTAATAAAACAATTTGGACCATTTTTTTAGATATAAAAAAGGAAGTTAAAGAAGGAAGTTCCTTTCTTATTGCACTTACAGACGGGGATTAGGGGGAAACCTTCATATAAACTAAATTTAATGAGCTTTGTAGGATCTGTAATTCTGAACTGTTTCAGAGTACCTAGGTACATAAATCATTGAGTCAGTGATTCAACGATTATTTCTGTATAATTATAAAGATTGCACAGGAGGTAATTAAAGAGGAACAAAGCCTAATTAATTTCACAACTGTTTCACAACTCACAGGCAGATGTAACAAAACAATAAAATACAAATAAAATGTAGGTGTACCTACCTATAGTGTTCTTCAGCAATTAATTCATTGGCTCATTTGTACATTGTTCGCAATTTACAACTTATTGTTCAATTAATTATTTGTATCTATAAATTTATACAATATTGGGCTCTATAGGTTAGTTAGGTATTGTCCTAAGTGTAATTTGAATGAAAAATACTATAATTACTTAATTTAATTATAGCTCTAAAATGCTAGAGATAAATTTAATAAGCTATTTCATTTATAATTATTTCACGAGCATAAAGATGCCATTTCACTGATGAATGGACAAACTATAATTAACTTAATAAACTAATAGGTAATGAATGGGTTTGATTTCAGTCCAGACACTCCTGAGAACCTTTTGGAGTTGATATTGAATTAGGTATTTATTACATTCTCACTAACGGATTGAATTAATCGTGAAATTAATTGGTCATTAGTCGTTTGATTGTGTATTAAGTTGTTCGGTAAGTTCATGGTTCATTATTAAATCTGTCTTCTGCCAATTGGGCTTTAGGCTGTTATAGGTACAATAATAAAATTAAAGATAATGGGTGGATATATATTTGATACGAAAAGGAAATAATTTATCTGTTAAACACGAGAGTCATCCAGAAAGGAAAAAAAATAACAGGATACTTCTGAAAGTTAAATTGAGTTATCAATATTTGAATACTAACTTGTACTCAAACTCACCTTACTATTTTTTTGCGTACTTGAGACTCGAACCACAGACCTCCTGGTTACGAGTCCGCCGCCCTATCGAACTTGCTACTGAGGTCGGTGGAAATACTTCACAAATAAAACATATTAAACATAGGTAATCGCCTTACCACGTAGTATTACGAAATCGCCGCGCCACCGGCAACGCACCGTCGAAATCGAAGGATGCCTCTGTCATATTTAAAATGGACTTCCTCCGCCATCTCTGTCAGCCACTTCTTGACCTCTTGGGGTGTCCATTTTTTATAATGGGAAAATCATATTTCGTGTAAAAACTTCTTCTCTTTCTTCTTTCACTCTGCCTTTTCCCAAACTTTTTAAAAAAATTCATATTTGTGTTAATCACTTTCCTGATATCACAAGTACTCGCTATACTAAATCGTTGAAACCGTGACTTGAACCACCGACCTCCAAGTTACAAGTCCGCCGTTTTATCGATCAAGCTACTGAGGGCGGTTCCCAAACCTACTTCGGTTGGTTATTTGATTCAAAAATCGTTTTCTTCCATAATATATCGCGTCCTCTTTTAAACCAGTTTTTCCCTCTTAAGTCTTCCTCAACTTTATCGCTCCATAATGTCTAATGTCTTCAGGTGTTTCCCTCTTTCTAAACTTTCTTTTAACGCCAATTTCAAATCCTTCTAATGTCTTACTTCCATAGTTTTCACCTCACTCTACCAAATGTTCAATCATAAATTAATCAATTAATAAAATCTATTATTTGCCTTACCTGCTAATAGTTTTTTTCTCATTCTATAAATCCGAGGACGTCCACACAATCTAGATTAGATTACTGTGGCAATATTTGATAAAATATTAAATGGGCATATTTGCTGGATTAATTGATTAACGAAATAGTTTTACCTGTAGGTATTAGGGCGGCTAGGCACATGCTGAAATGAAAGGAATTGTTCTTGAACTGTTGGCGGATTCGACATGCATGACAACAATTAAGCGAGAGTTTATGTAAGGTGAACTGAAAATTGCGTAATTAAATAAGTTAGTATTCTTAAGATCCCAATAATGTCTTGGAATTCAGTCTTAATATTTAGGATATTTATAGTTCCTGTGCTGTTTTAAGAATATCTACTTTTAAGAAGAATAAATTAATTATTTTTTCAATAAAAATAGTGTTATTGACAATAAAAGCGAGATTCTCTCTTTGATAGGTGTGTATTTTGAATGTTATTAACATTTTGAATGTTAAAGGAGCGCTAACAATGACAACACTATTAGGTTACAGATTTCATCGATTTTACTTCCGAGAAATTTCTAATATTAGAAATCGGAAGTATTGTGTTCGTTTTTGTAAAAAAAAATATTTTTTTGCTCCGATTTCAATTTTTTTCATATTTCTGGACGTTTCATAACCTACTGAGTAAATTTGGTTTTGTGTCCGTCTGTCGTTCTGTCGGTCTGTCTGTCTGTCTGTCTGTCGGTCTGTTAAAACGATTCCTTGTAACGCGCAAATCTCGGAAACTACTCGACCGATTTTGATGAAATTTTGCACACATCTAGGAGACATTCTGTAGATGGTCCCATTATAAATTCATCGAATTCATACCAGCGGTTCTGGGTGATAGAGACCATGCGCCTGACCACTAACTTTTTACTTAAACGCTTATATCTCGTGAACGGTACACCCGATTTCGATGAAATTTTGTGAGAATATGCATATTATTGTTTGACATAGGTTATTTATATTTATTTTTTAATTAATTATCATTTGACTCGGATATTTAAGAAAATCCGAAATTTTGGACAAAAAAGTAAAAAAATAAGGACCACGACTTGCCGATACAGAATTTTTTGTGGAATTCAGATTGTAGAAAAAACAACATTCTACCATATAAAACAAATTTGAAGAAAATCGGTTGAGTCGTTTTGGAGATACAAGTAATTTTCTATAAAATCTCATAATTGGCACGTGTTTACAATGTGAAGCAATCACGAGGAAGTATTGTGTCCATAATTGGCAGTGTTTTTTTTATTCAAATGAATTGTACTTACCATTTTATCATTTCCACAGGCAACAAGAGATTGCCACAGGCAATAAGGGCCTTTAGTTAGGACTCTAGTATCATTTTCTTCTATATTTTTTATATATATATTTTTCATACTGTTTTTTTTTCTCTTAATTTTATACAGTAAATATTGTGTCCTCCCAATAAAGGTTAAAATAATAATAATGTATCGTGCGGTTTGCTCCTGATTTTCCCAGGTGACTGTCCGGGAGATACTGGTATCCTGCGTCTCTACAAGGAACTCGGATGTAAGGCGGTCAAGTCGGATGCTGAGAAGTGTCCCATTTCCTTCTCCTGCCGTGAGTAAATTTAAAATGTACCTACCTTATGAAAAGAGGGGAAAAAACAAGAAGAAGAAGAAGAAGAAGAAAAAAAACAAATTACACATTTCATAATACCTGGGTAGATTATGTATTTTATCCATAAACATGTTGATCATAAGCAATCCTAACGGATCTTCATGTAATATATACCTATCGTATAAGTAGATTCTTTAGAAAAAAATTGATTTCCCAGAGTCTTTTAGAGAAAAAAAAGCAAACTATGAACGTTCTTCATATTGAATGCTATTTACCTGTGTTATTATGCCACAATGTCGTTATCCGTCAAATAATATGTACTCACTTTTCCTCATGAGGTTCGAGTGGTCTTTGCCGGGAATCAAATCCGAGTCAACTGCGTGGAAGTACGCTACTCCACTGCTTTAAATGTTCAATATAAATTTACTTGTAAAACCAGCCTGGGTGGGTTGTGGACATGTGGACAAGTTTCTAGTGAATGCAGGGTAAAGCTACCATCTTGAATTAACCAGATATTAGCAATCTAGGGTCGAAGTCAAAGGTCACTAGGCACTGCCAATCTATCCATCACAGTTCGACCCAAAGGAAACTGAAGCCAGCCAGCGCTACGCCGCGCCGCGCTGTGACTGTATCAGTTCAAGTATTTTCGTGACGTATTTCATGATGAACTTTTCTTTTGTGTGTCATCATAATGGTTCGGATAATGTTGAATGTACTTACTCGGAAATTTCCATTTTTCTGTCGTGCTAGGTATTTTTCCGAATTAATTTTTTTTTTGTAATGTTTTTAATAAACGATAACATAATGTCTATCAGCTGTCAGTCTAACTTCATTGAATAAACTTTTCTCTGCTCCTTGCAAAGCAAATAATATTTCTGTTTTCTATAAATTAAATAAGGCTTTATAAACATGTCTTATAGTTTAATAAATATTTAATTTTTTTTTTTATTATAAATATCTTTGTCAAGTTCAAAAGTAAGATATGGAAACAAGATCAAAATCTCAGTGTCCTCGAGTGAAAACCGAATGGAAGACGCACTCTCTTGACCTGAAATCTACAGGCACAAAACTAACCCCTATACCTCGGGTTCCCGGGTTAAGCATCAGTAAGAGATTCCCAATCTCAGCCAAGGACCTCACAGCCAGGAAGAAACCTCTCAGTAAGGACGACGAGGACATAACCAATCAACTCCGGGAACTGCTGGGGATAAACAAAGAGTTGCTGAAACAGAACAAGGAGCTTCTGGACGGTATGAGGCGCCTGGAGCAGGAACTAGTGGCTACAAGGGAAGAGCTGTCCATGCTGAAGCAATCCGCTGTCATCCCCCCTCCATCGTCCAGCCCAACAAGTCCTGAGACCCCTGATCCTCTGGAGACCCGACTCCTGGTGTGTGGAGACAGGCGGGACAGTCTGGTGAAAACCCGTGGCGCCATGCCTCACCAATCCCTCCCTAAGTACGCTGTGGAATGGTACGTGTATCCCTGCCTGGCGATTGCTCTCAAAGATCTGCTGCGCTACGCCATGAAATACACCAGGGAGGAGATTGTCTCCGCCATGGCGGGCAGTGAAGACCTTACTAACCGAACACCAGAGCCCCCGGAGAAATATTGCAAGCTACTAGGTAAGGCCTGGGTACCAACCTCAACGTACCCATGAATGTTCCGTAACCATGCGCTGATGAAAGAAAAGCGGAAAGTGAAATTTATCTAATTTATCGCTCCAACAGACATGGCCATTCAACAAACATAGCTTTCTCGCTCCCAACTAAGTCCTTATAAAGGTTTTATTGATAAAAATATATTAAATTTCCAACACCTAAATATATATACTGGCATAGACGGATTTAATAACAGCATATTATTTATGTGAAGTAAAAATCATTAAAATATAGTTGCAATCAATTTGATTTATTCTTTTGTTTCAAGCGATGTACTTGATGTCTATTTATAAGGGTACAAAGGAAAAAGGAAAAACTACACTGAAGGAAAAACTTGTAACTTCAGATTGCCTGGGATTTTTTTATCGACATAACTTTCTGTCTCTCTGTCTCTTTCTCTCTTCTGATAGAGACAATATACCGGGTATCATAAACACCTGGCCTATTTACTTTAAAAAACAATGCCTGATTCATAATCATTTTTACAAACAATAATTAGAAGAAACAAAAATAATCCACCATCAACCTGTATTAACATTATAAAAATATTGTACTGTGTCTTTGGCAAACATCGAAAGGATGTCAGTTGGTAAATATATTTTACTTTATTATTAAAAGAGTGTGCATTTTCTTTTCCCCAGCATCCGCAATCCAGACACCCTCCAAGACGTGCTCAGTAAAGGGCAAAACCTACACGAGTGGGGAGAAGATTCCTACCAGCAAGGGATCTTGTGTGGCCGAGTGCCGCTGTACTGAGGCATGGCCCAACATGGACAGGTGAGGGCTTGATAAATATAAGTATACTAGCGGGTTACACCCGCCGCTTCGCCAGCCCATCAAACACACACAACGCACACACACACAACCACACACACACACACACCCAAACACACACCCACACCCACACACACACGCGCACAATCACACACCACACACAATCACACACTACACACACACACACACTACACACACACAACACACACACACCACACACACACACACACCACACACACACACACATCACACACACACCCACACACACACACGCACACACACTCCTCACGCAGCAATACTTAGCCGAACCATTTTCGCGTTGCGACTTAGCCGAACTTAAGAAAAGTTTGTCCGATTTGAATAAGGTTTATATCAATTGCTAGCAATTTTAATTTAAGAGATACACACTTCTCGGTTTTTTTTACAATTCTCAACCATTTCGAAAATAATTGAAAAATTCTAACGTTCTGCTAATTCCCGAGCGCGAAGCGACCAGTGCCGGTCTCTAAAATTTCCTCATTCAGCAATACTTAGCCGAACCATTTTCGCGTTTGATACTTAGTAGAACACGCAAATGAAAAAATAGTACTTAACCGAACATTAACGATTTTTGAGCCAGCGTTGAAGGCACCGGTTCTTGTAGGATCACCGAAGTTGAGCAACGTACATCTTCGTGATGCTGGTATTCCGGCCCAACTAAGGCTGGGTGAGGTTTATGTGGATAGCCGGTTTTTTTAGTTTCCTGTGAAAAGAGGGTAACACCCCCGTCGTCATATGACCATGCAGTTAAAAGTGGGGTTTAACGTCGCTTTTAAAAAAATAAATAATTGAAAAGTATATTATTGTCTTAACATAGCTTTGCTCGGGCAGGAAAATGAAATGATTAAATCAAGGCATTATCTACTTAATGGAACGAAACTTTACGTGTGATAAGTTTGGTCAGATGAGTCAGGTCCTACTATTACTTCCTAACTTTTCTAATATAATTATAATAGGAATGAAACATAAAAGTTCTCAGGAAATTATTATACACAACTCTTGGTAAAACAAAATAATAATCATCGAAATAATTTGAAGATAAAAAAAAAACACTGCCAATTATGGACACAATACTTCCTCGTGATTATTTCACATTATACATATACACGTAGGAAATTTTAATCAAAATCCATTGAGTAGTTTCCGAGATTTGCGCGTTACAAGGAATATTTTTAATAGACCGACAGACGGACACAAAACCAAACTTGCTCAGAGCAAAAAAATGTTTTTTTTTTTTACAGAAACGAACACAATACTAATATTTCTAATATTAGAAATATTAGTTTCTAATATTAGAAATTTCTCGGAAGTAATACACTGTCAATAAATTATTAACACAATACTTCCTCGTGATTGGTTTACATTGTATACACGTGGCAATTTTTAGATTTTATACTTAAGCTCAGTGGTTAAGCACTCGCTTCCTATGCGGAAGGTCCCGGGTTCGAACCCCCGCGCCGACAAAAATTTGGTTACAGTTGTTTGTAGGGAATACCTTTCGGTGCGCTCGTGTTGACTCAGCACCTAAATGGTAAGTATTGTGTCACTTCTCGCCCATCAGAGTGGAGGCATACTACGGGATGGGCAGGCTACACAGACCACAAGCTTCTACAGTAGCCCCTGTTTATAGCTACGAAATAAAAAAGGCTGTTAAACACTCATCTTTAAAAAATAAAATAAAACTCCATTGTATTTCTTGTACAGTGCACTGGTAGTCAAGTGGTTAAAGCGCTAGTCTGGTGATCTAGGTAGTGTAGGGATCCGTTGGTTCGAATCCCACCCAGTGCATGAATTTTTCCTCATTTATTTGAGTTTGTAACCACAAAATAATAAGACTCTGAGGGTTAAGGTGGTAGAAAATGCTTTGAGTATTAACCTCGCCTGGTGGTTATTATATCTATTACTAGCGGGCTGTCGCCCGCTTTGCGGGCCGAAGCATGGCCCGCTAGAAGCAAAAAATCCTTTTTCGCCAATGGCAGGTGTTGTAGTGGGAATTTCGAAAAATTCCGTCTTATTGCACATCTAGACTATAAGACAAAGCTACCTACCAAATTTCAGCTTCCTAGGACTTACCAGTTCGGAGAAACAGTGATGAATCAGTGAGTAAGTGAGTCAGTCAGTGAGTGAAACTCTCTTATATAAGTATAGATATCTTACCTTCCAATATAGAGTGTTATTATATCTAAAACCGCTTAACCGATTTTCTTCAAATTTTATATGTTATATATTATGGTAGAATACCGTTTTTCCTACAAACCCAACTTTACAAAAAATTGTGTATCGGCAAGTCATAGACGTTATTTTTGCACTTTTTTGTAAAAAAAATTGGATTTCCTAAATATCAAAGCTTATGATTTAGCTATAAATGCACAATGAGAACGCTAACTCCCAGCATATACAATATACATACATAATTTCGTGACAATTGGGTGTATTGTTTAACATAGTGGTCAGACACATGGTCTGTATCACCAACAAGTGATAGTGCGAAGTTAATGAATTTAAAATGGGACCACCTACAATACGTCTCCTATACCTATATGTGTAAAAAAATTCGTCAAAATCTCGAAAGGAATAAGAAGTTGTAAAGTCGGCAAACTGTACAATATAAATAATTACCTCCATTCTCCCTTTGTTTTTATTTCTAACGGTCTGAATTTAGTGAAACACAATCTTTTTTTATTTATATGAGTTGCATTTGTACTTTGCCTTTGGAACGTGGTAGGTATCCCCTTTTAGAAGGCCATTAAATACAAGAGATCTGCACTTTTAAACCTAAACAAAATTTGATCCTTTATTATGTGTTAACTACTATGACCTCCCCACAGACCCTCCACAGAAGAAGGGAAAATACTGCTATATACCTATACATGAATATTAGTCATTTGGTTCTGAGTTCGAGATTGTTGAATGCTATAACAATTCATAAAGCAATAGGCAATGTTTTATGATCAGATCCGTTTAATAGAAAGAGAATAAAATGCACTGCCAATTATGGACACAATACTTCCTCGTGAATGGCATTCAAATTTTTCTACTTTTATTATCGCTAGAATCAGAGATTTTTTTACTGAATCACTTGTATTTACAAATGTCCCAAGGGTTGGGTGGAAGAGATTGCCACAGGCAATATATGACCCCGCCCCTTAAGTAGGACATTAACTTCATTCTTTTTTTTTTTGTTCTTGTATCTTTGCTCAATCTTTTTGTTTTTCTTTATAATTTCATTGTATTTTACTGTATATATATTTGTTCTATCTAATTAAACTTACTATAATATTTATAATGTTCTCAACCGATTCTCTTCAAATTTATTTATATGGCAAGCGACCACAACGGAGTCCCGATAGTAGTATATGCACAAATGGGTCAAGAATGGCCTGGGTTATCAAAAAGTATGCATGCGATTTCAAAAAAATCAACGATATTAGGCAGATCTTGCGAAACGTTATCCCAAATTGGCATAAAAACATCAACAGATTATTTCATTCCGTCCATTTCTTATCAAAAATGTCTATTTTGGGCTACCTCGAGCTTTCAAAGGTCTGAAATCCTGGCAAAAATGCAAGCATCAAAAATCTGTGTTAGCCCATGCTTATATATATTTTTTTTTTTTTTGACACGTATATTTTTGACTATTTTTCTCTAAAATTTAGTTTAAAATATCTAAAATTGCATACTTGATGATAATTGAAGGCAAAATGCAAATATGATAAAATACCCCTTCAACTTTGGCTGAGTATGCAAACAAATGGTTCCAAATGCTTTGCAAGGCTTTATTCACCACTGGCTATCTTCAGTTGAAATTTGAAAAAAATCCTTAAAGAAGAGGTTATATGTCGACATGTTTTGCTTAAGATTTGACTCGATCTGAGATTTTGGATGTTTTCAGAAATCGAATGAACTTATCTTTCGAACCGTACGTCCGATTTGAATGAACTAAAGTGTTATCGATGGATCTAGTGGATTGTAAGATACGCTGTTCTCGTTCATTTTCTGTCATTTTACATAAAGGGTTACTTTTTAACGGAAAACACTTTTGACGCACAACTGGGTTAAAAATGGCCTGGGTTATCAAAAAGTATGCATGCGATTTCAAAAAAATCAACGATATTAGGCAGATCTTGCGAAACATTATCCCAAATTGGCATAAAAACATCAACATATTATTTCATTCTGTCCATTTCTCATCAAAAATGTCTATTTTGGCCTACCTCGAACTTTCAAAGGTGTGAAAACCTGGCAAAAATGCAAGCATCAAAAATCTGTGTTAGCCCATGTTTAATAGTTAGTTGAGATCTATTGAAATCAACTTTTGTTTTTCAAAAAACCCTTCAATATCCAAGTTATGCAATCATTTTGAAGGAGCCTTTGTGGCTTTCCTGTTGGCGGTAAGGAAATTTTTTGGGAACCAAAAACGTATATTTTTGACTACTTCTCTCTAAAATTTAGTTTAAAATACCTAAAATTACATACTTGATGAAAATTGAAGGCAAAATGTCAAATATGATAAAATACCCCTTCAACTTTCGCTGAGTATGCAAACAAGTGGTTCCACATGCTTGGTAAGGCTTTATTCACCACTGCCTATCTTCAGTTCAAATTTGAAAGAAATCTTTAAAGAAGAGGTTATATGTTGACATGTTTTCCTTAAGATTTGACTCGATCTGAGATTTTTGATGTTTTCAGAAATCGAATGAACTTATCTTTCGAACCGTACGTCCGATTTGAATGAACTAAAGTGCTATCGATAGATCTAGTGGATTGTAAGATAGGCTGTTCTCGTTCATTTTCTGTCATTTTACATAAAGGGTTACTTTTTAACGGAAAACACTTTTGACGCACAACTGGGTTAAGAATGGCCTGGGTTATCAAAAAGTATGCATGTGATTTCAAAAAAATTAACAATATTAGGCAGATCTTGCGAAACATTATCCCAAATTGGCATAAAAATATCAACATATTAATTCATTCTGTCCATTTCTTATCAAAAATGTCTATTTTGGGCCTACCTCGAACTTTCAAAGGTCTGAAAACCTGGCAAAAATGCAAGCATCAAATCTGTGTTAGTCCATGCTTAATCGTTAGTTGAGAGCTATTGAAATCAACGTTTGTTTTTCAAAAACGCCTTCATATTATCATGTTATGCAATCATTTTGAAGGAGCCTTTGTGGCTTTCCTGTTGGCGGTACGTAAATTTTTTGGGAACCAAAAACGTATATTTTTGACTATTTCTTTCTAAAATTTAGTTTAAAATACCTAAAATTGCATACATGATGAGCATTGAAGGCAAAATGTCAAATATGATCAAATACCCCTTCAACTTTCGCTGAGTATGCAAACAAATGGTTCCAAATGCTTGGTAAGGCTTTATTCACCACTGCCTATCTTCAGTTCAAATTTGAAAGAAATCCTTAAAAAAGAGGTTATATGTCGACATGTTTTGCTTATGATTTGACTCGATCTGAGATTTTGGATGTTTTCAGAAATCGAATGAACTTATCTTTCGAACCGTATGTCCGATTTGAATGAACTAAAGTGCTATCGATAGATCTAGTGGATTTTAAGATAAGCTGTTCTAGTTCATTTTCTGTCATTTTACATAAAGGGTTACTTTTTAAAGGAAAACACTTTTGACGCACAACTGGGTTAAGAATGGCCTGTTTTATCAAAAAGTATGCATGCGATTTAAAAAAAATCAACGATATTAGGCAGATCTTGCGAAACTTAATCCCAAATTGCCATAAAAACATCAACATATTATTTCATTCTGTCCATTTCTCATCAAAAATGTCTATTTTGGCCTACCTCGAACTTTCAAAGGTGTGAAAACCTGGCAAAAATGCAAGCATCAAATCTGTGTTAGTCCATGCATAATCGTTAGTTGAGAGCTATTGAAATCAACCTTTGTTTTTTAAAAACGCCTTCATATTATCATGTTATGCAATCATTTTGAAGGAGCCTTTGTGGCTTTCCTGTTGGCGGTACGGAAATTTTTTGGGAACCAAAAACGTATATTTTTGACTACGTTTGCGAAACGTAGTCAAAAGGCAGATCTTGCGAAACGTTATCCCAAATTGGCATAAAAACATCAACATTTATTTTTTGAAATCGCATGCATAGTTTTTGATAACCCAGGCCATTCTTAACCCAGTTGGGTCTCAAAAGTGTTTTCCGTTAAAAAGTAAGCCTTTATGTAAAATGACAGAAAATGAACTAGAACAGCTTATCTTAAAATCCACTAGATCTATCGATAGCACTTTAGTTCATTAAAATCGGACGTACGGTTCGAAAGATAAGTTCATTCGATTTCTGAAAACATCCAAAAAATCAGATCGAGTCAAATCCTAAGCAAAACATGTCGACATATATAACCTCTTCTTTAAGGATTTTTTTCAAATTTGAACTGAAGATAGCCAGTGGTGAATAAAGCCTTACCAAGCATTTGGAACCACTTGTTTGCATATTCAGCGAAAGTTGAAGGGGTATTTTATCATATTTGCATTTTCCATTCAATTCTCATTAAGTATGCAATTTTAGGTATTTTAAACTAAATTTTAGAAAGAAATAGTCAAAAATATACGTTTTTGGTTCCCAAAAAATTTACGTACCGCCAACAGGAAAGCCACAAAGGCTCCTTCAAAATGATTGCATAACATGATAATATGAAGGCGTTTTTGAAAAAGAAACGTTGATTTCAAAAGCTCTCAACTAACGATTAAGCATGGACTAACACAGATTTTTGATGCTTGCATTTTTGCCAGGTTTTCAGACCTTTGAAAGTTCGAGGTAGGCCCAAATAGATATTTTTGATAAGAAATGGACAGAATGAAATAACATGTTGATGTTTTTATGCCAATTTTGGATAAAGTTTCGCAAGATCTGCCTAATATCGTTGATTTTTTTTTAAATCGCATGCATACTTTTTGATAAACCAGGCCATTCTTAACCCAGTTGTGCGTCAAAAGTGTTTTCCGTTAAAAAGTAACCCTTTATGTAAAATGACAGAAAATGAACGAGTACAGTTTATCTTAAAATCCACTAGATCTATCGATAGCACTTTAGTTCATTAAAATCGGACGTACGGTTCGAAAGATAAGTTCATTCGATTTCTGAAAACATCCAAAATCTCAGATCGAGTCAAATCCTAAGCAAAACATGTCGACATAATCTCTTTTTTAAGGATTTCTTTCAAATTTGAACTGAAGATAGGCAGTGGTGAATAAAGCCTTACCAAGCATTTGGAACCACTTGTTTGCATACTCAGCGAAATTTGAAGGGGTATTTTATTATATTTGACATTTTGCCTTCAATGCTCATCAAGTATGCAATTTTAGGTATTTTAAACTTAAATTTTTTCTACATACATTTTTAAATTTAATTTTTCTCATTGTAAAAAATAGTATTTAGCTGTACAATACACCCGTCAAAAGTAAAAATAGTATTTAATAGTACAATACACCCGTCAAAAGTAAAAATAGTATTTAGCTGTACAATACACCCGTCAAAAGTAAAATTAGTATTTAGTAGTACAATACACCCGTCAAAAGTAAAAATAGTATTTAGCTGTACAATACACCCGTCAAAAGTAAAAATAGTATTTAGTAGTACAATACACCCGTCAAAAGTAAAAATAGTATTTAGTAGTACAATACACCCGTCAAAAGTAAAAATAGTATTTAGTAGTACAATACACCCGTCAAAAGCAAAATAGTATTTAACTGTACAATACACCCGTCAAAAATAAAAATAGTATTCAGTAGTATAATACACCCGTTAAAAGTAAAAATAGTAACTATGTACGAGTACTTGGTACCGCTCTTGGGCATAATATTATAATATGGTAGTCACTTTTAACTTGCAGCAATAGAATCATACACGTGAAAAAAGATTTATCATTCGTCTGGCAGGTTTCAAATTATTCAAACTAAATAAATGTGGATATGTGGAATCGCTCCTGTATTCTACATATCCAGTCTACATATCCAGGTATTCCGCTTGGGCTGTGTTTCATCTAAACAAATTTCTCTTCCATTCATTCCACTTTTCAGGTAAAAGAGGTAGCTAAATTATATTAAGAACAATCAATGCAAAAATTCAAGCTCACGATTAGCTCGGTGGCTAAGCACTCGTACAAAAGGTCCGCGGGTTCGATCGCTGGAGCCGACAAAAAATTGTATTCTAAATTTGGTTATAGTTGATTGTGAGGGATACCATCCGGTGCTCTCGTGATGACCCAGCACCTAAATGGGTAGTAATGAGTCACTTCTCGCCCATTAATACAAACCACAAAGGTCTATAGTAGCTCCTGTTTCATGGCTAAGAAATAGAAAAAGTCCTTGAAACAATCACCTTTTTTAAAAAAAAAAAAAAAAAAACAAAACAAAATCAAAATTTATGATCACGGATCGTTCCACTAAATCTACAATCGTTCCACGGATCGTAGATTTAGTGAGCACTCGCTGAGTGTATAATTATGTTCAACTTGTAGAGGTTATTGTAAAGCCTTATTATTCCTCAAATCCTCATACTTATACGAGAATTCTATTTGAATTACTTTCCAGCTGCAGAGGTAAAGAAAGTAGATTTACTGGAAATTTTCCAATACCCATAATAAATGTAAATTATAAATTATATTACAGGATTAAACAGATACAAAATTACACTTAAAGAGTATCTTGGACTTCCAGAGGTCGGGACGAGCAGTTGAAACAAAAAAAAATTAACGAAGTTTAAAAAAAAAAAAAAAAAAAAAAAAACCGTAGCTTCGATACTGATTTTTGGTTCGTCTAATTATTGCTGCGTAAGAATATACGTAAAAGAAAAATCAATATTTAGACGAACATCAATTTTATTGGGTTTTTTTGTAAAATGAGAAAGACTATCCCATATTTATTTTTCAAATTATTAATACAATTTTT
This sequence comes from Bactericera cockerelli, assembly GCA_024516035.1. Lineage (NCBI taxonomy): Eukaryota > Metazoa > Arthropoda > Insecta > Hemiptera > Triozidae > Bactericera > Bactericera cockerelli. The sequence continues at coordinate 11,612,645 of CM044957.1, forward strand.
TCAACTCATTCTCTATGCGCCAATACCACTCAGAAAACTTAAAAAGTTATATTTTCAATGAAAATGGAAAAAAGAATTAGCCGAACCTCTGATGGTTCGGCTAAGTATTGGATATTTGTGTAAAGTTCGGCTAAGTATTAATTTTTCTTTTACGCGTTCGGCTAATTATTAATCCGTAAACACACACCACACACACACACACACACACACACACACACCACACCACACACATACCACTCACACACACCACACACACACACCACACACACACCACACACACACCACACACACACACACACCACACACACACCACACACACACACCCACACACACAAAATGTCATTTAGGTTTGAAAAAAAACCTGAATATTTTTTGTCGCCCATCTATTTTCTGGTCTTCCCCGGCGTAGCTCAAGAATGGCTCATCAGAATTTCTCGATCAATATGTCAAATGAAAGCCTAAACCCTTGCCTAAAACTTTTTTGCTTTGAGTTGATAGGTTGTCACTTCAAATTTCGAGAAAAAATGTCATTTAGGTCAAAAAACGTGAATGTTTTACATGTTACCCATCCATTTTTTTACCTTACCCGACGTAGCTCAAGAACGGCTCATCAGAAATTCGCGATCGATATGTCAATTGAAAGCTCAAACCCTTGCCTAAAACTTTTTCGCTTTGAGTTGATAGGTCGTCACTTCAAATTTCGAGAAAAAATGTCATTTAGGTCAAAAAACGTGAATATTTTACATGTTACCCATCCATTTTTTTACCTTACCCGACGTAGCTCAAGAACGGCTCATCAGAAATTCGCGATCGATATGTCAATTGAAAGCTCAAACCCTTGACTAAAACTTTCTCGCTTTGAGTTGATAGGTCGTCGCGACAAATTTCGAGAAAAAATGTGATTTTTGTCAAAAAACGTGAATTATTTTTGCGTCACCCATCCATTTTTATCCTTACTCATTGTAGCTTAACCTCAGGGAGATATAATCTAGCCTAGAAGAATTTCCTGATCCAAGCGGACCTATGTGCAAAATTTCAGGTTTCTCGGTCAAACGGTGTGGATTTGTATAAAGAACATACATACATACACACATACAGACAGCTTTCTTTTATAGATATAGATTTTATTTATAACTATATTTTATTTAGAGTGCTTTACAAAAGTTAGCCAGCACCCAATTACATAGTATAAACTATATGAATTGCACCATACAAAGGAAGCATCTCTCGCCTTGCACTCTTACTTTAGAACAGATAAGGTATTTTGTCAGGCCAAAAGACATTCAATAACACAAATCATTGCCGCCCTTAACATGTTTGGCGTTAAGAAAGGTAACCAGTCTTGAAATGTATAATTAGTAGTGCCATTACCAATCAACTTTAACCATAAGGAAGAGTTGTCAACAATGTCGGTCCCAAGTAGGTTTGGGAAAAGGTACAGTGAAAGAAGAAGAAAAGAAGCATCCAGATTTCAGATAATTCCATTAATAGATCAGAGGGTACATTGCTCTCTCTTACCCTTATTTGTTTCAAATTTTGGATTTGTAAATATTATGTCTCTTTTTTTGTATAGCACTTTCTTCACACCTCGGTCGAGGTGTTTGATATCAGACAGACTGAGAAAAAGACTGAGAAAAAAGTCCAGATATTTCAGCTCTTCTGACAAGGTGAAGACGCCTGAACGGTCCGGACGACAAATCAATTTCAACTCTATAGCTTAAACCGTCCAAGAGTTATAACTTGTCACAAACGGCGTATAGTGAGCGAAACTTTTGTCAGTCTAATAGTGTGTGTGCTTATTTTTTTTAATTACTCTAAAAATATTACATAAATTAGGTATTACATCATGCTACATGATATTTTGTTTATTTCAGATCAAGCATCGTATGCGCACACATAGACTGCCCGGAATTCCTGGGTGAACCTATAATGGACGGTTGTGTCCGTCAGTATTCCCTGGATGCGTGCTGTTCTGTTGGTGTCAAATGCCCAAGTAAGTTCTTAGGAGTCAATTTCATACAGGCAATAACCCCGCCCTTTAGGTAGAACAATAACTTCATTCTCTTTTTTTTTTCTTGAATATTTGCTTACTTACTCTTTTTGTTTTTCTTTATATTTCATTGTATTCTACTGTATATATTTTTTGTTCTACCTAATAAAGCTTTCTATAATAATAATATAATAATACCCCGAAATATATCAGACAAGCGGGCTGTCGCCCGCTTTGCGGGCCGAGGCATGGCCGTGAAAGCAAAAAATCCTTTTTCGCCAATGGCAGGTGTTGTAGTAGGAATTTCGAAAAATCCCGTCTTATTGCACATCTAGAATATAAGACAAAGCTACCTACCAAATTTCAGCTTCCTAGGACTTACGGTTTGGGCTGTAGAACGATGATCAGTCAGTGGTCAGTCAGTGACTTTGACATTTATATATTAAGATTTTCGGTCATGACATTTTCAAAGACTTCTTCTAACTCTTTCTGAACTGGGAGGGTTGCTAACATGGAGATTGCATTGGAAGAAACAATCTTTGACGAAGATACCATCCAGCTGTAATGGAGAAAAAAAGAACATAAATAAATATCCATTTTTAGGTTTGGCCTAAGAGAACAACTCACCAATGGGTAAGTACTTACTCGTAAATTTTGAAAACACTGAACTATACATTTCTGTAAATCATGTTTTATACATTTCTGTAAATCATGTTTTATACATTTCTGTAAATACATTTCTGTAAATCATGTTTTATACATTTCTGTAAATACATTTCTGTAAATCATGTTTTAAACATTTCTGTACATGTTAAACAAACAATAAAATCTAAAATCTAAATTCTCAAACTATTCCACTCTCAGGTGTGGCCCAAGAGGACGGCAAGTCCCAGAACGCCACGCCCACCGCGGCCGTAGTGGCCCCCGTGTCCTCCTTCATGTGTAACGTGTCGGGGGTGTTGTACCCTGAGGGCTCGGTCTTCTACCCGGACGCCCCCGCCTGCACCCACTGCATATGCACCAAGGACTTCACAGGTAATCTATTATTCACGTGGTTCCGGTTGACATTTCCCATGTGAAGATTCATAGTCGGAAAGGTTTTAGTTGGTAGGAGTCCAACATTATCTGGCGAGCTTCGGTGATGGGTTTGCAGGGTTGAGTTTTTCATCTCTGTATATCTGTCGGAGAAATTCCCATTTATCCATGAGGATTTTCTTCGCCGTCTAATGACATTTACATGCTGATTTATATGAAAATCATCAATTCTTCTTCCTAAAATTTATCATATTAGAAATCGGAAGTATTGTGTTCGTTTTTGTAAAAAATAATAATATTTTTTGCTCCGTTTTCAATTTTTTTTGTCTGGACGTTTTATTATTTTTCTTTTTTCCTTACTGAATTAATTTATCAAATATACCCAATACCCATAGGTATACCTAAATCCCAAAAACTATAGCACCAGATTTTGATTTCTGTTTGTTTATGCTCTCTTTTCATGAAGGATCAACCACCGGGCCTTACTGCAGAGAGATCTCGTGTGATATCGAGCTCCACTACGCCAGTGATCTTCAAGAGGGGTGCACTCCTGTCTACTTTGGGGATGACGGCTGCTGCCCCATTCAGTTTAGATGCCGTGAGTAAACAGACAATTTAGTCTAGGAGCCAAATTGTGAAACAGAATAACAATAGTATTATCGGCTTATTTATACTGCCCGATTAAGACTATTAAGTCCCATTATTCAAACAGTAAGCCCAAGATTTATTATGTGGTAGGGGCCAAATTACGAAACAGGATTATAATAATATAATATCCCCTTATTTATACTGCCCGATTCAGACTATTAAGTCCATTATTCCAGCAGTAAGCCCAAGACTTATTATGTGCTAGGGGCCAAATTATGAAACAGAACTATAATAATATAATAATAATATCCCCTTATATATACTGCCCGATTCAGACTATTAAGTCCCATTATTCCAGCAGTAAGCCCAAGACGTATTTTCATGTTTTAAAAATCCCAAATGGTAGGATAACATCATGTCCCGGCTGGGTTTCGAACCCGCGACCTGTGGATTAACAGATCGCCGCCTTTACCACTGAGCTATCGGGACAGACTTTTATAGTTTTATAGTTAAGATAAGTTGGACACACCCTCAGTATAGCTATAGAGTAATACTGATCCCCAAATCTATCTTTCTACTGTTCAATTCCGTTATAATAATAAATTATCTTTATTTATTGTACGTATATTCGGAATTCAACAGTACAAAGATAGATTGCATTATCTGAACGGAATTTATTTGACGATTGTAAGGGAGTTTTGGGGTTCGAGAAAGCTTTCTCTTCTCTTCCATTGCAGAAATAGAAATAGGTAGGTAAAACAAAATGAGCTGAGGATAATCTAGCTGCCATGTCGTGTGCTATCTTCACGCACCTACTGAGCTGACATTAGAAACAGTTGTGCAACTCTTTGGTTTAGGTAGAATATTTAATTTCTTTAATTTTGCTTCTTTCAGCCTCTATTGATGACACGGTCGTAAAATCAACCAAAGATGCGGGGAAAAGTAAGTCTTGCAAATTAATATTTTTAAGAAGAAGAAAAAAAAATGAGAAGGATGTATTTCTTATCCATTTTTAGATACAAAAGCTAGGTCATAAATCCTCGGGGTTTGACGACAGGCAATAGGTATTTTATCAGTTCAATTCATAGAGCAGGTATAATCAATTATTTTAAATGCCAATGAACCGAATGATCTATATAAAAGTCACTGTCTTGGTAGAATCGTGCATTTGAAATGAAAATGTTAATTTTGGCAACTCTTTACAGTTTACAGTAAAAGATCGTCTTGCTTGATTTTAATGTCAATATTTTGATGACACTGAACTTTTCAAATTTCAGACCTGGAAGGCAAGGAGGGTCAGTGCACGTTTGGCAACCTCACGTTGAGTCTGGGAGACAGACTGTCGCCGGCAGAGTATGAAGAGTGTGTGGACTGCTCCTGCCAGATCCCCCCTTACGTCTCCTGCACCAAACTTCCCAACTGTTAGAACATCTCGTCTCGAGCACCAAACTTCCCAACTGTTAGAACATCTCGTCTCGAGCACCAAACTTCCCAACTGTTAGAACATCTCGTCTCGTGCACCAAACTTCCCAACTGTTAGAACATCTCATTTCGTGTTCCAAACTTCCTAACTGTTAGAACATCTCGTCTCGAGCACCAAACTTCCCAACTGTTAGAACATCTCGTCTCGAGCACCAAACTTCCCAACTGTTAGAACATCTCGTCTCGAGCACCAAACTTCTCAACTGTTAGAACATCTCGTCTCGAGCACCAAACTTCCCAACTGTTAGAACATCTCGTCTCGAGCACCAAACTTCCCAACTGTTAGAACATCTCGTCTCGAGCACCAAACTTCCCAACTGTTAGAACATCTCGTCTCGAGCACCAAACTTCCCAACTGTTAGAACATCTCGTCTCGAGCACTAAACTTCCCAATTGTTAGAACATCTCGTCTCGAGCACCAAACTTCTCAACTGTTAGAACATCTCGTCTCGAGCACCAAACTTCCCAACTGTTAGAACATCTCGTCTCGAGCACCAAACTTCCCAACTGTTAGAACATCTCGTCTCGAGCCAAACTTCCCAACTGTTAGAACATCTCGTCGTTGTGATGGTATCTCGTCTCGAGCACCAAACTTCCCAACTGTTAGAACATCTCGTCGTTGTCATGGTATCAACCAAATCAGCAAAGAAGGTCTTCCGAGTCAAGCCTGTTGACGATTCCTGAACTTTAAAAATCACGTTTCAACAAAAGTGCATTCTAGTTTATGTAAAAACGTGATTTTTATCAGTTCAGAAGAAAAGGTTTACCCACTGAAAGTACCTAAACCTACTTTCAGTTCTTTCTTTGTACATTTTTCTAACTGTTAAGATCTGTTGTTATAGAAAATTTGCAAGCAGAAAATTTATAAATCTACTCTTTAAAATTAATTACCTATGTTCTTAAAAAACACATGTTCAATGTTCATACAGGTATGTTTCTATTGGCTTGGGTCTGATTCGTTTTATCTAGGTACCTATGGGGTGGACTACCTACATAGGTACATTTCAAATTTCATCGCCCTAGATTTGAAGTTCTTTTTCTCTTTTTTTTAAAATACACTTGAAATTCTGCCATCTTGCTGGATGGTTTGATAACTTAGGTATTATGTAAATCCCCACGCACTCATAGTTTACCTATGTGTACATAGTATATTATAGTTATTTCTAGACATTTTATTTTGTTTTTATTGTTGTTGTGGTTGCAGAGTTGCCAAATGTGATCCTAAATCGTGGAGTCCGTTAGTAAAGATGACCATCGTAATTCATATACCTATGGTAAAGAAGAAAAAAATTGAGAGACTGTTGAATTTCAAATACAACACTCAAATTACTATTAATAAAATAAATATAATATTGTTATTTATCTCAATATAATATAGGAGTTTAAATATTTAATTCCATTTATCACAAGGAACATTTAAAATTAAAGCATTTGTACGTTATCGATAGGTTTAAATTTAATATAAGTGCGCCCCAATAATAGGTATAGTATAGTGAGAGGTTGTAGTTGATTTTTTTTAGTAAATTATTACATTAGTACCTACAATATCTTACAGCAGGGCCGATCAAAGGGTAGGTTAACTGAGGAAAAATGGCCTGGGACAGGGTACCGTTGAGGAGCCCAAGAGGGGAAAATTTGGGGGCCCAGAATAGTAGCCAGCCTTGGGGCCCTACTGTACACGGCCCTCCTCAATAAATAAGTAATGTATCTAATAGTAAATTAGAAGGGCAGTAAATAAAAATGGTAGTACGTGTAAATATTTATGTAAAGTTGGAACAAGTGTTAATCCGGAAGCGCTTGTACATTTCTAATATTATTAATGGTGGTTCTGTGAATTGTTGACTTCATTCAGATTCATTAATCTAAATAAATACCAAACATCTAGACTGCAAGACCTTTTATTCAAAACCTGACAAGATGGGTTCTGAAAATGACAATATTAATCGGCCCCTTTCTGGTCCGTCAGGTTGATCTATAGAGATTTTTTAGAAATCTTACTAAACAATCTAAACATGCCTTTTAAGTTTCATAAATATTGAAGCATCCAGTAAGGAGTTATCGCATTCAATTTAAAATAATAATAATAAAAAACAGGCAAAATTTAATGGAAATGGGCGAATGTTATCGTAGGCAAATATCTCGAAAACATTACCAGTTATATCATTAACTATACCCCAGTGCTATCATATACCCCTCAGACTTTTAGTATAGTTTGAAACTTTTCATTTGATGAATGTATGTATTTATATTTGCACATTTTAATCATTCGTAGGTATTAAATCCAATAAACGAGAGACTGACTGTGTTTGAACTGCTAGCAAAAGTGGACTTTCTAGTCCTACGACGGAGTTAAAAATACGAATAAGACTTGACTTGGTCAAGAGGTCGTGAAAAGAGCCGGCGCCTCAGAGAAGGAAACTGCTCCGCAGATATGCCCCCGCCCCCATCCTCCGATCCGCCCCTGGTTTTAATGTCGATGTTTGCTATCGGCCATTTGGTGCGGACTATCATCTCCAGGACATCCCTCACCTCCTCCGGATCCTGTGTGATCCTGCCTGTGGTTCCTGAAGGATGGATGAATCAAAATTAGTATCCAACAAACTCATCCCACCGTGCGTCGAACAAGATAGGAGTATAACGTGTGGCACTGAAATACAGTGGATACAAGAAAACTTAAGGAACCGGAAAAAAATGTCTTATGGATATTCAAGGATATAATAGGTTTCTCTTATTAGGCGTTTATTTTCCCTTATACCTACTAGAGAGGTAAACTGGACCAAGAAATTGTTCTCTTATATAGAGGTTTCTTTTATATCTAGGTTCGACTGTACTAGCTTTTCCCCCTTGACTGCTGGAGTAAAGGAACTTTTCAGTCTTACCTCGGCAATATAAACAAGGTATATTCTATTCTATTTTAATATACAGCAGACGTTAACCACCGACATCAACTTTTCACACAACCATTAATGATAATATCGCCTAATTCATGCTGCCCCAGTACATAGGGTGTCCTAGGGATATTGATTTGCATTATTCCAGTAGTAAGTCCAAAAGTCCCAAGACGTTATGATGTGTTCAAAATCCCAAATGAGGGGATAACTGGTTATGTCCCTGATGGATTTCGAACCCACAACCTCTGGATTACCAGACCGACTGGATTGCCTTGACCAATGAGCTAATGTATTGTGTCACATTTAGTGAGAAACCGACCTCAGTAGCTTGATCGATAAAGCGGCGGACTTGTAACCTGGAGGTCGGTGGTTCAAGTCCCGGTTTCAGCGTGGATTTAGTCAAGCGAGTTTGAGTAGTTCTGATATTATGAAAGTGATTAACACAAATATGAGAACATTTCGTGAGAAACATCTGAAACTTACTGATCTGCACGGTTTTCATCTCCTCAACATCAAAGTCCCAGTGGTGGAGCGTGAAGTTCTTCTCCTCCTTCCAGTCGCTCAGCAGCTGTCTGCAGTGGCCGAACAGCAGCGAGTAGTGGTTGCCGTCGTGGCAGTAGTGGAGGAGCCAGAGGGGGAAGCGAGGAGTCTTGAAGAACGGGCTGACCTGAGGATTTTTTTTTTTTTTTTTTTTTTTTTAAAAACATGGTATTGCTTTATTTTATATTGATACATGTACATATAAAGTAATAGAGCTTGTGCCTAGAATAAAAAATAAATTTAATTCTTTTTACCAAGCATACTCAGGTCTGAATGGTCAAAAGTAAGATTTAAAAACCTTGGTGAAGGTTTTGCAAATTATATCTAAACAGGGTAAAAATTTCTTTAAAAATCCCTAAAACAATAAGATGAAAACATGTTTCACATGACTAATTGGTGATTTTTTTTTTTTTTTTTTCTTTTTTCTAAAACATAAAGTGTTTCACCCTACGGTATTTTATCTTTTTGTATTTCACATTACAATCAGCAAGTGAGCTTGAGTTCAGCTCGCGTAAAGCTGTATTTTCATTTTTTCAAGATTAATAAAAAATTGTACAGAGATTCTTCTGATAAAAGAATCTAGATATTCTATGCCTAGCTCATGGTGCATTAGAGAGATCCTAGTAGATCTATCATAGCCCCCAATGATCCTTAGAGCTATATTTTGTAGAATTTGTAACTTGTTTAGGTTTGTTTGCGACATTATGTTAAACAATGGACAGGCATAGGTTATAAGAGGTCTTAAGCAAGATTTATAGAGAGTTAGCTTGTTTGTTGCGTTTAAGGGTGCTTTTTTATTGAATATAGGATAGATAGTTTTTAGAGCAATGAAAAATTTGTCTCTTAGTATACTTGCGTTATACCCTAATAAAAGTTTACTGTCTAGATGGACACCCAGGTATTTTACATGATTACTAAATGGTACCTCGTAGCCGCTTAGCATTAAGGTTTGGGGTAATATTGGACGACGGCGTGTGAAAAATATTAATTCTGTCTTATTTGTATTTATTTTTATTTTCCATTTTTTGAAATATTGTTCAAGTTGATGAAAAGCACGTGTTAAACCATTGAGTATCGTGTCAATTCGCCATGAAGTTATATATAGCGCGGTGTCATCCGCGTAAATGGCGCGTTGTATGGATTTAAATTTTGGCATATCATGAAGGTAGAATATAAACAGGACAGGCCCATTTAAACTCCCCTGGGGTACCCCTGAGGCTACATATTTTCGACCTGAGTAAGCTTGGTTTACACATACTTGAAGAAATCTATTTTCCAGGTATGACATAACAATAAAAATCAAATAAGCAGGAAAACCAACTTTTATCATTTTGAATACAAGTCCAGTGTGCCAGACGTAGTCAAAACTTTTCTCCAAGTCTAATGTTATCATGCCTGTGTGTTTTTTAAGGTTAAAACCATCAATGATTGAGTCGGCAACTCGCGCGATCTGCCCAGTTGTGGAGTGAGATTTGCGAAATCCAAATTGTTCAGGCATGATAACCCCGGACGAGGTTAAAAAGTTTTGAATGCGACTCAAGATAATTTTCTCAGCTACTTTGCTAAGACTGCTAAGTAAGCTGATTGGTCTATAACTTGTAGGTAAGTTAGAAGCTTTCCCAGGCTTGTGGATAGCAACCACTTTCGCACACTTCCAAGGGTCTGGAAAGTATTTACATAAGAACATATTGTTAATAAGTAGTGCTAAGAATTCAAGGGATCGTAGATTTAATTTTTTAAGAGCAAGGTTAGAAACGCCATCCATACCAGGAGCTTTTTTGCACTTGAGTCTTTTAATAACTCGACACAATTCCAAGCTATCACATGGATCGAACTCATTTTCATTAAATGTTGTGTTTTGGATAAAGTCTCGAACCCTGTTCTCAATAATGACCTGAAATCGGGGCAATGAATGAGCATTATTGGACTCATGCACACTTTGAAAATGATTTGCTAGTAGTTCTGCTTTATCACTATCAGTGTAAGCTAGTTCACCCGCCTGAGATTTTAATGCTGGAATAGTAGCAGACTTATTTAACATACGCTTTATCTTCCAGAGACTGTTCGGTCCCCGAACTTTTTTCAACTTTTTACTCCAAGATAAATTTCTGAGTGCAAATATAACCTTGTGCACAAGTTTTGTGAATATATTTAACAGTTTTTTAAAAATAAGCAATCTTGTCCTCTGAAATTTCCTACGGTAGTGGTTTTTAATTCTTAAGATTAATGTCAAAACTTCAGAGTCTAAATAGTCGGGAGAACTACTTATGAATCTCCTGGGTGCTAAATCTTTTAGGGCCGATGTTATAACATTCGTGAGGTGAGTTGTTGCATGGTCAATGTCATGTGCCGATTTCATTGGCATATTAAGGTCAACGTTGCAGTCCAAATACTCATTGAAGTCCTGCCAGTTTATTTTTGAAAAGTCCAGGACTTCTTTTACACTATTATCATAGGTGGGAGAAAAATTTAAATTGGTGATAACAGGATTATGGTCAGAGTTCATAATTGAGAGAACTTCTGTGCTCTCGTAGTATTTAGAGTTCTTAGTTAACAATAAATCAATAGTACTAGGTTTGAACCTGGGGTTTGAAGAGTAGAAGGTCGGCTCATTAGGTGCAATAATACGTACATTTTTGTGTAGACAAAATTCATGTAGAAATTTACCTGCAGGTGTGGTGCTACTACAGTGCCAGACTCTATGTCTAGCATTGAAGTCTCCGAATACATACACATCTCTATACCTTATCAATGTATTTAAATCTTTATCGTTGAATTTCAAATGAGGAGGTTTATATATTGATACAATAGTTAGGGTCCCCACGCATGATGCGACTCTAATGCCAATACTTTCAAAACAAAAAGTATTAGGTAAATCTAGAAGTTGATGCTCTATTGTGTCTCTGATCACAATACCAACACCACCCCCGTGCCTGTTTCGATCTAGCCTATAGAATTTATATCCTGGGATTTTGATATGGATGGCATTACTCAACTTAGTTTCACAGAGGCAAACTATATCAATTGAATATTTTTTAAGAACATGTTTAAATTCTTCTATCTTACTGATAATGGAGTTTGAATTCCATTGCATAATTTTTAACATTTTATCAAGGGACATTTTAAAAAAGCTCAAATAATACTTCTAAAACAGTAGTCATCTTTTCAAACGTACCGTTGCACGTTTTAAGCTTAGTGGAAATAATTTTTACCGCGTTAATAATTTTTACCATATTTAATTCTTGAAAGAGAGACTTCATTTCTTTGATAAAGTTAAACTCATCGCTGTGAGTTGGCCTCGTATTTGCTTGGGAATGTGAAAGGCTGGATTGTGTCCTTTGATGACTGGGACCAGCAAGAGCAGACATGTAGCTTAGACCAGGTTGTGTTTTCTTAAACTCCTGCTTGTTTGGGGCAAAGACATTGGTAGACTTGTCAGCAATGGATTGTTTGTTCCTACTTGCACTCCTTTGATAGAATTCACATTCCTTTGAATTTGCTGGATGGGCTTTTTTACAATTTGAGCACTTGGGTGTTTCATTGACACAATCTTTAACTGTATGATTGCCTGCACAGTTTAAACATACTTGAATTCGATTGCAGTTTACAGAAATATGACCAAATTTTAAACATTTGTAGCATTGTGTTACTTGTGATTTGTTGATGTATTTCTCCCAGGAAACAACCGAGTAGTAAAGACGATTAACGGCCATCACTTTTTTTAGATCAGTGCCCTTATCAAAAATAACAGACATGACTGTGGGGGTGTCTAGTCCACCTTCCTCAGAGTTTTTCTTGCCAAACAATTTCATTTTGAGTACTTTAAACTCCTTTTGCGTAAGTTCAGCACTAATGTCTTCAACACTGGTTTTCGGAGGAAGCCCTTTTAAAACCATGTGTAGTGGTTTATCATCGATTGGAGTGTGAGAGAAAAAAGCGTATTTCTTAGCCTGCAAAAATTCTTTTGTTTTGTTGAAATCCTCTTTAGATTTAGTTTTAATAACAGTTTTGTTGAACTGGCATCTCACATCAACTTCATTACTCAAATTCGATTTTAGAGATTCCATAGTTGCCTTATGATCGGTCAGGTGACCATCAAGAACAATGTTTGGAAGTTTCTTTGGTTTTTTAATACCAGTAGAAGCCTTGGTTTGTGAATATGAAGCATCACTTTCATCTTCTGAAGCATCTGATAGAACCTCAAACCTGTTACTTACGGGTAACGAAGAACCAGAATGATGTTTGAGTCGTTTTGCCATGATGAGATGGTTGGGATAGTACTTGGAAAGTGCCCCACCCGAGCCCAAATTATTGGTCTTCGGGATAGGGCCAGCACCAAAAGAGATAAAACTTTAAAAATAAACTATTAATTTATTTTCAACAATAATTTTATCGAGAGTACAAAGCACGAACGTCCACACAGAGACACTCGAGTGGCTATGACCTGAGGATTCGGTGGCATAAAAGTGAGGCTGTGTACAAACTCCGTACCGTAATACACAGACTCCATACGAGGAGTCTGTGTATTACGGCACGGAGTTTGTACACAGCCAAAAGTGAAACCTACCTGATTAGGCTTAGGTTTAAGCCAAGATCCCACTGAGTGCAACATTTTTTTGTGCAACGCTGCGCAGTGCCGGATTAAGGCTACGCGGGGCCCTTGGCATTTTCAAGGCGCGGGGCCCCAAAATTGTTTTTTTTTTTTACTGAGTTTTTTCTAAAATACTATTTTTAGAACCTTGAAACCGAAGCCAAGTGTTTTGGGCACTAATCCTTAATAGTATCCAAAACGACGTTTTCGAAATGCATTTCGAAAATGCTCAAAGACTTTTTTTCTTTTAATGGTACCTACATACTAGAATTGCACGTCTTGAAAAACAATCCAAAACATCATGATAAGTAAATATGACGGCTCCGCAGGCGAAATTTCTGCAAAGTTTTGGGGTAAAGTACTCGGAAAATAGATACAAAAAAATATCTTGAAAAAAACATTAAAAGCGTCGCAGGCGACTATAATGAAGATCATTGGTTAAGATGTCGATAAAACCGATCACTGAGCACTCAGAAGACACTTTTGGGTTTGATGGCAGGGATTACCGAAGGCGATAATCACGTCCGTCAATATCATTCTTTTCAAATACGAGTAATTATATAATATTTATATAAAGAGCCGCAGGCAATAGGTATAGAGATATAGAGATCTACCTATTTTCATATACGTGGTCGATTTTAAGGGGGCCCCGTGGTTCTTCTTTTAATATTTTGCTCAACTGGCTATGATTTTATTTAATACTAGCGGGCTGCACCCGCTTCGCCAAGCCATCACACACACCACACCCACACACCACATACACATACCACATACACACACCTCACACACCCATCCACACACACACACATCCACATCCACACACACACACCATACACACACCCACCCAAACACACCCACACACACACACACACACAACACACCACACACATCACACACACCACACACATACACACACCCATCCACACACCCATTCACACACACACACACACACACACACACACACACTCACCCACACACACCCACACACACACACACACACACACACACACACAACCACACACAACACAACACACCACACACAAACCACACACACACACACACACACATCACCACACACACACACACACACACACACACACACACCACACACACACACACAGACACGCAACCATCATCGCTGTAAATTTCAAAATCCCGAGCCAAATCTATCATAGCGGATATTGATAATGTAGCAAACTGGCCCATATTTCGAGAACGGTTTGTCAGAATATGGCAACAAAGGGCTCAAATAAAATCATGTGATGTTCTCAGACAGTTTTTACAATAAAAATATAGGTCCTCGCGATAACTTTAAAGTTCCGTGCTGAAATCTGAAAAAAAAAAGTGAAAAGTCTGAAAAAATGGTCGAAATTTCGAACACTCTGGCTTCTATCTCGAGAACGGTACGTCAGAATGTGGCCTAATATGAATTAAATGAAAGCTAGTTTTGTCTAATGTGTTATTAAATAATAAAAAATTTAGGTCCTCGCGACAAATTTTAAGTTCCGCGCTGGAATCTGCTAAAAAACGTGAAAAGTCTGAAAAAAAGGTCGAAATATCGAACATTCTGGCTTATATCTCCAGAACGGTACGTCAGAATGTGGCCTAAAATGAATTAAAAGAAAGTTAATTTTGTCTAATGTGTTATTAAATATGTAATAAAAAATATAGGTCCTCGCGATAGATTTCAAGTTCCAGGGCAAAGACTGTCTTAAAATCGTACCCTTCCTCAAGGAAATACTTGAGGAAGGTCATAACTCAAGGACGGTTTGGAATTTCGGACTTTTGATAATTTTCCTGGTATTTTCCGGCAATTTTACTTGGGGTCATCTCTCATCAATTTTTCGCTATCTCTTACCGTTTCGCCTAAACAATTCCTGCACACAAAGCCACAAAGCCCGTCCATATTTCTCATTTATATATAGAGATTAAAATCCAGAAAAACCGACTTGAAGGCCATTCAAAAACACTTATAATTTGGGTAAGCTGCCCGAAACGCGGGGTCCCCAAAACTGCGGGGAACTTGGCATCTACCAAATCCGCAATTGGAGTAGGTAATCCGCTAGTGTCTATGTGGTTGATTCGAGGAGTAGATAGTAATAGGGGGCCCCGCGCTTTTCTTTCAATTTATGTACTTTGCTGTGAGTGTGTGTTATTTCCTCTTCTTACTCATTATCCAAAAATTCATAGTGCAAGCTTTTTAAAAATCTCATAATATCTAGTGTAAGCTGCTCAAGCGCGGGGCCCCCTAAAGCGCGGGGCCCTTGGCATCTGCCAAATCCGCCATATGGGTAATCCGGCACTGACGCTGCGTAACGTTTTGTGTCGAATTATCAATGGAAGAGTTGCAAAGCATTGCGAAGTCAGTGGGATTCGTTTTAATTTGATTCTTAAGAAGAGTGGAGCATGAAACGTTACGCAACAAAATGTTGCACTTAGTGCAATCCCGGCTTTAGGGTCAAATTATAAAATTGGAATACAACGAGAGTGATTTAAGATTGTCCTTTATCCGAGATATCTGTTAGAGTGGGCCATGATCGGTGGAAATTCTTTTCCACTAAGGAATCACAGCTGAAATATTTTGAATAAAGGACAGTCGGAGGTGCTCGGCCCTTGTCCGAAATGTTTTCCGGTCACAATAGATCTCAGTAGGTTGTTGTTTATCAACTTAATTGAATATCAACTGAAACCCTACAACAGGTTATGTAATAAGAACGGTCGTACCTTATCTTTGTTATAATCTTGTTTTATAATTTAATTCTTAGTAACTTTTGAATATCCAGATGCACAGCGGAGCCACAGGTTGTTCCAGCCTGGCACACGTAGTGTGTAGGATACTTTACACGAAACGTTTTCGTGTGTTTTTCACCCTATCGCATAACTCTTTAATAGCCTCTTTTTAAAAAATGCGTGTTAGTGAGATCATACTTACGTAAACTTTTTCTCCATATTCATCAAGTGAAAGTATTCCAATGGGGGATCGAACAGGGTTCCAATATTTCGGGAATTGAGTATGCATGATGTGGCCCACTGCTTGACCAATCAGCAACAGCAATATCAAGGACCATGTCTCATCTCCCTCCTGAGTCAGCAATGTCTTCACCTTGGAGTTAGCCATGTCAGTCTGCACTCTGTCGAGTCCTCGTGTCAGCACGACGCTGAGTATGAGAGATATCGGAGGCTGAGGAGTGGTGTATATCGAGGCTAACTCAGACCGAACCTCGTTAAGATTAAAGCAAATCTTAGTAGCTAAGCATTCGAATAGTCGTGTGTAAGAGAACTGAGTCTCATATTGAACAACAACGGCTGAACTACCATCGCCCGCTTGCCAGATTATGTCGGCAAGTCCATCATATGGTCCACAGTCTGGTCTTTTTCCTTTCACGCCATGTTTGAGGGCAAATAATTCGTTCTTCATACTAAAGGCGTGCACAATCGACATGACACCCTCCATACCACAGACAAATCTTTTCGAGTAATTTTCAACATTTAGCCATTTGTTCATGTGCTGTACTTGCAACTTCTTGGGGTCAAACAGAGTAGACATTACTCGATGGAGTGGAATCTGACTTCCCGTAATCATGTTCTTGTTCTTCTTGTACTTTATATACACCTGTGAGTATGTCTGCTGGTGGTTATCTGCTCCTAGCACGTCATTCTGACAATATTGAACCTCTTTCGGTTTATCAGTGCTTGGTTTGAGTGGTTCAGTTTTCATTTTTGGAGTATCTAGAGATAGTCCAATGCTCTGAAACATTTGGTCTATATCATTTACATTGTCGTTTTCGTCAAGTGCTATGATATTTTCACACAAGTTTTTCCATTTCGTTTTGATTTCCATCAACTTGTTCATCATTTCAAAATTTAATTTATTACCTGGATTGTGAGTTGCATTGTGATTATCTGCTTGAGAAATTTCATTTATCGCTATTTTGTTCTCCTTTTTCTCATCGATGGAATAAAGTTGTACATTATTATCATTGATTACTTCAAGTGAAATGTTATTTGATTTTTGATCTTCATTGAAATCTTCTTCTTTCGTATTTTCTTTCATCCATAACTCTGTACAAAACTTATTTGATAATTCTGAATCAAGTTGACCTCTGCTACGAGCATGTGAAAGCATTTCATCTGGAACGTTAACTTCGTTAATATTTAACACATTTTCAACTCCAGACACCTCTTCAGAAATCATACAATGCCCTTTTGTCGGTAAAATTTCTTTTGAAACGTCACATGCTCCGAGGAAATTTCCATCAGATAGTGTTAGTTCATCTCCACTCAGAAAGTTTTCACTTGTTGCATATTGTTCATCTTGTTTTTCTACTTGAGCGGAACTGTCTCTACAATTATCTCCTTCATTTTGCATCGCATTAACTTCACTTTCTCTGGCTGCGGGATTTTCCTCTATGTCATACAGTATGTCGGGAATATTTCTCTCAAAACGTCCACTCGGTCTTTGTGAACCCCCATCTTCTTTTTTGTGACATGGTTTAGCTGAATAATGACACTGACATTTTAGTATTTGGTCTGCACTTTCTTTAGGACAGTGTTCTAGTCAGTCATCTTCAATTTCGGATTCGCTGGCAGGTGACTCTGATGTGTTAATTTGAAGATGGTTCATTTGAACATGGAGAGCGTTTGAATCACTTTTTCGTCTTGAATCCTCTTTGATGTTGAGCAGACTGTTGCTGGTGTCTGAAATATGATAACAGATTTTTTTCCATCAGAATGATTTTATTTTATTTTTATTAAAATTATGTTGGTAGATAAATGTGGAATGAAGATGGCTGAACAGTACTTATATCAGAGAATCAGCATTGAGATACAGAAAGGAAACGCCGCAAGTCTTTAAAAGAAAACCTTCCTGACACAAGGACCAATAGTTAAACATTGACATGTATTGCACTAAAGACTGGTAATTGAAAATTCCAGAGGAGCAAGGACTCTGATTGTTAAGTCTCCTCTGTAAATAAATATCATTAAAAAAAAAAAAAAAATTCCAGATCATCAAGTCTTTATTTTTCTTTTTCATAGGATAAGGAAAATAAAAAAGAACACTTCAATTTCCGATATGTTTGGATAATTATGATCAGAATTGAACCTCACCATGAGTCTCTTTAGATCCCGGCAATGCATTGGAATCACTTTTACGTCGCCACAGGGCCTCGCTGGGCCGAATGCTGTTTGGGCTTCGGTCATACGCGGCCAGCTGAGGGACACTCTGGAACACTTCCTGGTTCTCGCCAGGTCTCGAACCCGCGGACTCCTGCAGCAGATGCTCGAACAGATACTGTTTGTTTGGTCCCAGACGGGTGCTGTTATCACAATCAACGTTTCTCCCTGTATGATTGAAATAGATAGTAATTTAATTGAATTTGTTTTATTTGAGTGTAATACAATAATACAGTTAAATAAATAATAATAATATCAACAACAACAACAATAATAACACTCTTTAGCGGAACGTAACCAACAGGCGAGGTTACTGCTCAAAGCATTTTCTACCACCTAACCCTCAGAGTCTTATTACTATGTGGTAAAAAACTCAAATTAACGAGGAAAAAATCATGCCCAAGGTGGGATTCGAACAAACGGATCCTTACGCTACCTGGATTACCAGACTAGCGCGTTAACCACTTGACTACCAGTGCACGGTATTAGATATAGATATTTTGTTTACTATCGGAGTTTGTTTACATTTAGCATTTGAAATTATCCACTTCTTCTTCTTACCGAACCAAAAGCCATGACCAAACGAACGGGCCGGTCCACTCCGGTCGGGATTTTTCGGTCCGGTCGAATAAAAAAAAAAGTGAATTTCAGTGACCAAATCAGCTTCGGTTCACTTCGTTAAAAAAAAAACCCCTTCATGTTATCGAAGGGTCTTTAGATATTTCTTTAAAGAGATTCAGAGGTCTCAATTTGTGAAAGTTTCTGGAAACCAGGCGCGGCCGGTGCTAAGGAGCCGTGGAACTGTAGCACCCCCAGACAAAAAAGAAAAAGAGAGGATATTCTCAATCTCAAGTCCTAGCTCGTACACAATGAAAATTATCACACATTACTAGAATAAATAATGCATAATTACTACGATTGGCATGGTAAACAAACTCAAACTCTTCAGATACTTTAAAAGCGACTTTATAAATCCCATTTTAGTTCGGTTGATGTGGCAGCACCCGCTAAAAATTTTCCCACCGGCCGTGCCTGCTGGAAACACGGATTTTACATACATTTATTGACATCATGTACCATTATACCATTTAAATCATATAGCATACATACCTACAAGAGTGTATACCGAAATGCTTAAAATATAATAATCCCACCTATCTGTTTTACCTCGCAGGGAAGTGAGCAGGATGTTCTCCTTGTGTCGGAGGGAGGGCGACTTGGCAGGACTGGCGGCATGGCGTCTGCTCTTCACAATGTCCTGTAGGTACGCCGAGTACTCCTCACAGGTCATCTCATTCTCCTCGCGGCTAGTTCCGCGGCTGCACGTCTGCTTAGCTGAGGAAAAATATAGCTATAGTAAAATAATTTGAAGTAAATGATATTTTTCGGTTCCAAGTGCGGTTAGCTTTTAGATAAGGTGGGTTTTTAGTGGGTGGAAATCCCACATCCCAGGTTAGGATGGATCTGGGTGTCTTTGAAAGATTTTCCTGTTTTCCATTAAAAGGAGTAAAATATTGATAAAATAAAAGTAAAATAATGAACCTATGAGTTTATGTCGCGTCATTAATTTTCTATTTCCGAAAAACGGCTAAGTTCGGTACTTCCTTGTGTTTTTCTCTTGGTACGTCAAACAAATGCATTAATTTACAGAATCTAAAAACCCTAAAACAGTGATAAAAAAGCCATCACCCGGCACCAAAATGGTAAGTATTGTGTCAATTCTCGCCCATTAGACGCGATGCATATAGGATTATAGGTACTAAGTAAGCTACAACAGAGACCACACGCATCTGCAATCAGTACAAACAGAAAAGTGAAAAGTTGTACTAGATTGTACATGAATATCAGAACATACCTGGACAGCTGTTTCGAGCTTATTTGCTCTCATCAGCAGGTTCTGAATATACATGCCATCAACTAACCTCTCTATTTTATTCAGTATAAACTGATGACTGAGATTTCATGGATTCGAAATAAAAAAGCTGTGAAACACTCATCTTTTAAAATGGAAAAAAAGTTTCTAATCCTCTCAATCTCACTCAATCACTCAATAGCACTTGGAGAATAAACTTATCTTGTAATAAATCTTGCGTGTCAGGAAGTTTCATCATCAGAAGTTTTTGAACCCAAAATTCCACTCAATAAAACTCTATGTTGTGTACATAACGTAAATCCATAATATCATGTATTGGGTAAACATTTTTTTTTTTATCAAGGTGTGTCAAAATACAATGGTGTGAATTAAATGGTCACCCATCAAAATTTGGTTACAGTTGTTTGTAAGGGATACCTTCCGGTGGCACTAAATGGGAAGTATTGTGTCACTTCTCGCCCATCAGAGGGAAGGTATACTACGGGATGGGCAGGTTTCAACACAGACCACAAGTGTCTAACTCCTATTTCACGGCTACGAAATAAAAAAGGCTGTGTACTCATCTTTTTAGAAAAAATTGTGAGAGTTTCATTTGTTGCTAACTTTTTACTTTACTGAGGATGACAAGAAAATTACACCGACAAAAATTACGTCACTCAAATAAAGTTAAAATCAGGCATTTCGTTCTATAAGATCTTTTATTTTTACATATTAGGTACCTACATGTACCTCTCTACCTAAGTATCGGGTGGCCAAAAAAAAGAGTTTTTCATTTTTTTTTTTTTTTTCTGAAAAATTTGCACCAATAATTTTAACTTCTTGAAAGTTTCATATAAATATTATTAGTGGCGTTGACCGACATCAGTAGATTCATCGATAAGGCGGTGGACTTGTAACCTGGAGGTCGGTGGTTCGAGTTCCAAGTAAGAGATAAATTTAGCAAAGCGTGTTCAATGGTAAAAAAAACGCGTGAAAAAAAACTATCAATGATATTGAAATTATAGGTATTTGAAAAAAAACAACATTTTACAAGAAGTCCGTCCAGGTATTTTGTAGGTAGGTACTTTACTCAAGTTTTTACCTATACTAATGATATTTCTCCAGAATGAGAATCGGCCTTACTTTTACTACCCATAGCCACCTATTCCAAAAAGAAAGTCCCCTTTGTCAATGTGGCGTTGTCCTTACGGTTGCACACCTCTATCCTAGCTCCTGCCCGTACCAATCTGTCCACTATGTACCTTCGTTACGTGACGACACTAATGAGATTGACGCCCTGATACTCTATACAGGTACCTTAAACGCATAAAATGCTACAGAAAATTTTAGTTTGAAACGGAAACGATGCGAAAGACCAGCTGTTGACAAAGCACCTTACAAAAAAAAGATATATTTTCATGAAACTTTCGGGAAATATATTTTAGTAAAATATTGTTGAGATTATCTTTGCAAATTTCTCAGACTCGTACGTAAACCATAAAAAAGTTATTGGATAAAAGTTTTGTTTTTTATTTGACCACCCAGTATTTTTTTTCACGTCGAAATAAAAATAAAGGCTGTAATAAATTACCTAGCATTAAAAATTCACCCATCAGCTGTTCGTGTTACTTAAAATATGTTTTTCCTCTGACTGAACTCATACCTAGGCACAGGCTGATTCGAGATATCACATGTAAAAATATTTTTCTGTAATTTATAATTAATATTATAGAAAAAATATAATTTATGATTTAATTTTTTCTATACATTGTTTAACCCAGATAACGCGGTGAAATTTTTTGTTTTATTTTTTTGGAGTGATATAAATTGAGTCTTGAATCAAAATAAGTGCTGTCAACTTATCACTCGGACTCAAAACAAAGAGCTTAAGGTGTCGCCAACTAACCTCAACAAGCTGAGTTAATTAGAAAAATCCACAATGTAGTACCTTTCACCAGATGGGGCTGACGTCTTTCCAGAAGGACGTCCTTCTGGAAGGACGTCAGCCCCATCTGGGTTAATACAATATTTTTTTTTTATTTATTTACTAAACTCACACGATGTACGTGAAAAACGCGTTCAATGATTTATGATCAGAAAAAATAATTATCTACTTACCCGCGGTTGAATTTTTCGAACTTTTATTCTTCTTGAGAGAGGTTGGACTGTGATGCTTTCGGGTGAACGGATACATTCCGAATGAAAACCCGTCCTCGTAAAGAACATTGGGAAAACAGATAGACAAAATATTTTCTTCCTTCACCCGGACGCAGCAGAAAAAGCTTTCGAAGAGAGAAAGAGAGAGACAGGAAGAGAGAGAGAGGAAAAAGGAAAGGGAGAGAGAGAAAAAGCTTGAGAGAAGGCCGAACGGAGCAGAAAAGCGCTCGTAGAGAGAAATAGAGAGAGGAAGAAGGAGAGGGGGAGAGAGAAAGCTTGATGAGAGAAGGCCGAACGGAGCAGAAAAACCTCTTGTAGAAAGAGATAGAGAAAGAGAGAGAGGAAGGAAAAAGGAAAGAAAGAGCGAGAAAGGGAGGAAGAGCGCGAGAGAAGGAACAAGAATGAAGGAGAGAGACATAGGGAAAATAGGAAAACAAACAGTACGAGTGAAAGAGAAAGGGAAAAGAGAAACAGGAAAGATTAGAGAAAGAGATAGGAAGAAGGAAAGGAGAAAGAGAAAGGGAGGAAGAGCGCGAGAGAAGTAACAAGAATAAAGGAGAGAGACATAGAGAAAATAGGAAAACAAACAGTATGAGTGAGAGAGAAAAGGAAAAGAGAAACAGGAAAGATTAGAGAAAAAGATAGGAAGAAGGAAAAGAGAGAGAGATAGAGAGAGAGAGTGAAGAAGAGTGAATAAGAGAGACAGAGAGAGGGAGAGAGAGAGACAGAGAGGGAGGAAGGAAAAAGGAAAGAGAGAGAGAGAAAGGAAGGAAGAGCTCGAGAGAAGTAATAATAATGAAGGAGAGAGACAGAGAGAAAATAGGAAAACAAACAGTATGAGTGAGAGAGAAAAGGAAAAGAGAAACAGGAAAGATTAGAGAAAGAGATAGAAAGAAGGAAAGGAGAGAGAGATAGAGAGAGGCCGAGAGAAGGAACAAGAGTGAATAAGAGAGACAGAGAGACGGAGAGAGTAACAGGGAGAGGGAGAGAGAGAAAAGGAAGGAAGAAGGAAAGAAGAAGTGAGGGAGAGAGAGAAGGAATAAGAGGGAAAGAGAGAAACAGGGAGAAAAAAGGGAAAACAAACATTGAGAGGGAGAGAGAGAGAGAGCGAGAGGGGGTAGGAGAGAGAACATGGGATTTATTAGATCAATAGAGAAAGTGCGAAAATGCGTGGGACCTGGCATTTTGCCCCCCCCCCCCCTCCCTCCACTTTAAGTCTTTTTCGAAACAAAAATTAGTGTTGCTAAACGTATTAAATGCACTTAGTGTTTTACAATGTAGATTTTGGTCCGGTCCTGTTTTTATTATTATTATTTTACACTTTATTAATAAGGACATAATTTATATACAACACAGATAATTACAAATTAATATACAATATAAGAAGAAGTAAAGAGAGAAAAAAGTGAGGAAAAATAAATAAATATATTCATATGTCCTAACTAAAGGGCGGGGTTATTGCCTTTGACAATCTCTTCCACCTGTTCTGAATGATTGTTCTGATATTTTAATAATAATTTATTATGTATTTAAATAAGGTATATACCTACCTATTTATCAAAATATTAATTGACTCTTTTATCCTATGTCGCAAGTAAAAATTGACACTTATATTTACCTATACTGCCCGATTAGGACTTAAGAGTAAAAAAATCTCATTATTCCAACAGGTAATTTGGTGCCATTATGTCATCATATTTGTGTTAGTCACGATGTGATACCACAATTACTCAAACACGCTTTACTAAATTTTTGCTGAACCTGGGACTCGAACCACCGACCTCCAGGTTACGAGTCCGCCGCCTTATCGACTGAGCTACTGAGGTCGGTGCCATTATTATGTGGCCAACGCCAACGTCTTAAATAAATGAGAAAAAATCATGCATTAAGTGGAATTCGAACCAGCGGATCCTTGCGTTACCTGGATTACCAGACTAGCACCATAACCACTCGAGAACCATATTTGGAAAGAGGTTTTAAAACTCTAAAAAGTTCGTTATGCAGTTGGAAAATATGATAAAAATCAAGAAACTGTCATTTTTTTTAATTTTTGCCAATGTTTTGCAGGCAGTAAAATTGTAATACTTAATTGCAGTGACCTGATTTCAGTAGTGACTGGTCAATGAATAATAACAGGTGACTTGAGTCTATAGAGACGGTATACCCGGAGTACTAGTAAGAAGTAGTGAGCCTAAGTGATGTTTTGTTCTAAGAGAAATCTCCAAATAATTGGTAAGAATTTTCATTATTACTTACCAAGATATTAAAATATTTTTTTCTATTTGTGTGCGTCGTGATGGCTTGGCAAAGAGGTTGCAACCCGCAGTTAGCCAGGGCCAATGGCACTTTGAATAGACCTTATTGTCACTGAAGTTAAGCAACGTCCAGCAAGGGTTGAATTTGGATGGGTGACCATTCAAATTCAAGCACAACTTAGGCCACATTGAATTTTTATAAGGCGTTGAAGTGATTAAATAGGATCGGTGCCTCGTTCTAGCAGAGTGGTTTGTAGTTGCTGTACTCTCAATGTGTCCGGCTCAATGTGTCGATAACTCTCGACTGGATTGTTTAAAAATGGTTGAAATTTAGTACACATGTTTATTAGGGTCCTAAAATTTTACCCATTGTTTTTGGTCCGAAATAGGCCTCTCGGGGCCAAATAGGGGCCGTTTTGGGGAAAATTGAAAACGATTTTTCTATTTTTATTGAATAAAGCAAGGCTCTTGAAGTTTTGTAGAGTCGTTAAAAATATATATTTGAGTTCAGTCGTGATCGTAAAAGCTAAGGGGACCGCATTGAGGTAAAAAATTGGAAAAGGGCAAAAAAAAAGGGCCGGTTGATATTTTTTGATTAAAACTTATCGAGTGAGGTATTGAATGAAAAGTCTCGGTGTCCTTATGCTCGATTGAACATTTATAATGCGATAGTTGAATCTGAGTGAGGTTTACAGTTCACAGAACCACTAGTTTTACTTACCTCCTTTTTTTGTTGAAAAAATAGCGGGGAATATGGTTCGTTTGAAAACATCCTCGTGACTTATGTTCAAATCCTTTTCGTTATGAATACACCCACATTGAGTTTTTATAAGGCGCTGAAGTGAAATAGGATCGGTGCCGTGTTCCAGCAGAGTGTTTGGTAGTTGATGTACGCTCAATGTGTCCGCATGACCAAATCTGATAAAAGAAAAATGAGGTATTCATTTACGGAACAAAGCGTCTGAATGGTAATCCAGAGGTCGGGAGTTCGAAACCCAGCCAGGACATGGGAAGTTATAATCTCTTTTGAGATTTCCGTCGCATAATAATATACGTCTTGGGTTTACTGTTGGAATAATGTTACTCATTGGAATAATGTAAGGTATAAATTACCTACAGACCTCAGAGATACTATAAACTTCAAGATAAGCTTCGGTGTCAAGTGGTAATGACATTTGCCTCTTTACTTAAGGCTGAAGGGTTCGATACCCGCCCGGGCGAGATTATCTCGAAAGTCAAAATTTCGTACCCGTTCTGTTTGAAATTCGCCATGTATATTTTTCGTACATAGGTAGGTACTTTTTACTTTGTACATTGTATATATTTCGTATATATTTATATATTTTGTCCATTGCAGTTCAACAAGGCAATGCTGCAAGCGTTTTGGGTTGTCATCCCAATGATGATGTTCTCAATAATGTTTAATAAAATAAAACGATTTGCGAGTATCATTAAAAAAAGGTAGGTACTTACTCTTTTATTAGCTATTACTCAAATTCCAATTCGGATTGGTTTCTGTCCCCATAAAAAAAGGGGGCTGCACTTCCTACTGCCCTGCGGGTGGACCCCATTCTATGATAATTATATGAAGGTGATTCACCTGTCTTTACCCAAGCAAACTCGAGACACAGTCCTCCAGGTCTTGTCAGCAGCGACATCCGATTTCTTACTGATAGTGTCCACTATTAGCTCCAATAGTGTCTGGCAGGTGGCCCGGTGCTTGTTTCTCAGAAACACAGCCTCCAAGTTGAGCAGTTGGGCGAGCTCGCGGCTGTTGCTCACACTGGAGCGGCCTCGGGGCATCTCCCGGTCCAGCTCTTGTAGGGTGCGCTGCAGATTCTGAAATCAACATTTTTGGGTTTTAATGGCAGAGGCAATAATCACGCCCTCAGGCAATAATCACGCCCTTTGTCAATATTATTCTTGTCAATAAAGAGTTATTATTATTATTTTATTTTTTTTTCGTTTCTTAAATTAATATGTATGTCGGTATTTTATACTTTCTCTCTATCAAAACTCAACTTCTTACAAATAGAATAACTCTTCCATTGGCTCAGTGGAAGGTAAAGAGCCTAATACACTCGCACTGTTCCCTAGCTGAATGGATTCGGCGAGGAAACTTTTTTTATTAAAAATAAAAATAAAAAAATCTTCTTGTAATACTGCGCTTGCCGCAACAAATATTCTATAAGCGTGTGTGTTTTGTGTGCGTGTGTGTGTGTGGTGTGTGTGGGTGGGGGTGTGTGTGTGTGGTGTGTGTGTGTGTGTGTGTGCTGCAGATTCTGAAATCGACATTCTTCTTGTACTACTGCGCTTGCCGCAACAAATATTCGAAGTAATGTTATGCAACAGTTCCAGGGTACTGAGATTAGAAAGAGAGGAGGATGTTTAGTGGGTATGGCACATCGTTTTCAGTGCCTAAACCTCACACTGTCCACACCAGAGCCAGAGATGGTCCTGGTGTTCGTCTTGAATTGCAAGAAGATTGACCTCCTCTCTAGGAAAAAAAAAACAAATATTTGAAAAGCGTGTGTGTGTATGTGTGTGTGTAGGGGGGAAGGGTGGGGGGGAAGGGTAGGGGGGTGTATGTGTGAGTGTCTCAGTGTGTGTGTGTTGTGTGTGTGAGGTGTGTATGTGTGGTGTGTGGTGTGTGTTGTGTGTGTGATGTTTGTGTGTGTGTGTCTGTTGGGCTGGCGAAGCGGCGGGTGTAACCCGCTAGTTTCAGTATAATTCTGACATCACAATTATGAATAACACAAAATAATATGATAACTTTTTTAAGTACACGACGCGATGTACGAGTACATATGTATATTTACATAATTAATATGAGTAACTATTTCTTTTAATCGACCTCGGTAGCTTGATCGATAAGGCGGCGGACTTGTAACCTGGAGGTCGGTGGTTCAAGTCCCGGTTTCAGCGTAGATCTAGTAAAGCGAGTTTGAGTAGTTCTGATATCACGAAAGTGATTAACACAAATATGATAACTTTTAATAAAAAATAAACTTAAACTATTTCTTTTATTTTTTATTAAATGTGACTCTCACCTTTCGATTCAAAAACTCCCGAACGAGGGCAGAGCTCAGGCAGAAAGCGCGAGATCTAGCCGATGCGCTTTCCATGTTGACCTGGCAAGTACTGATGTGGGGACACAAAGCTAGATAGCAATGATGAGCAAATAGCTGCGGTGCCAAGTCGTACCATGGTAGTACAAGAACGTTATGCCAAGTAGGTAGATATATCTGACTATACTGCTAGGTATCTCTCTATGATAAAATGTCATGAGCAAAAAAATGAGGTGTTCCTATACTTGAGTATAAATACAGGTAATACTATACAGGGTTGGCTGGGTGATACCGGCGGAGAGAATAGTACAATGGACTGTTCCCTGTGTTTTGATCAGAAGGCGTGTTGGTAACAGGAACAAGACTCACAGTATAGATAGCTGTCGATTTCTGTATATGACTAATAAAACGCATAAAAGAACCAAAACTCAACTCGTTTTTTTTTTCTCAAGATGAGTGTTTCACAGCCTTTTTTATTTCGTAGCCATGAAACAGAAGCTACTGTAGACGTTTGTGTATGCTCTGTGTTGTAGCTTGCCCATCCCGTAGTGCGCCTCCCTTCTGATGGGCGAGAAGTGACACAATACTTCTCATTTAGGTTCTGGGTCAACACGAGCGCGTCGAACGGTTTCCGGCACAAACAACTGTTGTCACCAGATTATCTATGAATACAATTGTTTTTTGGCACTGGAGATTGAACCAGGGACCTTCTGCATGGCAAGGGGTATCTTACCACTGCAGAACTAATGGTGCGTTGCACAGGGAGTAGACCAGTAGTCTGGCTGGGAGACTCTAAACAGGGAGTATTTTTAGAAGCGTTTGAAAAAAGGTTTGTTTTTCTTTTCTTCCTTTTTGTTGACAAAATGACCTTTGTTAACGTGTTTCGCCATAACTATAAAACTGCGATGGACAGAGAAAAACATTTCATTAGCGAACAAAAAGTTACTGAGTTATTGATTTAAAAAAAGCGCCGTTCACTACCAACCTACCTATAATTATTATTATTCAATACTTTATTAGATTTAAAGGGACATAATATATGTACAATACAAATAATTATTCTAACTAAAGGGCGGGGTTATTGCCTATGGCAATCTCTTCCACCCAACCCTATTACCTACAAGAGCTGAAATCTGCAAAACACTAAAGCATATCTTTGTAAAATTTGTGTATCTGCCACACCGTATATCTATCTTGTATACAAGCTATTGAATAGTAATTTTATTCTGCTTTCCAGAAGCAAATTTACCAAAAAAATCCCCAATTGATATTATTACCTATTTATTTTCTTCTCTATTTAAAATTAAATTTCAAGTGCCTGGGTACCCTTCGACCCATCTAACTTAATCCGCTGACAAGCATCTAGATTTAGAATAAGATTATCAAGCTACGCGGCGAAGAAAAAGTTTAGTATTGCAAATAATCCCGGGACGGATTTTTATTTCTTTAGCGGTTTAAGGTAGAGAATTGAATTTTTGCATGAAATTCTAACACACGTTTGAACATTTTTTTGCAGGAATTAAATTTTTTACAGGGAGTCAAAAAAGTAGTGAAACAGGCATCAACCTTAGATTTTTTAAATGGAACTCCCTGGTTTTCATTCAATACTTGAAATCTACGTAAAAATTCTACACAAAAATGATTTGATTATTTGATCAAAAGGATCTGCGATCAACACCGCGGAATCATGGACTTTTTTTTAATAAAGTTGTTTAAACCCAGAGTGTTTTGATATATCACACTCTGGGTTTTAAACCTTTTATCTCAAAGAAAATCCTTGATTCCGCGGGGTTGATCGCAGATCCGTTTGATCAAAGCATCGAGTTATTGGTCAATCGTGTGTAGAATTTGACGTAGATTTTGAATATTGAATAAAAAATCGGGAGTACCTATTTAAAAATCGAAAGTTGATGTCTGTTCAAAAGTAGTTGAGACACCATGTAGATACTTAAAAAAAAAAAAAAAAAATGGGGAAATTTGCGTTAGAACTTCTTGCAAAAATTCAAATCTATATCTTAAACAGTTAAAAAGATAAAAATCCGTCCCGGGATTTTTCGATCACTCTGTATAGTAGCAAATATTATTCTCCTATATCGAACATTTTTTTATCCTATCTAGGCGGCCACAACGAGGACCCTGGGGTTTTACCCTACACCCTAGACCCCAGACCCTGGTGCCTGCAGCTTGATATACAGGGATTACAGGGTCCGCCAAAAAAAAGGAGCCATCCAAATGTCTAGAGAACGGATTAAAAATTTAAAAAATACTAAAACACTTGTACCATTATATCGAGGGGTAAACCTTTTTTTTTACTAGGTTTTGATTTTTTATCATTACCAGGGGCGGCCCTAGGGGGGTCAACTTTGGAATCTTTAATGGAACCTCGCTATTTGTAATAGGTACATAGGTATCTCAAAAGAAGTAAACATTAAAAGTATTTTAAGACAAGTTTGAGATTCTTAATCAAAACAGGGCCGGAGATCAAATCTTTAATCAAATCGTACATTTCATTTCACGAATTAAATTAAGGGCATTAATTAAATCTTCATGCTTTTTTTATATCTTTAGCTTTAATACCAGGGGAGGTGTCAAGGGGTCATCTTTTTTTTTAATTGTATAAAAACTACATATTTTTTAGTATAATCTGTGCTAAATAAATGCACTGAGTGCTGTTATTTTTTTCATTTAAATTTAAGATACCTTTCAAAACAGGGCCAGAGACTTTATGCTTTGCATTCAAAATTCGAAGCAAACTCATTAAGTGCAACATTTTCACTGAGTGCAACATTTTGTTTCGCAACACTACCCAATGTTTCATCCTCCAACATTAGGATCAAGTGAGATCAAACCTCACTGACTTCGTAACGCTTTGAAACAGTTCCCATTTAAATAAATTCGGGACAAAAAGTTGCGCAATAAAATGTTGCAATCAGATTTTGGTTTTATTCCCTGTTCAAATTTTGGTTTTATTCAAAACCCCTTAAATTTTTTCCAAATCTAATGAATATGCAACTTGCAAGATAATTTTTGAACAGCTGATTTTTATTTTCGAGCCCAGCGCATTCCAGAGGGAAAATCTTGCAACTTATTTTCTCAAAGAAAAAAGGAAATGGAAAATAATTTTCTTACCAATACCTGGAGGAGAGACAGGAGTAGGCATTTCGTTCCGAACTTTCAGCTTTTCATATTTCTCTGTCAAATGGCTGTTCTAGTGATAATCGCAAGGCGTGTGACATTAAGAAGATGAAAATTGAGTTTTTACTTGAATTGTTCACGTGAATATCCTATTTTGTTGTTTTAGACTTGCCATTTTCATTACTACTCATCCTGACAAATCAAAGGTTCTATGTAGTACCTAGCAGTGGAGAACCTAAATGCATATTTTGTACAACTTTGTGATTACTCGGCACAGGACTGTTTGGTCTGGTTATCATGGCTTCATCCACTAGCAGAGGAATCCAGATAGGATCCGCATGGTTCCAGAGGAAACTCAACCTCAGACCTCAACACAGAGGAGTCCATTTAGTTACAGAAGAAATTTTAAGGCAAATGCCAGAGATGTGCCAGTTCTCTGTAGGCCTTTGCCATGTTCAAAGTAAGTTTAATGACCTCTGATCAAAGTCATGATCAGTTGGTTCTATTTTATATTTTCCATTAGTGACTTAAGACATTCACTATTAGCATCTCTGCCCAGCAAATTTTTAATCAATAATAGTAAAGTTGTGATTATTAATTCATACATTTCTTATCATGTATTGATCTATAAACACTTACTTTTAATAATAAGTATTTCTTTTTTATCTACTAAACTCTTATCTCTCCCTTCTATTCGATAGGTAGATGAGAATTTTGGACTTTTGTGATAAATCCAACAACATAATAGCATCCTCAATAATTGTAAAGTTGTTTGAAGATAACACAGGTTTATTAAGTCTATTTATTATGAGTTCATCAATTGTACCCAGTTGGTGTTCTTATTATGTCACTCATCAATTGTACCCAGTTGGTGTTCTTATTATGTCACAGAAGTTCAGCAAAGTTGGGACCTGGATGGGTCACCATTCAAACTACCCTTGTGATGTGGCTATTCCTGGCCCCACTCAGGTTGGGTGAGGTGAAGTTAAATAGCTGGTTTGCAAGTTTCCAGCAAATGGAGGGTCAAACCCAAATTGGAGAGAAACCCTTGCATGTTCTCAACACACATGATAAGTGTTACTTCAACTGTTGGAATTCACAATCTGCATGGTATCGTGAACAAATCAGTCTTAAACAATAAATGTGCTGCCCTCTTTAGGGCCAAAATAAAATTTGTTATTTGTTTTGGTTCTACATCTAGAGGTACTTAGCTTTGAATAGAGCCGTTAATCACTTTATTTTGCCTTACCATTTTGAATAATTCTGGAAGTTACTTATTGATGGTTTAGAATAAAAACCTTGTATGTGACAAATCTCACCTAATCATGGGAGCCAAAAAACTCTTTATTGAAAAACTGCAAGAAATCCTTGTGTAAGAAGCTTGTCAAAAAATTTGAGAGAAACCCTGTTGGTATTGGCCATTCTGTGGTGGCCGCTTTGATGTAATGTTGAGATTGATGAGCCAGTAGTCATTCTACAGTAGTCATTCTACAGTAGTCATTCGATAAATAAACTTACTAAGACTTCTTAAAATATGGTGTCATGGTGTTTGAAAATTTTTCTGAAATTAGTGAATTTCCATTGAAAATTTTGTGATAGCATTATTTTGTTTTTCGATTACTTGTGATCATGGATAAACTCGATGAGAAAGTGAAGGAGATGGTGAAGACATTAGTTGAACAACAAATGAAGACTTTGAAACAAAATTTGGTGGAAGAAAACCAACCAGACAGAGACAGCAAACTGAGAGTGACGAGCGTACGGAACGTGCCGGTCCCGAGTGTGTTGAGTCTGGAGGGTAACATGAAAGAAAATATTCACCATTTTCAAAGAATGTTTAACAATTATGCGGTATCAAGTGGATTAAACAAAGAAGAAATGAATGTTCAGGTATCAGTGATGATGACAATTATTGGTGATGAAGCCAGCAAGATGATTTATAAACTTATTGAAGACCCAGAAAAACAAACGGTTGAGAACATTATAAAAAGTTTGGAACAAAAACTTTGTCAAGAGGTGAATGTCAGATACGAAAGATATATATTCAATTGTATTAAACAAGAAGACAATGAAAATTACAGAGAATACTTCATGAAACTAAAATCAAAGGTGAAGTTATGTGAATACAAGCAAATGGAAGAAGAACTTCTTTTAGATAAAATAACTTGTTCAATCAAAGACATAAACATGCGAGAAAAATTGTGGCTCAAGAAAAATATGAACTTAAATGATGCAATGCAAATGTGCATTGGAAGTGAAGAAATGAAACAACAAATCAGCTGCATGCAAGATGTGACAAATAACATCAACAAAGTTTACACAAAGAATAATAAAAAGTATGTCAAACAAGAAAATAAAAAGTGCAATTTTTGTGGAAATAATTGGCATTCAGACTTGAAGATGTGTCCTGCTAAAGAAAAAGAATGTAATTACTGTCACAAAACTGGACACTTTGCGAGTGTATGTAGAAAGAAACTCAGTGTAAAACAAATTGAATATTATGAAAATGGCAAAGAAAGTGACCAAGATGAAATTCTGAAAATTGAAAACACAAGCAAGAATGGTGTTTTTACAACACTGCAAGTGATCAATGATCAAAGTCAGGTATGTGATGTCAAATGTCAGCTTGACACTGGAGCCTCCTGTAACATAATCGGTGAAAAGAATCTGTTAAAAATTATAAACAAAACCAAAGTGTTATTAAAACCTTGTTACACAATATTGAGAGCTTTTGGAGGTACCCAGATAAAACCTAGAGGTATTTATGCCCTGAAAATACGCAGACTAAATAAAATATTTTGCCTCGATTTCATAGTTGTTGAATATGAACACTGTCCTCTGTTATCTGCTCAAGCTTGTGATGAATTAAAACTCATTAGTTACTGTAATAAAGTAAAAGAACAAGAATCAAAACCACTTGATAGTAATATTCCTATGTCCACAGCAAATATTATGAAGAAATACAGTCATGTCTTTGAAGGTTTGGGGAAGATAAAAGGAGAAGTCGATTTGGAATTGACTAATGAAGTGGTCCCTGTGAGGCAAGCTCCTAGAAGAATACCAGTAGCACTAAAAGATGAATTGAGAAAAGAACTAGATGATATGGTTCAACAAGGAATAATAATTGAGGAAGAAGGTTATACAGACTGGATAAGTAACCTCACAATGGTAAAGAAAAATGGAAAATTGAGAATTTGTCTGGATCCTAGTAATTTGAACACAGCATTGAAAGATACAAAGCAACAGTTACCTACACTTGATGAAATTCTTCCAGAGCTGAACAATGCAAAAGTATTTTCAACAATGGATGCTAAAAAAGGATTTTGGATGATACAATTATCTGAAAAAAGCAGCAAAATGACAGCTTTTTGGACTCCATTTGCCAAATATAGATATCTTCGACTACCATTCGGAATATCAACTGCAATGGAAATATTTCAAAAGAAGATGTTGGAGATAACTAATGGATTGCGAGGTATTCATGTATTAGCAGATGATATACTTATTGTTGGATATGGTAATACACATCAAGAAGCACAAAAAGATCATGATAAAAATTTGGAAAATTTGTTCGTAAAATTAGACAAAGCAAATGTCAAATTAAATAAAGAAAAAACAAAACTATGTAAAAATGAAATAAAATTTTACGGTCACATACTAACTGAAAATGGAGTGAAACCAGATGAATCAAAAGTATCCGCCATACTGAATATGCCCAAACCAACATGCAAAGAAGATTTATTCCGATTTCTAGGAATGGTGACATACCTATCGAGATACATTAAGAATCTATTAGATATCAGTGAAACCTTGAGAAAAATAACACATCAAGATGAAATGTTTGTATGGAAAAATGAACAAGAAGAATGTTTCAAAAATATTAATAAGAATATTGCTAATGCAACATTGTTAAAATATTATGACCCTATAAAACCAGTTACCATTCAGACCGATTCATCATCATTTGCAATGGGATGTGCTTTAATTCAAGACAATGTTCCTGTGGCCTATGCATCAAAAACTCTCACAGAAACTCAAAGAAACTATGCACAAATAGAAAAAGAGATGCTAGCCATCGTATTTGCCTGTAATCGTTTTGATCAGTATATCTGTGGAAGATCTAATGTAACAATTGAAACCGATCACAGTCCTTTAGTGAGCATTTTTAAGAAGCCATTATTGAAATCTCCAAAGAGACTACAAAACATGATCCTTTCATTACAGCGATACAATATTATTGTTAAATATAAAAGTGGAAAAACAATGTACTTGGCAGATACGTTGTCACGTGCACCGGAGAGCATGAGCAACCAAGAAAAACAAATTGACATATATGAAATTAATACTGTTATGTTTGATCAAGTACATGTATTGGATGAATTGAACACTGGTATATACTATACTGATGACAGAAGTGTTAAAATAAGTGATCAATCAATTGAAAAAATAATTGCAGAAACTATGAAAGATGGTCAGTTAAAGAAACTCAAAGAACAAATCCTCAGAGGATGGCCCGAAAACAAGAATCAAGTCAGTGAAGACTTAAAATGCTACTGGAATTTTCGAATGGATTTAGTCATAGAAAATGGAGTCGTGTTAAAAAATAATCAAATTTTAATTCCCATATCACTACGACAAGAATTTTTGAAGAAAATACACAGTGGTCATCTTGGTATTGAAGCAACAAAGAAATTGGCAAAAGAAGCAGTATTTTGGCCGAATATGTTATCAGAAATTGAAGATACTGTGAAAGGATGTGAAACATGTGCTAAATTTGGCGAAAATCAGAAACGACTAGAAATGATGTCTCATGATGTAGCAAAATATCCATTTGAAAAAATAAGTATGGATGTATTTGAAATAAATATCAAAGGAAAACAAAGAAAATTTTTGGTGACAGTCGATCATTACTCAGATTTTTTTGAAATCGATGAAATTCATGATCTAACTCCAAAAACAACAGTTCTTATGTGCAAAAGAAATTTTAGCAGATATGGAATACCAGAAAAAGTAATAACAGATAATGCAACAAATTTTACTGGAAGTGAATTTAAAATGTTCAGTAAAGAATGGGAATTTGAACATATAACATCAAGTCCATACTACCCTCAAAGTAATGGTAAAGCAGAAGCATCTGTAAAAATAATAAAAAAGATGATAAAAAAAAGTATAGAAGAAAATGAAGATTTTTATAAGATGTTGCTCGTATTTAGGAATACTCCAAATAAAACAAATATGAGCCCTGCCAAAAGAATGATGTGTCGATGGCTAAGATGTCAGATCACAAACTGGAATAAATATCAAGAAATGATTAACTCTAAAGAATGTGAAGAAAAAATCAATGAAAATAGAAACAGAATAGCAAAGGTATACAATAGAAGCTGTGTGAAGAGAAGAAATCTACAAGAAGGTGAACAGGTTTGGTACAAGAAGAAAATTGAAGATGAAAAATGGGAAAGAGGAAAAGTTATTAGTTGTGAGGGAAAACGTTCCTATCAAGTAGAAGATGAAGATGGAGCGGTATACAGAAGAAATGAAAAATTCATCAAACCAAACATATGTATAACTGAGAGCAATGAAACCGAAGAAGAATCAAGAAGTGATATTCAAGAAAAGGATGAACCAGAGATAAGAAGATCAACAAGAAAGAAACAACAACCTAGCCGGTATGGAGACTTTGTCATGCATTAAGAAGAGGGATGTTGTGTGAAAGAACAAAGAAGAGGGGATGTTGGTATTGGCCATTCTGTGGTGGCCGCTTTGATGTAATGTTGAGATTGATGAGCCAGTAGTCATTCTACAGTAGTCATTCTACAGTAGTCATTCTACAGTAGTCATTCTACAGTAGTCATTCGATAAATAAACTTACTAAGACTTCTATTTTATGAAGTCTTAGTAAGTTTATTTATCGAATGACTACTGTAGAATGACTACTGGCTCATCAATCTCAACATTACATCAAAGCGGCCACCACAGAATGGCCAATACCAACATCCCCTCTTCTTTGTTCTTTCACACAACATTCCTCTTCTTAATGCATGACAAAGTCTCCATACCGGCTAGGTTGTTGTTTCTTTCTTGTTGATCTTCTTATCTCTGGTTCATCCTTTTCTTGAATATCACTTCTTGATTCTTCTTCGGTTTCATTGCTCTCAGTTATACATATGTTTGGTTTGATGAATTTTTCATTTCTTCTGTATACCGCTCCATCTTCATCTTCTACTTGATAGGAACGTTTTCCCTCACAACTAATAACTTTTCCTCTTTCCCATTTTTCATCTTCAATTTTCTTCTTGTACCAAACCTGTTCACCTTCTTGTAGATTTCTTCTCTTCACACAGCTTCTATTGTATACCTTTGCTATTCTGTTTCTATTTTCATTGATTTTTTCTTCACATTCTTTAGAGTTAATCATTTCTTGATATTTATTCCAGTTTGGGATCTGACATCTTAGCCATCGACACATCATTCTTTTGGCAGGGCTCATATTTGTTTTATTTGGAGTATTCCTAAATACGAGCAACATCTTATAAAAATCTTCATTTTCTTCTATACTTTTTTTTATCATCTTTTTTATTATTTTTACAGATGCTTCTGCTTTACCATTACTTTGAGGGTAGTATGGACTTGATGTTATATGTTCAAATTCCCATTCTTTACTGAACATTTTAAATTCACTTCCAGTAAAATTTGTTGCATTATCTGTTATTACTTTTTCTGGTATTCCATATCTGCTAAAATTTCTTTTGCACATAAGAACTGTTGTTTTTGGAGTTAGATCATGAATTTCATCGATTTCAAAAAAATCTGAGTAATGATCGACTGTCACCAAAAATTTTCTTTGTTTTCCTTTGATATTTATTTCAAATACATCCATACTTATTTTTTCAAATGGATATTTTGCTACATCATGAGACATCATTTCTAGTCGTTTCTGATTTTCGCCAAATTTAGCACATGTTTCACATTCTTTCACAGTATCTTCAATTTCTGAAACATATTCGGCCAAAATACTGCTTCTTTTGCCAATTTCTTTGTTGCTTCAATACCAAGATGACCACTGTGTATTTTCTTCAAAAATTCTTGTCGTAGTGATATGGGAATTAAAATTTGATTATTTTTTAACACGACTCCATTTTCTATGACTAAATCCATTCGAAAATTCCAGTAGCATTTTAAGTCTTCACTGACTTGATTCTTGTTTTCGGGCCATCCTCTGAGGATTTGTTCTTTGAGTTTCTTTAACTGACCATCTTTCATAGTTTCTGCAATTATTTTTTCAATTGATTGATCACTTATTTTAACACTTCTGTCATCAGTATAGTATATACCAGTGTTCAATTCATCCAATACATGTACTTGATCAAACATAACAGTATTAATTTCATATATGTCAATTTGTTTTTCTTGGTTGCTCATGCTCTCCGGTGCACGTGACAACGTATCTGCCAAGTACATTGTTTTTCCACTTTTATATTTAACAATAATATTGTATCGCTGTAATGAAAGGATCATGTTTTGTAGTCTCTTTGGAGATTTCAATAATGGCTTCTTAAAAATGCTCACTAAAGGACTGTGATCGGTTTCAATTGTTACATTAGATCTTCCACAGATATACTGATCAAAACGATTACAGGCAAATACGATGGCTAGCATCTCTTTTTCTATTTGTGCATAGTTTCTTTGAGTTTCTGTGAGAGTTTTTGATGCATAGGCCACAGGAACATTGTCTTGAATTAAAGCACATCCCATTGCAAATGATGATGAATCGGTCTGAATGGTAACTGGTTTTATAGGGTCATAATATTTTAACAATGTTGCATTAGCAATATTCTTATTAATATTTTTGAAACATTCTTCTTGTTCATTTTTCCATACAAACATTTCATCTTGATGTGTTATTTTTCTCAAGGTTTCACTGATATCTAATAGATTCTTAATGTATCTCGATAGGTATGTCACCATTCCTAGAAATCGGAATAAATCTTCTTTGCATGTTGGTTTGGGCATATTCAGTATGGCGGATACTTTTGATTCATCTGGTTTCACTCCATTTTCAGTTAGTATGTGACCGTAAAATTTTATTTCATTTTTACATAGTTTTGTTTTTTCTTTATTTAATTTGACATTTGCTTTGTCTAATTTTACGAACAAATTTTCCAAATTTTTATCATGATCTTTTTGTGCTTCTTGATGTGTATTACCATATCCAACAATAAGTATATCATCTGCTAATACATGAATACCTCGCAATCCATTAGTTATCTCCAACATCTTCTTTTGAAATATTTCCATTGCAGTTGATATTCCGAATGGTAGTCGAAGATATCTATATTTGGCAAATGGAGTCCAAAAAGCTGTCATTTTGCTGCTTTTTTCAGATAATTGTATCATCCAAAATCCTTTTTTAGCATCCATTGTTGAAAATACTTTTGCATTGTTCAGCTCTGGAAGAATTTCATCAAGTGTAGGTAACTGTTGCTTTGTATCTTTCAATGCTGTGTTCAAATTACTAGGATCCAGACAAATTCTCAATTTTCCATTTTTCTTTACCATTGTGAGGTTACTTATCCAGTCTGTATAACCTTCTTCCTCAATTATTATTCCTTGTTGAACCATATCATCTAGTTCTTTTCTCAATTCATCTTTTAGTGCTACTGGTATTCTTCTAGGAGCTTGCCTCACAGGGACCACTTCATTAGTCAATTCCAAATCGACTTCTCCTTTTATCTTCCCCAAACCTTCAAAGACATGACTGTATTTCTTCATAATATTTGCTGTGGACATAGGAATATTACTATCAAGTGGTTTTGATTCTTGTTCTTTTACTTTATTACAGTAACTAATGAGTTTTAATTCATCACAAGCTTGAGCAGATAACAGAGGACAGTGTTCATATTCAACAACTATGAAATCGAGGCAAAATATTTTATTTAGTCTGCGTATTTTCAGGGCATAAATACCTCTAGGTTTTATCTGGGTACCTCCAAAAGCTCTCAATATTGTGTAACAAGGTTTTAATAACACTTTGGTTTTGTTTATAATTTTTAACAGATTCTTTTCACCGATTATGTTACAGGAGGCTCCAGTGTCAAGCTGACATTTGACATCACATACCTGACTTTGATCATTGATCACTTGCAGTGTTGTAAAAACACCATTCTTGCTTGTGTTTTCAATTTTCAGAATTTCATCTTGGTCACTTTCTTTGCCATTTTCATAATATTCAATTTGTTTTACACTGAGTTTCTTTCTACATACACTCGCAAAGTGTCCAGTTTTGTGACAGTAATTACATTCTTTTTCTTTAGCAGGACACATCTTCAAGTCTGAATGCCAATTATTTCCACAAAAATTGCACTTTTTATTTTCTTGTTTGACATACTTTTTATTATTCTTTGTGTAAACTTTGTTGATGTTATTTGTCACATCTTGCATGCAGCTGATTTGTTGTTTCATTTCTTCACTTCCAATGCACATTTGCATTGCATCATTTAAGTTCATATTTTTCTTGAGCCACAATTTTTCTCGCATGTTTATGTCTTTGATTGAACAAGTTATTTTATCTAAAAGAAGTTCTTCTTCCATTTGCTTGTATTCACATAACTTCACCTTTGATTTTAGTTTCATGAAGTATTCTCTGTAATTTTCATTGTCTTCTTGTTTAATACAATTGAATATATATCTTTCGTATCTGACATTCACCTCTTGACAAAGTTTTTGTTCCAAACTTTTTATAATGTTCTCAACCGTTTGTTTTTCTGGGTCTTCAATAAGTTTATAAATCATCTTGCTGGCTTCATCACCAATAATTGTCATCATCACTGATACCTGAACATTCATTTCTTCTTTGTTTAATCCACTTGATACCGCATAATTGTTAAACATTCTTTGAAAATGGTGAATATTTTCTTTCATGTTACCCTCCAGACTCAACACACTCGGGACCGGCACGTTCCGTACGCTCGTCACTCTCAGTTTGCTGTCTCTGTCTGGTTGGTTTTCTTCCACCAAATTTTGTTTCAAAGTCTTCATTTGTTGTTCAACTAATGTCTTCACCATCTCCTTCACTTTCTCATCGAGTTTATCCATGATCACAAGTAATCGAAAAACAAAATAATGCTATCACAAAATTTTCAATGGAAATTCACTAATTTCAGAAAAATTTTCAAACACCATGACACCATATTTTAAGAAGTCTTAGTAAGTTTATTTATCGAATGACTACTGTAGAATGACTACTGTAGAATGCTTCATGTTCTCAACACATATGATGAGTGTTACTTCAATGCTTGAGATTAAAAATCTCATATTAAATATGGAAACATTTTTGAAACCATTGAAAAGGGAATTTCAATCCACAGGGTATGGTGAACAAACCAGTGTTGAACAATTAAATGTGCTGCTCTCTTTAGGGCAGAAATAAAAATCATATATTTTTTTGGTTCTAAATCTAGAGGTATGAACTCATTAAGAAATTATACAAGGTTTTACCTCCAAAATTGAACACCAAGCATTTATTACAAGTTTTATTTTTGCCCCATATATAGCAGCACATTTGTTGTATGGCACTGATTTGTTCACCAAACAATGATAATCAATATTCCTTTTCAAAAGATACCAAATATGTGTTTTTGAAAATATCATCATACAAGGTTTTCTTTCTCAGCCATTGCAATGTGAAGACCTTATAATTATGTATCTAGAATGCAACATCCAATTTTGATTTTAAATCACTTTATTTTTAATATTACTCTTTCCAGTTCTACACACATCTGCCAGTTTAGCTCTAAATGAAAGTTGGGACCCAGATGTCAGGTATGTGTGAATTTCTCAAGTAACTTTTTTTATTGAGACTGTCTTGATTTTAATTATTACATATTTAATAAATTATAGTAATTGTGTTATAGTCAAAAGCAGATTAGTCAAAAACAGGAGCCGCTCCCCCAAATAAAGCTAGATAAACCTTATCTAGCAACAGTAAAGTAATTATGTTACTTTTGTTTTAAAGATATTAAGTAAGTAGTTATTAAAGACAATACCTATGTGAGATAGATATTTCCCAATGCAGGACTCCAAGTGGGTAAAGCTAGTTTTTTTACATTCCTTATCCTATAATAAGGAAAATAGTGTATAA
The DNA here is from genome assembly GCA_024516035.1 of Bactericera cockerelli. Classification (NCBI taxonomy): domain Eukaryota; kingdom Metazoa; phylum Arthropoda; class Insecta; order Hemiptera; family Triozidae; genus Bactericera; species Bactericera cockerelli. The sequence goes on from CM044957.1 coordinate 11,654,541, forward strand.
AAGTATAGATTTATTGGTGTTTCTCTCACATTAAAGGTAATAAATATATAATAACATCCATCTTTATTAGAATATACTGCTATGTTTAATTCAAACATATTTAAACTCATATTTATGTTAACTGAATTCTTATAGAATTGTATCATACTTTCTGTTTGTAGAGATGACATGGAGATGATGCTGAACAAAATAGTGCCAGAAGTAAGTACAGTTTCTCTGTGTAGGAATTCATTTTCACCTACAATAATCAAGTACAATAAAATATGAACTCCTGGACAAATTTATCTCTTTTTAATGGTAAATAATCTCTTTTAAGAGAATCCTGGATATAGGAGAAAAAAAATCTGGTGACTTGTTCTCTTGCTATTTATTTGTTTTTTTTTTTAACTTTGTGATTTTACCACTAAAATTACCTGATATAAACTTGAAAAAACTTTCAATCAAATTAATTCTATATAAATTTGTAAGCTAAAATAGAAATAGATTTATAAAAATTTGCGAGAACAGCTGTGAAAACAAGTTTTGTGTCATTTTTCTTTCCTGGAGTTACAATAATAATTGTTCCTGGATGAATCTTGTATTGAGTGTAAATCCTTAGCTATTACTACTTTCTTACATTCAAAATGAAAATCTTCTGAAAATGTTATCTCTAGTACGAATTACATCACTTGTTCTGGGCTTAATAGCTTTGTACTTTGCCCTTATTAGATTTCATTTATTATCTCCTCTAAAGGGTTACAAAGCACCCCCAAGAGGGTGTTACACCAGGAGCAGATCTATGAGCAAGTCTCCTGGTGTTGTTCTGTTCACTATGTGGCGAGGATGATTGTCCACCATAATCTCTCCCGTTGGTGGTCCCATCATTAATCTGATGGGAAAATACTTTTGGGGTTTTGGGATGGTTCTAAACGGCCCGGCCACTTTTATGAAACTTTTGGTTGCAGATGTTTCCATCTGCTTTCCATTGGCTCATTGCAGATGTTTCCATCTGGGCAATAGAATCGCCAACCCCTACGACATTTTATTATTATTATTGCTTTTGAGGTACATGGAAGTAAACAGAAATACGTGAAAAAATTGCCAGTGGTCAGATTTTCAAGTAGGTCTAGTATTTCTTCAATTTTTGCACAGCTCTAACATAATAATATGTTTTCTGTTTCTTTTAGGGTTTACCATACAGACATTCCTGTGAAGGACCAGATGACATGGTAAGTAAAAAAATACCCAGATCACCATTATCTTGCTACACTAACCCAGGTAATCTTGATATGTGCAGCACGCTGCAGGTTGCCTTGGTTGTCAACATACCAAGTGGTCTTAAAAACTAATCAGTGTTGTCTTTTTACTTATTTTTTCCTTTCTTAAGGGTCAATTCTAGATATTGTACACCAATAATATCAACAAGAATGAATCAAACAAAGTGAGTGTCTTAGTTTCAATAAGACAAAATTGTGGATAGTTTTTCTGTGACGTGATTACTCTTTTACTAATCCAGTCCTTCAATTTTCTTGAAATTTTGTATGTATGTTCATTGGGGTCCAACCAACCTGGGTTTGCTTCACTGTTCCCAAACTCGGCCAATTGTTATGTAAACAGCCATTATTTGTACAATTAAATTTACACATACTAAAACATTGGTAAATGCATCAAAAAATTAAATTTTGCACAAAATCTAATTAATATCTGAGGCCTCCCTCCCCTTTTAAGTTAACTGATTAATATGGTTTATTTTGAAATCCATCATCATGTGCGGTTTTGAATTAAATAGTCTTGTTGTCCAGATACTTGATAAAATAGACATTTTTAATTTAATTAATTTGATTTAAGTATTTGAGTCTACAGTTTACAGAACCACTTGAACTGAATTGTTTCTCCCACAGCCAGCTCACGTAAAGGCCTGCTTCCTGGGCTCATCCCTCACGATTCCTATCTCGGAAGGCAAACTGAACCTGGGCATGTGGCAGGGCATCTGGCTGTGCGAGCACCGGGACCACGCGGGCTCCCGTAAGCTGGTGGTCACTCTCAACGGCGTGCTGGGGGAGTCGGGCAAGATGTCACCCTTGAGTCCAGGCTCACCCATGGTGTCGACTAGTAGTTAATGCACGGCACTCGCCTGCCCTCCCACTAGCCCCGGGAGTTCCAACTAGCCAATGCATGGACACTTTTTTTTGTTTCTAGAGGTAAGAATTTTTCAAGTATAACAAAAATGTGAGGCCCCAAAAAAGGTTTGAAAGTTTGTTTTGTAGTAAAAAGAAAAGTGTCCCAATAATTATACTTAACCCAGATAACGCGGTGAAATTTTTTGTTTTATTTTTTTGGAGTGATATAAATTGAGTCCTGAATCAAAATAAGTGCTGTCAACTTATCAGTCGGACTCAAAACAAAGAGCTTAAGGTGTCGCCAACTAACCTCAACAAGCTGAATTAATTTAGAAAAATCCACAACGTAGTACCTTTCACCAGATGGGGCTGACGTCCTTCCAGAAGCACGTCCTTCTGGAAGGACGTCAGCCCCATCTGGGTTAACTGCCTTCCCACTAGCTCTGGGGGTTCCAACTAGCCATTGCATTGACACTTTTTTTTGGTAGAGGTAAGAAATTTTCAAGTATAATACCTATGTAATATCCAAAAATAATTAGAAAGTTTTTTTTTTTTTTAATTTGCCTTGAATAATCTTGTGATTTATACTGGCCAACTTTTGATTTGAAAGGTTTGTATGATTGTTTTGGAATCAACGGAAGGAGTGTCCCAAACTCAATTTAGAGAGGTTGTAATAGAAATAAAATGAAGAGTATCCCAAACTCAGACCAAAGAAATTGAAATCGAGCTTTGGAGTAATTGAAAAAACATGTTTTTTAAGAAAAACTTAGCTCGTTTGAAGCAAATTTAGCTTTGAAAAATAGTAGACTTTGAATTTTGTTTTCTTGTGAGTAGGTATGTATAGTAAATATAAGTTAATGTTGAAAGATAAATGTTCCTTGGACAAAGTTTTTTGTAATGCTGCTAAACAATTAAATCTCACACCTCACAAACACATGTATTTGAAAAAGCAAACTTCAAGCTTTAAAGAAAAGAATCTTTTCATTTATTCGAAATAAAAATATTCGAATCTATGTTTTTTTTTGTATTAGCGCCGTTTTGCCATAAAGAACATTAGTTGTTCTTTAACCTCACGCACAGCCAAGCTCTATCAGAGTTGTATCTTTTCTTATTTTGGTTTGAGTTGTCTTTTTGTAATTGCAAAAGCAACAATTATATCCCAAGAGAAATATTAATTGTATAATGTTTCCCATATTAGCACAGAAGTGGATGTTCTCTAGACTACGTTGTCTGCCTGTACATAATTTGAAAGTAGAAAAGTAGATCTCGTTGTACATAATTATTTAATGTTAATGTGTTATTGTTAAAATCGGTTAACATACTGTGCTCGACTTCTTGCTTTTGTAATTTCAAAAGACATTGTGTAGACAAAGTGGTATAGCATTAGGTTGATCATAGGCCAGGAATGTAACCCCAGCTTTTCTTTGTTGCCCTATTGAAACTTTTGTTTGGTTAGTTCCTTGTATTGGCACCAGCCCTTCTCAATTTCAACGCTGCTGTTAGTCACATCACATTCATAGTTTCATATCCACTAATATTTTTTTTTCTCAATAATTTACATTTAAATAAATTATTTTGTTGTTGTTATGGGAATACTACGTTATGTCTCCTCGTCTTAATAAGCAATTTTCTTTTGGTTTCATTACTTTTTTCTCTATGCTAAAACAAATGTTGTACTTACTAAGCTGTTAATTTTCTTCTATGAAGACAGCATTGTCCTGGAATTTTATTTAGGTCTTTGTTTCTTTTTTTAGTAAAAGTTTTAAAGCCATCACTTAATTATAAATTAATTCCAAACAATTTCACATTTTCATTTTAATCTCTTGCCAGGTGTCATCCAATTCTTTCTGCTAGTAGCCCAGTAACGAAGTACATTATATTTTAAAAAAATTGATCCACTTGATGATCCTCACAATCTTACACACAACTATCGAAAGCCATTACATTGCATCAATATGGCACCAATTTTAGAATTTACCAACACAGACCATGAAGGTCTGAGTTAAAAAAATATTAAAAAACTACTCAAAATAGGTTCTTTCAAAAGTTCTCTCAAGAATCATTGCTCCAATTACTCATTTTCTTCTTCAACTGCTAAAAATGCTGCATATTTTTAATATCACTGTATATTTAGCTTGAAAACTTAACTCTGCTGGTAACATTATCAATTCGTTTATATGGGAGCATAAAAATACATTAACTTGATTTATTTTTTACGTGGAATGTTGCACAGCAAAACGAAACCTTTTCAATTTAGCTCCGCAGATTTCGTTTTTATCCAAACCATGCTGAAAGTTTCCTTACAAGAATGTTCATTTCATAATCAGGTTTTATTTTTAGTGTTGATATTAATTTGTAGTATTTATTTCATTTTATATCTTTGTTGTTATTTTTAAAGACTATTCTAATCATTCTCTTAGTCAATAATATTTTAAACTACTGGTTATAGTGGTTATCATTAGATAAGATAAGAAATTGAGTTTAAGAAAAGTGAATGGATATGAAAGAGTTTAATTCTATGAGATTAAAGACGCAATAATTAAATTACTTCCGAGTCTTATATCTATAGAACTCGGAAGTAATATGTTTGTGTCTTTAGATTGAGTGAACAAGTAACATGGGTTACAAGGGAAATTTAGATCCATGATTGACTAGTATTGAATTATTGACCTAGTATGTCATTTTTAAAAATCCGTTTTATCAATAGATTTGATACGACGAAATTACGAAGTTTTTGAATCAGTAAGCTTGGGAATTAGTAAAAAGCAACCCGTATCATGTCGCATGCTGTAAGTTGCCTAACACGTTGGCACAGTACAAAGGTGTCCATGTTGTCTCACATTGTCACAATCTAGATCTTGTAAAACCCTCCAATATAAAAACACATTTCGTTCGTAAGTCATTCATTACACTGAGGCAGAATATCATAGTCCACTACTCTCTTCTGAAAAATCTAATGAAAACTTTTTACTGTAGACTTTTTTGTACATTATTTTTTTGTTGGTTTTTGTTTTTGATTTTTTACTCACTAGGTTTATTTTAATTTGTGTTCTTTGCGTTTGTCGTTGAATTACCCACGTCAAGAAGAAACATCAAAGACCTAATAGTTTGTACCGTAATTTAAGTCACCTAGGTATTTTATATTTTGGTGCAATAGTGATCTGATTTTCTGCTTATAATCGGTCGAAAAATGTAGCTTTATTTTTTATTTTCCAAATACAATCCTTGGAATTTTAAGTGTATAAAATTCGATGTAAAGTCACCCGTAATATTTTCAATATACAATCACCAAAAGAAGGAAAAATAGTCCATTCCATATTGAGGAGTTAATTTACCATTATTCCTCTTATTCAAATTTTACTTTTTGGGCAGAAGATTAATACATCACTGTTCAGCCAACCTTTATTGATAGTTGAGTTTCTTTTATTAATACAAAGATAATACTAAAACCAACTTATTCCTTTGAAAAATAGATGGACATTTGTTATACTTATAGTATTAGAATGTAAAAATGAATCAGGTCTGCAGATTATATTGTTTGTAGTATGATAAGGAATTATTAAATCCTCCTGGTAATGATACCCTCATTCTAAAACCCCATCATTCACCAACGTCTTTACAATACAGATTAAACGAAAAGTCCTGGAACGGATTTTTATCTTTTTAATGGCTTAAGAAAGTGACTTGAATTTTTGTATGAAGTTCTAACGCAAGTTTGCCCATTAATTGGCAAAATCGAAATTCATACAGGGTGTCCCAAAGTAGTGAAACAGGCACCAATTCTCGATTTTTACATAGAACCCCCTATTTTTATTTTTGATATTGGAAATCTACCTTAAATTCTACACACAATTGACCCTTCACCCGATATTGTGATCAAACCAATCTTTGATCAACCCCGCGGAATCATAAATTTTCTTTCGGAATAAAAGTGTTGAAAACCAGAATGTGATGCATTGCATCAATTGTGTAGAATTCGAATATCAAATAAAAAATAGGGGGTTCTATTTAAAAATCGAATGTTGGTGCCTATTTTACTGTTTTTTGGGACAACCTGTAGCAATATCAATTCCGCCAAAAATGGGTAATCTTGCGTTAGAACAACATACAAAAAATCAAGTCTATATCTTAAGCTGTTAAAAAGATAAAAATCTGTTCCGGGAATTTTCGTTCACTGTGTATTTCGTTTCAACGTCATAGTGAAATCTACTCTAAAAGTTGCTTTATCAAACCATGAACAATATAACTAGGTTGTATGATAAGTCACTGACTAATAGTCCATTGCAAATTGTGCCGATACAGTAGTTTGTCTTGGACAACCCTTTCATTTATTATTTCATTCCACCACTTTCCCCTTAGTTTATTTTTAACGATTTTTATCTATCAACTCCGTCCTGAGAATAACTAATGGAATTATTTTTGACAATTTACTGATTTTTCAAATTTCTAACGAGTACAGTTCACGCAATTCAATTTCAATGTCGCGCTCAAAAAAAAAATCTCCCGAATTAAATTGAAAGTATTTCATCGAATCAGCTATTTTGAACCTACTGTCGAAAAAATACATCACAAGGAATGCCAGCGTAATGTTGTTATCAAAATATCATTAAAAGAAGCATTGAAATGCGAACGTAAATGGACTCACACGGTAGTTCGTACGATTCCTGTAATTGGACCAGTAACTTGGTATCCAGCTGTTCTGTCCTGCATACAGGTACAGGGTATGTTGAACTGTTTACCATGTAGGTGTTTGTGTTCACTAAACTTACCTAAGCTAAAAATGTAAGGACCACCCGTGTTTTTTGACATTCTTGAGCACCTAGCTGAAATATCGTCTATTGCCCATTGACTAATGTAATAAATTCACATGGTATTATTACAGCATTTTGATTTGATTCTGTATAGGCCGCCGAGACACAAAAAGCCCACTGGTCAAGCTCTGTTGTTGGCTCTGGGAGAGTTCATACCTCTATGAACTTCATGGACATAATTATCTCTATTTAAATCTTCTCTCCCGTCTCGAGTGACTTAAAAGTTAGATGACATAACATGACTTAAATGTACCCTTTACACAATAAACTCAAAATAATACATAGGTGGCCCCTTGCATTTTTAGCTTAGTGGTAGGTTAGGCTAGCTGTTGAAGTATAGCCACAGGCTTGAGAATTGTCTTGTGAACCTCCACTATCTCTTATTTTTAACAAACTTGGGAGTTGATTTATGCTCCAGAATATGTGTATTCCTCCTGATGCCTTGGTTCCAACGTCCTCAGTTTTCCCACAAAAAAAATAAGGACCAGTTATTATTTCCAAATCTCTTTCATATTGTTAAATTTAATCCTTTTCCTATACAAGAAAAAATGTAAAGGGTTTCTCTGTACATAATGTGAGGAACACATGTACCTAATTGTCATCTTTGCATTTAAATTAGCATTTTTATGGATAACAATTAAAGTATTACATTTACAAAAAAAAAGTTTTTATTAAGAAAATGTTCATTTTTTCCATTTTCAAAAATAATTCCTTGCTTTAGCCGTTTTAAATACTTCTTTTGCATTTATTTGATAACAGAATGAAAATAACTGAAACCTATAATAATATAAAATTACGTCACGGGTTTTCTTTTAATTTTCCTTTCAATGAAACTTCTTTTTGTTTTTATTTTCTAATGTCTGCTAAAAAATATAGAATTACTTCATACAAAATTATATTGAAAAAATAAATAAAAGACAACACATTTGTAACTAAAAGTCTTCAGTTTTCATTCTATCATCTTTGAGGTTATGTTGTTTCATGGCCAGTCTGTCTTCCCTTACTAGATATTTACAAGCAGGCTAATTTGAACTATGATTTTTACTTCATTAAGAGCCAAATTACGTCTGGCTGGGGGACTATAAACAGGGAGTAGACCAGTAGTCTGGCTGGGGGACTCTAAACAGGGACTCTAAACAGTATTGGCTTGGTTCTGGGGGCCCTTGTCAATTATTAGCCTCCTTGTAAAGACAGTGGTACAATTGCTGAGTCATTCATTCCTCCACTGTCTAGCTACCATCGTTCACGATGACGCCACCCTATGATGATGATGAAGAGCCAAATTATGAAACAGCATTAAAGTTAAATGGTTGAAATTCCGACTTGAAGGTGCATCTGGCTTATCTTAACTTTAATCCTGTTTTATAATTCGTCCATAAACTGACATTAAAAGTTAAACTTCAATAAACTTATAGATCACTTTTTTGGATACAATCCAATTTTGAATAACGTTTTCAAGTGAGAATCTATGGGAAATGACCTAGAGGTTGTCCCAGAACATATTCTCATGACTTCAATCAAAATAATGAGCAACACAAGCAACTCCCAAGAAATGACAAAAAATGGAACTGAAAAAAAAAAAAATGGAAATAAGGTTTTTCTCACATGACGCTAAGAAAAACTGTGAGAAAAACACATTTTTTGATTGGGAAAAAAACACCAAATACTCGGGGCCAAATAATGAATCAGGATTAAAGCTAAGACAAGCCAGACACGCCCTCAAGTCCGAGTTGAGGGACAGTCTGTCTTATCTTAACTTTAATCCTGTTTTATAATTCTATCCTTATTCCCCAGTTAGCACCTCTCTTTTAGGTGTTTTTAAACAGAATTATGGAAAAAATAACACTCCCGATTTCTAATGTTAAAAATTTCTCGGAAGAAATATCAAGTTTCAAATTTCACAGAAGTATACGTCATATGAGTGAAGTTTGAGTAGAGTAAAGTGGTCCCTGTCTAGTTGGTGGAGTAGCGGGACTTGTCACATGAGTGAAGTTTGAGTAGAGTAAAGAGGTCCCTGGTCTAGTTGGTGGAGTAGCGGGACTTGTCACATGAGTGAAGTTTGAGTAGAGTAAAGAGGTCCCTGGTCTAGTTGGTGGAGTAGCGGGACTTGTCACATGAGTGAAGTTTGAGTAGAGTAAAGAGGTCCCTGGTCTAGTTGGTGGAGTAGCGGGACTTGTCACATGAGTGAAGTTTGAGTAGAGTAAAGAGGTCCCTGGTCTAGTTGGTGGAGTAGCGGGACTTGTCACATGAGTGAAGTTTGAGTAGAGTAAAGTGGTCCCTGATCTAGTTGGTGGAGTAGCGGGACTTGGAGAGGACACTGTCGTCCAGCTCATCAGGGATGGGGTTAGGTCCTGCCGGGCCCAACTCTTCCACCTGCTTCACCTTGCTCTGCACCACCTGCAACCACACACATGGGATTTTTAGCCTCATTTTTTCTCCCCACATATTATTACTAGCCGTTTGCCCGGGCTTTGCAACGGGACTAAATTTCAAATTTACTAAGGCATGGCCGTACTGCTGGACAGCAATGCCTTTTTGAACTTTTTATAATTTTTCTGGACAAAGCGATAATGGTTTTGGGGGGGTCAATTCTGAGACATTTTTCGCTATCTCTTACCGTTTTGGCTAAACAACTCCGGACAAACAAACAAACATAGGTAGTCCTTTTTTCTGTTTTATATATAGAGATTATTAAGTTAAGTAAGTTATACAAGTTATCATATTTGTGTTAATCACTATCGTGATATCACAACTACTCGAAACTCGCTTTACTAAATCTACGCTGAAACCGGAACTTGAACCACCGACCTCCAAGTTACAAGTCCGCTGCCTTATCGATCAAGCTACTGAGGTCGGTTTATTATTACAGTATGCTTTATTAGGTAAGCCAAAAATATGTACATTAAAATACAATGAAATTATAAAGAAAAAATAAATAGATTGAACAAAGAAACAAGAACAAAAAAGAGAGTGAAGCTAATGTCCTACCTAATAAAGGGCGGGGTTGTTGCCTTTGGCAATCTCTTCCACCCAACCCATAGAATATACAGTCGAACCTCTTTAATTTAGAATCTCAGGGACCATCAGAATTTTCCAAATTATAGAGATTTCTAATATAAGGAGTTTGAAAATAGAGAGGTCTACCAATTCTGTATTCTAATTTATAGAAGTCGAGCTACTCTAAAATTCGGTTGGTTTAACACTAGTTATATTCTCGGGTTCGCTACCCCAACATGATAAAAGAACTTTGTATAAATATGTACTACATATATCTACAGGGTGTCCATAAAGTACCAACCCACCCCCCGTATCTCAAGAACAGCATAAAATATAGAAAAATGCTAAAACTTGCATTCCTTAATTTTCAGGGGATTAAGTTTCAGCAAAAGAAATTTTGACTACACTTCCCCAGTCAGGCTGGGCAACAACCAACTTTAAAATCTTAAATGGATTGGTATGTCATGTGGCATATTGTTTTCAATGCCTCATTGAGAGAAGTTCATTGCAACAAATTTCAGTGAGCTACGACCTACTGTTCTTTTTTTTCTTTTTTTGGTTTTCTTTAAAGTGTCAGGGTTCTCACATGTGAGCTCTTGAGATACAGGGGCAGATAATAATACATAAATAAAGGTAGACCACTTCGTTACTATTTGTTTGCAACGATACATAAATATAATTACATAAGTCTTGTATACAGAGTGGGAATTGTAACGCTACAGAGAAAATCAGCATGCCACCTTCAGAAAGATGACAAAAATATTGTACTTTAAAACGTTTGTAGACATAACAACTAGATCCGAAAATTCCAACCCTTTTTTTTTATCATAAAACCATGTCTGATCCCAAGTCACCTGTGTTTAAGGCTACCTAACCTAGTTTATATTTATATTGTGCCCTGGGGCTCGCTCCAGAAAGCTTTTTAACTTTCGTAATCCCTAAATCTCCCTTTCAACTGCACTCTGACTAGGTTATTTGAATAAATAATAATAATAATATCGCCTTATAATACTGCCCGATTGGAACTATTAAGCCCCATTATTCCAGCAGTAAGCTCAAGACTCATTATTATGTGGTAAAAATCCCAAATGGGAGGATAACTTGTCATGTCCCGGCTGGGTTTCGAACCCGCGACCTCTGGAATCTCTGGATTCGCAGATTGCCGACTTTACCACTGAGCTACCGGGACAGACTGGGAGGCTCTATTTCTGATTTTTTTTCTTTTAGGCGCTTTAACTCTGCTAAGATAGGTCGTTTGCTCCGATCATTTCTAATTTAACCCGGGATCAGTACGGTTCGGTTTTGTAACGTATCCAGTACACGGTAACGTATACGGTTGTGAGAGAAATCTCTATTTCTCGTACTGATTGCGGGTTAATTGAACGAAATTTCACTGTTGAAAGGGAGATTTGAGGATTTTGAGAGTGAGAGTGCTCTCTGGAACGAGGCTCTGGACGTCTGGACTGACCTGGAAACTGGTGCGGATGTTGTCGAGAGCCTCCCCGAGGCCGGATTTGATCTGGTTGAACTCGTGCGTGACCAGGGAGAGCTTGCCCAGGAGATAGTTGAGGTTCTCATCCACCTCGCTCATGCGGCCGGTTATCTGGCCCACCTGTGCGGAAAATAAATTAGCAATGGAATATTTTTTTTTAATTTTAAATTTGTTTGTTTTTTTTTTGTAACAAAAATGGGCTTGACCCCGTAAGTTTGTGTAAAAAAAATATCTGGCCAACCTGTGCAGAAAATAAATTAGCAATTGAATATCTGGCCAACCTGTGCAGAAAATAAATTATCGTGAGGTTGGCATTTCCAGCCCAACTTAGGTTGGTAGATTTTAATTATTCACCGCTTAACACGCTTAATATACGATCCGTTCACATTAATCTTACTTACCTTGCCTTCCATATTGTCCATGGTAGATAAAGATCCGTTCACATAGATTTCAGTCTGCTGTTGAAGTCTGTCCAGTGCTTGGGCAGATGAGGTCAGTGTTTGGTACATTATACCTGTGGAAAGAAAGCAATATCTTTAACTTCAAAAAGTACGTCCAAGCAGTTCCTCCCTTAATCTTTGAAACAAAAAGCCAGGTTCCAAAGGAATTGAGACACCACACGACGACTTTCCTTATCACTGTTGACACAACGCCCTCAACGGTAAGAGTTAGGTAAAAATCAATGCCAAATTCGTAATCAGCACCTCAAAATCATTGGATTTGATACATCACAAACCCCATCTAGAATGAATAATGAAAAAGTTAGTCCGGGTTCCAAAAAGTTCAAGAGTAAACCTCTTAAATCCCTATTGTTTGTTCTCTAACTTTTTTTTGTATTTTTACCCATTCAAAGGAACGGCCATTGCGGCCCTGCGGCCGGAAATTTCGCCCGACTTCAACCAAAAAAAATGTGGTTCGTGTGGTATATAAGTTCTGCTTTCATACCAAATTTCAAGTCTCTAGCCCAAGGAATGAACTATATACAGTACACTCATATTTTTTTCTAATCGCACCCGATTTTTACCTTTTCTAATTAAAATTCATCAAGGTGTAATTTTTTTATGAATACTGATGCTTACATTACTCCTAGGGCGGAATTAATAGACAACATCAAGAACTTAAGTCTTTGGTAAGTGTCGGTTTTCCCTATCTTACACAGTACGCAATCGGTGACTTAACGCCACAGAGGTATTACAAAAACGTCTATTAATTCCGTCCTTAATTTCGCCCCTAAACTCCTAATCCGTTACACAGGTCACAGGCGTCCACAGTAGCTGTTGTTTCACGGCTATGAAAAAAAAGGCTGTGAATCACTCATCTTTAGAAAGAAAAAAAAAAAAAAAACTTACCTATTTGTCTCCACACTTGACTGATCTCCGTCTCGATCTTGGTGCTCAAGTTGGTGAGTCCGCCGTTCTGGTTGTCCAGGATGGTCGTCGAGATGATGTCGAACCGGGTGTTGACGGTCTGGTTGAGCTCCGCGGACTGGGACTTGATGAGCTCCCCCACCTCGAGGAGGATCTGGTGCACGCCGTACTCTATCCGGCGCTTCGTGTCCAGAACGTTGTCGGCGGTCTGAATCAGGACCTCTTCCACTTTCACCAGACCTGAGGAACGGGCGTTTTTTTTTATACAAATTACACTGGTATCAGTATAAACAGAAAAGTGAGAAGTTGTATTAGATGTATATGAATATCAGAGCATACCTAGACAGCTGTTTAGAGCTTATTTGATCTCATCAGCAGGTAATATTTCTGAATATCCATGTCATCAACTAACCTCTCTATTTTAATCAGTATAAACAGAGAAGTGATAATTGTATAATATGTGGTAATTGTATAATATGTGGAACTAAAGTGCTGGTCCCGACCCCTGGAAGGACAAACTGGAATACCGTTAATTGTGGCTTCTCCGATGTGTCTCACCTTTCACTTCCTTGAGGAGTTGGTCGTAGCTCCTCCTATGTGTCTCACCTTTCACTTCCTTGAGGAGTAGCTCCTCCGATGTGTCTCACCTTTCACTTCCTTGAGGAGTAGCTCCTCCGATGTGTCTCACCTTTCACTTCCTTGAGGAGTTGGTTGTGACTCCTCCGATGTGTCTCACCTTTCACTTCCTTGAGCAGTTGGTCGTGACTCCTCCGATGTGTCTCAACTTTCACTTCCTTGAGGAGTTAGTCGTGACTGTTTCTCACCTTTCACTTCCTTGAGGAGTTGGTCGTGATTCCTTCTATGTATCTCACCTTTCACTTCCTTGAGCAGTTGGTCGTGTCTCCTCCTATGTGTCTTACCTTTCAGTTCCTTGAGAAGTTGGTCGTAGCTCCTCCGATGTTTCTCACCTTTCACTTCCTTGAGCAGTTGGTCGTAGCTCCTCCGATGTGTCTCACCTTTCACTTCCTTGAGCAGTTGGTCGTAGCTCCTCCTATGTTTCTCACCTTTCACTTCCTTGAGGAGTTAGGCGTGACTCCTCCTATGTTTCTCACCTTTCACTTCCTTGAGCAGTTGGTCGTGACTCCTCCGATGTATCTCACCTTTCACTTCCTTGAGGAGTTGGTCGTGGCTCCTCCTATGTATCTTACCTTTCACTTCCTTGAGCAGTTGGTCGTAGCTCCTCCTATGTGTCTCAGCTTTCACTTCCTTGAGCAGTTGGTCGTGACTCCTCCGATGTGTCTCACCTTTCAGTTCCTTGAGCAGTTGGTCGTGACTCCTCCGATGTGTCTCACCTTTCAGTTCCTTGAGCAGTTGGTCGTAGCTCCTCCTATGTGTCTCAGCTTTCACTTCCTTGAGGAGTTGGTCGTGACTCCTCCGATGTATCTCACCTTTCACTTCCTTGAGCAGTTGGTCGTAGCTCCTCCTATGTGTCTCACCTTTCACTTCCTTGAGCAGTTGGTCGTAGCTCCTCCTATGTGTCTCAGCTTTCACTTCCTTGAGCAGTTGGTCGTGGCTCCTCCTATGTATCTTACCTTTCACTTCCTTGAGGAGTTGGTCGTGACTCCTCCGATGTATCTCACCTTTCACTTCCTTGAGCAGTTGGTCGTAGCTCCTCCTATGTGTCTCACCTTTCACTTCCTTGAGCAGTTGGTCGTAGCTCCTCCTATGTGTCTCAGCTTTCACTTCCTTGAGGAGTTGGTCGTGGCTCCTCCTATGTATCTTACCTTTCACTTCCTTGAGCAGTTGGTCGTGACTCCTCCGATGTGTCTCAGCTTTCACTTCCTTGAGCAGTTGGTCGTGACTCCTCCGATGTGTCTCACCTTTCACTTCCTTGAGCAGTTGGTCGTAGCTCCTCCTATGTGTCTCACCTTTCACTTCCTTGAGGAGTTGGTCGTGGCTCCTCTGATGTGTCTCACCTTTCACTTCCTTGAGGAGTTGGTCGTGGCTCCTCTGATGTGTCTCACCTTTCACTTCCTTGAGCAGTTGGTCGTGACTCCTCCGATGTATCTTACCTTTCACTTCCTTGAGCAGTTGGTCGTGACTCCTCCGATGTGTCTCAGCTTTCACTTCCTTGAGCAGTTGGTCGTGACTCCTCCGATGTGTCTCACCTTTCACTTCCTTGAGGAGTTGGTCGTAGCTCCTCCTATGTGTCTCACCTTTCACTTCCTTGAGGAGTTGGTCGTGGCTCCTCCTATGTGTCTCACCTTTCACTTCCTTGAGCAGTTGGTCGTGGCTCCTCTGATGTGTCTCACCTTTCACTTCCTTGAGGAGTTGGTCGTGGCTCCTCCTATGTGTCTCACCTTTCACTTCCTTGAGCAGTTGGTCGTGGCTCCTCTGATGTGTCTCACCTTTCACTTCCTTGAGCAGTTGGTCGTGACTCCTCCGATGTATCTTACCTTTCACTTCCTTGAGCAGTTGGTCGTGACTCCTCCGATGTGTCTCACCTTTCACTTCCTTGAGGAGTTGGTCGTAGCTCCTCCTATGTGTCTCACCTTTCACTTCCTTGAGCAGTTGGTCGTGACTCCTCTGATGTGTCTCACCTTTCACTTCCTTGAGGAGTTGGTCGTAGCTCCTCCGATGTGTCTCACCTTTCACTTCCTTGAGGAGTTGGTCGTGACTCCTTCTATGTTTCTCACCTTTCACTTCCTTGAGCAGTTGGTCGTAGCTCCTCCTATGTGTCTCACCTTTCACTTCCTTGAGCAGTTGGTCGTAGCTCCTCTGATGTTCCTCACCTTTCACTTCCTTGAGCAGTTGGTCGTGACTCCTCCGATGTTTCTCACCTTTCACTTCCTTGAGCAGTTGGTCGTAGCTCCTCTTATGTTTCTCACCTTTCACTTCCTTGAGGAGTTGGTCGTGTCTCCTTGTGTCTCACCTTTCACTTCCTTGAGCAGTTGGTCGTAGCTCCTCTGGATGTCTCCGTACAGCTCTTCCGTCCGCTCACTCATCTCCTCAATGGCTTTCACCAGCGTCTCCCTGTCTAGCTTCATCTGCTTGCCTATGGCCTCCACGTGGTCCTCTAGCTTGATGGTGTTGCGGTCCGCGTTAGCCAGGAGCTCGTATTTTACCTGTAATATTTAGTAAATCGAAAAAATCAACCGACCTCAGTAGCTTAATCGATAAGGCAGCGGACTTATAAGCAGGAGGTCGGTGGTTCAAGTCCCGGTTTCAGCGTGGATTTAGTAAAGCGAGTTTGAGTGGTTGTGATATCACGATAGTGATTAACACAGATATGATAACTTACTTAACTTTATAATAATAATATATGGGAAAAAAACTATTATATTATTATTAAATCGAAAAAATCAGCAGTCTTGAGCCCTGCCCTGAAATGGGTCATAAAGAAATAGTCCAAGTTCTCATGATGGTCTTGATCTCACATATAATTACGTTGCATAGAAACCATCACTCCCACCAGCTGACACAAGACACAACAACAATTGCCCTGGAACGGCCTTTTGTATGAATACGGAAGGTATCATTACTTAGGGCCTAATTAATAAACGTTTTTATAATACCTCTGTGGCGTTTAGTCTCGGATTGCGTACTGGCTAAGATAGGGAAAACCGATGATAAGCAATGACTTCAGTTATCGATTTTGTCTATTAATTTCGCCCTTAATCCCCTACTTTTTTCAGCATTGGTAGGCAAGGCTATTCCATAATAATAATAATATCGCCTTATTTATACTGCCCGATTAGGACTATTATATCCCATTATTCCAGCAGTAAGCCCAAGACGTATTATTATGTGGTAAAAATCACAAATGGGAGGATAATATGTCATGTCCCGGCTGGGTTTCGAACCCGCGACCTCTGGAATCTCTGGATTCACAGAGTGCCGCCTTTACCACTGAGCTACCGGGACAGACAGTGGTACAGTCCATACAGGCCATTCCATTAAACATGTATGTACCTCTTGCATACGACTCTGAGAACTGTTCCCAATCTCGTACAAGTCCTCCAGCGTGATTCCGGTGGCCACTTTGGTGCTGATGCCTTGCAGGAGTGCCATCTGTTCATCCAGTCGGCTCTCTATGTCCGAAGTAGTGTACATGTATTTGCCCCCCGCTGAGGACCCCACCAAGTCTACGTCTGAAGGGAATAATAATAATAATAGAAAATCTTATAAGGGCAAAGTTTTATAAGTAAAGCTCACTTTTCTGTTTATACTAATTAAAATAGAGAGGTTAGTTGATGGCATGGAAAATCAGAATTATTACCTGCTGATGAGAGCAAATAAGCTCGAAACAGCTGTCCAGGTATGTTCTGATATTCATGTACATCTAGTACAACTTCTCACTTTTCTGTTTATACTGATATACTGAAGCCCAGAATAAACCAGATGATACAAAATTAGGGTGGTTTACCCCGAGCAGTGGGTACTCTTTCATTAAAAGATATACGTAGTCTGTTGATTGAGTAATCTCCATGGCAGAGTGAGTTAGCGCGCTAGGCATTGCACGCATGGTGACCTGGGTTCAATGCCCAGCAGAGCAGGAATTTTTTTTCTCTGTACTTGGATATTCGAGGTCCACTCATACCTCGAGAGGAAAAATGAGTAGCTGCTTTGATGTGAAGCAGCGATCAGTGGCGGAATAAAAACAAGCTATTGTATATTAAAGTGGTAAAAGTCCTATGATTCTGCACTACCCACTAAAATTGTGACATAATAACACAAAGAAAAGCATTATTATTATTATAGTCTGTTTATTGAGCCTGTTCTCTCTGATATCTAGACATACAATTAGTTACTCGGATTATTTTTCCTCACAAAGTTCGAAAAAATTTCGACCGCGCTGGGGTTTCGACCGCGAAAAAGGTACCCCGTTCCAGAAACACTCATAACTTCCAAAACTTCCTTTCAACCGTCTCGCAAACGCACTCTGATTGGGTCATTTGAACGCAATAACCAATCAGAGTGCGTCGTGTGACAGTTGAAACGGAGATTTAGGGGTTTTTGAGATTGTGGAGAGTATTTATGGAACGGGCTACAGGTCACCTGGAGTGCAAGCATGCTACCGGTAGACCAAAGTTACTACTAATTAATTTAGGGAATATAGGTAATTAACCCGGGATCAGTACGGTTCGGTTTTGTAACGTATCCAGTTACAAAACCGGTAACGTATACGGTTGTGAGAGAAATCTCTCACAACCATACTGATTGCGGGTTAAGAGCTTTCCGGAAAGAGGCCCTGTTGTTGTTGGATCTCTCACCTGAATTCGACGGTGTCTTGGTCACCAGTTCCTCAATCCTCAGCAGCATGGCTTCCATTCTGTCCACCTTGGTAGACAGCTCGTTCAGTCTCTCCAAGGAGCTCGTGTCCCCCCCAGTGGAAGACTGACGTACCAGCTCCTCCATGTGGCCCATCCAGGATCTGAGCTCGGGAGAGACTTCCTGAGGCTTCTGTGGGCAAGAGGAGAGTGTGACAGAGGCCATAGCGGTGTGGTTCGCAGTGGCGTAGCTAGACCTACATTTCGGGGGGGGGGGTGAAGGGATTTCGGGGGGGGGGGGCGTTTTGAGGGGATTTCGGGGGGGGGGGTTTGAGGGGGGTTCAAAAATCTCGCCTAACGTATACTCCATCTTTGCTGGAGTTTCTTGGAAATTCCGGGGGGGGGGGGGTTGTCCCCAAACTCCCCCCCCTGGCTACGCCACTGGTTGTTTGCACAACCGATGATGCTTTCTCATGGTAATCTAGCGATTGAAGGGTAAAACCTGCGTCCTGCATACCTCAAATAGAATTATTTGACAAATTTTACTGACAGGCTATAATAGAAGCCTCAGCATGGGATATAGTACGTATTACGGGTCCATAATAAATTATATTATACAGTCATTTACATTCACCACTAGAAAATTATTGTGATATCGGGCATGTACTCGTAGATATAGGTACCAGGTAAGAGTAACTTGCAGCCCACAGAATCTGTGAAGAAGGTTTTTATTTGAAAATGCCAGAGGCATCTGAATTATTCATGTGAAATTAGAATTTAACTGGAAATATGTAGAATCTATCTAGTTTTTTACCATTCAATAAAGGAGAAAGCAAAAGTCTCGGTCTTGGTTTAGTTAAAAAATAATAGTTAGATACCGCTTGTCTAAATTGGTTCTACAAATATGAGACTATTACAACTGGATAATTTTTATTAATGCTCATTAATAATTGTATTGCATTTTGAGGTATAAATTATATACCGTACTAGTGGGCTGTCGCCCGCTTTGCGGGTCGAGGCATGGCCGTGCGGAGAAATAGCGGTGAAAGCAAAAAATCCTTTTTCGCCAATGGCAGGTGTTGTAGTGGGAATTTCGAAAAATCCCGTCTTATTGCACATCTAAACTATAAGACAAAGCTACCTACCAAATTTCAGCTTCCTAGGACTTACCAGTTCGGAGAAACAGTGATGAATCAGTGAGTGAAACTCTCTTTTATAATAATTATTATACCGTATAACCTACTTCAGTGTTGCCGTTATACCTACCGTATAACCTACTCCAGTGTTGCCGTTACCTACCGCTGCTATGGTGCCGTCCATGGCAATCAGTCTCCCCTCCAGCCCCTGGAAAGCCGAGTGCACCAGGGCCTCGGCTTGCTCCTGTCTCTTGTCCAGTCCCACCAGCGCTTTCTTCAGCTGCTCCCCCAGTGCCCTCTCTCTCAGCTCGTGTCTCTCCAGCTTGTCAGTGTTGCCGCGGAACATGTTGATGAGAGACAAGATGGCGTCTCGGATGTCTTCATG
The DNA here is from genome assembly GCA_024516035.1 of Bactericera cockerelli. Taxonomy (NCBI): domain Eukaryota; kingdom Metazoa; phylum Arthropoda; class Insecta; order Hemiptera; family Triozidae; genus Bactericera; species Bactericera cockerelli. The sequence continues at coordinate 11,674,098 of CM044957.1, forward strand.
GCTGAAAGTTTCAATCAAGTTGCCACATGTTCGGTTGAGAACTTTTGGAAATACCAGCGATTTAAGGGCGGAATCTAGATTTCTTAGTGCGGCATTATAAGACGTCACTTAAGTCGAAATTAATAGGGTCGGAATTAATAGACGTTTTTGTAATACCTCTGTGGCGCTAAGTCACCGATTGCGTACTGTGTAAGATAGGGAAAACCGACACTTACCAACGACTTAAGTTATTGATGTTGTCTATTAATTCCGCCTAAGTCACAGATCTCAGAATTTAGATGCAATAGAAAGTCGATCATTTTTTCATTGCCAAGTGTACCAATACGATGTGACTCATTCAAGAGGAAGTATTTGGGAAATATTTGGGTCCTTTGGAAACCCTAATTGGCAGTTTATTTTAATGTTCATTAGAAACATGCACGGATGTGCTGGGCCCCAAAGGCTGGTACTATTTCTGGCCATCATTTTTCCATTTTTTGTGTGAATAATCCCTTAGCTTAGCGCATTACATTGGACTAGGAACCTAAGTACTTGCACTATCGAAGCTAATATACCTACAATACAATACAATAGTATGTAGGATTGAAACTCCTTCTAACCTATTATATTCAAACTGCCTATGTTTTTTACTCGAAAATCTGTCGAAACGAATGAAACAACGCATCACTGAACTCTGTCTTGAAGTTCTATAAACATAATTTCAAGATGTTTATTCTGAACATACCTAAACTGTTCACACATTACTCACACGTGTCTTCTTGTTCAAATAAAAATCATCGGATTTTAGTCATCTTACCATCAACATGCATTTTACATTTTACGACTCTTCCATCGAAAATAATCTTTTGAAACCCATCAGAGTCAAGTAGGTACCTCCTTCTTTGTTTGATTCGTATATCAATATTGTGTGAGAATGTGTGAAAGAAGAACGACAAGAGGAAGTTGGGCAAGATAAAACAAACATCCATAGTGGATAATCTATCACCACACAATTCTTATCTCTGGAGATGATAGAGTATTTGAAAAACACATATTATAGACAGCGTCGATTGCGTTAAATGCACCGGTTCTCGTAGGATCACGAAGATTTCGTGATGCTGGCATTCCGGCCCAAACCCAGGTTGGGTGAGATTAATGAGGGGAGCAGGTTTGTGAGTTTCCTGTGAATGGAGAGTATTTGAGGAATTCTTTTTGGAACTTGCGTTTGCAATCCGAGATTTAATAAAGAAAAGAATAAAGAAACCGAGGTTTCGTAAATTCATAGAACCGGCCATAGGTAAATTTGCCGTAAACTTTCATAAGTCCAAGGTCTATAATTCCTAACCGTTTTCCAGTTGTGTTAATTTTATTTAGGAATTGTCCAATTTTATGCCAGTTTTTTTTTTTTTTTTTTTTTTTTTTTTAAGTGGGGTTTAACGTCGCTTTCAACTGCCATGGTCAAATCACGACGGGGGTTTTACCCTCCATTCGCAGGAAACTCACAAATCTGCTACTCACATTGACCTCACCCAGCCTGAGTGGGGCCGGGAAAAGCCAGCGTCACGAGAATTAGAATGGTCACCCATCCAAGTCTTAACCTCACTGGATGTCGCTTAACTTCGGTGTTCTGAAGGGAACCGGTGTATTCAACATACCATCGACGCTGGCTTATGCCAGTTTTTTTTGCCCTGAAACAGTGAAACTTGAAATTCATGTATCTATATTTCAATTATTTCATAGAAAAAGCTAGTACTCACTCTATATGTGCGCCAGGCTGTAACTTAGCCTGGCACACGGTATAATTTCATCGGTGGTTTTGTATGTTTACAAGAATAATGTACATTATTTCTATCAACAAGCTAATAAATGAAACTCACAAGCTATGGTATTTTTTTATTTTGAAAAAATCTTGTTATGATCAGCTTTCGCTCAGATACACATTTAAAATACCTAAACACCGACTCGTGTATTTTCTAATGATCTACAAACATGCCCGCGGTTTTTGACGCGTCATTAACACTTAGACGACCGCGTGTACCACCGGTGGTACACGCGGGTCTGTGCGGAATGGACCGGGTGTACCACCGGTGGTACACAAATGCACTACGTCTAAACATCGCCGGTCCCACGGGAGAATTCACTAAAAACCATGCCGGTCGTCTAAGTGTTAAGAAATAAGTGGGTGGGGTCCAGTAAGATCAATTTCAGCGATGCTCTCCTTCAACTCATGAGGTCAAATTACTTCAAACCTACTTCAGTAACTCGATCAACTCGTAACCTGGAGGTCGGTGGTTCGAGAACCATATTATAATTATGGCAAGTATTTACTAGGGCAAGTAATTGTGATTCCTCGCAAAATCCCCGATCCAGAAAATTCCTGAAATGGAATGAGTGGTTTGGCCCCGCTCTATATTCATTAACCTATATTTCATTATGGTTTGTTACATACTAGTCTACGAGTATACCTACCTACCTAAGTTCTTACACAGAGCTGTATCATAGATATTTTTTTTTTTTTTCAAATTTTGTGTTAATCACTTTCATAATGTCACAACTAATCAAACTTGCTTTACTAAGGGCGAAATTAATAGACAAATTCTATATCACAAATCATGGCTAAGTGTCAGTTTTCCCTATCTTACACAGTACGCAATCCATGACTTAGCGCCATAGAGGTATTACATAATCGTCTATTAAATTCTGCCCGTAAGTCTTCGCTGAAATTGGGACTTGAACCACCGAACTCCAGGTTACAACTCCACCACCTTATCAGTCATAAAGATAAGTTGATATAATTACTCATTCTCATTGTTTCCCTTTTTCATGATAGCTTTTTTACCACGACAAAGGCCACAACTTAGAACCTTTTAACTATAAAGATAACTTACTTCACTTCTGCGATTATAGTTATTGCTGTTCCTACGGGAAATATTTTTTTTTTTTGTTGATTAGCAACTATTTATGGTTTAAAAACTTACTTTATTTCCCTAGCTGCTACGGAGGACACACTTAGAACTATGCCAAATCCCAGCAGAGACAACACCTGCAGGTTTCTCATGATGATGGTGGATAATACTGGGTAGGTCCTCAGGAAGACTTGGGTCAACTTGTGCTAGCTGTCTTCAGGTTGTCTGAAACCCAATGAAAAACATTCCATTAGAATTAGCATGAATGAACAATCCTTTCTTATCGGAAAACCAGTCTTTGAAATAGACACTTATTTGTCTATTCCAAAGAGGCTGGTTGAGTTTTGATAATCCTGTGACTATCAATAGTTGGAAAAATTATCAGATCTCACCAACTCCAACTAGTGACTATGAGTATTCACGTCGTTTGTATCTGCCGGTGTAACTGTTTCCGAAATATCTATCAATTCGGAAACTCACCACAACAAGAATCGTGGTCGACTGTTGAATTGTTGATAGTCGACCTGTTGATGGATTCAATTTATTGGCGATGTTTTGTGAACTGTTGACTTCAAAGCCGTATCCAGGATTTTTCCAAAAATTAAAATTGGATGTTTGTGAAATAACGAAGTTTTCGCGGTTTTTTTTTTTACCTTTTTTAAAAAAGGCAACTGTGCCCTGGAAGGACGGAACCACTTTCGCATTACTTCCGGACAGTATATGTATCGCAGTCCTTATTTTAGGTTTTTTATGATTTTCTTTTAGATTTCGGGGGAGGGGGGGACCAGACACCCCTAAATACGGCCTTGGTTGACTTCATGTTAAACAAACGAGAATAAATTCATTTTAGGTATTATATTAAACTCAGTGTAAACTGTTAGATTACTCAAACATTGTTTATTTCAACTGATACATACATCAATACCCAGCATGTTAAAATTATTCTGCTTAATTAATTAACTGGACAAAACCCAGATAGACGTAAACCATGCAATGGAAGGCACTGCCTCAGTCATGACAACATGACTTTGAGAGAACTGATTGAATTATTATTGACCTCCGGAAGTTCAAATTAACAACAATAAACGCTATCACAAGAATCTAACATGCTTCTCTAATAAAAGAGACCCTTTTGTTAGATCTCTTAACGTCTGGACTTTTAATTGTTTTAATTTAATTTATTTCAAGCGGTGCAGCCACGCCAAGTTGCGGCCTTCGACTCTTTAGCTCTACACAGGCAGTATATGAATAAACTATTTTTGTAAATGCGAAAGTTCGATATTGTTGTTTAAAGTTTTTATTTCAAACATTGCAAGTTGTTGTCATGGTGTAAAATTCATATTTATTACTTATTGCATAATTACATTGCTTTAAAAAGTTATCATATTTGTGTTAATCAATTTGATGATATCACAACTACTCAAACTCGCTTTACTAAATCTACGTTTATAGCCAGCGTCGATGGCATGTTGAATACACCGGTTCCCTTCAGAACACCGAAGTTAAGCGACATCCAGCGAGGTTAAGACTTGGATGGGTGACCATTCAAATTCTAATTCTCGTGACGCTGGCTTTTCCCGGCCCCACTCAGGCTGGGTGAGGTCAATGTGAGTAGCAGGTTTGTGAGTTTCCTGCGAATGGAGGGTAAAACCCCCGTCGTGATATGACCAAGGCAGTTGAAAGCGACGTTAAACCCCACTAAAAAAAAAAAAAAAAATCTACGTTGAAACCGGGACTTGAACCACCGACCTCCAGAAGTCTGCCGCCTTATCGATCAAGCTACTGAGGTCGGTTTTTATTCACTTATTGCATAATTATATTGTATGTTAGGTACTTTATTGTTGAAATTCGAAAAGAACTACACTGTCAGAATAGATGTATTAAATTTATGACACATGGACCACTGGAATAGTGGCACGAGGCAGAGATTGGTCATCATGTCAGTTTTGGGTTGGGCACTAAGCACAAGAAATAAAAACTTAACATTAGGTATTTATAATAATTATTGGTTGTAACTTTAGTAACCTATCATCTTTGTGAATGCAGTTTTCCCATAAAAGAATATTCTAATTTAATAGATACACTTATACATTCATAGATAGTTACATAGAAAATACCGTTTCGTGATTGAGAAATATAATTATTGGTATTAATACCTATTAAAATTTATTCGCATTAGTATAGGCACTTCATCTTTATTTTGTCACATGACAAACGCTTCGGATAGCCCTTGATTAAGAGGAAATGTGCTAAAAGTAAGGCCGCTAATTTTAAATATTGAATCACCGAAATTAAGCAACGTCCAGCGAGGTGAAGACTTTGTGATGCTGGCATTCCAGGCCAACCCAGGCTGGGTGAGGTTAATGTGGGTAGCAGGTTTGTGAGTTTCTTCCGAATGGAGGGTAAAACCCCCGTCGTGTTATGACCATGCAGTTGAAAGCGACGTTAAACCCAAATTAAAAAAAACCAAGTTAATTAAATGTAAGCAGCCTCAACTTAGTCCCGAAAGTTGCCTATATCAAGCTTCACTAGGTACCAGGTCTACCCGGGTCTAGAGTCTAGGTCTAGGGTACGGGGCTTAGTTGTGGCTGCGCACTTACTTTCTAGCATCGATCAGTTAGTAGTTCTAGTTTAATCCGGTATCACAAAACTTTAATTGATTTTGTTCATCCAATGTCCAATTCTATCAGTCGAGGATTGATGTACCTACCTGTTATCAGTAAACTTTTGATACACTAACCCTAAGTTGCATAGTTGCTGTTAGAGAAATTCAATTTTATTATGATACCTATGATAATTAAGGAGGCTTTATTATTCAAATAATTAACTCATTGTTCGTAAAAGTGCACATTAAGATCCTGCCCATGACCCAAGACCAATCATAGATGGATGTTTTATTTCAAATGAATATAATAGCTAAGCAGATATTAATTCCACCACACCTTCCATCATGTACCTACTCCACACTACTGCATAAATAATCGAGCTCGTAAAAATAATTTTACTGTAAAACTCGCCTAAAAAATAAAATATATATATATATATATAAGTTATATCTCCATACTTGCTGACTTCCTAATTATTAATGCTGATCCACAGCTTTTGGAACTTGATCTATTTCTGACTGCGATTCTATCGTCAGTTCTGTTACCTGCATCGAGCAAGTCAGTTTCTCACCCATATAGTTTTAAGTTTTATTGTAATAGTTGTAATTTTCTATTTTTAAAAAAACCTTTTGTGTAACCCTACATTATTTTTTATATTTATATAAGTCGTGTGGTGTAACACCACACGACTTTCTTTATCACTCGAAAAGAAGTCCAATTTCGCCACTGGTGACTCAACGGTAATGTCAAATTCGTCAAATTCGTAATCAACACCTCAAAATCATTGGATTTGATATGTCACAACCGCCATCAAAGATAAATAATAAAAATGTTAGTCTAAGCGGGACCCTCGAAAATACCGGTAAATTAGAGCCGGGTTAAAAAAGTTCGAGATATTGAAAAAAAGATCGGATTAAACCCCTATTATTTTTTTATTCTAAGAAAATGTTATTCTTTAACTTTTTTTGTATCTTTAACCAATCCAGAAGTCTCTAGCTCTTACCGTTATCGAGATATCGTCTTCACACACAGACAGACACACGGACCGATGGTCGACAGCAACTTTTTTGGTACCATCTTTTCGACGAATACAATATCACGAATACAATTCAAAAGCCAGCGTCGATGGCATGTTGAATACACCGGTTCCCTTCAGAACACCGAAGTTAAGCGACATCCAGCGAGGTTAAGACTTGGATGGGTGACCATTCAAATTCTAATTCTCGTGACGCTGGCTTTTCCCGGCCCCACTCAGGCTGGGTGAGGTCAATGTGAGTAGCAGGTTTGTGAGTTTCCTGCGAATGGAGGGTAAAACCCCCGTCGTGATATGACCATGGCAGTTGAAAGCGACGTTAAAAAAAAAAAAAAAATATCACTTTCCTTATTAGGATAACGAAAGCAAAAAACCAAAGTAATTATCTGAAGAGTACCTAATAATTACATACTAGTATATAATTATACTATGTAGTTCTTGATCCGTAGGGAGTGTAGGAACTTCGTAACGTCATCTAGGGACACACACCTGAGTTTCAGTTATATTTTTCTTTACTTAAACTGTTTCATGGCTACGAAATCAAAAAGGCTGTGTGAAACACTCATCTTGAAAAAAGTTTAATTTTCAATGGTGGTCAAACCGCTAGTCTAGTAATCCAGGTAACGAAGGGATCCATTGGTTCGAATCCTATCTAGTGCATGAAATTTTTCCTCATTTATTTGAGACTTTTACCTCATTATAATGGCACCAACTACTGCAATAAAAGGACTCTTCAGTCTCTAGGTTTTTTTTCCTAAGAGGGTAATAGGGAAAATGTCTTACATGTATGTATGTAAAGATATTTAAGCCAGCGTCGATGGCATGTTGAATACACCGGTTCCCTTCAGAACACCGAAGTTAAGCGACATCCAGCGAGGTTAAGACTTGGATGGGTGACCATTCAAATTCTAATTCTCGTGACGCTGGCTTTTCCCGGCCCCACTCAGGCTGGGTGAGGTCAATGTGAGTAGCAGGTTTGTGAGTTTCCTGCGAATGGAGGGTAAAACCCCCGTCGTGATATGACCATGGCAGTTGAAAGCGACGTTAAACCCCACTTAAAAAAAAAAAAAAAAAAAAAAAAAGGACTCTTCAGTTTCTAGGACTTTTTTCCTAATAGGGTAATAGGGAAAATGTCTTACATGTATGTATGTATGTAAAGATATTTAAGTCATCGTCGATGGCGGGTTGAATGCACTGGCACTGGTTCTCGTAGAATCACCGAAGTTAAGCAACGTCCAGCGAGGTGAAGACTTCGTGATGCTGGCATTCCGGCCCAACCCAGGCTGGGTGAGGTTAATGTGGGTAGCAGGTTTATGAGTTTTCTGTAGTTGAGAGCGACGGTAAACCCAAATTAAAAAAAAATATGTTTAATTTTTTTTCTCAATGTTTATTATTATGTAAGCGTATGAATGGCTGAAAGCTCATCCTGTAACAATTTTTAGCTTTATACAAAGCAATGAATGACAGTGAATAAATGTCGGTATTTTAGCGTTCCTTAATTACATTAAGACAAATTACCGATTTCAGTAGCTTGATCGATAAGGCAGTGGACTAGTAACCTGGAGGTCGGTGGTTCAAGTCCCGGTTTCAGCGTATATTTAGTAAAGCGAGTTTGAGTAGTTGTGATATCACAAAAGTGATGAACACAAATATGATAACTTTAACTTTTAATTTCATTAAGACAAATTAATTTTACCTACTCGTTGTTGATAGAATGGTCTATATAATAAAGAGTTCTTTTAGTTGATGTTTTACGGTCTAAAATATAGCAATAATTATACATTTACCGTACATTAATCTGGTAGGAAGCCAGCGTCGATGGCACGAACCATCAGTTCTCCTTATTTCAACGAAGTTAAGCAACGTCAAGCGATGCTAGGACTATCGTTGGTGACTATTCCAATTTGAACTCGCGTAATGCTGGCTATTCCCGGCCTCACTCAGCCTGGTTGGGGATAATGTGAGTGCTTTGCATTAACACGATAAAATATATAATAGGTAGTAAAATTATTATTTCTTTTTAATCGATTGCATGCGAAATAAACCAACAAAAAAATCATAATTAATTACATGATTTTTTTAAATACAATATTTAGGTACCGTTCTTTTGCTCATTACTCTTACGATATCATTTTATAGAACTTTTAAAAACTTACTACTTAAGCGATTTTAGACCTACCACCTAAAACTGATTTTTTCTCACCTTTTCTCACGGCCGCGTTCAAAAAAATACCAACTTTAAAACGAAAAAGAAAACATTCGAAATCTGTGTAGCGAACTATTTTTTCTCCCGCGGGCGTCTTGGAGAAAAGCGTTTATATTTTTTGAGTACGAGGTGTAGAATCCGCGATATCATCACAAGCTAGCACAAGTCCGGTCCTCTATCAGAACTAAAACTAAGGGAGACTGCAGGCTAGGCGCCTCACATGGTGGGCAGACGTGTGGCCACGGGAGACCAGTGGCGCTCCTGTGGACTGACCATGAGTTCGACTACCACCTAGGGAAAATATTTTTGTTATACCTAATTATTATGGGCTTTAATGTCCATAAGAAGTTTTTCTACTGCTAAGATCATATATCGAGACAGAGGTCCTAACGCCAACAATTCTATTTGACTTAACGTCCTGTATTAGGACGGGGGTTTTCGCTGGGAATCGTACCAGCTACCCACATTAACCTCACCCAGCCTGGGTTGGGCCGGGAAAAGCCAGCATCATCAAATTTGAGTGGTCACCCATCAAATTTTAATACTCAAGTGGAAAGTAACCCTTCCAGTCGAAGTTAATGCTCAAAGCATTTTTTACGACCGCATCACCGTTAGGTGACTCTCGGAGTTAAGGAAAAATCCAAGCATGATTGGTTGGGATCTACAAATCACGGATCCATGTGCTAGAATTAGATTGTTTTCACTACAAGTCTAGTGCCGTAACCACATCGACTACCAAGACCTCACCTCGCTGGACGTTGCTTAACTTCATTGATCTTATAAGAACTGGTATTCAACGTGCCATTGACGCTGACTAAACACACTATGTATTTTTATTTAGTTTTTTTTTTTTTTTAATGATATTTATTTTTATTTAGAGGAGACTTAACAATCAGAGTCCATGCTCCTTTTTTAGTTTTTTTTTTTTTTTTTAAGTACAGTTCTCAGCTAAAGACTTTTGAGACATGAATAGAATGAAGAGGCCTAGTGGAGCTGTCTGGCTTATCTGGTTCTCGGAGAAGCAAAGTTAGTACCAGCATAAAGGCAAAGTACAGATTTTAGAAATAATTGATACTACTAATTACGACACTGCCTCATGGATCATCATTTTTTGTGCACCTTTGAATTCAATTTGTGTTGTTAGAGAAAGGTCAATGTATGAAGAGCACTTGATAATAAAATAATTACACACATGGTTATCAATTTAAAATTTAGTTATTGATTAACGCTAACAGTTAATCCATCAAACAAAAACAAATCAATATCACATTTTAAACTGGATTATTCAATTTGAAAGTTTTCTTTCGACTATCGAACGAGGAAGCAGAAGCAATCTCATTACCGAAATGTTTCCTGTAAAAAAAGTACTTTTTTATCTTAAGTTTCTGATAAAAATATGGAAAAGGAAAGGCATTAAGGTCTACTCATTTGTTCAGAGACCTTTTCGCTCCCGATTTTTTAAGTTTTACATACCAGACAGCTCTCAAATGAAACTAAAGAAAAGAAAAGGACAAAGACGAAAGTAAGAAAACATTAAAATAATGGCATTCTTTATTACTTCCAAATATAATCCGAGCAAATACCTACAATAGGGAAACATGGGGAGAAACATACGGTATGCCCACAAAATTGATAAATCGGGCTCTTTTTCTCTCTCAAACGGAGGTTCAGTATTTCGTAATATATCGAGAAAAGTAGGTATACCAATGTATAGCACGATAGCACATGCTTGTTATACAATACACTTTTCGGGACTTTGAACTCTTGAAATACGAAGTATAAGTCCTTTACAAAATGGATTTTGAGGGTTCTATTTCTTACATTTTTCTTGGTAATTTTTATTTACAATATTATACACTTAAATTAATAATGTAATAAAATAAAAGATACATTAAAATAAAAGAAAAAAATGCAATAAAATAAAATATACATGAATTATTAATGTAATAGGTAAGAGTAGGTATTATTATAGTTAACCCTGAAAAAAAAAAAAAAAAAAAAAAAAAAAAAAAAAAAATCCCCAGCCAGACTGCTTGTCTACTCGCTGTTTATATTCCCCAGCCAGAATGCTTGTCTACTCGCTGTTTATATTCCCCAGCCAGACTGGTTGTCTACTCGCTGTTTATATTCCCCAGCCAGAATGCTTGTCTACTCGCTGTTTATATTCCCCAGCCAGACTGGTTGTCTACTCGCTGTTTATATTCCCCAGCCAGAATGCTTGTCTACTCGCTGTTTATATTCCCCAGCCAGACTGGTTGTCTACTCGCTGTTTATATTCCCCAGCCAGAATGCTTGTCTACTCGCTGTTTATATTCCCCAGCCAGACTGGTTGTCTACTCGCTGTTTATATTCCCCAGCCAGACTGCTTGTCTACTCTCTGTTTATATTCCTCAGCCAGACTGCTTGTCTACTCGCTGTTTATATTCCCCAGTCAGACTGCTTGTCTACTCGCTGTATATATTCCCCAGCCAGACTGCTTGTCTACTCGCTATATATATTCCCCAGTCAGACTGCTACTCTACTCGCTGTTTATATTCCCCAGCCAGACTGCTTGTCTACTCGTTATAGTCCACCAGACAAGATGTTTCATGACAGTTCACACTTGCAGTTCCCTGGGTTTTCGACTCTGGTCAGGCCTTGAAGGGCGTTTGGTCGGAAAGACGCTCAGGGATTTGATCATGTTGGAGAGCTTGAACTTTGTCTTCTTCTGGTCCAGCTTCCTCAGATGCAGCTTCATTGGATCATCTGTAGAGAGGAACAAAGGAGGCAATGTTTTATTTAAAATTTACATCAAATGTATTTTTTTAGGAAACTTTCCTTTTATCCGCTGAAGTGAAATAAAATGAAGTAAATATCATTGAATAATAAATTTTGTATATTTTTTTATTTTGTAATTTTACAAATTTTGTACTCACTGCGTGTGGAACTAACAAGGGCCAAATTATAAAAATGGGATTACAATTTTTTTCAAGAGCCAGTCCCTCAAGTCGGTCTACAGTGCGCTGTGATAGGTTAAATCTTCTATCTTTAATCCAATTTTACTGGCCATTGATTCACGGGCAAAAACTTCAATTTTTTTAGATAATTTTTTGTTGTTGTATTTTTTGATATAAAATCCAAACTTACATTTTCGAAATCCTTGGTATGATTCAATACCAAGGATTTCCATTCAATATAGTAAAATTTATTACTTAAAAATAATATCATCATCCCAGATTTCCCAGAGAGTCAGAGAAAAAAGGGGATTCCAATGAAATGGTTACAGTTTGATCAAACTTGCCTCGAGGCAGATTATTAGATTAATGACCCCCCCCCCCCCCCCAAGTGGGCTGGATTGAATTAAAATGTGGCAGTGGCCGTACGTACCTCTACTGGTGTCATGGTATTCTTCTTGGCTTTGGTCCTGAAACTTAGTTGAGCCACCAGGACTTGGTTGATTCTCAGCATCAAATACATCTTTCACACGGATCAATGCTTGAAAAAAGAAGAAAAATAGATAATAAATACCTACACTGTCAATTACATTCTCAATACTTTCTCGTGAATGGTTCACATCGTATACCTACCTATTTCCAGACGTTCTCAACCGATTCTCTTCAAATGTATTTCATATGGTAAAATATGTAAAAATCGTTTTTTATACATTCTAAATTGCACAAAAATCTGTAACGGACAATATATTGGAATATCACAGCTCAACAAAAAATTATTCAAAATAATTGACAAATTTTACTAAAAAGTTATAATGTACGATTTGTATAATTATGTTATATCGTATGTAAGGCGCGAGGTATTATCTTCAAGATCCGCTAGTTCCAAGTTGACCACCTACATGCAATACTTCTCCAATATTATAAATGTACGTGTATCGTTGAAATCCTTTCAGTAGTTGACATTTGCGCGTCCTCAAGCAATGCAAAACAGACCGAACGACCGACGGACAGACACAAAACCAAAATCGCGCAGAAGGTTACGACATGTCCACTACAGGTATGTTCAGAATTGTTTTTTTTTTTTTTTTTAATCGGAGCAAAATTTTTTTTTACAAAAACGAACACAATACCTACCTACTTCCGGTATTTATTTATTAGGAAAAGGTTAACTAACCAACAAAAATGTAATATTGCCCTGTGTGGGAATCAAATCAACTCTTCTTATTTGAAGGTATGTTCATTTGTTCATGTTCAAGTACCTTTCTGTAAGTCCATCTCGTCCATTTCCGAGTCCTGAATAGTTTTCAAATACTTCTGGAAGTGGCGGGTAATCTGCTTGCGTACATAGTCGGCTTCGATCTCCTGCTTAGTTCTGGGAATGCGGAAACGGACGCAGCAACACAACAGTATCACTGCCAGGGGAAAAATAAACAAAATTACCTAGGTAAAAAAATTACTGTACTTATGTAAAAAAAACATTAAATTTCAAAGGTGGTGGTGCTGGCGAAATCGAGCCTACTTTGAGATTGTACCTATAATACCTACATGAAATTCACACTCCATATTAAATAATTGAAGAAAATAAACTAAAACGGGGAAAAAAGTTGCTCAGGAGGTTATGAAACGTCCAGAAATATGAAAAAAATTGAAATCGGAGCAAAAAAATATTTATTTTTTTACACAAACGAACACAATACTTCCGAATTCTAATATTAGAAATTCGTCGGAAGTAAAAAACTGCCAATACAGAATTCTTTAACATTACAGTTTAAACTTGGGGTCGGTATATCTGTTGATCTGTTCCGGAGGCACAGTTTCTAGGTACCTACTCATACTGACCTATGAGGGAGATCACAGCAAAAGCTCCATACAGGATCTCCCACACTTTGACACCAAACAGAGGCTTGGCCAGAATCTGATCTATCTCCAAGTTAATGGTGTCTCCGTTCACTTCCATTTCCTCGCACAAGGCATCCTGGGGAAAAGGGTTCATTTGCTTGGTTGGAGATAATTATGATGCATGAGCATTATAATAATAAACTCTTTGAAGGTATTAACCACCAGGCGAGTTTAATGCTCAAAGGATTTTCTACCACCTAACCCTCAAGAGTCTTGTTATTATGTGGTCACAAACTCAAATTAATGAGGAAAATTTCACGCACTGGGTGAGATTCGAACCAACGGATCCCTACGCTACCTGTATTACCAGACTAGCGCGTTAACCACTTGATTACCAGCATTAGTTCTTGTAATGTCGATGCTACTCACTAAAAAATGTGACAAAATAATACAAATAACTAGCGGGGATGCCTCATTTTTATATATAATTATTATTTTTATTTTATGATTTTAGTGTATTAAATATTAATAAGGATGTAACCCAAAGTAGGTAGTTAATGTGCTTCTCTTTGTTTAAAAATAAAAAAATAAGTTTGTATTCTGAAGAACTCACCAGCAACAAGGAAGGCGATACGGAGCAGTTGGTCATTTTCCTGAGGGTCCAAGGGCTGACACTGAAATGCGGGAGCACGGGAGTGACGACCACACCCAACACAAGGGTCGCGTGAGAAAGCTAATAACAATAATTGAAGCTTCCTCCTCCGGGAGGGCAGGAAAGCATCATCAGGGATGATAAATATACAGGGTTTATATACAGTAACGCTATTTCGGAAAACAGTGTTGACCTTAGAGTCTGCTGTAACGGCAGATTTACGCCGAATTGTTTTCATGACCTCCAATTTTTTTTCAAATGAGCGCACGAATAGCTCAGTGGTCAAGCACTCGCTTGCCATGCGGAAGGTCCCGGGTTCGAACCCCCGCTCCGACAAAAAATTGTTTTCATAATTTGGTTACACTTCTTTGTACGGGATACCTTCCGGTGCGCTCGTATTGACTCGGCACCTAATTGGGAAGTATTGTGTCACTTCTCGCCCATCAGATGGGAGGCATACTACGGGATGGACAGGCTACAACACAGACCACAAGCGTCTACAGTAGCTCCTGTTTCATGGCTTTCGATCTTGATAATTTGGATTATGATGGACAATATAGATATTATTCTTGATACAAAGTTCTTTGACTAACTTTTTTGTTATTCATCCTCGTTGTAAGCAACAGCACTACTTTAAAATGCCGAATAAATTAATGTATTTATAGTGGTTAGCGCAGGATTAAAGGGCTTTTTCCTTATCCTAATATTTTGTTATTATGAAACAGATTTAATCAAGTTTCATTTACAAAATATAGTATATACAATTTACAAGAAACAAAGTTGAAATTATTAAACAAAACTTGATCAAGGGCGGTGCTAATGCTTACGGCAGACAGCATTATTCTGTCCATAACTCCGCCACTGGTCACATCAAAGCATCAGATATTTAATTTTTGATCACGAAGTATGAGTGAACTTCGTAACATCCAAAATACAGTGCCAAAAAATTATGATTCCCCTGGGATTCGAACCCAGGTCACCGTGCGTGCAAGCCAAGTGCACTACTCCATTCGGCCAAGGTGACTACAGATAAATATGTATACCATGGTAGGTAACGTTATGCATTCAACCTCTCACTCAATTCTCATAAGTTATTCTATATTAGCTTAGGAGATATTATTTTTGTAAAATTTAAAATTGTTATAAATAAAAATAAATCAAATCAATCAATCACATTATTTGTAGATACTGAACAATAATAAATTATTTCACATTAGGAAAGTGACCATTCACAATGGTCGGTCGGGGTGAATTATGATATTTTCAATTAACTGTTCAGCTGAGTCACTAATTACGGAATGCTGTTGCTTTTTGGCCGTTGTGGCTAAACGGTTACAGGTATCGAAAATTTCATGAGAGTTGAATTGCTCATTGTGCGAAAAAAACGCACACATAACGATCAGGTATCTTCCAAATGCTCAAAGCCCAAACTTCGACTATTAAGCAAGCTTAAAAAGCTCAGTACACACTACAATAAGAGGACAGAACTAGCCATGATAACAAGAATCACCCACTTATTCAATCCATTCATGTATAGAAGTACCTATCGACGTTGCTAAAATTAATTTACATATTTTAAAATTAACTAAAAAAAATTAAACTTTGGAAACAAATAAACACAGAATTTTGATCATTTTATAACAAAAAATAATTGTGAATATTATTATTAGTATGGTTTTATATATAAATATGTATAATATTATGGGTATAATTCAATTATAAATGCAAGGAATACACAGTAACAATTATATTTTATTAACATAACAAAAATCGTGTTAACACATTTTTTCTAGGCTAAAAATAATATAAAGGATGCCACTCGTAACTTGAAATTCAAATGTCCTGGGAATGCGGAATCGGTTGTAAAACTTCTTGCTTTTCTACATCTCAAATAACTTCAATTTAGATAGGTATGACAACTATCACATATTTCGAATTTTAAAATGATTAACAGTTAAAAAATTTACCTACCTGTGCAATTGCAGTTCGGCGAATTTTCGAGATTAAAATCAATAAAAATAACTATTGAAAAGAATAATTCTTCTTGAAATCTCCATAGGTATTTATGTAAAAGCCTAGTAAATTTTATACGTACCTAGGTAAAACTAAGAAATTTTAATAAAGTTTTATAAAAACATCTGTCATGTGTGCACTAAAATTAAGCTGTGCACAGAAAATTTGGCACGAAAATAATTATATTACAACAGCCGCTGTTTTAATTAAAATATTTGAAGCGGAGTATAAAGTTGAATCTTAAAAAACTTGCTAAATTGAAGAAAAAATCGCTTGAGTGCTACTCAAAAGCGCTATGACTTAACACAAGTCAATTTCAATCATTAACATAGGATACAAGTGTTAAATCTTTAATTTGGTGTGATTCTATTATTGGTTTTATGGTTCCCAGAGCTCCAAAAGACCAAGGATATTTCCATATAACAATGGCTAGAGAAATCGCGCTGAGACACCTATACAATCAAAAGTTTTATTAGTTCAAGGTTTGAACGGAAATGCTAGCTCCTTGAACATTGACGAAAGACCAGAGTTGTAACTGAGTCACTTTTGTGTGGAAGTCCTCGAGTGGCATTTTAATTTCTATACAAATCCACAATTGAGCGAATATTTACATCTATCCTAAGTCAATTGACAAACTGCTATAAAAAAAACCAGTTACAGGCTGAAGTTAAAATTCCTCACATATGAATGGGATCAGAGGAAATAGGGAATACAATGATATAATTCAGCTCTCGCTCTCACTAACACATAAGTCACATTTATAAACAAAACAATCAAGCCATGTTCATTACAATCATTACAGTATTTTGTTCAGAAATGTACTGTTAATGTAAAAAAACTTCATTCTTCTGGTGCCCAATTTTTTTATTGCGTCTGGAAACATTCTCACAAAACACTTTTGTTCTAGAAGACGAGGATCCACTTTCTTTTAATCTATGCACCTCGAAAACATTTTCAAGGCGAAAATGTCTGGGCTAAGTACAACATTTGGTATGAGTGAACCCATAATTATATTAAAATTATTATTAAAAAAAAAAAAGAAATAAGGAAAGTAAAAAAGGTATCATACTTGTGTTCACAAAATACTGATGTCAGGATTACTCAAACTGCTAATTTTTTAACGAACTTGGGACTCGGGGGGGATGAGATCTAAATATTTCTTGTCTTTTTTATTTTTCTTTCTTTCCTTTTCTCTATAATGGTTGAGTGGAAAAGCTCACATGTGAGAACCCTGCCACTTTAAAGCCATAAAATAAGGGAAAAAAAGAAAGCTCTTTGGAACAAGACTCAGAAATGTCTGGCTGGGTGAAAGGATAAGTATTTCTCTTATGTTGTGTGGATCCAAAATCTATATACTGGTTAGACCAATAAGGATTGAGTATTCAATTTCCGTGTTTTGCGTGTTATTAATGCTCATAGTCCAACGAAACGTGTTACCTGTTGAAATACATTAAATAAAGCATCAATTGTATAACATAACCTCATAATTTTGTTCTAGGCTTAATAGCTTTTACTTATAAAGCTTTGCCCTTATAAGATTTACTATTATTATTACATAATATAAAGGCAACCTTAAAGATCACTAAGATAGTAATACAAAGCATTGCTAGTCCATATGGTTATGGCGAGACAATTGTAATGTAAGCAATCTAGTCCATGAATTCGTGGATATTTTTCCAATTTATTTGAGTATGTAAATACATAATAATAAGACTCTGAGGGTTTGGTCGTAGAAAATGGTTTGAGCAACAACCTCGCCTAGTGGTTACCTTCCTTAAAAGAGTATTGCTATTATAATAACTTTGCAATGGATTTGTCAATTGACATGAACAGGTTTACGTATGAATATCACGTAATTCTTTTAGTACCTACTACAAAGCGAACCGAGAGATTTAACGAAAATCTAAATGTACCTACATTGAGTAATAAATAGAGTCTATTGTTATTAACAAATTACTGTGCTTTTTATATCTAACCAATGTTAAGTTGAGGCTACAGATTCTCAAAATCAACGAGTTACAATAGAGAAACAATGTACTAAGAATTCAATTCACATACAATGGAACAATTGCATACCCTTGGCAGGGTAAGGTTAATGTGGGTAGCCGATTTTTATTTTTCAGCAATTGGAAGATTTTACCATCTCAAATGGGCTGAATGTTATACAGATATTGAAAAAAAAATCGGGGAAAAAAATTGACCTATCAGAATCAGGCAAGATAAAGAATTTCATTAAGATTCCACAAAAAAATTGATTTGCTACGATTTCTTTTTTATGAACTGAAATATTTAAAAGTCCAACAAAAAGAGCTGTTTTATGTCCTTTGTTTTTGGTATGTTGGAGAGAAGTTTTTTTTTTTTGCCTGAAATAGACTTTGATTTGATTTTGCATGAGACTTTGACTTGACGTCTCGATTTTTTATTTGAGAAAGAGAACTAGGTTGCTTTATTCTTCTTGGGTATAGAATGTAGAAATCTGTCAACTGTCCTCATTTATACTTGAACATAAAATATACCAAGGATATGTGAACTCTGGTCCTAGGGTCCTCGGTGTTATCTCCGCTCTTGTGGGCTCCTTATCTTATCAGTACTACCGGCCGGAACAGCGAGGGGACAGCTCAGAGCTGATAACAAGCAGGCCCCATCCTGTCAATAATTCAACTTCTCTCTGCTCACTCATGTATTTTTTTTTTATATTTTAATATATAGAAATAAAATTGTAATGCTCTTTTTTAATCGCAAATTTTACGTTTGTAACAGTGCAAATGATTTTTTAGTAAAAAATTGAATTAAAAGAAGCATCAAAAGAAATAATCGTGGGTTTCTTTGTAAAAAAAATCTACAAAAGGAGCAACATTTCACAGCTTATGAAAAAATAGCTTGAATTACATTCTGATTAGTCTCATTGTTGTAGCCAGCTTGGCTACTGCTGGCTGGGGGAGTTGGGGGAGTGATGGTCTCCAGCCAAACTCAAGAGAAAAGTTGGCTCGTTCTGAACCACATATGTATTTTTATGTGCGATCAACCATCGTGAGAAATTGGACTTTTTCTTTATAAGCTAAATGGTCTCGTCTCTTCAATATCCTGTCCAGTATTTACCATATTTATAGAAGTAATTATTGAAATGAGATAAATGTATTAATTAAAAATGATGATACATTTCACTTCAGAGTGCATCTATAATATTAATGTATGAATTAGAACTGATGATACATTTTACTCCAGAGCATATCAATATTAATTGAAAGTATTCCTTCTCCTTCTACACACAAAGAAATCCGATAGACAATTTAAGAGAAATAAGTTATACAAAATAGTAAAGTATAAAATTAAATGTAAAAAATGTAACGAGAATAAACAGTAACATTGCAGAAAAATAATGAAAACTCACAACATGAAAGTTTTATACGTAGGAGGAACTAATTTTAGTCACTCAAAATGTAAGTTGTTTCATTATTCTATTCATTTTCATTTATATTTATTCTCAGAGAGCTCCAGAGACAGGAATAATAATTTCTTATCTGAGATTTTTTTATCATAGAAAGTTGAGTTATAATTACAATAATATCGCATTATTTATAATGCTCAACTAGGACTAATGATTTCCATTATTTCAGCAGTAAGCCCAAGACGGATTATTAATAGGGGGTTAAAATTTCAAATGGGAGGATAACTTGTCACGTCCCGGCTGGGGTTCGATTCCGCGACCTCTAGATTATTGAAAGGACACCAATGAGCTACCAAGACCGACTCTTGTAATTTTTCTTCCATCTTTTCTTTATCACGATGCCAAAGCATTAACAAAGTAGTTGCTCTGAGGGCCGAATTATAAAACAGGATTAAATTTAAGATAAGACTCCGTGGCGTAACGGTTGTGACAACTGCCCGCAGTCCAGAGATTCCGAGTTCAATCCCCGGTAGGAGCAGATTTTTCACATAGAAAATTCTGTTCCCTCCGTACATATGAGGCTGGCATTTCCGGCCCTACCCAGGCTGGGTGAGGTTAATGTGGGTAGCTGGTACGATTCCCAGCGAAAACCCCCGTCCTAATACAGGACGTTAAATCAAATAGAATCGTTGGCGTTAGGAAAGGCATTCAGCCGTAAAAATGTGCCAAAACCAAGCAACCTCAACCATGAGGTTGAACAACGTCGACCCTGTTTAAGCGGGATAAGACGGAGTAAAAGAAGAAGAAAGTTAAGATAAGACTCTTCCTCAACTCGGGTTATAGTGCGCTGTAATTTAATGAAACTCCAACTTGAGGGATGGTCTTGCTTATCTTAACTTTAATCCTATTTCATAAAAAAAGTTCCCGGTCCGAGGAGGCTATACAACTGGTCTACACAATCACCTTATGAAGCTCTTTGTTGTTGTAACCAGCGTGGCTACATCTGGGGGAGTGGTTTGCTTTCACTTTGCTTCCGAAATACTTGGTCTGGACCAAAGTTATTACTGCAGTGGCCGATGTGCTATCTTGAATTCAGGGCAGAGTTGTTCTGAACATGGCAGTGACTTCATCATCCGAGAGCTTCGAGAACAATCATTCTCTCCTGTGGAACGTTCTCCCCCTGGGAAAATGCAAACACACATTATTACATTACATTATTTCTGGGGGTCTTTTCTAAAAGAAATTCCTTTGTCCTGCGTCCATTATTTAAAACTATTTTTTTAAATAAATTCCATGTATTTATTACATTGAATTATTACAGATTTTAAAATTATAGAATGGTACCCTTTCTCAAAGTTAAAAAAAAACTGTGTTGAGAAAGGGGAATATTGCACAACACACATTAGAATAAATAACTAACAGATCAGATTAGAGGTAGATAACCAAGAAAAATTTACGAGTAAAGAAAAAATTGCTTGTAAGATTTAAGTCAGCCTAAGACAGACAAAATAGCTCAGCATTACATATCTCTAAATTTAATCATTTTCCAATACATATCAGGTGTTAGTATGGGTAACTAGTTACTTGTATGGGTAACAACCAGTGGCGGCATTACCAGAGTATAAAGGAAATTATTTAAGGAGGCTCTTAGTAATGCTGCACTACCCACAATATTGTGAGGAGACCTTGTGCTTTATCACAAAGAAATCATACTTTAACTTAACTTTAAAATCACAGTAAATAAGAGTAAAATAAAAATATAAAAAAGAGTAAAAAAAATAAAAAAAGAGCCGCGATTAGCTCAGTGGTTAAGCACCCGCTTGCCATGCGTAAGGTCCCGGGTTCGATCCACCGTGCACACAAAAAATTGTATTCATTGGTTACAATTGTTTGTAAGGGATACCTTCCGGTGCGCTCGTGTTGACCCAGCACCTCATTGGGAAGTATTGTGTCACTTCTCGCCCATCAGAGAGGAGTCATATTACTGGATGGGCAGGCTACAACACGGACCACAAGCGTCTACAGTAGCTCCTGTTTCATGGCTACGAAATTTTTTGTAATTGTAATTGTAAATATCAGCATCGTTTATTGTATTAAATGTTACATACATGAACATAATTAATAATATAATATAATGATTAAAATGTAAGAACATTACTTATATTCTAATTCGAATTCTAGTAGTGATGCTCACCTACCCACACTAAAGGATACTTCCTTTGTCTCGTGGGTAGGGAGTAAGGGAGAAATAAAAAAGGCTGTGAAACACTCATCTTAATAATAAAAAAATAAAAAACTAAATAAAACAAATAAATCATTCTTTAACTTGACTTTAAAATCACAGTAAATAATTTGAATTAAACTCACGTGATTGTCTTCTTCTCCGTGTTCTTCACTTCAGGCCGAGCTCTGTTCAACACCTTGAGGAAGTCCGAGGTCTTCGCCCGCATGCGGGAGTGAATGTAGGCCTTGGAACATTTGATGTGGTAGTGCAGATAGTCCCGGAACATGTGGATCAGATTGATGGTGTTCTCTCGGGCCACCCGGTTTGTGTGTCTGGGAAACAGCACTACAACAGAAGAACAGCCATAAAAAAAACATCAAATCAAATCAAATATATTTTTATTGTACATTGAATTAATTACAATTTATGGTTCAACATCACAGAAGATAAATTTGTGCTAATAATAAAAAAAATGTTGAGCTTTTGGAAATACTTTGAGCATTAACCTCGCCTGATGGTTTCCTTTCACTGAAGCGTATAATTATAATTAGCCTAGTAGAGTAGAAATGGCACCTTCAATTTGAAACTCTAAAACACAGGATTTCATTCAGTCTTTTTTCTTTAGTCTTAATCCTAATGGTCTTTTTTTAAAAAAAAAAAAAAAAAAAAAATGGAAAGATCCTGCAACCTAGCTAATGTTTTCCTTTTACTGAAGCGTATAATTATTATTTTGATGGAAACCTAGTAGAGCAGAAATGGCACCTTCAATTTGAAACTCTAAAACACAGGATTTCAATTAGTATCCTAATGGTCTTTTCTGGCTGGGGGACTATAAACAGGGAGTAGACCAGCATTGGCTTGGTTCTGGGGGCCCTTGTCAATTATTAGCCTCCTTGTAAAGACAGTGGTAGAAGTGCTGAGTCATTCCTCCACTGTCTGGCTAACATCGTTCACGATGACGCCACGCTATGATGATGATGGTCTTTTTCTTTAATTTTAAGGGAACTTGTACCCTAGCTAATGTTGTCTTTAAAACTCACCGAACGTAATGTAGCCAATGTTGTCCCCTTGTCGGGCGTCCGTGTCTCTCAGCTCCAGGGGCGGCTCCTTGTGACTGAACAGCACCTGGGGCGCCGTGTGACTCGCCCGCCGCCCCTCCTTGAACTCCTGCATGAACACCTTGCCTATGATGACGTCATCCTCATCCCGGAATACTGTGCTGAACACCACCGTCACGCGGTCTGCCTTCGCCTCCACATACCTGAAAGAAATTGGACAATTGTTAAAAAAGAAACAGGAGACAGTTGAATGAAGAACTTCCTAATACAGGGTGCGGCGCGGTTATGTCCCATTTTGAGTCGCCCAGTGTGATGCCGCACTTCTAATTAGACAAGTTCAAACAAAGTTAGAAGATGCACAAACTACTAATTTTTTCGATTCAATTTAGCTCAGTTGTCAAAATGATTTTAGCAAAGCAACAGAAAGCTTATTGCGTGGAGAGTTATTTTTCGAAAAATGTTTCCAGGTCGTTTGATTTGTTTAAGAGGTGACCTTCCATGGCCAGCGCGATCCCCGGATTAAGCTCCCTGTGATTTTTTCTTGTGGGGTTACCTCAAATCGAAAGTTTACAATGATCGTCTAAGAACACTTGAAGAGTTAAAACACAACATTCGCCATGAAATAGGCCGTATACCTGTCGCAATGTTGGAAAAAGTAGAGCGAAACTTTAGAAATCGCCTTCAGCAGTATATCGACAATGACGGTCGTCATTTGAATGATGTACTCTTCAAAACTAGATAAAATCAAACCTTACATATTTCTAGATGATAATTCAACAACAAGCATCAGGTAAGACTGACAGCCTTTTTTTAATCGAATATTTAAAAGGGGACATAACCGCGCCGCATCCTGTACAAAAAAATTCTCTCGCCATACAGAGAGGAAATAGTGCATGAGTCTTGGGTACCATTCCAAGTGGTGCAAAGTTGGAGGAAATATTTTGTTTGTAAAGAAAAAAATATAAAAATTAACTGATAGGTGGTTAAGTTAAAAAAAATCAATGGGGTGTTGTTGTTGTTGATGTCGTAGCCAGCTTGGCTGCAGCTGGCTACGACCAACTATATTTCAAAGTTGACTCGTCCTGAACCACATATTTCTATGTGCAATCAACCATTGCGATCAACCAGTGAAAATATAATAAAACTGATTTCAAAACAAGCAAATGTGATTGGTTAATTTGGTTTCTTTTCATACAAAAAACTAGTTATTATTTTACTTCTCAAGGTATGAGTGAACTCCAGAATATACAGATTACAAAGCTAAAAAGACTCTCAATGTAAGGATTCAAACCTGTGTCAGCATTGTGCAAGCCAAGTGTACTACTGACTTGACCTAACTACTTGATTTTGAAAAATTATGACAAGATTTCATTGAGAAATGGTGAAAAAGAACAAGGTAGAGGTCTTGGCATGAACATGACTTACATAGTTTCTTCATTCCTATAGTTGATCACGGCTCTACTCTGACCTTCCTCTCCTCTTTCTTGAAAGTCAAAGTATTTTTCAAACACAGATGCAAAACAATTCCTCTTTAAGAGACCAATTTTTTTGACTAGTTGCTCCCAGTCAGAAGGAATATTTTCTAGGTCTATCAGTACAGATGCATTGTAGCCTAGAAGAAAAGGAAATCCAAACAAATTAATTAGTTTTTTTTTTCTCTTTTGTTGTATTGTTCTGATGGATTCAAAAACTTTCATATAGTCCAAGTAATGGATAAGTAAGCAATTAAGTAGTAGGACCTGATAGTATCCAGGAATAAATATATTACATAATTATATTGTATTGTTACTTTATATACTAGCCAGCCTTCATGGTGTAACAGTTGTGACTACTGCCCAGAGTCCAGAGATCCTAAGTTTGATCCCCGGTCAGAGCAGAATTTTCACACAGAAAATTCTGTTCCCTCTGTACAAGTAAGGCTGGCATTTCCGGCCCTACCCAGGCTGGGTGAGTTTAATGTGGGTAACTGGTACAATTCCAGTGAATGGAGGGTAAAACCCCCATCTTATTTCAGGACATTAAATCAAATAGAATCATTGGCATTAGGAAGGGCATCCAGCCGTCAAAATGTGCCAAAATTGACCAACCTAAACCATGAGGTTGAACAACATCAACCCTGCTTCAGCATGATAAGACAGAGTAAAAGAAGACTTTCTACTACCTATAAGGTATGGAAATTATTGTTTTTGGCCAGTTTTTTGTGTTATATTGGATTTTCCAAGTAAGAAGCACTTCACTCTGTATTTACCTGGTTCAGGATCAGTCAACAGAGCACCATACTCTCGCCTCAACAGTTCATCAGCACCATGTTGCTCAAGCTCTTTGTAGAACTTGAGAGATATACTAGTCTGTAATATAAAGTAAAGGATTATTCATTATTTAATTAAAAGTATTCATTTAATTCCATTTTATTTAATGGTAATAATAATACCTTTGGGTCAAACCGCAAAGAGGAAAAAAGCCTGAATAAATGAAAGTCTGTTTTTTTTGTGCCATTTTTATGTGGCCCAAGTCTCAAACAAATAAGAAAAAATTGTAGCTAAGTAAATAGGTATAATGCAAAATAATAAAATAGCTCAGTTAATACATTGTTTAGAAATAGCTAAAAATATGACAGATATTTCTATTACGCAACATAATTCCAAATAAAACATATTTGGAAAGGTTTTTTTTATAAACATATTCAATATTTAGGGCACTTTAGATGGGGTCTTACCCTTAATTTAATGGAAACTCACAAACCAGCTACTCACAACCAGATTGGGTTGTACTGGGAATAGCCATCATGATGGTCCAAATTTAAGTTGTGACCCATGCAAGTCTAACCTTTGGTAATTAGGTGTTTTGCATTTTTGCCTCCCACATAATATTGTATGTCCACAAAAATAAACCCAAATTTACTGTCATGTCATTATGTGGGAAGAACAATACAACATGTATTAGTTAATGTATCAATTTCAGAAAACTTACCCTTATTTTAGTTTTATCACCACTAAGGTTGGAAATGTGAAATAATACTCCATCAAAATCTGCTATTGTGATATCTACTGATTCTGGTTTTGATCTGAAATCAATATAAATTATTTATATCAAATTTTGACATTACACTCAATAAAATTGGCATAAATTCAACAGAAGGTACTAATAAATTTAGACTGAAATCTACTCATGTTATCATTATTACATTGAAAATGACTCTTGCTGGATAATATGATTCAACAGAACCTTGAGTGATTCAAAATAATCCCTCAACCATATTTGGCAATTTCAGGTAAAAAATCTTGACTTTTTCTTGGCATTGTGCAATCAGACCTTAACCTTTTAGTAATTTGGAGATCTCAGTGCTTGATATTCTACATGCATCTCTCATGGAGCATACATAAGTGGACACTGTGTACACCATTTTCTTCCATCACGATTGGACATTTGGTAAAAATGGATAGACTGTCCATTGCAATACAGCGCAGGAATGCAGCTAGTGTGCTGGGCACACTTCCAGTTGGTTCTACTATGGAAGATATGTATTGCTGTTAGTAAATGTATTCAAATATACCATGGTTAAGGGATTACCTATGTATGTTGAATAGAGAAGGCATCTATAATAGTTTATAGATAACATTGTAAAGAATGAGAAGAAAAAACTAGTACCCACAGTGTAACATGAAAGAGGAATATAGTTAAGTTCAGATTATCTATTAATGAATCATAAAATAAATATAGGAAATACTTGGGTGACTCATCATGACCAATAGACCTCATATAAGATACAAGGCATCAAAATTTAGTGTGTGATCAGATACCATAGTAATATTCTTCAACTTCACTTCCTGTAAGGATAAATCTTTTGTCACAAACCAGTATAGCTATAGAAAGCTTTTATTCTAAACAACCTTGGCAGATATCTACACAGGTGCCATATCAGGATAGAGGTACTATTTAACTTTGATGACATCTAACTTTCTTCAAGATCTGACTGCATTTTTTTGTATGGTCAGATATTGGTAGTTGCATCATTTTGCTCCAAATTAATTGAATATGATCAATATGAATATTGTATTACTATTTGCTATTCATGATAAATACTTGATGAAGATGCAGTTTTTCCTACAGAAACATAATATATATCAGTTAAGATTTTAGAGGTTAGGTTCCAAATGATTTCTCAGAATTTTATCAGTTAATGAAACCAGATTAATTGGGTAGATTGATGAGATTTATAAAATCTCAGGAGAATATTTTACAACTTTCAGAGCTATGAACTTTTATTTATTAACTCTGAAATTGAATTGGTTTGATAAAAAATTATAGAAGAGCTATGTAGAAACTATTTAGGACTTACCCAGCGATGGCATTTTTGAATTTCAAAGAAAGAGTTTCCTCCACGATCCTGTTGTGTATTTCCAAGAGAATCATGTTGAAAATTAAAATATTACTACAATTCCATAAAATAGATATTTATTTTAAACTAAATTAAAATGTTGGTTAATTATAATCAGAAATTTTGAAGGAAATCCGGAAAATTTAAAAGAAACAACTCCCCTCCATGGCCTCCATGCTCAACTCAAACACAACTTAACAACTATCCGGCGAGAAAACAACACTGGTGCATTTTGTATGACGTCACGCCAGAAAACAGCTGTTATCTATCAGTCGACGCGGAAAGAAATTGGAGAGTTTTTGTAAAATTTCATGACTAAATTTTGGTTCATGAGACAGATATTGGAAGTTTTACAGGCAAAAATGAATAAAGTCGTGTACCTTCAATTAATTAACGTTAAATTTCGTCCAAAAAAGAATTGATATTTGATTCAAAATGTACATAAAAGCGAATTTTGTACTTCGACATCAATCGTTTTTATTCAGGTTCAAGTAGCCTAAACTCTCTATTTAATCACACGTACCTTCTTAACTCGTTCCGTGAAATAAACAACTCCGTGAACTCCGTAAAATATAACGACACCGGAGATATAAAAATCTGGGTTCAAATCCTGGAAGTGGCTGTTCATTTATTGTTGAAAAAATGGTTTTTTATCTAAGAAATTTAAATGCAATGGTATTTAAATACCACCCAAATTTATGGACCGGAGAATCCCGATATCTTGAAAGTGGTTATAATTATCTACCTAAGAAGACAAATATATTTTTTTTGGGTTTAACGTGTGGCTTTCAACTGCATGGTCTTATCAATAATACATTTTTACTTTCCTTATCATATTGCTTCAAAGCGAAGCTTTATAGTTCTGGGCTTAGTACCTTTATTAATTTATGCTTTGTGATTGTTAGATTACCTACTTTTAGGTATTAGATAGTACCTATACTGAAGGAAATGGTTTCCTTATCTCTCTAAACAATCGTAATCCTTCCAACTCCTATCCTTCTCCTTTTTACTTGTGCTAGGTGTGAATGGCTAAACATTATTTTTTAACTTTCCAAATTTAATTTACATATTTTTGTTTGCTTTTTCTTTATTTGTTAAACTCCTTATTAAAACTCTTCGATAAGTCAGCGGCTCAAAATTGTAGGAATTCTCTTTCTATGCAAGAAATATATTTATGGGTACCCCACTCTTAATGCCACCTACATTAGATCAAGCGTCTCTATAAAGTCTCGCGCGTCAAAAAAATGCCGACTTAGGTCTATTCTTTTTAATTTTTCAACCATTTCTAGATATTTTTTTGTGAAATCTGATTATAAGAAAAGATTTACAACAAAAATTCCAAGGGATCAGAGGGAGACCACCAAAGGTGTGAAGCCCAAAACACGATGAAAAATTTGGTAGAAAAAAAAGTTCCATAAGAACGTGTAACATAAGCTTTTTTACGATTAGGAAAGTATAAAAAAAAAAATTGAGTAACAATTTGTAATGGCTTTTACTGGTATATTTACAATAAAATCAGACATTCTCTAAGCACATATTATACTAGCTGTTTGCCCGTGCTTTGCAACGGGACTAAATTTCAAATTTACGAAGGCATGGCCGTACTGCTGGACAGCAATGCCTTTTTGAACTTTTTATAATTTTTCTGGACAAAGCGATAATGGTTTTGGGGGGGTCAAATCTGAGACATTTTTCGCTATCTCTTACCGTTTTGGCTAAACAACTCCGGACAAACAAACAAACAAACATAGGTAGGTAGGTAGGTAGGTAGGTAGGTAGGTAGTCCTTTTTTCTGTTTTATACAGGGTGATTCAGAAAAGTACCGTCAAACCTTAACCACATAATCTATGGGCTAGTTAAGGAGGGGTCAACTCTATAGAAGAAAGTGCGCAAATGCCTCCTAACGGAGGTACACGCCCCTTAAGGTGTTTTTAAACAATCGAAATTTTCATTTTACGGCTTACCTATTTGGGATATCGCAATGTGGTAAAAAAATCACTCTCAATTTTAGATAGCACCTTTCTTTTGGCACAAAATTTAACACCATTCATATGTCAGGGGCGGTCTCAGGAGGATCAGATGGTAGAAAAAAGGTTCTAACTTTTTAGTCCTTGCTTGTAATTGAATTTGGTTTTAACCCTATTAAAACGTCTGTCATTGTCTACAAAAAAGTTCTGAATAATTTTTTTCTCAAACCAACACAAACGCTTGAAAATCGAAATTGAAGGGCTTAAGACGAAATAAGATTTACAGCAAATGTTCCACATGGGCTCCTCTGGCTTCAATGCAGACCTCCATACGCCTTCGAAAAGATTGACGAATTGGCTGAAAAAGACATTATTTAACATTTCCATTGTTAAATAATGAATTGGCTGAAAATTCTTGTTCTAAAATTGTATGCTAGTTGCATAGATTTCAAAACTTAATGCGGTTTTAAAATCTTCAATTTCAATTTTCAAGCTTTTGTGTTAATTTGAGGGATAAATTATTACGACCATTTTTGTAGAGAATGACATAGGTTTTAAAATGGTGAAAACCAAATTCAATTACAAGCAACGACTAAAAAGTTAGAACGTTTTTTCTTCCATCTGACCCTCCTCAGACCGCCCCTGAAATAGAAAAGCTGTTAAATTGTATGCCAAAAGAAAGGTTTCATCTAGTATTGAGAGTGATTTTTTTTTCCATATCGCGATATCCCAAATAGCTAAGCCGTAAAATGAAAATTTCGGTTGTTTAAAAACACCTTAAGGGGCGTGTACCTCCGTTAGGAGGCATTTGCGCACTTTCTTTTATAGAGTTGACCCCTCCTTAACTAGCCCATAGAATATGTGGTTAACGTTTGACGGTACTTTTCTGAATCACCCTGTATATAGAGATGTATATTATATTTCTTTATATATAATTAGTATTTTCATCGTTTAAAAGAAGATGTTCTGTACTATGCCTTCACGGAAATAAATCATTACTCCAGATGTTTCTGCGTAGTGAGTCTCTTAAACTACAGTGGGTCCAGAACTCGAACCAAAAAAAGCCATCTCACTTAAACACTTCTAGTAATCGACAGCTCCCAGTTGTGGATGTTTACTAGGCCGAAACAGATGTCCTGGGATGTTTAGAGCTCAGAGAACCGAAGATTCAGTACCGTGAAGTTATAGTAAAGAATATATCTTTTCTGAAAGATATTGTGCGGTACATGGTAATAAAATTGCTCTTGTAAATATTATCAACATTATTTTTATTATAATTATAATTGTTCTGTTGTATTTTCTTTTAATAAATAAATAAAATTATATCTCGAATAATATTGTAAAATAACCAAAATCGTGAAGGATTATCCTTGGAGAAACACCAAACATAAAAATATCAGCAAATATAAGTAACATCACCATTGTGAAACATGAAAATAATAAAACAAAAAACAATGGCCAACAGAAATGCTAACAATACAAAAATCAAGAGGCATAAAATAATTTTCCTGGTATAAACAAATAAATAAGTATTTTAAAGCGAAAGAAGAACTTTTACAGACCTAATTATATCATCATGTAGCTTCGATGGTTGACAAATTCAATAGTGCAGCATTGTGGTGTACTCAATGCATTTTTACTAGGGGGCTGATAATTGATAAGGGCCCCCAGAGCCATGTCAATCCATTATATCTTTATTCTAATTAATTTTTGCAGATGAAAATTTGAATTTTGGGAATAGAGGAGAGGAAGAACGTAAATCTATGGAAAACATAAAATGTTGAATAACTATATCATTTTATTTTGAAACGTTATAATTAGGAAATGCCTCACTGGGATGTCTGGATTCGTATTTTAATAAAGAACAAAGTTTCTCTACTATGGTAGAGTCAGATGCAAAAACAAATATTGTGGTAACATAAGGTAAACAGGACACATTGGATATGGGATTAAAAGAAATTTTCACAATAAATCTAAATATAATTGATAGATAATATAGGTTAACTTATCACTAAAACAGATAATTCGGTATACTTTAATTGATTAAGGGAAATATAGTGTGAGATATTTCCACTGAATACTGAAATACATATGTCTCCTTACTTCTTTTGCCATAATTTTTGTCTCTTCAAAATTAATTTAATTTAAGATTCATTAGCAAAATATTTTCTTAAATGCAGATTATGCCATTTTCATTCAAAGAAGGCCTTTCACTTTCATATTAGAGCTTGAATATCTGAACAATGGAACTTCTATTTCTAATCAGTCTATTATTAAAGTTCAATTTTAAAGTGCCTTTTTGGAACTGGTTTCTTAACATCTAAATGATGTCAGTCAGGTATTGTGGTACAATAGTACTTGATAGTTTAACCTTCTTCAGAACGCTAGTAAGTGAGCTGTATGAATTATGATCATAGACACCTATTTATACTGCTTAATCAGAACTAAGGATTCCCACTATTCCAGCACTCCTTTGCCATTATTATGTGGTAATAATGGCATCTGTGTTTAAAATCTCAAAAAAAATGAGAAAAAATGCGTGCATGGGTTGGATTCGAATCAACGGATCCCTAAGCTACCTGAATCACCAGAGCACCCTGACCACTCGACCACTTAATTAATTTTTTTCTTCTGTTTTTTGACTTAAGCAATCTCACAGTTACTACTGGCCAACTTTCGGAGAAAAAGGCTAACACCGCTATTTATGAGCAGAAAACGCCGTCTGAACAATGTCCCAAGCATGATTTCCTTTAATATTATTGGCCAATACCTTGCTTGAGACATTGCTCAGCCAAAATTCGCTGTTCATAAATACGGGTGTAAGTGTGGCATACTTATTTAGTTTAGTGGCATATTTAGTTTGTAAAAGCATTGTCTCTGAGTTTCTGAGCCAAGAAGACTTCTCAGAGTCCGCTGCCCTTCCCTGTCTTGTCTCCCAGGAACTTCTCGTTGTAGAAGAGGCACATCTGCTCGAGGAAGACAAAGGTGAGCACGGTGTGAGGGCCTATCCTCAGGAAGTAGGGCATGAAGCCCTTCCACAGAGCGAGCACACCCTCCTGCTTCACCACTCTGCTCAGCACGTCGACGGTACCCTTGAACTCTGGCTTGCCGTCGATTGTCTTCATGCTTTGAATCCTGAAATAATAATAATTTATTGACAACAAATTGTTGGATTTTACAAAACACTAAACATTTAGGACTAAACACTAAACTAACACTAAACACTTAAGACTAGAATTTTAATTTTTTTAAAAAAAACTAAAAACTAAAACCAACGACTAGACTAGTAAGCACATGATTCCTAATAATATAATAATAATATCGCCTTATTTATACTGCCCAATTAAGACTATTAAAGCCCCATTATTCCAGCAGTAAGCCCAAGACTCATTATTATGTGGTAAAAATCCCAAATGGGAGGATAACTTGTCATGTCCCGGCTGGGTTTCGAACCCGCGACCTCTGGAATCTCTGGATTCACAGAGTGCCGCCTTTACCACTGAGCTATCGGGACAGACTGAAAGACAATCAGATATACATTTTGCTCTTATAATCATAGAATAGAAATGACCTTGTTCATATTGCCAAAGTAGGTAAGTCCCTTTATTTCAGCAGTCTAAACAAGGTCTTACTTGGGCATTTATTTTCCATTTCATACAAACATTTAATATTCTCAAGTTTTTATAAACATAATAGGGTTAAACCTTGCGATAGATGAAAAGTTGGAAGGAAGAAAAATTCATGATGAGGTTTGGAAAAGCCAGCGTCAATGGCACATTGAATACACTGAAGTTCGAAACCTCCAGCAAGGTTGGAACTTGGATGGATGACCCTTCAAATGAGAACCTGATTCTGGCAAATCCCGGCCCAACCCAGGCTCGGTTAATGTCAGAAGCTGTTTTGTGAGTTCCCAACGAATGGAGGATAAATATTGTAATGCATACCTTGTCTTTGCAATATCAACTGGCATAGAGGCAACTGTGGTAATAAAAGCAGATATCATACTGCTCACGAAATGACAGAAAATGTTCTCCTCAAAGTAACCTGAAATGATAGAGAACAACTAAGTAATTAGCAGAAGGGGTGGTGCAGAGGTTGAAATCTTGTAGGAGCGAAATAAATTATTAAGGTAAACTGCAAGTAGAACTTTTTTTAAAATATAGTTGTGCCCAGGAACCGATTTCACTTTACTTCGGGGCACTTTATCTTTACATTCATGCCATTCCGGAAACGGAGAAACTCGGTTAGAATTTTCCGCTCCGGCCGGGATACGAACCCACAACCTCCTCCAAGTCAGCAACCAATGCTCTTACCCAAGCAATTTAAAGCATAAGTGTTTGACCTCATGACTTCTGAATTATGAGCAGAAGCCCCAATTGTTACAAAACAGAGGTTCTCTTTTAATATTTCTTTGTAAACTATGAAATTAATCAAATAAATAAAGAGGTGCTTTGTTAAACTGTTGGCATAATCGACCTGTCTTACGCTGACAATCTAAATAAAGAACTACTTAGGGCCACATTATGAAAGAATATTAAAGTTAATCCAAGCCTGACATGCCCTCAAGTTGAAGTTTTCAACCTATCACATCGTACTATGACCAGTGTTAAGGGATAGTGTGTACTTGGATTAAATCTAACCCTGTTTAATAATTCGGACTTCATACTCACTGAAGCTCAACAGGATCTGTTTGGCCTGCGAGTAGCTGGCAAGCTGGGCGGCATTCACCACCATGGCACGGCCAATGGTGGGCACAGCGCCCCTCCACAGGGTCAGAACCCCCTCCTGGGATGTGATGCGGTACAGCGCGTGGAACACATTAGCGTAGTTGCGGCGCTCTGCAAGGGGTAGGCGCCCATCCGCGGTCATGCGCACGAGAGCTACCTCAGCCGGGGTGCCGACGAAAGCCCCCGTGGCCCCGGCTGCAATACCAAACGATGCCTTCTGGAAGAAGTTAGGTGGAGTGCCGTCTTCACTGAAATAGATATGAAATGATAGTGTTGAGTCAGGTAGCTCTATTTAACATGCATTGGTGGTGGGGTGCCGTCTTTACTGAAATAGATATGAAATGATAATGTTAAGTCAGATAGCTCTATTTAACATGCATTGGTGGTGGGGTGCCGTCTTCACTGAAATAGATATGAAATGATAATGTTAAGTCAGATAGCTCTATTTAACATGCAATGGTGGTGGGGTGCCGTCTTCACTGAAATAGATATGAAATGGTAATGTTGAGTCAGGTAGCTCTATTTAACATGCATTGGTGGTGGGGTGCCGTCTTTACTGAAATAGATATGAAATGATAATGTTAAGTCAGATAGCTGTATTTAACATGCATTGGTGGTGGTGTGCCGTCTTTACTGAAATAGATATGAAATGATAGTGTTGAGTCAGGTAGCTCTATTTAACATGCATTGGTGGTCGAGTGGAAGGTGCAAGTCCAGTATAGTACATGTAGGGATTGTTCATTCAAATCCCATTTATCATATGAAATTTACTCTCATATATTTGAGAAGTACAAACATTTTCTAAGAAATTTAAGATGAAATAAAAAATAGACTATTACAGTTATCACAGTCATGTGTGTACCATCATTACTTTATATTTTATACTATTCAAAATTAGTAGTCACTGTGGCAGAGCGAGTTAGCGCGCTAGGCATTGCACACATGGTGACCTGGGTTCGATTCCCAGCGGGGAGGATTTTTTCTGCTCTGTACTTGGATGTTCGGGGTCCACTCATACCTCGTGAGGAAAAATGAGTAGCTGCTTTAATGTGAAGCAGCGACCAGTGGCAGAATCTTAGGCAAAAAAATAATACAAGATATTGTAAATTAAAGTGGTAAAGTCCTATGATTCTGCACTACCCACTAAAATTGTGACATAATAACACAAAGAAAGAGCATTATTATTATTATATACTATTCAAAATGTGAATTATTCATAAAGAAGTTGTGTACATAATAAAATTAGCAGTGTATTTTTTTTTTATTTTAGAATATCTTAACACATACACGACTGATTGTCCCACCGGTGGGACAACTGCGTGTGTACTGAATGGACCGTTGTTCCACCGGTGGGACAAGTAGTATGTACCAATGGAACCGGTTGTGTCCTCACGGTGGGAAGATGTTTCCACCGTCATGATTTTCACAAGCCTCATTTTGGTCCTAAAGTTTGAACATTGTTTCCTCATTGTGTTGTAAGAGCAATATACAAGTAACAAAATATTTTAAAAAAAGAAAATGACCGGATCAGTCAGATGTATTAAATGTCCTTATACATATACATCAAAATGTGCAGTTCTGTAATAGTATTGTTATAACATAATTTAGCAGTGTACTTTTTGTTACTTTTAATATTAAATATAAAAATTCAGTAGGTAGCTTGATAAAAAAAAAGTAACTGGTGTTGAGTCCAAAGTATTGCACAAACTAAAGGCAGTAGTATTTGTGATATCACAACGATTGTGATTAATACAAATATGAGAACTATAATTAAATATAAAATATTTCCTTAGACTGTGTACCATAAGGGATTGTCCCCATTCTGCTGATAATATGAACTATTAGATACCTTATCTCCAGTACTCTTGATCACTGCACGCCAGACTTAATCTTTGCCCCTTGGTCTCCAATACAAATACAATTATTATTAAATAGTGTTTATAAATAATATGTCTTGTTTTATCTCTTCATAATAGAAAGTCTAAATATAGAAATTTTAAACCCTTATTGAACAATTTTTAAAAAAAACAATTGTTTAAAAAGACCAAAAGGTGAGGTAGTACCTGGTTAAAACTGTAAATATTTTTTCTGTTGGAATTACAAATTCATTTCCATGCAAAAAGAAAATTTTTTTTTTTTTTCTTTTCTTCTTATAATAATATAATAATTATATTATTCTATGTTTTCCAGTATACTTACGATTTGAATTTTGTGAGCAAGAGGTTATAGGTGCCCAGCCTTGTTGTTGTGTAGGTTGCCTGTCTCAAGAGACCTGCTGATAGTCCATTGTACATGGCAAACAGTCCCTCTTTCCTCAGAATGGAAGTAAAAGCTTGCACACTGCTTCTGTACTCTTTTGCCTTGTCCAGCTGCATGCGGTTTGATCATCTAAAGGTGAAAACAATAGCTCCATCCTGAACATCAATAATTTAATTAATTGGTTACTTTTGAAGAAAAAAAAATGTAGTAGCAATCAGGAATATTGGTTTTGATCATCTAGTCAGTATAGTATCGTCATATCAGTATAAAAGAAAAGAGAGAATGTACTAGAGTACATGAATACAAACATACTGACAGCGTTTCGAGCTTATTTGACTCATTCAGTTAATATAGGTTATCATATCTGGCTGGGGGACTATAATCAGGGAGTAGACCAGTATTGGCTTGGTTCTGGGGGCCCTTGTCAATTATTAGCCTCCTTGTAAAGACAGTAGAAGTGCTGAGTCATTCCACCACTGTCTGATACCACCCTTAATGATATCCACCCTAAATATAGCATAATAATGTAGCATAAAGTAAAAATTGAAAAATTTCACATTGCATACATACAGTAACTGACAGAACATTATTTGACAAACCTTTTTAGTAGGTGATCCTAAAGGACTCCCATGAAGGACGTACACCATATGTGAAAATTACATGGAATTAAATATAAAATTTATTTAAGTTATTGGTCCAATGAAGCTCTTAGGTTTGGATCCAGTAAGTTGACAAGCAATATTATGAAATCAGGATTTTATGTATCTCAAAAATATGATAAATAAAAGTTGCAACCTTAGTCCTGGATTAAAAGGTAAAAATCGTAAACCATATAATGTGATCTAATATTATATTAAATTATTTAATGAAATTAAACTAATTGATAAAATGTTTATTGTTAAGATAGTTATATAAGAGGTTGCAGATCCAAAATGAGTTGAAGAGAACACCCAAAAATGCTTCAAATGTCTAGTTCAAATACAGTCTTTCACCAAGGACAAGATACTAAATCTTCCACTAAAAAGCGATTTGCAATGAAAATAGGGACAGTCCTTTTACACCCCCCCCCCCCCAACCACTATTTTGAATGTAAAGTAAGCAAAAACTTACTTTAAAAAAACTTTTACTTTCAATTTTTCTTATTGCTTTTCTAACTCATTTTTGAATCAGAACTGTTTTTTTTGAAAAATTACCTTGTCCAGAATTGGAAATGTGGGTAAAATATTGTAATTGAAAAATATTCTTTAGATCTTAAATCATGTCTATAGACTTACTGATATTAAAAACCTAAATACCAGAGGAGATGGTGAAAGGGATAAAAACACAGCTGTGCACTTCTGTAACACATTTGTAAAGTGCAAATCGGGACTCAGGTAAATACGAACTCCCTTAACACCTATAAACTTGAATGTGAGGTACATTACATGGCACACTCTACTCAAAGTTCACTCATACAGGGTTCAGCTTTTTTAGCAAATTGCCCTTATAATTTACATTTCATGATTCCGGCTATGCGATAAACAAATTCTCGTGGTTTGACATCAGAAAACTCCAATGTCCATTTTAAATTACGTCTTATTAAAGTAAACATATTTCTTGCATTTCTAACCTTTAAGAGCCTAATTGCTATAAACCAATACTTTTTCGGTTTCTAATACCAAAAGTTTGTGGTTGAAATGCGTAACTTACCTGCTCACAAACAAGAATTATTTGATTAGTGATGATTTGTTGGTTGCATTCTGAAAATACTTACAGAATGATTATCAGAATATGTAACTTGAGTCCTGCATGCCAGCATTGGAATTCTAGGTGAACCATTACTATAGAATAAAACCGCTATCCTTAAACTGGGGTTACATGTGCATTGCCTAACTTAAATTGCAAGAAACTGAAACAACGTTTCCTGCTGGAATGCGTGACG
Organism: Bactericera cockerelli; assembly: GCA_024516035.1. NCBI lineage: Eukaryota > Metazoa > Arthropoda > Insecta > Hemiptera > Triozidae > Bactericera > Bactericera cockerelli. The sequence continues at coordinate 11,712,187 of CM044957.1, forward strand.
AAGCACATAATCACACTTCTTCAACACAAGGACTCAATAAATTAATTCACCCACCGTTCGAACTGGACTGATAGAACCATTGAATTCGAACCATGATCTGTCTTTTCCCACCTCACTCAGTGTGATCTAGGTCTAGCTTAGACTTTTTTGGATTGCTAAAATGGAGTGAATTATTCTCATTCGTTAGCAATAATAACCATGTTCGGATGCTCATCAGATAAAATCCCACGCCTATTTTAATTTTCCCTTTTTTAGAAGAAAAAATTCCTCTTGCAGCTAACTTTTGCGAACCTGCTGTTTAACCCGTGCTTTGCTACAGTAGGTAGCTATTACCAGAAAGTTACTGTGGTTTGAACACTAAAAGGTTCTTATTACTCAATGCACATCTAGGACCGAATAATAAACCAGGAAAAACCATGAGTGATGAAATTATTATTGGCTTTTCCCCCGCGACTTGCAGTCCAGTTGAAACATTGAAAAATATAAAAGCCTGGGCGTAAAAGTGCGGACAAACAGACATTACTATAGTTATTAAATAGTATGAATGAGTGGGTGATTGAAAGAATGACTTTCGCATTTATAAGTAGAGATATCTGTATGCCATGTATTTAAATTTCTGGTGAGGTGACCATCTGGAATCTAGCTGGTTTATCCCGGCATCCTCAGGCTGGGTGAGGTTAAGCAAGAGGATTGCTTTGTGCACTTGCTGATAGTCCATTCATTAAAGTACAAGTAGGGACACATCGTTGTTACCAATGTGTGGGAAGTTAGCGTCGTCGATGGCACGTTGAATTCACCAGTCCTCATTCTGTCACACTAAAGGACTCAAGTCAAATAACGTCCCGCGAGGTCGAGACTTGGATGGATGACCATTCAAATTCGAACCCACGTGATGCTGTCTTTTCCCGACCTCACTCAGGCTGTGTGAGGTTGATTTGAGTAGCTGATTTGTGAGTTTAAAGCAAATGGAGGGTAAAATTATTACATTATTCATAGCAATAATAACCATATACTTAGTTGAAAGCGACGTCAAAAAAAAAAGAAAAAAAATGTGAGGGCGTAATTACTTAAATAGAGTCTTAGCTTCGCGAAGCTAGGTATTGTACAGCAACCCGCTAGATATTATACAAATAAATTACAAAAACCTTTTGTAGGTTTCTTTTGGAAAAAATCCACCTTTTATGTATTGAACTAGGAAGATCTTGTTTTGGGATATTTAATATCACAAGGTGCCTTGTGATATTAAAAATCATACTCATCAGACATTTCACTTTATCATCAAAACTTCTTTCATTATCATAGGGTGGCGTCATCGTGAAAGATGCTAGGCAGTGAAGGAATGACTCAGCTCTTCTAGCACTGACTTTACAAGGAGGCTAACAATTGACAAGGGCCCCAGAACCAAGCCAATGCTGGTCTACTCCCTATTTATAGTCTCCCTTTCTTTCATGTGAACTTTTAGAATATGGAGACCCTCATTAATGTCCACTTAGGGGCATAAGCTAGGTGAAATATATACCTACATAGCTACCCAAAAATTAATCAAAATATGTGCTAAGTTACATAGTTATACCTACTAATACATGTACTGTGTAGAGTTGTAAATAGATAGAGACTTCCTCGCATAAAACTCTTTTCAAGAAAACAACTAGGAAATTATAATTCACTTTGAAAGAATTAATATTTTTGTGTCAATCACAAAATATCGTGATAACTGCCTATTACCATATAACTACTAGTTTTTTTTTTACTTCTATAATTCCCTTACCTTATCGATCGGGCTATTGATGAAGTCGTTTAGGTAGACTTCTATAGGTATACGGGTATACCTATTTTTGAAAATAAATGACTGTATTTACTCTTTCAAACAAAGTATTTTTTATGAACGATGGAGTTCGCGATAAGAAAAAGCAAATGGGTACATAAATTCACCTGTTCCTTTATAGTAGTAAAGCTCCATTTCAATGTAGATAAAACTGGAACAGTCTCTGTTAAAGTCCACTGTTTTAGCTGCCCCAAAGAGGAGCAAAAGAAACAAATTAATTCTTATGAACTCAACAAAATTAACCCTAAATTACAGTCAATTTTCAATCTTGCGCGCGCTACTCGAAGAAAACATTTCCACCAATTAATTATATCCCGAGTCCTAAGAGAAATAATCCAAAAACCGTCACTAAAATTGCCATTTGTTTACTTTTTCCCCACCACTTGTTCATTTATTATTTTTTCAACATTTGTTTTTTTCGTCTATGGTTCTCCGGAAGTACTTTGGGTTTCCGCTTTCGGCATTATCACGAGAAGAAATCTAACGCGTCACTTGTCATGGAGTGGTCAGAGAACCAGAAGCAAAGGTTCAACTACGATGGCCACACTAATAGGTGCATTAAGTTGCACCAGAAAAGTGAATTTCAATTTCAATGTAACCTGTTGTTGTCTTTTGATCGGAATATTTTGGTAAGTAGTTCTTTCAACTATCGTACTAAATATAAATATTTGTTCACTGAGTTTCATTCCACAAAGCACTACATTTATTTCACTGTTACTTTCAAAATCCCCAAACCTCCCTTTCAAACATCAAATTTCGTTCGAATAAGCGTTAAGTTACTCTCTGAATACATTATTTCAATGAAATTTAACGGTTGAAAGGGAGATTTGGGGGTTTTGAAAGTGCTTCTTGCTTCCTGAAATGAAGACCACAAACTCGGATATTTTCAATTTTTTAATGTTATCATTGAAGATCCTAAAAACCTTCAGTCACCGTGGCAGAGTGAGTTAGCGCGCTAGGCATTGCACGCACGGTGACCTGGGTTCGATCCCCAGCGGGGCAGGAATTTTTCTGATCTGTACTTGAATGTTCGGGGTCCACTCATACCTCGTGAGGAAAAATGAGTAATTACTTGTATGAGTAACGACCAGTGGCGGCATTACCAGAGTAAAAAGAAATTAATGTAATATGTAGAGTAATTCGAAATGTGAAGGAGGCTCTTAGTATTGCTGCGCTACCCACAAAAATTGTGAAGAGGCCTTGTGCTTCACCACAAATAAAATCATACATACATACATACCTAAAAACCTTCAAAGCTATTATAAGTCTGTCCCGGTATTGATCAAATTTTATTTTCCTTTCCTTGTATAAATTTGGTATTAAATTGTGAATTTATTTTAATTAAGTTTTTTTGAAAAATGTTTAATAGTAAGGTAAGAAAGAGCACGTCCTGAAATCTGTAGGTGCGACTAATCGGCTACCCGTAGTTGTGTTGCAGGCGACCAGCAGACCAAGCCTCAGTGCGCCCACAACATAGAGGTGAATGCGCTGGTGGGTAGAATCCAGTCGCCCGGCTACCCCTACCCCTACAGGTCCGGGTGTGAGTGGACCTACACTATCAATGTGGGCGAGTATGGGAGTGAGATTGAAATCATCATGCAGACGTTTGACATCGATGAGGCGGCTGGGGATAATCTCTACGTCGCCACGGGTGAGGGCACGAGTACTGTATTTCCTTGGTTGATATACCGACCTCAGTAGCTTGATCGATAAGGCGGCGGACTTGTAACCTGGAGGTCGGTGGTTCAAGTTCCGGTTTCAGCAAAGATTTAGTAAAGCGAGTTGGAGAAGATGTGACATCGCGAAAGTGATAAACACATGTATGATAACTAACTAACTTGGTTAATATTTCCTTGGGCAACGCATTGACATGCGGCTAAAGTACTGACAATTTTGGCGATCAGACAATCACTGCCATCAGATTTCCTGATCAAGTTTATTACATATGTCTTCTCACTTTGAGATGTGTAATAAAGCCATACGATAAATAAAAATAAAATTGGTTGATATTTGGCTTTGCCAAAATCTCAGAATTTCCTTTGTAAGAAATAACAACTTCACGATTTATTGACAACGTTGGTCATCCTCTAGTAACTACAGGATGACCAACGTTAGATGACCAATTGTTCACACCGAAGTTTCTAAACTTTCGTGATTCCAACTATAAAAAATGTATCTTTTCCTTCTAAATCACGTGATTATGTCATCTTCCTGGGGAGGGGGGACTGATGGATTTTATCAATCCGGACCGCTGAGATTTTTCTCATGTTAATCCGGACCCGAGCAGGATTTGATTGCTGACCCCTGCTCTAGTTCATGTTAATCTAACTAAAGATATACGTAGAGTATAATAAAAATTAAAATCCAAACATGGTGTTTTCAGAATTATTGATTGGAAAAGTCTTTGTGGCTCTATCTTTGTTAAAGACTGGTTTGTGCATAATAACATTTTTTATCTTTTGATTCTTTTCCAGGCACTATTGAGGACAATAGGAACTGGTATAAAATAGAGAAGACTGACCTTGAGGTGTATGTTCGATCCCCCGCCATTTTAAAATTTGTTACCACTCAGCATTTGATCAACACCCATGCTGGTTTCAGCATTGTCTTCCGAAAACATGGTGAGATAATACTTAATAATAGATATTAATTTATACTTTACCCAGTCTCCATGGCGTAACGGTTGTGACTGCTGCCCGTAGTCCAGAGATCCCGAGTTCGATTAACGGTTGGAGCGGACTTTTCACAGAGAAAATTGTGTTTTTCTCTTTCTTGGTTAGAATTTTCCTCTCCAGCCGAGATTTGAACCCGCAACCTCCGGGTTAGTAACCAATGCTCTTAACCACTGAGCCATGGAGGTCTGCTCAGTCTTAAAATAATAGTAAAATCTTTTTTTCCAGATGACATCGATAACTTTGGTACCACCACTACTACAGAGGTAACTTCCTCTGCCTCCGAGATCAACACCTCACCTTGTTATAACAACTGGTTACTCATTCAACTCAAGGGACTCTCATTAGCCGAGGTAATAATCAGGCGCATATACCCGACTAAAATGGGATTTATAGAGTCCCTCTTTTCATTATCTCATGAGTTAGAAATTATTTACCATGCCAATCATAATAATTATGCATTCATATTTCTAGAAATGTGTGATAATTTTCATTGTAGACTTGAGAAAATTCTTTCTTTTCTTGTTTGTCTGGGGGTGCTGTAATTCCGCAGCTCCTTAGCACCGGCCGCGCCTGGTAATAATCAACACAGGCTGGTAGCGGGACAGGGGCATGATGAAACGAGGCTATCGCCACAAGTTCATTATGAAATCACCGCATCGCAATAAGCAGGGCCTTCGGGATTCGGTAGTTCACTAAGCGCATAAACATAAAAGATATGTTGGTAAAAAAAATTAAGGATAAATGAAGTTTATTGAGAAACACAAAAATAATATGACGGATTTTCACGAAATGAAGCGAGAAATCGAAAAAACGACAAAATCGTTAATTATTCTGTGAATAATTCAAGTTTACCCGTAGGTATACGCTCTAAAATAATTAGTGATGATTATTTGTACAAATTTCAGTTTGAGCAAAGAAAAGAAGCCTTTCAGAGGGTGATGGCTAACGTCACAACTATCTACAGTGCTGAGCTTTCTCTTAACATCAGCAGATTTCTTAATAATATCGGGTAAGTAGGGGGAAAAAATTGTATTATGATTTCCAGGTATATTTATTAATTACTTCCGATAAATTTCTAATATTAAAAATCGAAAGTATTGTGTTCGTTTTTGTAAAAAATAGATATTTTTTTGCTCCGATTTCAATTTTTTTCATATTTCTCGACGTTTCATAACCTCCTGAGCAACTTTTTTTTGAATAAGGGTATAACGTCCCTTCATACTGCATGGTTATATCACGACGGGGGTTTTACCGTCCATTCGATGTATTTGGTTCTTCTATCTTCGGAAACCCCAGGAAAGCTCTCCGGTCGAGTAGGTCTCGTAAGCTGGTAAAGCTGGCCTTCATGGTAATCAAATTGGGGATTTTTTTTTTTTTTTAATAATACAAAAAAATCCTACCTTCTAATACTCTTGATTGAGGAAAAAGACTTCTGGCTCCTTGGAAAATTTACTGACCGAATGAAGTGAGTGTCTTGAGTTCAACAAGACGATTTTGCAGATAGTTTGTCTATTTTTCTGTCTGTGACGTAAAAACTGTAAATGATACTTCAACTTTGATGGAATTTCGTAGGTTTGTTTATTGTGATCGAATTTGCTGTATGGTTTTTGGGCCACATTGACCAAACCGGTACCCTTGGACGGCAAATTTTAAAATCCATCGAGTGAGATATTGAATGAAAGGTGATGTTGAAAATTCTAGTTCGATTACAGATTTAAGAGTGAGGTCTACAGTTCACAGAGCCACTGGTTGAAATTGTAAAACTATTTAAGGTAGGTCTCGTCCTGTACTCCTGTGTCACTTTTCGCCCTTCAGAGGGGAGGCACATTACGGGATGGATAAGTTACAACACGACCACAAGCGTTTACATTAGCTGCTGTCTGAAGGCCACAAAGTAAAAACAAAAAAACTCAGAAGTATTTAAAAAAAAGTACCTTTTAACTGACGCAATGATCATTTTCCAGGTATAACAAACTCATTTTAATCAATTCGGTGGATAACTGCAAGCAATGCTTCATATACAAGGACAAATGCATTCAAGTGAACGTTTCCATCAATAGTAACAACATCGGGTTTCAGGAAATTGGGCAAATCTGGAACCTGTACAAAGATTGCTATCTGTTCCGGTCAATTGGAATTGAAGTAAGTCAATTTTATTTCTTAAAATATTTTATACCAAACTTAAAATATTTTATACCTAACTTAAAATATTTTACACCTAACTTAAAATATTTTACAGCTAAATTAAAATATTTAGCATAACTTGAAATATTTCATACCGAACCGTAAGTTTTCACATACTCGGAGGCTGCTTTTTTAAACAACTTAGGGCGGAATTAATAGACGTTTTTGTAATACCTCTGTGGGGTTAAGTCTCGATTTGCCTTTTGTCTTACCCCCGTTCCTACCAAACCTCGAGTTTGCAAACCCTCGGGTCAGGGTTTGACAGAGGATTTGAGCATTTTGCGTCCTACCACGAAACTCGAGAGTTACGAAGCGTATTCTCCATCGCGGGTTTCCTAACTCTCGATCGGGATAAAAATGTAGTCTGGCAACATCATTGTTCTTCTGAATTGGTGAGGGCAACGATGTTTTTATGAGTTGTGCTAGCTTCACGCTTATAACTATTTTGTTTAAATTTGAATTTTCGGTTCCGAAGCTGAACACGTGGGTTCGATTCTCGGGAATTATTTTTGTTACACTCGATTTCTTTTTTATGGATTACTTGATGATAAAAAATAGAATGCTTTTGGTTTCTATGTTAGTATTAGTCTATGTTAGTATTAGTCTTGGTATTAGTATTTCCCAGAAGCTCAGTGGTCAAGGCGTTTGTCTGGTAATTCAAAGATCGCAGGTTCGAAAGCCAGCCGGGATATGACAATGTTATCCTCTTATTTTAACCACATATTAATATGTCTTGTGTTTACTGCTGAAATAATGGTAATCGTTAGTCCTAGTCGGACAGTATTAATAAGGTGATATAATTACTATTGTATTCATAATACTTTGGTAGCAGATTTATTTCATAAGTATGTATAAGATAAACGTCGGAGTATTATTACTACAAGCTAGGTATCTATCTAGGTGCAGGTCAGATTCCCATACTCTGCAGATTTTTTGTAGGTACCTGGAATTGTAACATACCTATTTAAGGTTAATGTGCCCTAGTCTGGTAATCCAGGTAGCGTAGGGATCCGTTTGTTCGAATCCCACCCAATGCATGAATTTGGGTATCTGACTACAAAATAAGAATGAGACTCTTGAGGGTTAGGTGGTTGGAAATGCTTAAAACATTAACCTGGCCTGGTGGACACATTTGGGTTCAATACCCTGAAACCTGAAGACTTTTTAAATGTTGGATTTTCTTCTACTTTAAACTTTAAACGATGTTAATATTGGTATATTATTTATTTTAAATATTGATTAAACTTTTAATATATTTTCGAAAGTGTAAGTTCTGTACGAGACAACCAAAGGTGTTAGGTAGCTCTTGACCTTGCCAATTTTATTTTTCTGCAGCATTTGTATCCCAGGTCGAGCTGTATTAAATGGGGTTTCTTTAGCCAGAATACTCGTATGGTAATTTCTTGTTATTTATATGTGATAATTTAATTTGTTTAAAAAAATTCCCATGAAACTAATTTAAAATTTAAAGTAAGTATTCACAAAACAAAAAAAATCGCCGTCGGACTTAAAACTTGAATTATCTTAAGTTTAAATAAAGTTCATTGTCTAATCGTCTAGAGATAGTACAGTACGGTTATTATATTGTTGTTGTGTATTTTATTATTAATAATTTAAATAATCTCAAAAGGAATAAAATTAGTACCGAGATAGTTTTTTTTCTTTAAATCTAATTTAATTTCTTTACGATACCTATCGTATTGATGAGCTTCAGAATTCGGAAACCGAAAAAAAAATATGAACGAGATCCGTCAGTATTATCTTATCTAGATAAAATAATTGAACATTTTCACCAAACTAAGGAATATTATAAACTTTCTCTGAAGAAATTTTAGAATTAATTCATAACCATTTTAAATTTGAAAATGTTACAACATAAAAAACCATTCCTCAATATAGGATAAGGAAAGTAAAAATACCTACAGTATTTTCTTTGAAAAGTGATTATAAATTATTAAAATGGCCGCGCGAAAATGAACCAATAGGAGCCCGGGTCTGAAGTAAACTCTCTCTTGATCCGAGAGTTTGAGCACAAGCGCCAAATACGCACAAAATCAATGGAGGGTTACGGAACTAAACTTGGTAGGACGCTAAACTCGAGAGTTTGAGCAAACCCTCGGCAAACTCGGCTTCGTAGGATCGGGCATTAGATGGGGATAACCGTTGCTAAGTCATGACATAAGTTCTCGATTTCGACTATTAATTTCGCCCTTATTGTACCTTCAGAACTTTGAAATTGTATAAAATACAATCATATAAATCTAGACTTCTTAATGCGGCATTATAAGACGTCACTTAAGTCGAAATTAATAATAGATGTTTTTGTAATACCTCTGTGGCGCTAAGTCACGGATTGCGTACAGTGTAAGATAGGGAAAACCGACGCTTAGCAATGACTTGAGTTATAGAATTTGTCTATTAATTTTGCCCTTTAAGTGTCTCAAATAAAGTTATATTGCTGTCAAATTGAGAGTTAAAGTTCGGATCTGGTTTGCCTTTCACCTTTATTGTGAGTTAGACAAGAAGATTCAATAAGATAAGATATTTAAACAAAGTTTCAAAACTTGATTCATGAATGACTGACTTGATTTATGAATGACTGACTTGATTCATGAATGACTGACTTGATTCATTAATGGCTGACTTGATTCATGAATGGCTGACTTGATTTATGAATGACTGACTTGATTCATGAATGACTGACTTGATTTATGAATGACTGACTTGATTCATGAATGACTGACTTGATTCATGAATGGCTGACTTGATTCATGAATGACTGACTTGATTTATGAATGACTGACTTGATTAATGAATGCCTGACTTGATTCATGAATGGCTGACTTGATTAATGAATGACTGACTTGATTTATGAATGACTGACTTGATTAATGAATGCCTGACTTGATTCATGAATGGCTGACTTGATTAATGAATGACTCTTTGATTCATGAATGACTGAACGAATATCTTTGACGTTTGGTCTTGCATTGAATGTTTACAGGAACACACGAGCTCCGATGATCAGATGGATGGACTGATTATAACCTGGCTGGTGGCTTCTGTACTTCTGGCTATTACTGTAGTTATTCTCCTCTTTGTACTTGTTAAGAACAGGAGAATCCTAACCTATGTAACTTGGTAAGTCACAACTTCAACGTTCGGTGGTTAAAACCAAGAAAAAAAAGAAGGGGGAAAAAAATGAAAGAAGGTGAGAATGAATCCAGTATACAGGGTGGGGCAAAAGTCTGGAAACCCCTGAATAACTTTCGAATGGCTTCTTCGGTAAAATTAAAATTTTGTAAGGTAAATCGGGCTAATAAGACCTTCTTTTAGAGTGGGGTCGATTTTTGTTACCGGCCCCCATGTCGGGGCCAGGGGGGCCAACTTTATTTTTTTAAATACGAACCCCCACCTTGCGATACATTTTTGGAAAGTACTTTAAATAAGTAATACATTGGTGCAAATTTTATTTTTTTAATATTAACTGTTTGCAAATGGCGTCCAACTTTGTGTATGCAGTAAAGTCTGGAAACCCCTGAATATCTTTTGAAAGGGCTTTCTCAGTAAATTTAAAATTGTACACGGTAAGTCGGGGTATTAGACCTTTCCAAAAATGTATCGCAAAGTGGCGTTTCGCATTTAAAAAAAATGAAGTTGACCTCCCTGGCCCCGACATGAGGGCCGGTAAAAAAAAATTGGTCCCATTCTAATAGAAGGTCTATTTACCAAGGATTACCGTACACAATTTTAAATTTATTGAGAAAGCCCATTCGAAAGATATTCAGGGGTTTCCAGACTTTACTGCATACACAAAGTTGGACGCCATTTGCGAACAGTTAATATTTAAAAAATAAAATTTGCACCAATGTATTACTTATTTAAAGTACTTTCCAAAAATGTATCGCAAGGTGGGGGTTCGTATTTAAAAAAATAAAGTTGGCCCCCCTGGCCCCGACATGGGGGCCGGTAACAAAAATCGACCCCACTCTAAAAGAAGGTCTTATTAGCGCGGTTTATCGTACAAAATTTTAATTTTACCGAAGAAGCCATTCGAAAGTTATTCAGGGGTTTCCAGACTTTTGCCCCACCCTGTATGTTTAGACCAATAGGGAAGAAAATTTTTTCTTACTAGTGATTCGAAATCTAAAAAGTTTCCTTTTAAAAAAATGATCTATCCATTCAGATTCAGAAATATAACTCTGGATGTTTACTTAGTTCCTTACTTTACTTTTTTCCTTACCTGTAGGAAACAAATGAACTAGTTTTTCTTCACTTTCTATTGTTTAATAAACTTTTTTAAACAGATGATTGTTTCACAGCTGTTTTTATTTCGTGGCCATGAAACAGGAGCTACTGTAGACGCTTATGGTCTGTGTTATAGCCTACCCATCCCGTAGTATCCCTCCCCTCTGATGGGCGAGAAATGACGTAATACTTCCCAATTAAGTGCTGGGTCAACTTGATAAGAACAGTCAAAATGCAAACAAAATTCTCGGGAAATGAAGGCGCTCCCATATGATAATGTAATTCGTAAATTGGTTTTCAGGTTCAAGATGAATTCACAAGCAAGCTCCAAAGATCAGGACATAATGTTTCCTTCTGGGCATAGTGAGGATTTCCGGTCCTACTTTCCAAGCTATCCTGACTGTAAGTGCAAGTTGTCATTTTCAACCTTGAATAACTTTTACATTTTCGTGAGTAAACACATAATATATTTTGTGCTCCTCAAAAAGAAGAAAATGAAAGAAGAAAAAAAAAAAAAAAAAATGTTTCAAGTGGTATAGGTCAATTACTGTAAGTTTTTTTATATACTACATATTTAGTGTCATTTTTGGTGGAAAAAACAATACGCCAATCTGACTATAAAAAAATCAATTTTTTATAGTCTGAGCAGGCATTTGGTTCTCAAGGTCCTAGCCACGGATAAGTAAGTAAGTAAGTAGTATAAAAAATTCAAAACATTAGACCATGATGTGTTTGAGTAAAAAAATTACTAATTATAAAAAAAAAAAATAATGACTAAAAAAATTACTAATTAGGTCAAAGCGGGGTCAAATGGCAGAGAATGCCTAAGGCATTAACTTCACAACGGATTACAATTGTAGATTTAAATTTAAATATTTTTTTTTCTTCAATATTTTATTTTGTAAATAGTGTTAATTTTTTTATCTCTGTTAATATTGTTGATTGTTTTGTATAAAAAAATAAAGTGTAAATAAATAAATAAAAGCAAAATTTGCCATCTATTTCAGACATGAAATCTAGCAAGAAACAGCGCAGGAAATGCAACAGGCCTGATCAACCACAACCAGTCACCATGAGCAATGGTGAAATAGATTTCGACACCATGTTGCACTCTCTTGAGATGTACAACCCAACAATGCGATTCAGTCCTATGTACAGGGGCCCCTTGTGAGTACAATATAATTAACTCAGAGACTGGACATTGCCATAATTAGAGGTAATGTTGCATCTGTTCTTGGCACACTACCCAGGGATGATTGTTTAAAAGAAGTTTATAACATTATATAAATAAAGTTGAAAAACATACATTTAATTGATTGAAAAAAAAAATAAAAAAAATAATGAATTCAATTTCAATAAATTTAGGCCCAAATGCATAGTCGCTAATGAACCAGATTAAATAAATTAACTTTTTACAAAATCAAATGGCTAATGACCGTGCTGAGAGTGACTATCCACTCCATTGTTAGTATTAAATAAATAAAATAGGAATTATTATTAGGTGTTTAATTGGACTGTACGGGGTCCACTCATACCTCGTAAGGAAAAATGAGTAGCTGCTTTAATGTGAGCAGCGACCAGTGGCGGAATTATAGGCAAAAATAATATATTAGGATAACAAAGATACGGAAAAGTCCTGTAATTCTGCGCTACCCACTAAAATTGTGATACAATAACACAAAGAAACACAATTATTTTATTTAATAGGTGTTTTATAAATATCAAAATTTATTCATCACACTTAAGAATCTGATAGAAAATACGATATGTCTAAATACCTGTTTGAAAAATATAAATCGGATCAAATTAACTTCGATTTTTAACTTGAGAAATGAACTCAATACTTCCGATATCTAAAGATTCTATTTATTAAAATATATTTTATTATATTGTCTCTCTCTTTCTTTACATATTAAAATAAGATGGGAAGGGCTCAATTACATTGATTCTATCTATGTGAGTACTCTTCAAGTTAAAAAAAAAAAATACCAAAAAGGTGCAATAACTAGAAAATTATTCTTATGAAAATAGCAATACATAATGAATTTAATGGTTTTGTGTGATTTTCTTTTTCTTCTGATAAAAAGGGGAGATCAGAACAACATTGACACCCTACATCATAATTTATTTATTTAATTGTATTATTATTTTTTAAATTCATAAGGCATTTATTCTAATGTAATTATGTAAATCGAATATTTGTAATCCAATCAATTGAAACAATGGTAAAATAGTGAACGACCCCAATATATTCGTATGATAGGACATCTAGGTGAACACAATTCTCTTTTCATTTCACAGGGAGGTACACAGTGTGGCCAGATCTACTCTACCTTCCAATATAAATCTAACCCGGGTTGATCCACCCCCTGAGAAACTCAAGCGGTATGCCACCAAGGAATTCTTCTGATATCGGGAGAGAACTTTCTCAATGACAATGGGTGAATAAGGTTTTTTTTAAAGATGGAGTATTTCACAATAACAACCAAAAATATTTCTTACCCTTGAAACATAAGTTTTTTTGTAAGGTTTCTGAAAGCTTTTTTTAATACAATTTACAAATATGTATCTTATTAAACGGCCGGCGCGCGGCGTCGGAATTTATACTGCTAAATACAAGCGTTTTCCAAGGTACACGTATATGACCTAGACTCTTGAGTTGAGATTTTTTTTATAAGTTTTTTTTTTGTAATTTAAAGCGCAGTTTGGTCTGCAACTACAATCAGCACCAAACAATAAAAATCCATTGTAAATTTTCCAAGCCCTGAAATAGAAGCTCGCCTTGGAGCACAGAATTTTTGTAAGCTGCTTGCTTTTTACCATGTCTTGATAAGGGAGGGTGTCACTTTTTACTTTCTATACCTCACAGGAAATAGAAAAATAATAATATCATCCTATTTTATTTATACTACCTGATTAGGACAAGACATAGAACTGCGTGATCGAAAATACAAATAAGAGGATAAATTGTGATACCCCGGCTGGGTTTTGAACACACAATAGAAGACAGACAATAGATAAACCTCGTAGATTAAACTTGGTTAGTAGACATCACAAAAAATTTCAACCAACCATTTTTTTTTTTTTTTTGGTTTAACGTCGCTTTCAACTGCATGGTCATGGTCATATCACGACGGGGTGTTACCCTCCATTCGCAGGAAACTCACAAACCTGCTACCCACATTAAACTCACCCAGCCTGGGTTGGGCCGGAATGCCAGCATCACGAAGTCTTCACCTCGCTGGACGTTGCTTAACTTCGGTGATCCAACGAGAACCGGTGCATTCAACGCGCCATCGACGCTGGCCAACCATTTTTAACGTTCACGAAAATCAAAAAAATACTTCCGATTTCTAATATTAGAATTTTTTCGGAAATAATAACAAAGGTAAGTTGGATATTCAGAAGGACCATTAGGTCTAGAAGGGGTCAAACTTTCCAGGGATTTAGAAGTTCCTATGCTTACACTAAATGCCTCAGTGTCCCACCTTCTACCATGAGTTAGAACATAAGAAACGAAATCAAATGCTCTCTCCATCCAACCCACAAACCATCCATCCGGGCCCAAGAGTCGAAACATTCGATTCCTAGTACAGTTCCGATTCCTAGTACTACCTCCGGTTAATTGGGCCAAGAAACTCAAAGGGTATGCCATCAATGAAAAGCAGACGGTTAAGTCTATATGTCCAGAAACAGCTTACCTCTCTGCCGTTCTCAGGAACAGTCCACAATTTGAAATAAACCTTGCAAGATCACTTTCCAAGTGATCTTCAACGAAATCTGAAACCAAAGTGAAAGAAAGGAGTGAGGAATTTGGTGGGCAACAGCCATAGTACAGAACTGAAATATTCCGACGCTGCTGGGATTCGAACCCAGGACACAACTATTTCTACGAGTATTGTTACCGACCCCGGCAGTCCTAATCTCTTTTTGGGGTGGAACGACTAAGAACACAAGTTAGCGGAATCCTTGCCAATGATACGGTTCTATAAATATAGAGTTCGAATCATTAACAAAGTTCCAACAAGCGCCTTAGTGTTTAAGAAAAGAAATGAGTGATAAATAAAAAGAATTAAATAATTCTTGTACCTTAAATATATTATTTATTTAATGAAGGATGTAACACTGTAATATAGAGTTGTCCTCTGAGAGCCTATCGAAAATAATAAGGTAGATGGAAATTGGACTCACCGGCAGGAACTCAACCACTCGCTAGAACTCACTCACTTCGACTGCCCCGAGGTTTGGTCGTTGTCATGCCAGGAGGACCCATGTTTACAAAAATTGCAAACACATTGTTTTTCATATCTAGGTCGCTCCGGTGACAAATCTACCACCCCTTCAAAAAAATGAACCTGCCCTCGGGTTCTGGCACATCCCTCAGATGCCCAAAATTATTGCACTCGCATTCGAGTCAATAACACAACTAGTATACACACACTTTACATAACATTCTACTTCATCAATATTGTTACTGCACAGAAGCATATCACGCATGATTTTCTTAAATAAGATAATCATCATTATTTACATACAATGTTTGGCAGTCTTATTTCGTCGTATATGAAGTGTCAATTGAGTTCTGCTTAGTCTCTCTTAAGTTAGGTACTGTTTGTACTGACAAGTTTACTGTAATAACAGTCGAGCTCTCAAAGGACATCTGGAAAATAGTTGGTAATAAAACACATAAAATATATTATGTAAGTTACTCAAATGGCATAAAATTAAATGTAGCCTAAATTTTCAATCAATAAAAATAAACTAGGATGAATAGTTACTTATAGGTAAATGAATAATGCATAATAATCAACATAAAGAACAATCAATTTATAAACAATACATAAGGCGAAATGAGAATGGATCATTTTTGAAAAGTGCTAATTACTATTATCTATTTTTATTATTATGTTTGATCGTGTTTGAGTCAGATACCTAAGTTTTTGAAGCTGCAGTCAACAAAAACTAGGTCTCTAACTATGAATTTCGCAAGTAGATAAATGTTCCATTTTCATCTTTCCATAAAATAAATTATTTAGTTGGCCAACTGTAAAAGAAATTATTCATTAGTACATTGTTTAATACAGCAACACATTTATTAGATACATGATTATTTTTGAATACAGAGAGACAAACATACATAGGTAATTGAAAATTTTAAATAGACAAAACATTTTTTATTTCATGGGAACAAACAATGTCAACTGGTTACAATTCATACAGTTTTCTGCTGTTATAAGTATTTGCTGATCCATATGTAGGGTGCATCTTCAGTGTAATTTATATTTATTGTATTCCGCACTCTTCCTGCATGAAAAATTTTCTGCTTTAACTGATAATCTCCGTTTGATTGTCTTGCAAATGTGGTATTTCTGATAGACTTCTTTATATTCTGCATGTAAATATTAACTTCTTCTTGATTCTTGATTTGTGTAATTCTGGCTGGAAGCCTTTAATCATTCCTTCTTGTAAGGAATCTCATCTCTTTAATACTGCTTTAAATTTTGTATAGTTTGTATGTACATCTTCTTTTGAACTGACTCACTTTTCCTTCCAATTCTCAATTTAATAAAAAATTGAACTCAAAAACAAGTAAAATATTTTTTTTTATCTTGCAGTCATTCATTCATACACAGAAACATAATAGGACTAAGGAAATGAAGAGCTTAAGATATAGGATTACAAGAAATGGATAGCGACAGCTCTCGTCTGAGGACATTGTAAACAAAACCAATTTTTTTCCTGCTAAGTAAAATTCTAATGTCAACAAATAATAAAAATATGCCCCGCACCTCCACCATTTGTTACCGACCCCGGCAGTCCTAATCTCTTTTTGGGGTGGAACGACTAAGAACACAAGTTAGCGGAATCCTTGCCAATGATACGGTTCTATAAATATAGAGTTCGAATCATTAACAAAGTTCCAACAAGCGCCTTAGTGTTTAAGAAAAGAAATGAGTGATAAATAAAAAGAATTAAATAATTCTTGTACCTTAAATATATTATTTATTTAATGAAGGATGTAACACTGTAATATAGAGTTGTCCTCTGAGAGCCTATCGAAAATAATAAGGTAGATGGAAATTGGACTCACCGGCAGGAACTCAACCACTCGCTAGAACTCACTCACTTCGACTGCCCCGAGGTTTGGTCGTTGTCATGCCAGGAGGACCCATGTTTACAAAAATTGCAAACACATTGTTTTTCATATCTAGGTCGCTCCGGTGACAGTATGTTGCATATTTTCGAACCTGGTGATCACACTTCGATGCTTTAGTTTTTGAAGAATTTATTTTTGTCCATTAATTTTTGACCATTTGTCAAGATTGTTTTTTATTTTGCTTTTTTTTTTCCTTCTTTTTTTTCACATCTCTTCAACATCGAGGTTATTTGACACGGGCTTTTCCCACCATTCTATGGAAACTTATAATCAATTAATCTCACCCGTCTGAACAGGGCCAGGAATAGCCAGGATTACGAGGGTTCAAATTTGATTTTAAGTGATAGTAGTGTTTTATTTAGACTGTCGGCTCGAGACTGGGAGCCCCATCACGCTAACAATAGACATCCCAGAACACAAAAGTGATCTGACAAGATGTGGTATATTTTAATGTGTCATTGAAGTTCGAGGTAAAATTATATTTTTTTTTTTTTTTAACATTCAATTTCTTTATTTCAATTATTATTTTACATATATACATTCACAGACTGGTCCCTATCTAAAAGATTTTATCCAGCAGTCGACACGGTGTTTTGATTGTTTTTTACATAATAAATAGTTGCGATCAAAATTTTCAAATAGATCACCGAGTTGACTGCTGGACAATGTTCAGCTTATATCTAATTTGTTTGCGTGGACCCACTGTGTGGCTGCGTCGTGCGCTTCATGTAGGAGAGCACGTAGCCTCCACTCAGTGTGTCCACGTTGCCAACTGTTGGTTGGGCCCTGAGTTTTTACAAAATTACTTGTCAGGTAAGTATTATAAATGATGTTTGCTTTATAGGTCTATATATTTTATTTGTGTATGTATGGCGTAGCTGCTATTAGTTTGGTAAGTTTGCTAATTCTTTAGTACATAAGGATTTTTTCCTGGTAACATTAGTAACTTGTTATATTGTTTTTTGTTACGTCCTAGTTTGATGGGGTTGTACTGTCCTAATGTTTGTATGTATGTGTTTTTGCTAGTCTTGGTCTTGTCTGTGAAGTTTATTATAAGTCTGTCTGTAAATTGTTTCAGTTTTTCGAGTTTGGCCTCTTTGTGTAAGTCATCTATTTTATGGTATTTTCTGTCCAGTATTGTTCTTAGTGTTCTGTTTTGTACGATTTGTAGGTTTTTGTGGTGTGTGTCGGCTGCTTGTTTCCATGCTGGTGCTGCGTATGTTATGGTTGGTCGAATAATTGTTTTGTATAGCAGTATTTTCAGGTTAGTCTTTAGTTTGGATTTTGGGTTTATTAGTCGGTATAGTTTTTTTAGTCCTGTATTAGCTTTGTTCTTCATGTATTTCGTGTTTTGCAGCCATGTCAGTCTTTTGTCCAGTATTGTCCCTAAATATTTGACCTGTGTTTTCCACTCTATGTCGTTGTTATCGTATGTTGGTTTTTGTATTCGTTTGTCAGAGCCGTAGTGAAATATTATGCCTTCAGTTTTTCTTGTATTGATTTTGATCTTCCACTTTTTGTAATAGTCTGTCATTGTGTCCAGGTCCGTTTGTATTAGTCTTACCTCCTTTTTAGAGAGGTTTCCTGTCCTGTAGTAAGCTGTATCGTCTGCAAATAGGGTTCTTTTCAGGTATTTTGTTGGTGGCATGTCGGAGATGTAGATGTTGAACAGGAGGGGTCCTAGCAAGCTGCCTTGGATTACTCCTGCTATGGCTTGATGTTTGGTGGATAAGCTGTTCTTGTAGCTTACCTGAAAAGTCCTATGTTGCATGTAGTGTTGTATGAGTTTAGTCAGTCGTATAGGTAGTTTTAGGTCCAGTAGTTTGTAAGTCTTTCCATATTTTGTCAAATGCCTTTTCAATGTCGAGTAATATCATCATAGTTTTTTTATTTTGTGTCAGTCCTTGGGCTACGTCTTGAGTGATTCTGCAGAGTTGGTGTACTGTCGAGTGATGTTTCTTAAAGCCACATTGTTCGTCTTGTGTCAGTTTGATGTTAGTGTCTTCTATTCGTTTTAGTATAAGTTTTTCGAACAGTTTGCTTAGTGTTGGTAAAAGGCTTATAGGTCGGTAGCTGTTGGGTTCTGTTGAGTCTTTGTTTGGTTTGTGAACTGGTATTATCTTGGCGTTTTTCCAGAAGTTGGGGTAGTACGAGTGAAGTAAAGATGAATTGTAAATGTCAACTAGTATTTCAAGTATGTTGTCTGGTAGTTGTTTTATTACTATGCCCTGTATTCCTTCCTCTCCTGGTGCTTTCTTGTTTTTTAAGGTCTTTATTAGTATTTTTAGTTCGTCTTTGTTAGTATATTGGATTTCCTCGTTTTCAGGTGGTGTCTCAAGTCTTAGTCTTGTTAGTCGGTCGGTCACTTGTTGTTCAAGTCCGTCGTTTCCTAGGTCATCGTTTCCTTTGTAAATGTGCTCAAAGTTTTTGGCCAGAGTTTCTGCTATACCCACGTCGTCAGTAATTTCTCTGTCTTCTACTTTTATTTTTTGTGTATGTAAGGTCTTTTTTTCAAATTTGTTTAGGTTTTTCCAGAGGGTATTGTCTTTAGTATCGAGTTTTTTAATTTCATTTTCAATGTAAATGTCTTTCAGTTTGTTTATTCGGTATTGTATCTGTCGTGAGAGTTTGTTTTGCAGTGCTCGTAGGTTGGGGTTTCGAGTCGCCTGCCATAGTTTTCGTGCTCTGTTTCTGGTTTTTATAAGTTCTTTAGTCTTTGTGTCTATTTCATATGTCCCAGTTTTTATGGTATTCTTTGGTATGCAGGTGTTTATTTCATTTTTAATGGCGTTTGTAAGATTTTTAATTTCAGTTTCTATTTGGTCCGTTGTTAGTGGTATCGTTGCATGTGTAGGTCTATAGTCTTCTAAGTTTTCCCTCAGTCTTTCCCAGTTAGCTTTAGAGTAGTTTAGGTGTAGTCTTTCAGTGAATTGTATCGTTTTGTCGAGGATGAGTAGTACTGGGTTGTGGTCGGAGCTGAGGTCAGGTATGGTTGAGGCTTGTAGTGATGTGGTTGTATTTTTAACAGCAAAGAAGTCTATTATGGATGGTCGTTGTAGATTATTGTCTGGTATGTGTGTTGGAATGGTCGGTGTTATGAGTGTGTATCCATGTTGATTAGAATGTCTCATGAGTTTTCTTCCGTTTGGGTTTTCAGCTGTCCCATTCCAAGTGATGTGTTTGCTGTTGAAATCTCCAGCTACGATGGTCAGTGTGTTGTTGTCTCTAGTAAATGGTTTAGTTCGGGGTATAGTATTTTTTTGTCTGGTTTTTGGTGTATATTGTATATTTTGAATTTGTAATTTTGGCTTTCTATTATAACACCAAGGCTTTCCATTGAGTTCTCGTTGTGATTGTCTGGTAGTCTACAGTATTTGAATTGTGTTTTAATGTATGTACATAGTCCACTTTTTGTTGTTTTAGTATGGTTGTTTGTTTGAGTCGTGTCTGTAGGTTTGTCTTTTCGTATGCATTTGTAACCTTGGATGTATGATTTATGGTTTTTCTTTAATCTTGTTTCCTGAATGCATGCTATGTCTATGTCGTGTGTTTGTAGAAAGTTTTGTAGTTCGTCAATTTTGTTGGTTAGTGATCGTGCGTTCCATGTAATGATTTTAATGTTGGGTCTTTGTATTGTTCTAATCATCAGCCATAAGTTCAAACATGGCTGCTACTTTATCCTGTGGTTTAGTTGCTTGTTTCAATTTGTTCAGTACTGTTTGGGCTTTGTTCAGAAACTTTTTGATGTTATAGAGTTGGTTGATTTCAGTCATTACTTGTTGAAGTGTTCTAAAGTCATTGAGGTTTTCGTCGTATGTGTTTGGTCGTGGATTTTGTGTTGTTCCTGTTATGTTGTTGGGTGTGTTTCTGTGTCTAGGTCTCTGTGGTAGTTGTGGGTAGTTTTCGTCATTGTTGATTAATTGTTGTTCAAGTTCCTGGATTTTCTGTTGTTCAGCCCTGTCTCCTTTGTTTTTATTGATCTTGTTGTGGTATGTTTGGTAGGCTTTGCAGGATTTACTGTTAGAAAGATGTTCCCCAGAACAATTTGCACAGTGAGGAGTATCTTCCCGTGGTTTTAAACAATCACGGGTTTGATGACTTTCGCCGCATTTCAGACACTTGGGAGTTAGGAAACAATTCCTAGCCCCGTGGCCGTATTGCTGGCAATTGTAGCACTGTGTGCATTTGTTTCGGGGTTGATACTTCTCCCAGTAAACTCTGATGTGAAAGATGTTGCTTATTTTTAGTATGTCCGTGAATTTTGTCCCACTGTTGAATTTAACTAAGTATACAGGATATTTGGGGTTTTTAGTAGTCATTAGAGTACAGGAAGTCATTTTGTTGTCTAAGGTCTGTAGTTCGTTCAGTATTTCTTGTGTCGAGTAGGTCGGTGGAAGTCCTTTCAGTACGGCTGTCGTGTTTTTTTCGTGTCCTAGTGTGTAAGTGTAGTGTGGAATGTTGTTTTTGGTGAGAAAGTCTTTGAGTGAGTGGAAGTCGTCAAGGTTTTCTGTTTTGCAGCTGTATCTGTCTCCCAGGTATTTGAGGAGGACTCTCTTTTTGCACACAGCTTGTGCCCTCTCGCCAACTTTCTTCAAGTCTTCGCCATAGTGTTTGATAATTATTGGTTTGAGTTTTGTTACTGGTAGTAGAGTGGCGTTGTGTTGGTCGTCAGGGTCACTAGTCATGGTCGATGTAGAGCTGTTCGGGTCTTTTGTCAAGTCCATGTTTGTGCTTTCGTCGGTATCTTTCCCCTGGTCAGTCAAGCTGTCAAACTTATTTTTGACTAGAACGTTGTACTGGGGTTTCATTTTCGAATTGTTACCTAGGTCCTCTTCGTCAAATAGTAGTTTTGTACCGCCGGCTTTAGTATAAGATCTTGTTGTTCGTCTGTCAGTGTAGGGAGTATAGTAGTTTTCTTTGTCGTTCATTTTGGGGTTTTTTTTTATATCAGTCTAAACAGATAACCAGGTAGGTATCCTTTTGGTTTGTGTCAGTAAAAAGAAATATAATAAATAAAATGTGTCACTTATTAAGTGATTAGTCAATATCCAAGGTGGATTTTGTCAATTGGAACTTATAAAAAAAATAATAGAATAAATAAAAAATGAACTAAAAAGCTAGAGGGGTAAAATAAATTAACAAATTAGCGAAATACACTTAGACAATTAATACGAAACAATAATATGAAAGACAGTGAATGATATTTAAAAAAATGACTAGGTAATGAATGAATTTTATGAACGCCTTGTAAGTTTAGCTATGCAATGTGGAATCTAGCCTCTTATATCACTGTATCTCCTACAAATACTGTTGTCCTAATACTTTTTGAAAATATTTGTCAATGTTTTTGATATCTTTGAGGCTGCAGGCACCCCCGTCCGGCTACTTTGGGTGTGACTAGGGTCTCCTTGATAATAATAGAGGATGAGTGGAGTTAACGGCCTCTCAGAATGGGTGGATGAGGGGTCCTGGGTCTTGGTGCCTCCCGCAGTGGCAGATCGTGTTGAGAACCGCTGCCGGGCCGCCGGGTGACAGGGATTCACCCCGAATCTTCTATCGCTGAGGAGAGAACGGCTTACACTTTGGGGACCGCTGTCGGATGGCTGACGGATGTGAAAACACCTCTCGCGCCTGGTCCCGCCCCAGGTTAGAGCTGGCTTGAGGCGGCGGGACTGGTTGGAGAGCTGCCGGGGCTGGTTGGGACGCCTCAGTCAGTGGTGTGTTCTTGTCCTCCTCCGCGGCGGTGGCTATCCAGGGCGGCGTCTCGAAGTGGATGTGAGGGCGGCAGGAAGGTCCGTGGGAGTGAATTTGGTCCGCCGGTGAATGTTATAGATTTCCTTGACTCAGGTAAAGTAGGAGATGTTACCAAAAATACTCTTATATCAATTCTGATGTCTTGTATAATGTATGAAGTTGTGATTGAGTGATAGTATGACTCGATGTGATCTCCGATCTTCGATCGTAAAATTATATTTTTGTTTCTCCATGTATATCAGTATAATCAGTATAAACAGAAAAGTGAGAAGTTGTATTAGATGTGCATGAATATCAGAACATACCTGGACAGCTGTTTCGAGCTTATTTGCTCTCATCAACAGGTAATAGTTCTGATTATCCATGCCATCAACTAACTGCTCTATTTTAATCAGTTTAAACAGAATAGTGAGAAATAGATTATCTTCATAATAATACTCTTTAGTGGAAGGTAATCACCAGGCGAGGTTAATGTTCAAAGCATTTTCTACCACCTAACCTCAGAGTCTTATTATGGATGTGGTCAGAAACTCAAATGAACGAGGAAAATTTCGTGCACTGGGTGGGATTCGAACCAACGGATGCCTACGCTACCTGGATTACCAGACTAGCGCGTTAACCACTTCATTACCAGTGCACTTCATCGCCACATCTCTTACATTTTTTTTTTTTTGGTTTTTAACGTCGCTTTCAACTACATGGTCATATCACGACGGGGGTGTTACCCTCCATTCGCAGGAAACTCAAAAACCTGCTACCCACATTAACCTCACCCAGCTTGGGTTGGGCCGGAATGCCAGCATCACGAAGTCTTCACCTCGCTGGACGTTGCTTAACTTCGGTGATCCAACGAGAACCGGTGCATTCAACGCGCCATCGACGCTGGCTCTCTTACATTTGCACGGTCTGGTTCATACTATCTTCCGGCCAAACTCCATTGAACTCCACATTGTGAGGACTATTCTTCCAATCCCAGTACTCCTGAGGGACATTCCACGTAGGCCCGTAGATAGACTCTAGGTATGCCTGGGTGTCGCAGGGAACACGAACTTTCAACGAAAGGAATTCTGTCCAGCACAGATCGAATTTGCGAAATGTGAATCTGAAATTACAGACAGAAAAAAATTGCAGTTTCCTAAAGGTTTTTTTTTTTTTTTTTTTTTTTTTTTTTTAAGTGGGGTTTAACGTCGCTTTCAACTGCCATGGTCATATCACGACGGGGGTTTTACCCTCCATTCGCAGGAAACTAACAAACCTGCTACTCACATTGACCTCACCCAGCCTGAGTGGGGCCGGGGAAAAGCCAGCGTCACGAGAATTAGAATTTGAATGGTCACCCATCCAAGTCTTAACCTCGCTGGATGTCGCTTAACTTCGGTGTTCTGAAGGGAACCGGTGTATTCAACATGCCATCGACGCTGGCTTTTCTAAAGGTTTAATGGCTTATAAAGAAAAGTCCAAGTCCTCACGATGGTTGATCGCACATAGAAATATGAGGTTCAGGACGAGCCAACTTTGAAATAAAGTTGGCTGGAGACCATCACTCACCCCTCCAGCTATAGCCAAGTTGGCTACAACAACAACAACAACAGAAAAAAAAATCAAGTTTCTTTGAGTGTCATGGATGAGAGTATTCTGTTACCAAGAAATGGTTGTCTCTTGTATAATGATGAGACCTGTTTTATAGACATATAATAATAACACTCTTTAGTGGAAGGTAACCACTAGGCGAGGTTAATGCTCAAAGCTTTTTCTACCATAACTGTCACAGTCTTATTATTAGTGGTCACAAACTCAAATTAATGAGGAAAAAATCATACTTATACAATTATACAAACAACACGATAAGGCACTTCTCTCTTGCTTATTCAATTATCTTTGGTTGTCTCTGTATCACGAGGTATGAATGGACCCTGTAACATCCGAACTACAGAGACGAAAAATACCGACATTGCTGAGATTCGAACCCAGTTCACCGGTCGTGCAAGCCTAGCGCGCTATCCACTCGACCACGGTGACCACTGTGTTAAATAACAATAAACACTTATTTAGAATAATGATGAGAATAACAAAGTTAATGCCTAAGGCAATAAACATCGCCCCGGATTACAAAACAATTGTAATTAAAAAATAATAATGTTCTTTATTTTTTGTACATATTTCTAAGTTTTTTTTATTGTTATTAATTTGTTGTTGTTGATTGTTTTGTAAAAAAAAAAATAAAGTGTAAATAAATAATAAATAGAAATCTAGTAACCATTATGACGTGTTAACACCTTCGTAATGTAACCTAAACAAAATGTAACAAAATTCGCCAATGTGGTCGGGATACCAGCACAGAAGCGAACGCTGAACAAAGCAGTCAGAGAAGTATGTGAATGGTACAGAAACAACATTAGATTAGCGTGCATTGGTAGTCAAGTGATTAAGGTGCTTGTCTGGTAATCCAGGTAACTTAGGCATCCGTTGGTTCGAATCCCACCCAGTGCATGAATTTTTCCTCATTTACTTGAGTATATGGACCACATAATAATAAAACTCTGAGGGTTAGGTGGTAGAACATGCTTTGAACATTAACCTTGCCAGGTGGATTACCTTCCACTAAAGAGTTAAAGTTATCATATTTGTGTTCATCACTTTCGTGATATCACAACTACTCAAACTCGCTTTACCAAATCTACGCTGAAACCGGACTTGAACCACCGACCTCCAGGTTACTATTCCACTGCCTTATCGATCAAGCTACTGAGGTCGGTCCTTCCACTAAGAGTGTTATTATTATATTATTATTAACCTTGCTGGTGGTTACCTTCACTAAAGAGTGTTATTATTATTATTATTAACCTAGCCTGGTGGTTACCTTCTACTAAAGGGTGTTATTATTATATTATTATTAACCTTGCCTGGTGGTTACCTTCACGAAACAGTATTATTAGAGACTTACACCCGTATTTATGAACAGCAAATATTGTCTGAGCACTGTCTCAAGCAAGGTATTGGCCAATAATATTATAGGAAATCATGCTTCAGACCATGCTCAGGCGGCGTTTTCTGTTCATACATACGACTGTTAGTAACCATTAGATCGTACTTGTACTTGCGACGGGACTCTGGCTGCGTGGCGCCACTCCACAGCCTGCCAGACTCGTCCTCATAGAAGAAGAACACATCCAGCTTCACGTCCGGTATGGAGGGGACGAGGAAAGAGTACTCGAGGGAGTCATTCACCAGGCCGAACTTGTGTTTGAGAGTGAAGTTGTGGCGCTTCAGATGCGAGATGAGCTGAGGGCTGAAGTCGCGAGCATGGATGCCAATGTCGACATCACTCGAGTAGGGGATCATGTTGCACTCGCGATAGTAACCTGGTAGGCAGAAAGTTTATGTCTTCAAGCAGGATACATTATAATAATAATAATTCCGTGTCCGTGAGTTAGGTATTACCCTAAGTCACGGTGGTGAGAGGATTATATGGACGCCCAGATTCAATGTCTAGGCTCCTTTCATGTCCATTGATTCTATTTGGTTTTAACATCCTGACTTGAGGTAGACAGGACGGGGGATTTACCCTCCATTCGCTGGGAATTATACCAGCTACCCACATTAACCTCAGAGAGTAGACTAATAATTTGAAATTTGTTCTGTATTGGAAATTTATAGATGAGAGAAAGTAAAGAAACAATATTTTCTGTACCTATAAAAAGTAAAAGGAACTATTAGGTGACTTTTTACAGTATATCTAATTATTTTTACTCTTTTAAATATTAGGTTATCTAAGTAAAGAGATAAATGGAAAAATAATTAATGTAAGACACATTATTTTCTGATATAAGTAGGCTTCAAACAGTTATTTTGGTCAAGTAAAAAGTTTTTTTTGCTGACCTAGACAAGTTCCACTGCTCAGCCAGAAATCCACATTGAAATAGTACATCACTGAAGCCACCCGACTTAGCAGCTTGTAAGATCTGTGCATGAAGCGGAAAGCCTGGGAGGTAATATAGCGGTGCTGTTTGCTGAATGATTTAGCCTTGCTAATGGGGCACTCTTTGAACTTTGATGTCTCAAAGTCATGCAGAAAATGGGAAATATTTGCAGGAACATAGAGACCAGGTACAGGAAGAAATGGTTTGCTTGTAAATCTGAAAAAAAATTATAAACTTATCTTTCCCATAAAGTATATAAGACCTGTTTGACTGCTGGAGTAAAGGGACTTTTCAGTCTTACCTTGGCAGTATAAACAAGGTATATTCTATTCTATTCTATAAACGGTCATGACTCATAATGTACTGGTTGTTAATATGTTAGTAGTTTTCTAGTAATTTTACTGGAAAATGTTAGTAATTTTACTGGAGTTAGTAGTTTTCATACATTCTTATATTCACATTAAGTTTTAAATGTCAAAGAGAAGCAAGCTGGTGGAAGAAGGCTACAAGCTGCATTATAATAAATGTAAAGCTAAACAAAATTAAATTTATGCAGTAGAAGTACTGATTTTCAAATTGGTTCCTGGCCATCAGTTCTTTTAGAACAGACGGATGCAGTGGGTAGGATGTGCACATGTGCAGGTCTCAGCATTGGAACCTGACTCCTTGTTTTGAACAAATTAGACAATTTTTACCTCTTCTCTACGAAATATATAGACTCCAAAGGTCAAGTATAACAAAACAATATAAAAAGTGGATATGTAAGATACTTACTTTTGTAATGCTCTTTCTTGATTTAGTTTGCTCATGTGATTGTCCATGATATCCCAAGATTATTTATGTGGTCAGATAGATAGGGGTCACTTGTTATACTTCCAATCCACCAAAAATTCTGGAAAGAAGAGAGAGAAAAAAAATCAGATTTCAATATCTTTAAAAAGTTATGATAAAAATCTTATGTAAAATAACTTGAGAGCCACTGAATTGAGCTAAAATATGGTATGGCTGAGCTTGTAGAATTGAGATATTTCCCAAAATGACAATCTGTACCTTTTAGTAGAAGTCACTAGGTAATGATTTTTCTATGGGTCAAAATACTTTTTCAACAAACCTCTCTTGAGTGTAGAACATAAATATGAAACACCAAGTCTTGTTTTCTTAGAATGATAGCTACTGCTTTATTTTTGAGATTTGGTCTTGGCAGTTGGTCTGGTTTAATGTTCTTGATGTAGACTATATCAAATCCTTTGATTTGCAGGAGAGGGTCAATCTAAAAATAAAATGAAACTGAATAAACATTGACTATGGGTTAAGAAAGAAAGAATAAAACATTGATATCTGAGATCAACAACCTTCAAGGTATATAAAAAATCTCAACTGAAAACTTATCAATGACTTAAGTTATAGAATTTGTCTAATAATTTCGTCCTTAATGGTCTCACAAAATATTAATGGATTGATTAAGCTTTTACTCAAGTGTTTAAATATGAATTTTTGTTGCATATTTGAAGATAGTTTATACAATTTTATTAGGTACCTAGGGTTGGTTGGATCAACATTTGAGTCATATTTACACAGAATCTTGTTCATGGCCTTTTTTCCATACATTTTTGAACCAACTAATCACAAAGCTTGTAAAAAAAAAAGCAAACAACATTTTTCCAGTGTGAATATATTACTTGAAAGAATAGGTAACTTGAATAGAACTATACAATGGACTATTTCTCCATTAAGCACTAACATCCTCATTAGCCTTTTTTTAACAACAGCCAGTAAATATTATATTGTGTTGACATGAAAATTCAAAAGACTGGTTCAGATACCAGTCATTCTGGTTTTAAACAGGATTTACATTAGTCATTTTATTTTCTCTTATTTGACTTGGCTAATAGGTATGAAACCATTGTGAAACCCCATAACAGGAAGAAGTGGTGGAAACTACTATTGTAATTATATTATTTAAAACTTACTTGAGACTGAAATCGATGCAATTTTTTACCATCCAGTCCAAATGAATAGAACTTGTCAAACTGATCTTCTTTCAGAAAATGTTTAGGAAACTCGAGATTCTGCAGCTCCATTGACTCCAAACTGGCCCTGTCTAGCAGGAACAACTTGATCTTTAGTTTACTGCATAGTAGACCCAATTCAACCAAAGCTTCTTCATCAGAGAGTTGTATGGTTCTCAAAGCTTGAAACTTTCTTATAACACTCAATTTATTATAAGCATACAATTGAGCCAGAATAAAAATACAAATAAGAATACCTATTTGTACTGTGGAACAGTTAATCATGCTGTTATCTACAATGGATATGTAAAAAAATTAAACAATTAACAGATCATTTTATTAACACCTAGGAAAAAAGAACTATCTATCTATCCAACTAACTAAAGAAAAATGATTTTTCTAATTTCTTAATTTTATAAAGTTTTTTTTTTAAAACTTTACCCGCCTACGCACTCTCGGTATTCTACATCAATGTTGCCAGATTTTCATATAAGATTACCGTACATATTTTTGGAAATCGTACACAATAAATTTGGGACTTGTTTCAATAGCCGTATTTTTCTTTCTAACCAAAGTGGATGCAACTGGAATAAAATAAACCAAACTGGAAGCAAGTCATTTTTCTTTTTGAAGAGGAAATTTTTCCTTTTCCAGAAACACTCTCCACTCTCGAAATTCCCGTACATTTGTTTCAGCAGTCACAAAACGCACTCTAATAGGTTATAGCGTTCAAATTAACCTATCAAAGTGCGTTATGTGACATTTGAAAGTGATCGATTTGGAGATAAAGAGTGTGGAGACTGTTTCAAAAATTAAAAGGTCAGTTCCCAAAGATTCCACTTAACTATTCAAATTTGACTGAAAATCAATTTTCCTCATGAAGTACCTATTTGTTTACCTAGGATTGGGTCAGTGAATGTCTCGTTGAAATTGGAGCACTTTTCAATACGTACCATGGTTTATTTTTAACACATTGAGCCCATGAATACCATAAATATAATATATGACTCTCAGCTGACATTTCATACAGGACATGAGTACCATATTATATGACCATCACTCGAATTTTGACTGTGGACATGAGCAGATGAGCACTCTATATGGTATTCACGACCTTCCTAACTTTGAAGTTCAATCATAAAATATAAAAGGTACAGCTGAAAAACGTAAATTTATCGAATTTTCTCGACAAAAAACAAAATATTTTACAATAAAAAAACTTTGGTATGAAGGGTGCAAAACACATTTTTTGCCTTGGTCCCTCGTGCTCACTCGCCGATCCCACCTCTGGGGCTCAAAGTGTTAAAGGGAATTTTTACTGAATTTCCCTTTAAAAAAAATCTAGCCAAATCCACAGATATGTATTAAGAAATCTGTGGCCACATCAAATTCATATTTGAAGCGGTAATTTTCGAAATATTTAAAAACGTGATTGAAGATAAAGCAAAAAGTAGTGAGGCCAGTGAATGATGATAGGAAATGCAGATGTACCAGTTTGAAGATTCAGCATTCAAAGAAGTCCTTCATGATTTCAATCAGATGTATTATAAATTCAACAATAAAAGTTCTCAGTGCTTCTAATTAAATTTTTCGAGTGCTGTGGCTGTGAATTTATACGATTGGGTTATCCACGTATCCTGTCAGAAGTGTCACTCCTATTAGAAGTTAGGTTAAAACTTATCTCTCAGCTTAAGGTATGTTGAAATTAGGCATTGGCACTTACATAGCTTTCAAAATACAACCCAGAAAACAGCAATATAGTCTGGAATGATTATGTACCTACCTATGTGTTACTAGCGGGCTGTCGCCCGCTTTGCGGGCCGAGGCATGGCCGAGAAAGCAAAAAATCCTTTTTCGTCAATGGCAGGTGTTGTAGTGGGATTTTCGAAAAATCCCACATCTAGACTATAAGACAAAGCTACCTACCAAATTTCAGCTTCCTAGGACTTACGGTTTGGGCTGTAGAGCGATGATCAGTCAGTGGTCAGTGAGTGTCTTTGACATTTATATATAGAGATTAAGCCACATAAGCATCACAAATCTCCAAATTTCATCATTCCCTAAGATCAACAATGTACTCCATTTTAATATGCTGCCACTAGTTGTAATTCATAGAAAAAATTACATATTTTTCCTCACAAAATTAGTGGACACTGGCGGACACATCCAAGTACAGAGCAGAAAATTTCTGCAGTGTTGGGACTCAAACCCAGGTCACCATGCATGTAAGCCAGTGTGCCACTCCACTCAGCCATTGTGACTCGTCTGGAAACCTAGTTGTAACATTCCACTGTTCCCAACTTTGATTTTTCTTTTTGTTGAGTAAAGGAGCTAGAAATATGATTCTGTCTATCTGTAGGGTGGAAGAGATTGCCACAGGCAATAACCCCACCCTTTAGGTATGACCATAATGACATTAGTGTTATTACCTTTTTTCTTATTTATTTTGTCATTTGTTTGTTTTTTCTTAAATTTTATACTGTTAACATTGTTCTTTGTCCTCCTAAAAAACTATAATAATAATATCTGTTACCATTCCAGCTGTAGAAGCATTTTACTATGGAACCTTTGAGTAGTCACCGTGGCCGAGTGAGTTAGCAAGCTAGGCTTGCATGCACGGTGTCCTGGGTTCAATCCCAGCGGGGCAGGATTTTTTCTGCACTGTATTTGGGTGTTTGGGGCCCACTCATACCTTGTGAGGAAAAATAAGTAGCTGCTTTAATGTGAGCAGCGACCAGTGGTGGAATTATAGGCAAAAATAAGATATTAAGATAACAAATATACTGTAAAGTCCTATTATTCTGCGCTTATTGATCCTCATTCCTTCTTGTCTCTAAAATGTTGAGCCTTGATGGACAGGTCATTATTCCTCTAAGCCAAAATAATCATTTTTGAAAGAATTTTTTTTTACCTGTATGGGAAAAGTTGAAAGTGATGGGTACTGCATTCAGTTATCCCTGTACCAATTGTTACGTGATTTCCTCAATTAGAAAAAATATGAAAAAAGTTTTTGTCCAACAAAAATACACATGTTATACAAGAAAAAACCCTATGTGCTAAATTTGCCAGTCAGTGTATACTATGTGTGAGAATTGTTAATTTGAAAATTGCTACTATCATACCATTTTTTGTTTTTAACCAAAAAAATATATTTCTTTTCCATCATTTTTTAACACTTGGAAATCCTTTTCTGTCAATAGTATGCAATGAGCACTTAATAATTCTGTGATTTTGAAAATCGTCAACATTTACCAGTTTTTCAATCATGGCCAAAATTTTTAACATTGAGCTTGCTGTCTAAACCATGAGAGACTGTTATATCTATCACAACATGCTGCAACACTGTAATTTTCCTTCTTATTTTTCTCAGGTGTAGTGAAATAATAAATATCAGAATGGATACAAATTTTGCAAGTTGGGCCAGCAGTACCTCAATGTCCAGTCTAGGAGATGTAAAAAGGACAGCAGCAACCATGTAAGATTTTATTCTTTTCATGCTATAGGGATTATGAGGAATACAATAAAAGGTTTTTGTTACCTCAATTAAAAGATCATGTGGGAATATAAAAAAAAAACTGAGTAGGTCAAATTTTTGACAAATACAATACCTTCCTTATTATAGGATAAGGAAAGTAATAATCAATTTTTAAGCATCTGAGGTTTCAAAAGCAATATTGAAGTGTTTTGGATATTAGAGAAACTTGGTAATAAGAGAACAATTTCCATGTCAAATTTACCTTTTTATTAAAGAAAAATAACCTCTTCACAAGAGACAGATCAGGTCCCTTGAGTTCTCTCAGGAAGTATTTTTATTATTCACATACCTATACATTCACACAGATTATGCTGTCAATGTGGTGTCAACATTGAGCCCAATGCTGCCAACATGTGTGTTGCCTGTCTGAGGACCCAGGTAGATATTACAGAGCACATTCCCAAGCAAGCAACAATTTACTATTGCAGAGGGTGTGGGAGGTAAGTTGTCATTTGGAAAATTCCTAAAAAATTAACCATTGTTTTGTTTTTACTCTCTTATCCATCTAACTAAATATCAAATCATTCT
The DNA here is from genome assembly GCA_024516035.1 of Bactericera cockerelli. Taxonomy (NCBI): domain Eukaryota; kingdom Metazoa; phylum Arthropoda; class Insecta; order Hemiptera; family Triozidae; genus Bactericera; species Bactericera cockerelli. The sequence continues at coordinate 11,745,022 of CM044957.1, forward strand.
GTCCAAAGAAATGAATTCAGCTATAATACAAACCTCTCCACAGCATGAAATACAAAATTAAACCTTGATTTAAAGAGGGAAAAATTGACAATCAATTCTTTTTTTTTTAAATAAAATATTAAAAAAAAAGAAATGTGAAATTGGAGTTTATGTTTTTTTATTTGCAGTGCTACAATGTCCCATTGTCATGGTGATAATGTCACTCATAAGTAACCCAATGCTATGAAAATAGGGAGTGCATGCACTTATCACCTTGTCTCACAATAATACTTTCATTTATTTGTAATATGATTTTACAATGGAATTTTGAAATCATCACCAGTGTGTGAATTTCAAATCACACACTAGATTTTTACCATATTTTACTTCCTTAAAACTTTGTTAATAATTATCCAATTAAAAAAAAAAATGGTATCTCTTAGTTTTGACATAAAATTCAAAGATTTTTTTTTTTTAATTTTTTTAATTTACTTACTTACATAGAATTACAGCTTCTATCTTACTTAAAAAAATCTGCTTTTTCATTAACAGATATCTGCAGCAGCTCAATGAGTGGATCACCTGTGCTTTGGAGTCTAGAGAGTTGCTGCAACTTGCTTGAATAAGCTGAAAGGTCTGAGTACCTTGAAACTGGTGGATGCTGGCTTTGTGTGGACAGAGCCTCATTCCAAGAGAATTAAAGTGAAGCTTACTGTGCATGGTGAAGTGCTGGGAGGTACTGTGTTCAGCAAGTGTTTATAGTTGAATACATTGTAGGGCATCAGATGTGTGATGATTGCCATCGCACTGAAGCTCAGAACTTTTGGCGTGCCTCAGTGCAAGTGAGACAAAAAATCAGAAAACAAAAAGACAATGTACTATTTAGAACAGTTGATTTTAAAACACAAAGCTCATGATCACACACTTGGTATCAAGCCAAACCATGGAGGCTTGGATTTTTTCTATGCTACAGATTCTCATGCTCGAAAAATGGTGGATTTCTTAACTACAGTTCTTCCTGTTAAGTATCAACATTCTAAGAAATTGTTGTCTCACGATATTCACAGTAATGTTTACAATTACAAATTTACATTCAGTGTAGAGATTGTACCACTGTCTAAGGACAGCATTGTGTGTTTACCCAAAAAGTTAACTCAACACCTGGGGAACATAAGTCCACTTTGTCTTGTGAGTCGAGTCACAAGTGCAATACATTTGATAGATCCTATGTCTGCTCAAATAGCTGAAGTTAATGGACTCTTGTATTGGAGATCAACTTTTGAGGCTATTCTGAATCCACGCCAACTCACTGAATACATTGTCATGGACATAGAAATTTTGAAGGAAAATGAAAAAAAATCTTTCCCTGGACAAGGTACAATTTCTCACAAACATGTGGTGGCAGATGTGTGGGTTGTGAAAGCAAGTGAGCTAGGAATTAATGAGAATCCTATACACACACGTACACACTTGGGACATCTACTTAAAGTTGGTGACTCAGCATTGGGCTATAATGTAAGTGACAGCAATGTCAACAACAAAGCATTTGAAATTTTAAAATCAGATTCAATCCCTGATGTTCTCCTGGTTAAGAAATTCTTCCCAAACAGAAGGAAGCACCGCAACTGGAAACTGAAACATCTGGCAGATGAGAACATAGTGCCAGATACTGCCAGTGCCAACAATGACTACAATGAATTCATGAATGACTTAGAGGAAGATGCTCTGTACAGACAAAATGTGAATATCTACAAGGCAGGTCCATGCATGCCTGTTGACACCAATGATGTGAACACAGAGGACGAAGACATAGATGCTCCCAGGATAACTTTAGAGGAAATGTTGGATGATCTTACTATTGATGATGTGGATATGGAAGAGGAAAAACCAGCTGAATAATGTGTATTACTTATTTAAAATTTATCCTATAAGTGTTAAAAAATACACATGACAAATTCTTATAATTTCTATATAAAAGAGAACTCATTGTGTTTGTGGTACTGTTTTACCAAATACTATTAATACATCGGTGAGTTTATAATATGCAAAATCAATTTACAACTTTACAACAACCTTTATGATATCATGTGTAGATCTTATGCAGTATGTCTGAAAAGTTCTGGACCTTTGTCCATAACTTTTTTCAATCATTTGAAACATAGATAACAGCCTATCTCTGAACTTGATGACCTCAAAATCCAGGTTCAACTCTTGAAAGTGTCATTTTATTGAAGAAAAAAAAATATCTATATTTCATACTATTAATTACTAGATAAAAATATTACTGAACACCTTTGTTTCAATTTCTTATCACAATTAGTGGTGGTAATTGATAATATTAATTGAATTTATACCATCTCATTTTTTGAGATAGCATAGAAATAAAATTTCTAGTGAAGTGGATGAATTTGATTAATTTTTCATAAATATTCAAGTATTGTGCCCAAACCTGGATTCTGAGGTCAACAACATCTTTTTTCCTATCCTTAGAAACTAATAGAATTGAAAATTCTAGGACACTAGGTCTTTCTTATAATTTGTACTCAAATTTAAACATCAATCCCTGGAATTGGATGTATGGCACTGTTCTTGATTTGGAAGAAGAAAAATAAATATTATACTGTTACTAAAAAATATTACCATGAAAAATATTCTTATGTTATTTTATTCAAGATGGAGTTCAATATGGAAAGTTTTGAATCAATAATATATCCATATCTTTAAACCGTCCTGGCTAATATCCATATGTTTAAACAGTTCCAGAAGGATAGAATGTGTTGATAGTAAAGCACCCTAAAACTTTAGTTTTTTAGGACAGCAAAGTTATTAAAAAAAAAACTATCTGATTTATCAGTCCAATAGGATCAGCCATTAATTTCATTGAAAAAAGACACAAAATTGAAACTTCTATTTAAATTGGAATTTCTATACAAACCATTTATTTTACTGTTTCACAAGAGACAGTTCTTTGAACATTTTATGTCCATGAAGAGAACCTGAACCAATTTCTTTTAAAATAACCTCACAGTACCATGCTTTGGAAAGTATATAAAATTTGCTCAGGAATATACTTGGCTAATGTGTTTTTCTCAACACTTCCAGAATTCTGATAAAACAGGAACTTACTGACAAATTGAATACACTGATACACTTCTTGAGAATGAGATATAGTAGCAATGTTCTCTAATCTTTTGTCAGTATCCAAGCTACTAGCCACATGTGAGTTGATGTATTGGCACAGGTAGATCAAATATTGCTCACTGATGTCCTTGTGAAACTGATGAAATAATGTGTGAAGAACTGTGAGTACAACTGCACAGTCAGTATGACAATGTTCATAACCTTTCCTTGTTATAAATAAATCCTGAGTAGTGCTATATGAAATCTTGTTTAGAACAGAAAGAGAATACAGGAACATGACGAGAGGAAAGTAGGGAATATTGCGTGTGGTCACATAAATCTTGTGGTAGGGGTTATCCTGGCCTACCCATTTCAAATATGCACAGATATTTGTCATTAACTTTTGATTGTCAGTAGGCAGAGAAATGCCTTGTTTACTATAGTACAAATTGAGATCATTCAGAAGAGATTTATTCAGTGTTTCTAAACATTGGTACAAGTTTTTACTCTCAAACTGTGCACAACTGCTGAGTTCATTACGTAATAATTGACACAAAATTTGTAACTGCCCAATTTTGATTAAATAATCATTAATGCTATTGGTGTATTTGCTCATTTTATTCAAGTATTGTGGATAAAGCTTGGCAGGGTTACTGATGGATTTTGTATTGGGAGAAAGATCCTTGCTAATCTGAGCCAAAATATCAAGAAAAGATTTATCTTTTGTTAAGTTAAAAAGATAAGAGAATACACCCTGTATATTTTTTACAATTCGGAACCCAAACACTTTGTCTAGACCTACTAGACCTGAAACACCAATGGCTTTTATAATTAGAGAAAATATCTTCATGTTGAAGATTTCTTTTTGAGTTTTCACATTAAACCAAGAAGTAGTATTTCCAACATAAGTGCTTTGTTTTGGATCTGTCATATTGATCAGTTCATCAGCAAGTCTCCCTATGAATGTACATTCTGATATACTAAGGAAAGAATCAATCTCACTTGATACAGTGTCTTCAATGACTTGATTCAATACTTCATACCAAACTTTCAGTCCATATATACCCACATAATCCTGAATATATTCAAAACTTCTCTTATGCCCATCCATAACCACTACTAAGTGATTAAGTTTTGACATTATGTCAGTTTTATTTGACCTGGATTTTGAATTGAATGTCAGACCCTTATCTAATTCAGTAAGAATAGTTTCAGCAAGTTGTTTTTTTATTCCATTATGTAACAATTGCTTAGGATCAATTGAGACTATGCCAACCAAGGTAGTTTTCATACGAAGTATGCCTTGAGTAAATACACTTATAGAATGAGTTATCTGGGCAATTTCAAACCTAGTATCAAGCTGAGCATAATCTTTTAGTTTATCTTTGTCCAAACGTGTAGGAACTTCCATCATTACATTTGTTTGTAAGTTTGTTATGTCTGCCATAAGAGTGAACATTGTCTGAGGAATAATTTGTAATACACGTTGCATATAAGTGACAAGTTCACTGGAATAATATTGACTGACAGAAATGAGATCCTCACTCCCAGCTTGATTGATTCGCAACAATGGTATTTCCAAAGATGTGGAGAGTTTTAAAAATAAAGCTCTTAACTTGATCAACAAAGTGGGTTCATTCTTGATTGCATCTTGCATAAGTGGTGTAAACTGATCAATGAGTTTCCAGGCATAGCTGAGGTCAGCAATGATTTGCAAATTAATCATTACTTTATCCTTAACATTTACACTTCTTACCATAATGTTAAGATACTTGAGACACTCGTCTAGCCACTGTTCTACCTGAGCATTACTTGATAAACCATGAAATTCCTTTACAGAGTCTAGTGCTTGAATGAATTGCACTAATTTGTGTACACTCACCAATTCATCACTAAAGCTCAAGCTCTCTACTTGAGAAGTTATCTCTGCAAACCACTTTTGAAGTTGTTCATTCTTATGAACTTTTGGCAATGATTTTGTACCACCATAAATTTCTATTAAATAGTTGAGCCTTTCAGTGCATTCTTCCTTACAACTGTTCCATTTGTTTTGTTTGTCCTCTAACAGAGCTTTTAAAAGTTCTTTGATTTTCAATTCAAACTCACTTGTATTCAAAACTAATTGAAAAATGTCACTCATGTTAATATTATTACTGGCTATGTCTCTGATTTGTTTGCTTTTCTTACTTGTAGTAGTTCCAGGAACAGTTTCATGACAGTTACTAGTATGTAAAATTATCCACCGAATTGTCACATTACATTCTCTTGCTAAGTTTAATATTTTGTTGGTGTGATCTAAAACATTTTCTTCAGTAAGTGCTCCATCTTTTAGAAGTTGTTCAGTCTGGCTGGTTAATTTGGTTATTTTGTCAACATGAAACATGCTATAGTGTTTTACATTAGTAATTTCCAGGCTGTTACTGAGTGCAAGTTTAGCAGCTCGGTAAGGTTCCCATGCATCAATGAGTTGTACAGTTATACCCATGTAAATACTCACTATCCAATTATCAGGGAAGAACTTGTCAACAACTTCTCTCATGTTTGCTGTATTGTTATGTAGCACTGATGTATCAAAGTAAAGACACACAAATAGCATACTAGCCTGACTTGCTAAGGCAGTACTCCTGTGTTGAGGTAATGGATATGCCCCAATACTGTGGTAGATATCATCTGTGCGAAGTTTTCCAAGAATCATACTTACCAAATTTTCATTTATGGGAATTCTACTGAACACTTTATCAAGATATCCAATACTTTTCTCACTTGAGTTGAACAACTGGCACACCTCATCAAAACTTTGTGATTTATTCAGATTGTATCTATAATATGATACTAATAGCCTCTCCCTAGTAGAACCAGGTACATAAAGTTCACTCACAAAAAGCATTACCCCATACAAGTACAAAGCCTCACACATCAACTGACATCCTTCTTCTTTTAGGAATATACTTTCCATACTTTCCTGAATGTATACATTGTTTTCTAAATTTTCAACATATTGATTCAGATTAATGGCAAATTTATATATATTCTCAAAGACAACATAGAATCTCACAAGAACTTCAAGGTATGTCTCTCTGATTTTTTCATCAATTTCTTGAAGCTGCTGATTACTTTCAATCTTCTTTTCAAAGGTTTCATTCAGACTGAAATAAGAAAAGTCTATAATCAAGTCTGAATACTTCTTATTTACTTCAGTTTGCTGGAATATGGCTGGTATGTGATCTTTCAATCTCAGTAACTCAGCAATGACAGCATTCCCACGAGATACCAAATCCAGTATTGACACCTTCCACTGCTCATTTGTGTCATTCATCATGAGTGGTACAAGAGCCGAAGGGAACTTGATCAGTTCTGTATAGAAATCTGGAATAATACAAAATTTAACTTTACTAAATGAGTAAAATTTGACAATTAAATTTATTATTATAATTCTTTGACTTTTTTGATGGTCTAATTATTTGTCATTTTGAAATTGATTTTGAACAATATCTTTGGAGAAATTTACTCCGTGGAAAATTAAAGATTTGTGGAACAGAAACACAAAAATTACTCCGCAAAACAACTCTCCAAATCAATCTGCAAAAAAACTTTGCAAAAGTGTTTCAGAAACAGAAATTTGCTTTGCAGAGTAAGAAGTGCAGTAACTCCACGCTTTCAGGAATGGGGCTATAGCCTATACTTCAGGTGGATGACCATGTTCTTGTGTACTCTTTTGGCAATGAGATTATGAGACAGTGGCTAAGAGAGGGGGGTTGTTTCTGTTACCATTTGGGGTATTGTTAATAGACAATCCTTAACAGCAAAATGGTTAAAAATTTGAGTTTTATAGGGATCATGTATAGTTGTATAGAGATATTACTGAGGACTGTATTTTGCCTAAAATAAACTTACCTTTAATCCCACTATCATACACATCTGTTCAGAAATTATAGCAGGTTTATATCAGTATCAGATTCCTAGGAAAATTGTGAATGTTAATAATAAATTTAATATACATTAATTTGAACAGTAAAGAAAAGATTGGTATTAGATAACTGATAAGATAACAGTTCCCCATTGCCGATGTTGTTTAAATATCAGTGTTGCCAGGTTTTCAAATTGAATTAATGTACAGAGAAATTGGTGAATTACCGTACATTACAACACGTCATCTTTTGGATTACTGTACAACAGAGTAAAAATAGGGTAGAGAGTAGAGAAATATTATGAATTATTGTCTTCTCAGGGATACTCTTGACAAGATAATTAAAAACTTGAGCCAATTGTTGGAGTGAAATGCGAAATGTCTCTATTAGAGACATTTCGCATTTACTTTTCTCTGGCACATAACCAAAATTATGTGACGAAATTATGTAACGAAATTATGTAACGAAATTATGTAACGAAATATTGAATTGTAAAGGGAGAGAAGAGGGAAAGTGTGTGTCATGCGCACAATGGCGAAGTATTGAATTGTAGAGGGAGAGAAGAGAGAAGGTATGTGTCATGCGCACAACACGAAATTTGGTCAGTTGGGTTTTGGACCTTGAATAGTAAAGATGAAAATGTCCCAATGGTTGCAGACTCGTATGCAAGCGTTTTTTTAAACAAAAATTTAACATCGCTTTCAACTGCATGGTCATATCAGTAGTCACCGTGGCAGAGTGAGTTAGCGCGCTAGGCATTGTACGCATGGTGACCTGGGTTCGATTCCCAGCGGGGCAGGAATTTTTTTGAGGGAATTTCCCTCCCAAACTTCGCATGTCAGTTGGATTTACGAGAAGACTTTTTTTTACATTTCGCATCATCACGATACCCGATAACGAAAACTCTAGCGCCTCTACCGGATATTCTAAGAAAGCTTTTCATCCAAACAAAACAAATATTTTTGAAATCTAAATTTTCAATTCATTCTCTTTTCGACTTTTGTAGGTAACTATGTTCTGCTTTAAATCTATACCTATATATATAAATGCCAAAGTTAACAGTCAATCACTCATTCATCTCGATTTCTCAGCACTGGTATTGATTTTATATTGTAGATGGGCAATACGAAAGGATTTTATTATATTCTAACTGGGGCGCCAGCCGCGGGGGAAAAAGAGAGTCCTAGAAAGTGTGTGGTGTGTGTGTTTGTCTTTTGTCTGTGTGTTGTGTGTGTCTTTTAATTATTTTACTATTGCCAAACCTTCTCTGTAATTACTATTATCTAGCCAGCTGATGGAGGGTTCTTTAAGGAAAGCGGGGTTGATTTGAAGACGCTCAAAGAAATGCAGTATCTCCTTGCTTATTAAAACAGAGAGCCTTTCCTGAACCAGCTCCTTCAGCTGACGTTTTTGCAGTTTAGGATTTATGATCCTAGAATTCTCTGAACTCTCTGTCTCTGAGCCTGCGCGTATCTTCTCTGCCATTCTGGATTTTTCTTCGTCAGGAATCATGGCGTCAAAGAAGGCCAGGCCAACCGTCTCTGCATATAAATTGCAGAGGTGGTTTGAAAATTTGGTCAAAATTCTGTCTGCTATTTCTTCATTAATAGTCTCGTACTCTAGTACTTACCAAAGCACGCGACCGGGTCGCGCGACTGGTAGGAGCGACTTTAAGCAGCAAAATGGTCGCGGTCGCTAGGATCGGAATTACACCTTAAGAGACTCTGCAGTATTTTGAAGTCTTGCATAGGTGCCAGCTGGGCCTTAGGGGCATTAAACCACGCTTTGCAATATACCCTAGGAATCGTCAGGATTATGTCCAAGCGCTTCCATCGTTGCTTTTAGTACTCGAGTGGCATTTCTGTCAGTTATCCCACACCGATCCAAAATCAGAGATAGCTTCATGGTTAGAAATTCCCTGGTGCCTCGCATTTTTTTGCAACCAGAAGGTCCAGGAAGTTCTTCGCTATCTTGAGAAGTGAAAATGTCCATTTACATTACATGTCTACCTGTTAGGAGTCTCAGCCCCCAGAGTCTTAAAAGAAAAATAAAACTTCTTTTCTAAAAATAATTATGGTCAAAAACATTTAATAACAGTTAGAATAGAATGGCATGTATTAGCCATGGGTTGCATTATATAAAAATGATACCTACTCTCGTTTTTGAGGGAAAAGGTGCCATTTTGCTCGCTCGGACTAAAAGTTTCTAAAGAGTAAAAGTTTTTGACCATAATTATTTTTAGAAAAGAAGTTTAAAAGTGTCCAGAATATAAAATAGTCAAAACAATGTAAGCTTTCATTTGAGATAAACTTAAAGACAAAATACTGAGCCGTTCCGGAGTTAGGGCTCCGAAGCCTCGCTCACCAGCCAAAAATCGCGATTTTTCCAAACTTTGAGCGCCTAGCGGAAATTTATTTTAATATCTGGATAGACTGCACACTTTGTAGGGTTGGTAGATAAAACATTCTGACATTGATTTTTTAAAACCACCCTAACTGTGCATCTTCCAAATGATCCATTATGGCAAAGTCCAATTCATCATCATTTATTTCACCTATCTTATTCAGAAAAAAAGTGCTTCTTCAATTGACATAATTACACAGAATATAAAAAACTGTTAACACAAACAAAAAAAATGCAGATAAAAGAGAAAAAATAATACCTACCTACTTGCTAAAAAAATCTTAAATTTATCAGAATTAAAATGTAAAAATTAATTCTACTGTATGTAAAAAACTGAGCACGGAGGTTTAGTATTACCTATATTTATATATTTTTTGAAATCACGCGGTATTTTGAGTCAAAAATTTCTTTATCGTTTACGAAGAGAGAATAATCCACTCGAATTATGGGGATCCCGATAACCATAACCAAACTCCGATAATTTTTGTCATGCGCAGAGACGCAAATTCGAGACTTTATCGTTATGGGGATAGGTTATCGGGTCCCGATAACTTTGCGAAATCTTACTTGCATTGCAGACAAAATTCTCTTTATTAAACCAAAGGGGAAAAACATGGTATAAAAAAGAAAAAGGTGATTTTTCATGAAAATTCCCTCATTGTGTGTTAATAATTCCCAGGATATCGCCGTACCCTGTAGTAGTTTCAATGAAAATGAATTTTATTTTCAAAACGTTGGTTTGGTTTGTTAGCTGTAGTGTGATCAGTAAATTCTTTTAAAAGCAAGTTTTTAAAGTTTTCCTTAATTCTTAATTTTTTGACCATGATTGTAAGATAGTGTTGAATTGTGTAATTAGGATTAGTGATAATGGAGAACCTGGATAATGTGCCATCTAACTACAAGATTTGCTCAATATTAGGTCAGTGCTTCAACAACCTATCCTCTGTGTACCTGTCAAAACACAATGTCTCAAACTACTTACTTGCTGTCAAAAAGTTCAACCTGGATAGAATGACAGATGAAGATCTGAAGTCCCTTCATCATGAAGTTGTGTGTTTGCGACATTTAAGGCACCCCAATGTTATAAGTTATGTGTCTTCTTTTCTAGAAGGTTTTGAGCTTCATCTGGTGACTCCACTCATGGGCTTTGGATCTTGCAAAGACCTCATTAATTCACACTTTAACTTTGGTTTACCTGAACTTGTGATATGCTTTATCTTGCAAGATGTGCTCAATGGTTTGCAACACATACACAGCAAAGGTTATATACATAGGGCTGTGAAAGCTAGTCATATATTAGTTTCCCAGGATGGGAGAGCTTGTCTGTCTGGGTTGAGATATATGTGTCCCTATTCAACCACCAGGAAAAAGGTCCATCTGTTTCCCCATCAACAGCTTACAATCTTAACTGGCTAAGTCCAGAAGTATTGGAACAAAACCTTGAAGGTTATGATGAGAGATCAGATATTTACAGTGTTGGAATTACATGCTGTGAATTAGCCAATGGAACAGTTCCTTTTGCTGAAACCCCTACAACACTAATGCTAATAGAGAAGCTAGCTGGTGCCACACCTCACTTGTTAGACTGCACCACATACTATGTAGATACAGGACAAGATCTAGGAGAGGATGGTGAGGAGAATGCTTGCAGTTACATCAGTGAACAACAGACTCAAGTTTTAACCTCTAGAAAGTAAGTTGTAAAGTAACTTAAAATTTACACCTTATTATATCAATTTAAAATAGTTGGTTAAAAAGAGAATAAACAAATAAATATGTTACATTTGGGTTGATTATGGTAGAGTTAACCTTGTTTAATTAGTCAATTTTTTGTTATCAGTTACCTTTCAAACATTATTCCTTCAAACTAAATACTAGTTGTTAAACTTGATTTGACTTGACAGGGTGTTTCAGCTCTATGCAAACAAATGAGGTGAATATTAAAAATATTAATACTCTAGTGAAAGGTAATCACCAGGTAAGGTTAATGTTTAAAGTATTTTCTACCACCTTACCCTCAGAGTCTTATTATACTACCAGACTAGCAAATTAACCACTTGACTACCAATACATGGTCATGGTAATATTATTATTATTTAATTATTTATTGGTAACAGACATAGAAAAAAATATTATAAAATTGAAATAAAGAGAATTGTTTTCCAGATTATCAACTCCTTTAGTAATATGTTTTCCAGATAATATTTATAATAAAAAAATGGTGAAACTTGGATGTTGGATTTTTAATTTTTGCCCAATAAAAAATTAGAATACTAATGGCAAAATTGGTAAAACTGCTCAAAATACTAATCAGAAATAGGTAGATGTAAATCATCTGACAATGTCATCTTGCTTCACCATATATTTATAATTACTACTATGGAATTAGTATACATTATGATTGAACAAAATTAAAAATTGATCTCTTAACAAACCATTCAATGAATCAATATAATTCAAAATTCCAAAATTAAAGTTCACATGAAAATGAATTTATAAAGAGAAGCTTATGCTGTGATTCAGTTAAGTCACAGAGCTTAAGAATCATCAGGACATCAAGAGTTGAGTTCAATTTAAATAAGTAAAAATATTTGAACAAGACCACTCTTCTTATTTTTTACAATGAATATATTTCACTTTTGATAGTAAATATTATTATTTAATAACCCTACGAAATTTTAAGAGTAGGTATTGCTTTATTAAATAAAATTTCAAAAATCATTTTCAATTCTGGCCAAAAAAGCAATAGGTAAAAATCTTGGGCCCCAATGAATATGTACTTATACCAAATTTCAAGCATCCAGTTTGAAGTTATCATTGAACAAGCAAACAAACAAAAGCCAAAATGTCCAGTACTCAAGGTAAAAATACAATACTTTCCTTATTATAGGATAAAAAAAGTAAAAAATCCTATTTAGTAAGGTCACTTGGCTCCCTCACTGTGTTTGGTTAGTTTCATACTAGCCAAATTTTATGTCAATAGCTTATATGATCAAAAACTAACTCAGATGAGTCACAGCTAAAAATTTCCAAAACCCTTTTCAAAAAATTATAAATGTGTAAAAGAAATTATGCCCAATTGATTCTTTTAAAATCTGATTATTAAAGGAGTTTGGTATATTATGATATTTTTCAAAAAAAAACAAAAACTGGGTCTATCTCGTTTATAAAAGGCCAAACAAAATCACCTCAAAATGAATGTTATATTATGTCCTATAACAACTCACTGTTTTATTTTTTTTTATCTTAGAGCTGGAACACCCTGTGTATGTTGCACATGGAAAAATGACCTTGTGATCAAATCAAGTTTAACAACTAATTTTCATAAAAAAAAACTATCTACGAGATTTTCAATCTTTGTATGTATATACAAAAAAAAAAAAACATTCTTCATTGTTTGAGCCAGTGGCTTATTTCACAATGGCATGTGAAATATTTACCTATATTTACTAATCTAATTTACTAAGAAAACAGGGTGTAACAAAAATGCATGTCAATACTGAAACCACTTGTTCTATAGACCAATTTAGGGCAAGTTCATTCCCTAACAAAAATGGAAATTCCCCTTCCTCTCTTTAGGACACTTCCCCAAAATTCAATAAAAATGCAGGTTTCAACTGCATTTTCTGAATGATACTTATTTGGACAAAGTTTTCACCATTGACTATGGTTGTTAAAGAATTTCATGAAATTCCAGATCAACCAGGGAAATAATTATGGGGCGTGTCTTGTGTTATACAGTCAAAGGCTTTTTGATTATGATAGTAATAAAACTTGATTTAATGCACAAAAATTAAACATTTTTGATAAAAAAAAAAAAAAAAAATACTTGTCAAAATTATGAGCATGTTCCTTGCGTCTCATCTTTGTTTCCAGGCACAATTAGTAAACATCAAACATTTAAATAAAATTATTTGAATTACTTTGGTTTGCTATACAGAAAAATATTAAGGGAGTTTTTTTACCTAAATAAGCAGTCTTTTGCATATGAAACCAGATTTTACTTACCAATAAAATTCAAATAGTTTGGAGACATTACATACTAGGACACCTGCACATCTACACCCCTGGATAGGTAGGTACCTACCCATGTAAAGATTTAATCCTTCTTGGACTCAAAACTACATCTCTAAATTATTCTTGCTTTGTATTTCAGGTTTAGTGACAGCTTCCATTCTATTGTTGAACTCTGTTTGTCGAGGGATGTCGAAAAGAGACCATTTGCTATCAATTTGCTCCAACATACTTTCTTTAAACAAACAAAGAAATGTTCAACTCTATTACCAGAACTGCTCAGACCAGCATTAAGTCTAAATGAGTCAAATGTTTGTGAAATCAACAATGAATTAGAATCCATTTTTAATATGAATGATACATTTAATTCCAGTGTACAAATTACCACAACTGAATGGATTTTTCAGGATGATGAAACAAAACAATGAAATCACTGTCCAGAAAATGATCAGCTGAGACATGGTAATTCCAATTTTTGTATTCTGTTATGAATACAAAAAGAACCCCTTTTAATTTATTGTATTTGTGTTACATTAATTGTTGAACTAGTCAAAATATATGTGGTTATTATTTATACATACTGATATCTAGAGAACAGCTTGAAATATTGAGGAATGCCAAAATACATGTCCCATAATATTGAAGAAGAAATATTTCTACTGCTTTTCAAGTTTTTAATATCAAATTGGAAGGCATAAATTAATAGAATCATATCTTTAAAGATGAGTTTTTTAAAATTAAAATTTCATCTTAATTTTTTTTAACTTTCTACTTGAAACAAGATAGGAAACAGTTTTACAACATTGTTGAATATTTTTAATATTTTTCTGGTCCCAAATTCATTATATGAGGAATTTGCAATGCTGCTCAACAGACATTTCAATTTTTCAGGGTGAACCTTCAATACCATAAGTGAAGGCTTGGTATGTCTCACTTGCAACAAGTGTGCCTAGGCTTTCCTAGGAGATCCAATTTGGTATGTTTTGTACATTGCCTTCTATTAGTGAAATGGACCAAATGTGAAATGAAATGTTTCTTTCAATAAAATAAATTTATCTCATTAAAGTTATTTTTAAACTTTCATATTTATTGAAACCAGTAAACAATATTTCCCTTCCAATATAATGAGAATTTATTTAATCTGCTCTATATTTCCAACCTATTTTGAGGTATGCTGAATAGGAAATGAGCTTTGGCCACGTAGGACAGCAATTATTTGACTTTATTAGATGCAAGGAAAAGTATGAGTCATGACTGTTTTATAAAACTTATAAAAGTGTATACATAGGAGGTTTATTCATGTAATAAACTAGAAGTTTGCCTATACTTTCCATCATCATCATAGGACGGTGTCATCATGAAAGATGGTAGCCAGACAGTGGAGGAATGACTCAGCACTTCAACCACTGTCTTTACAAGGAGGCAAATATTTATAGTCCCCCAGCCAGACTCCCTGTCTACTCCCTGTTTATAGTCCCCCAACCAGACTGCTGGTCTCCTCCCTGTTTATAGTTTCCATAGGGACTCAAATAAACTAACACAGTCACAAAACTAGAATCAGCTACAGAGATGAACTGGAGGGTTGAGTAATAAAATTAACAGATACAAAACTAGAGTTGCTCGAGAGGTTATGAAATGTCCAGAAAAAAAATTGAAATCAGAGCCAAAAATATTATTTTATAACAAAACAAACACAAATTTCCGATTTCTAATTTTAGAAATTTATTGGAAGTAATAATATGCAGACAGAAGGAGAGGGATAAAAGAATTGAGGAATACTGGCTACTATGCAAGGGATTCAAAGGTGCTTTTCAAAAATTTAGTAGATTCATTGTCAGGCACAGATTTGAGTTTTATACTATAAATAAATAGCTGAATCACAAAATGATGCAGACAGTGACAAATTTTCAATCTAGTTAATGTATTTCTTCTCACTTTGAATCATCCATTCCATTCTTCAAATTACTTCCGAGCATATCTATAGATATCAGAGTACTGCTCATATGGGGTTGGGGAAAAGACAAAGTGAAAGAAGATAATGAAAAACAATTTATCTCTATATATAAAACAGAAAAAAGGACTACCTACCTACCTATGTTTGTTTGTTTGTCCGGAGTTGTTTAGCCAAAATGGTAAGAGATAGCGAAAAATGTCTCAGAATTGACCCCCCCAAAACCATTATAGCTTTGTCCAGAAAAATTATAAAAAGTTCAAAAAGGCATTGCTGTCCAGCAGTACGGCCATGCCTTAGTAAATTTGAAATTTAGTCCCATTGCAAAGCATGGGCAAACGGCTAGTAATTTATATATGTTCACCAATTAGGGGCTAGTATTACAAACAAGTTACAATAATTTAATAATGCTCATACCATAATATCTAATAATCAATCTAGGGTTATGAAATGAACCCTTTCTGATGTAATAATAAGCTATTATCCTACCTATTTTTACTTTTTGGCATTTCATCTTTAGAAGATTCCATTTAGTTATTATTTGCTCTTCTTGTAATTATACATTGAAAAAAGTACTTATTTAACCAAACCAGGACTTGTCATTGTATGTACCATCTTCCTTAGTTAAGTCTCAAACCAACCTGTGTACACAATTTATGAGTGTACCTAGTGGTTATAGTAGAAAATTCCTCCACAGAAAATTGTGTCAAGGTAGCTAGAGGCTAGAGGTCGAAAAATTAATGCAATGTCTCATTTGTTGCTATGGAATATTCACAATTTAAATCACCAAATGTCTGACTAAGAAAAAAAAAAAAAAATCTGTGAGGTCATGGTAGGAGATAATTTATGTGACATATCAAGATTGGTTTCAGAACCAATAAAATTGATATTATTTATTGGGTAGTAATTTCTTAGTAGTATGCAGCAGCTGCCTTGAAAAAGTAATGCATTCTTTCCAAATCTGAATAAGTCTTCTTGAATTTATATTCAGCTATGTAAGGCAAAAGCATTTGCTCATTTTTAAATGAATGATGTGGAATATTGATTTTAACGTCTCTCCACAACCTTTGTATGTGGTAGATGTGACAGGTTGATTCTTCCACAAATTTCTTAACACTAAAATGAGTGTATATTTCTACTTGTTTTAAACAATCATATATTTCTAATTGTTTTGTTATGATGATACTGTCTTCTTCCACATTAGCTTCTACTAATTCAGTCACAGTTGAAGAGCTGAATTTCTTTTCAATTGGACACAGAAATATTTCTTTTGTCTCTCGACAAAGTCCTCCCAGAATAAGTGATGAGCCACCACATATATTGCTGATATCTACTTCAACAGTGAGACCTAGAAAAAGAAATGGGGTTGTTAATAAGGGAATGTTTCAGTCCTCACTTAACAGTTATGTTTGGTGTTATAGTATAGAGGAGGTGGATATTGTAAAAAAAAACATTGTTTTAAGTTGTAAGAAAAGTAGATTTAAAGTGCCTAAATGGAAAAAAGTGGAAAGTTAGAAATTGATGTCATTGAAATGTGAAAGTTCATTCATGATCATGTAATATTTGTTTTTAAATAAAATTTATCTATTTATAACCCATTACAATTTGATGGTATACCTGAAATGTTACTATGGGTACCTATATTTTTTATGAAATCAACAGGATAGAGTACCTAACATGCTCCTAGAGAGAGAAATAATGATAAATATCAAGGAAGTAATTATGTCATGGAATCTATGTGTAATATATGAGTTATCAATAATACCCCCATAAGGAAGGCCTATGGTATCTTGAGTACTATTTTCTACTTTTTAAATTTCTATTGACCTATCTTGGTATCTGGCTTATTATTTTCAGTGATTCTTAAGATCTATTCATTGCCTTTTACATACCTGGACCACCAATTTTTTTGAAATTGTTCTTATTCCATTTGACCAAGATATCCCTGCACACCTTGCTCCAAATTGAAAATGTTCCATTGCTTAGTTTTAAATGTTCTCGGTAAATCTTATTTCTAGGTGGTTTCAAGAACAAGAGCACTGCTACGAAATTGAAAAAAGGTTTGATACGAATGCTACTATGTTCCAGAATGGTTTTCTTTTTTGCTGATTTGAAGAAATAACACTTTCTCTGAGAATCTTTATCCAAAGCATTACAACGGAATACCAGATCTCTTTTGTTCAGTAAAATTACAGTCATACATTGTTCACACTGAATTTGATTTTTAAGAATATCATGTTGAATAAAAAAGAGAACAATGTCTTCATAATTCTCATTTATGTCCATAAAGGACACAGCACATAGCTTGCACATTGAATTTATAGTGTCATAATTGGGATCTGTATTCATACCATTCTCAAGTTTTTTATTTTTTCTGACACACTGTCTCCTGGCAAGCATAGTTAACTTTTCAAACAGAAGTAAATGTTCTGAGAAATTAAGTAAACCTAAGGAATGTCCACACAGTAAATCTGGAATCAAAAGAAAGGGCAGTTTTTTTCACGCATTATCAATATACCAAAATATTATGAATAAATAATAAATATTATAAATCAGACCAAAATATTATAAATACATGCCAAACCAACATCATTTTTTTTTTTTTTTTCACCCCTCCACAGACCCAATAGACTAACCCCTTGGAACTACCTTTAGTA
Source organism: Bactericera cockerelli (assembly GCA_024516035.1). NCBI lineage: Eukaryota > Metazoa > Arthropoda > Insecta > Hemiptera > Triozidae > Bactericera > Bactericera cockerelli. Next base: position 11,763,054 of record CM044957.1, read on the forward strand.
TTACTTCAAGGAAACCAACATCATTTAAGAATGTGCAATTGTGGGACTACTATATCTTGCACACTGTACATAATTATCATGAAATTAGCCGGTTCAGACAACAGGTCCATTAGGTGCTAACTCATCTGTCCTGCTGTTGGGACAACTGGCATGCGCGGATATAGGGGGGGGCACGGGGGGCACGTGCCCCCCCAGATTTTTTCGGTAAGCGGTGTTTCTCAAATTTCATTATACCTAATCCCGTAAAAAAAAAAAAGATCTCAATGAGTTGGGGGGGCACGGGCCCCAAAATAATTCCCAAATCTAATACTAATCCCGTAAAAAAATCTCAATAAGTTAGGGGGGCACGGGCCCCAAAATAATTCCCAATTCTAAGACTAATCCCGTAAAAAAAAAGATCTCAATAAGTTAGGGGGGCACGGGACCCAAATAAATTCCCAATAAGACTAATCCCGTAAAAAAAAAGATCTCAATAAGTTAGGGGGCAGGGGCCCCAAAATAATTCCCAATTCCAAGACTAATCCCGTAAAAAAAAAAGATCTCAATAAGTTAGGGGGCACGGGACCCAAAATAATTCCCAATTCTAAGATTAATCCCATAAAAAAAGATCTCAATAAGTTAGGGGGGCATGGGACCCACAAAAATTCCAATTCTAAGACCAATAAGAAATAACGAAATAATAAAGTTGTCAAACCCACACAGATTGTCCGAGAAACCTTAAATTTTACCTAATATAGGTCCATTTGGATGAGGGAATATATGTCTAGGGTTCAGCTACACGGGACAAAAAATGGATGGGTGACACAAAAAAATCACATTTTTCGACCAAAATGACATTTTTTTTCTCAAAATTTGTCGTGACGGCGCCACGGCGGCGGCGTATCATCTCAAAAAGAAAAAAGAAAAACGCTTGCATACGAGTCTGCAACCATTGGCACATTTTCATCTTTACTATTCAAGTTTCGTTACATAATTTCGTTACATAATTTCGTCACATAATTTCGTTACATAATTTCGTCACATAATTTCGTTACATAATTTCGTCACATAATTTCGTTACATAATTTTGGTTATGTGCCAGAGCAAAGACATGAAAATGTCAATTTAATATTTCGTTACATAATTTCGTCACATAATTTCGTTACATAATTTCGTTACATAATTTCGTTACTTAATTTCGTTACATAATTTTGGTTATGTGCCAGAGCAAAGACATGAAAATGTCAAAATAAAAAAGGCTGTGAAACACTCATCTTTAAAAAAATATTTCGTTACATAATTTCGTTACATAATTTCGTCACATAATTTCGTTACATAATTTCGTCACATAATTTCGTTACATAATTTTGGTTATGTGCCAGAGCAAAGACATGAAAATGTCAATTTAATATTTCGTTACATAATTTCGTCACATAATTTCGTTACATAATTTCGTTACATAATTTTGGTTATGTGCCAGAGCAAAGACATGAAAATGTCAAAAGTTTTAAGCAAGGGTTCAAGTTTTATTTGAGATATCAATCACGAAATTCTGATGAGCCGTTCTTGAGCTACGTTGAGTAAGGACATAAAATGGATGGGTAAACAAAAAGTATTTACGTTTTTTGACCTGAATGACATTTTTTCTCGAAATATGTTGTGACGAACTATCAACTCAAAGCGAGAGTGTTTTTGCAAGGGTTGGAGTCTTCATTTGACATATTGAACGCGAAAATCTGATGAGCCATTCTTGAGCTCCAGTTAGGACAAGAAATGGATGGGTGACACAAAGAATATTGACATTTGTGTGTGTATGTGTGTGTGCGTGTGTGTGTTTGTGTGTATATGTGTGCGTTTGTGTGTGTGTAAGTGTGTATGTGGCTGTGTGTGTGGCTATGTGTGTGTGTGTGTGTGTGTGTGATAGGCTTTCGAAGCGGCGGGTGCAACCCGCTAGTTAGTTATATTGTACGATTGTGCCCCCCCAGTACAAGAGGGCTATATCCGTGCATGACAACTGGTTAAGTTTGTGTTTATAAAAATAATATACTCTATACTGCCTGATAAGTGCCATAGAGTTCAGTCATCTTTTACTCAAACACAAAAAGAGATTGCCACTGGCAATAACCCCACCCTTTAGGTAGGACATTAGTGTTATTTATTTTGCCATTTGTTTGTTTTTTCTTAATTTTATACTATTAACATTGTACTCTGTCCTCCTAATAAAGCAAACTATAATAATAATAATTGTTATTAACTGGGGTCTTAAGTCCCATTCAACAGCTAAGCCATCTAGAGATGGGTTTGTTACCCTCCATTTGTAGGAAACTCACAAACCTGGTACGCACATTAACCTCACCCAGCCTAGGTTAGGATGGAATGTCAGAATCACAAAGTCTTTACCTTGCTGGACTGGACATTGCTTAACTTTGGTGATCCTAGAGACCTGTAAGAATCAGTGCATTCAATGTGCCATTGACGCTGGCTACTAAGTAGATGTCTGGGATATAACTTCACATGAAGATCTTAAAACAAAGTACTTACCAGGAAAACATAATATTATATGGGTAGTTTTAATGAATATTGAGTTGGTAATTATACATTACATGGATAGCGAGATTATAGGAACCGAAGAAGTGAAAAGTTGTTGAAAATGAATAATTTTAAATTAATTATCCAAAATTATTGTTGATTTCTAAATAAATGGGATCCTATGATTCTGAATTATGTGATGAATTCAAAAATTACCGCCAAAGCAGCCTGTATACAGTCGGCGGCGCTGCCAAGAACTCCTTTTGTTGCATAAACCATCCGCTAGACTGGGCTATGTAAATTTAACGTTGCTAAAATACAGGGTAAGCACAAAAGTTTCACGCCATACCCATGTATTCTTTTACAAGCACAAAATACGGGCTGTATCATTTTCTGAAATACTTTTTTTGGTTTAACATCGCTCTCAACTGCATGGTCACATCACGACGGGGATTTTATCCTCAATTCGTTGGACACTCACAAACCAGCTACTCAAAATAACTTCACCCAGCCTGAGTGGGGCAGGGAATAGCCAGCATAACAAGGGTTCGAATTTGAATGGTCACCCACCCAAGTCCAAACCTCGCTGGACGTTGATTACCTTCAGTGACAGAACGAGGACTGGTGCTATCGACGACGCTGTAAGGAGGCTAAAAAATATTTACTTTTACTTTGCTCAACTTTACTCCAAAAAGATCGACAAGCAATAGAAATAAAGCAATGGAATTGGCAAACTTTGGTGTTTGTTAAAATTAATATTTTATTAACTACATAATTTATTTTATTGAGGCATGCAAAAAAAAAAAAACAATTTTATTTTTTTCCTAATATAGGCACATGCGAGTATTTGATAGTATTTCTGAATATAACTTGACTGTATAGGTAGTTTCATATTGAACTCTTCTAATTTACAAAGTACAGTTGAATAAAAAATGAATAAGGCGTTGAATAAAAAAAAAATGAGAGCAAACATACGTAAAGGTCGTAATATTTTACAGACATTTATCCTTAAATATCTTTTATATTTTTGTAGAGTATATTCAAATGAGGAGTTGTGACGATAAAGGAACTTACTTTTACTATTAATTCAGCTCAAAAAATTAATATTCATACAGTTATAAGATACGCTCTTCTATATTATTTTTTTACAACACAGAACAAAAAATTTGTTAAATAAAGTTAAAAATCTTTAGCCGCCAATTTTGTGATAAGACGCGATTAAAATCGGTCCGAAGATTTTTACATTTTAAATATTGTTAAAAACCAAAGTATCATTAACCACTTGTGTAATATAACCAGTTTAATGGTGTTTTAGTGATGTGCACTTTAAAAAACTGTGAACACAGTGTTTTTGAAACTAAAAAATCAAAAAACAAATATCGTGACAAAATTACTTACTATGGTCACCATTTTAAAAAATAAATAAATTATCTTTTCTCTTCTCAAATTCAAATAACCCTCTATACTAATGAATAGAACCCAGAACAACATCTTAAAAAAAGAAATGGATTTAAAATATGTAGAGAAACTTCACGTGACAGTACAAGAGACTGCCTACGAGTTATATGGAGAAATCCGGGAATTTCTAGTGTCAACAAATACAACAATCACTGAATCCTTGTCTAAAAAATTGAGTCATACATTTGAACGACTTAATACTGCTGTAACATTGGAAGTAAACCTCAGCAAAGACTTGGAATCATCAAAAGTGGCACTAAAGAAATTAGAAACACATAAACAAAATTACAAAAAATTACTTGAAGATGAGATGAAAAGCAAGAATCAACTTCAAGAAAATTTTAAAAAACAATGTGAAGAACATACAGAAGTTACTCAGACAATGCAGAAGAAAATAGAAACAATACAAGACCAGCTGAAGAAGACAAAAGAGGAACAACAAGAAGAGCAGAAAACAACGGAGGAACAGAAACAAACACTTGAAGAACAGAAACAAACAATTGAAGAACAGAAACAAACCATTGAGAGCCTGAGAACATCACTACAAACCATGGAAGCCGCATGGAAAGTGGACCAACAACAGCTACAAGCAAAGCAGACAGAATCTACCCCTTCCACTGCCACAGTATCAAGTAACATAGATAGTGATAGCCATCCAATTATTCATAGTCAGGAACATATAGATACCACACCTAGTAATACCATAGAAAATATCTCTAATAATGCAGCTATAAATAGAATTTTGATTGCAGGAGATTCTCATGTCAGAAATTTGAAACAAATTCTAGATAAGATCACTCCTAAAACTTGTCAGGTTAGATGCAAACTCAATCCAGGTAAAACTATAACAGATATTGTTAATGAAATCAAATCTGAAGATCTCAATCCTCAAACACAATTGATATTCTTTGCCGGCACAAATGATATATTTAAAACCCCATGGCACGAAATAAAATTCTCTCTAGACATATTAGCCAATTTGACAAAAAGATGCCAAGTATTGATAATACTCATTCCTCATAGATATGATAAAAACAAAATAAATTATCATATAAACAAACTGAACTGTCTCATAAAATACCACACTAAACACCTTACAAACTACAAGTTCATCACACCAGGTAACTTCCTCAACATCAAACACTACTCACAAGATAAACTACACTTGGAGTTAAAGGCCAAGAACATCATATGCAGTAAGATTATCAAACTGGTATTTAATATTAATACAAGACCTACGGCCAGTAACTCATCACAATCACACAAAAATAATAACAACAATAATAAAAACCATCAGAGTAGCAACAACCAGAAACAAACACAATACAGTGGTAGAATCAAACAAAACTACATTACACGAATGAGAGGCAATAATCACAAGTTAACTAACCCAAATATCCCTCCTCTCTTATCAATACCATCAGGCCCGTTACCTACACAAGTAAACCAGGTCCGCCCCGAACCACCCCCTTTGAATTTCCTCTATTCTACGAAATTATATCCCACTACTCAAAACTATAACCCCAATACTTACCTAATTGGTATCCTCCAATTCAACCCAATCCACAGGTAACCCCTCAATTTTACCCCCAATTATCATATACCCAGTTTAATGAGCTCTCTAATATTCCTCAGAGAATTAATTTAGAAAATTCACTCAACGCACAACCAAACAGCATAGCACATGAATATCCTAGCATCCAAACCCATACTCCTGCATCTCACCAGTACCAACAAACATCACAACCATCCAATAACTATCCCAACTCACAAATCCCACTCGCAAATACCTATAGAGACATTTTAACAATGCATTCCTCACACCCTCAAGCACATCAACATACCAGCCAAAATTTTCATCCCTTCCCGACGACTCTAGTATAAGAGGAAAAGTGAGACACACCCATTATCCCGCACACCACATTCACACACCTACAACAGTACGTATTTACTACCAAAACACTAGGGGACTTAAATCTAAAACTCATGACTTCTATTTGAACTTATTGAATGAAGATTATGACTTGATCTTCATAGTTGAATCATGGCTGTCCCCTGACATTAACTCCCGCGAACTTTTTGGACCCAACTACCAGGTGGTTAGGCAGGATAGAGATCCTGCTACGACTGGAAAACAACGAGGTGGTGGGCTCATAATCGCGGGAAAAAACAACATTCCCATTTCCCATATAAAACAAATAAGTAAATGCAACAAAGAAATTGAAACATTATGGGTAAAATGTACACTTAATCATCAAGAAGTATACATTGGACTGTGCTACCTTCCTCCCCCCACTAACCACTCTACATTCCTAAAATTTTCAGAGAGTATAGAATCTCATGATCTTCTCACCGAAAAAAAGCTTCTCTTAGTGGGAGATTTCAATATTCCTCAGTGGGGAAACAGCAACCACAAAAACATAGACACTATCAAGGAAGTGGAACTCCTAATGAGTAAATTCAACCTAGAATCTCATAATAGTATAAAAAATCAAAATGGTCGTATCTTAGACCTTTGTTTTAGTAACATGATGAGATTCAAGGCTGGAAGGAATAAAAAGTCTTGCATAAATATTGAGCTCACCCCCGGTCTAGTAAAACCAGACCCTCACCATCCGCCCCTGCTCATCAATGTTCAATGTGAAAGACTGCCTCAAACACACACTCCCAAACACAACACATCTTCAGATGATTTCAACTTCCGTAAAGCTGAAATCAAAAAACTCCTAGATGAGCTAAAAAATACCAACTGGAATATACTTCACGAAAAACACAACGTTGATGCACAAACAGAACTATTCTATCAAATATTGAAAGAAGTTTTTGAGAAGTGTGTTCCTAAAAAGAAGCAATTTAAAACACCCAAATTTCCAAACTGGTGGTCAAAAAGCACAATAAAATCATTTAGACGAAAGGAAAGACTAAGAAAAAACAAATCTAAAACAAACAAACAGACACAAGAATACCATCAACTCAGAAAGCAATCTAAAAAAAATATACGTGCAGACTTCCAAACATACATAAATAAGATTACAGAAGACATAAAAAAAGGAAATAGCAAACCATTTTGGAATTACACTAAAAACAACAAACTGAACAACACACACAAAACGCTAAAATTCAAAAACATATCCGTCTCTGACCCCCAAACAATTACAAACTACTTTGCCCAACACTTTTATGAAGCATACAACCCCCAATCCTCAACATACTCGTACACAACCACACAAGATATAAATAATACACAATTAGATGGCTTTCACATTGAACAGGTGACAATGTCGGACATTGAACAGGAGATTTTATCTCTTCGCACAAATAAACCACCTGGACCTGATGGCATACCTCCCCAAATTTTCAAAGAATGTGTGGAATATCTGAAAATACCCCTTACAATATTATTTAATAAATGTCTGACAGCGAATGAAATCCCTGCAAAATTCAAAGAATCAAATATTACACCCGTTCCCAAAAAGGTAGTGACCAAGACATCGAAAACCATCGCCCCATATCTAACCTAAATGTCATAGCTAAAATATTTGAAAGCTTCATCTACACCAAAATAGAATCCTATATAGGTGGTAAAATTTCCCCCTGCCAACATGGCTTCGTAGTTGGAAAATCTACTGTGGGAAACCTGGTAGAATTTTCCGACTATGTTGCGCGATCCATCTCCGAGCAGGCTGACGTACATTGTCTATACACAGATATAGAAAAATGTTTTGATAGGATACACCATGATGCCATTTTAAATGCTCTGGCAAAAAATGGTATCTCGTCTCTTGTCAAAATGTTTTCTAGTTATCTGCAAAATAGAAAAATGTACGTCAGATACCATGGTTTAACATCACCACCTATTACACCCCGCTCAGGTGTTGTTCAAGGTAGCAGGCTTAGTAGCCTGCTCTTTATCCTTACATACAATGACATAATAAATAAAGTAAATTACTCCCGGGTCCTTCTGTATGCTGATGATCTCAAAATATATAAAGCCATCCATGACACAAGAGATTGTGATCTCTTACAGGAAGATATAAATTCCGTGTCAGGATGGCTTACAGAAATTGGTTTAAACTTCCACCCTAATAAATGCTTTGCCATCAACTTTACAAACAAAAGACATTCACATAAACCCACCTACTACATAAACAACACCCCCATACTATATACTGACCAATACAAAGACCTAGGCATAAAATTCGAACCCAACCTAAATTTCAAATCACATATTTATGAGATCAAAAATAAAGCATACAGACAATTAGGAATGGTAATAAGATACTCCAAATATATCCAGGATCCTGACGCAATAATACTCCTTTACCAATCATACATTCGCTCGGTACTGGAGTATGGTTCTGTTGTATGGAACCCTACCACTAAAGTTGACTCTAAAGAGCTAGAAAGAGTGCAAGCTCGATTCATCCGGTACTTATTTAAAAAACTAAATGGGTTCTACCCATTATACCCCAACTACATCGAGTATGATCTGCTCACTGAAAATCTCCCCATCCAATCACTTGAGGGGAGGAGACGAAATGACCAGATCAAACTCATTCAAAACGTAAGTACCGGAAAACTATGTAGCCCTTACATATACCAGATAATACTCCAGTGCCGAAAAACAAATGACCCCCGACTAAGAATGACTGATAACAGGGCACAGCCATTTCAAATACCCCGTAAAGACAACTATACTTATAAGTCCCCAATAATACAGGCACTTGATGTATATAACAACACCAATGACAATGACAAACCAAATATTATTATTTTATAATACCCAAAGTAACGCGTCAGTTATTGCCTCACACGTCACACAGAAACCTAAGGTTTCTGTTATCCGTGATGAGGTGTAGACGACTATTAAAAAAAAAAAAAAAAAAAAAAAAAAAAAAAAAAATCAAATAAGCTAGCACCAATAAGTATGCGATATTTAAAATATCAAAAATATAAAAATTAGGCATTCAAAATGACAAAATAATAAAATGAGAAACTCGCCTAAAATATTTCTGGAGTTCAACTCGTTAAGGCACATAAACAAAATAGTATTGATATAACATGGTAGGTAAGAAAACTGTTAAGAATTTTGTGCTTCCTTTGGGCTCTCTTAACAATACAACAGCTCCTATGACTTTGTTCTGATGCACATAGATAAACAAGTCTTTGCAGGATGTAAGCTTTAGCTCGGGTTCATTACTTTCTGAAAGTATTATTTTCGATCAGTTTTTACATTCCTCTTTGAAAATGAGTTTTGAAATAAATAGTTCTCATCTAGTCAGTACAAATTGCCAGATTTAAAATTTTACTATTAATAATTTTACACAACTTGAATTTCAAAATGCTTAGCTTCAACAGAATGTTTTTATTTTTTACAACTTTCATTTTAAAATGTTTGACTTCGACTGAATATTTTGAAATGTTTATGGTGATGAATGTATGTGTAGAATAAATAAAAAAAAAAAAAAAAAAAAAAAAATACGTTTTACGAAGATTTTACGGTGGATAGAGGATGTTGAGTAGATCATCATCTACCCTTCTTAAACCGGAAAAAAACAATTATTAAATTATACGTATTGACAGGCGATGTAACATAAAAATTGTAGCAGATATACGGTAAACATAAATAGAAAGACAGTAAGACAAGGAAAGACCTGAGCTCCGGAGTTCAAGTTACAGTGTGGTTGTAGCACCAGGACAATGCAGGCGCTCATACCCCCTCTCTGATCTAGAATTTAGGTGTTTTGATGTATTATTATTTTACTAGCGTACTTTACACTTTTGATTACTCAAATAATCATCAATTTAAAACTGGCAAAACAACGTCAGTTGTAGTTTGATCGAATATTTCATTATTAGAGAACGGAAGAATAGTTTGATTTTTATCTTATCTTTGTTTTTCAACTCACTTAGGAAGGATTTGAGTTTAAAATATTATACTCTGAAGAAAAATCTTGTTCTTGAAAGTACCCTGTATATGTCCAGGCTAATGTCTTACACTCTATAAAAATTTTGCTCATAGCATTACATGAATATTATCACAAGGTAGGCATTGCATTTGACCCCCGCGCTGGGATAGGTCTAGGTGCTGTTGTAGGCAGTTGTGGGGGAATCGGATTCTGCCGCATCTTCTTCGGGAATCATATTGTCCGACTCTAATAGCTGTCGCTCCAATGATAGCTCTCTCCGTTTCTGAAGAAGAAAATAAAATAAAATAAATTAATAAAGTATAAATAAAATAAATATAGGTAGTATGAATAAGGAATAAATAAAATAAATATAGTATATAAATAAATTTAGTACAATACATAGAGGCATTCGCGTTTGTATCAATTCCGCGAAACTATTTTTTTTTAAGTGTTGAGGAGAGCATTAGATGTTTTGGTTTTAGAATTTTCTTGCAACAATGAGCAAGGGGGAACTCCTAGTTACAATCAGTCTAGCCGATATACCCAAACTATGGTTTCTCTTATAAAAAGTTCCCTTATAGAGCTGAATTTTCTATTTATATCCAGGTTTCTCTTTCTATCCATAGGGGGAGAGGAGGTATAAATTTCACGTGTCCACACCCAATATATTAAAATTTTTTGCAGATAACTTCTCATCCCTAACTACAGAAGAAAGGGCTGAGAATAATAGTAGGATTCAACATTTCCTAGAACTTTTCCCGTCTGGACGGGGTCGGCGTTTCTCGATAGAGCCCTCCACTTGGTCCGATCATGCCACTCGTCACCTCTCATTCCCTTCTCTCTTATATCACTGTTCACATAATCCTCCCATCTCTTCTTTGGTCTACGTCTCTTTCTTCTTCCTCTCACCTCTCTTCTCCTAACCTTCTTACTCACATAATTTTCGTCTCTTCTTTTGATATACCCATACCGTTGTAATGTTCTCCCCTGTAGTTTTTTGTTGTTGAAAATAACAATGGAGGATAATAGTAATCTTCTCTCCTGTATGAGAATAATAGTAGGATAAAATATAAATGTGTTTCCTTGTGTTATTATATCAAAATGTTAGTGGGTAGCGCACAATTATAGGACTTTTCCGTATTTTAATATCCCAATATCTTATTTTTGTCCATAATTCCGTAACTGGTCGCTGCTGACATTAAAGCAGCTTCTCATTTTCTTCACAAGGTATGAGTGGACCCCGAACAACCCCAAATACAAGCAGAAAAAATCCTGCCCCGCTGGGGATCGAACCCAAGTCACCGTGCGTGCAATGCCTAGCGCGCTAACTCACTCGGCCACGGTGACTACTATAATAATAATATATTATAATAATAATATCGCCTTATTTATACTACGCGATAGGACTACTAAAGTCCCAGTATTCCAGCAGTAAGCCCAAGACGTATTATTATGTGGTAAAATCCAAATGGGATGATAACTTGTCATGTCCCGGTGGGTTTCGAACCCACGACCTCTTGAATATTGGATTCAGAGTGCTCCACCACTGAGCTACCGGGACAGATAATAGTAGGATTAAATAATAATAATATCGCCTATTTATACTACCGATTCAGGACTACTAAAGTCCCATTATTCCAGCAGTGAGCCAAGAGCGTATTATTATGTGGTAAAAATCCCAAATGGGGTTAACTTGTCATGTCCGGTTGGGTTTCGAACCACGACTCTTGAATATGGGATACACGGTGCGCTTTACCACATGAGCTACGCGGGACAAAGTAAGGATTAATTATGTTATTAAACCAAATCTCATAGCTGCACGATAATGCGGGGATTGTAACCTGAGTCGTGGTCAGTCCGATACAGCGTAGATTTAGAAAAAGCGATTTGTTTTGTGATTTCACGAAAGTGATTAACACAAATATGATAACTTAATACTGTTTTGTTTAACAGCCGTGTCTCTTACCTCGGGAGTGAGCAGCACGATTCGGTTCTCGAGTTTGGGAGACATCAGGCAGGTTTCATTCTCAAGGTCATCCAGCGAGGCCCGTCGACTCATGCGCGGGTGAGAGAGCGGGTTGGGGGAGTGGGTGTGGTGATGGGTGTGTGGGTGTGAGTGGGGGTGGGACAGGTGGGACATGGGTTCGCAGGAGAGGGAAGCGCGACGGATGGGGGAGGGCACGTCCAGCTCGCCTTCCAGCGACTTGATGAGGCTGTGCCTGGGGGTGGAACATAAGATATAGTGACTTGATGAGGCTGTGCCTGGGGGTGGGAACACAAGATATAGTGACTTGATGAGGCTGTGCCTGGGGGTGAACATAAGATATAGTGACTTGATGAGGCTGTGCCTGGGGGTGGAACATAAGATATAGTGACTTGATGAGGCTGTGCCTGGGGGTGAAATATAAGATATAGTGACTTGATGAGGCTGTGCCTGGGGGTGGGAACAAAGATATAGTGACTTGATGAGGCTGTGCCTGGGGGTGGGAACAAAGATATAGTGACTTGATGAGGCTGTGCCTGGGGGTGAACATAAGATTTAGTGACTTGATGAGGCTGTGCCTGGGGGTGAACATAAGAGATATAGTGACTTGATGAGGCTGTGCCTGGGGGTGGAACATAAGATATAGTGACTTGATGAGGCTGTGCCTGGGGGTGGAACATAAGATATAGTGACTTGATGAGGCTGTGCCTGGGGGTGGAACATAAGATATAGTGACTTGATGAGGCTGTGCCTGGGGGTGGAACATAAGATATAGTGACTTGATGAGGCTGTGCCTGGGGGTGGAACACAAGATATAGTGACTTGATGAGGCTGTGCCTGGGGGTGGAACATAAGATATAGTGACTTGATGAGGCTTGCCTGGGGGTGGAACATAAGATATAGTGACTTGATGAGGCTGTGCCTGGGGGTGGAACATAAGATATAGTGATTTGATGAGGCTGTGCCTGGGGGTGGAACATAAGATATAGTGACTTGATGAGGCTGTGCCTGGGTGTGGAACATAAGATATAGTGACTTGATGAGGCTGTGCCTGGGGATGGAACATAAGATATAGTGACTTGATGAGGCTGTGCCTGGGGGTGGGAACACAAGATATAGTGACTTGATGAGGCTGTGCCTGGGGGTGGGAACACAAGATATAGTGACTTGATGAGGCTGTGCCTGGGGGTGGGACATAAGATATAGTGACTTGATGAGGCTGTGCCTGGGGGTGGGAACACAAGATATAGTGACTTGATGAGGCTGTGCCTGGGGGTGGGAACACAAGATATAGTGACTTGATGAGGCTGTGCCTGGGGGTGGGACATAAGATATAGTGACTTGATGAGGCTGTGCCTGGGGGTGGGAACACAAGATATAGTGACTTGATGAGGCTGTGCCTGGGGGTGGGAACACAAGATATAGTGACTTGATGAGGCTGTGCCTGGGGGTGGAACATAAGATATAGTGACTTGATGAGGCTGTGCCTGGGGGTGAAATATAAGATATAGTGACTTGATGAGACTGTGCCTGGGGGTGGGAACACAAGATATAGTGACTTGATGAGGCTGTGCCTGGGGGTGAAATATAAGATATAGTGACTTGATGAGACTGTGCCTGGGGGTGGGAACACAAGATATAGTGACTTGATGAGGCTGTGCCTGGGGGTGGAACATAAGATATAGTGACTTGATGAGGCTGTGCCTGGGGGTGGAACATAAGATATAGTGACTTGATGAGGCTGTGCCTGGGGGTGAAATATAAGATATAGTGACTTGATGAGACTGTGCCTGGGGGTGGGAACACAAGATATAGTGACTTGATGAGGCTGTGCCTGGGGGTGGAACATAAGATATAGTGACTTGATGAGGCTGTGCCTGGGGGTGGGAACACAAGATTTAGTGACTTGATGAGGCTGTGCCTGGGGGTGGAACACAAGATATAGTGACTTGATGAGGCTGTGTCTGGGGGTGGGAACATAAGATATAGTGACTTGATGAGGCTGTGCCTGGGGGTGGGAACATAAGATACAGTGACTTGATGAGGCTGTGCCTGGGGGTGGAACATAAGATATAGTGACTTGATGAGGCTGTGCCTGGGGGTGAAATATAAGATATAGTGACTTGATGAGGCTGTGCCTGGGGGTGGAACATAAGATATAGTGACTTGATGAGGCTGTGCCTGGGGGTGGAACATAAGATATAGTGACTTGATGAGGCTGTGCCTGGGGGTGGAACATAAGATATAGTGACTTGATGAGGCTGTGCCTGGGGGTGGAACACAAGATATAGTGACTTGATGAGGCTGTGCCTGGGGGTGGAACATAAGATATAGTGACTTGATGAGGCTGTGCCTGGGGGTGGAACATAAGATATAGTGACTTGATGAGGCTGTGCCTGGGGGTGGAACACAAGATATAGTGACTTGATGAGGCTGTGCCTGGGGGTGGAACATAAGATATAGTGACTTGATGAGGCTGTGCCTGGGGGTGAAATATAAGATATAGTGACTTGATGAGGCTGTGCCTCGGGGTGGGAACACAAGATATAGTGACTTGATGAGGCTGTGCCTGGGGGTGAAACATAAGATACGAGTATAGTGACTTGATGAGGCTGTGCCTGGGGGTGAAACATAAGATATAGTGACTTGATGAGGCTGTGCCTGGGGGTGGAACATAAGATATTAGTGACTTGATGAGGCTGTGCCTGGGGGTGGAACATAAGATACGAGTATAGTGACTTGATGAGGCTGTGCCTGGGGGTGAAACATAAGATATAGTGACTTGATGAGGCTGTGCCTGGGGGTGGAACATAAGATATAGTGACTTGATGAGGCTGTGCCTGGGGGTAGAACATAAGATATAGTGACTTGATGAGGCTGTGCCTGGGGGTGGAAACATAAGATATAGTGACTTGATGAGGCTGTGCCTGGGGGTGGAACATAAGATATAGTGACTTGATGAGGCTGTGCCTGGGGGTGGAACACAAGATATAGTGGCTTGATGAGGCTGTGCCTGGGGGTGGAACATAAGATATAGTGACTTGATGAGGCTGTGCCTGGGGGTGGAACATAAGATATAATGACTTGATGAGGCTGTGCCTGGGGGTGGAACATAAGATATAGTGACTTGATGAGGCTGTGCCTAGGGGTGGAACATAAGATATAGTGACTTGATGAGGCTGTGCCTGGGGGTGAAACATAAGATATAGTGACTTGATGAGGCTGTGCCTGGGGGTGGAACATAAGATATAGTTGTTGTTGTTGTTGTTGTTGTAGCCAGCTTGGCTACAGCTGGAGGGGGTGAGTGATGGTCTCCAGTCAACTTTATTTCAAAGTTGGCTCGTCCTGAACCACATATTTCTATGTACGATCAACCATCATGAGGACTTGGACTTTTCTTTATAAGCCATTAAACCCTTAGGAAACTGCAAGCTAGCCTGGCTTGTAAGGGTTGGCTAGTCTGTTCTCTGTTTATAGTCCTCTAGCGAGACACTGGTCTTCTCCCTGTTTAACGTCCCCCAGCCAGACACATAAGCCTCATCAAGTCACAGTCATAAGATATAGTGACTTGATGAGGCTGTGCCTGGGGGTGAAATATAAGATATAGTGACTTGATGAGACTGTGCCTGGGGGTGGGAACACAAGATATAGTGACTTGATGAGGCTGTGCCTGGGGGTGAAATATAAGATATAGTGACTTGATGAGACTGTGCCTGGGGGTGGGAACACAAGATATAGTGACTTGATGAGGCTGTGCCTGGGGGTGGAACATAAGATATAGTGACTTGATGAGGCTGTGCCTGGGGGTGAAATATAAGATATAGTGACTTGATGAGGCTGTGCCTGGGGGTGGAACATAAGATATAGTGACTTGATGAGGCTGTGCCTGGGGGTGGAACATAAGATATAGTGACTTGATGAGGCTGTGCCTGGGGGTGGAACATAAGATATAGTGACTTGATGAAGCTGTGCCTGGGGGTGGAACATAAGATACGAGTATAGTGACTTGATGAGGCTGTGCCTGGGGGTGGAACACAAGATATAGTGACTTGATGAGGCTGTGCCTGGGGGTGGAACATAAGATATAGTGACTTGATGAGGCTGTGCCTAGGGGTGGAACACAAGATATAGTGACTTGATGAGGCTGTGCCTGGGGGTGGAACATAAGATACGAGTATAGTGACTTGATGAGGCTGTGCCTGGGGGTGGAACATAAGATATAGTGACTTGATGAGGCTGTGCCTGGGGGTGGAACACAAGATATAGTGACTTGATGAGGCTGTGCCTAGGGGTGGAACATAAGATATAGTGATTTGATGAGGCTGTGCCTGGGGGTGGAACACAAGATATAGTGACTTGATGAGGCTGTGCCTGGGGGTGGAACACAAGATATAGTGACTTGATGAGGCTGTGCCTAGGGGTGGAACATAAGATATAGTGACTTGATGAGGCTGTGCCTGGGGGTGGAACACAAGATATAGTGACTTGATGAGGCTGTGCCTGGGGGTGGAACATAAGATATAGTGACTTGATGAGGCTGTGCCTGGGGGTGGAACATAAGATACGAGTATAGTGACTTGATGAGGCTGTGCCTGGGGGTGGAACACAAGATATAGTGACTTGATGAGGCTGTGCCTGGGGGTGGAACACAAGATATAGTGACTTGATGAGGCTGTGCCTGGGGGTGGAACACAAGATATAGTGACTTGATGAGGCTGTGCCTGGGGGTGGAACACAAGATATAGTGACTTGATGAGGCTGTGCCTGGGGGTGGAACACAAGATATAGTGACTTGATGAGGCTGTGCCTGGGGGTGGAACACAAGATATAGTGACTTGATGAGGCTGTGCCTGGGGGTGGAACATAAGATATAGTGACTTGATGAGGCTGTGCCTGGGGGTGGAACACAAGATATAGTGACTTGATGAGGCTGTGCCTGGGGGTGGAACATAAGATACGAGTATAGTGACTTGATGAGGCTGTGCCTGGGGGTGGAACATAAGATATAGTGACTTGATGAGGCTGTGCCTGGGGTGGAACACAAGATATAGTGACTTGATGAGGCTGTGCCTAGGGGTGGAACATAAGATATAGTGACTTGATGAGGCTGTGCCTGGGGGTGGAACACAAGATATAGTGACTTGATGAGGCTGTGCCTGGGGGTGGAACATAAGATATAGTGACTTGATGAGGCTGTGCCTGGGGGTGGAACATAAGATACGAGTATAGTGACTTGATGAGGCTGTGCCTGGGGGTGGAACACAAGATATAGTGACTTGATGAGGCTGTGCCTGGGGGTTGGGAACATAAGATATAGTGACTTGATGAGGCTGTGCCTGGGGGTGGAACATAAGATATAGTGACTTGATGAGGCTGTGCCTGGGGGTGGAACACAAGATATAGTGACTTGATGAGGCTGTGCCTGGGGTGGAACACAAGATATAGTGACTTGATGAGGCTGTGCCTGGGGGTGGAACACAAGATATAGTGACTTGATGAGGCTGTGCCTGGGGGTGGAACACAAGATATAGTGACTTGATGAGGCTGTGCCTGGGGGTGGGAACATAAGATATAGTGACTTGATGAGGCTGTGCCTAGGGGTGGAACATAAGATATAGTGACTTGATGAGGCTGTGCCTGGGGTGGAACACAAGATATAGTGACTTGATGAGGCTGTGCCTCGGGGTTGGGAACATAAGATATAGTGACTTGATGAGGCTGTGCCTGGGGGTGGGAACATAAGATATAGTTACTTGATGAGGCTGTGCCTGGGTGTGGAACATAAGATATAGTGACTTGATGAGGCTGTGCCTGGGGGTGAAACATAAGATATAGTGACTTGATGAGGCTGTGCCTGGGGGTGGAACATAAGATATAGTGACTTGATGAGGCTGTGCCTGGGGGTGAAATATAAGATATAGTGACTTGATGAGACTGTGCCTGGGGGTGGGAACACAAGATATAGTGACTTGATGAGGCTGTGCCTGGGGGTGGAACATAAGATATAGTGACTTGATGAGGCTGTGCCTGGGGGTGAAATATAAGATTTAGTGACTTGATGAGGCTGTGCCTGGGGGGCCTGGGGGTGGAACATAAGATATAGTGACTTGATGAGGCTGTGCCTGGGGGTGAAATATAAGATATAGTGACTTGATGAGACTGTGCCTGGGGGTGGGAACACAAGATATAGTGACTTGATGAGGCTGTGCCTGGGGGTGAAATATAAGATATAGTGACTTGATGAGACTGTGCCTGGGGTGGGAACACAAGATATAGTGACTTGATGAGGCTGTGCCTGGGGGTGGAACATAAGATATAGTGACTTGATGAGGCTGTGCCTGGGGGTGGAACATAAGATATAGTGACTTGATGAGGCTGTGCCTGGGGGTGAAATATAAGATATAGTGACTTGATGAGACTGTGCCTGGGGGTGGGAACACAAGATATAGTGACTTGATGAGGCTGTGCCTGGGGGTGGAACATAAGATATAGTGACTTGATGAGGCTGTGCCTGGGGGTGGAACACAAGATTTAGTGACTTGATGAGGCTGTGCCTGGGGGTGGAACACAAGATATAGTGACTTGATGAGGCTGTGTCTGGGGGTGGGAACATAAGATATAGTGACTTGATGAGGCTGTGCCTGGGGGTGGGAACATAAGATACAGTGACTTGATGAGGCTGTGCCTGGGGGTGGAACATAAGATATAGTGACTTGATGAGGCTGTGCCTGGGGGTGAAATATAAGATATAGTGACTTGATGAGGCTGTGCCTGGGGGTGGAACATAAGATATAGTGACTTGATGAGGCTGTGCCTGGGGGTGGAACATAAGATATAGTGACTTGATGAGGCTGTGCCTGGGGGTGGAACATAAGATATAGTGACTTGATGAGGCTGTGCCTGGGGGTGGAACACAAGATATAGTGACTTGATGAGGCTGTGCCTGGGGGTGGAACATAAGATACGAGTATAGTGACTTGATGAGGCTGTGCCTGGGGTGGGACATAAGATATAGTGACTTGATGAGGCTGTGCCTGGGGTGGAACACAAGATATAGTGACTTGATGAGGCTGTGCCTGGGGGTGGAACATAAGATACGAGTATAGTGACTTGATGAGGCTGTGCCTGGGGGTGGAACATAAGATATAGTGACTTGATGAGGCTGTGCCTGGGGGTGGAACATAAGATATAGTGACTTGATGAGGCTGTGCCTGGGGGTGGAACATAAGATATAGTGACTTGATGAGGCTGTGCCTGGGGGTGAAACATAAGATATAGTGACTTGATGAGGCTGTGCCTGGGGGTGGAACATAAGATATAGTGACTTGATGAGGCTGTGCCTGGGGGTGAAATATAAGATATAGTGACTTGATGAGACTGTGCCTGGGGGTGGGAACACAAGATATAGTGACTTGATGAGGCTGTGCCTGGGGGTGGAACATAAGATATAGTGACTTGATGAGGCTGTGCCTGGGGGTGAAATATATGATTTAGTGACTTGATGAGGCTGTGCCTGGGGGTGGAACATAAGATACGAGTATAGTGACTTGATGAGGCTGTGCCTGGGGGTGGAACATAAGATATAGTGACTTGATGAGGCTGTGCCTGGGGGTGGAACACAAGATATAGTGACTTGATGAGGCTGTGCCTGGGGGTGGAACATAAGATATAGTGACTTGATGAGGCTGTGCCTGGGGGTGGAACATAAGATATAGTGACTTGATGAGGCTGTGCCTGGGGGTGGAACACAAGATATAGTGACTTGATGAGGCTGTGCCTGGGGGTGGAACATAAGATACGAGTATAGTGACTTGATGAGGCTGTGCCTGGGGGTGGAACATAAGATATAGTGACTTGATGAGGCTGTGCCTGGGGGTGGAACACAAGATATAGTGACTTGATGAGGCTGTGCCTGGGGGTGAAACATAAGATATAGTGACTTGATGAGGCTGTGCCTGGGGGTGGAACATAAGATATAGTGACTTGATGAGGCTGTGCCTGGGGGTGAAATATAAGATATAGTGACTTGATGAGGCTGTGCCTCGGGGTGGGAACACAAGATATAGTGACTTGATGAGGCTGTGCCTGGGGGTGGAACATAAGATATAGTGACTTGATGAGGCTGTGCCTGGGGGTGAAATATAAGATATAATGACTTGATGAGGCTGTGCCTGGGGGTGGAACATAAGATATAGTGACTTGATGAGGCTGTGCCTAGGGGTGGAACATAAGATATAGTGACTTGATGAGGCTGTGCCTGGGGGTGAAACATAAGATATAGTGACTTGATGAGGCTGTGCCTGGGGGTGGAACATAAGATATAGTTGTTGTTGTTGTTGTTGTTGTTGTAGCCAGCTTGGCTACAGCTGGAGGGGTGAGTGATGGTCTCCAGTCAACTTTATTTCAAAGTTGGCTCGTCCTGAACCACATAATTCTATGTACGATCAACCATCATGAGGACTTGGACTTTTCTTTATAAGCCATTAAACCCTTAGGAAACTGCAAGCTAGCCTGGCTTGTAAGGGTTGGCTAGTCTGTTCTCTGTTTATAGTCCTCTAGCGAGACACTGGTCTTCTCCCTGTTTAACGTCCCCCAGCCAGACACATAAGCCTCATCAAGTCACAGTCATAAGATATAGTGACTTGATGAGGCTGTGCCTGGGGGTGAAATATAAGATATAGTGACTTGATGAGACTGTGCCTGGGGGTGGGAACACAAGATATAGTGACTTGATGAGGCTGTGCCTGGGGGTGAAATATAAGATATAGTGACTTGATGAGACTGTGCCTGGGGGTGGGAACACAAGATATAGTGACTTGAT
Source organism: Bactericera cockerelli (assembly GCA_024516035.1). NCBI lineage: Eukaryota > Metazoa > Arthropoda > Insecta > Hemiptera > Triozidae > Bactericera > Bactericera cockerelli. Next base: position 11,783,734 of record CM044957.1, read on the forward strand.
GAGGCTGTGCCTGGGGGTGGAACATAAGATATAGTGACTTGATGAGGCTGTGCCTGGGGGTGAAATATAAGATATAGTGACTTGATGAGGCTGTGCCTGGGGGTGGAACATAAGATATAGTGACTTGATGAGGCTGTGCCTGGGGGTGGAACATAAGATATAGTGACTTGATGAGGCTGTGCCTGGGGGTGGAACATAAGATATAGTGACTTGATGAAGCTGTGCCTGGGGGTGGAACATAAGATACGAGTATAGTGACTTGATGAGGCTGTGCCTGGGGGTGGAACATAAGATACGAGTATAGTGACTTGATGAGGCTGTGCCTGGGGGTGGAACATAAGATATAGTGACTTGATGAGGCTGTGCCTGGGGGTGGAACATAAGATACGAGTATAGTGACTTGATGAGGCTGTGCCTGGGGGTGGAACATAAGATATAGTGACTTGATGAGGCTGTGCCTGGGGGTGGAACATAAGATACGAGTATAGTGACTTGATGAGGCTGTGCCTGGGGGTGGAACACAAGATATAGTGACTTGATGAGGCTGTGCCTCGGGGTTGGGAACATAAGATATAGTGACTTGATGAGGCTGTGCCTGGGGGTGGGAACATAAGATATAGTTACTTGATGAGGCTGTGCCTGGGTGTGGAACACAAGATATAGTGACTTGATGAGGCTGTGCCTGGGGGTGGAACATAAGATATAGTGACTTGATGAGGCTGTGCCTGGGGGTGGAACATAAGATATAGTGACTTGATGAGGCTGTGCCTGGGGGTGGGAACACAAGATATAGTGACTTGATGAGGCTGTGCCTGGGGGTGGAACATAAGATATAGTGACTTGATGAGGCTGTGCCTGGGGGTGGAACATAAGATATAGTGACTTGATGAGGCTGTGCCTGGGGGTGGAACAAGTGTGGACATAGTGTTTCGATGACCCTGAAAGTCTCAGCAGTGGCCTAATTTTTGCATGTAAACGGAGTTTTCGACAGAATGGCTATTTACGTATGTATGCAGGTATTGTAGGTGTGATTACGAAAAGTTTTAGGGTGGAGCATATTGATGATTCATTATGACAATGACATGTGTTTTTTGCAAGATTTTTACCAAAATTTCATAGTAAAAAATAATGAAAATTCATGTCAGAAACGGAAAGAGCTATACTTAGAGCGCCAATTGAAAGAGTTGAACAGATTGTTTCCAAAAATCGATGTGTCAGAATCGGAATACATTACAAATGCTTACAACAGCATCTATTCAGACCAATCGCAGCGCCGAGGATATTATTTTGTTTCTATAAAAACTGTTAATACTACAATTAAGCTACATAAAAAGTAATGAAAATTGTAATACTTACGGCCGTATTATGTAACAGGAATAAATACCTAGGATTTATTAGTCCAAGCCACTATTACTTAACAGCTGATTATAAATGCATTGTGTGGTTCAAATTCCCACCAGAAGGGATAGTGAGGGATTACTTAATCTAATACTGTTTCATTAATCGGGCCTTAGTGAAGAAAAATCTCACCTCCTTGACAGAGTGACTAGACTTTGCCTATGTCGTGTGTGGCGCTTGGGGTTGGCTTTCATTTTGATCGCTTCGAAATGGTTTTGTATAGCGAGTTCTAACTCTGGGCTTTCTTCATCGTCCACCTAGGAAACAAATAATAATATTAAAGTCATCCTATACTTTAGAAAAAAAGAAAGGCCAACATTGTAAAGCATTTTCAAAATTAGAACATAAGAATTTCAAGAAAAATCTCTTTTATGAAATCAATTCTTGTACCTACTTCCTGGACCCAGTACACTGACTGCAACATTTGTCTCGCAACGTCGCGAGCTCTACTCTTTCTTTAGGATCAAATGAGATTGAACTGAATTAACAACGCTTTGCAACACTTCCTGTCAGTTGTTAAGGCGGAGGTCTGAAAATCCAGAGGTCGCGGGTTCGAAATCCAGTCGGGACATTACATGTTATCCTCTCATTTGGGATTTTTACCACTTAATAATATGTCTTGGGCTTACCGCTAGAATAATGGGGTTTAATAGTCTTAATCAGGCAATATAATTATTATTATTCCTATTTAAAATTCGATACAAAAAAATTCGCTCAGTTCGCAAAAAAATATTGCAGTGGGATTCCGGCTCTATGAAATTCCTTTTATGTTGGAAGTCTTGTTGCTTGAGATAGTTTTGCATTGAAGTACAAAAAAAATCCTTTTTTTTACTTTCTTGTATTAAACTTTTAAGCTATAGAAAGTATTGTTTTGTAGTCACCTTCGTTGAATCCCAGATGGATAGAAAAAAAATATACTCTGAATTTCAGATATGGGGTCCTCTCGTACCTAGTGAGAAAATTTTGAAGTTACATGTATGAGCAACGAACAGTAATGGCATTACCAGAGTATAAATAATTCGAAGCTTGGGTCAAGTTAACCACTCAGCTACCGAAGTTGATAGTAATACTCTAGTGGAAGGTAACCACCAGGCAAGGTTAATTTTTCAAGTATTTTCACCACCTAACCCTCAGAGTCTTACTAATATGTGGTCATTATACTCAAATAACTGAGGAAAAATTCATGCATTGGGTGGAATTCAAACCAGCGTATCCCTTAAGCCAACTGGATTACCAGACTAGTTGACTACCAATGTACGGCAAAGTTAATTAGATACTTTTAATTAGAACAAAGACGGTTGGAGTAACGGTTGTGACTACTGTCCGTAGTCCAGAGATCCTGAGTTCGATTCCCGGTTGGCGCAGACTTTTCGCACAGAAAATTCTGTTCCCTCCGAACATGTGAGGCTGGCAATTCCGGCCCTACCCAGGCTGGGTGAGGTTAATGTGGGTAGTTGGTACGATTCCCAGCGAATGGAGGGTAAAACCCCCGTCCTGTCTACCTCAAGTCAGGACGTTAAAACCAAATAGAATCAATGGACATGAAAGGAGCCAAGACATTGAATCTGGGCGTCCATATAATCCTCTCACCACTGTAACTTAGGTATCAATACCTAACTCACGGACACGGAATTATTATTATTGGATACTTACCAGCACCGTCGCGGTCTGGAACATGGTGTACCCATCGCAGCCTTTGTGCAGGTACTCCTTGGTGGCCAGACTGTACTGCAGGTCGAAGTCCAGATACTCGTCCCCTATCCGAACAAACTTCGGGTCCACTCGGGACCCGGGTGGCTGCGTCGGGTCAAACCCGAAGGAGAGTCCGGCTACCTGCGGGAAGCGACCCTCTAGCTTCGGGTACTTGCACACTGCGTTCTCCAGAGCCGACAGGAGCTCTTTACCTGATGGGGACAGTCATCTTAAATTTTAGAAAGATTTTAGATTTTTTTATTTATTTTTTTAGATTTATTTGTTACAATGTCTCCTTATTTTCAAGACATTTTACAATTTATTGATAGATTAAGATGGTAGAAAGATAAGGGCTGGGTGGAAGAGATTGCCATATAGGCAATAACCCCGCCCTTTAGTTAGGACATAATTATGTTTCTATATATTTTTCTATTCTTTTTCATTTTTTTGGAACATATTGTTTCCATTTTTTTATTGTTAAAATAATTATTTGTAGTGTACATATGTCCACTTATTTCTAATAATGTTTGGGTTGTATTTCTAATAATGTTTGGGTGTGTACGCGTGTACGAGGGCGGATCAAGAAGTACCCGTGTTTGAAAAAAGAGTGCGAGATACTTACATTCTTGGGTTCTATTTTTCGACGTAGTCTCCTTTCAAGGCTACACACTTCTTCCAGCGATCCTGCCACTTTTTTAGCCCTTCCAAAAAGTAGCTCCCTTCGAACTCCTCAAAATAGCCCTTTGTCTGGCTTATGACGTCATCATTTGAGCTGAACCTCTTTCCACCGAGCCAAACTTTCAAGTTAGGAAACAAAAAATAATCGCAGGGGGCTAGGTCAGGTGAGTAAGGTGGGTGTGGCAATAATTCGTATCCAAGTTGATGGATTTTAGCAGCAACAATTCCAGATGAGTGAGCTGGTGCATTGTCATGGTGAAACAAGACTTTCTTTCTCGCCAAATGGGGGCGTGTCTCCTTCAATTTTGCATCAAATCGTGTCAATAACTCACTATAATATGCAGCAGTTATTGTTTTTTCCTTTTTCCAAGAAGTCAATAAGAATAATTCCCTTTGCATCCCAAAAAACGGTAGCCATGACTTTTCCGGCCCATTGGACCGATTTCGCCTTCTTTGGGGCAGATTCTCCAACCAAAGTCCATTCTTTTGACTGCTGTTTGGTTTCTGGGGTATAGTGATTTATCCAGGTTTCATCAACGGTCACAACTCGACGCAAAAAATCATCTGGATTGCGATTGAAGAGTTCTAAACTAGCCTTTGAACAATTCAGCCGAATTCGTTTGTTGTCAATTGTGAGCAATCGCGGCACCCATCGCGCCGATAGTTTTCTCATGCCCATCTTATCATGAAGGATTTTAAAAACAGTTCCATATGAAATGCCCACACTCTCAGCTACTTCACGCACTTTTGTTCGGCGATCTTTGAGAATCATATCATGCACTTTTTCCACGACTTCCTCGGTACACACGTCTTCTGGGCGTCCTGGGCGGTCCTCGTCAAAAATGCTTGTGCGCCCTCGTTTAAATTCATTAAACCAAAAGCGAACAGTGGTTATAGAAGGTGAAGAGCTCCCGTACACAGCATCTAACTTTAATTTTATCTCATCACATTTTTTCCCGTCCAAAAAAAGGAATCGAATAACTGCTCGGTACTGTTCTTTTTCCATATCACTCAACTATACGCAACACAACAACTTCAAGTGACCGATAAATGAAAACTAAGAGAGTAATCAGTTTCAAACTTTGGATGTGGTCATTTGAGATGTCGTTCCATCAACAAGTATCAACAAGTTTCACCAATGATGTAACATGTCCCTAAACACGGGTACTTATTGATCTACCTACGTATATTTGTAACACTATGACTCGAGCGTATGTCGAATTGAGCTGAAATTTGGCATGGTTACCAAGTACAGTCTCATTGTGGTCGAGCGCTATCCAAAAAGTCTATTTTAAAAAAGTAGACTTTTTGTTCTCTCTGTTATAATGAAAGTAGGATATTTGAAATCCCCGAATATAGGGTGAGACACACGTCTCGAATGAACTAGATGTTGAACAGACGTTACGAAGAAGAAGGAGAAGAAAAAAAGGGGAAAAAAATTAAATAATAATAAGCTTAACAATCGGCTATATTCCCTCTCAACATTTAGTACCAAATTAAATAAAATTTCAATAAGTATAAGTAATCCTTCTAGATAGAATAATGCAACAAAGCCATTGAAAAAAATAATATCATCAAAAAAAAGGTAATAAGGGAAGGATAATGATAGAAAGCTTGAGCATAGTAAATTCAGTCAGACAAAAATCTATTCAAGATAAAGTCACGAAAACACTCTATTACGGAAGGAGATTTTTCCAGAGAAAAATATTACAGTATTTAGGGTAAAAATATACCCTTAATACTCTAATTTAGGCTAAAAATCTTATGCCTAAAAATCTTGATTTTGATCTAGACCAGCGGTTCCCAACCAGCATCAGCGGCCCAGTAGCGAGCTGTGCGCGGCCCACCGGTTGGGAACCGCTGATCTAGACCATGTCTTGGCCTGATGAAACGGGTTTTCTTTGTAATGATGAATTATTTATTTAATCGGGTTGCCACCTAGTTAATGATTTCATAGATTATACAACAACACAGGTGCTATACATTTTCTATCAAAGTGAACACGACAATGAACAATAATAAAATAGACTAGAGCATAATACAGAGCGACTAAAGATAATTGACACACTCTAAATCAGGGGTGGCCAACCTTTTTAGCATGCGGTCTACTTTGATATTTTTAAAATTACTGGCGGTCCACCACACTAGCCCCCCCCCCTCCCCACTCATGCACTGTGAAAAAAAATTGGAAAAATATTGCTTACCATTCTCCTCCTCCTTCATTTCTTTTGACATTGGAGACCATCTGTCAACTTCTTGTGGTCTACTTCATACGAGGTGACAGCAATTCTGATGCAGTCTAGTAAGTGGGCATCAGTGATCTTGTTCCTGAACTTGGTTTTGACGGAATTCATCGTTGTTGTTGTTGTTGTAGCCAGCTTGGCTACAGCTGGAGGGGTGAGTGATGGTCTCCAGCCAACTTTATTTCAAAGTTGGCTCGTCCTGAACCACATATTTCTATGTGTGATCAACCATCATGAGGACTAGGACTTTTCTGTACAAGCCATTAAACCCTAAGGAAACTGCAAGCTAGCCTGGCTTGTAAGGGTTGGCTAGTCTGTTCTCTGTTTATAGTCCTCTAGCGAGACACTGGTCTTCTCTCTGTTTAACGTCCCCCAGCCAGACAAGGAATTCATCGTCGAAAATGTCGCTTCACAAAGATAAGTGCTACCAAAGAAAGCTGTTATGTACATACATAGCTTTCTGAGGTAAGGGTATTTCTCTTCTGCCAAGAAGTTCCAGTACTCGCAACAATTGTTGACTGTAGCTTGTGCTTTCAAATGTAAATCACACCTTATTTTGAGAATTTCATCTTCTATTTCACTATCTTCTCCGTCCACCAATGACGATATTTTCTGTGCAAGAACATTGACTTCATCAACTTGTATTTCCTTGAACGGATTTGCCAAGTAGATTAAAATGTTTTCAAGCTGTTTAAAATCATTGAAGCGATTTTCAAACTCCATGGATAGGTCAACAAGTTGATCAGCAAAGCGGTTCCAATCAATACTTTCAACGTCCACATTTTCACTTTCCTTTAACAAACAGCCATTGAAATTTTTACTTCTTAATTGTGCAGCCAGATGATTGATCTTTTCCTTGAAGTGATTGACCAAACTAACCATTTCCATGAGGGTTTTATTTTTACCTTGTAAATTTAAATTTAACACGTTCAACAATTCAGTAACGTCACACAGAAATGCGAGCTTCATCAGCCATTACTCATCCTCCAGCTGAGGCCAATCTTCTTTTCTTCCAGTCAGAAACTCTTTAATATTAGGTAGAAGAGATCTAAATCTTTTTAGAAACTTTGCACGGCTAAGCCAACGAACATCCGTGTGTAACAATAAGTCTCCAATTTGAGCACTACATTCTTCCAGTAAAAGTCGAAATTGTCGTCGTCTTAAACTTCTCGATCTGATTGAGTTCACAATCTTGAAAGCTGGGGTCATAACATCATTGGAGTCCAATATTTTGGATGTCAAAACTTGCTGGTGTATGATGCAATGATAGGAAGTGAAAGTGGGCATTTCTTCGTCTTCTTTGCATAATGCCACAAATCCCGCATGTCTTCCAACCATAGCTGGTGCTCCGTCCGTTGTCATAGAAACTAATTTATGAACTGGAAACTTATGTATGTTTACATATTCCTTGAAAGCGTCATAAATATCCTGACCTCTGGTTTGATCTTTGAGAGGAATAAGAGTCAGAAACTCTTCTTTAGAAGTCATGTCGGGAAAAACCATCTTGACAAAAACACACAACTGTGCTATATCGGTGAAATCTGTTGATTCGTCAAATTGTAATGACAAGTATTGAGCTCTATTCAAATCAGATTTTAAGAGGTCGTCTAAGTCCTTACCTATCATTTCTGATCTTCTCATGATAGTGTTTCGAGAGAGAGGAACATCTTTTATTGCGGACATAATTTCTGATTTATTTTTAAAATCTGCAAATAATACTTCACCGGCTTTCACAAAAGCTTCTTTAACAAGCTCACCATCCTCAAAAGCTTTTTTGTTCTTCATCAAAATCTCAGCAACTTTAAAGGAAGCCAAAGTTGCATTCTTAGTTTTTGAATTTTCTCTTGTGAAAAACAATTGTTGTGTGGAAGTGCTTCTCATCATTTCTTCAACTTTCACTTTTCTTATCTCGCTCCCCAAAGGAAACTCGTCATAAAATCCTTTGTGCATGGATCTAAAATGTCTCTCAACATTGCCTTTCTTTGGCAGGGCAACAGTAGAATTACAAATAAGACAAACACACTTGTCCTTTACCATGTGAAACAAAAACTCATTTTGCCATTCTCTATTAAAATGATAATTCTTGGCTTTCTTAGCGTCCATTTTAGAAATATTCACATTCACACTTTTATTAAACTGAAGAAATAAAAAACTGAACCTAAAACTTCATTAGGGAATAATAAGTAGGTAGGTACCTAAGTACCTACTACCATGTGTAGGTAATTGATGTTTTTTAAATCAGAACAGTTTCTAGTGTTTTTCTTTTATTGGTGTGTTGTTTACTATGTTTTAGTTTATAATTTTATTATTTATTTGAGCTACACGTCGCTTTCAACTGCTATGGTCATATCACGACGGGGGTTTTAGCCTCCATTCGCTAGGCTAAACAAACCTAGCTACTCACATTTACCTCACCCAGCCTGAGTGGGGCCGGGACGGCCAGCATTACATGGGTGATACCTGGATGGGTCCCATCCAAATACCATACATGCGCGACGTTGCTGAACTTCAGTGTTTCATGGGGAAGTTTATAATTTAGTAGTAACTAAATACCTACGCATGTAATGTCCAAGACGCAGGCAGATCATACCGAATTCATGAGTTACTACTAAATTTTGAACTAAAACATAGTTAATTTTAAACTAAAACATCACACCAATAAAAGAAAAACACTAAAAACTGTTATGTTTTTAAAAAATTAAACCGACAACTTTCCAAAAATTAGACAGAAAAGATCGCGGACGAAATCAAAATATTACGTTAAATAATCAGACGCACTTAGACTTAGAGAGGGGGAACGGGACTAAACAGTAGACTTGAGTAGACACATTAGTAATAAAGTAAACTAGACAAGAAAGCATAAGCGAGAGAATTGGCGCCGGCGGCGGTACTATCAAAGGGTTACAATAAAACTTACACACACTCTCAATCTCTCTTTCTTTCCGAAATCATTAGTAACAAGTAAAGCTTAACACACCTGCAGGTTCAAGTAATGCCCATTAGTAACAAGTAGGTATAGTAATATATTTTCTCTTTAGACAACAAAATTCATACCTTTGTATAGCCTACAATCTACCTACCTATACTTTTTAAAATGTAGGTACATATTTTTTCCCCGCTTCTACTTTTTTTTCCAGTTTTCTGCTTTTTTTTTAATTAGTAGACACTTTTTTTTTCGAAATTTGCTTGCGGTCCACCAGAAAATGTTAGGCGGTCCACCGGTGGACCGCGGTCGACTGTTTGGCCGTCGCTGGATTAGAGAATTTGCTGAGAAAATAATCTCGAGAGATTTAAAGATATTGATGAGTGTCCATAGTCTCATATCTTTAGCCACCCTGTATATGCAAATCAGATGAGTTAGTTACAGTTAAAACGGAGAGGTAAACAAACTACACAAACTATAATATATTTTTTTTCTTCACAAAACGGTTCAATATTAAGGTTGAAGTGAATAGTCTTGTTGTAAATGGGAAAATGTAAGAACAGACTCGAACTTGTAAATCTTATTTTGTCTATTGATTTTGCCCAAAGAAATGAACAAATCAATACAAAACTGTTTTCAATAGTTGAGTCCATAACGTTTTGTTGGTAATTGTTGTGATAGTCTTTGTTGTTCTTGTAACCAGCTTTGCTACAGCTGGGGAAGTGATGGTCTCCAGCCTCCAGCCAACTTAAATGGAAAAGTAGGCTTGTTCTAAACCACATATTTCTATGTGCGATCAACCATCCATCGTGCGAACTTGAGCTATTTCTTTTCAACCGATTAAACCCTTGCTAAACTGCAAGCTAGCCTGGCTTGTTAGGGTGGCCTAGTCTGTTCTCTGTTTATAGTCCTCTAGCGAAGACACTGGTCTTATAACTGTTTAAGGTCCCCCAGCTAGACACTGTGGTAGTCTTTCGCCAGATCGTCCAAGCTAACAGAATAAAATAGGTTATAAATATCTTGACATCCTAAACATATTTCATTTAATATGATACAGTATGATACACAAGCGAGAACGACTTGCATAACAAGTTAAAGCGCATTCTGAAAAAAAAAAAAAAAAAAAAACATTGATAAATATTTGGTAGCTCAAAAATGGTTGTGTTGGTAATCTTGAAATTTGGAACATGATTCCTGATTTCCTATGTACTATGTAGGTACATAGGAACTATTAGATAGGAATTAAGTCCAACTTCTACGGGAACCGTCGTAATAACTGCTTACAAACTATCACTAGCAAAGTACTAGGCAGCCATCTACTATACAGCGTGTACTAAAAGTTCGCGACCTAATGGATATATATGTCCTGAAAGACTTTATGAAGAGTTTGAAAATTTTGCATGGTATTTTGTATTATAAAAAAATAGATTTGTTGATGTGACCAATTTTTCATGGACAGGTTCCATGTCATTCCTTTGGAGGCAAACTTGGGTTTTTCTTTGCAAGTAAAATTTATTTATTTAGTGTCTATAAAGTAAACAACAATAATATGATTCTTATCTGAGGAACGTTATAAGACGATCAAATTACAAAGGGCACTTTTTGAAAAAAAAAGAGGTCTCATACCAATACACACTAAAATCTAAAATTGTCAAACAAGTGGTTGTGTAATCTTGGATGCAAAACTCATAAGAAGAATTCCTTAGGGAGAGAGCCACAAAAATTGTAATGAAAAACTAAAATAAATATACATTATTACATTATTATTATTAAAATAATCCCTCAGATGAAAGGCAGAAGGCATTGCCTGGGAGGACATTGGTGGTTAAATCGTAGAGGGGAAGTGGTCATTCAATAAAATTGAGGGAAAAGTTGTGAATGTAGATTAGAAAATGGTAATGTTAGTTTTTCTACCTTAACCTCTAGTTTAGAAACTATTAAGTACTAGGGGATAGTTTGCCCAGATACGGGTGTTGTAATACAAAAAATCACGATAAAAAATAACGATGATACAAAAATTCATGTTAATCTTTTCTACCTTAACCTCTGGATTAGAAACTACTTGGTAGTACGGGGTCTTGTGCCCAGATATGGGTGTTATGAGGTGGAATTAATATCTGAGGTTCACGGCGGAAATCCAACCCACGACCATAAAGTTCAAATACAGAAACGACAAAATAGAGTTGACTATTTTCATCTATTAATTCCACCAGGGGGCCTTGTGTCATAATCACTATTCAATTACATTAAATACTCCCCCCCCCCCTTTTTGAAGGTAGTTGTGCCCCGGAACCGCTTTCACATTACTTCATGGTCCTTTTACCGTTACATCTATGCCATTCCGGAAACGGAAAAACCCGGTTACAATTTTCCGCTCCAGCCGGGATTCGAACCCACAACCTCTGGTCAGAGCAACTAATGCTCTTAACCACGGACGGGTGGGCAATTGAAAATTCAACATTATAAACTTGCAATTTACCAAAAGCTTACTAGTAAAACCAAACAAGTGTACTTTAGGATGAATCCAGAGAATAAAATTGGAAGTTTACTGAAGTTCATTTGTCTGGAACCTTACATTGTAAAAAGGCATGTAACTTGTAAAATGATTATAACACAGAGCCCAGGTAAGTTTTTCGAAAAATCTACATACATAATGAATGACGTACTCCGAAAAAAAACCAACAAGGCGCAAAGGCAGCACTACTTCAGGCAAGTTCTCAAACAGTATCTCACCCGTCACTTGCAACACGACCGTGGGGTCGCGAATAGGCAACAACTTAATCAGGTCACCCAGCGTAAAGAGACCCGTTCGTAGACCTGCAAAGGTTAATGGACAAGTTCAGGAGAAACAATAAGAGTGCTGCTAACTTCTCCAGGGTGGCCTATAAACCAGATCCTTCCTCTCGATAAGATTGGTCTCGATGCACATAACAGGACTCAAGTTCTCAGGTACACATTGTGAGAGGAGACCAAATTATAAAATAGATTACAAACAGGAAGAGAAGACCGACACTTCGTGCGACTTTCCACAGATACACACGCGCCATGTATCGGGTTATTTAACAAGAACAAGGGCCGAATTATGAAACAGGATTAGATTTTCTATGTATATCCCTTAATACTGATCAAAATTGAGAGGCATTAGTTAAATGTGCATCGTAAACTGTTAACTAATGACTCCCTGCTCGGATGAAGCTAAATAAAGCACTGAAACTAGCTGCAGTATGCTGAATTAATGACATGATAGAAGATTTTCTTGTTTATACTGACTGAATCTAAGTGAATAAAATCCCTATACCCTTCAGTGATCAACGATAAATGTTGAGTGCTAGGTGCAGCTAGAATGTTAGCAATACTCCCTGCCGCGCCGCAGTTAAGAATAGCCTATTATATACTACTTATCATCTTAATTTGTGATAGAATAGTTACATTTAATAATTGTTAAAGAAATTACCTTGTATGTACATAATGCCGAGTTAAGACTAAAAATCCGTTGTATAATGATAATATAGTGTTCTCTTTGATTAAATCTAATTCTGTTTAATAATGTGGCCCTTAAGGACGGTCTTCCCTTATTCTCGTTGTAATTCACTTTTAAATTTAGCCCTGAGTACCAAGACTATGAAGAGACAGGCTAGTGCCGGAAATGTGAAAGTATGCTGAGGTTGAGATGATCTGGTTTATAGGACACACCATGAGAGATAGCCTGGTGGGGAGAACACTTACCACTCAATTCTAAAACAGTGGTGGCGGTAGTGTCGGGTAATATATTGACGAGATCTTTGAAAGTAAACGGTCCTGGAGGGTGAATCTGAAATCAAAACTTTAGAGCCTTTAGTCGGTAATCGATGTTGTGAATCTTGTTCATAAAAAAATATAAAAAAAATATTTCACCTGGAACTGCAAAAGAAATACTTCAGTGTGAGAGATCTTAAAACCTAACTTTCTAATTGCGAGTTTTCTTCTTTTTTTTTGGTTTAACGTTGCTTGTCAACTCCATGGTCATATCACGACGGAAGTTTTACCCTCTATTCGCAGGAAACTCAAAAACCTGCTACCCACATTAACCTCACTCAGCCTGGGATGGGCCGGAATGTAGCATCACGAAGTCTTGCCTCGCTGGACCTTGCTTGACTTCGGTGATCCTACGAGAACTGGTGCATTCAATGCGCCATCGACGCTAGCTACAAAGTCTTTGTAAAACATCTTGTGTTCAGAACCAAATAAACAATAGCCAACGAAAATTTATATTAAAAAAAATGCTTAAGGAATCTTTGGGTGCTCTTGTGTTGTGGACAGAGCAGATATTCTTTGAACATATCAGAGGCAGATATACAGGGTATACCATGCAAAAGCTAGATCACAGGCAAGTGTTTAGAGTAGACATTGTTTCATAACTATGTTGCGAATGTTGCGATGGACAAAGTCTCAATTTAAAAAAGAAAATGTCTGCAGTACACAGGTCAATAGACTACCAAACAAGTTGTGGGGTTTCACATTATTTCGTAAAAAAAAAATTCTAATAAAAAAAAACAACACAATACTTTCGATAACAGTCAAAAGTCAGTTAATTAAAATAAATGAAAAGGAAAAAATAAATATAGTAAAAGACATGAAAAAAATAAAATAATAACAATAACGCCTTATTTATACTGCCCGATTAGGACTATTAAGTCCCATTATTCCAGCAGTAAGCCCAAGACGTATTATTATGTGGTAAATATCCCAAATGGAAAGATCACTTGTCTTGTCACGGCTGGGTTTCGAACACGCGACCCCTGGAATATCTGGATTCACAGAGTGCCGCTTTCACCACTGAGCTACCGGGACAGACAAAAATGTCCATGATTGATTGTAATACTGTGTCAGGAAGGAAACTACAATTTTATTTCTGTCTGTTGTCGCTTGTCCTTTTTTTGTGGGGAAAAAAATGTGTAAAAAAATAAATTTCATTTGGTTCTCTCTAGAGTACAGAAGTATTTAATATCTCTCGTAAAACTAACCCTATCGGACCGGAAAGTCCCCGAGTTGAGCAGCACGCAGTCAGTTCCCGTGGCGGCCAGCAGAACATCGCAGATCCAGTTGCCCATGTTGGTCTCCTGGGTTCTGATGATGTTGAAGCGGGCATCTAGCTCGACAGCGAAATGACCCAGCACCTCGTCCAGCTTGCCTTCCATTATACCTAGAAGATAATTACAGTTGCATTTGGGCGGAAATTATAGAGCTTAGCGGATAAGTCAAAAACAGGAGCCACACCCCCAAATAAAGCCAGATAAACCTTATCTAGTAACAGTAAAGTTGCAATTATTATTATTTGCTACAGAGAGCTTTCTAGTGAAATTTTGATCGGTTAGAAGTTAAAATGTAAAATAATATTTAAAAAACCGACCGAAAAAAATTGTCATGGCAGCAGCAAGGGGAGATTTTTTTATTCAGTGAATTATAAGAATATTTCGATTTTAATTGACGTTTTTCTTTTTCAAAAGGAGGGTGGGTGGATGGCACGAAAATACTTTTTACATGTACATAATTGGTCCACACTATAAGTAAACAAAAGTTTTTTTGTGTTATTATATCACAATTGTAGTGGGTAGCCCAGTATTACAGAACTTTTTCCTTGAATATCCTAATATTTTATTTTTGTACACAACTCCGCCACTGGTCGCTGCTCACATTATATCCATTACAGCAGCTAGTGTAATCCCAACGAAATCTCAAATTTTACCACTAAAAGAAAGGCGGTTCTAACATTGAATTAGTGACATTTGAAAAGTTATAAACTTACTATCGTAAGGCTTGAGAGCTTCAATCAGGCCCGGATCACGCTCGTACTGTGACGTGACATTAATCTCTTCTATCCTAACATCTGGTCTACCAGGGGCGGAAAAGTCGATTGTGATTTTGGAAAACTGCCGAAAATCCGTGCCGCTTTTGATAATGTATTTGTCATTAATCTGAGGATTGAGAGTATTAAGAATGGTTGGTTATTTTTTAATATTCATTATTTATTTTGTGAATCACAATAGATCTCATTAGGTCGCAGTATTATGATGTATTTCTAATCCCCGGGTTCGGTCCCCCGTGCCGACAAAATCTTAATTTGGTTACAGTTGTTTGTAAGGGATACCTTCCGGTGCGCTCGTGTTGACCCAGCACCTAATTGGGAAGTATTGTGTCACTTCTCGCTCATCAGAGTGGAGGCATACTATGGGATGGGCAGGCTTTAACACAGACCTCAAGCGTCTACAGTAGCTCCTGTTTCATGGCTATGAAACACTCATCTTGAAAAAATCTCACAAGGCAGTATTTATCTTTCTTGTAATCCTATTTATAGTCTGTTTGTTTGTAGTCCCTCAGTCTGGCTGGGGGACAGTAAACAGGGAGTAGACCAGGAGTCTGGCTGGGGGACTATAAACAGGGAGTAGACCAGCATTGGCTTGGTTCTAGGGCCTTGTCAATTATTAGCCTCCTTGTAAAGACAGTGGTAAAAGTGCTGGGTCATTCTTCCACTGTCCACCATCGTTCACGATGACGCCACCATACCCCTTAAACAAAAAGGTGTCTCTGATCTACTAACTCCGATATAGTAGTCTCGGAGATTGATACGAGAGAGTAAAAACAGCGTGCTCGGAAACATCTTTCTCTGGGAGTACTGCGGGAATGGATTGAAACTCTCCCAGAGAATGTTTAACCAACTTACTCGGAACCCATCCCGGATCTATGCCCGAGCTAATTCGGGACAAGATCCAAGCTAACTCGTCCCGAGTAATTGTTCTCGGAACATTCTCCGAACGAGATCCGGAACACTGTGGCAACACCGGAAATTGAAAGTAAAATTTGCAAAACATTTTCTAAATCGAGTGAATTCTGCAATTTGAATAAATTAATTAGTTTTCCTGAGATAATTAGTAAAACTCAAATATATAAGAGGTAAAGATATTTTATACAGTATTTTGAGAAACTACCGTCAATATTATGTGTAATCTCATTCCTAAGATAACTTCATAAGTAATTTCGCATCAGTGACTTCTGCTCATCCAAATAAGTGATTTAATAAAACGTGTTTTAAGTAATTTAAGTAATGGTCAATATGTCTGCAAATATAATATCTTTTTAAACTGGACCTAGCATTTAAAATAATTATCACCAAGATAAAGGCTAGAATAGCCGTCTTCAGTTAAAGAACGTGAAGAACTTGGTGCTCAATCAATAGATACTACTACTAAAATAATTATGATCTATGGAGGAAATCCACATGATATTTTCCACCTGTTTACATGTATTGTGCATCCAATCCAACATAGCTTCAACCTGAAGAAACCTATTCAAGCTGCCTCCCTCCTCAAACATATTGAACCTGACATAGGATAAGTGAAAGTGACTACAAATTGATGATTTACACAAAATAATTATATCTAACAATTTCTGATAAAAGTCCAACAAGTTGACTCTTCTAAAGTTCCTACATCATAGTTTTAGGGTGTAACTAAAAAGAAATTTTTCTCTACTTTAAAAAGTTTACTGTTCTAAAGTGTACCAATTTCCATGCATTAATCATAAGTGAGTTTTACACTCCAATTAGTGGGGTAAGCAATATCTAAACAATATCTTACATTTTACATTGTTTTATAGTCAAACCAGGATATGTATGTGGAAATGCTGGAGATTAACCTGTTCCAGATATTCCACTTAATCAGAATCACACTCTTAACAGGTGTCTGACTGGGGATTTTAAACAGGGAAAAGACCAGTGTTTTGCTAGACAACTATGAACATAGAACTGACTAGCTAAAGGCTTTTTAATAGGTTCACATTATTGAAGATTTGACTATACTGTTCCATAATCAATAGATCCTGTGTTCAATTCACAGTTTTTTTTTCTTTCAAACAGCAATTCTGTTCCCTTTAAAAATGAGGCATTCCTAGCCCTTATCAGGCTAAGTGAGGTTAATGTGGGTAGCTGGGACTATTCCCAGTAAATTCAATATACAACCCCCATTTTTATTTTAAATAAATAAATCTGTTCTCCGAAAATGTGAGGCTGGTATATCTAGCCCTACTCAGGCTGAGTGAGGTGAATGTGGGTATCTGGTACTGTTCCCATTAAATTCAGAATGAAATTCCCATCCTCACTATCTCAAATCAGGACAGGGGTTTTTCATGAACCAGCTATAACATAAAAAAAAAATAATTGTAAGTTTAGAAGAAGTATTAAGTGTTGCAAATTTAGACAGTTTTTTTACTTGTAATAAGTACATTTTTTACTATAATGTGTTTATTAATTTTAATTTAAAACAGTAGCTTGTATTATTCAAGATTTGACTACTCCCCGTAATCTAAAGATTTTGGTTCATTTTTGTTGTTGTGAAACAGATAATTCTCCTTCTTTAGAAAATATGAGGCTGACATGTGTATACACAGCCTTTATCAGGCTGGGTGAGGTTAATGTGGCTACCTGGTACTATTCCCAGTAAATTCAGAATAAAATGGCCCAACCCAGGCTCGGTGAGCTTAATGTGGGTAACAGGTTTGTGAGTTTCCTGCAAATGAGGGTAAAACCTCGGTCATAATATGACTATGCAATTGAGGTTAAACCCACTTTAATCAAACAAAAAAAAAAATCTGGAAGACTGTTCTTTTTTTTATGAATGATTTAGATTAATTAAGTCCACTTGGCTTAATTTATCTGCTGATTTTATGTATTATATTCTGTTTGTTTCATGTTTTTGTTTGTTACATATTTTTGCTTTTAATTCTTTTACCATGAAAATGGAAAAATATAAAACTGAAAAACACAAATTGTCTTCTTATTTATTAATGTTAGCATTTCATCAACAGCTTTTCATCATTGTAGAACCAAATTGCCTTGAAATAGTATATTTTTCATCAAATCCAAATTAATTTTAAAAATTTCCTGTGAAATCACAATTTTCAATTTTTTCCGGGCAATGGCGGTGGTATGAAATTCAATATGGAGCCCCTTAATTATTAAGTAGGTATTCAATTTCCAAAACCTTGTAAAAATAAGCTTAATAAAATGCTCAGGGGGAGGAAATAGTAAGCTTATAAAAGTGTTTCTAAAATGTTAAGCCTTGTCAAAATAAGCTTTATAAAATGTTTGAATCTTGTCAAAATAAGTGTTTTTAAAATCTTTTTAAACACTTTCTGTGCCGTCTGGGTAGTCTGCTGTGACTAAAGATAGAGATACTTTTAAGATGTGAACTTATGTGATACTTTTATTTTCATGTCAATTTTTTTTCTAATGTTTCTAAATTGATTGCATAAATATATTGATACCTTAGATTCCTTGGGTCAAATAAGCATGGATTATCTCTATCAACTAGGGGTCAGAAATGGACCCTAACTGAGTTAGAACTGACTTAAACTCAAAAAATTAATATTAAAAATTGAATTCGTATCCAATGTCCTATACATATGTCCTAACTAAAGGGCGGGGTTATTGGTTATTGCCTATGGCAATCTCTTTATTCCAATTGTTCCTAGTCTCTTATTGGGATTTTTCATTCTTTAAGGTGTATTCTTCTTTTTTTTTTGTTTTGTTCTTAATTATTTTATTTTATATTTCACAATAAAAAAAATGTTCTATTATAAAAATGTGTCGTATTATTTTTAGGTGGTTTTACAGCTAAAATTCCCAGGGTATTTAAAACGGTCTGTGGTCTAGAAGAGACAGTTCCGAGAAGTTTCGGAGACAGTTCCGAGAAGTATCGGAGACAGTCCCCGAGAATGTTCTCGGAGACGGTTCCGAGAAGGCTCGGAGACGGTCCCCGAGAATGATCTCGGAGACAGTTCCCGAGACCGATCTTGGAGCAATCTCGAGCACCAGCAATCGACGCTACGGTGCGGACGTAGACTGTCCCGCAGCAGTCTCCGAATGGTCTCCTAGGTGTCTCCGATATCATTTTTTGGGATCCGAGACAGGACGATACAATCTCGTTCCTAGATCTCGGAGATGGTTCCGAGACTGTTTTTTGTTTAAGGGGTATGATGATGAGCCTATTTTTATAATCCGACTGTCCCTAAAAGTACAACAGTACTTACAGGGATTTTCATCACTAAAAGAGACGATTTAAGAAATGTCAAAATAAATCTTATAATAATAATAATAATAATAATACAGTTGTCCCTTAAGTTCTTGATTAATTCTTCCATGAATGACTGGTGTATAAAGCAACTGAGGGATTGACTCACATTGCTTATTTCATAGACATGGTCATGTCCGCCCAGAATGAGATCGATTTCATCTACTTCCTCAGCCAGACGAATATCATTGGGAGTTCTCATGTGCGTGAGTGCGATCACATAATCACAACCCTCACTCTTGAGTTGAGCGCCTAGCTTGCGACCCACCTCACAGTAATCTGGAACAAGAAATTTAATAGAAATATCTATGTTCTTTTATTTGTATTTTTTAAAAAAATTATGCATATACACACAATAATACTATTGCATTTACGTGTATGATATCTACAATTTTATGATAAAATATACATACTTAAATATTACATAATACATCTGGTAAATAGTGTTAATTACAATTACTCACATTCGCCTTACAAAAATATTTGATCCCTAGGTTACAGATTACAGGTACTTTTGAAGATGATTTTTTTTTTTTTTGTAAATTATTTATCTGTACATAATATGCGTTAAAACATGTTTACAAATTTATTAAATCTAGACACTACGATTAATATCTTACGTCTAAGAATCTTAACATAAATTAAAGGAAAGAAAGGAAATTCAAATGATGCAGAGGTAGTGGGAATAGTTTCATTTAAAGAAGAAATGTTTATTTTCACCTTCTCTACACAAAAATACCGATAGTTACAAAGTGTCTCAAGAGTATGTTGAAAAAAGTTATCATATTTGTGTTAATCACCTTCGTGATATCACAGCTACTTAAACTCGCTTTAATAAATCCATGCTGAAACCGAGACTTGAACCACATACCTCCAGGTTACAAGTCCGCCACATTATCGATTAAGCTACTGAGGTCGGTAGATAGTAAACGTAAAGTGTCTAACATATAAAATAAGAACAATACAATGGAAATGTATTACGTAACTATTTCATTTTATAGTGGGATAGACCCATTTTTAATTTATAAATGTAAAAAGGATAAAAACTGGTTTATCATTCAGACGGTTTTAATTTTTGAGTTTCTCAAAAATATTTAGGACGGAATTAATAGACAAATTCTATATCACAAAAGTATTACAAAAACATCTATTAATTCTGTCCCGGTAGCTCAGTGGTAAAGGCGGCACTCTGTGTGTCCAAAGAATCCAGAGGTCGCGGGTTCGAAACCCAGCCGGGACATGACAAGTTATCCTTCCATTTGAGATTTTTACCACATAATAATACGTCTTGGGCTTATTGCTGAAATAATGGGACTTGATAGTCCTAATCGGGCAGTATAAATAAGGCGATATTATTATTATTATTATAAGTTATGTACTACCTAAAGGGCGGGGTTATTGCCTGTGGCAATCTCTTCCAGCCAACCCTTGGATTGGTTTGAATCCCACCCACTGCACGAATTTTTAGTCATTAATTTGAGTTTGTGACTACATAATAGTGAGACTCTGAGGGTTAGGTGGTAGAAAATGCTTTAAGATTCTAGCGCTTGCTGGGTCTGTTGTCTCTCACCTAGATACGTGATCTCCTCCGGGTCGACCGAGGCGAGAGTCTCCAGCCACTCCTGTTCCACCAGCCCCATCAGCCCGATCTTCTTCCCGCCCCACTGGACGGCGTGGCTGATTCTCCCCTCCCCCAGGGGTCTCCCCGTCTCGTTGTCTATCACGTTGGACATGAGCCACGGGAAGTTGCATTCCGAGAGCCGCTGCTTCAGCACTTCCAGGCCGAAATCTGCGAACGTGGGGAAATATAGGTATTTTATATAGGTATTTCTAGTTATAAGATTGATCAATTTTAAAATCACAGGAGATAGACTTGATCCACCCCACTTGCATGAGGCAATGTACCTAACATGCAGGTAGCATTACCTCGTTGGATCGCCAAAGAAATCCTATGAAAGAAGAAAGCCTTGGCGGCCCTATTACCAGTTATAAGATTTTTTTCTCACAAATAATTTATCTATTACTTTAGTTTTAGTTTTATATTTATACAAAAAAACATCATGTAAATAGACCTTATAATAAGGCTCTATCTTTTCAATAAATAAATAAATCTGTATTAATTTGTACAGTCAATACCTGTACCCAGGACATGAGAGAAACCTGGATATAATCGAAAAACTTCTCGCCCATCAGAGGGGAGGCATACTACGGGATGGGCAGGCTACAACACAGACCACAAGCGTCTACAGTAGTAGCTCCTGTTTCATATCTACGAAATAAAAAAGGCTATGAAACACTCATCTTTTTTTTAAAGATAACCTTTTCATAAGTGAAACCTAAATTTAAAAGAAAAAAATTCAGGTCCCTTGAGTTCTCTTATATCCAGGTTTCACTGTACTCTGCTCTGTTTTGCTATGAATTAGGGTTCATTTATGAATGGCCAGTATCGCCACACTAGTCTGCTGATAATTTATTTAATATACGCTTATTTTTAGTCAATAGTTAGTTAACTTCCATAGGAATTCATCAGTTGGTTGGGTCAACATGTCATTGATAAACACATTCACCACTAGTCAGTCCATTAGTCAGAGATTTATCCGGTGGCGCCAAATTCCGGCCTGAATTGATATACGGCAATGCCTCATTGTGTAGAGTAGGGTTAGGAAAAATAAATATAGTAATTGATAAACGAAGCATTAAAATTATCGGAAGCATACATAATTGATCTTGGGAAAATCGGAAGCATACATAATTGATCTTTTATTTATTTACATATAATAAACGGGCGGACCCATTTATTTACATATAATAAACGCTAACTAACTAATACCATATTTGGCCTATCTAGCTTAATGTATAAAATCTTGGGAAAATGCCATTGTAAATAATTAAAAATAAATAGAAAAATAAATTAATAAACAGATATTCATAATTGTATGACCAGGTTTTATGGATTAACTTTTCATTATTCATGCTAGACGGAGGTTGTGATATATCGATATTTTGGATGATACTTATGTTATGAATATTACGAGCTCACTCCAATGAGAATCTTGCCATAAAAAAAGAAAGCATATATACCTATAATAAAAAATAAAAAAAATATGATAAATGTTCACAAAATTTTATTAGTTGAGTCACCAGTCACGGAAGAGCTTTGCGTTTATTTTTTCTTCACTTTATAGAAACGGAAAAAAAACTTTAGGCACGTCCCGTGACATTACGAGAGAACTTACCAAACTCATGATTTCCCAAAACAGCACAGTGGGTGTTGACTTCATTCAGAACCTTTGACATGTGCTCGCCTTTTGTGAATGTACTGACTGGACAGATAAAATACAAACATAGTAGTAAATAAATAAATGTATATATACAAACATAGTAAGATAGATAATAATGGGGGAAGTGAAATTTTTATTAAACATAAAAAACATAATTAAGAACATCACCATTAGGATGGCAACCCAAAATGCTTGCAGCATTGCCTCGTTGAACTGCAAGGCTTATTTGTTGCATCAGCAAATAATTTCCCGATCTCAGGTCTCCAGTCTTTTTTACAAAAGATCTTTTCAATTCTTCTAACCATTGTTTTTTTTATATCAGTTTTTTTTTATTTACGAGGTTTGGCTATTAAGTTTGTAGACGCGAGCCGCTACGCAAAAGCTTTCCATTCTAGGAAGATATGATGAAGATCTTTAGAAAGCTTCAAGTCTTGTGTTTTGATTGATAGCTGTCACATGGCTGTACTGTAATTGGTTCTGTTGTAATAGCCCGACGCGCAAGACACCTTTTTTAATTTTGCCGGAATTATGATTGATACAAACGTTGAGCAACGAGTGATTATTGAATTTTACGTAAAACTTGCTGGTAAAACTTTTTCTTTGTTAAAGACAGTGTACCAGGAGTCATGTTTGAAAAGATCAACGCTTTATAAGTGGTTTAAACGGTTTTCAAGGTGGTTAGGAAGTTGTTGAGGACGATCCACGTCCTGGTCGCCCCCAAACCTCAAAAACTGACGAAAACATTGAAAAAATTGGTGTTATGATTCGTTCTGACCGTAAATTAACTCTAGGACTAATGGCTGATACACTTAAAATTAATAGATAATGTGTGAGACAAATTTTGCACGAAAATTTCAACATGACAAATGTTTGCGCAAAAATGGTGCCATGCGCCAGTCCACAGTGCCTTCTCCGTGAAGACGTTCCTATCCAAGTACAACATCCCAGTGTTGGAACACCCTCCTTAATCACCCGACCTGGCCCCGTGCGACTTTTACTTATTCCCAAAAATCAAATCTATCCTGAAAAGTACCAGATTTGACAGCGTAAATGACGTTAAGAAAAAACCGGCAAAAGTCTTGAAAGGCCTCACACAAAATGGCCTCCACCACTGTTTCGATCAATTAAAAATTTGCTTAGAGCGTTGTAGGGATAGAGGAGGGGAGTACATTGAAGGGGATAACTACTAAAGTTGGGTAAGTTAAACACACATCGTTTTATGGAAAGAGTCTACGAACTTAATAGCCAAACCTCGTATATCTAGCCATTTAAATCTAGCCATAATAATTATTTATATCAGAACGCTTTCTTTTAATTTGGTTTTATCGTCGCTTTCAACTGCATGGTCATATCACGACGGGCGTTTTACCCTCTATTTGATGGGAACTCACAAACCAGCTACTCAAATGAACCTCACCTAGTGGGATCTGGAATAGCCAGCAGCACGAGGGTTCGTATTTGAATGGTCACCCATTCAAGTCCTAATCTCGCTGCACGTTGCTTAACTTCAGTGACAGAACGAGAACTGCTGTAGTCATCATGCTATCGACGCTGGTTAATAACTTTTTGTTGTGTACTTTGATATTATACACTGAGGCTGGGTGAGGTCAATGTGAGTAGCAGGTTTGTGAGTTTCCTGCGAATGGAGGGTAAAACCCCCGTCGTGATATGACCATGGCAGTTGAAAGCGACGTTAAACCCCACTTAAAAAAAAAAAAATCATACTTGTTAGCTAGTAAGTTATCCTTCAACGAGGATGGAATCGGGATTACTTTAAGAAAAGATTATTTGTCCTTGCACACTAAGACAACGATACAAGTTATATTGTAATAATGAAGTGAGTAATATACTAATTTAAGTATCTATCATCCTTATTCCTTAAATTTTAACATTTTTTCAAGGATGAATGTCCAGGATAATTTTTTTTCTCAGTGAATTTTTTAAATTCACTTAGTAAAATATGATTGAAAATGGTTAATAATAATAACTTACGCATGGAGGGCGAGAACACGTCGCCACTGAACAGAATGAGCGGTTCGAGGTGCGACAGACTCTTCACGGCGGTCACGAAGCGAGCCGCCCCCGCCACTGGCTCCTCCTTCCTCTCCTCCACGTTGTACACGTCATTGTAGTGCACCACGGTGATGACGTCACGGCTCTGCGCCTTGACTCCGCCCCCTGGCCTGCCCTCCCCGCCCCCATTCATACTCAGCGCCCTCTCGCTTGCCTGACGAATTTCCAAAGAAGCCTGAAATGGAGAAGTCTTGATGTTATATAGCTACTAGAATAACCTAGTCACTAGTGGAAGTTTACCTGGGAGAGGTTAAAGAAAGAACTATAAAACAGGATTATATTTAAGATAAGCCAGGCACTCCTTCAATTCCCAGTTTCAACCAATCACAGCACACTATAGTATTATACACTAAAGTCTCTCTCTTTTATATAGAGCGATTTTCACACCTCGGTCGAGGTGTTTGATAATATAGTATAATAGAGCTTTATATTAGTGAAGACAGGGAGAGAGAGAGAAAAAAAACGACTTGAGGGTCAATCTGGTTTGACGGTTAATTTTTCAATTGAGGAATAACTTATCAAGGAAAGAAGATTGATCACTATTGTAAAAAATATGTAGTTTACCATTTTGTGTACATGTGTGTACAACTGTACATTGCTTCATTGAATTGCCAATAAGCTGTGTTCCGGTTGCCAAGGTATGTTTTTTAATAACATTTTTTTTTTTCACCATGAGTTTTTTTCCCCGCTTTTATTTCCAACTATTTTAAAACAAACATTATGATGAAAATATTAGAAAAGTTATTAAGACGAGATGGAAGAGCGTCTGAGAGAAAGAATATGTACGCGAGAATAATGTCTCTTTCTTTGTAAAGGACGTTCTTCGCACCTCGGCCGAGGTGTTTGATTTGGTTATTTACATACGTAAGTAGTCACCGTGGCCGTCCGAAGTAGCGCTCTGGCTTGCACGCACGGTGACCTGGGTTCGATTCCCAGAAGCGCAGAAATTTTCTACTCTTTGAGTGTCCGACGTTTAATACTCATAGCTCGTGAGGAAAAATAGGTATCTACTTACAAGAAGGAAAATGAATATTGGAGAGTGAGGAAATTTGGAGATTTGCATATTTTTTTCATCTTACAAGAGTATAGTAGTGCTTTAATTAAACTCTCCACTAGAGTCATGGAGTACCATTACGCTAACAGTTTAGACTGGAGAGTTTAATTTAAAAGTGGAGCTATTTGGATATTGGTGCGAATGACCTGTTGTGACACATACATAGTTTAAGCGTCATATTAAAAAAAAAAAACAAGACAATAGGCAACTCATCAAGAGTGTTAATGCTTTGGAACAATTCTCTCGGCAATCAAATGTGCAAGTAGACAACATCCTAATGTTAGACGACACGAAATTAAGGCCATTGTGTGAGTCGTTTTGCCATGACAATAAGATTAGATAGACAGAGTTTGAACTTGAGACAGTGCTATGATTGTTCTATGTCAACTAGGATAATGACTCTATGAGCGAGATAATTAACTTTTTATCATTCATAATTAACTGTCTTACTGTTCTCTAAATAATAAGCATCTCCTGATAGCAAATTGTTTTATTTTCAACACAAGCAGAGCTGTACAATTTTTTATGTCCAAGGACCGCAGAGTTTTTTGTATTTATTGAGACACATGGACACTTTAATATAATTTACAATCAGGCACTGCAATGCTTTCATCCACTCAAACTTTTGAAGTCTTTGAAAGTGGGAGTAATTCTAAAGAACTTCCCGAATGAGTCCCGGCCACAGGCAGACGAAAATGTTCATAACTCATTCGCCCAAAAGAGCAATAGAAATGCTCTGTCCTAGCAAAGAGGAATTATGAATTTATGCTGGCTTTTAACAGGCCACAGACGTCTAGCCTCAACTACCATCTAAACAATCTGGACATCGCTCAAGAACTAAAATGCCGTGTCTGTAAAGAGGACCCAAAGACAGCAATACACATTCTCTGTGAATGTGGAGCAGCCTCTCAAGCTCGACTGAAACACTTCTCAAGGCTGATTCTAAGACCTAAAGAAGTAACAGAAATAAGTACTAAAAGAATCTTAAGCTACAGTACATAGCTTTGATCTTTTTTAGAGTTACAGGGGCATGTCACAAAAGATCTATTTGAGGTCGCAGTGACAAAGAGCTTTCGTAGCCGACAGCCCTATTTATACCAATACCAATCCACTCAAAAACTACAATGTTTTTCTCCACTCAAATACTACAGTACTTTGATCATCTGCTGAAAGGGAAAACTTAGCTATTTTTCATTGAAAATTGAACTAATACAATTTGGATTTTTGTCGGCACGGGGGATCGAACCCAGGACCTTCCGCATGGCAAGCGAGTGCTTAATCACTGAGCTAATCGCACACTCAAAGAACTTCCGAGTATTTTTTCTAGATCTCGGATATATTGTGTTGGTTGTTGTTTTTTTTTAATATTACAAGAAAGCATAGCTGCTTCCATGGGAACGTTTGACTGAATACCGAAGACGTTATTTCTGAGGGAGGACCACCGTAAGGAAAATCCTACGAGTAAACTGAAAATGTTACCTTCTATGCACGCAAGAAATGTCAAAAATAATAAAAGTTAGTATTGACTTTATTCCCAACATGAAAGTTTAGAGACTTCTGCACAGAAATGAAGAGATTTTTTTTTTATATATAGATTTCAAGAAAGCCTTCATTGTTTATGCTTTTATAATATCTAGGTCATAGGAGACGGGGGTTTTACGCTCCATTCGTGGAAGCCCACAAGTCCGCTACCCATATACAGGGTGTCCCACCAAACTTGGACACCTCAAATTACTCGGCCCCTGAAAGAGTTTTTGAAAAATAAAAAAATCTAGGGTACATGTGCTAATTATGCGGTTTCAGTTATGAAATTTTTTTTATACAGGGTGGTTCAAAAGTCAGAAATTGAGGTGTCAACTTTCGATTTTTAAATAGATCGACCTGAATTTTATTTGATAATTTTACTTCTAAATGATTCCTGAGTACTTTTTTAAACAAAAATATTACATACAGGGTGGTTTTTTTTCGACCAATTTTTTTTCTAAATCTTGAATAACTCAAGTTCGGTTAATTTTTTCGATAACAAGAAGAGAATGTGTTTGTGTAATGAATACACGCACTTTCAATTAGCATCAAAAAAAATTATACAGGGTGGTTCACAAGTGAAATAATGACTTGATTTTTTTTAAAACCGAGTTTTTTTAATTTTTTATTTAGGATTAATAATTCTCGTCTAATTTTACACATTTTTCGTTAGTCATATCGAAAAACAAAACTAAAGTGTTGTACAGGGTGAGACATAATTTTTTGTAACACCCTGTATATGGGCAGTCAAAGAGACGCAAAATTAAATATAAAAACTAAATATGCAAGAAAAACTTTGATTTTTAATTAAACTAAAAAGTTATGGTGTATTAACTAATATTGTCGCATGGACCACCCTGTAGATACTTTCTTAAACCATCATATGGGTAGTCGAAACTGTCTAAAATTCAACGAGGAGTCCAAATCTGAAAGAAAAAAAATGAATCCAAAACGCCATGCTCAATTTTGTGTCTACACCTACCTACTTTTTATTTCAAGTTTTAAAATCATTCAGTGTGGACACCAAATTGAAAATGGCTTCAAATTCGTGTTTTTTACTTGTTTTCCCCACATGATTCGAAGTGTTCGTTGAATTTTATACAACTTAAAGTACCTACATGATAGTTTAAGAAAATATCTACAGGGTGGTCCATGCGACAATATTAGTTAAAAACCATAACTTTTTAGTTTAATTAAAAATCAAAGTTTTTCTTGCATATTTAGTCTTCCTATTTAATTTTGCGTCTCTTTGACTGCCCATATACAGGGTGTTACAAAAAAATTATGTCTCACCCTGTACAACACTTTAGTTTTGTTTTTCGATATGACTAACGAAAAATGTGTCAAATTAGACGAGAATTATTAATCCCAAATAAAAAATTAAAAAAACTCGGTTTTGAAAAAAATCAAGTCATTATTTCACTTGTGAACCACCCTGTATAAAATTTTTTGATGCCAATTGAAAGTGCGTGTATTCATTACACAAACACATTCACTTCTTGTTATCGAAAAAATTAACCGAACTTGAGTTATTCAAGATTTAGAAAAAAATTGGTCGAAAAAAAACCACCCTGTATGTAATATTTTTGTTTAAAAAAGTACTCAGGAATCATTTAGAAGTAAAATTATCAAATAAAATTCAGGTCGATCCATTTAAAAATCGAAAGTTGACACCTCAATTTCTGACTTTTGAACCACCCTGTATAAAAAAAATTTCATAACTGAAACTGCATAATTAGCACATGTACCCTAGATTTTTTTATTTTTCAAAAACTCTTTCAGGGGCCGAGTAATTTGAGGTGTCCAAGTTTGGTGGGACACCCTGTATACCTCATCCAGCCTGGGTTGGCTCTGGTATGTCCAACATCAAGAGGGTTTATTTACATCTTACATAAAAATAAACCATAAAAGCTAAAACACGCACCCACCACTTCGTCGGAAGTTTATGTTCAAAGTATTAAAAAATTTGTATAAAATCACCATTTAAAATTCCATATCTCCTATCCTTTACGGGATAATAATCACCTAAAAGACGATTTTATTCCGTAGAAAAATTCAATAGCTCTTATTTTTTCCGAGATATGGCTAATTGATTAAAATATCAGTTTTTCGATCAATCGAAATTCGTTCAACCGATTCTTCCCATTTACAATACCAAAAGCGTTTAAAAGTTTGAGAGAATGTAGGTACGTCAAACAAGTCTATAAGTATAGAGATTAAAATGAAAAAATCTCCAAGGTATTTATGTATCTCCATTGAATACCCTATTAAGTATTCCATTCACGATCAAAAACTAGCCATGTATAACAATAATATTTAATAATTAATTGACCAAAACAATTCATTACAAAATCAATTTAAATCACAGTAATTTTTCTAGCACACCTAAATTATTTCCATTTCAAAATTTTAATATTTCTATTTCAAAATTTTCGTTGACCATCCTTGAAGTAGAACATGTCTACAAGGATATGGAACATGTCTACAAGGATATGGAACATGTCTACAAGGATATGGAACACGTCTACAAGGATATTGATCATAGATGAAGAAGACGACTGTGGGGATTGGATCACACGGAGAGGGTGGTTCAACACCACCCCTTTAGGTATTTATTTTCGAGAGTAGACCTGGAAACCTCAACCAGCCTGGCTATAGCCCAGATTTCCTATTTAATTTGAAAGGAAATTCATCTCACACAACTTTCCATAATTATTATTGTCCCTCGGAAATTGGTAAATTTCAACCACTGGTGATATCATTATTAAATTAATCAAAAATAGGTAGGATTTTTACTTTGTATTTTTTTTTTTTTTTTAAGAGGAAAATTTGCATCAAACACCAGCGTAGGTTAATGCCCGTGAACCGGCGAGAAGATTTTTTTACCGTCTAAAAACCTCTTCTTGGTTATGTTTCTATTATATGTTGCCCTGGGACCGCCGTGTGGCATTACTTTTACTTTGTAATTGGCCTCATTGACATGGCGTTAAGTTAAAATAATACTAAAGACAAAAAAAAAATATTTTAGCAAAGGGTCTTAATAAATGATAAAAATTTATAATCCGGTATTTTATATTTTACCTACCTAAATATTCTCGAAACTTAATTTAACAATTTGAAAGAGTCAGAAAGTGCCTTACATAAAAAGAAAATATTGTTACTCAAGCATTTGGTCAGAATAACTTTGAACACAGAAATTTGAACAAGTCCCAGGAGAAAGTAAGTACATTTTATTTTCTTTTGTACGAATAAGTATTTATTTAATAGTCGTTAAGTAGTACGTTAAGTAGTATTTTTTTTATATAGATTTTATATATTTAACGGGACAAGCCCGACCTACACAGAAACAAGTATTACATGATAACTGAAATAAAGTTTCTGATAATAAACAGTTATAAAACAAGTGATAGGTCCATTTACAAGAAAATTAATGTTAAAAATGTGACGATCATCTTCTAAGTAAGTAGGTAAGTCCTATTATTATTATTTTTTTCCATGTTTAACAACTTTCAAATATTAACAGTCCCGCCCCATCTTCACATTCACTTTCGCACTTTCTTTCTCATCCCCCTCATTCTTATTGACACTGCTCTAATTATTGACATCTGGACTTTAACCCTCAACCATCCTAGTGTTTGTGAATATGGTTTATTCCATCGTTCGCTCAGTTTGCTATTATTAATTATAATAATATTTCTACATTTAATTGAACCACCAAGCTATTAGCTTACAATTGTTAGTATATTTTCATGATAATTTCTGTTCTTGCAATTTCAGGAGAATGAAGTGAAGAAACTCTGTAAAAAGGAACTCTTGACTTCCACAATTCTGTTTAACACATATACCAGTGAACTAGTGAAGTTTAACACAACTGGCAACAACTCTCCGGTTGTTCAATTGGTCATTGGATAAAGTTATAGCTAGAAACTCATAATTATGACGAAATCATTAGTTTTATGCTGTTAAGAATAACAGCAATATAATATTATTATGCTATTCTTATTTAGCTAATTACTCATGATTCTTTTGATTT
Source organism: Bactericera cockerelli (assembly GCA_024516035.1). NCBI lineage: Eukaryota > Metazoa > Arthropoda > Insecta > Hemiptera > Triozidae > Bactericera > Bactericera cockerelli. Next base: position 11,814,736 of record CM044957.1, read on the forward strand.
TTTTTAATCCTAATTACAACGATCTGAAGTGCTGCAAACATTTTCGACAACATTAAATTTGTTCTGCATTTCAACAATGGTCAAATAACCTATTCTAAAAGTCACCATAAAATTACATTCAATTTTTGCAACTCTCGTACAGGTATGTATGTACTTTCGTGGTTTTTTTTTGTGTTGGTATGTCACAAATATTCCATCTCGTAATCCCGCAACTAGTTCATATCTATACAGAGAGGTACTCATTTTTCCTCACAAGTTAAGAGGGCATTGAAGTACAGAGCAGACAAATGTCTACCTTGTCGAGAATCGAACTCACGACACCGTGTGTGCAAAACTAGTAAGCTACTCCCCTCGGCCACGGTTACTGAAGTAACTTTTTCTACAACATTCTAATAATGTTTAACGATTTTAACATAATTAAGAAAATACTTACCTAGTGTTTACCTAATTTACAGGTTACCCAATAAACAGTTTTACATTAAAATCCCAAAAAGAGTAAACTTCTAATGCCATGTCTATTCTACATTTCAGCACACATCAAACAGCATCACAAAGTTCCAAATTCTACAGTACCAGCAGTTCAAAATCCTATGTTCCAGCAAAATTCTACAGTACCAGCAGTTCAAAATCCATTGTTCCAGCAAAATTCTACAGTACTACCAGTTCAAAATCCATTGTTCCACCAAAATTCTACAGTACCAGCAGTTCAAAATCCTATGTTCCAGCAAAATTCTACAGTACCAGCAGTTCAAAATCCTATGTTCCAGCAAAATTCTACAGTACCAAAAATTCCGAGTTCCAGCACACATCAAAAAGTATCACAAAGTTCCAAATTCTACAGTACTACCAGTTCAAAATCCTATGTTCCAGCAAAATTCTACAGTACCAGCAGTTCAAAATCCATTGTTCCAGCAAAATTCTACAGTACCAAAAATTCCGAGTTCCAGCACACATCAAAAAGTATCACAAAGTTCCAAATTCTACAGTACTACCAGTTCAAAATCCTATGTTCCAGCAAAATTCTACAGTACTACCAGTTCAAAATCCTATGTTCCAGCAAAATTCTACAGTACCAGCAGTTCAAAATCCTATGTTCCAGCAAAATTCTACAGTACTACAAGTTCAAAATCCATTGTTCCAGCAAAATTCTACAGTACTCTACCAGTTCAAAATCCATTGTTCCAGCAAAATTCTCCAGTACTACTAGTCCAAAATCCATTGTTCCAGCAAAATTCTACAGTAGTACTACCAGTTCAAAATCCATTGTTCCAGCAAAATTCTACAGTACTCTACCAGTTCAAAATCCATTGTTCCAGCAAAATTCTACAGTACTACCAGTTCAAAATCAATTGTTCCAGCAAAATTCTGCAGTACCAAAAATTCCGAGTTCCAGCACACATCAAAAAGTATCACAAAGTTCCAAATTCTACAGTACTACCAGTTCAAAATCCTATGTTCCAGCAAAATTCTACAGTACTACCAGTTCAAAATCCTATGTTCCAGCAAAATTCTACAGTACTACCAGTTCAAAATCCTATGTTCCAGCAAAATTCTACAGTACTACCAGTTCAAAATCCATTGTTCCAGCAAAATTCTACAGTACTACCAGCTCCAAGTTTCAACACGAAGTCATCATTCCCAAATTCCAGGTGAGGAAACTAATCTCTTTGTCTCTTTAGCTTTTATTTTATGGTGACTTTTTAAACTTTTTCTAAAATAAATTTTACCAGATTGTTGTAATCAGGATGTTGTTTATTTTTTAGAATTTAATTTGGTGGAAAGATTTCTGTGTACCAATAATTTATTGATAAAATAAATTAAAAATCAGATATATTTTTCTTATTATTTCTTGCTTTGCGTTCTAATTTCTAAAAAAATATTACTTTTTTTGTTTATTTGCATTGTACAGGAAAGTCAAAAATGCGAGACTACAGCTAATGGTCTTATATTGACCCCTTATGTTGGAACAACACACCCCTGACCTTAACTTTTGACTTTACAAGTACAATAGGGGGAGAGCTAAATAGTACAAAAAAATCATTAGGTGTGACGTTTCTGACTACGGGCAAAAGTCACAAACGTCACACCACGAAGACTGGCTTTCTAATATAAGATAGTATTTTGGCTAGGGACGTTGAAGTCTTGCTGAAGGACTGCAAACAAAGAACTGACTAGTCAACCATAACGAGCCCGTTTAGCTTTCAGTTAATGGCTTAATAAGAAAAAGCCCAGGTTCTCACGATGGTTAATCGCACATAAAAAATGTGGTTCAGGACGAGCTAACTTCATGTTGATTTGGCTAAATACCATCACCCCATTATCCCCCCCCCCCCCCGTTTGTGGCTAAGCTGGTTACATAATGATGAGTAAATTTCACATGAATTTAAAAAAAAAAAAATAGTCACGTGGAGTTGTAGCTCATAATTGCAATTTTAAATTTACTCATCATAATATTTATAAATGATTTTTTTTTTCTACAGGATTTTTTTTTCTTTCGTGAAAAATGAGCAAATTTGTAAATTGTTATTACAACATAAAACAAGTTCTCACGGATCTAGAGGTCATAGGTTCGGCACCCCACCTAGAAGTTCGTAATATAAAAAATCCATTAGTTACTCCAACCAGTTTGACATCCATATAGTAAAATATTCAATATAATAATTAATTACTATGATACAGACAACATCAAATTTGAAAGTTCCTGATTTTATACAGAATTTTAAGAAATATTTTTACTAGTGAAAAAACATAATACGCACGAACAACATTACACAACACACCACACACAGGACACGGAAGGAGCCCAGAACATTGCTTCAGGGCGTCCACAGGAGTTAATACCCTATCAATCCTTCCACCACCACGATTAAACCATCATGGACACGAAAGTAGTAAGTAAGTGTACATGCCAACTACATCCCGTCCCGCTGATAATGGACACAGCAAAGAAAAAAAGAACACTGCCAAAATGAAATCCTATTAGCAAAGAAGAAAAACACTATCCTGAAGGAGCTAAAGAATCTTCATGGTCCTCAGCTGACCTCAACGAAAGCAAAAAAAAAAAAAAAAAAAAAAAACTACGAGACTAGAAGTGTATTTTTCTTTGGATATAAAAAAAAATTCCAGGTTCGGTATTTCCAAATATTTCCATTTTATTTCAAATATTTCCAGTTTAGCTTCCCCACTATTCGTGAAAGAAAAATACGTTTCGGTACTTTTAAAGATAAACAAGGAAGATTTTTCCTCTTCCAAGAGAAAAATGACTTTCTTCCAGTTCGTTCATTTTATGCCAGTTGAATCCACTGTGGTTAGAAAGAAAAATACAGCTTAGGATTCCTTGAGCTTTGAACAACCACAAGATTGAAATCTTGACGTGTCTGATGATGTGATGATTGACTTTAAAAGACTTGAGATGAGCCCATGACTAGTTTCATCGTTATTTGGACTCATCAGTTAGACATAGCTTATATTAGGGCGGTGGAAATACTGCAACAAGTTCCGGCATCCACATTGTAAATACAGGGTGGGGCAAAAGTCTGGAAACCCCTGAATAACTTTTGAATGGCTTCTTCGGTAAAATTAAAATTTTGTACGGTAAACCGCGCTAATAAGACCTTATTTTAGAGTGGGGTCGATTTTTGTTACCGGCCCCCATGTCGGGGCCAGGGGGGGCAACTTCATTTTTTTAAATACGAACCCCCACCTTGCGATACATTTTTGAAAAGATCTTTAAATATGAAATACATTGGTGCAAATTTCATTTTTTTAATATTAACTGTTTGCAAATGGCGTCCAACTTAGTGTATGCAGTAAAGTTTGGAAACCCCTGAATATTTTTCGAAAGGGCTTTCTCAGTAAATTTAAAATTGTGTACGGTAATCCTTGGTAATCAGACCTTTTATTAGAATGGGACCATTTTTTTTTACCGGCCCCCATGCCGGGGCCAGGGAGGCCAACTTCATTTTTTTTAATACGAAACTCCATCTTGCGATACATTTTTGGAAAGTTCTAATTACCCAGACTTACCGTGTACAATTTTAAATTTACTGAGAAAGACCTTTCAAAAGATATTCAGGGGTTTCCAGACTTTACTGCATACACAAAGTTGGACGCCATTTGCAAACAGTTAATATTAAAAAAATAAAATTTGCACCAATGTATTTCTCATTTAAAGAACTTTCCAAAAATGAATCGCAAGGTGGGGGTTCGTATTTAAAAAAATGAAGTTGGCCCCCCTGGCCTCGACATGGGGGCCGGTAATAAAAATCGACCACACTCTAAAAGAAGGTCTTATTACTCCGGTTTACCTCACAAAAGTTTAATTTTACCGAAGAAGCCATTCGAAAGTTATTCAGGGGTTTCCAGACTTTTGCCCCACCCTGTATACTATAAGAAGTCGATTCTTCCTCTATGATATAGAATTGTAGACAAATCGAGCTTTTAATCTTGTGGCTATGATATAGTCCAGACGATAATGAATCCTAGCCTCATATTCATACTATAATAAATTATATTTTGTACATAAAATATGTTGAAAAAATTACTTACACAGCAAAATTTTCGAAACGCGAACATCTCTTCAAATGTGATTCTGTGATTTACGAGGTATAATGATTTTATTGATGTAACATTGTAAGGAGTGGTGAATATAAAAATATACAATCAACAGCAAATAACTGGTTATTTATAAATACTTCATACTAAAATATATTGACATTTCTCACGGTAATATCGACTGAAGAAAAACCTGTACCAACTGCATTAACAAAATAAATCTTTTAATATTATACTAATAGCTATTTGTGGTCTTGGTACATAAGATATATTATAGATTTAGGGGAGGGAAGGGACTGAAGGAAATTGGATCATACCGGGCTATACAGTAGTTGGTACCTCATGAATAAACCATTCAGTTCTGCCAGCAAACATTAGTGCAACAATATACTATCTAGGTGTGATAAATCTGGCTGGCAAATTAAAATATGTAATTATGCACGCATTACATTGACGTTTTGTTTTTCATTCAGAACACTGTATGACATTCCAATTGCCATGGCCAGCCCGTGACGACTGAATGCGGTCGTGGTGCAAAGCGCCAGGTATGAATAAAAATCAAAAAGAGAATAATAGTAATTAAATCTAACGCAGCAACGTAGTTAGGAGACCTCCATTACCCACTTGAAAAAAAGAAAATTTACAATTTTGGGAATGTTTTTTTTTTCTTTTCTTTTTGACAAAATTTTAACGCCTGTCAATTAGGTAAGTTATGTTTTGTAAGTTGAAAACATAGTGCGTTATGGCCGAACAACGGCAAAAAAAAACTTTGCGTGCGAATTAAACTATTTTATTGATCCTGTCTACGGGTTGGCAGTTTAAAATATTAAAAAAGGCTTATGGTTTTAATAACTACGAGTAGGTACATTTTTATTTGTTTGTATATCTTTGTGCGACATTTTAAAATTAAAAGAATAATAAAACTATGGTTAAAAATATGAATTTTTGCTTATTTTTCTCAATAATTATAGACTCGTCTAGAGAGTGAAATAGTTTATTATAGCATAGCTAATAAATTTGGAAGAAGCGGACTAAAATATAAAACGGGTTTTGGCACTGAAAACTGACTATCAAAATTTTTGGTGATTCCATCACTTTCCTTTCAATAGGATAAGGAAAATAAAAAATTCAGGGGTCAAACCTGAAATCTGAGTCGGTTGTATGCTTCTCTTTAATCCTCCTAAACAAATAAAATTTAAAGAAAATCCCACGCATTCAAAAGTTATGAACTTTGAAAATTCAAATAGCCATAAAAAAAAGTGAAAAAACTGGACAGTTAACACAGAATATGTTTTCATGGTAGTCGATCATGTTTAGAGCGAGGTAAAATAAACACGAATAAGACATTAGATTCTCTTTAGAGACAGCAGAGATATTTTTTTAGCGTGTTGTTAAGGTGCCTGTGATGTTATCATATTTATTTACTTATCACATATGGAGGTATATATTATGTTGTGTTCCTACACATATGTCGACGTGTGTTGAATTGAAAATTCGCCAAAATTACCTACGTCTCCCAGGGTCACTTGATCAAGTTGAAAATTTCAAACTAAGTAATCTCAAACAGGTTGGACATGAGCGTTAAAAAATAATATAAATACATATACCTACAACTTACTTTCGAGAGTATTTAAACATATTATCTATATTAGATATCAGAAGTATTGTGTTCGTTTTGTAAAAAAAAAAAAAAATATTAAAAAAAATCTGATGTGACACCACACGACTTTCCTTATCACTCGAAAAGAACCGCCCTGCTGCCACTTTTTGCGGCAAATTTTCGACGAATACAATACTTCCCTTATTATAGAATAAGAAAAGTAAAAATATCTAGGTTAAAATTCCATTGGGTAAGCAGAGAGGTAATTTATATGGGAATCCACAAAATAAGAAACCCTCCTAAAATTTGACAATATTCAGGTATGTAACGTCGTAACTATAGATATTTACATTATACATGCAACAATGCAACATATCATTACAAAATAATATCACAAAACTAAAATTAAGAATACCATTACAAAGAAAATTAACTAAAATTCACCAAAAACGAATGTAAAATAATAATATAGTAACTTGGTACCTACACTACTTAAAAAGAGAAAAACTCTATGAAAATCATGCATATGTACATAATTAAAATTTAAAAGTACCACGAAAATTACACAATGTTTTGCGATATAATCAAAAATTAAGCAACATTTTGTACATCACGTTTTTTTTTCCAATAATTTTATTATATTTTATTTTAACATTCATACACATGCTTCATTTAATATTTATTAGTTACTGCAATCCAATGTACTTTTCAGTATGTGGTGGATTGCAGCAAATAATATTATCTTCTTTTTTTTCATGTCCTTTTTTTTATTTTTTATTTTTTTCAGGATATCGCGCCTCCACTATTTGCTATTGAAGCCGACAGCCCCGTTGATTTTCTTACCCAAATCGAGCCCCAAGTTACTCGAGTAAGATACCGAGTCTAGCCCCAAAAGTTCCTGACACATTCCGTCAGGAATTTTCGTGAAATGTGACCATTACATTTACATGTCCAGTGTGTTTGTCAATAAAATCAAATAAAAATAGCTATAAGCCAATGGGAAGTGGAGGAAAACCATGAACCAAATACATACAAACTCTGTTTCGTGTTAATATAGGCTGGCCGGCGCGCGGCGCGTTACTCTTGACCAGAGCTCGCCTCCCGGCGAGCTTAATAATCTACACAGGGCTCAGTTCAGTATACGACCGCTTAATTTTCTTATCAATTTCATGCGGGTGCAGCCCTTTTTTGGGGTGGAACAACTAAGGATAGCTAGAAGATTTCAAAGTCTTTCTAAATCTATTTTTATTTATCGTAGGTATATGACTATCGTATCTTTCTTAATGCGTAGTTTCTACAAAATAATATACACCCAACTCAAATCAGTAATGAGTTTCCAACTGGCGCATTTGTAATTTTATTGAGAGAGTGGAAAGAACGAGAATCAATTAATTTCTTTGTTTATTTGGGTTTGCTTATACGTGCACTGGTATAGTCAAGTGGTTACGCGCTTGTCTGGTACTCCAGGTAGCGTAGGGATCCGTTGGTTCGAATCCCACCCAGTGCATGAATTTTTCCTCATTTATTTGAGTTTGTGACCACATAATAATAAGACTCAGAGGGTTAGGTGATAGAAAATGCTTTGAGCATTAACCTCGCCTGGTGGTTACCTCCCACTAAAGAGTGTTATTATTATTATTTGACGTCACTTTTAACTACATGGTCAAATGACGACAAGGGTTTCTCAAATTAATTTCACCCAGCCTGAGTTTGCCGGGAATTAGAAAGCAGAACGCAGATTGCCATGATAACTATGGATGGATTCGAAACCAAGTGGTTAATTTGGCCGGGTATGGTTAATTTGAGCAGCTAGTTTGTCAATTTCCAGCGAATGGAGGGTAAAACTGCCGTTGTGATATGACCATTCAGTTGAAAGCGACGTTAAAAAAAATTAATGTACGTACAGACTCACCAGCAGAAAACTGAACCACTCGCCAGGACCAACTAACTTTGACTGCCTCTCTAACCACGATGACTCGAGCTCTGATCATGTTCAGACCAAGAGGACTCTCCTTTTTTTCAACTTAAAGTTTAACCTATAGGTCGCCCCGGGGACAAGAGATAACACTAGAATGATTACCTCAAGATCTTCTATTTTTTGTGATCAGTTTTTACTTCCCTCATTTTTTATAATAATGCATAAAATTGATATCCACAGCTTGCAAACAAAAAATCATAATGTTAAAAAGATGTTGAAAAAAAAAAAAAAAACTAAGAAAACTGGTTCGCTGGCAGCCATTTTATTATGTTGTATCCAAAAGATAAGGAGAGTAAAAGTTCAAAGAGAATTCTCATTAGGTATTATCTCATGACTAAGGAGGCTTCGCTCATTATATGAGCTATCTGCATTTTTCAAAATTGTTGGGGAATCGAAAAAAACGTTTCAGATATTCTTAATTCAATTTTTTTAAAATCCAGGTATACTAAAATTAACTATGACCAAGGACTTTTAATTATTAAAAATGAAGAAGCATATTTTTGTGACCCCGAAACCTTCGAAAACGCGATTTCGAAAAAAATTGCAGATAGATCGTTTTTTTTTTTTTTTTTTTTTTCAGCAAACTCTTTTAATAAAAGATGTATGTATTTAAAAAAAAAATATACTATACGCCAGACAAAAATGTGCGTTTGTTTTTCGTCATTAATTTAAAACCTATTACCTACCTATTACTTCCGATAAATTTCTAATATTAGAAATTGGAAGTATTGTGTTCGTTTTTGTAAAAATAAATATTTTTTTGCTCCAATCTCAATTTTTTTTTACATATGTCTGGACATTTCATAAACTCCTGAGCAACTTTGGTTTTGTGTCTGTCTGTCGGTTAAAAACATTCCTTCTTACGCGCAAATCTCAGAAACTACTGAACGGATTCCCCATTTTAAATTCACCAACATCGCACTAGCGGTTCTTAGTGATGGAGACCATGCGCCTGACCACTAACTTTTTTATTTAAACGCTTATATCTCGTGAACGGTACACCTGATTTTGATTAAATTTTGTACGTATATGCGTATTAAAGTTTTAGATAGTGCTTTTATATTAAATTTATTTTTTAATAAAATTTAACTCTGACATTTAAGAAAATCCAAAAATTTGGACAAAAAAGTAAAAAAAATAAGGTCCACGACTTGCCGATACAGAATTTTTTTTTAGAATCTAGAATGTATAAAAACGGTATTCTACAATGTATAACAAATTTGAATGAAATCGGTTAAGCGGTTTCGGAGATACAAGTCATTTAGTAGAAAATCACAAAATTGCTACGTGTATAGTACAATTAGTACAATGTGAACCAATCATGAGGAAGTATTTGTGTAAATAATAGGCTGTGTTTTTTTTACATTCAGTTATCTTCAAAGATGAAATTTCTACTCTCCTATGAATCTTCAATTATTTCAATTGTACTAGGTAAATCAAATTAATATTTTACTGTGGGTGAATGGGATTGTAAAGCTTGAATATATTTTTTTATTGGAGGTGTATTTGGAGTTCCCATACTGTGTGTTTTTGTGGTGTGTCTGGTTGGGTGTGTGTTATGGCTTTACGAAATGGGTGCAACTGGCTTGTTTTTACATAAAAGGGCACTGGTATCTCTAGATTATTAACGAAAATAAAATTATTTAAATAAAGATTGCAATATTGTAATTAAATACTTTTTTTGGAAGGTAATCGTGCATCGTAATAACTTTCGCATTAATTCAGGGCACTTTGCCTTTACATCCAAAACATTCCGAAAGCAGAAAAACGCGTTCAGAATATTCCGCTCCGGCCGGGATTCGAACCCGCAACCTCCGAGTCAGAAACCAATGCTCTTAACCACTGAGCCACGGAGTTCGGTTGAATACTTTTTTTTCCTTTTAGGCGCTTTAACTCTGCTGGGGCAGGTCGTTCACGCCGGGTTGAATACTTAACTTCCTATAAAGGGAATACTTTGGCAATGGTTAGCCTAAATTAACATTATACTTAACTGAGGATTCCGATTCGAGCCATAGTTATTTAGGTGCGTTATTTTCGGAAGAAAAGGAAATTTGTTCCCAAGGATACCAGGCTGCATACGTATTTGCATAAGAACATTAAATTCCGAGTCAAGATGCGCCTGTTGGTCCCGGCTCATGTAGATTTAAAGTCATGTGATCAAATTTCACCAATCACAGAGCTCCAAATTGATCACGTGATCAATTTTCACCAATCACAGCTCCAAATTGATCACGTGACCTTACAACTATTGCATGAGCCGGAACAGCAGCCGCATTTCGACCCGGCCATAAATTTAGCATGCTCAAGAGTGAAAGAAGAAAAAAAAAAAAAATCAAAATCAAAACTACTGAAATCAAATCTTCCCCGAACATTGATGAAATGCTAGTAACTTACTTATAATGTACATTTGTCCCAATGATTTTGTATAGTCGTAATATATAATAATAGTAATAATAACACTCTTTAGTGGAAGGTAACCACCAGGCGAGATTAATGCTCAAAGCATTAACCCTCAGAGTCTTATTATTATCTGATCTCAAATTCAAATTAATGAGGAAAAATTCATGCACTGGGTGGGATTCGAACCAACGGATTCATATGGTACCTGGATTACCAGACTAGCGCGTTAACCACAGCACGGCGTAAGGTATTATTTGGGAAATTGGGACACCAATTTAGCTTTAAATCTATGTTCAGAAAAGATTTGGAAATATTTTTTTTAGATACGTGTTCATCTTTAAAAGTAGCACCCCCCCCCCCCTGTATTTGTAAGAAAGTGCGTTTTTCTGTTGTCTCAACTTTACAAACTAGTTATGCAGTTTTTGTACTTCTACTAGTCTCTGAAATTCCTACATAGGAAGAATCATGCGAAAATTTTCGACTTGTGAAGCAGCCACAAAAAGTACTCAAATACAAAAAAATCCACCAAGTCTACAAGTTTTACCTGTTTCAACCATCCTGCTACATTGTGTACACCCGAAGTTATGGAGGCGGGAATTTGAATCAGCTTACTCGCTGAGCTTTCGGTCATTGTGGGTTAGTATCTGAAGTAACATAGGTAATAGATGTTAGACAGTATCGTAGCCTGGACTTGGAAGTTTAACTCTTGACTTGAGAGGAAACTTGTTTTTCTTTTATGTTCAAAACTAATTTCAATAATCACGACTGAGAGAAAAAAGAAATAATTGAAAAAGTACCTAGATTGTGTGGGTTTTTAAGTGAAAAACCAAGTGACATTGAAAACTAGGTAAATACTGTTTGTACCGGAAATGTGCCCGTAAAAAAACTTATGTAGGTACTACAATTTTAAAAGAGGTAAATTACGTTTATTTCGAGATCAAATCAATTGACATTTTAAATGAACATTTACACGAGTCTATTACATTAGGATATACGATATACCTACTCTATTTACTTTTGAAAAGTCAATTTCTAAGGAAAAAATATTTTTAAACATTTCAATCGCAAGCCGATCTAGCGAGATTAAGTGAGTTTGGGCTTGCGGATCTTGGGTCTTGCGAGATTAGAAAATAACGCAAGATTGCCATTCCTACTAGGAAGCTCCAAGTTAAATACCATCATGTTAAACCATTTTAAACGATTTTAAAATAAATAATACTTGTTCATTGCTTAATTTAGTAGTCCAGACCGAATAGATTTTTTTCAAGACCGAAGACACAACCGGTCTCCGGTCTTGAAGTTATCGACATACAATCGTTCGTGTAGTTATGAAAATTTATAACAAGTGCAGAGAACCTTGAAAATGCCTGTGAATGATACCTACTTCAAAACAAGCGAGTCCCAAGAAATGGTAAAGAAGAGGATGTAAGATTTAGTAATGTATTGTGTGCTCTTATCAAAGAAGAACGAGAACACACCAACCAGACTACATTAGTCGGGTGACATTTTTCTTTACAGATAAGATAAGGAAAGTGAACTACGAATTGATGCATGTAATTGACGTTTGCATTAGTAGAACTGAACAAATTAAAAGCGGTATTTCCACTCGGCACGGCGAGAGAAACAATAATTTGTAGATAGGGCAAATCCTCTAGTTCCAGAAGTTGGGATTTTTACATACCTATTATTATAATAATAACTCTTTAGTGGAAGGTGACTAGGCGAAGTTCATGCTCAAAGCATTTTCTACCACCTAATCCTCTGAGTCTTATTATTATGTGGTTAAAAACTTAAATTAATGAGGAAAAATTCATGCACTGGGTGGGATTCGAACCAACGGATTCCTACGCTACCTGGATTACCAGACTAGCGCGTTAACCACTTGACTACAAGTGCACTTTTCTCATTATTCACAACTAAGTAGGATATACTTTATTCCGAATTCAATATTTCTAGACTTCTGGCCGGATTACACAATAGGATTACAAAAAAGATAAGACAGACCGTCCCGTTCCTCAAATCGGACTATAGTGCGCTAAGATTGATTGAAACGCTTTTCTTTTCTGTTCATCCTAGATGGGGGGTTAATACATAAATGAAATTCAATGTTTTTCTAGGTGCTGAATATGAACTTGATATTATTTTTTTGGCTAACTAACACCGTTCAGTCACCAAAGACCACTTTTTGTCGGCTCTGGCTAAAGAGTTAGCAATATTTTTTTTGTATGAGAATTCAATTCTCTTGATCATTCATTAAAAACATCAATTACCAAAATATTTGAGGAAACGTGGAAAATATACCTAGTCACCAGTAGAAGGATTAGACTTCTCTTGACAGACAAAGAAAAATGGTGTGAAATCCACACCAGTAAGAGATTCATACCTATTTATTTTTATGAAACCAGGAAGAGCAGAATGATGGTCAGAGTCTATAATAAAACAATAGTTTGGTTTTGAGTCTTATTGCTTCAATTTTCACTTGGTGTGAGAGGTAAAAATTCAGAAAATTGATTAATTTAATCATAAAATGTAACTATGATGAAGTTAAGAGAAGGTGTGAAGGACAAATTCAATTGAAGTCTGGTAATTTGTTTTGTTTAAACCCTTTCACTGTACATCCATGAATTAGTTGGAAAAAAAATATGAACCATGTTTTTTTGAGTTTGTTGGAGTCCATAGATGATGTTACCAAAAAAAAATTCTTAAAAGTGGTTCGAACCCCAAGATATGAGATGTCCCTGAGAAAGGACAAATGCAGTGCAGAGAAAAAAAATGAAATTTATAAGTTCTCAGGAAAAACTTATAATTACACACAACACTTGGTTTATAAAACAAATAAACATCGAAATAATTTGAAGATAGAAAAAACTTGGCTTTTTTTGTTTTACTTAATTTTTTTAACTAAAAAAATAGAAAATATGTGTGTGTTTGTGTGTGTGGGGGGTGGGTGTGTGTGTGTGGGGGGGGGGTGTGTGTGGGGGGGGGGTGTGTGTGTGTGTGGAGGGGTGTGTATGTGTGGGGGGGGTGTGTTTTTGTGTGTGTGTGGAGGTGTGTGTGTGTGTGTGTGTGGGTTTGTGTTGATGTGTGTGGATGAGGTATGGAAAAAAAGGATTCATGGAACAAATGCCGACCCAAATACAATAAATATGTACTCACTTTACTGTTTCCTTGAATTTACTACCCTAAGTACAGCTATTTAGTAGAAAAAATAAATAAACTCATCTGTACCAGAAAAATCCTCCCAGTGTATTAGTCCCTGCTGAGGGACACCCAACTTTACAGTCAATTTACGGACTTGTAATTTTTTTCCCCTAAAAAAGCAATGTAATTACGTGAAATATAACTATTTTACTTACCCGAATGAACTTCTAAAGCCAGCCTTTGCACTATTTTCGACCTCAAATTAAACTTTCAAAACAGTCAATTTTTCTAAATTTTCAAATCTTCAAAACTGAAAAATCTTTTGTTTACAAACAGAAGTTCAAACTATAGACTAAACAGTTTTTACTGAAAAAATCGAGAGATAAGAGAACAAAGAAACAATTCCAAAAAGTACAGAAACAAAATCATAGAATGCAGCACTAGTATTTGCAAAATCAATTGATGTCCCTGAGCAAGGACAAATTCAGTGAAAGGGTTAAAGAGCACTTATAATAATTCCAACAAAAAAGGAAAAAAGGAAATTAATAAAATAGCAGAAACATTAGGTATTTCTGATAGGCTAGTTAAACTTAATATAAATTCTAGGAACAGTCAAGACAAAAAAATATCTATGGAGTAGTATTAAGACAAGTAATAGATTCAGTAGGCTAGTGAGTATACCTAACAGTAAGAATACCAGGACAACACAAATAATTTTGTCAGGTGTCAAGGAAGTTGTTACTGTCAGCCAGAGAAATGAGAGACTTGATGAAGAGGAAACACAAGTTAGTTTTAAACTAATCTACTTTAAGAAGTTGAATATTATAAAGAATTAGGTAAAAATGTAAGGATTTTTATGCATGTAAGGAAGTATAACAACATCTAAGGGTAATCTTACTATCTCAACAATTAAGAAACAATCTTCTTTCTTCTTTCTTAACCATCTGGTCAACAACATGAAAATTGAAGAATTGCTCAATCATTCAACCAAATAATTATCAGATTAAAAATTATATTATCTTATTTTGGAATGCCTGCCTTGCCTACATTAGCTGAGGTTGAAAACATTCCTAAAATATTTTTTTTTTTTGTGTGATAAGAATTAGTCTTTCCAGTTTTAATTAGAATCATGCATTTCTGTGGTACCCACTTTGATGTTTTAAGAGGACAACTTTTTAGTAGCTTTCTACATTATGTGTGTAGTAACAAAAAAGTGTACCTACTCCTATTTCTTTAGATCAAGATTCTGATGATATGTATAGTGAAAATGAAATAAAACAGTGAATCAAAGAACTGTTATTATTACCAGTGTTATTTTTAAAAACAATAAAGAAGTTCAACATAGACTGAGTAAAGAAAAAGATATAAAAATATTTGAATTGGAAATGACAGTACTAACATTAAAATACATCCTCTTTGCATGTAAGTCTGAGGCAAATTTGCCTTAGCCATTCTCTGTCAGGTTAAGGCTAAGTTGGCTTAACCTTATGAAAAAAAAAAATCCTTCCCCAATTTTTACAAAAATGCTTAGAATACCTACCTATGAGGAGAAACTGATTTGCTCTGAAACCCATGTTAAAATTACAACAATAACAAAACAATCCACAGGCTATTGATTACTATGGTCAGTTATACCCTACTTATTAGGGATCAAATTTTCAAAACCTCTTTGATGTCAGTTCTAATAATAATAATAATTTATGAGATAATAATATACAGTAAAATTTAAGAGCCCAAAATTGAACCAAAAATTTGAGTTTCCACTGCTACAAACTTGGAGAAGGTTTTTTCAGATACCTGGGTCCTACATCACAATTAATACACAAGATACAAGCCAGTTAAATTTAAAAATTTCAGAGACAAATGCATTTGAGTGATTTTTCAATTTTACTTCCACAGTCACATAAAAGTTCACATCTTCCATTTTACCACTTAGTTTCTGCTGTTGCTTGGTTCTAGGGATCTTGAAAAACCCCTGAAAAACACAAAACTGGGGATTGGGAACATTAGTTCCTAAAGGATTTGTCAAATTACCACTAAGGTGGTAAATCAAGGGTTTTGCTCACCAAACCGAGGGTGTGTATTTTTATATAGGCATATATTACAAAACACTTGTAACTTGTAGATTGATTGTGATGTAGGGCCTTGATGATTATAATTTATTATTCTGTATCCAGTTTTTTTACAATAAAATTTCAAGTTTGGTTAAGGCCTTTTATAGTTATTGGCTGGCTTGTGGCTTGCTTCTTATTACTAAGAGATAAGTATGAAATAATGTCATAGGTATTTACCAACTCAGTTGTTCAATTTTTTTAAAGACAGATCTTGTGGTCTTCTTCAGGATCTTGTTGCTTGCTGTACAATCCTTTCTCATTAATATTCAAACATGAGTTTTATTAACATAAATTATTAATTTCCCTCATGGGTAAGTACATGTTGTAAGGAAAAAGGAACACAGGACACTGAACACAAACACAGTATTAATATCTCAAGAAGAGGATTTAAGAGGACTTCAATACTTTTCAGTGAATATTAAAAAAAAAATCTAGGATTTAATTCAAATTCCGATATCTCATGATTCTCTTGTAAAAAAAAAAGAATAAACGATTGATAACTGATAAAGATAACATAATTTTGATAACTGAACAGCTGTTAAAAACACAGTGTTGCCAAGTGTGCGGTAATTGTGTTTGTGTAATGGTTGTACGGTATTGCACATTAGTACGGTAATTAATAGAATAATATAATTATTACTTTTGGCTCTAGAATTAATTCTTTATCAAACAACGAGGTGTGTCAATAAATTTTAACTGTATAGCTCTATGTGGTGTTCTATGTTTTAGTAGACATTAGGTCACATCTGCAGTGGGTAGCTTTGAGCTTGGGATTACGAATCTCCAAATTTTATCATAATTATTATTCTAACATCCATAAATATAAATATTCCTTCTCGTAATGCCGCCACTGGTCGCTGCTAAAAAAATAGGTAGCTAGGTACTCATTTTTCCTCATGAGTTATGAGTAGACCCAGGACATTCAACTATAAGAGCATAAATTTCCTGCGGTCCTGGGAATCGAACTGAGGTCATGCAAGCTCAGCTTGCTACTCCACTCGGTCCCAGTGACTATAATAAATTTTAACTGGGTAATTAACTTTTATTTTTATAGATTCTTTACAGACCTTGGGATGAGTTTTTACTGAACATGCAATGTACCTGCATCTTATCTGGACAAATTTTGTGTTTGAATGACTAGAAAGAAAAATAGGTATTTTTATTATTTTTTTGATGTGGTAAAAGTGTAGCACACAAAACTATAGAAGCGCCAATTATTTGAATTTACTAATCTTGTATTTTACGTGATTTTACTGATAAGTGATATAAAAAACCAAAACAAAATTAACTAGAAAAATATATTAATAATTATAATTACTATTGGTACCTAATTATCAATATTGATCAGTGATAAACCAGTTAAAATAATCAATATCAATCTATCTATCATACCTTTGAAACATTGTTATTATGGCAGATAATCAGAAACCCTCTAGAAGTGCTGGACCCCAAGGCTTAGGTGGATATATTTCCTTTGGTTCTTTAGGCGAATTAATAACGTTTTTGTAATACCTCGTGGCGCTAAGTCACGATTGCGTACTGTGTAAGATAGGGAAAATCAACACTACCAAGGACTTAGTTATTGATGTTGTTATTAATTCCGCCCTTAAGCCTTGAATGCAGGTGACCCAGGTTTGATTCCAGCAAAGTATAAATAAATGTTGGCTTTTGGATGCAACAGGGTTCACTCATAAGTGTTGGGAAAAATGTGGCTGAATTAAGAGTGAAAATTTAGGGCAAAATTAATAGACAAAAGCAAGTTCATAAGTCCTTATTATTCTCTGTATCTGTCAATAGTTATAATTTTAAGGGTTAATGAATAGACAATATTGACATCACAAGTTTGGACTTTGGCATTAGTTTCCCCATTAAAAATAATATGCAAAATCTAGACTTGTGTACAAAATCTAGACAGAGTTATAACAAAAATATCTTTTGATTCCACCCTAAATACAATTTGCCAGCTATTAATGTCAAATAAAGAAATTGTGCAAAGCACATTCATCACAAAATTTTAATATCCTGTACAAATCTTATAATTCAAGGTCGAATAATTTGTAGATCCACAAAATAGTTGGGAAATCATTCTTGAAAAGTTGTGATAATTTTACTGTCAATGTAGAAAAGTAATAAATAGTATAATATCCCCAAAATATCTCCACAAGATTGCATTGTTATAAATTACATGATCCATTTTCAGGAGACCCTAATGACAAGTCACTGAGGAAATTAGAAAAGGATGTCTTGATTGAAAAAATGATGAGAGATATTGCCCGCACAGAAAAATGTGTTGAAGTCACTGAGGGTAAGTGTTTGTTTATTTACCAAAATATTCAGTAATTTATATAAAAAAAAAACTCTTAGCTCACTCCTGCCTTGGAGAAATGTCCAGGTAAGAACAAAATTAAATGAGCATGACTCAAATTCTCAAAACCATTGACTGTGTAAGGGTGTCATCTTATGATGTTGTTGGGATTTGCATCAAAGTTTGTATTTTCCAAGTTGCCATCAAATAACTCATCAAAAAAATCAATAGCGCAAATATAAAAAATTCAAAGATTTTAAATTTCAAAAAAAAATTGCTACTTGCTGAAACTTGCAATTTTAAAAAATTGAAGTTTAATTAAAATTTGATACTGACCAGGCAGTAGTTAATGAGCAAGATTCTTCTACACAGTCAATAGTTTTGAGATTAGTGTCTCACTTCTTGGTATCTTTCTGGTTGTTTCTCTAAGGGGAGAGTTTTTTCATGTTTTATTCTCTTCCTGAGTATATACATAACTTTTATCAGACTGTTCCTCAAGAAAATACATCACCACATACCTCAACTTCAGCCCCAAAACTGCTTTCTAAAGAACACTTTGGAATTGATGTGATTTCTCAAAAACAATCAAATCACAAAGAGTAAATTTGTGTAAATAGTACAATATTTTTAGAGTTTTGTTCATACAAAGAAAAGCCCTAATTAATGCCTTTTTTTATGAAATGCACTCTACATTAAACTAAACTATCTATAACTAACTAAGGAACATATAGCTAGATCAGCATGGCTCAAGAACAAAAGAATTTCTTGGAGGAATAGTTAGATGAAGAAAAAAAAAATTCCTCAATCCATCCATTGAGAGGTGGGTTGTTACAGTTAGAGGGTTTAATCACAAAACAACTGGACGATTCACAAACTCAAAAAATAATTTGCTTGTGTGACATGAACATGTTGTTCAAAGCAATATCAAACCCAAAAAAAAAAAAAAAAAAAAAAAAAAAAAAAACTTATGAAAACTCAGTGAATGTAGTTCTTGTTACATACTAGGTAATTGCAATACACTTCACTGAAAGTTTTGGGAAATTAAGGTAAATTCCCACTTAGTGCAACAAGCAACAACATATTGTTTCAAAACATTGCAAATTATTGCATGCTCCACTCTTCCTTTCAAATCAAATGAGGTCAAATCCTACCATAAATATAAATTAATGAGTACAAGGCTTATAATCCTCCACCTGTTGGGAGTCACACTAGCTGCCCACATTAACCTCACCCAGCCTGGGTTTGTC
Source organism: Bactericera cockerelli (assembly GCA_024516035.1). Lineage (NCBI taxonomy): Eukaryota > Metazoa > Arthropoda > Insecta > Hemiptera > Triozidae > Bactericera > Bactericera cockerelli. The sequence continues at coordinate 11,834,075 of CM044957.1, forward strand.
CAGAAATGCCAAGATATTATGTTATTTACTTGGGATATAATGGAATTCTGTCAAAAAGCCCACCCAACTTGGGAAAGACCACTGGACCTTGCTTTGAGCTGTAGTCATAAACATTACACACCAACCTCAGTAGCTTGATTGATAAGGTGGCAGATTTGTAACCTGGAGGTCGGTGGTTCATGTACTGGTTTCACCATAGATTTAGTAAAGCAAGTTTGAGTATGTGATTCACACAAATATAATAACTTTTGACATTTTCATGTCTTTGCTCTGGCACATAACCAAAATTATGTGACGAAATTATGTAACGAAATTATGTAACGATATTATGTAATGATATTATGTAACGAAATTATGTAACGATATTATGTAACAATATTATGTAACGATATTATGTAACGAAATTATGTAACGAAATTATGTAACGATATTATGTAACGAAATTATGTAACGAAATATTGAATTGTAAAGGGAGAGAAGAGGGAAAGTGTGTGTCATGCGCACAATGGCAAAGTATTGAATTGTAGAGGGAGAGAAGAGAGAAGGTATGTGTCATGCGCACAATACGAAATTTGGTCAGTTGGGTTTTGGACCTTGAATAGTAAAGATGAAAATGTCCCAATGGTTGCAGACTCGTATGCAAGCGTTTTGACATTTTCATGTCTTTGCTCTGGCACATAACCAAAATTATGTGATGAAATTATGTAACGATATTTTGTACCTACTTGTACTTTTTGTTAAAAAGCAGGGCTCTCTTGCCTATTTCTTCTTAATAAACATTTTACCACAGAGGTTGGTGTTTTTTTTTAAATCTTGTATTTAACTCCTATCTTGTTTTATAAAATATGATGTACCCAATGAAATTTTAATTTAATGTAACATGAGAAAAATCTATGAGTGTGTGTTCTTTTTTCGCAGCACTGGAAAAATGTGGTCGAGACCAAACATGGAAATCAGTGTTCAACTGTCGAAAAGAAAATGATGCCATGAAAGAATGCATGGGCTACTGGTACCACAATGAAGCCTTCAGAGAGCAAGTAACTCAGCAATATCTACAAGAACGATCTCAGTTCAGATTAACAGGAATATCCAAGAAAATGAAAAAAGAATTGGAGGAGCTGGGATATGAAATTAATACAAAATCATAACCTCAATACTGTGTTTCCTCTATGAATATATTCTCAACATAATTGTAATCATGACTGTAGTATTGACATTTCCATGTGTCATTGATTTTTTGTTTATCACTATGAAGGTGAGAGAATTATCATACCTTTAAAACCATTATTCTTACAGTGAAGTTAAACAGGTCCTTGTGAAAGCAGCACTGTCTCTTTCATAATGTACATTTATTATAGCAATTGCATAGTCCAATAGATTTTTACAAATCAGAACCTTCAAAAGAACATCAGATAAGAAAATGTGGAAAGATCTATGCCATCATGCTAGACTAGAGGATGTGTTTCAAACTAAAAAAACTCAACATTTTATATAGGAATAATGTAAACTTATATTGTGTATTTATTGATGTACATGTAGAATAACTTAGTTTAAAATATAAATTAATATATTAAATTTTGAGGTTTGTAATAACCTCAAAAGGTACTAATTTTTGTCACAGATATGTCATAGGCCTACTGTTAAATCAAGACCTTTGCAAAGAAAGAGCTTACAGCTTTTTGTAAAAAAAATGATGATGTTTTACAAAGAGCTTGATTTTACAATACACCTGTAACACATTATTTTCTCCTTTTTATTCTCAAAGGACATTTCTTACTAATAATTGAGAGTTTAAAAATTAGGTTAATAATAAATCACAAGTGTACATAACATGAAACTTTAAATTTAACTTTGCTGGTATCAGTGTTGGTCAGAAAAACATTTACAGGATCAAAACTTTAGTGGATGGAAAAAAGTACACCTTGATAATTTATCAATTTTCTCATGATGTGTTTGATATTTCAAATCCAAAGAAATATTAATTCGTTTTTCATCTTTTTTAAAGAACAGTTCACCATTAATCATTTTTTATAACTAGGTAGGTACTGAAATAAAATCTTATGTTTTTTTTTCTATAATGTCATAGCATAAGTGTTTTTCATTAGGAATTACACTGCAACAGTTGTGATTATGTACATTTTGACAAACAAGGGAAAAATAATATATAAATAAAGTATTAAAGAGAGGACTTATTTTGTCTTTATGGGTACAACTTAGAATACACCAGATTTCTGGTTGGGGTATCTATGAATAAAAGAAAGTGTTGTTAAATTATAATGTCTAGTAAATTCACTCATATACCCATGTACATATTTTATTTACAAGTACAAGTATTCTGATTCTCTTATAATTGTTGAACTTTTTTTTTCAATGGCCCTGCAAGAGGTTAATTTTGTTTGCACTGAAGTGTTCTAGGGAAAGATCAAGCTTAAAATAAGCTTAAAATAAAATGATCAAACGTGTTTCACCAATCAATAAAAAATAAATGGAGTAATTTTTCAACACCATTTAAACAAATTTTACATCCAAACAATCCAAGTTTCTAATTCCAAAATTAAACCACTTTTAGATGTCAAATCTGATTTCTGAATTCACCAAACAATCACTCTGCCTAACTTTAATAACAAACAATTGAGAAAAATTCCATGTGTTCAAAAACTATGGACAAAGGACAAGGAATTTCGCGGCTGAAGAGATTAATTTAGTTTATTTCCTGTTTCTAAAAAGAGATTTTTTGAAGTGAAAAATGGAGTCAATTTTTTTTTTCAACGGGAAATAATATGGGGTGTTAATAATTGGCAGTGTATTGTGATAGTAGAAATCAGGGTCACCGGATTGATCATTCCATGAGCAGAGCTGCAGCTGCATAGGACACCGAGGAATCATTCTTGTGAGTAATTCTCTGTGACTGGGCATACTTGAGGAACTTCATGTTCAGACGATGTCCATTGCTCACTGAACTCGACTGAAGATGTTTCACAGCCTGCAAGTGAAATTACAGAATAATAAACTCATTTATATACAAGTAGGTAGTTACCGTGGTCGAGTACCGTGGTTGAGTGAGTTTGTGCGCTAGGCATTGCACGCATGGTGACCTGCGTTTGATCTCCAGCGGGGCAGGATTTTTTCTGCTCTGTACTTGGGTGTTTGGGGTCCACTCATACCTCGCGAGGAAAATTGAGTAGCTGCTCACAGCAGCGACCAGTAGCGGAATTATAGGCAAATATAAGATATTGGGTTATTAAAGATATGGAAAAGTCCTGTAATTCTGCATTACCCACTAAAATTGTGATTTAATTACACAAAGAAAAAAAAATTATGTATATTATATATATATACATTTATATACCCCCAGTCTGGCTGGGGGACTATATAAACAAGGAGTAGACCAGCATTGGCTTGGTTCTGGGGGCCCATGTCAATTATTAGCCTCCTTGTAAAGACAGTGGTAGAAGTGCTGAGTCATTCCTCTACTGTCTGGCTACCATTCTTCACGATGACGCCACCCAATGAATGATATACATTTAACCATATAAAAACAACCACATACAATAAGCTATTTCATGATCATCTGATTAAAAAGCGTGCATTTTTTTCCTTTCTAAGAAACTGTTTCTCAATTTATACTGCTGAAGTAAGACTAATGGTCTCTTCTGTTATCAAGATATAAACAGAGAGACTATCGCAATATTGAATGCCTTGTCTTCATTAACTGGTTAACTTATGAAGGAGGCACCTACCTGCAATAAGACACCTATTGGGTGGCGGCCACAAATGGTATTTCCATACTTTTCTAGGTACTCAGAGAAAGCTTGAGGGTTCAGAGACTCAATTGATTCCATTCCCTGAAAAAAAAATTGCAATTAATATGTTTCCCAGCCAGGGATGGTAAATTTCCGGGAATTAATTTCTTGGGGAATATTCCCGGGAACCATATTGCATACTTAAAAGGTTGAATATTTATTTGAATCTTAAACAATGCTTGTCAATACAGAATAATAAAAAGCTAGGCTAGCTTGCTGTTTTCCAAGGGTTAAATGGCTTATAAAGAAATATTCCTTGGAAATGTCAGACTTTGAAATGTTGAAATATAAGGGAAAAAATCAATTCCCGGCTTTAAAGGGAATTTATTTATTGGAGAATACTCCCGATAGTAAATTCCTTCCCGGGAATATTTCCGTCTCTGCAACCCTGTTCCCAGCACATCTGGTAATCAGGATAGTCAATAATACATAATTTTAGCATGTAACTTTTACTGTGCTGGCAAGAAAGTTTTTTTTTGGTTTAACGTCGCTTTCAACTGCATGGTCATATCACGACGGGGGTGTTACCCTCCATTCGCAGGAAACTCACAAACCTGCTACCCACATTAACCTAACCCAGCCTGGGTTGGGCCGGAATGCCAGCATCACGAAGTCTTCACCTCGCTGGACGTTGCTTAACTTCGGTGATCCAACGAGAACCGGTGCATTCAACGCGCCATCGACGCTGGCTGCAAGAAAGTTTGTATATATCTTTTACTTTCTTCTTTATCCTATCCATTTCTAGCCTCTCCTGTTATTTTTAACAATGTGAAAGCTCAGTGCCCTCAAGTGATATAATTGGACTGCTGGCTTATTCTTAGCCAGACATGAGAGAGAAATTCGAGAAAATTCACTCACTTTTCTATCAAGAGCTTCAATGCTCTGATGAATGGGACCACATGAGGCATCATAGTAAGTGAATCTAAATCGATCACCCCAGTGGCAGAAGTCTGAGGAAATCACAAACAAGTTCCGAGGATCAGCAAGGTAGTTTGCAAATAATCGCCCATATTCTGCTTCTCTTGATGTAGAAAGAGACCCAACCATGACAGGTATGATAGTGAATTCATTTTTGAAATCCTCCATCACTTTGGCAATGTAAGGTATTTGCATTTCCAAACTATGCTCTTCTTCATCGACATCCATTGATATGATTTCAAATTTATTTGTTGCCTCAAGCTCTGAATATATTTGAGAGTCAATTTTGAGATCATAAAGAGGGGTTGAGTATTTTTTGGCTCCAGAGAGTGCACAACCTCCCAGCCGGTAGTAGTGAGATGGTCCCAGGATGAAAATCCTCTGGCTGGAAAGAGATAAAATGCTATCAAACAAAACTGACTTTTAACAGGATTGGATTTCTACACATGTTAATATAAACATTTGGGAATACTTTGAATGCATTAGCATCATGGCATCTTCAAACTTATGAAATTTGTGTAGTTAAATTGAGAGCCACTGTACTGCTTTTCTTGATGACAATTGTATTAATTTGGACATCTTTCAGAGAAACTTTTCTTTTGTGTCTATATGTTGAATTTGTAATTTGTATTCCTTGCAAGGAACAAATATTCAAAGCTAAAAAACATTGTTATTATTATACAATGCTTTATTAGGTATGAATGGACATTATGTAAATACAAATAATTATTTTAACAATGAAAAAAAAATGGAAACAATATATACAATAAAAATGAAAAAGAATAGAAAATATATAAAAACATATGTCCTAACTCTGCAGGAGATGACTGTGTTCTACATAGCCACAATTAAAAATGATTAAATTTTTATAACTCTGAGTCCACTCCATATGATTGCATTTAGCTTATTTATTTTTATAATCTACTTACTACTCTTACTTAATACAACTATTCTGTATAGTAGGTTGAACAATATTAATAATCATTAATGAACTATCAAATTCCATTTTATCTTTTTCTCTTATTTGGGAAGAATTAATACATGTACTTACACACTAGCTGGGCTGATCTGTCTATATGCAAAAGCAGCACACTCCCCACAATATCTGTATCCAGCATGTCTAGAAGAAATAAAAAAAGAACCTTCAAGTCATTATTTTTTGTTTGTTTGAATTGTAAAAACATAAGGTACATTTAAAAATATGTTCTATATTAAGAATTTATATTAATGAATGGGATACTGTAAGCCTAGATTTCCTTATATTTTATTCGTACTTCATCCCTTTCTAAGATGAATATAAAAAGAGATAACGTGAGGAAAGCTTTACTTGAATTTCTAAGACTATTGCCAAACATTAAAGTCACAACCTATTTTTAGATTTTTTTGGACAACAAAATCCAAAACCAGCTTAAATTTTTGTAGTTAATTTGTTTTTGTATCTTTTACTTTTTTTCCTTCTCTATAAAGTCTGAATATCACAGAAGAGTTGTTAAAACATATATATATTTCAACCTTCCTGTACATCAACAGGTTGCCATATGACAAAGGATACCTTGTAAAACTTTTTAAAACAATATACTAATTAAAACATTAAACATTTCTTGACTAGTTTCCAATTATTTTTCAATTTGACTTCTTCTATAATATTTATTGTGTTGATGTTGATTGTTGAGATTTTCTTTTCATCTATATAAGTGAGATCTTACAATTGCAATTGAGGAGCGTATAGTGTGGTGCAATATTATTTTCATGACTTTTTGAGGGATGTTAAATCTTTTGCAAAAATGTATAAAAACAGATGTTAATGTTCCTCGAGATCCTATCATTACTCCAATCACTTCAATGTCTTTTAGACCATACTTTATTTTGTAGTAGACAAGTACTTCATTATTGAAAATAAGCTGTAACTATGTAATCATAATATGAACTTACGGAGCAATTATGGCTCTTGCAGGGCCATGAGAGAGCTCAGCATTATTGAGCCAATTGCCAAGCTGCTTGTCCAATTCTTTGGCTGAAAGATATGAAAAAATATTTTTTAAATGTTATTTCAGAAACAAAGTTCAGTCAGGTTTTTTTTGGCTCTTAAAAGTTATACATGAAATTCACCATATACGGATCAAATTCAGCCACCATTGATTGAAGTGCAAGATTTATTAGAAAAAATCACATTCTTATTCAGCATCTTGAAAAAGTGTGAATTTGTAATTTATTTGCATTAATAATTATACCAAATAGGTAACACATATTTAATGCTACTACCCAACCCAGCATGGCTAGTAGAAAAATGTTCTATAGGGGGTCCTACAATGCTGCCACATAAACTTGACTAAAATGGGATTTATAGAGTTGCTCAACAGTATCTAAAGAGTCTGTTTTTAATATGCCAATCATAATTATTCTAGTAAATGTTTTTAATATGCCAATCATAATTATTCTAGTAATGAGTGATGATTTTCATTTTGTACAAGTCAGGATTTGATAAATTAAATTCTCTTTTTCATTTTTGTGACGGGTGCTGGATTTCCGCAGCTCCTTGGCACTGGCCATGCCTGTACCCCACAATAAGGGGATACAGACCTTTATAATAATTTTCTTTTCTCTCTAACTCATAGTGGGTGAACTATGTAAAAGAAAAAAAATGTTTCCACTTGATCACACAACCACCATTAAGATTCTTTTAGATATAGTGATAAAACTTTATTTAACATCAACAGTAAAAATTATACAAAAGCAACATCTTCCCATGCTGTATGTTGGGGATTCTTTTTCTTGTTCCTCATCATTGCATATAGACTGCACAGATGAGCAATAAGTTCAAGACATTCAGTCAAACCTAGATATAAGAAAACAGGATTCAAGAGAACAATTTCCAGATCAAATTTACCTCTTTAAGGGAAAATAATCTCTTTTAAAGAGAAACCTGAACATAAAAGAAAAACTTCTGATCCGTTGAGTTCTCTTATATCCAGGTTTGACTGTATTATTCAGTTGACAATAAGTGGTTTTTCATAATATGATAGTCCATAATGTGCTGAACCTAATTGCTGTTCTGTAGCTTTAATCTAGGTAGGTATATCTGCCTTAAAGATACTGTATTGAAATGCTATTATTTTTTATTACTTAATTGTGCGACATACTTTTGAAGAGGTACTATAGCTGAATAAAAAAATTCCTGCCCCGCTGGGAATCAAACCCAGGTCACCATGCGTACAATGCCCAGCGCGCTAACTCACTCTGCCACGGTGACTACTGATATGACCATGCAGTTGAAAGCGATGTTAAATTTTTGTTTAAAAAAACGCTTGCATACAAGTCTGCAACCATTGGGACATTTTCATCTTTACTATTCAAGGTCCAAAACCTAACTGACCAAATTTTGTATTCTGCGCATGACACATACCTTCTCTCTTCTCTCCCTCTACAATTCAATACTTCGCCATTGTGCGCATGACACACACTTTCCCTCTTCTCTCCCTTTACAATTGAATATTTTGTTACATAATATCGTTACATAATTTCGTTACATAATTTCGTCACATAATATCGTTACATAATTTCGTCACATAATTTTGGTTATGTGCCAGAGCAAAGACATGAAAATGTCAAAACTGTAGACATGGATCCTTTTATTATGCACTTTCTCTAATGCAATACTTACGTGAGCTGACATACCAGCTCCCTGCATGAGATGCCTTCCTTACATTCGCCATGTTAAAGTAGAGATATGACACTAGAAAGATCTGAACAAAGGAAAGTTCAAGAAGAAAGACTATGGTGAAATTAAAACTAACTACTAATTTAAAACCATAGTAGGTAATTGGTTATGAGAGAAAATAAATTATCAAAGATAAATTGATAATGATAATCCACCACAAAAAATAAATTATTAAATTTAAATGATAAATTTGATTTGTAAACAAAAGATTTGAATCAGAATCAGCTGGTACAGGACTGGGGAAAAAGGGAAAAAATAATTAATGGGACGGGAATTTTAGTTTTTTTTTTTTTTCAGAAGTCTTCACCTTGCTGGACGTTCCTTAACTCCTACGAGAGCCGGTGCATTCACTGCGCCATCGAGGCTGGCATGTAGGTATAATTATTATAAATAATTAAGGACCTTTTTAATATTAACGACTGGGTGTTACTCTTCAAAATAATGTTAATTTTCCCCCCTTGTGAAATATAAAGTACCACCACTAGTTTGTCCCGCACAGAATGTTTACCAGTGTTGCAATATTTTCTTGACAGATTTACCGTACACTATACTGCAAATTCTGAAAATCGCACAAATTACCGTACGTTGATGTTGACAATAAGAAGTCACCGTGGCTGAGTGAGTTAGCGCACTAGGTATTGCACGCACGGTGACCTGGGTTCGATCCCCAGCGGGGCAGGATTTTTTCTGCTGTGTTCTTGGGTGTTCGGGGTCCACTCAAACCTCGTGAGGAAAAATGAGTAGCTGCTCACAGCAGCGACCAGTAGCGGAATTATAGGCAAAAATAAGATATTAGGATGTTAAAAGATGTGCTCATGTGCAAATGTGCAATCAGACTGACCTTCAATAAAGTATTAGGTAACCATAATAGAAAAAAAGTTCCATGTAAAACCACACTTTTTGTGACTTATAGAGAGAAACACAGAAAAATTAAACTGTGAACTTCGCATCTGGTGACTCAACTAAAACAGAGGGTAGAGGAAAATCGTTAATAATACTTACCTAGTAGAGTGGGTCGAATTTTTTTTTTTTTTTTTCATTAACTCTATAACCCGGAAAAGTTGTGGCTGGTCGAGATAAGACTTTTGAGAAGAAAAAAAATATTTTCGGACCACGTCTTCCGGTTGTGCAAAGGCCTTGAAAAGTTACCCTCTAAATCTATTTTACTATAATTATGTATACGAGATTCAGCCCAGCTTTAAAAATTGACCCAGAACTCACCTAGAAGATTTATAGCTACGAGTATACGACGAATTCCATCCAGACCCTACCGGTAGCTCAGTAGTCAAGACGTCTACTGGTAATCCAGAGGTCGCGGGTTTGAAACTCAGACGGGACATGACATCAATAACCTCCCATTTGAGATTTTTTTCGTTTTATTAGGGTTTAACGTCGTTTTTCAACAACTACATGGTCATGTACGAGGGGAGTTTCACCTTCTAAAATTGATTATCGATTTTTTTTGGTTTCTGGAACGTTGGCTAAACCTATCTCTTTATTGCTGGTTTACTTACTTAGGTACAAGTCACTGAGATCATATGATCTCAGTGGTACCAGTAGATATCAATAGGAACACACCATAAGATTTTATAAGCCTTTAAATTTACTAGAAAATGAGAGCTTTCAGTTCAATGAAATTAATATGAATTCTAAGTTTTATTTTAGTGTATAAGTTATTTTTTTGTGTAAACTCATCAACCATTGTAAAATCATGATTGATAAAATACAATTATTTACATATTCTCTTCTATTTTCTTCTCTGCTATATATTTCGCAATCGATAGGTACATACTGAAATTTTGACAAAAATCAAAAAATTGATTTTTTTTTTGCTTTATTGTTCAATTTTAGATAATGAAAGACTATTAACTATAAGATGTCAAAGACAATTAAAGAGGAAGGAATATTTCTTATGTTCATCCAGTATGTTTAACCTTTTAATAAAGAGCACATTCATGTTTTTTTTTTTTTTTTTTTTTTTTTAAGTGGGGTTTAACGTCGCTTTCAACTGCCATGGTCATATCACGACGGGGGTTTTACCCTCCATTCGCAGGAAACTCACAAACCTGCTACTCACATTGACCTCACCCAGCCTGAGTGGGGCCGGGAAAAGCCAGCGTCACGAGAATTAGAATTTGTATGGTCACCCATCCAAGTCTTAACCTCGCTGGATGTCGCTTAACTTCGGTGTTCTGAAGGGAACCGGTGTATTCAACATGCCATCGACGCGACGCTGGCTGCACATTCATGTTTTATTTAAAATGAGGCAATAGTTCTACTGTATTTGAAGTAGCCAATTCATGAACGTATAGACCTTGCGGGTCAAAGAGAGCATTAGAGGTCGATCGTAATTGATGAATCCACCATAAAACGAGTAGTGTACACTTTTCTGACACCGTAGAATAATAAAACTCACCATCTTCTGAACCTTTATGCTCTTTGTGTACCATTTAGAATCCAAGTAGAGAGTGGACAGTATTTTATCATTACAGTCTTGTATGCTTTCGCTGAATTCAACGAATTTAAACATTTGGAAAAAAATTACCAAGAAACAATCCACACCAGAAATCTTGAAGTCGGTTTTAAGGATGATTTGAATGCATAAAGCAATCAATATAATGAAAAACGAACACATGTATATTACAACGGGTTTTATGGAGTTCACAACCTGAAAAAAAAACATCAAGTGCTCAAATAATATTATACAATTAAATTAAAGAACTTATGTGACACCACTCAAATATCTTTCTTTATCAATCAATAAATAAATAAATAAATACTTAGTGCTGCACTGGTGACTCAACGGTAACAGTGAAATATTAGTGTCGAATTCGTTATTAGATGAATAATAAAACTAGGTTAGTACAAGGGGGTCCATTTTGGGGGACCCTCCAAAATACCGTTAAATTAGTGCCGGGTTCCAAAAAAATCAAGTATCAAAAAAATGATCGGAGTATAAACACATAATATTATTTCTCTTGTCTCTTAAAATAATCACCTCCGGCCGCTTTTTGCGGCCCTTACTACTGACATTCACTTTAGATTTAATTTGAAAACTACTAACAGATTATGTAAAATAAATTTGTTTACAATTTATGTAGAAGGACCACGTCACGTCTCGTAAAGAGAGAACAACTTACTTTTTGGTCAAAACTCAATAGAAATTGTTGATATTTTATAATTTGCTTTAAAATGTGTTCTTGATAAACCGGATTATAAAATGGGTATTTCTGCGATTGATGAAACGCTAAAATTCTTTGTATGGTTCTTTTTGTATTTTCATCAATGCCACCAATCTTGTTAGCTTTTCCGTGTTCCTTTTTTAAATGTGGAGTTACCAATATTATTTTATTGGAATTTATTGGATCAATAGTAAAATATTGACCTGTTATGATATTTGTGTAGTATTTACAATTGCTTTTAATGCCAATTTCTTGTCCCATAGTCACCTTGAGGTATCGATGTAGTATTTGATATTGACCTGAAAAAAGAAGTCATTCTTGTGGCTGAATGAATAAATTTAAAAATCCCCTTTTCGAGGGAAAGTTATCAGCACTTGGTATTTTTTTTATAATAATAATATTTTTTAAAATAAAACTCTTTAGTGGAAGGTAACCACCAGGCAAGGTTAATGTTCAAAGCTTTTTCTACCACCTAACCCAAAATTAAATTAATAAGGAAAAATTCATGCATCGGGTGGAATTTACAATAATAATAATAATAAAAACTCTCATAAAAATAATTGCAGATGGCAAAAAAAATGCAATCAAACATAATAATACAGTTTTCTCCCCGAAGGGACCCGAAAACTGATATTTTGGGTCAAGCAAAGCTCGACCCACCTTGAGAAGTACCCCCCCCTTCCCCTACCGTTTCGGACTTAATTTTCCTCGTACGTCATCATTATAGAGCCATTTTACCTTGTGAGAACTTCCAAATTCGAACTTCCCATGAGAACCCTTTTGAAATTTTCCATGATAAGTCAGGTAGTTCGGTTAGGTTAGGCCCGAGCTGGGGGTTCTTGCTTCAGTGAATTAAAATGCGGAGCTGGCAAGCATTTAAGTGGGTGGGTCGAGCTTTGCTTGACCCAAAATATCAGTTTTCGGGTCCCTTCGGGGAGAAAACTGTATTATTTTAGGTCAGAGCTGCAGCTCGACCCACCTTGAGATGTGTTTGTTATCTGCCAGCTCGTGGCCGGGAATACACTGTGATATAGTCGGAAGAGATTTTTTTTTTTTTAAATCAGGTTCCAGAACACAACGGAAAATAAAACAGACAAGTTGCAGAGGTATTGGTGCAAAACAGAGGCTATAGAAAATATTGTAAATTTCATTTACGAGAGTAAAATGAATATTTAGCATTATTATGAATAACATTCTACAGCGAGAGGGTACAAATTACAAGTAGGAATGTATGTACCGTGGGATAGGAGACCAGACCAATAATATCAAATGTATACATAGTTACATGAACTTGCACAAAATTTGATGCACATGGAAGATAATGGACAACATTATTGACATTGCTCATAAGGAACAAGAAGTTACCCACCGCCTGTATAAATTACAGGGTAGGATTAAAGCTTAGAGGGGGTCCTCAGTCCCCAGAGGAGTCTTTTGAAACTCGATTTTGCGACAGTAATGCCTCATAAAAGTTGACGTGGATCGTCAATTTGCCCAAGGGAGATATTTGTCCTTGACAAGTCAAAGCTGATAGAAGAACGTAGGCTCCCGGAGGAAGCAATGATTCCTGCCTCCTTCAGAGCTGTCGTGCTCCGATTGGCAATCACTGCTTTAGAAGCTGCCTAGACTTTGACCTTTGAAGATATGGGCAGGTCTGGAATATCCAGTGAACTGCATCTTTGATTTTTTTTTTTTTTTTTCATATCTAAAAGGTTATAAACCCACGAACGAAGGGGGGACAAGTATCCTCGTAGTGCGGCTTCTCTGAGGTCGTGGGCGAGGATGAGAAGAAGAAGAGTGTGATTTCACAGCTTCAAGTAACGCCTTGGGCTCAAACAATTAGTCTTCCGAAGGAGGAATATCCTTCAGAATCCGACGCGGGACCTAAATCGCAGGTACAAACAGGCTTCTCTGTCTGGCAATCGTTTGGGATCTCTTTCCGCTAACGTACTGAAGAATCTTCCGAGGGCAGTTCTTTTATCAGGTCGTTCTTTGACGACTTCACAGAAGGATGTACAGCAACGATCTTGTTCGTGACGTCTGCCAGTGCAGGGCGTTGGAGAATTAGGCAGTGGGATAATGTCCCAAAAGCTCCGTTCATATTAGCCAGGAGATCCGCTCATGCACTTGGATGGGCCTTCAGTTCTGAATTCGGCTGCAGACGAACGAAGATACCATGTATCAAATGCTGTTCCAACTTGTAGAATTGAAATTCTGACATTTGCGGCCATTTATTTCGGCTTCAGGAGATGGAAGAGGAACATCCGGCTCACGTTCTTTTACGCAGGGGGTAAAATCGAACGGAAGGACTGGAGTCGCTATAACTTCCTCGTGCTCGCCCTACAGGGGAGGGGCTTCCGGAAGAGTATAGTCACCCTCAGAATCCGAGGCTTCCGAAGGGTCAGACGCCGACAACTCATCGTTCTGGACGATCGGTTGAACATGAGTCGGCTGGAGCCTGGTGAAGAGAAAATTCATGGCTTGGAAGTCCTTTTGTACTTGGAAGCGTTTGTCAAGAGTTTTTTTGTGTCCCAGAATCTTCCGGAGACTTTGTTGACAGGGACGATTATCTGGAGACTGGTATGGAAACATTTCCAACCAGGATTCTGTCCGCTGCTTCACGAGAAATGAGCTCCGATTTTTTGAGGAGCTACAGCCTGAGCCATGATATCGTATGACTGCGATGATCCACGGATCTGCTTTTCCATATCCCTAAAGTGGTATTCCTTCAAGACTGACGCACTTGGATCAAAAGCCCGAAATATCTAGCGTGGGGAGGGCGAATTGAAGCTTGTTATGGACTGTTGCATCCACTTCAAAGCCTAATTCGATCGAGTTGATCAGCGTCCAATCTCACCAGCCATCAGCTAGAAACTTTTTTTTTTTTTTGACACATCCTTCTGTTGAGACAGGAAGTTATTGTCAGATGGCAGGTCACAGAGAGCTCCCAAAGACTACCGAGCATTGGTAGTCAAGTGGATAACGCGCTAGTCTGGTAATCCAGGTAGCGTATGGATCCGTTGGTTCGAATCGCGCCCAGTGCATAAATTTTTTCCTCATTAATTTGAGTTTGTGACCACATAATAATAAGACTCCGAGGGTTAGGTAGTAGAAAATGCTTTGAGCATTAACCTCGCCTGGTGGATAACTTCCACTAAAGAGAATTATTATAAAGATATTGCCGTAGACATCTGACAAGAATACTAGGCAAACAGTGAGTATTGGCTGTATTTTGTCTCTTGAACGGCTTAAATTATTGAGAAACGATGCAATATCCGAAGCAAGGCTCGACCAGAAAGGAGAAGCGAAAGGCAGACGAAGAACCGGTTCACGGCTCAAATCCTGAGCAACGGCTCGACTGGCTCCAAAGATATAGGTACCAGGAGACAGCCGATGGGTCTAGAGAGACACACCTAAGCCAAGGAGGGAAAGAGTCCAGCCCACAGATCAAATATTTTAGCAACGGCTCGAATGATACCAGGGGTCTAACCACCAAGAGACGGGTAAGGGGTCTAAGGAGACGCACCCAAACCAAGTAAGGACCGAGTCCAGCCCACGGCTCAAAATTTCGAGCAACGGCTCGACTGTTACCAATGGCCTAGGCACCAGGAGACAGGCAAGGGGTCTAAGGAAGCACCCAAGTCAAGGAGGTACGGAGTCCAGCACACGGTTCAAAATTTTGAGCAACTGCGCAACTTCTACTGATGGCATAGGTACAAGGAGACAGGCAAGGGTTCTAGGGAGATGCACCCAAGCCAAGCCAAGGAGTGGCAGGGTCTAGTCCACGGCTCAACTTGTATCGAAGGCATAGGAACCAGGAGAAAGGCCGGGGGTCTAGGGAGACGCACCCACCGAGAGGGAGGACAAAGTTTAGTCCATGGCTAAAAGTCTTGAGCAATAGCTCGACTTAGGTACCAGGAGACAGGCCGAGGGTCTGAGAGACGCACCCGTCAAGAAGGGGGACAAGGTCAACTCCACGGCTCAAATCTTGAGCAATGGCTCGACTGGTACCAAAAGCATAGGTACCAGGAGACAGGCTGAGGGTCTGAGAGACGCACCCGCCAAGAGGGAGGACAAGGTCAACTCCACGGCTCAAATCTTGAGCAATGGCTCGACTGGTACCAAAAGCATAGGTACCAGGAGACAGGCTGAGGGTCTGAGAGACGCACCCGCCAAGAGGGAGGACAAGGTCAACTCCACGGCTCAAATCTTGAGCAATGGCTCGACTGGTACCAAAAGCATAGGTACCAGGAGACAGGCCGAGGGTCTGAGAGACGCACCCGTCAAGAGGGAGGACAAGGTCAACTCCACGGCTCAAATCTTGAGCAATGGCTCGACTGGTACCAAAAGCATAGGTACCAGGAGACAGGCCGAGGGTCTGAGAGACGCACCCGCCAAGAGGGAGGACAAGGTCAACTCCACGGCTCAAATCTTGAGCAATGGTTCGACTGGTACCAAAGCACAAGGAACTCAAAACTGCAATTTATCACAATAAATCGTTGTTACTAGGTCAAAGATCAAAAGAGATCAATCGCATGCGAAAGCCACACAGAGACCGCAAGAAAAAGTTCAAAGGTCGTCAGGCGCAAATAAACTGAGCTGCTCACCGGTCAACTGCACAAGGCAGAAGATGGAGACTCTCCCCGGTGAAGCATTTAGGCAATCGCACGCGAAAGCCACTCAGAGATCACAAGAAAGTTCAAAGGCCCGTCAGGCGCAATGAATTAAACTGAGCTGCTCACCGGTCAACTGCACAATGCAGAAGATGGAGACTCTCCCCGGTGAAGCATTTAGGCAATCGCATGCGAAAGCCACTCAGAGACCAGAAGAAAGTTCAAAGGCCCGTCAGGCGCAATGAATTAAACTGAGCTGCTCACCGGTCAACTGCACAATGCAGAAGATGGAGACTCTCCCCGGTGAAGCATTTAGGCAATCGCATGTGAAAGCCACTCAGAGACCACAAGAAAGTTCAAAGGCCGTCAGGCGCAATGAATTAAACTGAGCTGCTCACCGGTCAACTGCACAATGCAGAAGATGGAGACTCTCCCCGGTGAAGCATTTAGGCAATCGCATGCGAAAGCCACTCAGAGACCACAAGAAAGTACAAAGGCCGTCAGGCGCAATGAATTAAACTGAGCTGCCCACCGGTCAACTGCACAAAGCAGAAGATGGAGACTCTCCCCGGTGAAGCATTTAGGCAATCGCATGCGAAAGCCACTCAGAGACCACAAGAAAGTTCAAAGGCCGTCAAGCGCAATGAATTAAACTGAGCTGCCCACCGGTCAACTGCACAAGGCAGAAGATGGAGACTCTCCCCGGTGAAGCATTTAGGCAATCGCATGCGAAAGCCACTCAGAGACCACAAGAAAGTTCAAAGGCCCGTCAGGCGCAATGAA
Source organism: Bactericera cockerelli (assembly GCA_024516035.1). Lineage (NCBI taxonomy): Eukaryota > Metazoa > Arthropoda > Insecta > Hemiptera > Triozidae > Bactericera > Bactericera cockerelli. Next base: position 11,851,092 of record CM044957.1, read on the forward strand.
TTAAACTGAGCTGCTCACCGGTCAACTGCACAATGCAGAAGATGGAGACTCTCCCCGGTGAAGCATTTAGGCAATCGCATGCGAAAGCCACTCAGAGACCACAAGAAAGTTCAAAGGCCCGTCAGGCGCAATGAATTAAACTGAGCTGCTCACCGGTCAACTGCACAAGGCAGAAGATGGAGACTCTCCCCGGTGAAGCATTTAGGCAATCGCATGCGAAAGCCACTCAGAGACCACAAGAAAGTTCAAAGGCCGTCAGGCGCAATGAATTAAACTGAGCTGCCCACCGGTCAACTGCACAAGGCAGAAGATGGAGACTCTCCCCGGTGAAGCATTTAGGCAATCGCATGCGAAAGCCACTCAGAGGCCGTGAGAGAAAGTTCAAAGGCCCGTCAGGCGCAATGAATTAAACTGAGCTGCCCACCGGTCAACTGCACAAGGCAGAAGATGGAGACTCTCCCCGGTGAAGCATTTAGGCAATCGCATGCGAAAGCCACTCAGAGGCCGTGAGAGAAAGTTCAAAGGCCCGTCAGGCGCAATGAATTAAACTGAGCTGCCCACCGGTCAACTGCACAAGGCAGAAGATGGAGACTCTCCCCGGTGAAGCATTTAGGCAATCGCATGCGAAAGCCACTCAGAGGCCGTAAGAGAAAGTTCAAAGGCCCGTCAGGCGCAATGAATTAAACTGAGCTGCGTGAGCTGCCCACCGGTCAACTGCACAAGGCAGAAGATGGAGACTCTCCCCGGTGAAGCATTTAGGCAATCGCATGCGAAAGCCACTCAAAGGCCGAAAGAGTAAGTTCAAAGGCCCGTCAGGCGCAATGAATTAAAAAAGAGCTGCTTAATGAAAAGAGAGAACTTACCTTTAAAGATTGACGACGTGCGGCAAATAGAAAAAATAATTTGAAAAATAATTGAAAATTTTGCCCGATACCAAAAGCTAGAGCACTTTTAAAAGTATCGAGGTCCGAACGGTACGAGAGTTGAGAATACACTGAAGCAAGAACCCCCAGCTCGGGCCTAACCTAACCGAACTACCTGACTTATCATGGAAAATTTCAAAAGGGTTCTCATGGGAAGTTCGAATTTGGAAGTTCTCACAAGGTAAAATGGCTCTATAATGATGACGTACGAGGAAAATTAAGTCCGAAACGGTAGGGGAAGGGGGGGGTACTTCTCAAGGTGGGTCGAGCTGCAGCTCTGACCTAAAATAGCAACAACATCCTGAATATAAGTTAATTTATACAACCTCACATTATCTACAAACTAGTTTGTCAAGTTAATCGGTCCAAAGAGAAAGAACCTCAGTCCAAAATTTACGATTTTGAGTTAGAGTCAGATTTGAATTCTGCGAACATAAATACATTGGATCCACGCATAAACAACCTGATTTTTGATCCCTTTATCAGGACTCTCCGAAATAACTCTCAAATACAAAAAGTAATTATTATTTACAAAATAATGTTTAATGCTTCCTTTAAAATATGGTTTTTATGTCATATCATCCCTCTTAAAGTTGACAAAGCAAAGAGAAAGAACCTCAGTCCACAGTCCACCGTTCCAAAGAGAAAGAACCTAAGTCCATGACACAAAAGTGCTGATATCTTGTCTTGTGTTACATACACTAAGCAAAACAAAATAGGGGCCACCTGTATTTTCTAAGATCATCGTGTATAGTACACCTTGGATTGAAAGTTTATTCTTGTTATCTTACTTATCTTGTTAATTAGAAGTTCAGGTATGAATTGTGACCTCAACTTGAATAAATGGCATGAGGTAAATATCATTATTTGAGAAATAATCAAAACAGTTAATATTCCTATCTCGAACGGTTTGGTTGATTACCTTAATATTTTTTCTTAATAACTTTTCCTCTTGATTCAAAGTCACTTCTAGTGTTTCTTATCGACATGCCGAGGGTTCGACACCATTTAGGTCAAGAATTGCGTATCAGAGCCGTAACTCTACTTAAAGAGGGCCTTTCTCAGCGGAGTGTGGCCAACAGGCTTCAAGTGTCACGGCGAGCCATTCAAAATCTATGGAGTCGTTACCAAGAGACTGGAAATTTATCAAGAAGACCAGGAAGTGGGAGACAGCGCTCAACCACTAGGAGAGAAGACCGATTTATAGCCAGGACAGCCCTGCAGGAACGGTTCACATCCGGCCTCCGCGTACAAATGGACCTCCATGAGTACTCAAACACAGTTGTAAGTGCTCAAACTATTCACAATAGATTGAGAGAGGTACAAATTCGCTCTAGGAGAAAAGTTCGGAAACCTAAACTTAGTTCTGGACACCGCGCTGCAAGATTATAAGGTGGGCTAGAAAACACCTGCACTGGACTGATGAGGAATGGAAGTGTGTGCTCTTCTCGGATGAATGTAAAGTGAAATTTGAAAGCGACGATAGACGTATTTGAGTGTTCCGATGCTCAGGAGAGAAGTTTCAGAGCTCTTGTAATCATGAAGCAGATCCTCATGGGGGACCAAGTGTTATGGTGTGGGGTGGCATCAGTAGCAGAGGGAAAACCGATCTGGTTTTCCTTGTTGACGAAACGGTAACCTCTCATTTTTGTGTGGATAATGTCATCGTTCCCCATGTGCTTCCATTTAGTGAAAGAACCGGGCCCAACTTTATCTTCATGCATGATAATGCCCGCCCCCATACGGCAAGAGCCACTGTTGAGGTATTACAAGCAGCGGGGATCAGAGTTCTCGGCTGGCCAACGATAACCTCAGACTTCAATCCTATTGAACATGCATGGGATTACCTTAAGTGGGAGATTAAAACCCTAAAAGACCACATCCAGACTCAAGATCAGCTCATGGAGGCGTTAACAGCTGTATGGAACAGGATTCCGGAAGAGCGCATCCATGGACTCATCCAAAGCATACCAAGAAGAGTCCAGTCATGTGTAACAGATCGTGGAGGTCACACTCGGTACTAAGGAGCTGATAAATTTCAATTCCTTCTTGGTATGCTGTTATGATGGTTGAACAAGCGTCTTAACTTTTATTCTCAAATTTGTTCTAAAACGACCATTTTCAAAAAATAAATAAAAATCTTGAATTTTTTTAACAAAAACTCGTTTGTTTTTATCAAAATAGTTAGAGAAGAATGTATTGGAGTAATTTCAACCTTTTATTTCATATTTAAACCTATACATTTGAAGTAGTAGGTCCGAATTTCTAAAAATACTTGTGGCCCTTATTTTGTTTTGCTTAGTGTATAAAATCAAAATATTTTGGTTGTACATATCTTATAGTAAGTAGTTTAGCCACATATTTTTCATTTTTTTTTCTAAATGAGAACTTTTAAAGTTAATCAGTTTTTCTCGATTTCCCAAAAAATCGATTTTTGGACTGAGGTTCTTTCTCTTTGGACCGATTCGTGCTTAGTTTCTAGTACCTGTTCATAAAGACCAAACTGCTAGTAATTTTTATCACGTTACATATACTATAAATTGGTTGTGATTTTTTGGAATTCTGATTTTAGGGAGAGTCTAAACTCAATCCTGTTCTATAATTCGGCCCTTATTGTGCATTGTACCTACATACATAAATTATGTATCGGCTGGCCTTTTTTGTGAACAGTTAATGGGGTATGTAACAACCGATTTTCCTTCTACTCTATTTAATACTAGCGGGCTGTCGCCCGCTTTGCGGGCCGAGGCATGGCCGTGAAAGCAAAAAATCCTTTTTCGCCAATGGCAGGTGTTGTAGTGGGAGTTTCGAAAAATCCCGTCTTATTGCACATCTAGACTAAAAGACAAAGCTACCTACCAAATTTCAGCTTCCTAGGACTTACGGTTTGGGCTGTAGAGCGATGATCAGTCAGTGGTCAGTGGTCAGTGGTCAGTGAGTGTCTTTGACATTTATATATTAAGATAAATATTTCCAGTCAATCTGTGAATATACGAGTACTTATACACGCCCTTGAAAAATGGGTGATCATAATAAAACTAGGTACTGAACAAATCATTCAATTCTCACCTCTTATATGAATACTAAATACCCCTAAAAGCGTACGCCCAAAACAAATCAAGATTGTAAACTCAATAGAAAGATACAACATGAAGAACTGATAGAAGTAGAAGTAAGAAGGGTCTGAAACATCTAATAATCCTCCAGGAATATAGAAGTTAGTTGTAATCGGATTCTCTGGATATTTATAGCCGTAGATTTTGGCACGTTTTTGACTCAACTTGTCGATATCTTGAAAAAAGGCTTCTGTTAAGGATAAAATAAATGCTGAAAATTAAAACAAAAATTACTTCATTTAATTTTTGTGCTGCTTCTTGGATATTCTGGCTTATAGGAAAACCTTAGAAGTGCATAGTGAATGAAAATTCTTACAAATCTCTAAAACTGTTAGAATTTTTTCAAAGTAACATAGAATCAAAATTCCACCAAATTTTATTTTCTTTAAATTTACTCCATACAAAGCTTTTACCAAAATGTAACTTTCTTGAGATATAAGCGAAAATATGGAAATGTGACCTCTTTTTACCTCCTCTGAACCACCATTACCCCTCCTAACTCCGTTTCCTCCCATCCTAGACGTCAGGACTTTTAGTATGTTAACTATATCACCCTTTTGAACAAATATTCGAAGGAATTGGCTGCGTCGCCTCTCACACACTCTACAACTTATGGCCTATAACTGATGACTGCTCTTAGCTTATTCAGCGCCGGAGGCCAGAGGAACAAGACGTCTACCCACATGTCTATACGAATGCAGTGAGCGAAAAAAAATCATTAAGAAAACAAAAGTGTCACTTTTCTTGCTTTATAATATTTTTTTTTAATTAATGGCTTTTACCCTCCATTCGCTGTAAACTCACAAACCAGCTACCCACATTATTAACCTCACCAAGCTTAGTTTGGATGCAGCAAGCATCACGAGTACTCAGATCTGAATGGTCGTCCATGCAAGTCCTAACTTCGCTTGACGTAGCTTCACTTCAGTGACAGAACGAGAGAACCGGTGTATTTAACGTGTGTATTTAACCTGACACTGTATAGTCAGTGTCAGTTTATATCTCACCCATCATCACCATTATGATAAATGTAATGAACCATTCCTTCTCCTCTTTCTTGCATGCTCGAGTGATGCCAGGGTCAACAGTGGAAAACGAAACCTTCATGGTATTAATCAAATTGATAAACTTGTGCAGATTGGTAAGCACCCAGAGGTACTCGACTATAATGGCAACCAAGTTTAAACTTTCAAAGATTCTTAGTTGAAGCTCCAGCTTATCCTGAGAAGCCTGCAGCACGGTGCTTGCCACATTCAGCAGAACGGCCGAGGCAACAAAAGTGAAGCGGGTGTAGGAAACAACTCTGCGGATTTTCTCGTACTTGAGAGTTTTTTGTTTTGAGGTTTGGATTACAAGTTGGTCTGTTATTCTATTTGCTTTCAGAGAGTAATAAAAACACGGATAAACCATACTTTCCTGGTTTTTAGAAACATACAGTAGGTAAATATAAAATGTGTCTTTTTGTTTATCGTCTCAACAGCAAAGTCATGAATTGAGACGGGAATAGTTTTTCGGCTTGTTAAGATATCTAATAGATCTATTATATTTTTATGTGAACATCCATTGCTAATACGATTTTCAAAAACACGTTAGTTGAATATTTTTACTTTAAAAAGGTTAAAAAAGTCAGTATTTTATTTTCATTATTTGCGCTGGTTCATTTTACATGTTTGTGCGTTTTCTAAAAAGCTAATCTATGCTACTGAGTCTTTAAAATTCAAAGCTCATTATTTTGGTTGGACAAAAACAAAATGAATATACCTACCTACATCAAAATATTGCAGGAAATTGAAAATATTCATGTGACACTGAAGGAATGACAGACGAATAACTTTCAAAGTTATCGTAGCTTCACAATACAGGGTAGAACACCTAGCTATAGTTCGAGGAGAGGTGTAACACCTCTTGAACTATTTTGAACCACTGTAAAAAATTGACAGACACACAGACACAAAACCAAAGTTGCTCATGTCCAGAAATAAAAAAATTAAATCGGAGAAAAAAAATAGTTTTTTTGCTTCCGAAAAAAATACTTCCGATTTCTAATATTAGAAATTTATCGGAAGTAATAAAAGAATATTCAATTTAAAAGAAGTGACTTCCAAAACAAAGCTATCAGAAAAAGAACCAGCCATCATTCATCAAAATTGCTCCACATTTTCTGTCGTAGGTACTCCTGATAAAACCAAACAAATACTTGAATCAGGTGGAGAAGCAGCCCCATTGAAATGGTCTAATGTTATTTTGATTCGGTTTTATGGGCATTTTCCCCCCTGAGCTTTTAATAAGCAACTGCGCGTTATGTATTCTAAATTATTGTTAGATAATACGTCATAAACTACTTATTTTAAAAATAGTTTTCAGATTTAAAAGAAATATATGTAGGTACTCAATGATGCTCAAGTACTTAGATCCAAACGACGTGTAAGTAAAAAGTAAAGTGGTCACTTGACGTTAAATTTACATGAGTCGGGACACAGCAGTCTCATTTCGACCCGGCAACTAATGACTTCTATAGGTGGTATTTCTTACTGATTTTCCGGATATTTTAAAAGTACATGCCCCCAACTAACCCTGTATACATGTTTCCATACAGTAAGAAAACATCATGACAAGTTAATTGTGATGATGGCGTGTGAACTTTTGAAAAGATATTTCAAAGTTTCATTTTTCTATAATTTATTAAAAAATCCCAAAGCGTCAATTATTTTGTATTGTACCTATCTTCATTAAAGTAAACTGGTGTGAAACCGCACGACTTTCCTTTTCACACGAAAATAGTTCCAAGTCCGCCACTGGTTATTTAAAAAGTAATATCAAATTGGTAGGTAATCAGCACCTCAAAATCATTGGATTTGACATGTCACAACCCCCATCTAGGATGAATGATAAAAAAGTTAGTACAAGCGGGTTCTAGTCAAAATACCGGTAAATTGGGGCCGGGTTCCAAAAACTTCAAGATATCAGAAAAATGATATGAATAGAACCCTTATTATTACTTCCGAGAAATTTCTAATTATTAGAATTCGGAAGTATTTTTTTTTTTGTAAGAAAAAGTCGTTCCAATAATTTTCTTTTGTTTAGCCAGAACCGGCAAACGCCGCCACTGGCGGCACCGATTTCATCGAATACGGCAATACGGTATATAAAATTTCTTGGTTTGTGAGGTACATAAAATCTACTTCCATACCAAATTTTAAGAACTGGCTCTTAAATTTTAAGAGCTGGCTCTTAAATCTACTTCCATACCAAATTTTAAGTCTCTGGCTTTTAACGTTCTCGAGATATTGTGTTCACACACATACACACACACACATCAGACGGACGCACGGACCAATGGCCGAAACCAACTTTTTTGGTATCCTGGGACTATGATTCACCCAGAAATGTGAAAAACTGGGTACCTAGGTCAAATTTTCGACGAATACAATACTTTTCTTATTATAGGATAAGGAAAGTAAAAATGAGACAACATAATATTGTGATATCGCGATAGTATCTATCCCACAAAAAACTACCGTTAAAAAAAAGGCCAAGTTCCAGAACTCCTATCCAAAAAGGTTTCGCCAATGAATGCAGTGATATCTTGTTTGCGGCCAAGTTATCGTGGTACTAAACTATTTCTTTTATTAAAACCCGTTTTCTGAGTTCCTCATTTTGTATGTTTTAACTGCAAACTATCCTCTAACTTGGCCAGTTTCGCACCTTGTGATGGTTATATTATTATTCTGTACCTACGAGTATAAATATAGTGGTAATATTCCATACAACCGATGGCATAAAACTGGCCAAGTGAGAGGATGGTTTGCAGTTAAAAACATACAAAATGAGGAACTCAGAAAACGGGTGTTAATAAAAGAAATAGTTTAGTACCACGATAACTTGGCCGCAAACAAGATATCACTGCATTCATTGGCGAAACCTTTTTGGATAGGAGTTCTGGAACTTGGCCCTTTTTTTAACGGTAGTTTTTTGTGGGATATCATTACTTTTTGTAAATGCTTTGTTTCACAGCACGTTTCATTATTTTTTATGAAAAATTTCAGGATTCTTCACTTTAATATGCTCCCTAAAACGACACCCTTTAACAGCAGAGATAGTGCGAAAGTGCCGGTTTTCAGTGTATTTTTACAGTAAAGCACCATCCAAAATTTCAGCTTTGTAGGTAGTAGGGAAGTGCCTCATAATTTAGATCCATAATCGTTTATATATTTCCTCCCTAAAACGACACCGATTTACACCATGATAAGTGAAAAAGTTGCGGTTTTCAGATTTTTCCCAGTACTTTTACAATAAACCCTACCAGTATGCAAAATTTCAGCTTTGTAGGTAATAGGGAAGTGCCTTATAATTTATATGCATAATTGAGTATACTTCCTCCCTAAAATAACACAGTTTAACAGCATGATAAGTGCAAAAGTTCCGGTTTTCAGATTTTTCCTTGTACTTTTAAAATAAACCCTTGTACTTTTAAATTAAATCATGCAAAATTTCAGCTTTCTAGGTAGCCGGGAAGTGCTTCATAATTTAGATCCATAATCGATTATATATTTCCTCCCTAAAACGACACCGTTTAACAGCATGATATGTGAAAAAGTTCCAGTTTTCAGATTTTTCCCTGTACTTTTACAATAAACCCTACCATCATGCAAAATTTCAGCCTTCTAGGTAGTCGGGAAGTGCCTCATAATTTTGATGATCTGTCAGTCAGTCAGTCAGTATCAAAATTGCAAATTTCAAAATTACATTCCTCTGAAAGTTTTTTGCATAGAGTCTTGATATTTTCAATAGCTTTTTAATGATATTAGGACAATCTCTGTTTCAAATTTCATATCTCTATAATCAATTGAACCGAAGATATGAGTGTGTGAAAAACCGGGTGAATCGGTTCGTGTAAAGATACACTGCCGTGCTTGCTGGAACTTTTTTTTTTATATAGGGTGGTAAAGAATGCGAAAGGTACTATCGCCACCTTTGATCAGGCTTTCTATATGAAACTTATATAATTAAATATATAAATTATGTGTACTGTATAAAAATGTAAATTAGTAAGCTTGATCTGAATATTAATTTCTTCTTGTCTGTATATTGTTTTATTTTAATCTGAATATATCAGGATGCTGGCATTCCGACTAACCCAGGCTGGGTGAGGTTAATGTGGGTAGCAGGTTTGTGAGTTTCCTGCGAATGGACAGTAACACCCCCGTCGTGATATGACCATGCATTTGAAACCTGATATATTGATCGCAAAATAAACGACAGTTTGTTCGATTTTATTTGCTGGATTTCTATTTATTGAATAGTAACTAACTAGTCGTAGGTTTTGTCTTGTCTCTAAGGGCAAAATTAATCGATAACTTAAGTCATTGCTTAGCATTAGTGTTCCTCATCTAAGACATACCTACGCAATACGAGACTTACCGCCACAGTACAACAAAACGTCTATTAATTTCGACCTAAATGATTTCGCTCTTTTTGGTAGAAATTTGTTATTCTCAAAGTTTTACTTGATATTGCGTGTGAAATTTGATATTTAATTACTAATGAGGCAATTTTCCACGTTTAAAAAATTCCATTATCATTGATATGTCATATTATGTATTGTAGTAATAGGTATCTACTGATTTCCTGAAACACTTTATATTCATGTGATCTGAAAAATAAATAGAAAAAAATAGGTCTGGAATAGAAAAAAAAAAAAAAAAAAAAAAATCGGTTGAATCCCGCCACATAATGACTAAACTAAAACAAAAATAACATAATATATTCTTATTACTTGGATAACATATACAATTATACATAAATGTATGTGATTTTAATGATTTCATGTTTTCATTCGTAATTTGCCAATGTATCATAAGTATTCATCACATTGTATACATATAAGTAAATCTTTATCGAGTCCCTGAAGACTCCAAAAATCATAATATTTGAAATAAATTTTCTTGAAATCAGGGTTTTCAAATCAGCGTTTAACTTGATCTATATGTATGTATTTTCAGTCCCATTTAATTTTTTATGGTCCCTCTATGGGGCATTATTTTTCGTTTCAAATAGATATTTATTTGTGAAAATCGGCTCGGTTACATGTATCCTTTAATACTTTGGATGTAAAATCTACCTCATTTTTGGTACCTGTCACATCCTCCCTCATGTCTACCATCTAATGTAGAGCGAAAATTCATCAGACCTTTTTTTGCAAAAAATCACAAAAACAAGAGACCCATACTATAGGTACTGGGTCTCTTAGTGTGACAAGTCTGTGTAAAACATACAGTTTCACTTTAATATTTCTTTTCCTATGTACGATATCTTATATGTAACTATGTAATGTAAAAGAAATGTACAATAAAACACATCATTATTATTATTATTAAGTAATCCGCCACTATCCTCCAAGATTCTCGCGACAGCGACCTCCAAGCTCTCGGTCAGGGGTCGCTGCAACTCCGGGTAGGTACAGGTAATTATTCCTCGGAGTGCTCTCGCCAGGTGAAATAATATTTTCGCCCATTTTCGACAGCGGAAGATCGCGCGGGCGCGCCATGTTTATTTCATCGAAATCCCCCGCTGCTCCTCTTTTCCCGGTGAGTAACGGAAGAAAAAGCCATGCCGGAGATAGCGACGAAGGATAGCAGTTCATATGTTGCTTCCGTCGGTGCTAGTAGAAGCTGCACTCGGTTTTCGGCGAGAATAAGCGAAACAAATATTACGTAAAGTTTTGAGTCTTTTCTTATGAAAAACAGCGGCCATTGAGACAGTAGCTGCATTATTAAATTTACGACTTTCATCAGTTGCTGATTGCAAATTAGAGCTGACTGTGTGCTGATTGCAAATTAGAAATTGGCCTTGTGGAGTAACGAGGCAGTGTTTTGATATGGTACGTGCTAGTCTTGTTCTACTGATGGCACTTTAGAACGAATGACATTTTTACAATAATTCTTATGAAGCCATTTTTGGAATACTTATTTTCTTCAAGTACCTACAACCACTTTTGAAAATATTTTCTCAGAAGAATTTCAATGTGCATGAGCAATTTGCATGAAACGTAGAATGATGAAGTTTGGTAACTAGCTGCATGTAGGGTGGTATGCTACTACGAGTCCGCAGTAGTTAGATGAAAACCCGGGACTTTCTGTATGGTATAAGTGAGTACCCGCAGCCACAGCGGAGCCCCGTACCCTGGACCCTGTACCTTAGTGCGCGATACCTTAGGCCTATACCCTGGAGTAGAGCCAGTACCACATAAAATAATCTAACCATGTTATTAAATGTAAGCGGTCACAACGGAGTCCCGAAAATTGTGTATATCAAGCTGTAGGTACCAGGGTCTGGGGTCGAGGCTGTAGGGTATAGGCTAGGGCAGCGGTTCCCACAACCTTTTTAGCTTGGGGGCCCAATAATATTTTTAAAACAATTTTGCGGCCCACCCCGATTTTTTTTTTTTTTTTTTTTAAGTGGGGTTTTAACGTCGCTTTCAACTGCCATGGTCATATCACGACGGGGGTTTTACCCTCCATTCGCAGGAAACTCACAAACCTGCTACTCACATTGACCTCACCCAGCCTGAGTGGGGCAGGGAAAAGCCAGCGTCACGAGAATTAGAATTTGAATGGTCACCCATCCAAGTCTTAACCTCGCTGGATGTCGCTTAACTTCGGTGTTCTGAAGGGAACCGGTGTATTCAACATGCCATCGACGCTGGCCCACCCCGATTTTATTTTGCACTATTTTAATATTATTTCTTAGGTTTCGGCCAGCATCCGCGGCCCAGTAGCAGCTGCCCGCGGCCCACAAGTGAGCCGCGGGCCACCGGTTGCGAACCGCTGGGCTAGGGTCCTCGTTGTGGCCGACGGCTTAGACTCCAGACCCTGGCACCTTTAGCTTGATATAGACTATTATAGACGATTTTTGGGACTTCGTTGAGACCGCTTACATTATTTAAAACATGGTTCGATTATTTTACGTGTGGTACTGACGCGGAGGTACCCTAGAGTCTAATGTCTAATAGTGTCTAGAGCTCTGCTTTGTCCTTTCACTTATTCCACTATGCTAATCGTGTTCTTAAATCAAATATTCTTACCTAGTATTCTTATTATTTTTCTGTCCCGGCAGCTCAGTGTTAAAGCCAACGGTCGTGGGTTCAAAAGCCAGCCAGGACATGACATCTTCCCATTTGGGATTTTACCAAATAATAATACATCTTGGGCTTACTGCTGGAATAATGGGACTCAATAGTCCTCATCGGGCAGTCTTGTGGGTGGCACAGCACTATGAGACTCCTTTTAACATCATTTATCCAAGATTAGGTACGAGCACTTTATTGTTGTTCTAATTCCGCCACTGGTCGCTATCCATACAAACAGTAGCTACTCATTTTCTTCACGAGGTATGAGTGGACTCCGTAACAAAATTCCTACCGGGGATCGAAAGCGGGACACCGTGAGTGCAAGCCTAGTGCTACTCCACTCTACTCCACTCGGTCATAATGACTCCTCATTTTACTTATATCGATGGCCTTGTATGCCTTGCAGAAGGAGGGTTAGGTATAATATCCCCAAGGACCATGAATGTCCAGATGCAATTTACCAGGCTTCACTTTTTATACTTACAAACATAATTATGGTGTAAGTGCCCCCGAGTTGAATAGTCCGTACTGGAGGAATTTAATCATGAACTCAATCGACAGTTAGCCATTTGATTGTTTAAAATTTGCAAGTTAAGTTCTCGATCGAATGTGTAAACTCGTTTTATGTCCACTTATTCTATTTGGTTAACGTCCTGATTTGAGTTATCCAGGAAGGGGGTTGTACTCAGCCTTATTCTCACGCATTCTTTACTTCGGAGGGAACGGATTTTTTTTTAGAATATTCTGTGGAAACGCGGGATAGAGTACACATAAAAATAAGACTCTGAGGGTTAGGTGGTTTAACATTAATCTCGCTTTGTGGTTACCTTCCACTAAAGATTGTTATTAATTATTGTGATAGCTGTGAAAGCTGTAACATAAATTAAACTTTCTCGTTAACTTTACTCTCTCATTACCAGAACTCTCATTAGCTTTCCCCGGGGCTCCTAATCATTACTTGTTATCTAATATGGAATTGAATTTCTCTTTCCTTCTCAACCTCGGCCACTCCATGGTCACGTACGTAGGTACATCACACTGCAATAAAACTGTTGAACGGAAAGCAAAAACATAATGGAACTAATAGGAACATAAATTCGAAAGCAGAGCATGTGGGAAGTGTAAAACTATTATGGCTGGTCATTTCCGGGTTTATTTCATCGTTAAAAATACAATAAAAACCTTTAATGAGAACTCTAGTTGTGTTAAATTTAACGAAGAAAACCATGATGGTTCGAAAGAGAGTATAATGAAAACTACAAATAATCTCTTTTCTTCCTCTGAAGATGAGTGTTTCACAGACATCTTTATTTGATAGCCATAAAAAAGCAGCTACTGTAGACGCTTGTGTCTGTGTTGTAACCTACCCATCCCGTAGTATGCCTCCCCTCTGGTGGGCGAGAAGTGACACAATACTTCAAATTTAGGTGCTGGGTCAACACGAGCGCACCGGAAGGTATCCCTTACAAATAAGTGTAACTAAATTTTTATTACAAATTTTTGTCGGAGCGGGGGTTCGAACCAATCATGATTATGTATTGTGTCCATAATTGGCAGTGTATTTTTCTAATTCATTCACCTGATTGCGATTTTTTTTGTGTTTACTTATTTTTTATCTTTTTTCCCCTTCTAATTATAATAATTATATACTTGATTTAATTAATGGCTTATAAGACTCGTCATAAGTATAAATCGGATTGTTAAAAAGCAAGTACTTTACCTACATAAAAATTAGATTTTTTCATAAAAGAATACAGCTTCATACCAACTGCATAGGTAAAAATTTGCATAGCTTACGGTGTATGCCTATCAGATAACTTTTCAGAGACTCCGTAACTTTCTGTCGTCGTCGCGTCGAAAAGCTTTATGGTAATGAATAGAGATGAGCCAAGTTCTATCCAGGATTTCTTTAGCATAGAACTTGATCCATCTCTTTGTTTTGCCTTAGAACGAGGCCTCCCTGCCACTCAAACTTTTTTAGTATGCATCTCATTCTTATTCCAGCTTCCTAGATAAAGTTTGAAAGCTCAAAAGCTCACTTCTCAATTATTGATCTTGAAAGAGAAGTTCAGAGAGAGTAATAGTTTTCAGGATATATTTTATCTACGTATTAGATAAACTAGTAGGGTAGTAAAGCAGAGAGAGAGAGAGAGAGAGAGAGAGATAGTAAAAAGTAGTAATGGAAGAAAAGCAAGAGAGATACGAAATTCGGAAAAAAGAAAAACTGATAGGTATGGAGAGAAAAAGGAGAGTATAATATATAATAATGTGCAGAATTTAATGAACTTTATTTATGAGAAATTGATACTAGTAATAATAATAATATATCTTTATACTTCTCACTTTTATGTTCATACTGATTAAAATAGAGAGGTTAGTTGATGGCATGGATGTTAAGAACTATTACCTGCTGATGAGAGCAAATAAGATCGAAACAGCTGTCCAGGTATGTTCTGATATTCATGTACATCTAATGTAACTTCTCATTTTTCTGTTTATATTGATCATACTCATTTCGTTAAAAAATACATATATTTTAAACTATATTCTATTTTATGCTCGGTATTTTATTTTGAAGTAAACTATGGTCGAGTCTTAGGCCACTTTATAAAACAGGATTACATAATTAAGATAAGCCACATCCTACCTCAAATCAGAGTTTAGACTAATCACAGCAAATTATATCCCGACTTGAGGGACAGTGTCTGGCTTATCTTAAATTTAATCCTCTAAATAGGGAAACCAAAGTGTTTGACCACCAAGATTTGGTGGTTAGGACGGTCAAGGTGCTAGTCTGGTAATTCAGGTAGTGTTAGGCTGGAGATGCCTTGGTTCGGATCTCACCCAATGTATGAATTTTCCTCATTTATTTGAATATTTATGACCACATTTGTGTTTTATAAATCGCTGCATTAACTTCTCTTAATGGTTGCATTTCACTAAAACGTCTTTTATTTTATATTGGATCTGGGCATTGGACTGAGTTCATTAGAACTTCCTCATCTACACCCTGATGCCATTAGCTCTCATCAACTCTAGTGGTTAACGTTTCCTTTCCCAGTACACTAGCTTCATATAAAACTTCTTTGTGGCTTAAGAGGGTAATAACTTGTAAGCTATTTAATGGATTTACCCTTAACTCAAGGGGTATAATGTCCTCAAGATTTATCTCTGTCAAGGATCGCTCTCATTTTTCTGTCATAACTTCACGTTAATACTAAAAGTCTGAAATATGAGAAGTACGAGTCTTATCTCTTATGAGAACGTCTCGTGAGTACAAGTGTCACTTTCTTTTTCTTCATCATTCATTTTGGCGAGCAGAAGTGTTAAGGAAGGAAATCCATGTTAAAGTCGTAGTTCTATTAAATTTCTGCATGGCTTAATTTCATTGTATGTAATAAGAAATGTTTCATATACGTTATTGTTATTATTATTAAATTCTTTATTGAATGATAAGATATAATATGTATGTAGGTTGTAGGTGCAGTACGAATCATGAAATGAAAAAATGTAAACAATAGTACACTTTCCTTATTATAGGTTAAGGAAAGTAAAAAGGGGGAAAAATAGATAAATACAAACACACATAATATGCCCTAACTAAAAGGCGGTGTTATTGCCTATGGCAATCTCTATGGCAAATATCACAAGTAAATATGTATTGAATTCATAAATAATTTTACTGAAGCAGCAGAAGCTTTTTGGTCATTTGATTCGACAGAACCGTCTAGATTCTGTGATGATTTCCTGAGTTGTTACTTTAAATCTCTTGTTCATGAAGATTGTCCAAGGAAAACTTCCCGCTCACCAATAGACAGCTTGAAAATGTACAGCAAAACCTCAGATATTGTCCTTGTTATTGCATGAATCAACACTATCAACAATGGCCGTCGACATTTCAATGGTGTACTGTTTAAAACCTAATGTAAACTTATACCAACATAGGTATTTATCTACAAAAGTCGGATTTTTCTGATTCCAAAAAACATGGTTTTGATGAAATAATGGTGTGTTTGTGTGTTTTATTGTTCATACGTTATTTAGCTACATCATCTTCTATTTTATTATATTGTGTTATATGTAATGATATGATAAAGTTATTATTTAATATGCACACAATTTTTATTTTTTCAAGAGTATATAATCTGAAAGCTAACAGGCTAAAAGCAACAGCAGTGGGTGAGCGAAACTAGACGGAATCACAAGTACAACATGCAGGTAATGTGGTGCATATCACATTGCCAGTCTAATCCGTTTACCCCCGACATCAATAATGTAATATCTACTCCTGGTAATGTTTTCTCTAGCATGTGCAGCTTTCGTCACTCTGATGTAAGAGGTTTTACACTAAAGCCTTGTCTTTTCTATATGAAGTCTACCGTCTACGAAGAAGCAAGAATTATACCTAATAATAATGTTGTTCTTGTTGTTGTAGTCAGCTTGGCTACAGCTGGAGGGTGATGGTCTCAAGCCAACTTTATTTCAAAGTTGGCTCGTCCTGAAACACATATTTTTATGTGCGATCAACTATCATGAGGACTTGGACTTTTCTTTATAAGCCATTCCTTATAAAACTGCAAGCTAGCCTGGCTTGTAAGGGTTGGCTAGTCTGTTCTCTGATTATATTGTTTATAGTCCTCTAGCGAGACACTATAATAATAATACACTTTAGTGGAAGGTAACCACCAGGCGAGTTTAATGCTTAAACATTTTCTACCACCTAACACTCAGAGTCTTATTATTATATTATGGTCACAAACTTAAATTAATGAGGAAATATTCATGCACTGGGTGAGATTTGAGCCAACGGATCCATACGCTACCTGGATCACCAGATTAGCGCGTTAACTACTTGACTATCAATGCGCACTATCGTCTACATTAAATTTAATACCTTTATTGACACATTGTATTCTTTAAGTTCTTTAAGAAGTAAAGTTTTTCTACATATTGGAACTCTAGCCACGATTTCAGATCAATTTATTGAAAAAGTAATAGGAATTATGAACTGCTAAAAGATCTTATGTGGGACAGCATAAAGAGTGATAATTATGTCAATCCGTCATCTGACAGAAAAATACTGACTTGATAAAAACTTTTGAAAACCACCCCAATACACTATTGAAAGAGCCTGTTTGACTTTTTAATTGAAAGGTTCTTGGGTTAATTGTCTAGATCCAAAATAAATAATTTATTGTCTAACGATACTTGAAAATCGTCAAGGGAATCTTTTGACCCCATCGCTTCGGAACACCACTAACTACAACCATGCCTTAAATGTATTCTAAACGAAACAGTATCGTAAATCTAAACACATTCCATTCTTGATTTTCAGATGCTCCGCTGCTGATGTCTGTCCAAAATGAAAATGCCGCTGACTACCTTGACCATTCTCTTGATGTGCGTTTACAATCACAATGGTAAGTGACTTTCTCACCATTATACTCGTACAATATGTGTAGTATTTTGGAAATAGGTATTCCATAAAAATTACCGAGCTTTTTCTGATGACAGAAGATAATATTTTGACTAGGAAATTGGCGAAACCTGCGTTTTTGAAAACAGCAAATATTCATGCAATCTAGTATTCTAGTGGATGTGACAATATCACTATTTTAATCTAGTGGGTGTGACAACATTACAAAATTACTGATTAAATCTAGCGGATGTGACAATATCACTATTTTAATATTGTGGGTGTGACAACATTACAAAATTACTGATTAAATCTAGTGGATTTGACAATATCACTATTTTAATCTAGTGGGTGTGACAACATTACGAAATTACTTATATATCTAATCTAGTGAATGTTTCAACAATACAAAATTACTGTTTTAATCTAGTGTATGTGGCAATATTACGAAATCGCCGATGTAATCTGTGACAAATGTTGTGACAAAATTACGAAATTACGCCGATGATGTTGTGACAAAATTACGAAATTAATTACTGATTCAATCTAGTGGATGTGACAAAATTACGAAATAACTGATGTAATCTAGTGGATGTGACAACATTACAAAATTGCTGATTTAATCTAGTGGATGTGACAAAATTACTGATGTAATCTATTGAATTCTAGTGGTCGTTAAAACATTACAAAATCACTCATTTATACCTACTTCTAATTACACTCAGGTTTCAACGAAACCAAATAACTCAATTTTGGTTTAACATTTTCACAGGAGTCTTTAAATTATGAATATGAATATTAATTTGTTATTACTATTACAAAAAATACGATTGTTTTTTAAATTTCCTAAATGAAGAAACAGGTCGAATTTTACTGGAGAAAAGTAAATGGAAAATAATATTATTTTCTCAATTCCCGTCTCAACATAGTGTGATTTGATATGTTATAACCTCCATGACTTCATGTGGATTAAATAATAAAAATGTAAGTCTTCCCCCTCCCGATCTGTTAAAAACACACACTGCCCATTCTCAAAGAATCTCAAATTCTACCTACCTAGAGAGGTAACTATAAATTACGTTCTGTGTACCAACACAACATACCTATTCCTCTTTGGAAATTTATCTTGCCTTTACTTATCTTGAATTCCATATGGATATTTATATTTCATGTGCTCGATGGTGTGTACTCCGTCTTTTCCTCCACGTTCTCCATGCTTTCCTGCGAGGAGCTTTGAACATTTCTGGAATTTCCCATCTATTATTTAGCATCCACTCTCGGACATTTTGCAGGGTCACGAGATCCAGCCAGCGGCAGCGCCGCGTGAAGGGTTCAAATCAACTCGTAGGGATTAGAGAGAGATTTCCTCTCGCCCATTTTAAGTGCATGAACATTTCTCTATGTACACAAAAAGGAATTTTAATTTAAAATTCGAAGTAGGTACGTAGGTCTATGGGTAAATATTTAAGGTAAGCGCACGTGCTGTAGGTATACTACAAACATATTTGTTAACAATGCAGGATTTACGTGTTCTGTTTATACCTGCTTACAAGTTAAAGTTTTTTTTATTATTTGGGTTTAACGACGCTTTCAACTGCATGATCATATCACGACGGGGTGCCACTCCATTCGCAGGTAACTCACAAAACTGCTACCCACATTAACCTCACCCAGCATGGGTTGGGCCGGAATGCCAGCATCACGAAGTCTTTACCTCGCTGGACGTTGCTTAGCTTCGGTGATCCTACGAGAACGGGTGCATTCAACGCGCCATTGACGCCTACGCTGGCTAGCTGGCTTAGTCAGAGTTTTTTTTTTTTTTAACGTGGGGTTTAACGTCGCTTTCAACTGCC
Source organism: Bactericera cockerelli (assembly GCA_024516035.1). Lineage (NCBI taxonomy): Eukaryota > Metazoa > Arthropoda > Insecta > Hemiptera > Triozidae > Bactericera > Bactericera cockerelli. The sequence continues at coordinate 11,870,528 of CM044957.1, forward strand.
ATGGTCATATCACGACGGGGTTTTACCCTCCATTCGCAGGAAACTCACAAACCTGCTACTCACATTGACCTCACTCAGCCTGAGTGGGGCCGGGAAAAGCCAGCGTCACGAGAATTAGAATTTGAATGGTCACCCATCCAAGTCTTAACCTCGCTGGATGTCGCTTAACTTCGGTGTTCTGAAGGGAACCGGTGTATTCAACATGCCATCGACGCTGGCTTAGTCAGAGTTTGAAAATGATCTTATTATCAAGTCCAAGATAGAAGCGCACACTTTTTTTTCTAAATAAAACATTTGTAAATAAAACATCTGTAAATAGATTGGTGGTAAGAATGTGGAAAATGCTTTGAAAAAGTAAACATCACCTCGCCTAGTGTTTACCTTCCAGTAAAGAGTATTATCACTATTATTACTCCAGAGAAGAAGTCGAGGGCGTTAAGCAACCAGACGGCAAGATTCAATCTAGAAGAGAAAAAGAACACTTCAGAGTTTTAACACATGTCGCTCGGATGAGAGTCCTTTGCCCTAAATGGGGATTGAATTGTTAATAGGGTTTAGTGGCAGAGAATGGATAAGGCAATAACTTCGCCCCGGATTACAAGACAATTGTAAATTTAAATTTAAATATTTTTTTTCTTCTATATTTTATTTTGTAAATATTGTGAAGTTTTTTTCTGTTGATAATTTATTGTTCATTGTTTTGTATAAAAAATAAAGTGTAAATAAATAAGAAATTCACTTCCATTCACTAATGAAAACATTTCTTAAAATTCAAAATAAAATCAGGAACATAATCATTGAAACCCTGTATATTGTATAATATACTATACATATTATTTATGTGCATTTATCCCAGATTTAATCTGCTTTTGAAAGTGTCTCCTAAGTTTTCTCCGCTAGAAATATCAAGAACTTTGTAATATTTTCTATACTGAATTTCCCATTTCAAGATAAGAAATGGGAAGCTGATAGGAGAATTTAGGGAAAAAGCATTTTTCCAGCTTTTCACCCTTCGCGTGCTTTCACGAGAACCTGAGAGCAGGAAACTTTAGTGCTAAAGAAGGAAGTAAAAGGATTAACGAGATAGTGAAAACTGTGGGTTTGTATCTTCATATATTCTGAGAAGGCATTACAACAATCTTGGATTGGGACATTGCGTTGATTAAGGAAGCATTACTGTTCCATGCTTGTTGGCAAGTTGGTCAAGTTGGCTGCATTCTAATTTGCTAGGTATACCTAAACTAATTCTGTTGAGTCAAAACACACATTTAGGTCAAAACAGACACAAAGATCACTTGAAATTCGTGAATAACAGAGAAGTATCTTGAGGATTTAACTATAGTTGTATGTAGACTGTAAAAAAAGTCCGATTTGGGGTCAGGTTTTCAAATCTTCTTCGCATTTGACCATTCGTGGCCGAAGATTATTGTGAATGTACAAAGTGCAGTAACAGAAGGAGTTTTCAAAGTTACCAGGTTTCTAACATTTTTCTCTCGGATTTTAACCGCCATTCCGGGCGGCTCTCAGGAACATGATACTTATCTCGAAATTAAATATGTCTTTTAGGGATGGTAATGGGCGTAACGGTACAACCCCCCCCCCCTCCCCTCACTTCCCTTCCATCCACTGCACCGCCGGCGCCGCGGTGTTTATGGGGGGTGGATGTTAACCAGTGGATCCATCTGTATTTGATTTTATTTTAAAATTTGTGAGGGTAGAGTATACGTATACGTAGCACATCCCGTCTAGGCAAGCTACAAACATAATAACGTAGACCATATACGACTAAAGCTATTCTTCTACGTCTGTAAAAAAAAAAAAAAATACTTCCGGTTTCCTAATATTAGATATTTTCGGAAGTAAAATAGAACACTGCATTTTTTTCCACTCGACTTTTCCACAGGCGCCACTGGCCACTAATGACTTCCCTGCCACGCCCTGTTGGTTCCCTATTCTAATTGAATTCTGTCCCAGGAGTTCAGAGATCTTTGTTTTCATAAAGAATTATGGAGTATGAAGCCGAAAGGTTAAGTGGAAAATTGAATATCTAGTGGCGATGGGGATAGGAAGGTCATTCACCTCGCCGTAGAGAGCATTCAACAAAATACTTATGGGAGTGTAAGACGAAGATGGATGGCTAGAAACAGAAAGGGGGAGTGAGAGAGTGAAAAAGAGGTATTGAGAGATAGAAGTTGGAAGGAGCGAGAGAAAGAGGGAGATACAGAGACCCATATTTACTAAAGACGAACAGAGAGTTGTGACTGAGGAAAAGGCTAAGGGAGACAAAGCACTTCAAGCGATGGAGTGTCAGTCATTCGTGGCTAGCATGGAGGTATAAGTTGAATTTTCAGTGCTGAGCTCAGTATTTACACAAACAATGCAGGGATCAATTCGGCAGAAAAGGTTGATACCACACACCAATAAGTAATTATTTAAATAATAAAATTTGAAAATACAAAACCTAATAACAAAATTAAAATAAATAAAAAAATTTAGAACAAAAAATATTTGTATCTTAAAATTACTTAGAAAATAATGTATTTTTTTACAGTTTATACCTACTATTATCAGGACATCTTGAAGGTTTGTTTATCTAATCCTAGTTCGACTGAAGCTAACTCTACCTCGAGTTTGTTTCATGAGCTTGTATAAAGGTAGGTAATCCCAAAGCATTTTGACCCTGGTCTGTGCTATCCTCACCTGCACATTAATTTGTTTTCTTCCATTTTCACTAATTATTTAGAAACGAAATTTTCATCCTGTTTTGGGAGGAAAACTTTCCCGAGCAAGCTTTCAACAAGTTTCAATGGTAACCTCAACTTACTATTATCTACTCAGCTGCATGAAAGTTCGGACCAAAGTTTCGACTTTCGCCTACCGCATGACTACTAGAGAAAACTTTCAACGTATCTATATGAGATATACCTACCTGCTTGAGAGCTCGAGTAAGACATAGGTAAGTAGGTAAGTACTTGATGTAATGCAGTGTTGTGTGCTTAAGTCAGCGCGTCAATCTGGCATTTTAAGGGCGAAATTGATCGACAAATAAGGTCTCTTGTGAGACCTCATTTGTCCTAGTTTGTACACAATGAAAATCATTACACATTTCTAGAATAATTAACGCATAATTAATATGATTGACATTGTAAACAAACGCAAACTCTTTAGATACTGAAAGAGCGACTCTATAAATCCCATTTTAGTTCGGTTTATGTGGCAGCACCCCAAAACATTTTCCCACCGACTGCGCCTGGGTATCCGTACCAGGTACTGCATGTAGGTATGTTAGAAGTAAGTTCAATTTCCATTACTTACCTTCAACATCATCAAAGATTCTGGTTTGAGAGAAAAGTTCTTGATTAGTTCAATTAGGAGCTAAGAAAGTACGAGTAAATATAGCTTCTCACCCTTTAATCAGAGGATTTGAACTTTTTTTTTTAAACAGGAAGTTGCCTGTGCTGTTAGCAAACCAATGTAGGTACATCAACTGGTGCAGGAGGAACTAACAAATTATTAAAACATTAAATCCTCTCTCTGGCGGATCGTGATCTTTCATTTGCTTGTATTATTGTAAATAATTTATAGCTGTAGGTACTACCTACGTTTTAAAATAAATTAGTCTAGCTGGTTTTAGCATAAATATATATTCATATTGATAGAAAATTCATATTGTGATAGGTACTGTATGGCACGTGTTTCTCAAGCATACAAAATAAATTCAAAATACTGATTACAATTTGAGACCAATTTTTGTTTGTAACTTTCAAAGAAATTACGTATATTTGAGAAGGGTATTTCCTTAATTAACTCCTAATTTGATAACTTCTCCTTTATTAACAATAACGATGCTCTTTCATTCCTCTATCATAAGTTCATGTTAAGCTTGACGATGCTGCTTATTTGTGGTAACATTTCATGTTCTAGTTACTAGAACATTTCATAATATATGTTCTAGTTTTTTTAGGCAGGAACCGCCTCTGATGTCCCAATAATATTCAGAAATCTCAAGAGCTTCAGAAATGCTTCCTCATCATACACAAGCTCTTGGATATTGACAATTCTATCTATTATACACGTGCCGCCATACTTTTACTACTTTCTTTAGACTACTCTAAAGTAACCTCATTTTATGACATCGCCATACATAAACAAATCCCTTAATTTTCTTTTTTCCATTAATTTTACTTTTAGAGGAATGGGAATTGGGAATGTATTTCAAGGTAATAAAAGAAGCCCCAGTCTCATTTACAGTAGGTGCTTAATCTTACACATCTACATGTTGAGTAATTTTCTCACTGTTTCCCATAAAAAAGGGTAAGTACCCCCGGTTTCCGGTTTCATCTTATTTTTATCTAAAAAGAAGAAAGATACCAATGTGATCGTTAAAATTTCCATAGAAGGCTATTTACTTCCATTTTTGAAATTGACAACTGAAGAAAAAGATGCACATTATCCTTGAAAGTTTGTCTAAGTTAAACTTAAGTTCTAATTTGCTATCTGTTACCGTTGAGTCCACTAGTGGAGGAATTTGAGTTATTTTCGGGGAAGAAGGAAAGTTGTGTGGTTTCACACCAATTTTTTTTGTTTTGTTTTGAGAAGACTCTATACAGGAGAGGAAATCAAAATACACTATCGTTTGTCATTCTTATAAAAGAGTGAATTTCTGCATCAAAACGACAAATCTAACTTTCCATTTATCATAATAATTATACCATTTCAAAAGGTCCATACTGAAAGAAACTTTTTTGTGAAAATTTTACTCTAAAAGATTTGACGAATCCGGTAGAAAAAAATGCTCTGTTAGGTTTAGACTTGACTGATACATACATAATTTTACTATGATATAAATAGATGTAACCGTGAGAATTTTTGTGCTTATTTTTAAAACCAGCCAAACTAGGTCGTAAATGAAATGAAGAACAAACGCTAAACAGGTGGTACTAATTACATCCAATATTCAATAACTTGCTGTAATTAAAGATATATTAAATCTTAAAAAAATATTAAATAAATAAATTAGGTATTAAAAGTACAAGACTAGGAAGATAACGTTGGAAGTTAAGAAAAACTCAGAAACTTGACTGCTACAATACTTTCATTACTCCATTACCAAGAAATTTGAAAATGAACTTCAAGAGTTAGACTTGTGAAAAACCCTGCACTTATTTTCCAGGAAGAATATGGAATGAGAAGTAAAGAATATATCTTTTTTATTTTCCTTATCCTATAATAAAGTAAGATAATTCTGCCGAGGTAATTCTGAAAAGTCTCTTTTCTCCAGCAGTGAAACAGGTCTTATGGATTTCATTGCTGAATATCTCAGTTTTCTCAAGAGAAGTGCTGGTGAACTGAGTAAAAATGCGACAGAAGCCATGTACAATTAGTTGTTGGGTTTGTTGAGTGTCACAGCAATACACAGTTCTACAAAAATATCAGTTCAGTAAGCAAGGTCCAGCGAGGTGATGCTGGCATTCCAGCCCAACCCAGGCTGCTGATGTTAATATGGGTCGTAGGTTTGTGAGTTTCCTACGAATAGATGGTAACACCCCCGTCGTGATATGATCAATTGATCATGCAGTTGTTCCGGCTATGTTTCGAACCAGTGAGTCCAGTGACCTCTGAATTGTGAGACCGATGCCTTGACCACTGAGCTACCTCAACTGAAATATGTATAATTGAAGAAGAAAAGCAAAGTTACACGTCATAATATAATATGTGTCGTATCGGGCGCGCCTGGAATGCCACGTCACAGGAGTCGTGTCTGGCACGACTAAAACTCACTGTTACATGTCAAATCAGTTCTGACGAGCGCGCCAGGAATTCCATGTTACACGTCACAGGAGTTGTACTGAGTGCGCCTGTAAATGTCACAGAAGTTGTATTGAGTGAGCCTGTAAATTTCACAGGAGTTGTATTGAGTGCGCCTGTAAATGTCACAGGAGTTGCATTGAGTGCGCCTGTAAATGTCACAGGAGTTGTATCGAGTGCACCTGGAATTCCATGTTACACGTCACAGGAGTTGTACTGAGTGCGCCTGTAAATGTCTCAGGAGTGTTATCGAGTGCGCCTGTAAATGTCACAGGAGTTGTATTGAGTGCGCCTGTAAATGTCACAGGAATTGTATTGAGTGCTATTGTAAATGTCACAGGAGTTGTATTGAGTGCGCCTGTAAATGTCACAGGAGTTGCATTGAGTGCTCCTCTAAATGTCACAGAAGTGCATTGAGTGCGCCTGGAATACCATGTTACACGTCACAGGAGTTGTATTGAGTGCGCCTGTAAATGTCACAGGAGTTGTATTGAGTGCGCCTGTAAATGTCACAGGAGTTGTATTGAATGCACCTGTTATGTCACAGGAGTTGTATTGAATGCGCCAGGAATTCCACGTTACACGTCACAGAAGTTGTATTGAGTGCGCCTGGAATTCCATGTTACACGTCACAGGAGTTGTATTGAGTGCGCCTGTAAATGTCACAGGAGTTGTATTGAATGCGCCAGGAATTCCATGTTACACGTCACAGGAGTTACATTGAGTACGCCTATAATTCCACGTTACATATCACAGGAGTTGTATTGAGTGCGCCTGTAAATGTCACAGGATTTGTATTGACTGCGCCTGTAAATGTCACAGGAGTTGTATTGAGTTCGCCTGGAATTCCACGTTACATGTCACAGAAGTTGTATTGAATGCACCTGGAATTCCACGTTACACGTCACAGGAGTTGTATTGAGTGCGCCTGGAATTCCACGTTACACGTCACAGGACTCTTTTCTGGCACGTCTGGAATTCCACGTCATTGCCGTCTTCACAATCCCGGTGCCCCTGAAGAAGTCACAGGACACGATATTGGCGCTCATCCCCCACACGCCTTGGAACCACAGCGTCACCTGTAACGAGAGCTAGTATAGATCCAGGCCAAGTTCTAGCTTGACACGTATACAGGGCCAAATTCTAAAATAAGATTAAAACGAAGTTCATGGAAGACCATCCCTCAAGTCGTATTTTCCACCAATCACAGTGTATCATTTATATTGGATGAAACTCTCTTTTATAAGTATAGATTTGGGAGGGCTTCCTTTATGCTTGTTTTAAAATTACCTACTTTTACAATTTGGCCCTAATGTGTAAAATATAAATATTAAAAAAAAAAAAAAAATATGTTTTAGAGTGTTTTAACCATATCTTAATTCGGTCATTAAAAAATTAAAAAAAAACTTTATAACGGCACTAAAAAATAAACTAAAAAACTTACACTTTTAGTATGCAAAATTTTGAGATCTTGATTTGAAGCATTTTTTAGATACCTAGATAATTTTATTTTAAAGTGACCCATTTAACTACTGAGCACATACTTACTCGTCCGAATATATGGGGCACTGTCCAATAAAGTAAAAACTATGATATTATTAAAATAGTTAAGATACCTACCTTGTTATTGACAGCAGCCGCCATATGACGCAAACCTTTCAGCCTATCCGATACGATATCGGCACCAGTGGCGGTCAATTCTGCCTGGGCGGACCATGGAGCTTCAGGTGGGCTGATATTGAACAGATGAAGAACATTTTTGTTAATAAAGAAAATCTTTGTGGGTGAAGTTTACAGGCTTCACTTTCGAGAAATAAACATACGAAATTCCAATTTGAACCTCAATGTAGAACCCACATAGAACTTCAATGTACAAAAGATATATCATGACCTATCCTTTTATCTATATGACCTGGGACATAGGCATTTTTTTTTTTCATTGCATCAGTTTAATATAGGTTTATTGTTTGTGTAGCTAGACTGGTATTGAGAAACATTCCTCAAATATTATTTTTGACCGAAAAAAATATCAACCATACCGAGCTCAAATAATTCGAACGTACATTCACTATTAGGAATGTTCTTAATATTTTATTTTTAATATGAGTGTTCATGTAGACGCTTGTGGCCTGTAGTATGCCTCCCCTCTGATGGGCGAGAAGTGACACAATACTTCCCCATTTAGGTGCTGGGTCAACACGAGCGCACCGGAAGGTATCCCTTACAAATAATTGTAACCAAAATAAGAATACAAATTTTTGACGGCACAGGGGATCGAACCCGGGACCTTCCGCATGGCAAGAGAGTGCTTATTGCTTAACCATGAACCCCTGAACATCATTTCATTATCCACTTGCCTGTTGAAGACCATGCTTAGGAATGACTCAAGCTTGGATGGCTCCTGGGCATTTCCCCACTTCTGGTTCACAGGTGGCCACAGGATATTGGAATACTTGACAACCATGTTCTTATTGTTATAGGCCAGAATGAGCGTCTTGTTGAGTGCCCAGAAGTCGTTCAAGTTAGCGTGCCAGGTTAGATTGGGAGGCGCTATGAAGGGGCCAAGCTCTTGCAGAAGATATTCGATGAGAGTGTCGTGGGGTTTGACGTTAGGAGACCTTAAGTTGAAGCCTGATGGATGAAAATGAATGGAATACAATGATGGATGAAAATGAATGGAATACAATGATGGATGAAAATTAATGGAATACAATGATGGATGAAAATGAATGGAATACAATGATGGATGAAAATTAATGGAATACAATGATGGATGAAAATGAATGGAATACAATGATGTATGAAAATGAATGGAATGCAATGATGGATGAAAATGAATGGAATGCAATGATGGATGAAAATGAATGGAATGCAATGATGGATGAAAATGAATGAAATCAATGATGGATGAAAATGAATGGAATACAATGATGGATGAAAATGAATGGAATACAATGATGGATGAAAATGAATGGAATACAATGATGTATGAAAATAGGGGCGAAATTCAATAGACAAAATCGAGTTCTATGTGAAGTCTTAGCACTGGTTTTCCCCATCTACGACAGTTCGCAAATCGAGAGCTAGCGTCACAGAGGTATTTTAGAAACGTTTTTTAATTTCGCCCTAAGCATTTTAAAACCGGCGTCAAAGACTTTAAGATCACTGATATTAATCAACATCTAATGAGGTTAGATTCGGCGGGTGACCTCATAATTTAGGGTCAGGTAGTAGAAACTACTTTCAGCATTAACCTCGCCTGGTGGTTACCTTCCACTAAAGAGTGTTATTATAATTTACTAGCGGGCTGTCGCCCGCTTTGCGGGCCGAGGCATGGCCGTGAAAGCAAAAAGTCCTTTTTCGCCAATGGCAGGTGTTGTAGTGGGAATTTCGAAAAATCCCGTCTTATTGCACATCTAACTATAAGACAAAGCTACCTACCAAATTTCAGCTTCCTAGGACTTACGGTTTGGGCTGTAGAGCGATGATCAGTCAGTGGTCAGTCAGTCAGTGACTTTGACATTTATATATTAAGATTTACAATCCTGTTTTGTCTCTTCTACTTGTTTGTTTAAATGCAAACCTGAAATCGGTCGTTTCTACTATGACTTGGCTGGGCTTAACTCGTTCTCAATGTAAATCAACATCTCGGCAATTGTTTAAAATTTATAAAGAAATGGACCGACACCGAGAATTGTCTCAATTTTATTAATTAATGAATCTATCCAGCATCACTTCCAAACATAGTGTAAATTTTTTGTCAATTTTAAAAGAAATAGGTAGAAAAGCAAGACAACAATAACTTTTTGAAATCATACTCTAAAATTTTGACTTGATTGATAAGAAAACGTCAATTCCTATGGGGTCAAATAGCTTTTTTCTTAGAACAGACAAAGGAATAAATTACTCCTTCAAAAATATTTATTCTGTCTGAATTTTTTTCTAACTTTTTCCTCACTTTTTTTCTCCATTTTATTTATTTAATACTTGACAAGTAAAATGGTTCAAACATATATAACAATGACAGTTTACATAATTCATATAATATTTTTAACTGAACTTATTTAGATTCTTTTGGCTGTCGTCATCCCAACTAAGGGTCAGTGGTCCTTATTCTTAGTCAGAATTCCTTACCGACCGGGAAGGCGTGGAAGTCGAGAATCACAATCTCTCTCGTATTCTGGAGGAAATACTTGACTTGCTGGATGACATTGCTCAGAGGCTGGACTTTCCGGAAGCTGTGGTTGATGTACAGATCCTGCGGTCGATTGTTGTGAATCGAGTAGTAGCCCACACGGAGGTCCAGGCTTCGAATCCCGAAGATCAACTGACTCAGGATCGTTTCATCCTGTGTTTTGAAAAAGAAAAATATAATTTTTGAAAATTATTTTAACTATTATCTTGGCAATCTGTCCATATGGATACCATCAGTTTTTTTTACTCTACTGGCCCAAAATCAATCATAAATCATCTTTCTTTCACAGAACATTTAAAAAATTTTACGCTTTATATAAAGTGGCAGGATCCAATTATGTGTACAAAAGTACACATAATTGTCCTCTTTTAATTTTTCAAAAAAGAAATTAAAAATTGAAAATCCTCTGCCAAGATAAGGGTTAAAAATAATAATAAATTTAAATAATATAACGTTGAATAACTTATCATTATGTATTTAGTCAATTTTAAAAGTCTTTCGGAGTACATTTTGTACCTGCTTATGCTTAGCCTCGGTCATAATGGATACACTTCTGTTGGTCATGATGATGTACTTGTACCTAGCCTGTGTCATTCTGTTATTATCTTGAGTCATAATTCTTCTGTATTTGACCTGGGTCATGATTCATAATGTACATATTTTAGTACTAATCGGGGTCATAATATACTTATCCTGGGACATAATTTACTTATTCTGGGTCATAATTTACTTAGCCTGGGTTATAATTTACTTAGCCTGGGTCATAATATACTTATCCTGGGACATAATTTACTAAGCCTGATTTATAATTTACTTAGCCTGGGTCATAATTTACTTAGCCTGATTCATAATTTACTTATCCTGGGACATAGTTTACTTAGCCTGGGTCATAATTTACTTAGCCTGGGTCATAATTTACTTAGCCTGGGTCATAATTTACTTAGCCTGGGTCATAATTTACTTAACCTGGGTCATAATTTACTTAGCCTGGGTCATAATTTACTTAACCTGGGTCATAATTTACTTAGTCTGATTTATGATTTACTTAGCGATGGTTATAATTTACTTAGCCTGATTTATAATTTACTTAGCCTAGGTCATAATTTACTTAGCCTGGGTCATAATTTACTTAGCCTGGGTCATAATTTACTTAGCCTGGGTTACTATTTATACTTAACCTGGGTCATAACATATTTCTCGATCCGCTTTTCCCCATGGACCGTTTGATCTGTGTAAACCGTGTATGACCCAGAGTCATGGGTCCCTGGAATGAACAGCCTGCTCAATGGAAAGTCGCCCAAAATGGCGGCTTGGTCCGACATCCAGGTGGGGTTTGTCTCCATGCTAGCTGTAGCAATGACCACCCCTGCGGAGGATAATAATAATAAATCATTTGTTTTATTTTTCATATTTTCTTTTTATATACAGAGGACCCATCCTAAGCCATTTTTATTTGGCTTCTAAGATGATTTATTCACCTTGTTTATATAAATATTTACCTTGCATCAGATGTGTGACAAGTGACCTGGTTTTTCATTTGTGTGCTGGGTCAAAAATAATATAATGTCAAGAAAAAGATTTAAAAAAAAATAAATAAAAAATGAGATTTCAGAAATCTCAAGGAAAATCTAAATTCAATTTAGATTTTGGTACTTAGTCTGATTATTCTGAAAAATAAGTGAATATTTTCTTTAGCCTGAGAATCTTCTCTGCAGTTCCGACTTTCTTTATCAGATCTTATTTTATTTTCAAACCTTTAAACACCCCTTTCCCCCACCGCCCTCTTTATCATTAGGCACCTGTTTAAATTGTATTCACACATTTGGACACCTCAGGCAACTATTGTTGCTTAGTAGGAGAGGTGTCGTATTGTTTTGTGGATGATCTGAGAGAGGCAATATTTGGTGCGCCAAGTCTTTTTATTTCTTCTTCTTTATTTAATTAAAGTAAGTTAATTTTAGGCTCTTCATTTATTAAGAATAACTAATACAGCCTAGATTAAGATCGTTCATATTAGGACCAAATTATGACACAAGATTTTTTTGGGTTTAACGTCGTTTTCAACTGCAGGGTAATATCACAACGAGGAGTTACCTTCCATTCGCAGGAAACTCATAAACCCGCTACCCACATTTACCTCACCTAGCGTGGCTTGCGCCGGAGTCTTAACTTGGCTAAACTTCGGTGATCCATTCAACGCGCCATCGATGCTGGCTCTAAAGAGGATTAAATTGGCTAGAAAACACCCTTAACCCGTGGGTGGTGCGAAAAAAAAATAAGTTAAAAGAGTGATATGGTGTAGAGAAAAAATCCAACATATTTATTTTCCCGTTTTTACGGCGATTTTTCGTAAAATATTTTCTCATAACTTAAAAAATAGGCTGAATAAGTATTATAAAAAGCACTTATTCGGTTGGTCACGTGTTGACATGATCTTCCACTGCAAGGTAGGCGCATTGTTGGCAACGGAACATCCGCTCAAATCTATGTTTCCAACACAGTGGAACACAGCAGCTGACACAATAAATATTATGTATGATTTCCGGACCTTTCAACTCAGACGATTTCCGGACACCAATAATTATCCCGTAATTTCTTGATCGGCACAAAAATCTGACTTGATTCTACCAGTTTAAACTGGTTTTAGGTGACAATCAATTCGAATGTTAGAAAATTTCTACACAGGTTAAGTAGGAGTTTATATATTAATCACAGCACACTGTCCTGAGTTGAAGAACAGTCTAGAACAGCGGTCGCGAACCTTTTCAGGCCTACGGACCACTAACTCATCAAAAAAAAAATTGGCGGACTTTTTCGCCGACCAGAAGGTTTATCTTACCTCAACATGAGTCCTGTTTTACAATTTGGCTCCTTATTTATTTACAATATACCTACCTTTGTTAATCCTCTCTTTACTGACAGCACCGCAGCCAGATTATTGTTACCCCCTCTTCACAATAATAAAATATTCTGCCCCTGCCTGGAGAACAATGTAAATATTCTCCAGCAAGGAAACCTTCATAATTTCTCCAAGGAACGAAGCGCAAGCAATATGACGATGGAAATTGCTATGGAATTCCTCTTTGACGTTGTGAAAAAAAGAAAACGTCGAAAATAAATGCTGTTTTTTTCCCCGAATTTTATATATCGCTCACACAATGTAAATTGTTCTTAAGAAATCTTGAGAAGACGTCCTCCAGGGCCGAGATCAGTCTTTCATCTTTCAGTTAGGTGGCTTTTGCTTGCCTTTTTTAGTTTCTTTCTAAATTAAAAAAAAAAACATAGGAGCCAATTAAAAATGGCTTAGGATGGGTCCTCTGTATAAAAAAAAAATATGAAAAATGAAACAAATGATTTAAAAAAAAAAAACTACAAACAAGACAACTTTTGTGCGAATTTATGTAAAGAGAAAGTTATCATATTTGTGTTAACTCCAATGCTGCATGGTACCTCGTTTATGATTCGGCCCTACGTATGATCATATTTTTTCTCTTTTTACTTTTTTTATACTATATAATAACTTGTAATTATCTGTGTTGTATTATAATATGTGTTGTATAATAAAGTGTTATATAATAATTATAATAGTGATAGTGGCTTGGATTAAAAAATCCTGGATATTTAATCCTTTTTTTTTTTTTTTTTACAAGTTTACGAGTTAAGCCCATTTTTACAACAAAATCAAAAAATACAAAAAATACTAAAAAAATACAAAAAAATACAAAAAACAATAATATTACACTTATGACTAGAATTAAAAAAAAAAACACTTATGATTATATAGCCTATAAAAACACTTATCACTAGCTTATAAACTACCTATCTAAAATCTAAATAGCTCATAAGTTGTACCATAGAGCAGGTTAAGAGATCAAGGTCTGCACCGGCATCATTCCCATGGTCTGCATTCTCTGGATGGGCGAGAATTCACCCACATTGGTGCGGGTTTTTTTTAATCTAAAAGTAAGGTGCGAGCGGGTGTTTCTACAGTTAACCCGGAAGTTCAATTGAGCGAGTAGTTCGGGAGAGTTCATATTATTATTTAAAAGCTTAAAAAGAAATATTATATCTTGCATTTCTCTTCTTTGTTGGAGGGTTTTCATGTTGTTGGAAGTTATTATTTCATCGTAGTTATGTTCTTTAATAGTTATTTTTTGTTTGTATGCAAGTAGGCGGAGAAATTTTCTTTGAACGGCTTCAATTGATTTTATATGTACCTGATACTGGGGAGACCACACAACCGAGCAATACTCAAGATGGGATCTAACATATGAATAATAAAGGATTTTTAGAACATTTGTACATGTAAAATCTTGAGTATGCCGGTATATGAACCCCAGCATTCGGTATGCTTTGTTTGTTATGTTATTATAATGCAAGTTGAATTTTAGATTGGGTTCCATAATAACACCTAAATCTTTAATAATATGATGAACTCTCTCGAGCTCAATGTTGTTAATGAAATATTGATTCTGAACTGGGAATTTCTTTGTACAATAGCTCATCACCTTACACTTAGATATGTTCAGATCCATGAGGTTATTTTGACACCACTGATGCAGACGCCGCAAAACTTCCTGAAGCACTTCAGCGTCCCCCGGCCCTCTGATCCGCGTGGCAATTTTTAGATCGTCAGCAAACAGCCAAGCTTCAACACCAGGCAACAAGATGGAAGTAATATCGTTGACAAAGCATAAAAATAATATACCAGAAAGATGCCCACCCTGTATACAACCTGAGCTCACCCTAATTTCCTCAGAGTAGACAGCGTTAGGAGTTCCAGTATGATGAACAATGTTGTCCACAGGTAGGACATCTCTCTGGCTATCACTGATGTTGAGCTTGACAATCTGCCTACGATCAATGTGGAAACTCTCCAGCCAGTCCAGTAATTTACCGCATATACCAATGGCTTTTAATTTAGATATTAAAATGTTATGATTGATTTTGTCAAAACATTTTGAGAAGTCTGTATACACACAATCGACCTGTTCCCTTTCCTCAATTGCAGATGATACGTATTGAGAAAAGGAAACAAGATTGGTGGCGGTTGATTTTTTCATAATAAAGCCATGTTGGTTTTCTATTATAATGGTAGATAGTAGAGGATATAATTGGCGAGATATTAAATGCTCAAATAACTTAGGTATTATGGACGATATACAGACTGGGCGATAGTTTTTTTATATTTTTCTTGTCCTCTGATTTGTATATAGGACATATGTATGAGAGTTTCCATCTGTCAGGAAAAACGCCAGAATCAATGGATCTCTGAAAAATATGGGTTAGAGGACCGTAGAGCGCGTCAGCACAAGACCTAAATAATACGGGAGAGATCTCGTCAGGACCCCTACATGCTGCTTTGGGAAGTTTGGATAACATTTGGAATGTATCGAATTCTCTTATTTTTAATTTATTAATGTGTAAATGAGTACTGTAATCTAAATCTATTTTCGGAGTAGTTGAAGTTGAATAATTATGCACAAATTTTTTTGCAAATAAGTTAGCAATGGTTTTGGCATTTTCGGATTTCATATTTTCTAGATACATAATGGATGGAATGCTAGAGTCGTTATTTTTTTCGATACAAAATTCCAGAGTTTTTTAGGATCTGAGGATAGGTCATTTTCAATTCCTTTGATGTAAGCTTTGTAGTCCCTTGACGAGATCTCCCTACATTTTGCTCTTAAAAATGAAAATTCGGAGTACAGGCGAGGACAGCTGTTTCATATTTCGGCCCCTGATGTCTTACCAGTGACGCCTTGTCTGTACTCCACATGGTATCCCAGGTCCTGCCTTGTGAAGGCGGGGGAGTAGTGGAGAGGCACGTACGGGATGTTCGTTTCAACAGAGGAAATTGAAACATTGACCGCGGATTTGAAAATCTCCGCGCTGTCATTTTTCAGGACAATCTGAAAGAGAATTTTCCGATGATAAGTATTTGTCCAACAAGTTTGACACCTCAAAATAAAATACGAGTAGGTACATAACATATTTTAAAAACATTAACCGAACACTCCGAGTGACCAAGTTTCAGCTCAACAATGTTGTAGATAGTTCGTCTGTTTGTTATTATTATTATAGTATGCTTTATAAGGTAAGACAAAAAAATATACAGTAAAATACAATGAAATTATAAAGAAAAAAATTAATAGATTGAACAAAGAAACAAGAACAAAAAAGAGAATCCACCCAACCCTTTGTTGGTTATCCAAACTCCAAATTAATAATAACTTTTATAAAAACCAAATTAAATAATAAAAAAAAATTAAGGTCACTTGAGAATAAAATCATGTTCCCAACATTCTTACTTACTTAGTGTGACTTGATATTTTATTTGATAGTCAGCGTCGATTGTGCATTGATTGCAACGGATCTCATAGGATCACCGAAGTTAAGCAACGTCCAGCGAGGTGAATAATTCGTGATGCTGGCATTCCGGCCCAACCGAGGCTGGGTGAGGTTAATGTGGGTAGCAGGTTTGTATTCCTGCGAATGGAGGGTAAACCGCCGATGTGTATGATCATATTTCATTAAATATTTTGAAAATTGATTTCAATCATGCATTGGTGATTGCATCAGTGGTTGTTGATTTCAAATGGGTTGGAGTTCGTTGACTCCGTTGGTTCGAATACCAACCAATGCATGAATTTCTATTTATATGGATTTTTGAGAATTTGACCACATAATAATAGCACCAAAACAACTACTGGAAAGGAGCTCTTTGGTCCTCATGAGTAAGTTACTATTGTTATTTTTACAAACTTTCTATAGCACATTTACGATTTCTTTCAAGATTCTTTTACTTACCCATCCATCGTGGAGCAGGAATTCAACATTCCAGATGAGTATTAGCTGATTTCTCACATCGCTATCAATGACAGGAGACACCAAGATATCAAGGTAAGGTTTTCGACAGTTGCTGAGTATTCCATTTCATTAATAAAAAGGGTTTGCAAAGAAAAATTCACGTTAATTAGACATTAAACTAGCGTATTGCATGATCCTGCGATAGTTTTTCAAATCGTAGGACATTGGTCGCCAGAGTCGGTATTTCGGTATAAAAGGTAAGAGATACTGTTTTTTTTTTTCCTGAGAGAACAAAATTTTCTGAACCTCCATTGTTTTTTACTTTCCTTATCCTATAATAAGGAAAGTATTGTATTCGTCGAAAATTTGACCTACCCAGTTTTTCACATTTCTGGACGAATCATAGCCTCAGGATACCAAAAAAGTTGTTTTCAGCCATTGGTCCGTGCGTCTGTCTGTCTGTGTGTGTGTGTGTGTGTGTGTGTGTGTGTAAACAGGATATCTCAAGAACGGTAAGAGCTAGAGACTTGAAATTTGGTATGCAAATTAGTTTTATACACGAGACGAACCACGAAACTTTTGGTTGAAATCGGACGCAAGATGCGGCCGCAGGGCCGCAAATATTGGCCGCAACCGCCGCTTCTTTGAATTGGTTAAAGATACAAAAAAAATTAGAGAACAACATTTTCTCGGATTAAAAAAATAATAGGGGTCTATTCTTATCATTTTTTTGATATCTTGAACTTTTTGGAACCCGGCCCCAATTTACCGGTATTTTGGGGGGACCCGCTTGGACTAACTTTTTTATTATTAACCCTAGATGGGGGTTGCGACATATCAAATCCAATGATTTTAAGGTGCTGATTACGAATTTGGCACTGATTTTTAAGTATCCGTAACCGTTGAGTCACCAGTGGCGGAATTCGACTTCTTTTTGGGGGATAAGGAAAAGTCGTGTGATGTTTACACCAGATTTTTATATCTCTCGACTTATCTGAAACGGTCCACTCTTTTGGGGACATTGGACTTTCTACAAGGTTATCATTCTGGACATTCTGTATATTATGTAATTATGTATAGGCCGGTTGGCTGGTGCTACTTGACGAGCGCTCGCCTTCCGGCGAGCTTGATAAAACTGTGACGGACACATGTAAATTCCCCCGGTTTTTTGAAAGGTTCGTATTTCCGGTTGTAAATTCCCCCGGTAAAATATTTGATTACCTGAGGGTTTCATGGTAAATTCCCCCGATTCTGTACGTACCGGTATAAAATTGTATATTGTAGGTATGTAGGCAATCTTTTTTTCCTTATAGGCATAGCCTTCAATTAATGAACCGAGGCATGGCCTACATAGTATTTTACCTAACCCTACTATAAACCGAAGGCATGGCCTTCATTGTATTTTACCTAACCCTGCTATAAACCCAAGGCATGGCCTTCATTCTATTTTACCTAACCCTACTATAAACCCAAGGCATGGCCTTCATTGTATTTTACCTAACCCTACTATAAACCCAAGGCATGGCCTTCATTGTATTTTACCTAATCCTACTATACACCCAAGGCATATCGAAACTTGATTACAAATATTCAATAAACTGACATTTTTGTTATTTTCTGTAGGTTGACCATCGGGGGAATTTACATTATACCTTTTTTTTGCTATCGGGGGAATTTTCATGTACCTTTTTAAGTCCCAAATTTGCAATCGGGGAAATTTGTATGAAAGCGGGGGAATTTACAATCGCCCAACTGTGACATATCAAATCAACTACTATTATGTTTCTAGTGAGAAATTGAGATTGATTTTTACCCAAACTGTTGCAGTTTAGACGCTAGTGGTGGAATCCCTAAAATACTGTAACAATTGTAGGATTTGTAGGTATAACAATAATTTACTGGATTATAATACCATAGTTATTAGTAGTACTATAGTAGAGGTACTAGTAGTACTATAGATGAAGCAACAGTTAAAAACCGATATTCCTTCATCTCTATCCCTAAGTTGGGCAACTAGAAACTTTTGAATGAAATATTCATATCCCTCCTTGTTTTGAGGACATTATTTTTCCTCTTTTCCGCTCTCAAAAAAAACCAGAACAAATCCTTTGTCGTTTTGAAAACACCGATATTTATCCCCTAAACAGCCATAAATCACCTTCTAATGTAGGATGGGAGAGAAGGGAGAATATAAAATACGGACTTTCTCAGAATGGAAATCCATTTCAGGTGGAACTAGAACTAGTTGCTTTTCAGGAATATACTGCACAGTACACAGCTTATAATACATATTGATAATAAAAATAATAACACTCTTTAGTGGAAGGTAACCACTTGGCGGGGTCAATGCTCAAAACATTTTCTACCAACTAACCCTCAGAGTCTTATTATTATGTGTTCACAAACTCAAATTCATGAGGAAAAATCATACACTTGGTGGGATTCGAACCAACGGATCAGTAGGTACACTACCTAAATTACTAGACTAGCGCGCTGGAAAATATAGAGCTGGGAGTTGGGGCAAAAGATAGAAGAGCTCGGAGTGTATCTTTTGATCATAATATGTTGAGCCTCGGATAAACGAGGCCAGAGTTATATCAAATTTGAGCTTATCGGAATTAGTACCGGTTTTTCCTACTACTTAGGTATGACATAAATGTACTAAACTGCACAGTGCACAATACTTATTAATCCTCTAAAACGTGGTCTAGTGAGGCGAAAAAACTTTTTGTTTCAATTTCAATCGCTTAAATTCCTATTATAACTTTGTCAGCTCAACCACCTTAGTAGCTCAATTGATAAGGCCGGGGACTTGTCACCTAGGGCTTCGTACTGCTGAGCTACCCACTAAAGTTGTGATATACCTCGAAAAACCACTACATATCTACCAGAATCAATATAACTATCACAAACTAACTTAACAATCAATATAACTAACTTAACAATAAAATTATGTGCATTTTAAAGTAAATTAAATAATTACAATGTTATAATAGGTAAAGTATTATAATTAACCACTCTCTAACTTGGAACACAGCGCCGGATCAGTTAATGTAGTCACTAGGTTTAAAACACTGCACAAAAAATATCGCCACTTTGAACTCATTGTTCTTAGAAAAACAAAGAAAACTAGTTCTTAATTCATTATTTATTTTATAGTTTTGCGTATACTTAATACTTCCAGTTATTATGAGAAAAGTTACCATGCATTATTATTACCTATTATTATTTTAATCTTTATTGGGAGGACACAATATTTACAGAATAAAATTCAGAAAAAAAATAAATATCTATATGATAAAATAGTATGAAAAATAAATAAATAAGAAGAAAATAATACTAGTGTCCTAACTAAAGGGCGGTGTTATTGCCTGTGGCAATCTCTTCCACCCAACCCTTTGGATTTAACTGTTTTGAGGTTCAACTTTCATTTCAACTGCTAAAGTTTTAGCGAAACGGGGGGTTTACCCTGTATCGCTGGAAGCTTACCAAAAAGCTACCCACATTAACGTCACCCAGAATATCCAGCCTAGGTTGGGCCATCAATAGCCACCAGCATCACGAGGACGAGGGTTCGAATTTTCGAATGTTCACGCACGTAGATATCCAAGTCTTAACCTCGTTGGACGTTGCTTCAATTCAGTGAGAGAACGATAACTAGTTCATTCAATGTGCTATCGACGCAGGCAATTGTCCAATACACATAAGAGCATAACTATTTATTCAATTAATGAACAGAGGGTGATTGATTCAATCATATTATTATCTTCTTTGCAGGCGCGGCCGGTGGGAAAATGTTTTGGGGGTGCTCCGACATGAACCGGACTAAAATGGGATTTATAGGGAAGCTCTCTTAGTTTCTAAAGAGTTTGAGTTTGTTTACCATGTCAATCATAATAATTAATACTATGTTTTGATATATAACTTCTCACTTTTCTGTTTATACTGATTAAAATAGAGAGTTGATGGCATGGATGTTCAGAACTATTACCTACTGATGAGATCGAGTAAGCTTGAAAGAGCTGTCCAGGTATGTTCTGAAGTTCATGTACATCAAATATAACTTCTCACTTTTCTGTTTATCCTGATTTATACTGAATACATTAATTAGTTATTCTTGAAATGTGCGATAATTTTCATAGTGTACATATCAGAACATACCTGGACAGCTGTTTCGAGCTTATTTGCTCTCATCAGCAGGTAATAGTTCTGAATATCCATGCCATCAATTAACCTCTCTAATTTATGAGTATAAACATTATATCAGCAGACCGATAGGTATTTTAAAACAAGATTTTCTGTCACGACTACTGGCTACAGCTCCGTTACTCCACAGAGTTAATTTACAGCTACAAAGCTAACAAAGCCCAGTTTAGATATGACCTCTACAGTTGTTGTCAAGGTAAAAGTTAGGGGATAGTGTCCACTAAGATTAACGAATCCTGTTTCATATATCGGCCCTTAGACGAGGGTTTTATTTACCGTCTACTCGGTAGAAATCGCACCAGCTACCAACATTTACCTCGCTCAGCCTGCGTGGTGCCGCTAATGCCAAACTTTCAAGTTCTTTTCTTGGGAAGTGACAGAATTTTTAGGTAGAATATTCTGACCAGCCGGAGGTTTGAACTCACGACCTTCGGACTACGAGCAGTAGTCCCAACCCTCACAAGTAACAAATAATTTTCATAGGGTTATTTATTTCCTATGGGAAACTGTTTGGAAAGAAAAGTGAATAATATTATCTATTACTCCAAATAGGTAGATACCTACTGTATTTTTTAACTTTCCTTATCCTTTATTACTTCCGATTAATTTGTAATCTTAGAAATCGGAAGTATTGTACCTATTCGTTTTTGTAATAAATAAAAAAAATTGCTCCGATTTCAATTTTTTTTTTAATTTGAGCTGGTAATAGGTGTTTCTGGATTAACTTTTCTCGTTAACTGTTTGTCTAAATTTATGACAATAATTATCAAATTAAAAATTTTGGGGAAAATTTTCCATAGTATTAATATGAAATTTAAAACCTAGGAAGGTTAAAAAAAAATCTCAAGTATTTAAATATATTTTTTTTTTATGACTTGTAAAAATTGTGATTGAAATTCGCGTGATATTCACACCACTTTTTCATATTAGGTATAAACTAATAGTAAGTATAAATCAATAATACCTAATAGTTATTGAAGGAGCTGTTATGCTTTGTTATTATCCAACGGATCTGTAGAAATAGGGTTATGTTTATTTCACACTAATTGGTAATTAATTTTAATGAAGGAAATATTTGCCGATACTTTGAATATCACTAATTACCTACCTATACTCGTACATAGTTTATACATATAGGTGTTATTGATATATGAGATAACAAAATAAAATTATTATTATACATATTTTTATAATTATTATTAATGGTTTATTTTGTAGAAATCTGACTGTTTTTTTTAATAATTAAATATTATTTTTTATTTAGTTCACCAAAAAGTGCATGATTTTATTGATAGAATATCTTCATTGTTCTGAATGTTTGTTACCACAAGGATATTACTAATTTTAAATTTAAAGAACACCAATCGAAGAACATTTTACAACCGCGTGTTAGCAAGATGTGAGAATACTACCTACACACTGACTTCACTGAGACTTGAGACTACTGATAGTAACTCACTTTATTCAGTAATCAGTGACTTGGTTCACTTGGTCTATGTTCTTGTGATATCACATCAAGGTATAAGATAAGATTGTCTTGATGATCTCTGCAGTTCTAGGTGAAAGCCGTGACAATGTACTGATGAGTAATTTGAAGGACAACACAATCATGAATAAGCACATGACATTATGTCCATGTTTGTGTGATAGATAATAAAATTATAATGCTGTGTTCTCACATATGAGAGAAGACTATAAACAGGGAGTAGACCAGCAGTGAGGCTGGAGGACTATAAACGGGGAGTAGACCAGCAGTCTGGCTGGGTGACTATAAACGGGGAGTAGACCAGCAGTCTGGCTGGGGGACGATAAACAGGGTGTAGACCAGCAGTCTGGCTGGGGGACTATAAACAGAGAGTAGAAGTGTTGAGTCATTCCTCCACTCTCTGGCTACCATCGTTTACGATGACGCCACCCTATGATGATAGGTACACTTTTACGGGTTTGAGTTTTTACATATAAGTTACTCAGTTACTCACAAAATCTACCATTTTTACTACCAAATTTCTGTATCTCCGGAACAACTTAGCCGATTAATTAGAAACTAGTCGACATACAACCTACATAGATGGGAAAACAATTTTTTTCTACCTTTTTACATGATCTTTTTCTGACTGAACTAGTAAATTTGATGTTTTTTTGTGTCTTAATGTTTCTTGTAAATAGATTGAATGTAGAAATTTTAAGGTCACGGAGTAAGTATAATGTACATAAAACTAATCTAGTATAGGTACAATCCGAGGGTACTTTCAAACCACAATTCTGACATACAGTTCTGTCTAGGGGTCCCTAATGCTACCCTATTTTGTTGATAACTCTAACAATACATTTGAACACCTGTACATATACCTTTTTCCATGATCAAAATTTTGCCTATCTGAATAATTATTGGTTACTGAAGTCTGATCATCTTCATTAGCTGATAAGGTTTGATCAACTATATTTGCATACAATTGTGGTTTCAAACCCTAAAAGACACCCAATTAACGATTCAATCTGTCATGTTTACTGATTTACAAATACCTACGTCTCCAATTATGTTTGTATCTGTAATTTTTTTTCCGATACCTATTGTTTTTTTTTTTTTTTTTTGTAAATTGTTCATGTACCGTAAAATATACAATACCTGACGGTATTTATTATTAAATTAAATAAACTAGGCGTCTTTAAGCCAGACCTACGGATGTTAATTAAAAAAAAAATCCCGAAAAAGCAAATCAAATAAATAAATGAAATGAGGCGATTGTTCAATTGACAACTGAAAGCAATGAATTGATTGAATAAAATGGTTCTTTTTATTTGAACAATAATAATATTTCTTAATATTATCTCCTCATTCAAAAGTGACTCATCCTAACATAGAGAACCAACCTATGTGTGGGACCAATTATGTATTGTATGATTTTCTTTGTGGTGAAGCACAAGGCCTCTTCACAATTTTTGTGGGTAGCGCAGCATTACTAAGAGCCTCCTTTACATTTCGAATTATTCTATTACATTCATTTCTCTTTACTCTGGTAATGCCGCCACTGGTCGTTACTCATACAAGTAACTACTCATTTTTCCTCACGAGGTATGAGTGGACCCCGAACATCCAAGTACAGAGCAGAAAAATTCCTGCCCCGCTGGGAATCGAACCCAGGTCACCGTGCGTGCAATGCCTAGCGTGCTAACTCACTCTGCCACGGTGACTACTTGTGGGACCTTACACTCTTGAAAAATCAAGAGTGTAAGAATCGAGAATCATGACTGAGTCTAGCCTATTTCAGTACCAAAAGTTAATTGCTGGCCGCTCAATCTAGACGAACTCCAAACATGATATCACAACTACTAAAACTCGCTTTACTAAATCTACGCTGAAACTGGGACTTGAACCACCGACCTCCAGGTTACAAGTCCGCCGCCTTATCGATCAAGCTACTGAGGTCGGCCGCCAACATTACGTATGTACCCGATTGTACCTACTATGTATCTAAAGTAAAATTATTGTTTGTAGATGGTACTCAGGAAACAGAACAAGAGTCAACTAGGTATTTACGCGTATATCATAGGTACTAATTTATATTCGAGTAACAACAAACAAACATCATGAATAAACAGTGTAACATGCTCTGCATAATTATAACATGAGGAACAGGTGAAAGGTTGAAGGGGCAACGTAGGATTGGCTTTGTCGAATGGGGTGAAGATTAATTCCGAACTCAAAGCCAGCAGTGAAGTTTAAAGCGTTCAGAGTTTCACCTGAGCTGCGTGCTTTTTCAGCACTAATCCCTTTCATGCTATCATTATGTACCTGTCCCCTACAGGATGTGCCAAAATCTGGGATCTCCTGGCCTGAGGGTTTATATCATATTTAGGGGGGGGGGGGGGGGGTTATATCATAATCAAGTGTGTCTGGACCACCCCCAAAATCTAAAAAATACCTTTTCAAATTTTTGAAAAAATCTGCGAAAACTTTGTTATTTCATGAACATCCAATTTTAATTTTTGGACCCCCCACGAAAAAGAAAATCCTGGATACGGCCTTGATGCTATCATTATGTTATGTATGTACCTCTCACCCACAGGGTGTGCAGAAAGCTGGAATATTCTGGACTATCGTCTGTAGGAGGGTATGATGAAATCTCGAAGTTGTGTTATTTCGTAACAACTCTGATTGGTAGGACAGAGAATTACGAAACTTTTTATAACATATTTTTTCAAGGACCTCATTTATTACTTGTAATACCGCCAATGGTCGCTGCCCATATAAGGAACTATTTATTTGTTCTCATGAAGTATGAGTGGACCCGGACATCCAATTACAGAGCAGAAAAAAAATCTACTCTGATGGGGTTCGAATTGAGGTCACCGCGCCTGCAAGTCTAGTGCACTAGACCATTTGGCCACAGTGGCTATTATCTTCACTAAGTGCAAAAACTTAGGAGACTCCTCGACCATTTTACTACTTATTGTTATAATAATAATACTCTTTAGTGGAAGGTAACCACCAGGCGAGGTTAATGCTCAAAGCATTTTCTACCACCTAACCCTCAGAGTCTTATTATTATGTGGTCACAAACTTAAACTAACGAGGAAAAATTCGTGCACTGGGTGGGATTCGAACCAATGGATCTCTACGCTACCTGGACTGCCAGTGCACATGTTAAATAAAATGTTTCGTGAATAAACATTAAATATTCACATTAGTATATGTGGCCGAGTGGAGTAGTGCAACAGATAATAAATAAGATAATATAAATAATCAGTCAGAGATGCATAATTGCATAAAGTCAAAGAGTTAATAAGTAATAAGGCACAATAATGAGAATATATAAAGAATATTAAATTTTAGTGATACTGTGCTACCTACGAAAAAATTGTGGAGAGGCTCTTGACCTCAAAGAATTTATTATACGTACGAGTATGGTGGAGTGCATAGTCACTAACAGCCTGATTAAGCACGGCCATTAGGCATTTCATTGTGTATAAAATTGATTGATCTGTTCATAACGGGATGCGGTTATTATGAGATGACATGCGTAGTAAAGATTTTGGGCGAAATCAATAGACAAATATTATATCACAAGTCACTGCTAAGCGTCGGTTTTTCCTATCTTACACAATACGCGTTCTGTGACCTAGCGCCACAGAGGCATTAAAAAACCGTCTATTAATTCCGCCCTTAATGTTGTTTTTTTTTAAGAGTCAAAAGACCAAGTGTAGGGTTTTTGACTCTTAAAAAACCAACATTAAATCTTTACCACGCATGTCATCTCAGAGTAACCGCATCCCGTTTTCATCTATTTTATATTATTTCCTCAATGTTTCCAAACATCCAGACATAGCAAATCTCTGAGAGGTTTATTGGAAGGGGAATCATGAGTTGGGGAATAGCAGTGGAAGTTCTGAAAATTTAATCTGCTCTAATGAAATGAGCACTCTGACTTTCTGTAATTCGATACCGGGTTAAACATGACGTAGGTGCTATGTAACTCAGCAGTTCAGTTTATTTTATTTTTTACCTACTTAATTTATAAACAAACGACCTCGTAACGTATTTTAATTTTTTATACAGAAACAATAAATGAACTCCAAAATTTCATAAACACTGAAAATATAAAGTAAATTCAATGGATGTGTCTCTAGTTTAATGTGTCCACGCTTTTCCTTCAAGGAATATTGGTACATACATGGACAACATCACTTTTAGAACTTGTGTCGCATTACGTTTGGGCTGTTCTATTGTGAAAAAGCATCGATGTGAATGTGGAACAATGGCAGAAGAAAATGGTTTACATGGACTAAGTTGTACAAAGAGTAAAGGAAGGTTTCCGCGCCACTCCGAACTGAACAATATTGTACATCGTGCTCTCACATCTATTCATGTACCGGCAACACTAGAACCAGTCGGTTTGTCACGGAGTGATGGTAAGAGACCGGACGGAATCACACTTGTGCCGTGGAAAAATGGGAAAAGCCTGGTGTGGGATTGTACATGTGTGGACACGCTTGCTCCATCATATATATCCAAAACAAGCCACACAAAAGGTTCTGCGGCGGAAGAGGCGAGTCAGAGGAAGAAAAGCAAGTACGGAAACATCATGATGCAGAATTTCCTTTTCATTCCCCTGGCCTTCGAAACCCTCGGCCCGTGGGGAGCATCCGTGGAACTCTTTGTCAAAGATGTGGGACGACGCCTGATTGAAGTCACAGGCGACATAAAATCAGCTTTTTATTTTAAACAAAGACTCGCCATGGCCGTCCAAAGAGGAAATGCGGCGGCCATACTTGGTACGTTGCCCGTCAACCAAGGGCTTGATGAGGCTTTTGTACTATGATTTAATTTAATAAAGATAATTAGATGGTTTATACCTTTTTAGAAAGTGTAAAAAAAAAAAAGTTTATTACGAGATTTCGAATAATTTCCATATTGAAAAGTTATCATATTTGTGTTAATCACTTTCGTGATATCACAACTACTCAAACTCGCTTTACAAATTCTACGGTGAAACCGGGACTTGAACCACCGACCTCCAGGTTACAAGTCCGTCGCCTTATCGATCAAGCCACTGAGGTCGGCCGCCAACATTACGTATGTACCCGATTGTACCTACTATGTATCTAAAGTAAAATTATTGTTTGTAGATGGTACTCAGGAAACAGAACAAGAGTCAACTAGGTATTTACGCGTATATCATAGGTACTAATTTATATTCGAGTAACAACAAACAAACATCATGAATAAACAGTGTAACATGCTCTGCATAATTATAACATGAGGAACAGGTGAAAGGTTGAAGGGGCAACGTAGGATTGGCTTTGTCGAATGGGGTGAAGATTAATTCCGAACTCAAAGCCAGCAGTGAAGTTTAAAGCGTTCAGAGTTTCACCTGAGCTGCGTGCTTTTTCAGCACTAATCCCTTTCATGCTATCATTATGTACCTGTCCCCTAATTTCCATATTAAGATCCTCAATTAACTATTATTGAATTATTTTTTCTTGTTGAAATCTCTTATATGTTTTATTATTCCTGACTGTGGTCCCTAGTAAATTGAATATAAGTAAGTGAAATGTCAAAATTTTATGTATTCGACCTTCTCGTAATACCGCCATCGCTATCAATACAAATCCCTCTAATGATTTTTATTCACGAGGTATGACCATTTCTGCCCACCCTGGATTCGAACCCAGGCTGCCATGCGTCCCTTATATCGTACATATTCTGTTTTCACTTACCCTGTATATCATTACTTGGCAAAATATTCATAAATTTGCTGAAATGATATCATCTGTTGCGTTTTACTCCTGCCTGTTTAGCTGGCATTTGTTTGTGCGGCGCGTTCATTTTGACCTTTCTCCTATTGGTTGTAGGGTGCTCCAAACAATTTTAGGTTTAACGGGCCCTTCACCTTTGTACTTGAGGAACTTTAGATTTAGAACGCATCCAGGTTTGCATTCAAAATCTCAACAACTGAGCTTTGCAAAAAAAAAATCGGAGCAAAAAACTAACTTGTTTGCATTAGATTAGATAAATAATAGAAAACGTACCTATTAGGTACATAATATATATATTTTTATACTATCTCATGCTGAAATAGAGGTATTTTTGTTAGGGAATAGAAATACCTATTGTTCAAAATAATAATAATAAATAAAGATATACCTGGAATATTTATAAAAACTCGATTTATTGATTTAAAGTTAGCAAGGTAAATTTATTATTCAAAACAGGATTTGCATTAGGGTTTCAGTTGTAAAAAAACATGTTTAAATAATCATAGCAAAAGGGTTGGGTGGAAGAGATTGTCATAGGCAATAACCCCGCCCTTTAGTTAGGACATTCAAATGTATTTTCTATTCTTTTTTCATTTTTATTGTATATATTGTTTTTTTCATTTTTTCACTGTTAAATTATTTATATGTACATAATGTCCTTTTGTATCTAATAAAGAATTGTATAATAATAATAATAATAATAATAGCATGGTAACACACGGCAGTATTTCGTTATACACCATTTCCTAGGAAAACAACTCTACTTTTATTTAATTTTAACATTGAAGACTCAAAGATGTCAAACACTCGAAAGTGTCTTCAATGAACAGTTACAATACAACAATATAAATTACCTTCTTATAACCTATAGTATATAACAATATAAATTACCTTCTTATAATTAATTACCTTAGGTATAGTATATAAGTATATACTCGTATGATACTTGGAAAGTAATTTTCAAGGCTGGAGGTACACTGATAATAGAGATGATACAAAGAATTCATAATCTAGCCCTTTGTCATAATATATTATTATTTTTTTGAAATTTTATTTTTATAAAACGCCTGTGATATAAGTAATTCTGCAATGCGCAACACTTCACCTGGAGCATTTCGTAATCAACATTTTTCTCTTTCATTTTCAAATCCCCAGCATTTTACTTCTGGTGTGATTCACCGAGTATTGCATCAGCCGCTACAGAACAGTTACCTGCTTTCATATTTCATAACAAATGTTTTCTTTGTGGTTTTTAAATTACATCAGGGGAAACTGGAGAGAACTAGCAAGTATATGGAATAAGTATATATTATGGAATAAATATAAGTATATGCAATTGTACGTGGAACAGTAGGGGAGGGGAGGGTGTTATGGGGTAGCTAATAGAAATTTCAAATAGTAGGGAGAGGAAAAGTATGTAGTTAATAAGCCTCCTGCCTCTCTTCTGGTCAGGTAGAGGTTTGGTTATAACCCAATGTATGTACCTACAATACCTACATGCATTATTATGTAAAAGGTAGGAGATAAATTTTGACCTGGGAACTGATTTTCATATTTCATGTGTTTTTTTTGTGTTATGATAACACAGTTCGAGGGGGTAGCATGGAATTTTATATTAATTTTTTCGGTATCTTAAGTATTATAAATTCTTATTTTCTCATAAATTTGCTACTGGCAGCTGCTCACATCAAAGCCTTTCCGATATTTTTGTGTGTAGCGCAGCATTATTAAGAGCCTCCTTTATATTTCAAGTTCTTTAAAATTTACTTTTTACTCTGCCAATGCTGACACTTGTTATTCTACACTCATACAAGTGACTATTAAAAAAAAAATCTAGCAAAGTATCAGTACACTCCAAACATACAAAATATATTTTTTCTATACAGCTGGGTTTCGAACCTTAGTGCACTTTGTGCGCTTCACCACTCAACCACGATGATTGCATCGTACTTATTGTATTCTGCCCTATTTAACCCGTTATGAGTCCCCTGAGGCTTTTAAAATATTATTTGTTACCGAGGTACCTATTTTAAATATTTTAATTGAAATCGGAATAATCAAACCTCTCGTTCAACACCCCAAAGGTATTCATTATACGCATGTTAATTTATAATATTAGTCCTTTGTGGGTCCGTAAGAGCTCCCATATGCATATTTGTACGAAGGTAAAATACTCTTTTCGACTCTACCTTATTGAGAGAAATTTAGTTCAATCTTAATACGCATACACATAAATGTACACAGGTTAAGTCAAAGGATTTTTTTCTTCTTTTTTTTTGAGTTCAAATACATTTTTTCTGTTTTCCTAATATAGGTACTAGGTAGGTACTAAAAATTGACCCACAAAATAAAAGTCTTCTGTTATGAATGCGCGTATACCAAGCTAAACAATTAAATTTATGATTCTTTAAGCCGGGTAGTGAAATGATTTCAACTAGGTAAATGTGCAATACGAGTAAGAAAAGAACTTCCTGGATGTCCTAAAGGCCGCGTTCAAAATCTTTGGAGATGATGGAGGTCCAATTATAAGCTATTAATTACTATTAACGCTAATTTAAAAAAAATTGATTTTTTTTAAATACGAACACAATACTTCCGATTTCTAATATTAGAAATTTCTCTGACGTAAATAATAACTATTGTAATATAAATAATGAAGTTTGGGAAAACTTATAAAGACAAGTTTGAGTTTGTGGCGTCAAGATCATGATAAACACAAAATAAATAAGAGTATGAGTAATGCATACTAAGGTGATATAATGACTTGTTATTTCCACTAAAACAATATAGTATAGGAACGAGGACGTATATTAATGGTTTTGCTAATAGTTCTTTATACAAATATACATACCTCCTCACTAGACTTGACTGGAGACACACCCGAAATATTATCTTCTGAAAATACCACACCCCAATATAATGTGACAAAACAATTATACTCCATGTGATATTAATTTCATGTGAAATTGCTAAAGTTTTGTTTGTAACCAGCATGACCTGCTTTTTGAAAAGAAAATTGTATCCTCCCAGCATTGCAGACACAGCTCATGGACATAAACGGTCTAAAATTTGTGACAGATTTCAAATTAAAGTTTTGAAGAAAGAAGTGAAATGCTTGTTGCTAATTTAATTTAATATTTTGACTTCGACTTATTTTCAGTTATTTCCAGATATTCGAACACTAGAAAGTTTCATCATAATTATATTAAATTTAATAGACTAGGTTTAGAAATGTATCGGAGATAAGGAGATGAATTTAAATATTGGGCACATAGATAATTTATATGTACACAAAATATGTATGAGTCTATTATTTCAAGTGATGTGCAGAGTTGTATAGATGTATAGGTACATTAAAGAATATATTCTTATTTAGAAGGTAACCTGTCTTTCGGCAAGGGCGGCCATTAGACCAAGGCATGGCTGTTCTCAGTCTTAATTCGAGGTGTACCTAATACTTTCTGTCTTTTTTTGGGTCCAAAACACAAATTCAAATACGTAATAGGTATTACTATACGATCTCGTGCACTTAATTATTAAAATTCGTCAAATTTATTATTTTTGTGTTCTTCTTAATAGTTTGTAAATAGGGGTATAGATTTTATTTGGTACAGGTACCTATATATTACCTTACGGTATTGTTATACACAATTACATATGAATGAGTTTAAGTAAGAAAGTACCTGTATGCATGTTTGAACAATTTTCTTTTAATTGAAAAGTGAGAAAGTTGTTCGTGTTTAATTTCCATAACTCTTCCTTTCTCTTGTAGAATGCTAACTCATTGAAATAGCTTGAGAAGGACAAGAGAGTTTTACAGGGTAGTAGCCTGGTAGGTCACATTACTTGTTTCGTGATGATAGGTAAGGATTTATTAGGGTGTTATCTCATGAATATTCACAAATCGAGTATCATATCCATTATATGACCATTTGCAATATGTTCATCTACTTTTTATGATATCAGATTTATAAAGACATGAGCAACTCTAGCACAATCATTTGTCATTCCCATATCTCAATATCAATATACCTATTTCATTTTCTGCAATTTCTAGGTAGGTCTGGAGCCAGATAATTTCTTTTTATATTTTCAATATAACGTAGAGTTTACAGGTGATATAAAGTAAAAAACATAATATAGTTTACTGGTCATAGAAAGTGGAAATTCTAATTTAGTTTACAGGTGATAGAATGTAAAATTCTAATTTAGTGTACAGGTGATAGAAAGTGGAAATTCTTATTTACGATAGTTTACAGGTGATAGAAGTAAAATTCTAATTAGCCAGCGTCGATGGCATGTTGAATACACCGGTTCCTTCAGAACACGAAGTTAAGCGACATCCAGCGAGGTTAAGACTTGGATGGGTGACCATTCAAATTCTAATTCTCGTGACGCTGGCTTTTCCGGCCCACTCAGCTGGGTGAGGTCAATGTGAGTAGCAGGTTTGTGAGTTTCCTGCGAATGGAGGGTAAAACCCGTCGTGATATGACCATGGCAGTTGAAGCGACGTTAACCCACTTAAAAAAAAAAAAATTCTAATTTAGTATACAGGTGATAGAAAGTGAAATTCTTATTTAGTTTACAGGTGATAGAATGTAAAAATTCTAATTTAGTATACAGGTGATAGAAAGTGGAAATTCTTATTTAGTTTACAGGTCTGGTTATATAAAGTAAAAATTCTACTCTTTTTACAGGTGATGGAAAGTAAAAAAAATTACTTAGTTCAAAGGTGATAGAATGTAAAAATTCTAATTTAGTTTACAGGTCTGGTTATATAAAGTAAAAGTTCTACTTATTTTACAGGTGATGGAAGGTAAAAATTCTAATTTAGTTTACAAGTGATAGAAAGTAAAAAATCTACATGCAAGAACCTCTACCACCCTGTTTTTCTTTTGCTGTGCGAAAGTTTCCCGTTGTGCTTTCCTCGTTCTCCAATTTCCTGCATGTCTTATCTGTGGAAAATTAATTTTCATTTACGGGTATTTTTCATTCTATTTAGTTAGGGTACCTAGTAAGCGGAACCTGCACCAAAATAGGAATTACCAGGCTACGCATACACACATGGGTTCAGTGTTAATTAACAAAACAAGTAAATTAATTTTCATTACATAGAAACCACAACTATTTTCTCTTAGGATATCTTCCAAGGGTGTGAATTTGCTGAAATCAATCTTTGTCTGGATCCCCGAATCCTTTTTTTTTTTGTCATTGGTAGGCAATAACATTTCATACAGCCACACCCGAATCCTTAGGAACACAGCTCGAATGAATGATAAGTGTATAACTGTTTTCATCCAATTTGTGGACTTTGAGATTTCTGAGAATGATTTCTTTCAGTAGCTTCGCATTTACATCACGTTTTCCATTGAAATTGTGTTCTTCTTTTAGTTAGGCCTTTATAATTTGTGCTTTTAGTTGTTCATTAGGTATAAGTAGGACTGTCAGCTGCGAAAGTTCTTTGTCTCTGCAACCTGAATAGATCTTTTGTGACATTATTCAAAAATAAGTTTATGATGATGTTATTTATATTTATCTTCAAGTAAATTTGAAAAATCCTAGAAAAACTGTTTAGCTTAAGTGTAGCACGCTCGTTTTGTTTTAAATTTTGCTATTTTTTTACATTTTCCATCTTTGACATCTTTCTTGTCTCTCTCTCCCTCTCTCTTTCAAAATATGTTACCTAGATTCTGAATGTCACAAAAAGTATTTGATCTTTTCTATTTTTTTCTTGTCTCTCAGGAACAATTCTGTGTCTCTTATACAAAAGACAAAAATACAAAGAGAGAATAACATAAAGATGAGCAGCGCAAAAAGAGAAAAAAGGGAATACTAAAAAACAGTTAATACCTGCGAGTTGTTTTACGAAAGGGCAATGGAAAGTGGAGAGAGAGAGAGAGAGAGAAAGAGCAATGGAAAGTGGAGAAAGAGAAAGAGGAATGGAAAGTGGAGAGAGAGAGAGAGAGAAAGAGCAATGGGAAGTGGAGAGAGAGAGAAAGAGGAATGGAAAGTGGAGAGAGAGAGAGAGAGAAAGAGCAATGGAAAGTGGAGAGAGAGAGAGAGAGAGAGAAAGAGGAATGGAAAGTGGAGAGAGAGAGAGAGAGAAAGAGGAATGGAAAGTGGAGAGAGAGAGAGAGAGAAAGAGCAATGGAAAGTGGAGAGAGAGAGAGAGAGAGAGAGAAAGAGCAATGGAAAGTGGAGAGAGAGAGAGAGAGAAAGAGGAATGGAAAGTGGAGAGAGAGAGAGAGAGAGAGAGAAAGGGAATGGAAAACGAGGATGAAGAGGAGAGGATAGAAAAATAAAGAGATATTTCGCCTGAAGTATAGTAAAGTTCTTGTTTGTGACATTATAAATCAGTGGCGATTTATCAACATCAAAACAGGTAGCATTCAACAAACGTCTGTTTCCAACTACAACAAAGCAACAATTTTTTTGTGGCAATAAAAGTTATTCATGTTTTATTTTTTGATATAAAAAAACCTTCTCACAATTGTATTTATTTTGAAATATAAAAACTTATCCCAATTGTACCTATAAGGATCAATTGTATTTATTGAGTTGATTTGAGAGCAAATGTGTATGCATTGCATAGAAAAACTAAGAAGCTAATGCGAATGAAAATAAGTTAGGGTTTATGTATACATCGGATTTCTTCCAGATAGCTCATTGATACCTAGTTTCATAGCCATACAAATAGCAGCTCATTGTGTATCCTTTTCATTTAGCTTTAAAAAAAAGCACTAGCATATAAAATGTTTTACAAAAAGAAAATAAAAAGTCTTACCTGTTGCAACTGTTATTATAGTAATTATTATAGTAATAGTACCTACCACATGCACCTGAGGGTAGATGGGTTGCAACTGTTTTTATAGCAGTAGTACCATATGCACCTAAGGGTAGATGGGTGCACCAAGGCACTATGATTATTATTACTCAAACAATAATAACAATTAAGTAATAATCTTTGAAGAGCTGCTAATAATAAACCATTTTGAATGTAGTTTGATGCATAGTGTAGCGTACTTGTACCCTGGAGGTTCGTGGTTCGAGTTATAAATTCGGTAAATATTTAGCAGTGACGGTTTGAAATAAAAAATATTCCGTTAAAAAGATGGTCCTAAGCAACAGGCGTGAATTACATTTTCTTTTAGTTCTTACACCGTACCTTCTTCATGCAAAAATAACAATGTAGAATAATTGTAAGAACATGTTAGGGTGTTTTATTGTTGTTGCAAATTTGTTTCCAGTGTTTGTTTTTAATTAATTCAAAGTGTAATGCCTTTGTCTGTTGCCATTGCACTGTCTAGTAAGGAACTATTATAGCAAGTTGAAACTGAAGCACTCGGAGCTGGCACTCCTGCGTTGGAGTGAGGGAGTCAGTTACATAGGATAGGGCATAGGGGATAAGGAATAGGGAATAGAGGATGTGTAGGGTACAGGACATGAAGGATAGCGAGGGAGTCGGTTACATAGCATAGGGCATAAGGAATAAGGGATAGAGGATAGGGTATGAGGTATAGGGCATAAGACATATCAAGAGAGTAAGTTAGTTAAATAGAAATGGTCATAGGTCAGAAATAAGAGAGAAGGGAAAATGAGAGAGAGAGACACCAAAGAATAAGAATTAGAGAAAATGGCGTAAAAGGAGAAAAAAGTGGCAAATAAGAAACTAACAAAGGAGTTAGATAAACAATAGTAGCTAGAGCAACATCTGAAAAGAAGCAAAGAGTAGAAAAAGATTACTACTAATATCAATATTGCCTTATTTATTCTGACTAATTAGGACTAATAAATCCCATGAGCCCAACACGTATTATTATGTGGTCAAAATCCTGAATGGGAGAATAACTGTACTTCTAATGCCCCGGCTGGGTTTCGAAACTTCAACTTCTGGATTATCAAGCCAACGCGCGACACATTGACAACGCAAGCGTCCACTGCACTACCGGGACAAACCAGTACTACTATGTACTGCAAGCTAATAAAAAAAAGTACTATGACGTAGGTCGAAGTATTTTGGTTAATTAGTTGGACAGTCAACAATTAACATTTAGATACAACAATTAGACATTTTAGGATTGAAGAGGCAAGCCTAGATTTCATGATTTTTTTGTTGATCAATATTAACGAGGGCCTATATCACTTTTGAAATAATTTCCTCACGTTATTTTATTTTTAATCTGGTAGTGCCACCACTGGTCATTGCTTTTAAAAGTAAACACTAACCGGTCGGCCACGGTGACTGATAAAACATATCGAGAATTTGAAAACGTACAATAATTTTTTTGCAAGCTCTGTTCGATCTCATATTTCTCATTTTTTCTCATTCTCTGATTCTGTCTGTATTGCTCTTTCTTTTTTTTCTCTTTCTCTTTCTCTGTATCACTCTCTCTCCCTCTCTCTTTCTGTCATAATGTCCTCAGGGTGCTCTTGACATGGCAAGTGTCAAGCACTGATAATTGACCGAGTGCAACCTTTCATTCTGTGGTCTTTAGATAACAATCTTCTGTCGTTCATTGGTTGAATTTGTTCAGCATTATTTTATCCACTCTACTAACAGAAAGTTCCCTGGGGATAGATCTTCCTCAAGTCATTCCTGTCAGAAATGGATAAAGAGTAAAACCTCAGAATAAACGAGAAAAAAGTTTGAAAAAACTGCGAAAGATTTATAAGTGAGAGAGAGAGAGAGAGAGAAAGAGAGAGAAAAAAAAAGAGAGAAAAACAGAAAAAGGAAATGCAGTGATTGTAGGTAGATTGTCATTTTTTTACCACTAATCCAAATAATTGTAATATAGCGTTTTATTATGCTTTGGAAATCACATGAAATCACAGTTACTCAAACTCGCTTTACTAAATCTTTGCTCAACTTGGAACTCGAACCACCGACTTCCTGTTACGAATCCTCCGCCGTATTGACCAGTAGCTCAATCAGTCGGTTTGAGAGTTATAGCTCAGTTGCAAATGGTTCATAAGTCATAACTCATTTGCCACAGAGCTTATATACAGCTACAAAGGCCGGCTTGGATATGATCTCTACCAGTTGTGTCAAGGTGAAAGTTAACGGATAGTGTCCACTAAGATTAACTTATCCTGTTTCATAATTCGACCCCAAGTGCTTGTTATTTTACCGAAATAACTTCTTGTCTACGTAAGAATATGTTTGTGAGACACAGTCATAAGCAATATCTCCTGTAGGTATAATACATGTACATTTATACCTAAATATGTTTATGTATATTAGGGTGCAGTTATATGTATATTTGTACAACGATGGTACACAATCATAGCGCGTTACTTACCCCAGTTTCAGTAAGTATGTCATGCAAACACCGCACATGTCACTAATACATAGTGCAGAAATGAAGAGAGCGAGAGAGAGAGGAGAGGAAATGATAGAGAGGGAAACAAACTTGAGAGGTAAAGGAAGGTCATAGACACAGACATATTATTATTATCATTCTGCAAAGCACAAGGAGAGGAAAGACTGAAGGTCGTTTGTGTAACGAGCGCATTATAAAATAGAAGTCATACGTTAATTCTGGTGGAATATTTCTAATTGTGAGCAAACTGACGAGATGCATCTCGTGCTCAATTTTTACCCACCTTACATTGTATGCGCTCCTGATTCTTCTTTACTCTGTCTTATCACGCTTAAGCAGGTCGGCGTTGTTCAACCTCATGGTTGAGGTTGGTCGGTTTTGGCACATTTTTCCAGCTGGATGACCTTTCTAATGCCAACGATTCTATTGATTTAATGTCCTAAATTAGGACGGGGTTTTACCCTCCATTCCCTGGGAATCGTACCAGCTACCCACATTAACCTCACCTAGCCTGGTAGGACCGGAAATTCCAGCCTCACATGTACGGAGGGAACGCACTCGGGGGACTCTGCCTTGTCAAATTTGTATGGGCCCCTAAATCTATGTTGCTTATGCAATGTGCATTATTTCAATACTTTCAAGCTCACCTTGTCAATTTTTATGCCCCCTGATATTTATACTGCTTATGCAATGTGCTTCATTATCATGACAAACTTTTGCTCAAGCCCACCTTATCAATTATTTTGTATGCGCTCTTGCTATTTACCTACACTTTCTTATTCATTCAATTTATTACATCATCACACACACCTTTGCTTAAGTCCACCTTATTATATACACATTTCTAGTTTTAGTATTTTTCTCGTACTTGATACATGTTTGGGAAGAAAGAAAGACACACGTCTTGAAAGATTTTAAGAGTTTTCTTCCTCCTATTTGTCGTTGTCTTTCGAGTTATTAATTTTGGACGGAGATAATATTTTTCCGTACATTATACTCATGGTATCGTTTATGTTGTTCAGTAAGCCTAATGATTACTTTATAAACCTTGTTGTAAATTTTATAATCACCCTGGGAATATTCTTAACATTACCTATACGGCGACGTACCGTGTGGGGCTGGATTACGATTTTCTTCAAAATTAGTGAAAGTCCTTGGGTGACATTCCCGTCGTGTGGGTGTCAACAAAGGGAAGTATCGAAAGGGTTTGGTTTTAAAAAGGCGTTCAAAAAATATGACCGAATGAATGGAGTGTATTAGATAGGTTACTATTTGTGACACGATAATCTATTAGTAGCGTGTAGTAAATACAATAGATCTGTGTTTCATGCTCATGTGACATTTATTGACAAACGCTCATTTACCGCATGTTTTCCACCTGTGCTAGTCGAAATCTTTGCTTAGGTCGAAGAAATTCTATTCACGTCACATACATAATGTAGCTGCTACATTTTAAAATTAATAGCAACTTCCCGTCTTCCACTTAGCGTGAGCTCTTCGCGCCATTATGTTCAAATAACAAAAGAGGAAAATGTATAGAAAGCAAAAGCGGAGGAAGAATGCGAGGAGGACACGAGGAGAATTGAAACAAAAGAAAAGAGAAGCCACAAGAAGGAAGAAGTAGCATGGGGGAAAGTGAATTAATTGAATTTGAGAAAGAAAGAAAACCTGATAATAAAGGAAAGAGAGTAAGTGCTGTAATTGCCAAGCCTCTTAAGTTCTTTGATGGAAAACAGATATATTTCTTTTTTTTACTGTAATCGAAGAAGTAATTTTCAATTTGGGTCAAGAAATTGCAATGAAATAATGGAATGTAGCAGGGCTCGTTAGAAAAACATTTGTTTCAAACTAAACGGCTTAGTTGAAGAATGTATTTTGAGGTTTGTAATTACCTACTAACTACTGAACTTTAAGATACCTAGCCACTACCTACCTTCCTTAAACTATTTTTTTATGTGCAATAAAATCTACCTGTTGGAAAAAATGCTCACTCGTGAAATAAACTGATCATTTTCTACCCCAAATTCCATAAGTTCTACTTCTATCACGAAGGATACTTCAGAGAGGACTTGCAACACACAGAAAAATAGACGTACATTGGCCGTCTGTTAGATATCAGGTATTATTCAGCTCTTTTGCTCCAACGATTCTTTTTCTTCTTTTCATACAAAGAACTTGTTTTTAAGAGGAAAAAGTTTTTTTTTTTAAATTCACTAAGAGGAACTAAAGAGTTTGAACGGTGCCGTCAGCCAAAAAAGTTAAAGTCTCACCTTATTAACCTCAATACTAACCTTCATCTTACAATTAACCTCTTGGCACAAGAACTTGGCTCATGATTCCATGAGAAACAAACTTTGAGTTGTGATCAAGACGGTTTAGATTAGACGAACTTTTGAGAAAAGTTGTTGTCCCGAGTTCTAAGTTGTGGATTAGTGGATAAATTGAATGACTTGGTTAATTTAATTTAGGTTAAAAGATAGTTCAAACTACTCCGCCAACAGTATTTATTCCTCATGATGTAGGTAGGTATTTTAAATAAAATAAAATAGCCTGTGTTGAAAAAATTTACATGCATATCAAACAATTTTACAAAATAACGTTGGTACAATGAGATATTTTTCCTTCATCTCAGTCATTTTGTTTTGTAGAAAAATAAATAATACATACATTTTTTTTCAACAATAAATTGTTACTTGAGTTGTCCCATTTGTTTTCCACTTTTGCCATTCATGTTTCACGCTACCTGAAGGGAAGGCCTGATGTAGCTACGAGTATATGAGTACAAATTAACGGACAAATACATTTCTGATAATTGCTGATAGAGAACAACAGTCATGACGAAAACAAAAAACAAAACATCTCTCTTCTTCTTTTTATACTCTAATAAATTACATCAACATAATTATTATTGTGATAATTATTATGAACAGGAATCAGGACTGTACATTTTTTTTTTCTTTTTTTGGCAATTGCTATGTCTCACTCCTACATATAATCGTATATCCTATTCCAATGTACATCCATCAATCCCGAACCGTTTCTTTTTTTTTCTATCGCTCATGAATTATAACTGGTGATACACGTAGAAACTGTGTGTTTAATGTGTACGGCGAATCAAAAAAGTCGTTAATAGTGTTTCTTTAAAAAATTCTTTGTTTAAAACACTAAAAAAGTTGACTAAAAAAGTCATGTTCAATGACTGATACTTTTACGACAAACAATCATACTATGACTGATAGTTTACGATAAACAATCAATAAATTAGTTTATTTTAATATGTCGTTAAAATTTATTAATAAATTCAGCGTTGAAGTCATTCGGCCTGACACCATTGCAAAAGTGTTTTTTTACTTGAAGCCTGTTCCCTTCAATGATAGCTTTCTCTGAGTCAAGCGTATTAAACTTGTCTGGATTCCTCCCTTCCCTCTGTAGAACAGATGACACAGATCATTTGCACAAGTGCATTATTGGAAATCATATTTTTGTGTTTATTTCTCATCTTTTTTTTTATTATTAGAAAAAAATATGTACTTATACTGCATTGTTATATACAATCTAGTGTATATAACTAGGTTTGTGTTTATTTTGATCAATATCAATACTGAGGGTCGTATCTTTATGCTTCAATGCAACTCCAATATGCGTTTCAATAAGGTAATTAAAATTGGATTTAAAAAAAAAAAAAAAAAAAAAACAGGTTATTGTATACCTAATTAATAATAATAATATAATAATATCACCGGTTTTCCCGGTTCATTTATTAAACGAGCACAGCTCTATTTACATGAACATAACAATGAAACATACAGTACAATATTGTTTTAATTAGGACTTAATTTTTACGACGCGGCGATTTGATTGGACTAGAAATTGTCTGCTTTTTGAGATATGTACTGTACTAAAATTAATTTAAGCAAAATTATATTTGAATAAAGTAGAATAGAGAGCGGAACGAAACATCATCTGAAACATGAACACAATACAATGATGACAAATGTCACAAGTTTACTCCCTGTGACAATATTTGCAACAACAATTAATTAATCACAAATATGACAAGCAAAGCGTCACAATACAATGTAACATTACTACACGAACTAGAAAAACTAAAAATAACAGATAATACTTTTCAATGGTTAAAATCTTATCTTTCTAACAGAAAACATAAAGTTCTCTTAAATGGCATTTTTAGTACTGATGAAACACCTAATTATGGTTTGAGTCAAGGGACAGTGTTATCTCCTTTATTATACCTATTGTACACAAATAATATATCTATAATAAGCAAAGCAAAAGTTTTTACTTTTGCTGATGATACACTATTAATTTACACAGGTAAAGATTGGAATGCAATTCATGAAATTGCTTTTCAAGACATAAACAAAATTCACACATGGTTTAGAGAACTTTCATTACACATTAGTCCAGAAAAAACAACATACATGACACTGACTATT
Organism: Bactericera cockerelli; assembly: GCA_024516035.1. Lineage (NCBI taxonomy): Eukaryota > Metazoa > Arthropoda > Insecta > Hemiptera > Triozidae > Bactericera > Bactericera cockerelli. Next base: position 11,912,581 of record CM044957.1, read on the forward strand.
AATAACACAAATCAACCTAGACAATCACAATTAATAATACATACTTGCTTAAACACCAACATTCAAAACAACACAACACATTGTACTTGTATTCCGCTTAAAAAAGTAAACAGTATAACGTATTTGGGTATTGAAGTTGATGAAAACCTCAAATGGAATAAACATATTAACAAACTAAACTCAAAAATTAGAAAACTCATCCACCTTTTTATCAAAATTAGACAATTGAAAGATAACAAAATAACAAAAATGCTCTATTATTCTTTTGTACAGAGCATACTACAGTATGGAATAATTGCATGGGGAAGTGCTTGTAAAAGTCATCTATTACCTTTAAAACGTGCACATAATATAATATTAAGAATAATTTTAAATAAAGAAAGAATGTACTCGTCCAATTTATTATACCAAGAATTTCAAGTTTTTAATATAACTGATCTCTATGTATTGTATAAAATCATATATTTTTTAAACAAACAAAACATCTCTAACACAATTGAAAGAGTAGAAACTAATACTAGACAAAATGGATTAGCAAAAATTTTGGAAGTTAACAAAGACATAATCAGACATAATTACTTTTACCTAAAACCAATCATTTTGAATAGCATACCAACAGAACTGACAAATATCCCCTTACTACTAATAAAAAACAACTTAGAACTCTTTTCACTGAATTCCACAATACTAATGAGTATAAACAACTCGTTGTTAAATATTTTTAAACAAATTAATATTTCCATCTGAATAACCTGAGAACTTATTATCTGCATCCTCTTAATCATCATCTTATTAATATATAAATATATATTTTTTTCTTCAATGTTGTTAAAAAAAAAAAAAAATTGAGCTATAAACACTATTATATATAAAAAAAAAATTATTACTTTTTTTTGAATATCATTTTAAATACAATTTTTTTCTATTGTGAATGAAATTGGAAAAAAAATATTATTATACATACTATTATATTGAACTCCCCACCTTCAGCACAAGATTTTTTATCTTTTGAAGGTGGGTATACCCTCATTGTTTGTAGAAGATGTGTAAGTGTAAAAAATATATAAATGGAAACTTAAAAAAAAAAAAAAAAAAAAAAAAAAAAAAAAAAATACAATGAAATTGAGTAGCGTAATCGTTTTAATGTCTCATCATTCAAAACCTTTCGGTTCCCAAAGTTATTTTATGAATGAGGAACGTTCATCCATTCAGGATGGAAACAGGCGAGACCGCAATTGAACCAAATTAATCAAAAGGTTTTTTTATTGTATATTTTTTTTTACTAGAAGAAAATGTTGACCATATTTAAAGAAGAGTCCTTTCTTACAAACATAGGTACCTATACCTAGGTATTATATTTTTTTTATTAAAAATAATATAACAGATATACCTACCTGCCTATTTAACAGTTTACAAGAGACATCAAAAAGCGGTGATTTTAAAGAAAATTTTAACATAAAAGAAATCAAAGTGATCGGATTGCTGATTGGTGCACGAGGTGCAATGACAAGTTTTTTTGAAGAGTTCAGAAAAAAATTTAACCTTCCGAAATCCATTTTAAAAGAAATAACGACATCAACAGTTAGAGGTTCTTGCAAGATCATCCATAACCATCTATATAAAAACAACACCTGAACAAAACATCAACAAACAAAAAAAATCATCCACCATTAGTATTGTTCAAAATCACCAAACTATGTACTACTGTGTCTATAGGCAAACATCATGAGATGTCAGTTGTTGTTAATATATTCAACGTTTATTATCAGTACCGCCATTTTTTTTCAATTCTAGCTCAACCAAATAGCTAATACTTGGTTTTTAGGTTTCTGACTGCAAAACTGCAAACAAACATTCAAAACTGGGGATAAAAAATATAACTAAAGTATTTTTTCAAGAATATTAGCTTTATTTTACAAATTATGAACCAACACCACAATCGGTTATCTCTAATGCCAACAGATATGTAATTGTTAAATAAAATGCAAGTATTTTTAGAAAGACAAAAAAAAAAAATTGAAAAAAATTGAAATCGGAGCAAAAAAATATTTTCTTTTACAAAAACGAACACAATACCTACTTCCGTTTTCTAATATTAGAAATTTCTCGGAAGTAATACATAAGACATATTTATGTATGATAAGCAAATAGAAGAAAAAATCACATTGCCCTGTTGACGACCCATTTCAAAATGGGTCAACAGGGCAATGTGACGTTTAATTTTTTTCAACGTAGACATGTATTTTGTATAGATATTTGTGTAATAAAGATGTGCATAAACCTCTGGGCTCGGGAATATGACGTAAGTACTTTCATAAATAAACCCGGGAGAGAAATAAAAGTTCAGCTTTTGCATTGTTGCTAATTATGATGTACGACTGAAGGGGATATTCATTTAGAGTAAGTGTTTTTAGTGTTTTTGGACACTTAACACTTTGCCTGCCATGAAGCAAAACTCAAATTGTACCAGTGTATTGTTCAGGGAGGGGGTGGGGGGCAGTTTTTTTTATGCTATCAAGATTGTCCGACTGTCCGTGTCTTGAGGATTCCGAGGTGGTTTTTAAATCTAATGTAGGTCAAAGTATAAGGAAGTGAGAATCAATTAGTTAAGTACCTTATACCTTTGACGTTGTACACATGCAATTTTTAATCTATAATAAAATTTATGTACAAATAATAAAGTTAAAAAAATATGTTTTTACATTTGCTCGATAGGGAATTGCACAATTTTTTGGAATGGCCGTAGAAATCTCAATATTTATTCTGCCATTCACAGAGCTAAAGAAAAAGAACTAAGAGCTCTTTGCTGTTTGTCGGAAGTTGTAGCACTTAAACGTTTTAGGCTAGAGTTTGAATTTTTAAATTATGCAAGTAAACATTGTGGGAAATAATTTGAACTCGACTGTTCCCCGGGTCCCAAAAGTCTCCTGAGGGTCTATCTAGTGAACTTCCTGATGGTCCATTTACTGATTTTCAAGAGAACGCCATATTTCTTTCCTGTAGAGCGATAAAAATGTGAAATTTTGTGCATAATTCATATAATTACGTATACATACGTGTCCACGTAACTCAGTGGTCAAGCTGTCTGACTGCTAATCCATAAGCCGCGGGATCAAAATCCAGCCGGGGCATGACAAGTTATCTTCCCATTTGGGATTTTCACCTCTTAATAATACGTCTTGATCTTACTGCTGGAATATAGGGACTATTAGTCCTAGTCGAACAGTATAAATAACGTGGTGTTCACACCAGTTTACAAGGCCGTATTTAGGGTTGGGGGGTCAAGGGTGTCTTGACCACCTCCGAAATGAAAAATAATAATGAAAAAACCCTTCCGGGGCACAATTACTTTTTTTAAAAAGGTGAAAACCCCGGGAAAACTTCGTTATTTCATGAACATCCCATTTTAATGATTGAATCTTGGATACTGCCTTTCCAGTGTATTTTGAATTATTTAAAGTACCTGAAACAATAATTTCATCAATATTTTTATGATAAATTCCTTTATTGTGTTAGGCATAAGTTATCAAATGAAATGTCTGTCAGACGGATCAAAAAAGTATCACTGCCCCAAATTTAAATTTGTAAAAACACTAAGTTTAGTGTATTTTTAAACGCGCTCTTAACAAATTTTTCAGTCATTAATTTTGAACGCTGCACTCATTCTTTTTTTACCACTCTCTCTACTTCATCTCTCTCTCACTAACTCTCTCTCTCTCTCTCTTTATTCTCTCACTCTCTCTCCCTCTCTCTTCTCAATCTCTCTTTCCTCTTTTCTTTTCCCATGGTCTCTTTCCACACATTTTACCAAGTTTTTATACCCCATCACACAAAATGAATATTACTAAAAAAAAAAGAAAAGAGAGGAGATGTGGGGGGAGATAAAAGGAAGGAAAGTTTTGTTTTAAAAATAAAGAGACAAAATGTTTTAAAATTGGTTTCATCTTGAAAGTTTTTTCAAGTTTCATTCACTTTGTGGAAGCATCCCAGTGCCTTTTATATTTAGCTAGGTGGCTAAGTGTTCGTAAATTTCTACTTGTCTAAAGGCAGATATTCATCGCATTATAAGTGCGGCCTTATAAAGACTACTATGGGTCTTATTATTATGTGGTCACAAACTCAAATGAGAGAGGAAAAATTCATGCACTAGGTGGGAATTCGAACCAACGGATCCCTACGCTACCTGGGTTACCAGACTAGCGCGTTTACTACTTGACTACCAGTGAAACATTGTGGAGTAATACCCAGGTAATGTCTCGGCGAAACATTTAATGAAATACAGTAAAATGTTGTCCACAATTTTACAGACTTATGTAAATGAAATGCATATTGATATTTTGCATTTAATGAAATTAATAATAACTATTTTTCTATTTCAAGTGACTTGTATGTTACCTAATATTAGATGTGATACACAAAATTTATGTATTAATTTCGTTCACAATAAATAAATTGAATTGAAATTTAAAGTGAATTGAACTATAGTAAAATCAATACGATAAAGAATTTGTCAACAATTTTACAGACTTATAGGTATGTATGTAGGTAATTTCTTAAAATAACTTCGTAAAAACACAAATTGGTATCAATTAATTATAAAAGTTGCTTTTTATTAGTAAATACAGCCTCTCAGAAGTTTATAAAATCCTGTTTGGACAGGAACAGGATTACAGGAACTCTCACTGGCTCTACACCTCTGGAACGCTTTTAATTGAAATTTTAACGAAGGCTATGAAATGAATATTCAGGTGCACTGGCACTAATAAATGATTAAAATTAAAAACACTGCAGAGCTTAATCTCTTTATGTACCTACGAGTATCGTAATAATTATTATTTTTATTTCAATGAAACACACCTAAGGGATTATAATATACGAGTATGTCCGGGTTAAACAATTATGAGACACAGATATATATCGGTTTCATCTGTCCGCGTACCGCGTATGTCATGCAAGTAAAAATATTTTATTGTACCTACAGACAGGTAACTAATTAATCTATTTATGCTTCACAAAGTTACTCCTCAGTTACTCATAATTTAAAATAAAGAACAATCCTTCATAAGTCAGGTAACATGAAAAAAATTAAACAATTAAATTATTGGAAATTGAAGATATTGATATTATTACACATGCAGTTTTTCGTATTGTATGTACGTACCTACATAATTATTGTTCTGTGAATACTCCTTAAGAAAAGTTTAACACCCTATAAGTTTAGTATACTTTATGTTGGTATTCTTTTCTATATAGGACAAACTACATAGTCTGATAATAATAATACCGTGTCCGTGAGATAGGCACAGATATCTTTATCACGGTGGTGAGAGGATTATTTGGACGTCCAGATCCAACGTCAAAGCTCCTTGCATGTCCATTTATTCTTTTTGGTTTTAACGTCCTGATTTGAGATACTCAGGACAGGATTTTTACCCTCCATTTGCTGGCAATTGTACCACCTAACGTCACCCAGCCTGGGTAGGGCTAGAAATAACAGCCTCACGTGTTCGGAGGGAACAGAATTTTCGGTTTTAAAAAGTCTGTTCTAACCGGTAATCGAACTCAGGATCTCTGGACGATGGGCCGTAGTTACGCCACGGAGGCTGTCACAATAGCTTGATGAGGATGACCTTATTACTAAGGGTTTTCAAACCACTATTGTTTTAATGAACCCTTGTTTGGATATTGCAGTGTTTCAAGTTGTACCCTTAAACCCCATTTTGTTCACCATGATTACTTCTGCTACCTAGCAAACCTTGAGTTCATACCTTCAACACTAATGAGAAGTTTTCAATCTAAGATCAACCACATGGAGTTGAGAGGTGGTCAAGTGATCGGGAAACCACACATGCGTGCTTCAACTAATTAAGGAGAAGCAAAAGGAATGATAGAGGGAAGGAGGAAGGTAAAAGGATAAGGAAGGATAGAACGAAGAAGGAGAGGAACAAAAAGAAGAATCTTGGGTGGAAGAGGTCCACCTGGAAAACTCTGCATGCCAAAAATTAAAGAAAAGAAAGAGGTCTGAAGAGAGAAAATAAAATTCATTAAACAAAGATATAAATTGTGAAAGAGAAACCGAGTTTTACGGAAAGAGAAAGAAAAGAGAGAGAGATAAAAAAAGTGAGAGAGAAAATACCAGAGAGAGAGAAAGAGATGAAAAAAAGATTATAGAAATAAAGAGTGAGGTGAGAAAAACGAAAGTCAAAACAACCATAGTAGCTCTCTATAATGATTTGGAGCGAATTAAAAAATCTTTTGTGACACCATTTTGTGACACCTTATCACCGCGTCTGGTGACTCAACGGTAACAGTCTGTTACCTAAAAATCAATGTCAAATTCATTATCAGCACCTCAAAATCATTGGATCTGATATGTCTCATATGTCCCACTATAGGGTGTTTTAAGTGCAGAACAGAATTGAATTAATCTTATTTTGGATTTTATTAATCTAATCCTGTTTCATAATTTAGACCTTAGTCTTCAACTGGTGGATTTTTTTAATAGAAATTAAATACATAGGAGAAATTCATGTATATACAGGGTGTCCCACCAAACTTGGACACCTCAAATTACTCGGCCCCTGAAAGAGTTTTTGAAAAATAAAAAACACTAGGGTACATGTACTAATTATGCGGTTTCATTCATGAAACTTTTTTTATACAGGGTGGTTCAAAAGTCAGAAATTGAAGTGTCAACTTTCGATTTTTAAATGAATCGACCTGAATTTTATTTGATAATTTTACTTTTAAATGGTTCTTGAGTACTTTTTTAAACAAAAATTTTACATACAGGGTGGTTTTTTTTCGACCAATTTTTTTTCTAAATCTCGAATAACTCAAGTTCGTTTAATTTTTTCGATAACAAGAATAGAAAGTGTTTGTGTAATGAAAATACGAAATTTCAATTGGCACCAAAAATTTTTATACAGGGTGGTTCACAAGTGAAATAATGACTTGATTTTTTTTAAAACCGAGTTTTTTTAATTTTTTATTTGGGATTTATAATTCTAACCTAATTTTACACATTTTTTGTTAGTCATATCGAAAAACAAAACTAAAGTGTTGTACAGGGTGAGACATGATTTTTTTGTAACACCCTGTATATGGGCAGTCAAAGAGACGTAAAATTAAATAGAAAGACTAAATGTGCAAGAAAATCTTCGATTTTTAATGATATTAAATTTGGTGTTCTAACTAATATTGCCACATGGACCACCCTGTAGATATTTTCTTAAAACATCATATGGGTACTCGAAGTTGTATAAAATTCAACGAAGACTTCGAATCATGGGGAAAAACAAGTAAGAAACACGAATTTTGAAGCCATTTTCAATTTGGTGTCCACACTGAATGATTTTAAAACTTGAAATAAAAAGTAGGTAGGTGTAGACACAAAATTAAAAATTGCTTTTTGAATTCACTTTTTTCTTTCAGATTTGGACTCCTCGTTGAATTTTAGACAGTTTCGACTACCCGTATGATGTTTTAAGAAAATATCTACAGGGTGGTCCATGTGACAATATTAGTTAAAACACCATAACTTTTTAATATCATTAAAAATCGAAGATTTTCTTGCACATTTAGTCTTTCTATTTAATTTTACTTCTCTTTGAATGCCCATATACAGGGTGTTACAAAAAATTATGTCTCACCCTGTACAACACTTTAGTTTTGTTTTTCGATATGACTAATAAAAAATGTGTAAAATTAGGTTAGAATTATTAAACCTAAATAAAAAATTAAAAAAACTCGGTTTTAAAAAAAATCAAGTCATTATTTCACTTGTGAACCACCCTGTATAAAAACTTTTGATGCCAATTGAAAGTGCGTGTTTTCATTACACAAACACTTTCTATTCTTGTTATCGAAAAAATTAAACGAACTTGAGTTATTCGAGATTTAGAAAAAAAAATTGGTCGAAAAAAAACCACCCTGTATGTATAATTTTTGTTTAAAAAAGTACTCAGGAACTATTTAGAAGTAAAAATATTAAATAAAATTCAGGTTGATCCATTTAAAAATCGAAAGTTGACACTTTAATTTCTAACTTTTGAACCACCCTGTATAAAAAAAATTCATGAATGAAACCGCATAATTAGTACATGTACCTCAGGATTTTTTACTTTCCTTATCTTATAATAAGGAAAGTATTGTATTCGTCGAAAATTTGACCTACCCACTTTTCACATTTCTGGACGAATCATGGCCTCAGGATACCAAAAAAGTTGTTTTCAGGCATTGGTCCGTGCGTCTGTCTGTCTGTCTGTCCGTCTGTCTGTCTGTCTGTGTGTGTGTGAACAGGATATCTCGAGAACAGTAAAAGCTAGAGACTTGAAATTTGGTGTACAAATTAATTTTATACACCAGACGAACCACGAAACTTTTGGTTGAAATCGGCCGCATTCTGCGGCCGCAAGGCCGCAAATATTAGCCGCACGCACCGCTTCTTTAAATTAGTTAAAGATACAAAAAAATTTAGAGAACAACTTTTTCTTGGATTAAAAAAATAATAGGGGTCTATTCTAATCATTTCTTTGATATCTTGAACTTTTTGGAACTCGGCCCCAATTTACCGGTATTTGGGGGGCACCCGCTTTGACTAACTTTTTTATTATTCATCCTATATGGGGGTTGTGACATATCAAATTCAATGATTTTGAAGTGCTGATTACGAATTTGGCATTGGTTTTTAGTTATCTGTTACCGTTGAGTCACCAGTGGCGGAATTCGACTCCTTTTAGGGGGATAAGGAAAATCGTGTGATGTTTACACCAGATTTTTATTTTTCAAAAACTCTTTCAGGGGCCGAGTAATTTGAGGTGTCCAAGTTTGGTGGGACACCCTGTATTGTTGAACAGTAAAATTGGATAACTATCCAAACCATCGATTCCCTACGAAAGTGAGTGTCCGACAGAGAGAATTATTACCATTCGATTTTTTTTTTTGATACACAATTTTTTGAGTGAAAAGAGTTACAGAAAAGTAGGAGAGAGGGAGACAGAGTTACAGAGAAGAAGGAGAGAAAGAGAAATACAGAGAAGAAGGAGAGTTAAAGTTACAGAAAAGAAAGAGATAATGAGAAATATAGAGGAGAAAGAGAGATAAATTTACAAAAGAGAAAGAGAAATACAGAGAAGAAAGAGAGACAGAGAAATACTGAGAAGAAAGAGAGAAAGACAAATACAGAGAAAAAAGAGAGGTGAGAGGTAAAATGCGGTAAGGTAGGACAGAAGGAAGGCTTGAATTCTTCAGAGACCCTCGACAAAAGCTCGAGTACTAGAACTGCAATCCAATAAAATTACTGCACAATGACTGCTGTCGCAACATACGAGAAAAAGTACACCTATCATTTATAAGGATGTATTTTTTACCCTGGTGCTAATCGATCATAAAATATATTTGTACATATTATATATTGTTATAAGTTGTCCTAATACATAATATTTATTAGTACCTATCTATCTACCTATTTATTGTTCACAGATCTTTCATCTCTATCCTACTGGGTATTACTATAATATTATGCACGGGATTATACAATATTATACATCCTAAAACTATACTTTGTTGTATAATAGTTCAAAATATTCGTACGTTTGAAGGTTTGATAAAAAAAAAAAAATATTTTAACGAACAGCTTTTAACAATATAATGATACAGGGATGTAGCTATAAAATGAATATTTCGTGAAAGGAATCAGCAGGGGGCATGGTTTTTTCCACATAATCGTGCATTCCCCCTCTGCAAAGCTATTCATATCTAATGATATCAATAGCTATATGATGATTGGATAGTAATAGCTTTTGACCCTGCTATCTTTAGCTGATGTCTCAATCAAGTTATTTCCAATATGGTTGACAAACTCCTTCTTTGCAAAAGATGCCATAATTTCCCAAGGCAAACACAAAGAAGATGAAGTCGAATGATAATGTACGGTAGGTAGGTACTTGGACTTTTTTTGTCGACATGCGATTTTTGCAACTGCACAGACTTGTCTCAAAGTTTTATGACTAAATACAGGGTGTCTACAAAAACAAGTTTAGTGTTCCCGGACTTTTCTCCCATGCTGTAATTTATGATTCTAAAATAATAGATAATAATATTGTGAATTGGAGTCCTAAATTATTCGGTAGGGTAGGTACGATTTGAAAAGAGTTTGGAGATACAAGTGATTTAGTATATAACATCTCAAAATTTCCATGTAAGCTGATTTGGAGATACAAGTGATTTATTATATAAAATCTCAAAATTGACATGTGTATACAATGTGAACAAATCACGAGGAAGTATTGTGTACATAATTGGCATTGTATTTTTTACCGTACAAAACAAGAGGACTGTATCCCCTTAGTGTGGGGTAGTCGCATTAAATAGGTATAATATCGCACCCTCAGAATTAGATGGTGATATGTCAAAAATCATGAATTTTTTTTTATTACTCTATCGAAATAAGCGAAACGAGACCTTTCGTTTGGTATAAGAATTATAATTCTAGCTCTTACCGTTCCCGAGATAGCGCTAGTGTTGTTTATTGATTATGTCGAAAAAGTGGAGGGACGTTGGAACAAGATGGTATTACGATCACTTGTTACCAAGAGCTCCTTGGATCGAGACGTACAGTTCTTGGAATATAGTGATATTTGCGTAAGTTTTGATTTATCACTCTCTTTATTAAATTTTATTTTCAGTAATTGACATAAAAACTGAATTGTGCATGATTTTTTTGAAATATCACTCTCTTTGTCGAACATTTTTTTTGTGTTTTGTCAAGGTAGAAATTACTAATACAAAAGATTATGTTATATTACTTTCTTTTATAAATTATTATTATTTTTTTGGACTTAAAAATAATCTGGCCCGGTATTTTCGATATACTTACACTTGAGAGCAATAAATTCGGGACAGGACACTTCACCGTTTCAGTTGGTCTTGGTCAATTTGTGTGGCATGAAGTTGCTAAAGTATACATATATTTGAAAAGCTTGTACTTATACCTTTCAGAAAATACACAATGTGTCCGGGTTATGTACTATGCAACAATGATAATGGCCACTTTCCAGAAATACCTCATTTTGTTGATGAAAACACGTGCACCGAGGGTATTTTAAATTTGATTTTTGTTGTGATAACGCTTTTTTGGCCAGTAAATTATTGAATTTCCTTAAATGCAACACTATGAGGAAGGAAATTCAGTTGAATTTTTCTTTTCATCATGGAGACATCGCACTCCATAGCTGTGAAAGTGGTTTTACTTGTGAGTCAAGGTGTTAAGCAAAGAAATGTTGCTAAGGAGCTAAATTTGTCGAAGTCTAAGGTGAACAGAATTTACCAAAGGTATCGGCAGACAGGTAGCTATGATCAGAGACCAGGATCTGCCAGACCAAAGAAGACAACTGCCCAGGAGGACCGATTTGCTGTCATGACAAGCTTAAGAAATCGAGACATGTCTGGTGTTGAGGTCCAACAGCAGCTTGTTATGGCCACTGGTGTTGATGTTAGCCCTTGGACAGTAAGGAGACGCTTAAAAGAGAAAGGTATCATACCAAGAAGAAAAGCTACGGGACCCAAACTCAACAGACAACACCGACAACGTCATTTACAATTTGCCCTTGAACACGCTGATTGAGGAAATGGGGAATGGGGGCACGTTCTGTCCACGGATGAGAGCCGACCCTGCTTGTTCTTCAATGACAGACGTAAAAGGGTGTAGACCAGGTGAACGGTATAATCAATGTTATATTCAAGAAACTGTGAGTTTTGGTTTAGGATCTTGTATCTTCTGGGGTGGAATCTCTATGGAAACTAAAACAGAGCTCGTTATCATCAATTGTGGAGGACAAGGAGGTAACCTAACTGCAGAGAGGTATGTCACTGACATCATTGAAGATCATGTTGTCCCTTATGTAGGTTTTGTGGGTGATGGGTTCGTGTTAATGCAAGACAATACCCGACCTCGTACAGCACGTATTGTAAGTGACTTTCTCCAAGAAGCCGGTATTCGAACCCTCAACTGGCCAGCCAACAGTCCTGATCTTAATCTTATTGAACACCTCTGGGACGAGCTTAAAAGACGTGTCCATGCTCGAAACCCGCCCCCAATGAACCACAGGGACCTGAAACAGGCGCTTTATGAGGAGTGGGAGACTATCCCTCAAGAAACGGCTGCCAACCTAATCAAGTCCATGAGAAATCGATCGCAGGCTGTCATACAAGCTCGAGGGGGTAATACCAGATACTAAGAGGTGAATAACAGCCAAATTTCCATGAAGACTTCGAAGAAATAACACAAAAAACACCGATATCATTTGCAGTGTTTTCATGCTCTTTAGACCTCTTTTTGTTAATTGACTTATTATATTAAAAACATGCTCACAATGAAAAAAATATACACCGTCTTAAAACCAACAAAATTTCCTTTCTTGGGATACTTCACACTTGAAAATCCAATGTAAAATAAAAATTATAAAAATCAAAAACTTTGAGAAAGTTACTGTCCCGAATTTATTGCTCTCAAGCAATTTTTTGAAATTCATAATTATTTGTTTTTAGTTATTTCTCTTTAGAAACTTTGAGATTAAGTCTCAAGAAACAATAAAGTTTATACTCACATTGTCTTGTTATCTACCTTTTACTGCTTAGCAATAAAACAATTGGGTATTTACATTTCACTTTTTTAAACTGAATGAGTTTTCTTTTTTTTCTGACTTAATACCAAAAGCATAGATTTTAATGTACCTCCAGTTTCAAATTGTCTTTTATTCTTCGATTTATATGGTAATATAGTGCTATAAAACTAAATTATCAAGGTACTATCATTTCAAAATTGTAAATAGATGGTGCTATCTCGAATTTTTTTCGAGATAATACCCACTTTTGTTCACTTCTCATCGAAGAAAAGGTAATATAATACGATATCACCTTATTAAAAATTGATTTTTTCTCGAAAAAAGGCAAAATCATAGAATGAAGTTTTAAGTCAAAATGCCTTTTTTTCGAACGGTTACAAAGGTAAGTTCTTTTGAAGAAAAATACATTTTTTTTACATAGAACTATAGAAAAGAACATGCTCAACTTAAGAACATATAAATCAAAACAGTAGCTTTTATTGTATTAATACAGCGATAAGTCAAACTTTCTTTTGCGATTTCCCAAAAGTTGGTGTTTTTGACATATCACCATCTAATTCTGAGGGTGCGATATGTTACCTATTATGTACAATTATTTTTGCAAATAAATTACAAATTACATAATATAACTAATAAAATATTATTATTATTCACGTATCTACATTATAATATGTAGATTTTATAACTCAATAATATTATCTTGTTATAAATAAACCTTAGCAATAAGCACTAATAAGCAGTCTGCTATACTTGTAATGGAAAATATCAACATTGAATTTGTATGCACGCCGTGTTTCTTTGATATTTATGCAATATGCAATAAAGCGAATAGTTGGAGACAAAAAAGATACCTTGCCAATTAAATGAGTTAGGTGCATAATCTTATACCATCCTCCCTAATAACATAATTTATTGTAGTAAGTAAATTTTCATACCTATCTAATCAGCTCTATGGATAAAGCAGTGGACTCGGAAACCTGGAGTTGGGTGTTCGCGTCCCAAGATCACAAGTTATTCTGTTTTGTTTTGTTGTTGTTTTTTTTTTTCAACTAAAATAATTTTATTACAATTACCTAGTTACCTACCTATGTATACTTATTTTTCTATATTTTTAATATTGCAATTTAACGACTTTGTTGTCATTCGTTTGTTGTAGAACAAACAAAAAGTTTGTTCTACAATCAAAACAAATCTCAAGTGAATCGATCGGAAAAATAGAGGTGTTTTTATACATCATACCTATTATTTAAGATAATATAGTTAATAGCACTTTCATACGACCACTTTTGAGTCGCTATGCAGGAATTAACATATTTTTGTCAACTAGAAACGTACATACCTAAACGTTAAAGCTAACTATGTAGTTGGTAGGTATGTCATAAGCAATACTGCAAATTCAAAGCCTCATGACGAGTGTTTACTTGTGTGGTTAATTATTGTGCAACGAAACGATATACTTTCACAAAAAATAGAGGTTTTATTTTTTTCTACATTAATTCATGAAAAGTAGTAGTTTGAAATCCTATTTAAAAATATCACTGTTCAAAATATTGTTGTCAAGCAGGTAGAAATCTCTGTATGCTTTATAATATTATGGAAATCATAGCATTTCCCTCTTGCATTTTTTTTTTATCATTACTAAAACTCGTTTGCTTCAAGTAGATAATTTGTTGCTCGTGCCTCTATATTACCTACTCGTAAAAATAATCATGCTATTATATTATTTACTCATAAAATTATTAGAATGTACCTTATTGCTAAAAATGATATGGTGTGTATGACCATGGAAATTAACATGATAATAATAGTTACACTCTTTAGAGGAATGTAACCACCAGACGAGGTTAATGTTCAAAGCATTTGCTACCACCTAACCCTGAGAGTCTTATTATTATGTGGTCACAAACTCAAATTAATGAGGAAAAAATCGTGCACTGGGTGGGATTCGAACCAACGGATGCCTACGCTACCTGGATTAGCAGACTAGCGCGTTAACCACTTGACTACCAATGCACTACAATAATCTAATAAAAGATAGATAGGTAGATAGATTTTTCCTTCCTTTAGATAAGGAAGCAAAAATAAGATACGGAAAAACTGTTCGAGTGTCCGCACGATGACTGCTTGCAATCCTGTTTAAATGTTAAAGTTAAAGTTTACCCTGTAGATAGGTATCAGGGCTGGTTCAGTAGGTTACGCTATACCATTTTAGGTAATGGAAGTGCGTCCCTCGTGATACCTTTCAATCCAGAGGAAGTATTGGTGAGAAAAATCTCATGCATCAGCTAGGTTTTTTTGCAGCATTGGTGAATTTGTTTTTGAACATCGTCTTCACAATGATCGACTCTGTAGTAGCCGCAGTAATTCTTAAATTATTATTATAATGATTATATTATGCTTTATTAGGTAAGACAAAATAAAATATGTACACTAAAATACAATGAAATTACAAAGAAAAAATAAATAGATTGAACAAAAAAACAAGAACAAAAAAGGGAATAAAGCTAATGTCCTACCTAAAGGGCGGGGTTATTTCCTGTGACCTTCCACCCAACCCTATAGGTGTTACTCATGAGGACTTCAATTTTGTCTTGTATTTTCCCACTTGTGTCTTAATGGAAAATTTACTCATTAGATTAAACTCATGAGTAACACCTATAGGGTTGGGTTTCCACCCAACCCTATAGGTGAAAAAATGGCTGGGGGACTATAAACAGAGAGTAGACCAGCAGTCTGGCTGGGGGACTATAAACAGGGAGTAGACCAGCAGTCTGGTTGGGGGACTATAAGCACTTAAGCAGGGAGTAGACCAGCATTGGTTTGGTTCTGGGGGCCCTTGTCAATTATTAGCCTCCTTGTAAAGACAGTGGTAGAAGTGCTGAGTCATTGCTCCACCGTCTGGCTACCATCGTTCACGATGACGCCACCCTATGATGATGATTGAAAAAATGTTGTAAGTACTTCAGTTACAAACATAACAATTCAATCTCTATGTATATACAATTATACATATAAAAACTCAAATCTGTGCGTGTCTGGCTGACTATGTCATCTTAATTTGTCTGTTTACAATACTATAGCCCAAAGTGTAACAGATATTATTATTATTATACAACACTTTATTAGATATAAATGGACATTATGTACATACAAATAATTATGTTAACAATGAAAAAAATAGAAACAATATACAATAACAATGAAAATATATAAAAACATATGTCCTAACTAAAGGGCGGGGTTATTGCCTGTGGCAATATCTTCCACCCAACCCTTTTGAAATTGGGTGGAAGAGAAACTGAAATTTTCATAAGAGTTGACCCCCCTAAACCACCGTCAAACTTCTTACAAAATTATCAAAATTAAAATATCAGAATTTTCTGGTCCAATAATGATTCAAATAGGACCCCAGCCACGGGAAAAAAACCTTAACGGCGACAAAGTGCCGGGTTTTAGCTTGTATGAAATAAAACCATCCAATATTACTCAAAGAGTAAGATAATAATAGAGGATACATATTTTTTTCTATTCACTTGACTACAATACATGAGGAGTTAAAGGCAGTGAAATAAGGAAGGACATTAGAATGAATATTTCAGAAGGAAAGAAGAAGACAAGATATCTCATCCAGTGCTGACTAAACTAAACTCCGAGGGAAAGTCTGATGTGAAAGTTTATCACATTGGTGATAAGGTTTTTTTTTTTTGGGGGGGGGGGGGGGTAAATATTGCTTGGTCAAACACGGACGTGTTTGGATTTAGAGCCCATGAAAGAGTTTTGAACCCTCTAAAAAACCCCCATCATTAATAAGATATTATAAAGTCTGTCCCGGTAGCTCAGTTATGGGATTTTTACCACATAATAATAAGTCTTGGGCTTACTGCTTGAATAATGGGACTTAATAGTCCTAATCGGGCAGTATAAATAAGGCGATATTATTATTATTATTATCTTCTGTCTCTGAAAATCTAGGCCACTGATTTGATCGCTAGTATTTGTATTTTCTTAGTGTAAAACTTTATAAAGGATGAAAGACAAGTGTCTAAAATTTTATTATGGTCACGTTTTCACTGTCACAAATATAAAGTAAAAAAATAAGTTATAGTGTTTGTGTTAATCACTTTCATGATGTCACAATTACTCTTTGTCAGGTTACAAGTCCACCGTTACTCACTTTGCCAGGTTACAAGTCAGCCGTTACTCACTTTGCCAGGTTACAAGTCAGCCGTTACTCACTTTGCCAGGTTACAAGTCCACCGTTACTCACTTTGCCAGGTTACAAGTCAGCCGTTAATCGCTTTGCCAGGTTACAAGTCCGCAGTTAATCGCTTTGCCAGGTCACAAGGTCGCAGTTAATCGCTTTGCCAGGTTACAAGTCCGCAGTTAATCGCTTTGCCAGGTTACAAGTCCGCAGTTAATCGCTTTGCCAGGTTACAAAGTCGCAGTTAATCGCTTTGCCAGGTTACAAGGTCGCAGTTAATCGCTTTGCCAGGTTACAAGTCCGCAGTTAATCGCTTTGCTGGGTTACAAGCAGGTGACCCGGGTTGGAATACCGACGGCATAGAATATAGAAGGAAGGATTCCAAGATACGTTTTGAGGATTCTGAGCATCACTGCTACAAGTGCATAGTGTGCAATTTTCTGCACTCTTGTTTCGCTATGGACAATTTGTGAAAACAGGAAAAAGAGTCAGAGAGAGAAAGATGTATAGAAAGAGAACTAATAAAAAGGGAGAAAAGAGAGAGAGAGAGAGAGAAGTAGAGAGATCAAATGCATTACACTTAATGTTGTTTTCGTCAAAACAGCATTAGTGATGAAGTACATTAGTAATGACGTCACTATTAATGCTCTTAAAGCAGCAACTTCGAGGGTGGTAACTGTTATGAGTGGTTAGTTGTCGGCAATATTCACTGTGGGGCTAGCAGATCTCGATAAGATGTTTTTAGTGGAAATACGTGTACATACTCGTATGTTGTCTAATTTCGAAATTTTTGATGAGCTGGGATTTGAAGACGAAGCCTTCTTTTTTTTCATCCCAAGAGGTTAGGATAAAAAAAACGGGCACTAAGGTATACATTCCTCCCTCTTCTCTCACACTTCGTCACGAAAAAATCCTCCCAGGATTTTTACTTTCTTTATTCTAAAACAAGGAAAGTATTGCATTCGTCGAAAATTTGACCTACCCTGTTTTTTACATTTCTAGATGAATCATGGCCTCAGGATAACAAAAAAATTGTTTTCGGCAATTAGTCTGTGCGTCTTTACGCCCGTCTGTGAACAATATTTCTCGAGTACGGTATAAGATATAAGGCGAAATTAATAGACAACATCGATAACTTAAATCATTGCTTAGCGTCGGTTTTCCCTAACTTACACATTACGCAATCCGTGACTTAGCGCCACAGAGATATTGCATATACATCTATTAATTTTGCCGTAAACCTTAATACTTTCCCTTACGTACGCCGGCGCCCTCATAAAATATTATATGTCGGTCTATAATGTCTATATGAATCACGTAGGATTTAATTCTAAATAATGTGGAATTAGTGTGACAGTAACGAATAGTTTTACTGGGACGTTTATATTAGTGTTTTGTGGAATATCGATGCGGTGTTTAGGTCTCCGGTGTAATTTTATTCTAATGCATTCTGCTGTAACTGACCATGACGTTGTGCATAATTATTAGAAATTTTGATTTTAAATATTGAGCTGTCCCTTGTGACATAGGGACAGTCATACGTATACAATACATAATATTATAGCTTGTGTAGAATATTATATTTCTGTAATATTGTAATTCAGAATATTTTATAATTATGTTTTATTTATTTATATAAAAAAAACTTCATTCCTTTTATGACCTTCTGGTATCGACCCAAGGATGCATGCAGCATTATCCTTCTGAATAGACAGACCACTTCCCTGGGCAAGATATTGTTTAGATCGGGGGGTTCTCTTGTACATCTAAGCAATTTCTTACCCAGTTGACCCAGCCATTCCTTCGAGGCAACACTCCACGCACCCATGGTCTCTACCGCCAATGGTGATTTTTTTTTTAAAGATGACTGTTTCACAGCTTTTTTTCATTTTGTAGCCATGAAACAGGAGCTACTGTAGACTCTTGTGGTCTGTGTTGTAGCCTGCCCATCCCGTAGTATGCCTCCCCTTTGATGGGCGAGAAGTGAAACAATACTTCCCATTTAGGTGCTGGGTCAACACTTCAACAGTGAGTCAAAAAAGTGAATATTTCATAGTTTTATCCAATACATTTTAATTCCTATATCCAGTTACATGGTTACTAATTGAGGAATGCAATGTGGAACTTACCGGTCAACTTTGTACATAAACTCAAATTTAATGACCGATTGCAAAACAAGCGGAAACACGAAACATTTCGTGAAATCTGGCGTTCCAGTGCACTGCCGTGAATCTAGATATTCTAGATAGACGAAACTACACATCGACTGTAGATTTGTCAAGATTAAAAATGAGATAGTAATAAAAAAAAAAAAACTCAATATTCTCTGTACTAAGAAATGTCTTTTGAAGATATAATTTTTTTATCAATTTCCACCATAAAAGTCTCATAAATGAAATCCTCTGTACATTCTAGGGTAGACATTTTTTGATATTAGTACGTAATATTAGTAATCCCACCTCTTGACGAATTCGTTACACGAAGTGTATTTTTGGGTGATCACCCTTAACAGCCACAGGCCTAATATGTTCATTAGTAAAATTGAGTCAGAAAGTCGAGACATTACAGTGGGATTGTGGTGGTATTATAAATTAGGTACTTTCATAACCAAAAGTCGTAAATTCTCCATCGGACTGAAAATTTATAGTATTTATACCTATGTACAATACATAGTGTTTATGTATCTACCTTTGTAATAGTTAGCTTGGTTCATTAGGTGCTTAGTCGTAATAATTCTTCACCAGGCTTCTATGCAATATTTTGGGCTCCTGATATTTCTGGCAGGAATTCAAATTTTCAACACAAGTAACAACAGCTGTGTAAAATTATTGTTAGAAAAGGGAAGTTCTTTACGAGGGAAATACCTATACCTAGTTTTAATTTGGAGTGAAACATGAAGGGCTCAGTGAAGTAATTTTGGGAATTAAAGAGAGACTTTATTCTCCCTGTCCTGCCCCTAGTTTGGCAGACACACAGGAGTCAGCAAAGAGAATTTATTAAAGCATGTCTTCATAAAGATGTACGGTTTAAATACTTTTACGAAAATCGTATAAAATAAATATCTCATCCCTCAAAAATAATGTCATCACTTCATAGAAGGTCAAACTATAACCACAAATTATTTATCTCTTAAAACTTAGAATCCCAGAGATGTCCCTGATCCCTTGAGAATACACCAGTAGCGAAACCCATTAAAGTGACAGATTTGTGAGGTTCTCAGATGTTTCTGAAGACTTGCTGTGATAATATTTGTATAGGTATTGGAGTTTTGAAAATGTTTCTGGGCAGTAGGCCAAGAAAATGCACTGGACATTATGACGAAAATACTCGAGACACATGATAAGTAGAAAGATAGAGAGCAATAATGCAGCATTGCATTTTCTTCTGAATAATAGCAGGTACGACAGGATGAAGGGTATTGTAGGGGGAAAAAAATCAGCTTAATGAATCACGAAGTAAGTACTTTGTTTCCTCAATGCTATGTAATTCTGCGTACATACATAATTACTAATTACATACATATCGCAGATGCTTTAAAATATTATATTAATTATTTATGCCTAATGTATGATTCTAGAAGATTCATTTACTATGAAATCCTGACATTCTTGACTAAATAACTTCTAGTAGCATACAAAAATATTTTCATTCAAGATTTTATTTGATTCGAATTCCTACTAATATGAACCCAATCAAAAATAGGACACGCCCAGAAAGACGATTTTCAAACAAATACCATAATATTATACCTTTTTTTCTTTTCTTTTAATTTGGCTTTAACGTCGCTTTCAACTGCATGGTCACATTATCACGACGTCCATATACATTCTTTACCTAATATTCGATATTCTCGGAAGCATTAACACGTTCAGCGCCGTAAACCCATATGGGAGCTTTTCTTAGAAATAGAGCTCGTACCGAAAATGTGGACTTTATTGATTTTATTGACTGGTACCGTAAATCCCCCTAGGGGGTGTTGAAAGATGTGAAGAGTTTCTGTACACTAAACCCCTATAGGGCTTTTATTTCAATGTATTTCTTATGGGATTATGATTGTCCTGGAACAGAGCTACAACTTGATATACTTGTCAATTTGTAAAAACAAATCAATTTTCCTGGACAAGGTTGGCACAGAACAATGTGTCGTATAAAATATTGCGGCGATAAACGTATTAAGCTTATGCTTTCTCTTCTAATGACCAATCACTTTCCATCCTTCCGTTCCAGCGTTCGTGATATCTCAGATTCAGCACAACTCCCAGAAAGCCAACTCCAACTCTGACACTCAGAAGCAGCGGGTCTCAAACCGGAAGAACTTCTGGCTCCTCCAGGAGTGGATGAGGGCGAGGGGGGAGGACAACGCCAGCGGTTTTGGGCTCTGGAAGAACAGGACGCCCCTGGGTATGTATCCTCTTCCTTCCCAATGTGCATCTGAATGCACATTTTTTTGGTAATGCTATCATCCCAAGACAAAATTGTCCCGCCTATAATAACGCACAGAGTTCTCCTTCCTTTGAAAAAACCTCTGTGGTAAAGATCCGTTTACATTAGAGATTAAAATCAACATGAGTTCAGAAAAGTTTTTGTGCATTTGAATGTACCTTGGGAAGATACCATTACAAACTATATATTGCGATCGGGAAGATAACACTACTCAGAAAATGTGCATTTGGATGCACATCGGACAGGTACCACTACAAATGATAAAAAGCGCTTGGGAAGGAAGAGGGTATACGAAATTTTGGAAATGGTAATAGTTGTCATGTCTAGCTATGTGACTATAATCAGGGAGTAGACCAGCATTGGCTTGGTTCTGGGGGGCCTTGTCAATTATTAGTCTCCTTGTAAAGACAGTGGTAGAAGTGCTGAGTCATTCCTCCACTGTCTGGCTACCATCGTTCACGATGACGCCACCCTATGATGATGAATAGTTATCATATTCGTATTAACCCATATATGACCAGAATTATTGTATTGGTTAATCACGATGTGATATCACAAATTACTCAAACTCGCCTTACTAAATCTTTGCTGAACTTGGGATTTGAACCACCGACCTCTAGGTTACGAGTCCACCACCTTATCGATCAAGTTTCTGAGGTCGGTTCAAAATGGTAACAGCCTGTTCTTGCGTAAGCTTGACCCAGATGAGATTAAGGGCGAAATTAATAGACAACATAATTAAATGAAGTCATTTCACAGCGTCAGTTTTGCCTATGTTACACAGTACGCAACCCGTGACTTAGCAACACAGAGGTATTACAAAAACGTCGATTTATTTCGTCCTGAGCGTCCTACTTTTTTTTTTTTTTTTTTTTTTTTAAGCTTTATTAGATAGAACAAAAAATATATACAGTAGAACACAATAAAATATAAAGAAAAACAAAAAGATTAAACATATATACAAGAACGAAAAAAAAAAGAGAAATGTCCTACCTAAAGGGCGGGGTTATTGCCTGTGGCAATAACCCCGCCCTTTAGGTAGGACATTAAGTCAGGGATTGCGTACTGTGTAAGATAGGGAAAATCGACACTTACCAACGACTTAAGTTATTGATTTTGTCAATTAATTCAGTCCCTAGTATTTTCCCAAACCTCTTACTTTTGGTAGAACTATATAGCAGTGTTCTTTCCAAATAAATTTCCTCCTCTCCTAAGGTCCTCTCTGAAAGCCTTCTCCCCTCTTTTCCCCTCTTCCAGGTAACGCCGGAATGTTCATAGTGCTGGCTCTCCTCATTGGCTTCTTCATGGTGGTGATAGGCTGCTGGCTGTCCGACAACTGCTGGTCGCCAGAACCCGAGCCGTTCCTCCTGATTGCCTAACCCAAGAAAACACTTTTCTGAGCGGACTTCATCCGACAGGGAAGCGACTGATGCAAGTCCAAATGAAGAGGACTTTAAAATGATGATGATGCACAAAAATGTACACATACCTACTAGACCAGTTAGGGAATAATTTGAAGAGTGCGTGAGAAGTGACGCTACGGACGCAGCCAATTCCTTGGGATACTTGTCAAGGGGGGTGAGGTTGTAAGCATACTTAAAATCCAGACAAGACTTCGTGATGCTGGCATTCCGGCCCAACCCAAGCTGGGTGAGGTCAATGTGGGTAGCAGGTTTGATAGTTTCCTGCGAATGGAGGGTAAAACCCCCGTCGTGTATAACCAAATGACCATGCATTTGAAAAACGACGTAAACTCTAATAAAACAAACAAAATCCTGACGTCTAGGATGGGAGGAAACGGAGTTAGGCGGGGGGAGGTAAAATTGAGTTAAAGGAAGTAAAATGAGGTACAATTTTTATATTTTTGAATATATCATGTAATAGGTATATTTGAAAAGAACATGAACGATACATTTTTGTAAAAACTTTGTAAGGTAAACTTAGGTACTGAAAATAAAATTTTGAAGTAATTTGATTATAATTATGTTACTTTGATTATACGCTCGGATAAAAGAAAATTCAAAAAAATATCACTTTTTAATTTCACCTTCTTGACAAGTTAGTATTCGAAGGAATTGACTGCTTCGCCTCTCACGCACTCTACATACACCCCCCTTCTAAGGCATTAATTAATCGGACTATTTTATTATTTGAAATTGGGAAACCATATTGCATGTAAATTAACACTAAATATTCAACAATTTCATAGAAATTGTAAAATAAAAGATATTTTTCACGTTTCTGTGGCAATCAAGAAATTTTCTTCACTTGAACTATAAAACACCATGGCCTATGCTTATATTCTTTTAAAGCTATTTTTCTTTAACAAAATAGGGCTTTTCTATATTTTTATGTTAATAATCTGTGAAAAGTCATAGACTTTTTTTTCCATACTCGTATTATGATGAAACCTAAACCAGTCTATTGTATAATAATTATCTTTCAAACAACGTGAGTTTTATTTTCTGAGAATAAACATAAGGAATTCTGTTACCTTTCAATCAGTAGTACTGTCAGTAGTCACCGTGGCTGAGTGGCGAGGTGACAATCCACTCTCAAAGCCTAGTAGAAAGCGAGTCATTGATAAGATTTGTATTTTGTTCAAAGAATTTCTCTTTATTGGATTTTTAGAAGAGAATTTTTAGAAAGTGGTCATGTGTTTTTAAATTTTAATCATTCTCTAAGTTTAGTAGGATATTTTTTTAAAATTTATTTACGATGATTTTTGAAACAATAGCCTTTTTTCCTAAGCAAGTTTATTTGTGACGGTCTTACTTTCTATATCTATACCTACCACAACAGCATCACTGTAGCTTAGATTCTATAGGATGTATTATCTATTAGGATTAACGATTCTATATTATTCTTTAGGATGAACTATTATTAAGATGGTAGTACTTAAAGTAGACATATCTTTATTTTTATACTTAAGACATTATTTTAAACGCCTATAATGTTGGTTTAGTAACGATCCCAAAAGCTTTTTAGTTTTTAGAGTATCCTTTCTTTTTAGGTGTAGATATGATCCAGTGGGTACCTACCCACTCGTTGTTCCTACAAATCTTCTTCCTTTTCCTTTTATCCTTGTAGGCACATAATTCTTCTGACCAGTGTAACAGTATATATCAGTATATTATCATGCTCTTTTATTTTGATTAAAAACCATTTTTCTGGTGCATATAGCGGAGAAGATTTTATAGATCATTATCTAAGTATAGCCGACCTCCGTGGCTCAGTCGTTAAGAGCATTGGTTGCTGACCCGGTGGTTGCGGGTTTGAATCCCGGCCGGAGCGGAAAATTCTAACCGAGTTTTATCGTTTCCGGAATAGCATGGATGTAAAGGTAAAAAGCCCTGAAGTAATGCGAAAGCGGTTCCGGGGCACAACTACCTTTTAAAAAAAATAAAAAAATAAGTAGTCTATAGGTCTGTACCTTTTTTATCTTTCAGACGCTAGTCAACTATACAGTCGAACTGTTTGATCGTCCGGCCGACGGTTTGTTCTAAAAAATTCGTCACATTACTCCATATTACACACTATCGGATATATCCGTCAGATATATCCGACGGATAAATCCTGAAGTCTGTAGCCATCAGTTGTATGGTACAGAGACCAATACTCTCCCATTTGTGGGATAATATACGATAATACTGACGTTATTTAATTTATCACTGAACATTTCAATCGTTTCTCTTCTTCTTTTGATAAATGAAAACATTGAACTTACCTTTTAGTCAATTAATATTAGCTGATAGGGCTTAGGTCATAAATTACTCTAGAAACTTTGCTAAGATTATATTTTACACTAGGACATTTGCACAGACTATATACTGTACCGAGTGTATAATATTTATTCACGTCTATTTATAACCTTCTAAAGTTACCTAACTTTTTACTTATATTACCAGTAAGTTAGAAAGTGTTGTAATCGGTAATTTTTTTCTCTAAATTAAGATGTAGGATCTCCTAATTCCAAAAAAGTAATTTTTATGAATTGGTCTGTTCGTATCTCATAGCATGTATTTTGTTTCAGTGTGTTTCGTAGTAAAAATAATAATTCAAATTCAAATGTTTATTTAATGATTTAAATTGCATATACAAAACAGTTAATAAAAACCAATTACATTGTAAATACACTATATAAAAAAGAGGAACAAAAAAGTAAGTTAAAAAAAGTTAACAATAAATAAAAGAATATTATAAACAATTTGTTAGAATAAATTGAACAAGACTTAAGAATCTGCCTCAAACAACATCCGTTTGAGGTTAGAATAATAATAATAACACTCTTTAGTGGAAGGCAACCAGCAGGCTAGATTAATGCTCAAAGCATTTACCACCTAACCCTCAGGTTCCTCAGACTATCTCAGAGTATTATATTATTATGAGGTCACAAACTCAAATAAATGAGGAAAAAAATCTGGTGTAAACATCACACGACTTTCCTTATCTCCCAAAAAGGAGTCGAATTCCGCCACGGGTGACTGAACGGTAACAGATAACTAAAAATCAATGCCAAATTCGTGATCAGCACTTCAAAATCATTTAATTTGATATGTCACAACCCCCATCTAGGATGAATAATAAAAAAGATAGTTTAATCGGGTCCCCCTACAATACCGGTAAATTGGGGCCGGTTTCCAAAAAGTTAAAGATATCAAAAAAATGATCAGAGTGAACCCCTATTATTTTTTTAATCTGAGAAAATGTTGTTCTCTAACTTTTTTTGTATCTTTAACCAATTCAAAGAAGCGGTGCTTGCGGCCAATATTTGCGGCCCTGCGGCCGCAGAATGCGGCCGATTTCAACCAAAAGTTTCATGGTTCGTCTGGTGTATAAAAATAATTACCATACCAAATTTCAAGTCTCTAGCTCTTACCGTTCTTGAGATATCCTGTTCACAGACACACAGAACACAAGACACACAGACACACAGACACACACACACACAGACAGACGCACGGACCAATGGCTGAAAACCACTTTTTTGGTATCCTGAGGCTATGATTCGTCCAGAAATGTGAAAAGCTGGGTAGGTCAAATTTTCGACGAATACAATACTTTCCTTATTATAGAATAAGGAAAGTAAAAATCGTGCACTGGGTGGGATTCGAACCAATGGATCCCCACGCTACCTGGATTACCAGATTAGCGCGTTAACCACTTCACTACCTGTGTACTTTAAAATCGTACCTGTAACTCAAAAACGGTAAGTCGTAGAGCGATGAAATTTTGTACGTAGCTTCATGTAATAGATTGAAACCCACCACAATCTTCGTGAAAATTGGCTATTTAAATCTCTAATAATACTATTTCTTTTTAGAATAAAATCGTTTATCAAGAAAAATGGTATTTCCAACTTCCAACTCAAGTTCAAATGATACTTAAGGCGGAATTAATGGACAATTCTAAATTTTGCGTATTGTCTGAGATGGGGAAAACTAATGCTGAGTCCTTACAACGATTTTGTCTATTAATTTCGCCTTTAGTTTAAAATTCACGATTTTAATTGAATCATCAGGATAGTTGGAGTTTAGATCACGTTCCAATAGTAGTTCATACATTTATAGGTAAGTACTTCCTAATACCTAGCGACTTTCTTAGAATTCAAATTTCTTAGGTTTAAGTTAATTTTACAATCTTGTAACCACTTTTGATTGTAACCAAAATTATAACAGAGGTACCAATTATTGATATACTATTAAATTGTTTGTTTTTCTTGAATTTTAGTTCATTTTGTAGATATTTGTTTAGAATTATTTTGATTTACAAGAGAAACAAAATGTTTTAAAACTGTTGCAATCCTCACAGCACCAACTTTAGAACTCAGAAAACTACAAAGTAGATATCCCAAGGCTCTTCGTAGCCTGTCGGGAGAACATATTTTCCTGAAACAATAGCATGAACTCAAAACACAAAGAGGTAATATATTTTATTCTGGTTTTTGTTTAACTTTTTTAAACAAGAAATAATCAGAATACAATGCGATAAAGGTCGATTTAATATTATTATAACTTCCAGCTTTTTTAGGAAGTTCTCTGCTCCCAGGATACCCAGTAGAAACTGCTGCAAAGAACAAACATTCTAAGAACCAAGATATTGCTCAAAGATACAATTTTGTCGCCCTTGCAGTGGAGACCCTTGGGTCCTGGGCAACCGAGACCATGGGTTTTATTAAAAAGATCGTGGGTCTTAAAAAAAATAGTAAAAAGCCACGCTCGCGTTGTTTCTTAGTTGAAAGGTTATCCTTAGCCACATTCAGCGAGGAAACAGTGCGAGTGTATTGGGTTCTTTACCTTCCACTGAGCTAATGATATAATTCTATCTGTAATTTCCTGAAGATGTTGAGTTTTGTTAAATTCATACTTTCAGTTCAGCTGCTCAGACATTTTGCTCTCTGGTTTGGCGCTTTTTCAATTGGGCTAACAACTAAGACTACTAAGAACCCAGCTGTGGTAGGATGTTTTACTCACTGAATTGATTGTTCACTAGGTATTATTAATTTTCCTCATTAGCTGCCCCCCCTAGCCAAAATCCTCCCTACGCCCATGCCAAGCAAGGAATATTGTAATCTTCCTGAATCATTTCTTTTACTTTTCACCTCCTAAAACAATGGTATAAGGTATTTTTAACAAAATAATTTTCTCCTCTGTACGTCTGGTAAAGTTTAATTAGGCACTTTTTGTTTGAATTACTGAACAATACCTCACTGAGTAAACGAAAGCTTTCCTTGCGTTTGGCTTTCTATTTCATTCTGTGTCGAGAATGAGAAGCAGTATGAATTTGTACCTACGTTTTTTTCTTTCCTTATCCTATAATAGGAAAGTATTGTATTCGTCGAAAATTTGATCTACCCATCAGATTCTCACATTTCTGGACGAAACATATCGTCGTCCCAAACACGAAGTGGCGTATCTTCAAAATACAAACTTAGTAGCGTAAATCGAGATACGTCAGCTCGTTCTTTGAAAGAAATATTCGATACAATATACGCCGAAATTAAATATACTCATAAAAATTGGAACGCTTTGAGATAGAGATACGCCACTTCGTGAGGTGATACAAAACCATGATTAGAACTAGATACGCCAAAAATCTCAAATGTCCATTTTTTGAGATACGCCACTTCGTGATTGGGACGACGATATATAGCTTCAGAATACCAAAAAATGAAAAGAAAAAAAAAACCTTTTGGTTGTAATTAGCTTTACAACCAAAGGTTTTGTGTTCGTGTGGTACATAAAATTAATTTGGAGCACTCTGAGCTGCTGGGCCACAAAAAACGGGCGCAAAGGTCCGTTGGATTTGTGATACAGTAAAATAGAGAAAAAACTTTTTTTATGATAAAAAAAAACAATACGGGTTTACTCCGATCATTTTTTGATATCTTAATTTTTTGGAACTAGGCCGCAATGTACCGTATCACGCTGATTTTGATCGAGGACCCCTTTTCTGTGGCAATCAAGACTTGAGTCGTATTTTTCTTTCTAACCAAAAAAAAATCCTGGTTAGGTTTCTTCCAAATATTTCCATTTTATTCCAAGGTCATTCGTAAAAGAAAAATGCGTTTGGTTACTTTTAAAGATAAACAATGGACTTAACCTATAAAAGAACTGGAAGCAATAATTTTCTACTTCCACTTTTGTTAACTTTGGAAGTGGAAATTTTTCCTCTTCCAAAAGAAAAATGACTTGCTTCCAGTTTGGTTCATTTTATTCCCGTTTAGTTAACTTTGGTTAGAAAGAAAAATACGGCAATGTACTAAAACACCTTGTACTTTCACTTGTACTAAAACACCATGGCCTATGCTTGTATTCTTTTAAAGCTATTTTTACTTTCCTTAACAATACGGGTTTACTCCGATCATTTTTTGATATCTTAAATTTTTTGGAACTAGGCCGCAATGTACTGTATCACGCTGGTTTTGATCGAGGACGACATGAATAATTTCTGGAGCAGTGTTGCTGCTTTCTAGCAATGGCGTGGCTAGACCCCATACAAATCCTTTAAGCCCCCCCCCCCAAATTTGGGGGCGGGGGGGTTTAAGGGGTTTGTATGAGGCACTTTTCCTTGGTCCTCTTGCACTGAATCCTCTCTTTGACTTAACCTCTTCTGCTTCATCAACTAAATCCTTTTCTTCTTTACCTGCTAAATCTTTATATCCTCAACCAAAAAAGACATTCACAGGCCATTGTCCATCTATTTTGCTTCTTTCTACACCAAAATTTAGAACCAGCTTATTTTCCTAGAAAATTAAAATAAAAAAAAATCGGAGCAAAAAAAATTAAAAAAAAACGAACACAATACTTCGGATTTCTAATATTAGAAATTTCTCGGAAGTAACATATGAACTTAAATGTATCAAACACATCATCCACGGGCTTTTACTGAGAAGTGACGATTTTGAATATTTTTTCATGTCACTTTAACTGCGTTTTGCTCTAATAGTGTCTTTCTCCTCCTTCTCTTATTCCTCCTCTTCTTCTTCTTCTTCTTCCCCCTCCTCCTCTTACACCTCTTCTCCTTCTTTTTCTCCTCCTTCACCTCAACTTCCTCTTCTTCTTCCTACTCCTCCTCTTATGCTTTCTCCTCCTCTTTCGACTTCCCCTCTTATTCCTCTTCATCTTCATTTTTCTCTCCTTTCTCCTCCTTATCCTCCTCCTCTTCTTTCTCATCTCCCCTCTTACTTCTCATTCTCCTCTTGGTATTCTTTTGTCTCCATCTCTACCACCTCCTCCTCTTATTCCTTCTCCTCCTCTTGCTCCTCCTCCTATTATTCCTCCTCTTACTACTCCTACTCCTCCTCTTACTCCTCCTCCTACTCTTCCCCCTCCTCTTACCCCTCCTCACTATTTCTCATTTCTCATCCTCTTTCTACTTCCTCGCTTTTTAACTTGTTAATAATTAAAGTTGAAGAGTTAAGCAAAAGGGCATTATTGTTTTGTCCTGCATACTATTATTTTATTCATATTGTTTGTCCGAGAACAAAGTTGTTTATACCAGGCGAAAGGCGGAAGAGGAGGGAGGCGGGGGTACTTTTATAGCGAGACAAATTTTCAACTATTCTACGAAATGAATTTTGGAGATGCAAGTATAATATTTTCAAAGTAATAGTAAACAAAACTGAATAAATAGCACTCCAGTTAACTACAGAAACACAGCAGTACAAATATCACTTCGTTTATTATGGATAGGTATACGAGCGAGTCTGAAATTGAACCATTCAAAACTGGTCATAATTTGACGTACAATATTTTCATACCATGTCTCTTGAAAAGAGTGATAAAAAAAAAAATAACCGTTTATCAGTTAGATCAAACGGAAGACAGAACAAAATGTCTGATTAGTGCTAATCATGTGGTTAGTGTTGTTGGTTAAGAACACTTTCATTCCATTAGTGAAAATTATTTTTCTCAATCAATCAACCAAAGATATCCCATCATAACACAAGTGGAAATTTGGGCTGATGTATGCAATAAATTATTGTTGTACAACATAAAAAGGTATACATTACAATACACCCTACACTGGCTTGAAATAAGTGAAATCTAGTCTAGACTGCTTGAATGATCTTAATATTCCAAGATAAAATAATCGATGAGAATTGATCTTACAGGATGAAAATAAGACTGACCTTTTGCACGAAAATGCACGCGCAATTACTACTGATGGCTTCACATTTTAGCCAACCTTAATGTCCAACATAATTATATTGAAAAAAAAAAAAATGTAGTTCAAGAAAATAAAAAAATGAGCAATTTCTTTAACTGTTCGTTTTTTATTCAGCGAATAAAACTTTTAGTGAGTAATTTCCCTCATGGCTTTTAGAAGCATAATAATTCAGGCCACGTAACAACCTCTGGTCCAAATTGTTTTTAAAGTATTAAATAAAAGTCTAAAGTCTGAATTCTAAATTTTTGTTCTCTTTATCACGTCTGTGTGTACCAAGTGAATTTTTAAGCCGCGTAAAAACTCATCTGTACAGTTGAGCTTGATGATATTTTATTCATGTAAATTGAAAACAGGAAAGCTTGCTTTCAGCTCCTTATCATAGCCGGGGAGAGTGGACGTGTGGCGGCCTTTGGAACGTGCTATTGGTTAGACTTTATGTTGGGAGAGCAGCGAAAAAGGTTTATATTTCACTAGACATGATCCGACCCTACCCAGGCTGCGTGAGGTTAATGTCCCAGACAGCACAGTCAACTGGATGTATACCATACTGTTAGGTGGAAAAAGTCTACTTGCCCACCTGGAAATCAGCTGGAGATTTCCACCTTCCACCTGACCTCCACCTGGAAATCAACTGGAAATGAACTGGAAAGTAACCCAACTTTTAACTGGAAGTCAGTTGCCCAAAGTCAACTGGATTTGTTCCACTTATTTCCAGCTACTTGTAGCGCTCTCTAGTGGATGGGTAGTAACTCACTACCACAATGTTGACATACCTATTTACCTATACTGTACATTATACTACATAATAATCAAATGCTACGCTCTTGGTTTTGAGGTCGTGGGTTCGAATCCCATTATATGCATTTTTTTTTCTTCAAATAATAATAGTAATAAAAATACTAGAAACAAATGTATATTAGGCATAAATTCAATTTCAGTTATTTAATTTAGAGGCCATACATTCAAATCTCATGAAGAATATTTTTTTTGTATAAAAATAAAGTAATAAATTTTAAATAGGTTTTTTTAACACGTACACACACACAATTTTGAGTATAATTTTTTTTATATAGAAATTTGGAAAGAAAAAGAAAATAACTAATCTGTTTTAAACAACACACAAATAAGACTCTTTAACATTATTATATTTTTACAATAAGAGTGTTTATTATTAAAAAAATTGTCCCAAAAGTGTAAAATGCACTATCAAATTTCCACCATGTCACAAGACCTTGTACCAATGTATCACAAGTATTTCCTAAGTAGGTATAATCTCTATATATAAAACTCAAAGTTATGCATGGCTGGCTGACTATGTCCTCTTGGGGTTACAATACCAAACGGTACTCTCACTGAGAGTTCACCCCCCCTAAGCCACCTTCAACAAATAAAATATCTAATACAATTTTCAAGTGCACTGGTAATCAAGTGGTTAATGCGCTAGTCAGATAATCAACCTAGCGTAGGGTTCCGTTGTTTCAATTTTTTCCTCATTATGGTTGTGACCACATAATAATAAGACTCTGAGGGTTAGGTGGTAGAAAATGAGCATAACCTTTAACCTTACCTGGTGGTTACCTTCCAGTTAAAAGTGTTATTATTATTTTTATTGGGACACCGGCCATGAGAAAAAACCTTAATGGTGACAAAATGCCAGGTTTTAGCTAGTATAGAAATAAAATAATGATATCCAATTATAAAATATGCTCATAACATGTACATAATCACAATAAAATAATAATACTATGTAAATTAAAATATATTTCTTTTGAGAAACCAAAAATAACAAAGAAATAAACTAATAGCCAGCAGAAAATGAAGATGGGGCATGGAATACACCAGTTTTCATGAAATTGCAAAAGTTAAGCAATGTCTAACAGGGTTGAACATTAGTGAATGTTATTAGTGGATTAGTGAATGTTATTATGTATTTGTAATCCTTCATGACAATTTATATACTGCTGTGGCTAATTAGAATTGCTGGGTTGTTTGCTTTGAGAATTATTACCAAAAAACATTGTTATACTTAAATTAAAACAAAATTGACTTGTTAAGACTAGTGAAATTATAAAATACAATAGTGTGGAATACTTTTTTTAAATAGATATAAAATTAACTCAAAATTTAAGGGCCTTCATAGTAATAAGGTGGTAGAGAGAGCACAATATAGTTATTATTGTTATTATGAACAGTGCACAGTAAATTGGCCAATTAATTTTAAATCAAGTAATCAGGAAGCATGTCACAAAGTAAACATCATTTTTTAGTGTGGCAGAACCACCTATCAGTGAAATATTCATTTTATAATAATATGTATTGTACATCTTAATTAAATCCACAGAGTGAAAAATTTCACTATCTAGCACTATGCATTCAGCTGTTTCTTTTCTTGAACCAGAACCTTTTTTTAGCCAACCTATGGTCAAGAGATCTTGAGCATAAAAAATTCTGTTTCCCTTAACACATGAGACTAGCATTCATGGTCCTACTTTGGCTTGGCTAGGCTAGGTGAGATTAATATGGGTAGCTGGTATGATTCCAAGTGAACTGAAGGTGTTAATCCCACTGAAGGTCCAGGAGCAGAGTGCAGAAAGTTTATTAGGGTCCAAGTGGATGTCTCTAGAAATGGATGGTTATTGTCAGATGAAAAAGGTGATCCAGTATTAACTGCTTCTTGTCCTCTTTCTTCTGTCATGATTTAGACAAACTAAAGAACTATTTTTTGGAACATCTCGAAAGCAAATTTGGAGTTCAGAAATGACAAAGTAAACACTTTCAGTAGTTATAAAAAAGATGTTCAAAACTAATTAAAATATTATTTGTATTTAAAATATGTTCAAATAAATGAAATACCTACCTATTATTTAAGAGAATTATTAATTATTTAAAACAATTCACAAAAATATCACAATTTCTGAATTTCCTTCAACAAAGGACGAGTTTTATCTAAACACTTCCAGTAGTTATAAAAAAGATCAAAACTAAATAAAATGATATTTGTATTTAAAAATGTTCAAAACTAAATAAAATACCTAATATTTAAAAGAATTATTAATTATTTAAAACAATTTACAATCACCAATATCACAATTTCTGAAATTACGAAAGATCAAAGATGGCGTCTTCAACAAAGGACGCGTTTTTATGTAAACTGGAAAAATATGGAACATTTCCAGCTGACTGGTCAACTGACTAAATTCTACTCATGTCCTAGCTGGACTGAGTCGTTATATTTCCAGCTGACTGCCCAGGTGACTGAGTCTAGATGGATTTTTGTTGGAAATATCCAGGTGGCTGTCAACTGATTAAATCCATAATGGAAAAATCCAGCTGTCGGGACAGTTGGAGGTCCAGTTGACTTTATACACCTGGATATTTCCACCTTAAATCCAGACTGGAAGTCACCTTCCGTGCTGTCTGGGGTTCGTAGCTGGTACGATTCCCAGCGTATGGAGGGTAACACCCCCGTCCTGATCAGGACTTTAAACCCACAGAATCGTTGGCGTTAAGAAGGGCATCCAGCCATAAAAAAACGTGTTCCAACCTACCAACCTCAACCATGAGGTTGAACAGTGCCGACCCCAATAGTAACATAAGTTAATATGGGATAAAGACAAGGGAGATATAAATTGATGAATTTATGATATCGCAATGATTTGATAAGCTAAAATTAGATAAAGGCAAGGGAGATATAGTAATGATCTTAATCTCATAGAAGCCAGCGTCGAAGGCACAGTAAATACACCAGGCTCTCGTTTCAGAAACCACTCTCACTCTCATAATCCCCAAATCTCCCTATCAATTAATTGTCACACAACACACTCTGATTGGCTAATTTGAACGAAATAACCAGAGTGCTTTGTGTGACGTTTGAAAGGGAGATTTGGGAATTGCGAGTGAGAGTTCTTTCTGGATTGAGGACCAGTTCTCATTAAGGCACTAAACTACAACGTCCTAGGTTACGCTATCTACCTACTAAATAATTTAATTCATGCTTTAACTGAACCTATTTTTTCGTACATAATACGAAAACCTATTTTTTACGAGAGCATCATTGTCATAGCGCATTTCCATTCAACTGAAACCTATTCCCTTGGGTCCTAGTCTCAAAATCCGTAAGTCTGTCCCGGTAGCTCACGAACTAAAGCGTCGCCGCGCCGCACAGTGGGGTATTTGCCTTCAAAAGTTGCGCAAAACCCTCGAAAAAAAGAGACTTAATCTAAATATTTTTTTAAGTAATGTATTTCAGAAGAGAATATGTGATAAAACCCAAAAAGAAATATTTTGATAACTCATCATGGGTAAGTACAGTAGATGCTTGAAGTCACGTGACTTGTCAAGCTTACGTCACAACATACAGCTGCTTTCATGTCTGATTTGAAATTAATGAAATTTTAGGTCTATCAGTTATTTATTGATAGTAGTGATGGTTTATATTTAATGAGGAGGACATCGGCATAACGTATGTGTAATTTGTTTTTCTAATTTATTATTTTAAGTGTGTTTTTCGGGACGTTCAACTTGACCCTCTTCTGTCTTAAATGAACGATTTTTTTTCTAAACAATGGAAAAAAAGTTAGAGAATATACCTTGATCAAGCAGTTTTGGTAACTTTTTCTAATACTTTGAAGTGTTTGCTGTTATATCTAAAAAGAAAATCTTGCAGTTTTATTGCACTTGTAGGAGTTTTTGAAACATGAACTTGAAAATTCGTGAATTTTTTATAGTGGGCCAATATAATTATTTACACCATAAATTTCTTTACAAACCATTTTTCACCCTTTTATTGTATTTAATAATAAATAAATGTACTTCTTTGTATTATTATGTCAAAATTTCAGTGGGTAGCGCAGAATTATATGACTTTTCCGTATAATCAATGTCTTAGAACCTATTTTGCCCATAACTCCGCCACTGGTCACTGCTCACATTACAGCAGCTCATTTCTCCTCACAACTTACGAGGTATGAGTACTTGAGTAGACCCTGGTCATTTAAATAAAGAGCAGGGAAATTCCCGCCCTCCTAAGGATCGAACTCAGGTGAAAGCCTAGTGCGCCACACCACTCGGCAACAATAACTTTTTTTTGTATTTAAAACATTGATGTTTTCTTCAAATTAAATACATTAAGTAAGTCCTATAAATGGATGAAATATTATAATATTTTATTATAATATAATTATCCCTTTTATTACTAGGAATCGTGCTCGAATGGTGGAACGCAGTAGCATTGCACGCATGGTAACCTAGATTCGAATCTCAGTGGAGTTGATGTTTTTTGGTTGTTTTTTTTCGGAAATTTTCGGTATTTGTACCTCGTGAGGAAAAATTAGTAGCTTCTTTAATTTGGCAGTATTATGGAAAAATAGGATATAAGCACAAAAAACGATAAGGTAAAAAGCCTTGTAACTCCGCGCTACCCACAAAAATTTACTTGATTTATCATGAAAAATACTTCAGTACACATTAAAAGGCTTTCCTATTACAATTACTAGTTTTGTACTAAAAAATAGTTTTGCGCAACTTTTGAAGGCAAATACCCCACTGTGCGCCGGTCTGATAATAAACAAGTCACGGGATAGTTGGGACATGAAGAGTTATCCGCCCATTTGAGATTTTGACCACGTAATAATATGTCTTGGGCTTTCTGCTGGATTATTGGACTTATAAGTCCTATACTTATTATGTATAGTCAAGTAGTCTAAATAAGGCGGTATTATTTATTATATCTGCAGTCACCGTGGACAAGTGAGTTAGCGCTCTAGGCATTGCCCGACCTGGATTCGATCCCAAGCGGGGCAGGATTTTCTGCTCTGTACTTCGATGTTCGGGATAAACTCACACCACGTTTGGAAAAATATTTAGCTACTTTAATGTGAACAGCGACCATCAGTGACAGAATAATGGGTATATGATATACAATAATGAAATAAAAAGAAATAGTCCTACACTCACTAAAATTGTGATATAATAACATAAAATCACACATTTTTTTAAAATGATATTTATTTACAGAGGAGACTTAACAATCAGAGTCCTTGCTACTAAAATCACACATTAATATTATTATTAATTATTCATTTATTCTATCGCTCCAGTTTAGCATTGATGAGTTTTATCTTGGCATACTCCATGACGTTTCTCTGGGCGGAGCTGAGGGCGGAGGCTGCACTGGCGGGGAAGTTGTCAATCTGGCTGGTGGTCATACTCTGAAACACAGAAGAAATTTACTCAATAGAGTCTTCTTGTTTCCCTTTGCCTGTGTCCAAACTTATTTGAACTCGGCATTGTTCCATCCGTCTGGCTGGGGGCTATAAACAGGGAGTAGACCAGCAGTCTGGCTGGGGGACTATAAACAGGGAGTAGACCAGCAGTCTGGCTGGGGGACTATAAACAGGGAGTAGACCAGCATTGGCTTGGTTCTGGGGGCCCTTGTCAATTATTAGCCTCCTTGTAAAGACAGTGGTAGAAGTGCTGAGTCATTACTACACTGTCTGGCTACCATCGTTCACGATGACGCCACCCTATGATGATTGTTCCATCTCTTGCTCATAGTTGAGTTTGGCTGCTTCGAGCTCTCAATTTAGAAGTTAAAATGAAATCAAAATCATAGGAACTTTTCGACCTTGGTTAAATTTAAATGATAAAATTGTAAGTTGGCGTACTGCAACATGACAGTGAGGGGGAATTTTGTTATAATAATTTAATATAATTATTATGTAAATATTATAAAAATCACTTATCACCTTGTTAAAGTACCGTAAAATGTGGAAAAAAAAATGTGTAGATATAAGTATAATGTGTAGATTATTCAATACAATACAATTTATAAACATAGACGTTCTTCAGATAGTATATATTATTAGGTATCTTCTTTTTTTTTAAATGTCTGGAGTGTATGCCTCCAGACATTTAGTTTGTACAAATACAAGAAAATATTTGTACAAATCCACACAGTTTTAGAAAGAAACTTGAAATTTTGCACATAGGTCCGTCTGACACAGGAAATTCTTCTAGGCTAGGTTAAAGCTATACTAGTAGTAAGGGCAAACATTGGATGGCTGACACAAAAAATATTCACGTTTTTCGATCTAGGTAAATGACAAATTTTCTCGAAATTTGTCGCGATGACCTATCAACTCAATTGTGTGCGTGTGTTTGATGGGTTAGCGAAGCGCCGGGTTTGATCCGCTAGTCTATTATAGATGGTCAAAACCTTTTATATAATTATTAAATTATTATTAACTCTTTTTACCTGTAAAACTGTCGGGTTCAAACACTCCACGATATCTGCGGTGAGGCCTTCCATTGCTTTGGCAGGTATCTGTTCTATATTAAGCATTCCATTCATGACACAGCCCACAGCAGTCACCTGACGAAGAGTTCAGTTGAATTTTTATTACCAGGTAATAGCTCTTTCAGTAGTTAAAAGACTAATTGACCACTTATTATAATAATAACATAATGTAGCCCTCTGTCAGCTATGAGTATGTTATCATACAGTATTTCTAATTTGCCAGTTATAATTGTGTTTGTTTTGTTGAATTGTATGTAAGCAGTTTCTTATTAAATGAGAACAATTTAAAGTAATTTTTACTAACTTCACTTTTGTGAAGTTAGTAAAAGTGAAGCTAGTAAAAATTACTTTAATTGTTCTCATTTATTAAAATGGACCTTCACAAAATTACTGAGTCATCCATCCAGTTTCTTATTATTGACATATTTCTAATGACGTTTTCTACAAGATCATTCACTCATCTTTTTAATCACTATAATAAGTCCACAATAAAAACACCTATCTTGTCATTTTTTTTATTCTGATAGTTGGATACGAGTATATTATGCTTTATGGTGGAGCAATATCCTCTTCACAAGTTTTTGCGGGTAGTACTAATTTTCTATATCCTCAACATTATTTATTTACAGTTTTTTTTTAATTTAATTTGGGTTTAACGTCACTTTCAACAGCAGGGTCATATCACGACGGGGGTGTTACCCTTCATTCGCAGGAAGGGTAACACCCGTGTCGTTTCGGCCGGAATGCCTGCATCACGAAGTTTACACCTAGCTAGACATTGCTTAACTTTGGAGATCCTACGAGAACCGTTGCATTCAACGCGGCATCGACGACGGTGGTTATTTACACTTTGATAATGCCGTCACTGTTGTAAACTCCATTCAAGTAACTACTCATTTTCTTACAAGGTAAAAGTGGAACTTGAACATCCAGAGTAGAAAGGGTATTTTATACATCGCCAGGATTCGAACCCTAGTCGAGGTGACTTACCTGAGTATTGGTCCAGGTCGAAGGGTCATTGAACCCTTTCACATCCGTGGCTAGGAGAGCCAGAGCTTCATACACTTCTTGTGGACATCCCTTCAGGGTGGACAGTTCTGAAGCAGCATCCCTGGGAATGGGCGCCAATGAGAAGAATGCCAGACCAATGGGCGGCAAACTTTTTATAACAGTGGTGCGTTTATTGTCGCACCTATTATTTAATCAATCCAGTTTCATTTCACGGTTATCTTCCAACGGTTTAAGCGGCCACTAGAGTCCCTAGACGATCAATATAGTTGAACCTGGCTATAAGAGAATTAGATACTTAAAAGAGAAAAATTTCCAGGTCAAATTTACCTCTATTTTCGGCTAGATAACCTCTCTAGGGTCTCTAGTCTTTATAATAGAAATCTGGATAAAAGAAATAAAAATCCGGTACTTTGAATTCAGGTTACATCCAGGGTTCGACTGTAAATTAAATCAATTTTGCTTTGATCAAGAAATAGAAGGTCAATTCATATTGTTACTTTATGCCATCAATATTTTTTATATAATATATAATTTATTTTATTTATTAATTAATCAACAATATAATAATAAATGGCTGCTCCATCTTCATATGGTAAACTTTTTATCAATCTTCGACTTCCTCAAAGTCGAAGGGACACAGCTCGAATTATTGAGATCTTTTCTTGAATTTTCATCCATCCAAACCAAATACCATCAATATGAATGAAGCCTTCCTGAAAGCCTTCCTAGAAGATCGATAATTTATGATATTGACATACCAACACTGCTGATCATCTGGAACTCTAGAAGCTGCTTAACTTCCAAAAGTATTGATCAAATAATCGTTCGATAAACACACCGACATTACTCTTATCAGTTGTTAATTAGCGCTATTCAGACATTTATCACCCTGTTATTGTGATTGATAATCACATCCTCAGGGTGTAATTTATAAAGAGTCTGATTTCAAATTCAGAAATTAAGTTCCAAGTTAAGGGTAATTAATTTTCTTCCCTGATTTATTCCCCTATGTTGTGAAGACTTCACCCTGAGCTGAGACACTCACACACCTGTTCTCCCTATTTTTAGTATTTGAAGCTATTTTGAAAGCAATTCTTAAAATAAGGAGAACCATACATTAGGTTAGTCGTTGGTCAATGGCCAACGACTGTCATTGGAAGTCCAGCGTGAAATGCCTCGAGCCTGGTAGGCACCATGTGTCGGGAGAAGAATGATGACATGTTTGTTATGTAACTATGCATTTTATTCAATACATTAGTGTTTCCACTAGAGTTTAGATGTCAATAAATAAATGTGTTTCTTTGTGTTATTATATCACAGTTTTTAGTGATTAGCGCAGAAATTTAGGACTTATCCATATCTTTTAATATCCTAATATCTTATTTTTGCCTATAATTCCGCCAATGGTCGCTGCTCACATTATAGCAGCTACTTGTTTTTCCTCACGAGGTTTGAGTGGACCCCGAACACCCAAGAACAGAGCAGAAAAAATCCTACCCCGCTGGGAATCGAACCCAGGTCACCGTGCGTGCAATGCCTAGCGCACTAACTCACTCGGCCACGGTGACTTTAGATGTCAATGGGTTCTTAAATACACGAGTAGCCCGTTCCAGAAACACTCTCCACTCTCAAAATCCCCGAATCTCCTTTTCAACCGTTACACAACGCACTCTGATTGGTTATTGCGTTCAAATTAACCAATCAGAGTGCGTTGTGTTATATTTGAAAGGGAGATTTGGAGATTATGAGATTGGAGAGTGTTTCTGAAACGGGCTAGAAGTCTCATAATATCACTGAAGTAAAGCAAAGGCCAGATAAGTCAGAAATTAATGTGTGTCCACTCAAATTCGAACCCTCGGAATGCTATTCCCGGTTCAAAGATTTCTTAATAAGTATGGGTAATAGTTGTGACTACTGCCCGTTGTCCAGAGGTATCGAGTTCGACTTCCAGTTGGGGGAGACTTTTCGAAGAAAATTCTGTCCCTTCCAAACACGTTAGGCTGGCATTTCCGGCCCTACCAGGCTGGGTGAGGTTAATGTTGGTAGCTGGTACAATATTCCCAGCGAATGGAGGGTAAAACCGCTGTCCTCACTATCTCAAATCAGGATGTTAAAACCGAATAGAAGCAACTGGTCACATTAGATCTAATTAGGTCACATTGTTAATTGTAAGGGTTTCACTGAAAACCCTGCAACCAGGTCAGATAATAATAATAATGGGTAGCTGTTTTTTGAGTTTCTAGAGGATGTAGGGTCATAAACCAACTCGAAGAACCTCCGATGTTAAAGACACTCTGTACAGTGTGACGTCATCAGCTGGGAAAACCTTCATGACTCTTTCTCTCTTCTATCTCCTACATAGTACTACACACCTTCATCTGATTTCCTCAGGGACGACATTAAAAGCAATTCATGACTTCTAAATTCGCATTCTTCTTTGCATTTTTTCGTAGTTTTCTTTCTCTTTGTGTAATTTAAGATCTTGTTCTTTAAATTAAAAGAGAAAAGATGTGACCTAGAGTCCTAGATACTGTGGTGCTGCCTGTGTTCCAATTCTGTGAGGGACTTCTTTTATTACACCACATTTTGTGGTGTCTCACCTAATTTTTCTTTTATGAGGAAATTATAAAAAAATGTGATTCTTTGTGTTATCATTTCACAAGTTTAGTGTATAGTGCAGAATCATAGGACTTTAGTGCAGAATCATAGGACATTTATAATAATAATAACACTCTTTAGTGGAAGGTAACCACCACCAGGCGAAGTTAATGCTTAAACCATTTTCTACAACCTAACCCTCAACTTTTACATACATTTGTGAAAGTTGAGGGTTAGGTGGTAGACAATGATTTTACCACTTTCATATACAATATCTTGTTTTTTACCTATGAATCCGCCACTGGTCCTGGTCAGATTAAAGCAGCCAACAATTTTCCCTGAACATTTAAGAGCATAAAAATTCCTGCCCTGCTTGTCATCGAACCCAGGTCACCATTCGTATAATGCCTAGCGCTCTAACTCACTCGGCCAAGGTGACTATTACTGTGATGAGAAAATAAAGGTTTTGTTTTACTAAAAAAATTGATGTTTACTAAGGTAAATGGATATTGTGTTTTTTTTTATCAATTTAATACAAAGCATAGTGATGCATATATTATGCAGAGGATCAGGGCAAACAAGCAAACTTCATCATTGAGGCTCTCTCCTCCAAGGCTTTTAGTACCTGAGTTTCTACCAGGAAATTCAATAACGAAGGGAACATCCTCGAGCGAAAAAGGAAAAGTGCATTAATGCAACCTATGTATGTGCATTGTGCATATTGTATACAGATCCGATGTATTCATGCGTAATTGTGTACCTACTATCTATGGAAGTTAGTTAGAAATATTCATTACACAGATATACCTATATCATGCAGAATTTGTAGACTGGTCTCTGAACGTAAGTATGGTCCGTGCCAACATAATTATGTATCCATCCAATACATGGGCGTAGACAGGGGGGGACAGCTGCCCCCACTAGAAAATTCCAGGTAGTATGCATTACTAGGTATTATTGATTTTACAATAGATATTATTTCCTAAATTAGAAATAATATTTCGGAGGACAAACTGCAATCAAACAAATTATATAAAAACGTAATTTATTATAATATTATATTAAATTGTAGTCACCATGACGGAGTGAGTTAGAGCGCTCGGCATTGTACACATGGTGACCTGGGTTTGATCATCAGCGGGGCACGATTTTTCTGCTCTATACTTCGATGTTCAGGGTCCACTCATACCTCATAAGGACATTAATTTAACCGGTCTTTGTTATTATTT
This sequence comes from Bactericera cockerelli, assembly GCA_024516035.1. NCBI lineage: Eukaryota > Metazoa > Arthropoda > Insecta > Hemiptera > Triozidae > Bactericera > Bactericera cockerelli. The sequence continues at coordinate 11,955,658 of CM044957.1, forward strand.
TTTCTCTTTGCACATTTGAAGCAGTGGCTTAGAGAGAGTTCTTTTGTCCCTGTCCCGGGACTTGAAGAGAAACATAAAATGTTGCCCAGTTCAAGGTTTATGAGGGCGAATAAAACTTAGTGGCGAATAAATGGAGACTTTTTTTAGTGCCCAATATATGGTTCCCTTACCTTACCTAGTATAAAAATGTTTGCACATCATAAAAATATAAACAACAAGAAAGAAAAACATTTTCCTGATGAGTGAAGGAAAAGAAAATGAAATATGAAATGTTTTAATTTGCACAAGAACAAGCAATAGAAAATGAAGGACGAGAAAATGAGCGGAAGAAAGAATGAGAGAGTGATAGAAAGAGGGAGACAGGAAGAAATAATGAGAAAAAGGGAGAGAGAGAGAGGGAGAGAGGAAGAAAGAATGAGAGAGTGATAGAAAGAGGGAGACAGGAAGAAATAATGAGAAAGAGAGAGAGAGAGAGAGAGAGGGAGAGAGGAAGAAAGAATGAGAGAGTGATAGAAAGAGGGAGACAGGAAGAAATAATGAGAAAGAGAGAGAGAGGGAGAGGGAAGGAGAGGAAGAAAGAATGAGAGAGTGATAGAAAGAGGGAGACAGGAAGAAATAATGAGAAAAAGGGAGAGAGAGAGAGAGAGAGAGGGAGAAGGGAGAGAGGAAGAAAGAATGAGAGAGTGATAGAAAGAGGGAGACAGGAAGAAATAATGAGAAAAAGGGAGAGAGAGAGAGAGAGAGAGAGGAGGAGGGAGAGGAGGGAAAGAAAGAATGAGAGAGTGATAGAAAGAGGGAGACAGGAAGAAATAATGAGAAAGAGAGAGAGAGAGAGGAGAGGGAGAGGGAGAGAGGAAGAAAGAATGAGAGAGTGATAGAAAGAGGGAGACAGGAAGAAATAATGAGAAGAGAGAGAGAGGAGAGAGGGAGAGGGAGAGAGGAAGAAAGAATGAGAGAGTGATAGAAAGAGGGAGCAGGAAGGAAATAATGAGAAAGAGAGAGAGAGGGAGAGGGAGAGAGGAAGAAAGAATGAGAGAGTGATAGAAAGAGGGAGACAGGAAGAAATAATGAGAAAAAGGGAGAGAGAGAGAGAGAGAGGGAGAGGGAGAGAGGAAGAAAGAATGAGAGAGTGATAGAAAGAGGGAGACAGGAAGAAATAATGAGAAAAAGGGAGAGAGAGAGAGAGAGAGAGGGAGAGGGAGAGAGGAAGAAAGAATGAGAGAGTGATAGAAAGAGGGAGACAGGAAGAAATAATGAGAAAAGAGAGAGAGAGAGAGAGGGAGAGGGAGAGGGAAGAAAGAATGAGAGAGTGATAGAAAGGGGACAGGAAGAAATAATGAGAAGAGAGAGAGAGAGAGGGGAGAGGGAGAGAGAAGAAAGAATGAGGAGTGATAGAAGAGGGAGACAGGAAGAAATAATGAGAAAGAGAGAGAGAGGGAGAGAGGAAGAAGAATGAGAAAGACAGAGAGAGAGAGAGAAATAGGGAGAGATGAAGAAAGAATGAGAGAGTGAGAGAAGAAAGCGCAGAAAAGAGAAAGCAAAATAAGAAAAATACCTTTATAAAAAAAAATGTAAGTGCCATGAGTGAAAATTCTGTAAAAAAAAAAACCAAAAAACGAAGAGTCCCCTCCTTTGCGCTTATGATCTAGAATTCTATGTTGTCTATTATAAACATTAAACAGCTAAACCAAAGAAAGCAAGTTTGCTGGCCTTCCTGGACCTGCCCATGGACAGTATTGGACAGTTAGAAATTAAGAGAAAAGTGACAATTTGTGTTGAATGTATCAACATAAAAATTAAAACCTGGAAACCTGTTTCTAGCTGATTAGCTCTCATCAGCCGGTAGTAGTTTTGAATGTTCACATCCAGGTGCGGCTGGCGGAAAAATGTTTAGATGGTGCTGTCACTTAAACCGGACTAAAATGAGATTTATTGAGTCGCTCTTTCAGTATCTGAAGAGTTTGATTTTTTTTACCATACCAACCATAATAATTATGCATCAATTATTGTAGAAATGTGGGATAATTTTCATTGTACACGAGACAGAACTTGAGAGAAATCTCTCTTTTTCTTTTTCGTCTGAGGCCGCAGCGTACGTCATCAACTAATTTCTCCTATGCCTGGCTGGGCCAGTTCTATCATTCTATGAATTACAAAACCGGGGTTTAGCTCAATCGCGTATTCACTCAATGCTCTGAAACATTTAGGGCTTTTTCGTTTGCCTGAAGTAGACCATCCAATGTGCAGGGGTTTTCTAGTTGACCACACACTAGATTTCACTAGAAGGTGCTCATGTGTTTGGACTTCCATTGGAATAGAGATTGGAGTAAATTTGACGAGATGAGGAAGAGAGGTGGTGGAAGGATTGAGTGACAGGGTCACTATGTGAAGACGCCATTGCTCCTTCCGTGTCTTCAGGATACATATTAATTTTGCATGTAAATGTATGTAGAGTGTCGAATCGGAGTGTACTAATGTACTTACTTATAAGAATCGGCATGAATAGCTGCGATCTCGGTGGTATTGTACGCACAGAGTATATTCTGCAGCGATGCCAAATCGTACCCGGTGAAATCTTCAGGCGCTTTTCCGCTCCATTCATCCTGCACTGATTCCTTCAACGCGAAGAGCTGTAAAATTAAACGGACGCCGTTTCTTGTTTTGTATACATATTTATAAGAATTATGACATCCAGGACCGTTAGTTTGAACGAAGAAACCAATCACAGTGTGTTTTGTGATGGTTGAAAGGGAAATTGGAAAGGGAATGTCCACTCTCATAATACGGGGCATAGAAATAACTTAGTCATTAATAATCATCGTGTTAATGCAGCTCAAAATGGTCCCAATTATCATGCTATTATATTGTTCAACAAATTGCCCCCACATATCAGGGACTTGCCGCTAAAGTTATTTAAAACATGTATCACTAATTTTCTTAAAAAGCAGGCTTTTTATTCCTTAGAAGAATTTTTGAGTTGCAGCTTGAGTGATATGGTCTAACTCACAATTTACTTAGTTTGTTATTTCTTAAATTCTATTATGTCTTTTTCTTCCTCTACCCCATTTCTGTATCTGTATTTGACTTGTGTAAACAAATTTGTAAATTTGATGTACACCAATAAATAAATCTTATCTAAATTGGTGTATTATGAGAGTGATGTCTGGAATGAGAAGCCAGATACCCTAATATCTTGACGAACAAATAATTAACCGATTTTAATCATCAGTTCAAGACTTTAAAGAATCTGTAAGATACCACAAGCTTACTAAATAAACTTAGCGGAACTTTTAGCAATGATTTGTATTGAAAACCGAATGAATTTATTATTATTATTACAGTAAAATACATACTTGGGCTTGAGATAGATTCCTGTAGGTTCCAAAGGCTGAAATTGTGTCAATTTCGCTGAAGGAAATGTTCTTGAAGTCCTGTACCGGAATGCCAGATATAATCCAACCCAGTACTCGAAGACTTTCATCAGGGATGTTCTCAGCCCCTCCGAAATACTGAAAATGAAATAAATTAGGTACACATTACACGTATTAAGAACGTTGTAAACAGGTCAGGAGGAAGTCATCAGTCCATAATATTTTCCTCATTTGTTGTTGTTGTTGTAATAATGTAGGTATATTCAAACTAAACAACTTCTTCTTTAATTTTGCTTTTTCCCAACCCTACTTGGGGTTGGCATTAGTCAACATCTTCCTCATGGATGAGGTTGGTTGGTTCTGGCACTACTACTCCCATATTTTACTGGTGGATGCCCTTCCTAATGCCAACCCTGTTAAGGGCGCCAACAATTTGTGCTATTGTCTTTTGGCCTGACAGCTGATAGCGTTAATGTCCCACAGTGAGAGAATGTTAAAACTGTATGGCGCTAGAAGATATCTTCCTAGGATTATTTTTTTACCTCGACAATGAGCCTCCATAGCAACCCCTCCATTTCAACAGAAACCTGGTCCTTTCCCAACAACACCACACACATCTCCAGATCGTTTGTTTCTTTCAAAGATTTGATGTCCTCTTTGGTCAAATTCTTGATGGAATCTAACTTCTTAACTTTGAAGCAAGTTGATGAAGTTTGACAGTGGATATCGGACAAAGACGTCACTGGAACATAATGTCAGGATGTAGTTAGCCAGTTCTCGTCACAGCACTAAAGTTAACCAATTTCCAACGATTTTAGGAGTTTGTGGGTGACCTATTCACATTAAAATCCTGGAAATTCTCGACCTAACCCAACCTTGTTTTGTAAGTTTCCAGAGAGTGATTGGAAAAGGGAAGAGAGGAGGTTCATATTTTTTGAACAGATCGTGAGTTATTACGGAAATGCTCGTCTGTACGTAAATTACTATCCGGTTTATGATTGCGGTTTTTGTGTTTTCATTTAAATTTGATGGCTATGATAAAAAATTCATAGCTGAATTAATGTATTTTTTTCATTTTCCAATATCGAACTGATATAATGCATAACACATGACTGGAAATTGACGATTTTCAAGTGGGAAGAATTTTTAATAGTTGTTTCCGTAAAATAGGAAAAACTGAAGCATCCTTCCGGTGAATTTTCATGTTTTATAACGTTGACATACATTTAGCAAAGACTAGCACTGAAATTAGGTCAAGGGTATTGGTCCAGGGTGATAAATATTCCATGTAAATGTTTATGATACTTCAAATAGTGAAATTTAAGCTCTTTTTAAAAAGCTTGGACCCAATGGAAGAAAACTGAGAATTGAGGAGGTTCAATTTTAATTTTATGTATCAATTTCAAAGGTCGATACAAATTGTCATGGAAGTTGTTATGTATAATTATGTGTAAATGTTATTATGTAAAAATCTGTTAAAAAACGCACTTTTATGATGTTTCATTTTCCACCTGTTTGACCTATTCATATATCTTATTATGTACCTATACTTAAGTATTTCATAATCAATTATTTCAAAGTTTTAATTAAAATCAGCTATGATAGGGGCGGAGTTAGTAATGCAGACCAATTTGGTCAAGCTCAGCTGTGCGAGCATATAATTTATATAATCATAATATGTACGGAAATTAGCATAGAGTCGATCATGACAATACTGGCATATTTTTCACATTACCAAAAAATTAGACTTGAGGTCCCAGTCATTGATTTCTATGGTGTTATCAACATATTAGAAAGTTATGGTCAAAGTTTCAACAAAGGTTCTATCACCTGAGGTAATGTAAAGTCTGTTCGTTCTTAAAAGGGTTAAGCTTCTCCTGTCGTTAGTAAGTATTTAGGAAAGGTTTTTACAACGAAATTTCCTGTATCTGCGGGGAATCGGGTTGTGTAAATATCAGAGGAGTCCTGTGAACATTTACTTTCGGACGATGAGTGTTATTTTTGGTGGTTTCGGGACTGAGATGCTCCTGAAAATTCGACATTTTATGAAAATAATGTTATTGTGAAAAATGATGTAGTCAATAGTCAATGAGTCAATAATACTTCTCTACAATCACAATACTGATTCGGTGCTGTGAGTGTAGAGAAGAACCGATCGGTGCGCGGTGGTGCGATCGATAAGGCGGAGGACTTGTGACTGTTCGATAATCCAGTTCAGCAAAAATTTAGGGAAAAGGGAGTGTGAGTAATTATGATAAAAAGATAAACTGATGTGACAACACACGGCTTTCCTCATCCTCTTAACGTTCTCGAGATATCGTGCTCACACACAGACGGACGGACGCACGGACCAATAGAAGAAAACAACTTTTTTTTATCCTGAGGCTATGATTCGTCCAGAAATGTGAAAATTTGGGTAGGTCAACTTTTAGAAGAATAAAGTACTTTCCTTATTACAGGATAAGGAAAGTACAAAAGATTTTTGTTCTTAAAACTTATTCATTGTGTTTTAACTTCAGAAAGCCACGCAGAAGAATACTTTTTAAATGAAAAATTAGAAATGATTTTAGAGTTAGTACTTAGTAGGTAATACTCTATCACTTACCAAGAAGCACAATCAACGTTAATGGTGACTTGTACTGGAACAATGAAACTGTCATGCTGAGAGTGATTATTTCTATTTATCACTTATTTAGTATACCTACCTACTTATAGACTGGTTATTCTAAGGAAATATTGAATATATATATTTTTTAAGAACTTTCAGTATTTACAATTTTTGGGGATTACGATTCTTTTTTATTTTTATTCCATAGGTGCTATACTGAGTTACAGACCTATTTGAACTAAAATTCTCTGTTAACTCTTGTGGAAAAGTTTACCTGACCGAAAATACCCATCACGAAAGATGAGATAATTTTTCTATTCTATAATTCAGTTCTTTGAAATGTCAAAACCTTTTGTTCAAATTAGTAGGCACAAGTGAAATTGTAAGGGTATAAAATGATGGCTGACTTTAAGAACTCAGTCATCGATAGCTGTCCCATAAAACAATACATTATTTGTCACACGCAAAGGTCAGTTGTTCTCTATAAGACTTGGGTAATATAATATGTATTATAGTCTACTATAAAATTGTTCTAAAAGCATCACTTTCGACGTTTTCTTACCTGTCACAACAGCACTTTGGACTTCAGGCGGAGCACTTTCGACGCGTCGAAAGTGATGCTGTGACAGGTAAGAATGCAGCAGTTTCCTCAGGTATTCCATATAAGATTGCAGCACTTTCGACAGGCGTTTTCCATTGTGTCTCAAAATATTCTCCTTTGATGTGTTCACTCCTTAATTTGCCCGTGTTTATTTAATACGTACGAGGTAGATTATTTTGTAGAAAATATTATTACGATCCAGCACTTTCGACAAGTCCAATGTACTGCTTTCTTACCAAACTCATCTGATAGACGCAAGTATTTTTTTTAAAAAGTGATACATTATTATATTTTGCTATTCTAATTTTTGCTTTCTATGGCTTACAACCTGGCCGCGGTAACGTGACAAGTTAGCCTCCGATTAATATGATTTTTAGAAGATTTTAATACGTCTCGGGGTTACTGCTAGATTAATGGGACTCGATAGTCCTGATCGAGAATTACTATGCATAAACTGTTAGCGTAATAAGACTTCTTTTTTCAAGCCGACAGTCTAAATAAAGCACTACTATACTATACTATTTATGCGTACCACTTAATAATTCGTAGTAATATTTTTAATTCGGATTTAACCGTTAACGTCTCTTGCAACTTCATGGTTATGTATTGTAACACGAAAGAGTTTTACACCCCCATTCGCAGGAAACATATCAACCTGTTACTCAGATGAACCTCACCTAGCCTGAGTCGGGCCGGGAATAGCCTGCATAACGAGTTAGAATATTTTTGGATGAGGTTGTTTGGGTAGTAGCTTTGTTAATATTCTGTGTATCACCGAAGATAAGTAACGTCCAGCTTCCTAATGATCGTGATGCTGGAACTCCGTCCCAACCCAGGCTGGATGAGGTTGTTTGGGTAGTAGCTTTGTTATTTTTCTGTGTATCACCGCAATTCAGTAACGTCCAGCTTTAGCTTCGTGATAATCATGATGCTGGCACTCTGGCCCAAACCAGGCTGGATGAGGTTGTTTGGGTAGTAGCTTTGTTATTTTTCTGTGTATCACCGCAATTCAGTAACGTCCAGCTTCAGCTTCGTGATAATCATGATGCTGGCACTCTGGCCCAAACCAGGCTCGATGAGGTTGTTTGGGTAGTAGCTTTGTTAATTTTCTGCGGATCACCGAAGTTCAGGAACGTCCAGAGTGCCACACTCTGGCCCAACCCAGGCTGGGTGAGGTTATTGTGGCTAGCAGGTTTTTATAGTTTCCTGCGAATGGTAGTTAAAATCTCCGTCGTGATATGATCATCCAGTTTCAAGCGACGTTAAACCAACAAAGAAAATTACAAGCTAACCAACGTCCAGCGAGGTGAAGACTTCGTACCTTTTTTTATAGTCAGTCACGAGATCGTTCTTGTACCTAACTGAGAGGTCCTTGATTCGATACCGCATCGCCACATTTTCTTTAATGTTTAAGGATATCTCCCTTGCCTTTATCCCATATTAGCTTATGTTGCTTTTGGGGTCGGCATTGTTCAACCTCATGGTTGAGGTTGGTATGGTGGAGCATGTTTTTTATGGCTGGATGCCCTTCCTAACGCCAACAATTCTACTTGATTTAACGTCCTGGATTAGGACGGGGGTTTTACCCTCCATTCGCTGGGAATCGTACCAGCTACCCACATTAACCTCACCCAGCCTGGGTAGGGCCGGAAATGGCAGCCTCACGTGTTTGGATGGAACAGAATTTTCTTCGAAAAGTCTGCCCCAGCCGGGAGTTGAATTCGGGAACTCTGGACTACGGGCAGTAGTCACAACCATTACGCCACGGAGGCTGCTTTTAATGTTTAAGGATATAATAATAATATCGCTTTATTGACAAGAATAATATTGACAATGGCGTGGTTATGGCCTGAGGCTATCTCTGCCATCAAACCCATGTCTTTGTGAATGTAACCTCACCCAGCCTTATATTGAATAGTCTTAGGGCTAAGGTTGGACTTTCATTATAAAGATTTCTAGAGATTGTTTTGTTAAGGCTATGTTACTTAACCTCAGACAGCCTTTCAGACACCTTTTGGTGTCCAATTTAAACGGAACTTGTTTTATATAACAGGAAATGTATGCCCGTCTTCGGCTATTATTATGATTATTTTGCTTCATATCATATGAGGGACAGGTGAGGGCGGGAGAGGGACATTATTATGATTTTTCTGTTCTGAAGCAAAGAAGTACAAAATACATATAAAAGATTCAAATTATGTAAGCGTCTATTTTGATACTAAAAAAACAAAAAAGCGCGCTGTTTTGGAACTATATTGTGTTTAGTTTTTTTGACCTTTGCCATTTTGCCATGGCTATTCGGACTAAATTTTTGTCAACTTATTTTAAGGATACGATAGAAGTAATTGTGTTGAAAAATAATTCTGGGTAAACAGAAAAAAGAGCGATATTTGGGAGTTCAAAACAGTAGTGCAAATATAGATTTTTTTCAAGTCAACTTTTAAGGATCATGATAAATTTTTCGGCTTATTATTATTAAATGTTCTAAAACCAAATATGTAATTAAAAAATTCCCAATACTAAACTCAGCCAAAGATTATGAGCTTACGTTAAAGTAAAACATGTTAAATGACGACAGTTTGTTTTTCAATCAGTTAGCGTGATGAATTTTCAGGATGGTGAATTCTAAATTTTTGAATCCGCCCTAAAAGCCTGAATCCAAAAAATTATTTTTAATTTCTTGACGATGAACACAGCCGGAGCTATTAGCGTTAACGTAAAGGAAGTCTAGTCCCAAAAAAATTCTAGTCATATTTTAGGGGTCAAGATGAACTTTTGGAATTATATATTATATATTTTTAGGTCCACCTGGAAAGTCTCAAGCTAAATGTGTGATTTTTATCTATTCATGTTGAACACAGCCGGAGCATTTAGCTAGAACGTAAAGGAAATCAATATGATACTTTTTCTTACCGAGTTCAATATTTGCTCTTATGCAAATAACTCAAAGTGGCCGCTGCGCTGTTTCAAACATGCAATGTCGGGATTTGCGTGAGATTTAAAAAAAAAAAAAAATCTTCAATTTTTTCTGCTGTTTAGTTAGTGACAGGGTTCGATCCTGGACCTAAGTATATTTTATTTATTTATTTATTATATTGAGTTTCTATTAACTTACATGTATATCATGTCTTTGTTTATAGTTAGCCACGAGGTCGTATCCTGGCCCAGAAACCGCATCGTGACATTTCCTGTCATACTCAAGGATCATGTCTTTGTGTATGTGTAACAGGAACTTCCCAAATTCATGAACTTCTAGAAGTTTCTGAGTGCTCTAAGAACATCGCGAAGTTCCTAGGAACTGCTCGTTGTTCCAAGAGCGCTTTGGAACTTCCCGATGTTAATAGGAATTCTAGAAGTTCCTAGAAATTTCTAGTTGTTCCTAGGAACTTCTGATTTTAATGAGATGGCCTTTTCGGGTGAGAGTCGAAGGATCCTGCGTAAAATACTTCTACAGGCAAAAGGCTAACAGATAGACAATAATCTGACATGATTCGACTCCCCTTGAACCCCTCCGGAATCGATCATATTACTCGAATTCGTCATCAAAGGCATGGCTGAAGTTGTGTACTGACGTAAATACTTAAGACTTTCTAGTACGACGAATCGAGGTATAGGAAGTTTCTGCAACATAATATACAGGGTGGGGCAAAAGTCTGGAAACCCTGAATAACTTTCGAATGGCTTCTTCGGTAAAATTAAAATTTTGTACGGTAAACCGGGCTAATAAGACCTTCTTTTAGAGTGGAGTCGATTTTTGTTACCGGTCCCCATGTCGGGGCCAGGGGGGCCCACTTCATTTTTTTAAATACGAACCCCCACCTTGCGATACATTTTTGGAAAGGTCTTTAAATAAGAAATACATTTGTGCAAATTTTATTTTTTTAGTATTAACTGTTTCCAAATGGCGTCCAACTTTGTGTATGCAGTAAAGTCTGGAAACCCCTGAATATCTTTTGAAAGGGCTTTCTCAGTAAATTTAAAATTGTGCACGGTAAGTCGGGGTAATTAGACCTTTCCAAAATTGTAACGCAAGGTGGGGTTTTGTATTTAAAAAAATGAAGTTGGCCTCCCCGGCTCCGACATGGGGGCCGGTAAAAAAAAATCGGTCCCATTCTAATATAAGGTCTAATTACCAAGGATTACCGTACACAATTTTTAATTTACTGAGAAAGCCCTTTCGAAAGATATTCAGGGGTTTCCAGACTTTACTGGATACACAAAGTTTGACGCCATTTGCAAACAGTTAATATTAAAAAAATAAAATTTGCACCAATGTATTTTTTATTTAAAAACGTTTTCAAAAATGTATCGCAAAGTGAGGGTTCGTATTTAAAAAAATGAAGTTGGCCCCCCTGGCCCCGACATGGGGGCCGGTAAGAAAAATCGACCCGACTCTAAAAGAAGGTCTTATTAGCCCGGTTTACCGTACAAAATTTTAATTTTACCGAAGAAGCCATTCGAAAGTTATTCAGGGGTTTCCAGACTTTTGCCCCACCCTGTATAACCTCACACAGCTGACAGCCTTACTTTGAGAACTCTAAGGTTCAGGTTGGAATTTCATTATAAAGATTTCTAGAGATTCTTGCACTAAAGAAGAACGAATATAAAAGTCTTAGATTGTGTATGCGCCAGTGCGCCTATTTTGATACTAAAATAATATGGCGCGCGCTATTATGGGACTGTTTTGTGTTTGGTTTTTTTACGGTTTTTTATTTCTACCGCAGTTTCGCCATAAATATTTTAACTATTTTTTTGGCCATTTATTTTAAATATAAAGTAGGTATCACTTTTTTGACAAAAACATTTTTTATGAACGTTTTGCTTAATATCTCAAGAACAGTATTAGCTAGAGTAATGTGATATTAGCAGGTATAAAACACAAATCAAAAACATGTACTGATCGAAATTAGTTAACCCGTTTATACACAGAGGTCTTTTATTGGGTTTCTTTCTTTTATGATCGTCTTGTTATAGTTCAAGATAGAAACAAAAATATGAAAACATGAAATGTGCATTTTTTCAAAACAAATAAAAAATATTCTCGGAAATTTTCTCAAAAAAGGTACCATGAACGAGATTTGCCTAGTGAAAGAGTCTAAATAACATATTACCCCTTCAAGTAAGACCGGGTATGCAAAATTGTGTTACAATCCATTCTTGAAGGCTCCTTTTGCCACCAGCAAGCTTCAGTTCAAAATTCAAAAAAATCTCTTCAAGAGTTACAAAATGGCGACAATTATTCGTAAGTTTTGACTTGACCTGATATTTTCAATATTTTCGAAAATTTCACAAACCTATCTCTTTAACGGTTTGTCCGAATTGAACAAACTAAACTGTTTTAAGCCAGCGTCGATGGCATGTTGAATACACCGGTTCCCTTCAGAACACCGAAGTTAAGCGACATCCAGCGAGGTTAAGACTTGGATGGGTGACCATTCAAATTCTAATTCTCGTGACGCTGGCTTTTCCCGGCCCCACTCAGGCTGGGTGAGGTCAATGTGAGTAGCAGGTTTGTGAGTTTCCTGCGAACGGAGGGTAAAACCCCCGTCGTGATATGACCATGGCAGTTGAAAGCGACGTTAAACCCCACTTAAAAAAAAAAAAAAAAAAAAAACTGTTTTAAAAGTGTCTTGGCAAATACATGAATTTATATTATCGCGTATTTTCTGCCATATTAACCCAAGTGTCACTTTTTTGACAAAAACACTTTTGATGAACGTTTTGCTCAATATCTCAAGAACATTATTAACTAGAATAATAAATTTTGTCGATGAGATTAGCAGGTATAAAACACAAATAAAAAATATGTACTGATCGAAATAATAGTTAAAAATTGGTTAACCCGTTTATACACAGGCGCCTTTTCTTGGGTTAAAATTTCATTATTTTATTGCTGTCTTGTTATACTTCAAGATAGAAAAAATATATGAGAACATAAAATGTGTATTTTTTCAAAACAAATAAAAAATATTCTCGGAAATTTTCTCAAAAAAGGTACCATGAACGAGATTTGCCTAGTGAAAGAGTCTAAATAACATATTACCCCTTCAAGTAAGACCGGGTATGCAAAATTGTGTTACAATCCATTCTTGAAGGCTCCTTTTGCCACCAGCAAGCTTCAGTTCAAAATTCAAAAAAATCTCTTCAAGAGTTACAAAATGGCGACAGTTATTCGTAAGTTTTGACTTGACCTGATATTTTCAATATCTTCGAAAATTTCACAAACCTATCTCTTGAACGGTTTGTCCGATTTGAACAAACTAAACTGTTTTAGAAGTGTCTTGGCAAATACATGAATTTATAATATCGCGTATTTTCTGCCAAATTAACCCAAGTGCCACTTTTTTGACAAAAACACTTTTGATGAACGTTTTGCTCAATATCTCAAGAACATTATTAACTAGAATAATAAATTTTGTCGATGAGATTAGCAGGTATAAAACACAAATAAAAAATACGTACTGATCGAAATAATAGTTAAAAATTGGTTAACCCGTTTATACACAGGCGCCTTTTCTTGGGTTAAAATTTCTTTATTTTATTGCTGTCTTGTTATACTTCAAGATAGAAAAAATATATGAGAACATTAAATGTGTATTTTTTCAAAAGAAATTAAAAATATTCTCGGAAATTTTCTCAAAAAAGGTACCATGAACGAGATTTGCCTAGTGAAAGAGTCTAAATAAAATATTACCCCTTCAAGTAAGACCGGGTATGCAAAATTGTGTTACAATCCATTCTTGAAGGCTCCTTTTGCCACCAGCAAGCTTCAGTTCAAAATTCAAAAAAATCTCTTCAAGAGTTACAAAATGGCGACAGTTATTCGTAAGTTTTGACTTGACCTGATATTTTCAATATCTTCGAAAATTTCACAAATCTATCTCTTGAACGGTTTGTCCGAATTGAACAAACTAAACTGTTTTAAAAGTGTCTTGGCAAATACATGAATTTATACTATCGCGTATTTTCTGCCAAATTAACCCAAGTGTCAATTTTTTGACAAAAACACTTTTGATGAACGTTTTGCTCAATATCTCAAGAACAGTATTAGCTAGAGTAATACAATTTCGTATGTGAGATAAGCAGATATATCACTCAATCCACAAGTTCGTACTGATCGAAATAGTAGGTAAAAATTAGTTAACCCGTTTATACACAGGGATCTTTTTCTTGAGTTAAAATGTCTTTCTTTTTTTGCTAAATGTTTACGATAAGGTACATGTAAAATTGGAAATCTGAGAACATCACATGCTTTTATTTGAGCCCTTTGTTGCCATATTCTGACAAAACCATTTCCGAAATATAGGCCAGTTTGCTACATTATCCGCTATGATAGATTTGGCTCGGGATTTTGAAATTTACACCGATGATAGTTGTGGATATGTGGGTGGTGTGTGTGTATGTGATGGCTTGGCGAAGCGGGTGCAGTAGTCCGCTACATCATATTATTAAAAGTGGGAAGTTTAGAGTACAATAATGCTAAGTGTACAGCATACGATTCTCATTACGCTTGAAAGTTCCCAAGAACGGGGTAATTTACCTCAATATCTTAAATATATCCTCTTCTTACCCAACCACTATTTTTGTTTTGTAGTATTATCACCCCAAAGTACATCCTAATGCACACTGAGAATGTAAATGTATCTTCCCTAGTCAAGTTTTTTTCTTGTAGTGATAACGCCCCATGTGCATCTAAATGCACAATTAATGTTTACAAGTCTTGGTTTTGGTAATCACTAATCAATGTGAACGAATCCTACTCAAAGAAATTAATTATTAACACAGAATTCTGTTTTGGTTGTATGAAGAGTATGTTTACCGACAGAAATGGAGTAATTTTAAATCTGTTTTTCATATAAAAGTGAGAAGTTCAGAGTAAAATAATGCAAAGTTTATGAACATTGGAGTAGCTTATTCAAAAAAAAAGTAAGGGGTTTTATATCAATGAACAGGTTTTATAGAAATGAAGAGGTTTTAAAGCTGTTTTATTTTTTATTTCCTAAGTGTTAATTTAGTAAAGTTGAGTAAAATTAGCTGTCATATCACTATTTTGCAACTTTGTTAAGTTACTGAGCTATTTAACGTCTGAATTAAGTAAATCAAAATAATTGTTCATGGCACTTTATAACTGTAATTGTATTTTTATTGAGAAAAAAAAATCAATAATAAATGATTTGCATCAAAATTAAAAATGGATGCACCACGGAATGACCAGATTGACCAGACGTGAATTCTGCGCATACATATCTGAGGATAATGTGACTATCTATCCAGACTCCGTGGCGTAACGGTTGTGACTACTGCCCGTAGTTCAGAGATCCTGAGTTTGATTCCCGGTTGGAGCAGAATTTTCGCACAGAAAATTCTGTTTCCTCCGAACATGTGAGGCTAGCGATTCCGGCCCTACCCAGGCTGGGCGAGGTTAATGTGGGTAGCTGGTACGATTCCCAGCGAATGCAGGTTAAAACCTCCGTCCTGTCTACCTCAAGTCAGGACGCTAAAACCAAATAGAATCAATGGACATGAAAGGAGCCTGGACATTGGATCTGGGCGTCCATATAATCCTCTCACCACCGTGATTTAGGTATGAATACCTATCTCACGGAATTATATTAGGTGACTATCTGAGTCGCTGAAATAGCCCATGCCTGATGGTAAAACCCTCTAATAATAATATATGCAGTGAGTTGTACATTAATAATAAAAAAATAAAACCTATAAAACTTGAATTTATTCATTTGCGAAAATTAAACAAGAAATCTATAATCCGAAAAATGTATTATGATTTTTAAAAGTTGACTTGAAAAAAAACTCCTCAATTGTGCTTCTGCACCCCAAAAATCTTAATTTTTGTTTCCCCAGAATTATTTCTTTACCACAAAAAAAGGTACTTAGCATTATATTTATAATGCATTGCCAAAAATTTAGTTCATATAGTCATTGCAAAACTGGAAAGGTCAAAAAAAATTAACAACACAATGTCAAAATAATACTCTTTAGTTAAAGGTATCCAACCACCAGGCGATGTTATTGGCTATTGGTTATCGCGCGTCATATTGTTTTTTTCTTAGTATGAAAATAGACGCATACCACATTTTCTGAAACTATTATATTTTGTACTTTTTTGCTTCACCTCCTATCGTTTAGTAGGTAGAGGAAAACTGAAAAAATCATAATAATGACCCTCTCCCGCTCTCACTTGTCCCTCATATGATATGAAGCAAACTAATAATAAGCGCCGAAGAGGGGTCTAAATTCCTGTTATAGGTAAAATCAAAGTTTTGTTATACTTTTCCATCTGATTGTCATTTTCATCTACCTTGGAAGTATCTTTTGAGTGAATGTATGTGTATGTGTGTGTGTGTGTGTGTGTGTGTGTGTGTGTGTGTGTGTGTGTGTGTGTGTGTGTGTGTGTTGTGTGTGTGTTTGTGTGTATGTAAGTTTATCTATTACTAGCGGACTGTCGCCAGCTTTGCGGGACGAGGCATGGCCGTGCGGAGAAATAGCGGTGAAAGCAAAAAATTCTTTTTCCCCAATGGCAGGTGTTGTAGTGGGAATTTCGAAAAAATCCCGTCTTATTGCACATCTAGACTATAAGACAAAGCTATCTACCAAATTTCAGCTTCCTAGGACTTACCAGTTCGGAGAAACAGTGATGAATCAGTGAGTCAGTCAGTGAGTGAGTGAAACTCTCTTTTACAAGTATAGATGTTTTATGTATTGTCTAATTTTTTTTTTTTTAACAAAGTTCATTGTAAATTATTATTCATTTCTCTGTGAGAGTAAAGGGACTCTGTCTCATTTTTGTAGGATTGTATTATATGCTCGTATATATCCCCAAACAGAAAGGCTGTC
Source organism: Bactericera cockerelli (assembly GCA_024516035.1). Lineage (NCBI taxonomy): Eukaryota > Metazoa > Arthropoda > Insecta > Hemiptera > Triozidae > Bactericera > Bactericera cockerelli. The sequence continues at coordinate 11,972,093 of CM044957.1, forward strand.
TGAGGTTAACTAACACAGCCGTAACAAAAGAATCTCTAAAAATCTTTATAATGAAAGTCCAACCTGAGCCCTAAGACTGCTCAATATAAGTCTGGGTGAGGTTACATTCACAAAGACCTGGGTTTGATGGCAGAGATTGCCTCAGTCAATAACCTCGCCCTTTGTCAATATTATTTTTGTCAATAAAGAGTTTTTATTATTATTATTGTGACAAGTATTCAAGAGGAAAAGTTATAACTGCAAATGAATGTACAATTATGTCCTCCGTTCAATCCAATCCGGATCAAGAATTATTAACCAAATTCCTCAGATCCGGTGGGTGATTTAGTTTAGGCGGTCTTATATGCCTATTTTTCTCATTTATTTTATTATTATTATTATATCGTTAAACATTAAAAATTATGAGACGATGCGGTATCGAATCCAAGACGTCTCAGTTACACGACCTAATGACTGACTATAAAAAAGGTTCGAAGTCTTCACCTCGGTGGACGTTGCTTAACTCGTATATTTTTTGTTGGTTTAACGTCGCTTTCAACTGGATGATCATATTAAAACGACGGAGATTTTAACTACCATTCGCAGGAAACTAAAGAACCTGTTTGCCATAATAACCTCACCCAGCCTGGTTTGGGCCAGAGTGCCAGCATCACGATTATCACGAAGCTGCATGTTACTTGACTGCGGTGATCCGCAGAAAATTAACAAAACTACTTTAACCAAAGGACCTCATCTAGCATAGGTTGGGACGGAGTGCCAGCATCACAATTATCACGAAGCTGGATACAAGCTGATATCGTTGGGTTACCAGTGGCGAAATCGAACTCTATTTTAGAAATACATTATTACTAATTGTAGCTCGGGAAAAAAATCACGATGACAAACTGATTTTCTTATTATTTTTTTTTATTCTATCATTATAATAATTATTACCTCAAATATTATTACTTTTTTAACTGGTTGTAACAGCTAGTAATATCATAATTATATTAAAGCACTTTGGACATGTCCAAAGTGCTGCTGCTCAATGTATATTAAAGCACTTTGGACATGTCCAAAGTGCTGCTGCTCAATGTATATTAAAGCACTTTGGACATGTCCAAAGTGCTGCTGCTCAATGTATATTAAAGCATTTTGGACATGTCCAAAGTGCTGCTGCTCAATGTATATTAAAGCACTTTGGACATGTCCAAAGTGCTGCTCAATCTATATCAGCTATAAAAGAAAGCTGTCTGTCTGTGTGTATGTTCTTTATACAAATCCACACCGTTTGACCGAGAAACCTGAAATTTTGCACATGGGTCCGCTTGGATCAGGAAATTCTTCTAGGCTAGAGTATATCTCCCTGAGGTTAAGCTACAATGAGTAAGGATAAAAGAAATCGATGGGTGACGCAAAAAAATTCACGTTTTTTGACATAAATGACATTTTTTCTCGAAATTTGTCGCGACGACCTATCAACTCAAAGTGGGATGGGTGTGGGTGTGCGTATGGGTGTGCTTGGGTGGTTGGGTGTGTGTGTGGGTGTGCGTATGGATGTGTGGTGTGATGTGTGTGCGTTGTGTGTGTTTGATGGGCTGGCGAAGCGGCGTGTGTAACTCGCTAGTCTATATCTCTAAAAGAAAGCTGTCTGTATGTATGTGTGTATGTACGAGTATGTATGTTCTTTATACAAATCCAGACAGTTTGACCGAGAAAATTGAAATTTTGCACATAGGTCCGGTTGGATCAGGGAATTTTTCTAGGCTAGGTTATATCTCCCTAAGGTTAAGCTACAATGAGTAAGGATAAAAAATGGATGGGTGACGCAAAAAATATTCACGTTTTTTTTAACATAAATGACATTTTTTCTCGACGACCTATCAACTCAAAGCGAGAAAGTTTTAGGCAAGGGTTTGAGCTTTCAATTCACATATCGATCGCGAATTTCTGATGAGCCGTTCTTGAGCTACGCGGGGTAAGGTAAAAAAATGGATGAGTAACATGTAAAATATTCACGTATTTTGACTTAAATGACATTTTTTCTCGAAATTTGGAGTGACGACCTATCAACTGAAAGTGAGAAAGTTTTAGGCAAGGGTTTAAGCTTTCATTTGACATATTGATCGTGAAATGCTGATGAGCCATTCTTGAGCTACGCCGGGGGAGAACAGAATATGGATGGGCGACAAAAAATATTCAGGTTTTTTTTTAAAACCTAAATGTGTGGTGTGTGTGTAGTGTGGTGTGGTGTGGTGTGGTGTGGTGTAGTGTGTGTGTGGTGTGTGTGTGTGTGGTGTGGTGTGGTGTGGTGTGGTGTGGTGTGGTGTGGTGTGGTGTGGTGTGGTGTGGTGTAGTGTGTGTGGTGTGTGTGTCTGTGTGTTCTGTGGTGTGTTTATGGGTGTGTGTGGGTGTGTGTGGGTGTGTATGTGTGTTTGTGTGTGTGGGTTTGTGTGCTGGTGTGGGTGTGTGTATGGTGTGATGTGTGTGGGTGTGTGCATGGTGCGATGTGTGTGGGTGGGTGTGTGTGGGTTTGTGTGCGGGTGTGGATGTGTGTATGGTGTGATGTGTGTGGGTGTGTCTGGGTGTGGTGTGTGTGTATGGTGTGATGTGTGAGCGTTGTGTGTGTTTGATGGGTTGGCGAAGCGGCGGGTGTAACCCGCTAGTGTATTTTAAAGCACTTTGGACATGTCCAAAATGCTGCTGCTACATGTAAGAAATCCATGGTTTGGGATCCCTTAATCTGATTTGTCGAAACTGCTGCAAACCTATATGTAGTGTCGAAAGTGCTGCTTTTACATCTATGTATATATAGAAACTAATCAGATAATTTTGACCCGATGAATAAATTTGACTTTGAAATTCATCGAGAGCAGTTGTAGGTACCTACCTATACTGAAGTATTGAATGAGATTCCTTGTTATCGTGAATCCTGATACTTCATGTGACAATGTGAGGTCAACAGTTTAAAATGTTTACAGAATGGGCGTTGTAAGATCTCTGCGCAAATTGTGACTTTTTCACATCCTTGAATGAACACTGAAAATGAGCTCATCATAATATCTCTGATACGTCAAATTAAACAAAATGGTGATGACCCAAATCGAAAAAACCAGAAATTTTGACAGTCATATAGGCTAGTTCTGATAACAGATTAGCATAGAGCGTTTACTGTATGTTTACAGTAAGCTTATTTTTGCAAACATGCTTACCTTATCAAACGTCTTATTGTAAGTTTACAACAACCTTGAAATTGATGATACATTCAACTGGATGTAGACTTACCTATGTACATCCAGTCTCGATGTAAGGTTGCTACCTATTCAAGTTAAAATAATTAAGGCTGATCCAAACCCTAGCCTAGCACAATGTTTCTTAATATGGTATCATTTAAAATACTTAATACCTATATGATTGGAAAAAAAAAAATCTTAAAAAATTGTTCGTGGTGAGATCAAATCTCATCAAGTGCCTTAACCCATTTGAATAAACTGCCTAGGTGGTAGGTGCTTCAGGGCGAAGTAGGTAAATGCAGTTCGTGTTCGTCAGTGATCCATTCTGTTTCTATGTTCAGATGCCGTCCACACTCGTGCAACATAGTAGCAACAAAGATCAAAGATGTTCGGAAGAAAACCGATACCCTCATGGATAATTTTTGAACATTCATGTTCGTGTTCAGAAGCCATCCACACAGAGCATGTTGCAGCAACATGTTGCATGTTGCATGTTGCACCTGTGTGGACCCAGCATAACGCAGTAAATCAGCCGTCAAGGTTACCCTAAAGGTCCGATCGAGCTCAAATTATTACTTTATGCGCCGTCAATTGGACGATGTGGACTACATGTTAAAGTTTCAGCTCGATAACTTAAACGGTATGACTTGTGATAGATGTCGTACGGCGTACAACGGATTGCGTACGGAAAGCTCAAGTAGGGTTTTTCTTCATGTGTGAAGAAAACCCTAAAAATCATCCCCATAAACAGAAAATCAATGATCAAAATAATAGAGAGTATAAAAACTCGTGAATTTTTTCATGAGAAACCGCGAAAATTATCCGCGAAATTTGAATTTGAAAATATTTAAAAGATGAAATTACGGGATCCTATTATGTAGTACTCTGGTACTTCTTAAATCTCTAACCTTAAGCTGTCTACAGTTTCAGATTATGCACTTAATGCAATCTAGTTCTACCCCTAGTACTTCCGTTTCAGTACCTAACGATTGATTAGGATTACTTTTCAGATTTATCTTTTGCTTAAATTTAACCATTATTTTATTGAAAGACTAATCTAGAAGAGCCAACCCAAGTTATAACTAAAGGATACAATGAGTGTTTATCTGTATCTATTCTAAACTTGGTGAATCCCAGGACAAAATGCAATGCCCTGTTGAATCCTGTGTAGTGCTTGCCCTCATCAAATACATAAATGCAGGGAGCAAACTGAAGCTTATATTCATCCAAGAAGAGGTACTCAGTACCAGCTTTCTTGTGGATGTTGGGGATATTTCATACTCTAGAGATGAAGACATGGTGATCCCTGTGAATAGTTGTCAGCTTCCAGTCTTTTATGATAATGAGTTCTACTGTGTTGCAGGACTATGTTCTGTGTTGAGACAGGTAAAAAATACTTCCAATTTCTATTATTAGAAATTTCTCGGAAGTAATATTCTAATGAAAACACATAGGTACTTACTTTTGTGTAGTAGACATTTTGCTTGTACTTTTTCAATCAGTTCAATTAATCAAAATATTAGATTGAACTGCCCAACTGTTGATACTGTTCCAGCTAGGTTGTGTGTAGGTTCCATACAAATCTTCAATCACTTGTGTCAGATTTTCTTGTTTTACTATAACCTTGAAGAGAGTTATTTGAGATGGCAGTTTTATCTCTATTCACTGGAGACTAGAAACAGCCAATTTATTACAGGTAGTAGCTCACTCATATCAAAGTCCAAGGAAAAACTTAAGAAATTTAATTGTATTTTAATTTAATAATAAATACTTTTAGGTATTTTATATTTTACGGCATATGACCAATTTACAAAAAAAGAAACATAACAATTTTTTTTAAAGATACAAACAATTCACACACTTTTAAAATATTCAGTAAATGCAAGGACTTTTGAGATAATTATGTTTTATTAATATACAATATTTTAGTACGTGGACAGATAGATACATAGTGATTGCAGTACAATATGTAAAAAGGTGAAAAAAATGAAGAAAAAAAAAAAGGAACATTCATGAAATGAGAAAGGTAAAAAATGAACTGTCCTACCTAAAGGGTGTGTTATTGCTTGTAGCAATCTTTTCCACACAACACTTCACTTCAGCCAACAAATGTTTTGAGTTTTAACAAATAATTAATTATAATTTTCAGATTATACAAGGAGAGGACAAATTTATTGATTTGCTGGGTTTCCGAGGTAATTGTTTATCAGGCATGTGCAGAGCAATCATCCTGGACCAAATTTTGTGAGGTAGATTCCATGAAATGTGTTGCCAATTTGTTTCATGGGAGTAGAGCTCTGATGTCTTATCTGCAACTACTGGAACTTAAATTGAAGCAACCTTTGAAAATCCACAATAAAAGTAAGTAGGTATGCTAATACTACCACTTCTTTTTCTTTTTCCAAACCTACTCTATTGACCAACCTTTTCCAATGGTTGAAAATGGAAAGTTCTGGTACCACTACTTTGTTATTTTATTTCTTGATGCACTCTTGTAAAGCAAATAAATGTTTAAAATATAATCCAAATTTACATTTTTAAATTGTAGGTAAGGTATGTTTTTTTTTTTTTTTTTTTTTTTTTTTTTTTTTAAATTTGGGTTTGACATCACTTACTGCATGGTCATATCCAAGGTACATTAGAATTTGTTGCATTTGTATTGTTTTAAGTTCAGCTAACACCAATATTTTATATTCTAAACCCAATTCTCATGTATTTTGGCAAATGACTTGATTAATACTAACATTAATTTTACCTAGTTAAATCATAAGATCTCATATCTATTTCATAGCAAAATTTGTAAATGTTGTAATTTCTTTTTTGTTCATAATAGGTATTTGATTCAATTTTCCTTCTCAGGTAATCCCAAAGGACTGAATATGAATGAAAGCTCCAGGTATATTGAGAGTCAAAAATTTACTTTATCTGATTTCATCCTTGCCGTATGTTTCATGTAATTTTGTCAAATGTAATTTCTATTGCAAAATGTTAATATTTGATCATGAACTCTTGTCAAAAATTGTAAGTTAGTATTCATTTTATTTGATCAAAAGCATTAAAGCTCAGCATGTTAACAAACCAGTCCAAATTAGTTGCCTGTTGATGTTAGTTTTTACTTCTGGCTGCCATCCTATTTGGAATTTTTAATGATCCTTTCTTAGTATGCACCAATGAACCTAAATACTAAAAGGTCTTAATTTGGTCCAGTGGTTACTGCATTGTGTCGATTAGGAAGGTAAAGGTATTTTATACATAATTATTTATATTACAATAATATTTATACTAGGTATTATTGTTATTTTTAACTAATCCTTTTTTTCTGAATTGATTTGAGCATTATGCAAAAAAGTGAATACTTAAAGTTTAACCATTAGCTCTAAACCTGACAGACTTTCAAAAGTTAGTCTCAATTGGTCCATAAGAAATTAAACAGTAGAAAATTTAGTGTTTCAAATTATGTAGAAATTGGACAAAAAAGATCACCTTTAAGAAAATGGCAGTTCCTTTAAAACCTAAAACCTGTTGCTAATAATAACTTTAATACTGGACAAATTCAATGGTTTTGGAGCAGTTAGAGAACATAATTTATTGTTGAGTTTCATTTTACAATACATAAAATATAAGATAAAAAAATGCCTTCTTTGATCTTGGGAAACTCCCTCTTGGCAACAAAACAGTTTTCATTGGGCCACAAAATACCTCATAAAAACCTATTTGCTCTCCCGCAGGTTCAATCAAGTTATGAATGACTCCTCAATGGTCAAAGCACTATCTATATTTTCCAGTCAGCAAATAGAACCACTAGAAAAAGACACAAATGGCTCAGCTGACAATGAGAGCAACAATTACATTGACTCTGATACAATGAGTAAATCCCAAAAAGCTCGCAAATTCTTAGCAAGATCTGAAGATGCAATCAGTTTTGTGAACACTATTATTCCTGACATAAAGGTAATTCTTTTGTAATTACCCATTATTTTCAACACAAGACAGCTGATTAGAATACTCATCCGACATTATGGGTAGGTATTGTGGGTAATATACTTAATTACTGATATATTTATTAATTTTAAAATATATATCTCCCTTGCCTTCATTGCATATTATCTTATGTTACTATTGGGGTCCGCATTTTTCAACCTCATGGTTGTGGTTGGTAGGGTGGAGCATGTTTTTTTATGTCTGGATGCCATTTCTTACGCCAAAGATTCTATTTGGTTTTAACGTCCTGATCAGGACGGGTGTGTTACCGTCCATTTGCTGGGAATCGTATCGGAAATGCCAGCCTCATGTGTTTAGAGGGAACAGAATTTTCTTCGAAAACTCTGCCCCAACCGGGGATCGAACTCGCGATCTATGGATTACGGGCAGTAGTCACAACCGTTACGCCACGGATACTGTTATTATTTATTTATTAATTCCAATAAATATTCAAAATGATTTTTTTGAAGGATTTTTTTTTCAATTAACACGCAAAAAAAAACTTTACTTACTAGCTGTTTTATATTCCTCACAGCAACAAGGTGTTGGTTATGGACTAGAATTCCATGTGGACACCACGGCCATGCCTTACCATGCCTTGCCTGAGTCTGGAGACCTGCCTGCTGATCGAGTGGAGAGGAAGTGTCAGCAGCTAGTCAGTATGTCAAAAGCTATCATGAAAGTAAGTTCTGATATTATAACGTGTTCAATAATTAAGTAATCTATTCCCATTGTCATTATTATTACTTTGTAAACATTATCATCCCTTAACAAAAAAATTAAACATGTAATCAGTTAGCCAGCGTTGATAGAACGTTGATTACATTTGTTCTCGTTCTGTCACACTGAAGGTAATCACCGTCCAGCAAGATTAGGAATTGGATGGGTGACCATTCAAATTCGAACCCTCGCCCTCGTGATACTGTCTAATCAAGGCTGGGTGAGTTTTCAACGAATGGAGTGTACTGAATAACTCCCAACCCCCCCGAAAAATGAATAACTGTCCCGGTAGCTCAGTGGTAAAGTTGGCATCTGTGAATCCAGAGACTCCAGATATCGTGGGTTCGAAACCCAGCCGGGACATGACAAGTTATCCTCCTATTTGGGATTTTTACCACATAATAATAATGTCTTGGGCTTACTGCTGGAATAATGGGACTTTACTAGTCTTAATCGGGCAGTATAAATATAGCGATATTATTATTATTATTATTACTACTATTATTATTATTATTAAAAAAAAACATCATTATACTGATCATCAGGTGTGTAGACCAGGTGACGTCATCGTAGACTTCTGCAGTGGCGGAGGTCACCTGGGTCTGTTGCTCGCCATGCTGCTTCCCCAGTGCCGGGTGCTGTTGCTAGACCAGAAGCCTCAGTCCCTAGCCAGAGCTCAACACAGGGCGAGGCAACTGGCCCTCACCAACCTGTACATTGTGCAGAGCAACGTTGACTACTTTGTGGGGTCGTTTGATGTGAGTGAAGCAAGCTTTCAATCCTATGGGGTTCGGTGGAAAAGAAAGCCACAGGCTTTAACCTCGCCCCTTGGTTCACTACAAACATATTCTATTGTGTTTTTTTTTATCATGTCCTATTTTGTTGAATGTATGTAGTTGACCAATAAAGTGTTAAATAATAATAATAATATGAAACCATTAAGAGTCTAATTATAAAACGGGATTATAATTAATCTAAGTGGACACTACCCCTCAACTGGGGCTATAGTATGCTGTGATTGGTTGAAACTCCAACTTGAGAGCGTGTTTGGCTTAGATTAAATTCCTGTTTCATAATGAGGCCCTCAGGATTTTTGTATCATAAAGGTGAACAATCCAAGGGAGATTCAAAACCCATTTTCCGGTCAGTAGTAGATTAGTTAGTATAACTCGTCGCCGTTATTTCACATCTTGTCGTAGCATACAGAACAGCTGGTCCATGAAACGTGGTTGCAGATGTTATTCCGAGGACAGTTTCGGTATTTCGGTTGGGTGGAAGAGCTCACAGTGTGAGAATCCTTCCGTTAAAGCCATAAAAAAACAGTTTAGAGAAAGTCTAATTTTTGGGTACACTGAACAACTATTAAAAAGAATCAATCTACTTTTCATTATTATTATTTTTCCTTTTTCAAGTGCTTTAACCTTAATCAACAGATATTTTTTTATGTCAAAATAATTTGACTTTGTCTGGGTGTTGACTTGCTGACTAGCATTGCTGGAATAAGCAAAACATAATAGAGTGATGCCACTGGGTGTATTCTCTAACACTACATGAACTTACATCATATTTACTTATTACATTTACGATTATTAATAAAATTGTAGATTGTCAATAAAATTGAACCTTAAAAAAAAAAAAAAATTGTCTTGCTCAAAAAAAGAAAAATATTATATAATTTTTTTTTTTTTTAAGTGGGGTTTAACGTCGCTTTCAACTGCCATGGTCATATCACGACGGGGGTTTTACCCTCCATTCGCAGGAAACTCACAAACCTGCTACTCACATTGACCTCACCCAGCCTGAGTGGGGCCGGGAAAAGCCAGCGTCACGAGAATTAGAATTTGAATGGTCACCCATCCAAGTCTTAACCTCGCTGGATGTCGCTTAACTTCGGTGTTCTGAAGGGAACCGGTGTATTCAACATGCCATCGACGCTGGCATTATATAATTTGATTTTACTTGAAGGTGGGGACATGCCTGCACGCGTGCGGAGTAGCCACAGACCTAGTCATGCAGACGTGTGCCCGACACAAAGCCTCTATGGTGGTGTCACCCTGCTGCTATGGTAAAATACAGGTAACTGCTCATTTTGCATTTCCAAGCAATATTTATATCCTTAAATATTTCGTTCCCAGACGTGTCACACCGTGCAATACCCGCGCAGTAACTGGCTGCGCGCGCAGGGTATATCGTGCGCAGACCACCACCTCATGTCCCACTGCGCAGACTCCGCGCCCCCCCACTACATGGACTGGATAGACGCAGACAGGCTGGAGTGGGCGCGGGACGCGGGCTATAGCCAGGTGTTCCTGGGCAAGCTGACCCCCCTGAGTGCTCACCCAAGAATAATTTACTCGTAGCGTCCGGATTCCAAAACGCCAGAGACAGATGATTTAAGATAGCAGCTTAGGGGGATTCTTTTTCTTTGATGCTCAACGTGTCTTTAACGTCTAGATCACTCGAGGCGGGGGGTTTTACCCTCCATTTGCTGGAAACTCACAAACCAGCTACCCATATTAACCTCTCCCAGCCTGTTATAGACTTGTAATGTACATCCACTAGATATCCACATTAACCTCACCCAGCCTGGGTAGGGCCTTTCAATAAATAATTATAATTTTATGTATCTGCAGTATTATTTTATAATTATGTAATTGGGCTCTCAATAATAAAAAGCTGACCATTAGATCTGAAGACTAGGACAAGCCGAGTTTTAAGAAATTAAATATTACTATCTGTGTTTGTAGAAAACGATAAAACATTATGTTTGTGTATATTGATAATAGAATAAATAACAAATAGTAAGTAATAGTTATATAAAATATTTACAGTGGATACGTACGTAGATTTTATGATTTACGAAGCATTTCAAAAAAAGTATTGAAGTTGGTATCATAGCATTAAACCTTATCCATTTATCTTAGGGTCAATATTTACAAAAATTTATATTTATCTCAATGCTGATGGAACCGCCCCTTTTTTAAATAATACCAGAGCATTATTTGGAGGTAATTACTAGGTAAGAATACCTCCCTCCAGCTATAAATAAACGATTCAAGTATTCACACGACAATTGTACAACATATTTCATTTCTCGAATTTTCATAACTTCATAGAAGTGCAAACTCTCCATGGCTACTATTTATTTTTCTCTTTAGAGATTTTTATTTCATCCCTGCGGAATGTGCCAGTTCTGACACCTATTAAAATGACAGATTTGTGAGGGTTCAGGATTTTACTGAAGACTTTCGGTAACAATTGATCCACTCGCGAACAACGTTATTTTTAATTCATAGTGCTGCTTTCGACTTTTCTCAACTAGATGGAAATTAGTGTACACTTGATATGCATGGTGGTGGCGTGGAATCTACACAGTTCAAGTAGAGGTTGATGCACTGAGGATGATACTTGGCGTTGCTTTCTTCCACCAGATGTATACTTTCGCTCAGGCAGATTTCGCATCGCTCTTGTCTAGATGCACCACTATCTGATCGCACTTCTTGCTCAGTCTGTGGAGAAAACATTGGTACATTCTTCATCATTTATAGTTCCATGCTACGAAGAATATAATAAAATCTAGTTTTAAGAACTATGTACTTCTATACTATAAACAAGTATAAAGTATAGTATAAATACTATATACTATACTATAAAAATTATAAACAGAGTGTAGACCAGCAGTCGGGCTTGGGGACTATAAACAGGGAGTAGACCAGCAGTCTGGCTGGGGGACTATAAACAGGGAGTAGACCATCATTGGCTTGGTTCTGGGGGCCCTTGTCAATTATTAGCCTCCTAGTAAAGATAGTGGTAGAAGTGCTGAGTCATTCCTCCACTATCGGGCTACCATCGTTCACGATGACGCCACCATATGATGATGAATATTGCTTTTAACACTTTACTTTCACGCTCGGTGCACTACTAGTGAAGTGGTTAACGCGCTAGTCTGGTAATCTAGTTAGCGTAGGGATCCGTTAGTTCAAACCCCACCCAGTGCATGAATTTTTCCTCATTAATTTGAGTTTATGACCACATAATAATAAGACTCTGAGGGTTAGGTGGAAGAAAATGTTTTAAGCATTAACCTACATTACCAGAAGATGAAGTTCTAACCTTTTCATTTAATTAGCCGACAGGGAAAGACAACGTGTTAAAAAATTGGAACAATCTAGCCTAGAAATTATTTATAATACATATCGATATTCCAGTGGCCGTGAGTTTCTGTAGGTAGCTAGATTTCTCATCATGCTCTCTTTTTCTATTTCGGTGGTATACCACATGAAATACCTTATGTGTCTTAAGTTCTAGCACTTACCTGGTTAATATTAATCTCGAAGGAGGTGGTCTCAGAGAAGTCTTAAGTTCTAGCACTTACCTGGTTAATAAGGAGGTGGTCTCAGAGAAGTCTTAAGTTCTAGCACTTACCTGGTTAATATTAATGTCGAAGGAGGTGGTCTCAGAGAAGTCTTAAGTTCTAGCACTTACCTGGTTAATATTAATGTCGAAGGAGGTGGTCTCAGAGAAGTCTTAAGTTCTAGCACTTACCTGGTTAATATTAATGTCGAAGGAGGTGGTCTCAGAGAAGTCTTAAGTTCTAGCACTTACCTGGTTAATATTAATGTCGAAGGAGGTGGTCTCAGAGAAGTACACACTGAGCGCATTCCACGTAGAGTGAAGCTTGGCGTGACCGTTCCCTATGAGACCAGACCTCTGCAGTCTTTTTCCGACCTGGTACACCTCCGCCAAACCTGAAAAACAAACAAATATAAGTACCGTGAAAACTGCAATACATGTTATCTATACACTTTTTTTTATTTTAAAAAAGGTATTTGTGCCCCAGAACCGCTTTCGCATTAATTCAGAGCTCATTTCCTTTACATCCATGCTATTCCGGAAACGGAAAAACTCGGTCAGAATTTTCGGCGCCGGCCGGGATTCGAACCCGCAACCTCCAGGTCAGCAACCAATGCTCTAAACTACTGAGTCACGGAGTTACAAACTTGCATGCATTCTGACTTTCATTACCTAAATCAGCCTCTAGAGTCCGTAGACAATCAATATAGGTAAATATCTTTTATACCTATAAAAGAAAGCTGTCTGTGTGTAATGTGTATGTATGTTCTTTATACAAATCCACACAGTTTGACCGAGTAACTTGAAATTTTGCTTATGAGTCCGTTTGGATCAGGGAAATTCTTTTAGGCTAGGTTATGTTTCGCTAGGGTTAAGCTACAATGAGTAAGGATAAAAAAATATTCACTTTTTTTGACTTAAATGTCATTTTATCTCGAAATTTGTCGCGACGACCTATCAACTCAAAGCGAGAAAGTTTTAGGTAAGGGTTTAAGCTTTCATTTGACATATCTATCGCGAAATTCTAATGAGCCATTCTTGAGCTACGCCGGGTAAGGACAGAAAATAGATAGGCGACAAAAAAATACTCACGTTTTTTTTAAAACCTAAATGACATTTTGTGTGTGTGTATGGTGTGATGTGTGTGCGACTGTGCGTTTGATTAGCTGTCGAATCGGCGGGTGTAACTCGCTAGTTATTAATAATACGAGTAACTAATAGTACTGTGAACCTCACATAGATTCTACAAATCTATATCCTCATGCCATCGAGACCTTTGGTACAATACCACACTCGATGGGATATCAAAAAATATCAACCGGCCCACAGAACAGAAATAATTACCGTTGTAAACAGGGCTTTTTCACTATATTTACTGTATAATTATTGTTGCACTCGGAAGTAAAAAGTAGGGACTTTTTTTTCAGCCAAGCAATATTTTAAAATTCATTTCACAAGGAAATCATCTTAGCCAGTTCAATATTTCCGCAGCCACTTCATTCATAGTTCACTTGAAAAAATCATTCAAACATTACAAACATATTTTCGTAACACACAATTCCATTCGATACGAAATCAAATTACCAGTCATGTCAAAATTTCTGTTCTTCAAAATTTATGTTCAGCATCTTCAGTATTCAAGACTTCGGAAGATAATGTTAAACCACATTCAATATGTTCATGTTCTGTTCAAGTAATTTTCGTCAATGTTCCCGTTTTGTTCCGTCATGTTCAAAACTCTCGTTAATATTTGTCTCTCGTTATTTTGTATGTTATTTTGTATTTGTTTTTGCTGTGTTTTGTTCGTCTTGCTTCTCATCAACTTTTCGTTCTTGTTCACTGTTTACTGTGACTTAAAATAGTCAAAAAAACCACATCAAGATTAAGAGAAAAAAAAACCTAGAGGAGGATAGGGTCGGCTATAAGGGGTGATGAGGAGGCCGAAGGGGGGGCCACCATCTCAACCCCCCCACATTAAAAATAAAATAAAAATAAGAGAAAAATAAACAAGACTCAGAACTACCACAACAAGAAAAGAGAAAGAAAAAAAATCTAGAGGAGGATAGGGTCGGCTATAAGGGGTGATGAGGAGGCCGAGGGGGGGAACCAACATCTCAACCCCCCATTTATACAAAAGAAGAAATAACAAAAATCCCGAGAAAAAGCAAATAATGAAGAAAAAGGAAACATACACAGTACACACATCAAGAAACAATAAACACAACTCAAGACAAAAAAAAGAGAAATACCAGAAATAAATCAAAGGAAAAAAGAAGAAAACAAGAATCCAGATAAAACGCAAAAAAAAAAAAAAATTAAGAAAAAGGACACATACACAGTAAACACATCAAGAAACAATTAACACAACTCAAGACAAAAAAGAGAGAAATACCAGAAATAAATCAAAGGAAAAAAGAAGAAAACAAGAATCCAGATAAAACGCAAAAAATTAAGAAAAAGGACACATACACAGTAAACACATCAAGAAACAATAAACACATCGCAAGACAAAAAAGAGAGAAATACCAGAAATAAATCAAAGGAAAAAAGAAGAAAACAAGAATCCAGATGAAACGCAAAAAAAAATTAAGAAAAAGGACACATACACAGTAAACACATCAAGAAAACAATTAACACAACGCAAGACAAGACAAGAACATAGAACTACCAGTACAAGAAAAAAATAAAAGAAAAAGCTACAGGAGGATAGGGTCGGCTATAAGGGGTGATGAGGAGGCCGAGGGGGGGAACCAACATCTCAACCCCCCCATAAAAATACAAGAGAAGTAATAATAAAAATCCCGATACAACGCAAAAAAAAGATAAAGGACACTAAACACATCAAGAAACAATAAACACAACGCAAGACAAAAAAGAGAGAAATACCAGAAATAAATCAAAGGAAAAAAAAGAAGAAAATAAGAATCCAGATGAAACGCAAAAAAAAAATTAAGAAAAAGGACACATACACAGTAAACACATCAAGAAACAATTAACACAACGCAAAAAAAAGAGAAATACCAGAAATAAATCAAAGAAAAAAAGAAGAAAACAAGAATCCAGATAAAACGCAAAAAATTAAGAAAAAGGACACATACACAGTAAACACATCAAGAAACAATAAACACAACGCAAGACAAAAAAGAGACAAATACCAGAAATAAATCAAAGAAGAAAATAAGAATCCAGATGAAACGCAAAAAAAAATAAGAAAAAGGACACATACACAGTAAACACATCAAGAAACAATTAACACAACGCAAAACAAAAAAAAGGAGAAATACCAGAAATTAATCAAAGGAAAAAAGAAGAAAATAAGAATCCAGATGAAACGCAAAAAAAAATTAAGAAAAACGACACATACACAGTAAACACATCAAGAAACAATAAACAAAAGACAAGACAAGAACATAGAACTACCAGTACAAGAAAAAAATAAAAGAAAAAGCTACAGGAGGATAGGGTCGGCTATAAGGGGTGATGAGGAGGCCGAGGGGGGAACCAACATCTCAACCCCCCATAAAAATACAAGAGAAGTAATAACAAAAGTCCCGATAAAACGCAAAAAATAAGAAAAAGGACACATACACAGTAAACACATCAAGAAACAATAAACACAAACGCAAGACAAAAAAGAGAGAAATACTAGAAATAAATCAAAGGAAAAAAGAAGAAAACAAGAATCCAGATAAAACGCAAAAAATTAAGAAAAAGGACACATACACAGTAAACACATCAAGAAACAATAAACACATCGCAAGACAAAAAAGAGAGAAATACCAGAAATAAATCAAAGGAAAAAAAGAAGAAAATAAGAATCCAGATGAAACGCAAAAAAAAAATTAAGAAAAAGGACACATACACAGTAAACACATCAAGAAACAATTAACACAACGCAAAACAAAAAAAAGGAGAAATACCAGAAATTAATCAAAGGAAAAAAGAAGAAAAAAAGAATCCAGATAAAACGCAAAAAATTAAGAAAAAGGACACATACACAGTAAACACATCAAGAAACAATAAACAAAAGACAAGACAAGAACATAGAACTACCAGTACAAGAAAAAAATAAAAGAAAAAGCTACAGGAGGATAGGGTCGGCTATAAGGGGTGATGAGGAGGCCGAGGGGGGGAACCAACATCTCAACCCCCATAAAAATACAAGAGAAGTAATAACAAAAGTCCCGATAAAACGCAAAAAATAAGAAAAAGGACACATACACAGTAAACACATCAAGAAACAATAAACACAACGCAAGACAAAAAAGAGAGAAATACTAGAAATAAATCAAAGGAAAAAAGAAGAAAACAAGAATCCAGATAAAACGCAAAAAATTAAGAAAAAGGACACATACACAGTAAACACATCAAGAAACAATAAACACATCGCAAGACAAAAAAGAGAGAAATACCAGAAATAAATCAAAGGAAAAAAAGAAGAAAATAAGTATCCAGATGAAACGCAAAAAAAATTAAGAAAAAGGACACATACGCAGTAAACACATCAAGAAACAATTAACACAACGCAAAACAAAAAAAAGAGGAGAAATACCAGAAATTAATCAAAGGAAAAAAGAAGAAAAAAAGAATCCAGATAAAACGCAAAAAAATAAGAAAAAGGACACATACACAGTAAACACATCAAGAAACAATAAACAAAAGACAAGACAAGAACATAGAACTACCAGTACAAGAAAAAAAATAAAAGAAAAAGCTACAGGAGGATAGGGTCGGCTATAAGGGGTGATGAGGAGGCCGAGGGGGGAACCAACATCTCAACCCCCCATAAAAATACAAGAGAAGTAATAACAAAAGTCCCGATAAAACGCAAAAAATAAGAAAAAGGACACATACACAGTAAACACATCAAGAAACAATAAACACAACGCAAGACAAAAAAGAGAGAAATACTAGAAATAAATCAAAGGAAAAAAGAAGAAAACAAGAATCCAGATAAAACGCAAAAAATTAAGAAAAAGGACACATACACAGTAAACACAACAAGAAATAATAAACACATCGCAAGACAAAAAAGAGAGAAATACCAGAAATAAATCAAAGGAAAAAAGAAGAAAACAAGAATCCAGATAAAACGCAAAAAAATCAAGAAAAAGGACACATACACAGTAAACACATCAAAAAACAATAAACACAATGCAAGACAAAAAGGAAAGAAATACCAGAAATAAATCAAAGGAAAAAAAATCTAGAAAGTAGAGGAGGATAGGGTCGGCTATAAGGGGTGATGAGGAGGCCGAAGGGGGGGAACCAACATCTCAACCCCCCCACATTAAAAATAAAAATAAGAGAAAAATAAACAAGACTCAGAACTACCACAACAAGAAAAGAGAAAGAAAAAAAAAAATCTAGAGGAGGATAGGGTCGGCTATAAGGGGTGATGAGGAGGCCGAGGGGGGGAACCAACATCTCAACCCCCCCGTAAAAAATACAAAAGAAGACATAACAAAAATCCTGATAAAAAGCAAAAAAAAAAAAATGAAAAAGGAAATTTACACAGTAAACATCATCAAACAATAAACACAACTCAAGACAAAACAAAAATACCAGCAATAAATCCAAAAGAAACAAGAATCCATATAAAACGGAAAAAAAAGAAAGAAAAAAAAAAACACATACAGCAAGAAACAATATACACAAAAAAGGAAAATCAAAAGAATCTAAACAATATGAAGAAGAAAAAAAACGATGAAAAAAGCTAGAGGAGGATAGGGTCGGCTATAAGGGGTGATGAGGAGGCCGAGGGGGGACCACCAACTCAACCCCCACCAAAAATATACAAAAGAAGAAAAATGAGTTATGAGTTATTCAATTAATATCTTTTCATTTTCTCTGAGGTACCTACCTACTTTATTTAGCCATGAATATTTGGAGCGAAAAAAATATAGAGAAAATCGATCGAGGTCACAATTTTGGACGTAAGCATTAGCGTTCCATTTAAAACAATACGCAAAATCTAGACTTAAAGCAAAAACGTCTAGTCGAAATTCATAGACGTTTTTATCATACCTCAAAATACCTCGCCCCCTGGCTATTCCCAGTCCACTCAGGCTGAGTGAGGTTAATTTGAGTAGCTGGAAGGTAAAACCCACGACGTGATACGACCATGCAGTTGAAAGTGACGTAAAACCCAAACTACTTGTAGTTCTGTAAACTGTAAACCTCACACAGATTCAATTATCTTATTATAAATATCTATGTCATATCAAGCATAAGGACATCGATACCTTTCATTCAATCCCCCCCCACTCGATAGGTTTTAATTAAGAAATCAAATTTTGATTTTTTACCAGATTGGTAGTCGTTGTGTGCCAGGCGCTAGACTTGTAACGTTAAAAATGTAGTTTAATATAAAATACTGAAGTACCCGTAGGTATTACTTGTATGTCACTTTCTTCACACCTCGGCCGACGTGCTTGATACTATAGGTATTGATTCTTTAGAAAAGCTTCAACCATTATGAGGCATACATTGGGAAAATTCTATGAAATGTAAGATAACTAGTAGTTCTGTGAACTGTAAACATCACATAGATTTTATTATCGAATTAAAAATGTCATATCAAGTATGAGGACATCGAGACCTTTCATTGAATACCCCACTCGATGGATTTGTTATTACTTCCGAGAAATTTCTAATATTAGAAATCGGAAGTATTGTGTTCGTTTTTGTAAAAAGAAAACATTTTTTTGCTCCGATTTCAATTTTTTTCATATTTCTGGACGCTTCATAACCTCCTGAATTTATTATTACTTTCATTTATATTAGTAACACAAAACATAAAATTCATTTATAAAATTAAAGAATCATTGTGCGAATGACCACTGATGTTAAAGCACCCAAATTAAAAAAAAAAGAGAATCATTTATAGATAAAAAGTGAGTTAGTGTATTTCAATTGGTCATTTTCGTTACTTACACTTGAGATGGTGAATAACTTTGGGATGCTCTACTATGGCGTTCTCTATGTGATTAGATCGAAACAGGTTGAGGGATGTCTCCAGAGTATAGATGCAAGCTTCATAGCATTTGCTCTGTGAATATTCATTTAAACAAATTGTTTTATTTTTATTTTCTCACGTTTATTACCGACCTCAGTAGCTTCATCGATAAGGTGGCGGACTTGTAACCTGGTTGTCGGTATTCAAATCCCGGTTTCAGCGTAGATTTAGGGTGGAATTAAAAGACCTTTTTATAATACCTCTGTGGCGCTAAGTCACGGATTGCGTACTGTGTAAGATAGAGAAAACCGACACTTAACAATGACATGTGATGTAGAATTCGTCTTTTAATTTCGCCCTTAGTAAAGCGAGTTTGAGTAGTTGTGATATCGTGAAAGTGATTAACACAAATATGATAACAAAAATTAGGTTTAAAAACAGTAGGAAAATACAACTGTACTTTTATAATTATATAAAAATCTAGGAGTTACTTGGTTTCTTTCAGGGGTCTGTGTGAACTTTCGTGAGTCAGAAATAATAATAATAATATCGCCTCATTTACAGTGCCTGATTAAGACTATTAAGTCCCATTATTCTAGCAGTAAGCTCAAGACGCATTATAATATGGTAAAAATCCCAAATGGTAGGATAACATGTCATATCCTGGCTGGGTTTTGAACCCGCGCACTCTGGATTACCAGACCGCCGCCTTTACCACTGAGCTACCGGGACAGGAATTCGAACCATAACATGAGTACACGGTATAGTATGATATTTATGATATTCACATCCTATCCTATAGCATTTAGTTGCATAACTAATTTTTACAAGGTAATTAACCTGATTAATGTAGCTTGTGTATATAACACATGGTTTCATAGATTTCTTTACATAAAAAAAACTCATGGACCAACAAGCAAAAAAATAACTAAATTATTTAAATAATTCATCGAACATGCATCAATTGCATCATTACCTGTATAGTACCGTGCTCCTGTGTTTCCACACAAGGTAGCTGCAGAGATATGTTGTCCCCATCACTAATGTCCCGCTCCTTGTCTTCCTGTAGAGACACGGTGTCGCACTCACTGGAGTCTTTACCAGAGACATCTTCATCCAGGAAGTCCAAGCCTCTGAGGGCACTGTACTTGTCCCTGTGTTTGTCATTGTTCACATCCCCTCTGTGTTTTTCATTGATATCATCATCTCGCTTTTCTAAGTCATCAATACTGTCTAATGTATCCATTTGACTTGAGTTTTTATTGATAACATCAGTTACACTTGAAATGTCATTTGTCTTTTCGGTTTTTGTTGATGCTTTTTCAAAACTAGTAAATTCTTCATCTATATGGGATGTTTTTGGTGCCTGTTCAAAGTTGCTAAACTCGTCGTCATCTTGTGTTATGTTTGGTGCTTGTTCAAAATCTGTAAATGAATCCGTATCATGCGTGTTTAATTCATTTTCATTTTCACCTTTGATTTGGTTCAAAGTCGAGTGTATGAATTCACTGAAATCATCTTCATTGTCGTTTTCGTTGACAGCATTAAATGTTGAAACTATGTTGTCATCACTAGTGTCGGTAGAACCAAACAGATTATCGTCCACAAAGCTGGAACTGAATTCTGTATTGGTTGACAGTGAAGGTGGTTTTGTTTCTTGGAGAATAGATTCCGGTTGGTTTTGTATTCTTTCAAATACACTAGAGTTTATGATTGGCAGATTATTTTCATCATTTAAATCTCTCAAGCAATCATAGTTACTGAGGACTTTAGTGTGAGCAACTAAGGTAGCATCTTCAAAGCTTATATCTATTACATTGGGATCATCATTGACTTTGACAGGTTCTGCTTTTTTGAAATCTGTAAAATCATCGTCATAGTCATCATTGGTTGAAACAGCTAGTGAATTTGCAGTTGACATATTGATTCCTGCAGATGGTAGAGAGATAGTTGAAAGACTAGTTTTATCAGTTGTTCTCTTTTCATAGGAATTCAATGATAGAATATCGGCTTTCTCTAAAGAGAGATCACTAGATTGTTTGGTTGAATTAAGACCAAAATCGTGACTAGACTTGAAATTATCTTTAATATTTGTAAAATGTAAGTTTGTTTCATTTATATTTTCATGAGTGGGAAGATCAATGCCAATGTCGAACAAGCTTGCTTCATAATTAGCTCCAGAGTTTGGAATGCTTTTGGTCATTTCTTTTGATATGTCATGAACATTGCTATCAGTTGGATCATCACTGAGTTCAAAGAAACTAGTTGGTCCAATCTCTTTCAAAGCGGAATAGTCGCGCTGAGTACTGTACATGGTAGTATTTCTTTCATCACTCATTGTGTCTAAGACTTCTAGCTTGGTTTTCTGGGGGACATTGTCCATCAGCACAGATGCTATTTGCTCATCGGATGTTTTCCCTACAAGCGTCTGTTTATCAGGTTGTTTTGTTTCAATCATTGTTTTTATAGTTCCCAACAGGTTTGGTTGCTTGATTTGTACATCAAAATCTAGCGCAGACTGAAAATCGGTAAACTCGTCATCCTCGATAGCTGACAGTGGCTGCACTTTCGTTGAGCTGTTTCCTTTTTTGTTAAGACTTGACAAAATTGCTGCAGTACCTTTATTATGATTAGTAATATTATTTGGTGCAACAACTGCAGAGTGTATGAGAGAGTTACTGTCGCTTTTGTTGGAATTAAGAGCACCATTATTACTTGGCAATGTTGACAGGTTTGGAGTTGCATTATTACTACTACTACCATTCAGTTTTTTATTAGAGTTGGTTGAAGATGTAGGAGATGATGCCATGAGGTAGTGTATAGGGTTTAATGTAATGGATACATTGGAGGCGGAAGGTTTGGCACTTGACTGGAACTCAGTAAACTCATCGTCATCAGGTACATTATTCCAATCATATGACATACTCGCTTTCGCCTCGCTTTGTAGCTGCACCATGGAAGAGATGTTTTGAATAGCAATATTCTCTCTGGCCATCCCTGTTTCACTTTGATATGGTTTAGAGGAATATCTACTTCCAGGAATGGAACTGTCCAACTTGTTGCATTCAGAGGGGTAGCTAATAGTGGACAAGGAGTGGGACGAGAAATTGGAATGTGGTAGGTTGTTCATGGAAGGGTTTGGTGGAGTTGGCTGAGTGATGAGATGTACAGTGGCAGGTAACATATTATGAGACTGTGGAAAGCGATGTACATTTTGGAAATGTTTGATCATGTTGAGGTCTAGGCGGGGAATGATTGGTTCATGCACTTGCTTCAGAATCTCCACGTCGTGTATAACCGTGCCATTCTGTAGAGCAAAAAAACCCAGAGATTATTAACTTTAAAATAAATAAAAAAATAATAATAACAGAAAATTTGCGTAATTCCAATGGTGCAAATTTAGTAGTAAATTTTTTTATTTCACAGGAAAAGGTCAGGACAGATTCATACATTAACACTCAGTTGTCCACAGTCAGGATCACTATATTTCTCACAAGTTTATGATCTTTTTACCATTTGACTGGAATCCATCCGAAAGCAATCATAAATTGCTTTTGGTGCCTCCATAGATATTCAGGGCAAAATTAATAGACAGAATCGAGATCACAATTTTGAATTAAAACTTACATTTCCCCATTTTTTTATTATTTTATTCTTTCACTAGCGGGCTGTCGCCCGCTTTGCGGGCCGAGGCATGGCCGTGAAAGCAAAAAATCCTTTTTCGCCAATGGCAGGTGTTGTAGTGGGAATTTCGAAAAATCCCGTCTTATTGCACATCTAGACTATAAGACAAAGCTACCTACCAAATTTCAGCTTCCTAGGACTTACCAGTTCGGAGAAACAGTGATGAATCAGTCAGTCAGTCAGTCAGTGAGTGAAACTCTCTTAAATAAGTATAGATCGAGGATAAAATGCGATTTTTTAATTTAAAAATATTAAAAATGTGAATTAACAATTCGAAAGATAAAAAAAAAAACAAATAAAATAAAATAAATGTTTACTTTTCCATCGCGATCCGGCTGCAAATAATCAAATAAAACATGGCGGAAAAAGCAATCCTGAATTTTCCAAGGCTACAAGTATTTTGCAAAATTATGAATATGGAAAATTCAATAATTGCTTTTTCTGCCATGTTTTATTTGGTTATTTGAAGCCGGATCGCGATGGAAAATTAAATATTTATTTTATTTGTTTAAAAATGGCGAACAATGAAAAATATTTGCAGTCAGATTGCGATAGAAGAGAAAATCTTTGTTTTTTTTTATTCCTATTTATAATTTTCATAAAAAAATACTCTTTAATTTCGCCTCAAAAGAAATATTACAAAAATGTACTTTAGAATCATAGCTTACAAATATCTATACTTGTAGAAGGGGGCAAGTCTCATGATGATACCTCTGATCGCAATCTCTACCATTAATCTCTACAATTAAACCCATGGTCTAGTAAAACTTGGATAGTATAAGTATAAGTAGTGCTTTATTTAAACTATCAGTACAAGACAGATGGTCCTATTATGCCAACAGTCAAGATTTAATTGAAAATTAGATAAATTAAAAAGTAATTTAGGGTCAAGGGGGGTATTTACGAACAGGGGGTAATTACGAACAGTGGTCATTGTACCTAAACAGGATAAGATATTTCGAATCTGGTGGTTGAATACTATTATTTTGAATTGTTTTTACAGGTTGAACACGAGTTTTCGATAGTATTTATTTTCAGTTGTAGTTAGTAAGCTAGTGAAAATAGATCTATCAAAAAAATTGATTTTTGAAGTTTTTGATTTTTTTAAAACAATTTTTTAGGTAAGTGTTACTTGAATTTTTATCATTATTTTACTTTTAATTATTGATAAGCATGTTTTTGGTTATTATTTTACAAAAATAATTGTTTTAACCATTTTTTAAGTTATAGTTTTTGGGTGTTCTTAATTACCCCCGCATTTTTTTGCTATGGGGTAATTACGAACGCATATTTTGGGTGTTTGTTTTACCCTATAACTTTTTTTGTATTTATCAAAACACTCAGAATGCCCCGGAACTACAAGATGAAGAAACCACCTCCTTTGTATACAGAAGCACAAATGATATCTGCTATCGTATTAGATGTTTTTAATGGCAACCTGGCTGTCAGAAGAGCAACGGCAGTGTTTTGAAATTCCGCAAACCAAAGTAAAATTTTCCAAACGTAAGGCTCAAAATCCTGAAATACTGGGAGGTTGTAAGAAGTACCAAGATATTAGTACCCTAATGTATTGGACCCAATGAAGGTATTTGTGTACTTGAACATAGCAAAAGAAAGGAAGAAAAATGAAAGTGTAGAAAACGAAAAGAAATATAGAGGGAACAGTTTCAAAAAAGAAGAAAGAAATGAAGGTAGAAGAAGACAAATCTGAGTTTGACAATGACCTAGAAACTATTGATAAGACCAAAATCTGTATATGTATGTAATATTATATAAAACTAGGATTCTTTAATTTAAATTTTCACTCACCGACTTAAGTTTCGCCTAACTCTAAGACTTAAGTTAGGCGAAACTTAAGTCGGTGAGTGAAAATTTAAATTAAAGAATCCTAGTTTTATATAATATTACATACATATACCTAACAATTTGGATTTCTAATATGAACCTAATAACAAATAATTCACCAAAATCTGTATAAAAAAATGAAAAAAATATATAAAACACCTTTCAAAAGCTCTCATAATTAACTATTACTATTATTATGCTTTTATTACCAGCCTCCGTGGCGTAACGGTTGTGACTACTGCCCGTAGTCCAAAGATCCTTAGTTCGATTCCCGGTTGGAGCAGACTTTTCGCACAGAAAATACTGTCCCCTCCGAACATGTGAGGCTGGCGATTCCGGCCCCACCCAGGCTGGGTAAGGTTAATGTGGGTAGCTGGTACGATTCCCAGCGAATGGAGGGTGAAACCCCGTCCTGTCTACCTCAAGTCAGGATGTTAAAACCAAAAAGAATCAATGGACATGAAAGGAGCCTAGACATTGGATCTGGGCGTCCATATAATCCTCTCACCACCGTGATTTAGGTATCTTTACCTATCTCACGGACACGAAATTATTATTATTACTATTATTTGCAAGATAGAGATACCCTATTTGATAAGAGCTGACTACCTTCGTAGTTTGTATTCAAACCACTATCCTGTGTGTCCATAAACTTTGCATATTGTCATACAGGTGGCTAAAGACACAAAGTACAATTTTGGTGTATTATTTGTACATAAAAAGCACATATTGCCATTAAAAAGTTCGTTTTTAATATTGTATAATGTGTTCGCATTTACCCCCGCCTGACGGGGTAAATGCGGGGGTAAATAAGAACACCACTAAACAGATACTACAGTATGCACAAAACTATTTATAATGCACCATTAGAATGCTAAATAAGTCTATATACCAAAAAAATCACAAGACATGGATTTTACAAAAGCAACTCAGGGTTACAGATATGTTTATAAAATGTAGCTCAAAATCGTTCGTAATTACCCCCCTTGACCCTACACACCCGTACTTTACAATCTACTCAAAGTGAAAATTTGAAATATCGATTTATGTACACAACTTATTTTACCTGTGATATTGCAATAAGAGCCATGGTTAGGTAGAGCTCCTCTTCTGTCAATACCCCAATACACTTCTTGTTGGCCAGACTCCAGATGTAGCCCAGGGTTTGGGTCGTCACTCCACTGGTCATGAGGATCTGAGACAGGATGGCTGTATTACAGAAACCAGGGTTAGCTGGTATCTGAACTGCTCTCCATACTTCCTCATACAGAGCGGGAACTTTACCGGAGTCAGGTGTCAACCAGAGGGGCTGCAAGAACAAAGTTTTTGCAAAAGTTAAATGTAGTGCATTTGGTGCATGAATTAAAAATCTAAATTGCTTTTGTCTAGGTTCTAGGTTAAAAATCTAGGTTCATAAATTATAATTATGTAGCACCAAGTAAATAGATATTACAATTTAAAAGTGATTTGTTAAATTTATATTATAAATATTCATACATCATAGTTGTTGCAGGTACTTACAAAAGAATTGGGAGATTTCTTCACAAACACTTGTTTCTTTGAGAGGATACTTTCAATCATACCATCAGCATCTAAATTCTGAAATCCAAGAGATTTTTCAGGAAATAAAATCATAAATGGATCAAAAATCTCAGACTACAGGGTCAGAGTCAACTTTACACAGTGCACACACTATGTGATTAATCTTTTCTGTATAAGCATACCATTTCTTAAGAGATTAAAGGCATATTTTTTTACAGGCCATAGAAATAGACCACATTTGAAGCGTAACTATTCAAAGGCACAACTACCACCTAAAACAAAAAATGAGACAACATACATCAAAATTGGTCAAGAAATTTTGGGTGTAGGCTGGTCACAATAAAAATAAAAACAACAAGCAGCAGCATTTTGGTCATTTTGACAAGCAATTTTCTCTGGTTTTATTCTATTGATTAAGACTATTGATTATTTTTTAATCTAAATTGGCACCTTGTTCTTTGTCTAGACTTAGCTCCACAGAGGTATTGCAAAAATGTCTATAAATACTGCTCTTTATCACACCAATGCTGACTTCATTAGTTTTGGGGAAAGGTAGAGTGAAAGAAGAAAACAATTATTTTTTTGAAAACTTTACACAAGAAAATATAATTATACATGAGTGTATAAAAAAAATATCAATTGTTACACTTTACCTTGTTGGATGACAGAGGGTTGGTTATGATTCGTACTTGATCAAATTTATTTTTAGAATCATTCATTTTCCTGTCCCCCATTTTATTTGAATTTTATCAAAAGTAATGGTGAAAATGTTTGATTTCATAAATTATAGGTAATTGTCCAATGATTATATTTTTGTAGACATTATTAATGTGATTCATGTTGACATTGTACTGTAACAACCTGGGAAAATAAAAACATTTTTACATACAATAGGTATATGGTACATGTTATGTTATAATATCAAATTGGTGAAAATGAATGTACTACAAAATTGAAGTTTGATATGATTTATTTACATTTTTTATACACAAGTGATGGGAAAATTCAAAATTCAAAAAATTTGTTAACCATTTTTGATTATGATTTTATTTTTTCTAGTCTAACCTACATTACTTTTATACAGGGTGACTCTGTTAAGTGACAGCACAAAAATATGGTGAATTCAGAACATCAAGTTGGGTTGATAAGTCAAGTAGGTACTATTGTTTCATTTGACATAGAATTTGGGCTACATTAAACTGACTCTATACCATAAAACTCAACAAAAAAATTATTTTTTTTTAATTGCTATGGGCGGAATTAATAGACATTTTTGTAATACCTCTGTGGCGCCAAGTCACGGATTGCGTACTGTGTAAGATAGGGAAAACTGACACTTACCAACAACTTAAGTTATTGATGTAATCTAATAATTCCGTCCTAAGTATCAGTTGTCCCTATCTTACACTGTACACAATCCATGACTTAGCGCCAAAGAAGTATTACAAAAACATCTATTAATTCTGCCCTTAGAGCAAAATTAATAGACATTTTTATAATACCTCTGTGCGACTAACACCCGTATTATGAACAGTGAATTTTGGCAGAGCAATGTCTCAAGCAAGATATTGGCCAACAATATTAAAGGAAATCATGCTTGAGACATTGCTCAGGCAGTGTTTTCTATTCATAAATACGGCTGTTAGTCTCACATTGTGCACTGTCCAAGATAGGGAAAACTGATTCTAAACAATGACTTAAATTATAAATTTTGTCTATTTTTGTCCCTACACTTAGGGCGGAATTAATAGACAACATCAATAACTTAAGTCGTTGGTAAGTGTCGGTTTTCCCTATCTTACACAGTACGCAATCCGTGACTTAGCGCCACAGAGGTATTACAAAAACGTCTATTAATTCCGCCCTTACTTTTGGTAGTTGGACTTCAAGACTCAGAATAATAATAATATGGTATCAATATGTTAGTTGAGACTGACTTCTAATAACTACAACAGGTCAAGATTTTTCACTAACCAGAGGAACTCATGTCAGAAGCGTGTATTGCGATTATTTTTATCTCAAGAAAAACTCGAAACAAATTGACCAAATAATATGATATTGAAATTTCGGTCCCATTTTTTATTAATTTTTTATCAATTCAAAATTTGAAAGTTCTTATCAGGAGGATAAGCTGGATAAGTGAGAAGCTAGCACTCTCCTACCATTCATTAACAATCTACAATCTACAGAGGTTACTGTGAAATTTTGTTAACTTCACTTACGTTAAAAGATCCGTTCACAATAATTTTAAAATCAAAGGACAAAGGATGCGCACATGGACGAAAGGATTTCCTGTAATCTTAATCATGATTTTGTGTTCGTTTTTGTAAAAAGAAATAATATTTTTTTAAATACAATTTCAATTCTTTTCATATTTTTTTTTTTAACAATCGATGAGAGAAGGAAATTTTTTGGTCCGACCAATATTATTTTATCTTCAGACTTTACCGTTTTGAATCTATACCTACCTAATTATGTATTTTTATTACCTACCTAAATGATGTTCCGAACCAACATTAGGACCCATTTCTAAACCTCATTGCCATGGTCAATCCAATTATACATACCTACATTACTTACCTATTACCTACATAAAATTCTCAGCATGTAAGGAACATACCTACCCTGAAAATTTCACCTCGATTTCACAAAAAATATTGCAGCTTTTATTGCGATGGATAAATAATTTGATATTTTTTAATAATTTGACGTTTCTAACCGGTTGAACTCTAAGTCAGATAGCATTGCATTTCAAATTTTTGTGAAATTGAGCTTTTTATAATATTTCTAAAGAATATAGAGAATTTCTTGGTTTTTTTTTAAATGATAAAATAATTACTGCGCTATGCCTACCCGTTGATTTGACTACACGAGATGTGGTTGGGTCTTCTCTTTTTAAATACCATTGGGTATATTAGCTGCGAAAAGGAGCTAATATATTTTGATCTGTTCCTTTCATTAATTATTACCTATATCTTATCTTGCTTGAAAATTTCATATCACTTGGTCTAAATTGCAGCTTTTATTAATTAAATATTTGACCCATTTCTTATCCTAACTCGACGTTGTTTAGCATATATTGTGATCAAAAAACTACACAGCAAATTCCAAAGTATATGTAGGTATGTATGGAACACCTAGCCAGAAAATTTGAGCTCGATTGGACCAAAATTACTAGTTTTATTGCCTTACATACATGAATACATACGAGACAATTGACATAGTACTTAGATATTTATGTAGTTAGATGGATGAGGCAAAAATTTCGATTGAGTTAAAGCATACTTTTCATACTCACTTCGTACACAACTTTTCATACTCATCATATAGGGTAGCGTCATCGTGAAAGATGCGATGGTTGCCACAGACAGTGGAGGAATGACTCAGCACTTCTACCACTGTCTTTACAAGGATGCTAATAATTATTAATTGACAAGGGCCCCCAGAACCAAGCCAATGTTGGTCTACTCCCTGTTTATAGTCCCCCAGCCAGACTATATCGCAATAAATGAAAAAGAAGAAAAAAAAAAAAAAAAATGGTCTCAGGGCCCTGTTCCAGATACAACACTTTCCAATCTCGTAATCTGCTTTTCTCGAAAGGAGATAGGTAGGTACCTGATATTTCTGTTCCAAAAAGTAACTCTTCAAAACTATATTTTCTCATAATCTCCAAATTTAGTAAAGCGAGTTTGAGTAGTTGTAACATCACGAAATTGATTAACACAAATAATTATGATAACTTAAAAAAAAACATTATACATAATTATACCTACCTACATAACTAGCGATTTCTCCGTACTTTACAGCAGGATTAGTAGGTACCTAACTTACCCGTTCATCATTCATACTTGTTAACGTGATTATTTTTTACGTTTTACAAAATAATTCCGTTTTAAATTGTGCAGTAACGGCTAAACAATACAATATTAGAATGAGTTTTATTATGTACCTACCTATATTGTATACTGTATAGTGTATAACTATTATTTTATTATTTCGGACCCTCTTGTTTCAACCACCGAACCACGGCCCCAAGAAAAAAGAAAATAAGAAATAGTCAGGCAAATTGTTGTGATTATGGGAATGTATAATAATTTTATTTGTAACATAATAATATATTAAGTAATTATATTTAGTTTTTAAACTTTAGATACATTGATATATTATTTTTTGATATAGTAAGTAGGTATTTGGTAAAAATATAGTTTATAGCAAAACATATAGAAATGGTTACCTATTTAATGAAAAAGTCTCATTCCAGTTGATTAACAAGGGTGTCATCTAAATTCAAACAGTTAAGGGAGGGATTTGAAGAAACAATTCCACACTATAAAGTGATTTGAAGAAATGAGTTTAGGATAAACATTTTAATCAGATTGGTACCTCTGTTATTTAATTAGGTGTTTATTCAGCAGTTTAGTAGGTAACGAGACTTTTTCGTTGCAAATAAGGTAATAAGGAAAAATGTTACACATTGTGCATGGTAAAAAAAAAAAATCAACATTCTTATTTCTTACCTACTGAAAAATATCATCGAGGATAAAATTTCGGTACAAACCAATCCTTGAACTAGAGCTAGTAGTTTCTTTTGAAACAAAATCATGCAATGTGACCGAGATTTATTTTCATTAGGGAACAAAAACTAAACTTAGGTAAGATTTTTTTTTGTTTTAGGATCGGTTTTTCCTTACCAGTAAGATTAACATCTCTTGGTGAAGTCTCAATAGACTCAGATCTGTACCTGGAGGAAATAATTTATAAATAATAAATTTGCAATAAATATTACAACTTTACACTGTAAAATGTACATCGTGTATTATGAAGGACACCATGTACGCACATAAAATAACAAATGGAGGAAATTAGGGAAGAGAAAATAAATAACTAACAATAAACAGTTCAGGATAAATTCAAAAAATACAATTGGTAATGCTAACCACTAATCTAACATGAAGGAGAATGATAATTTCATTGTAATAAATTGTTGATAATAATGAAGGTACGTACATAATTATCTACATAATGTTATTATGTTTGGAGTGTCTACTCACAATTATTGAAGAGATATTTTATAAATTGATAGTTTGTTATAGTAAAGTGAATTCATCAACAAAATTATTGTGATCCCGTACTTCGCTATGGTACCTACTGGAAAGTTTGTCTCCAAGACATAAGGGGCACTTACATACGAAATTTAAGCCTCCTAGAATGTACCAATACGGAAAAACAAAGATGAGTGAGATGAGTATTCAGTGAGTGAGTTTTGTATTTATAAGTTTAGAAGATACATTATGATTATGAGTAGTTACTACTTGAGTAGGTACATATTCTTTTGTAAGAATAGTTTAATGTCAATTGGACAATTAAATGAAATCATATTATACTCGTATTACATGCCCGATGCACGTTTATGATTTTGCTTGGTTTTGAATTAAAATTTCATTCTCTCCTCTTTATCACTATAATAGAACTTGAAAAATTGAGTCAATGTTCTTCTCCGAAAGAGGCTACTACAATTTGAATATATTAATAATAATATAATTATGTCCATACCTTATTAAAGAGGGGGAAAATAATGTAAGTATAAGTTAGATATAATATGTAGGTACATGTCTTATTTATTACATAAAGCTAATACACAAAGGCTCAAGGAACACAGAATAATTAAAATAATAATAATTCGTAGGTAGCTATTAGGTATATGTATATTCATTATAGATGATAGTAAATAAATATTTTAGCTCATTGGAGTGAAATGGAATTTAAAAAAATACAATAGGTAATTGAATATGAAAATTTTCTTAGAGGCAATAATTTTTTCGTTAGTGAAATTTACCATGCAGTAAATGAAAATTTTCAAAGGTTTTCTGACATGTTCTTTATTTTAGTATTGATTGCAGATTATGTTTTATTAATATTTGGTAAATATTCATATTATATCATAATACTTTTATTGTTACAAAAATCATTTAGATGTTTACAACGGAGAATTATGATTTTGTGTTAAGAAAGTTTCCATTGTTAAATTTATCATTTTTATTCAACGAAACATATGCGATTATAAAACTGATTGTGGTATGGATTCAAAAACATGAAATACAAGGAGATGGGCAAGATTAAATAAGATTTTCACTGAAAGCTGAAAAATATTAATGAGGCAAAAAAGAAACAAATGATTAGATAGGTAATTCTTGAAAAATAATGTTTACCTTGATTATTATAAATCTTTGTTTTATCATTATTTTTAAGAGAGCAATAAATTATCATTTTAATTTACCTATATAACTAATATGTTCATTTTTAAATAGATTTCAATGGCAAAAATAAATATAAAATTAATACAACCATTATATAATAAAATTGTTGTATCTTCATATTTCATAATAATATATTATTATTCAATTTAGGTAACTGCAGAGTTACATACATACATTTTTTTATCTAGATTAAATGTTCATCATCATTATCCAGTACTTAAAATGTATATGCTTCAATCATTAGGTAGGTACCGACCTCAAGTACATAAAAGTCAATAATTGTACAGTGAAAATAACTTTAAAAATGCATTCACCCCAAAATTCCAAATCATCGATCACACAAAAAAGGTCTCTCTGTAAAATTTATGTACCTTGAATGATCCATAAGATGACAAGATGAAATAATCTTTCCAGAAAAATCTCTATAGGTACCTGGCCTATTGATTTTGTATTATTCTCGAGCAAAACTTGAAGAAGGTAAATTTATCAAGAGAGATTGTAACAATGCAATCTCACCTTGAAAAGTGTATAATTTCTCTATGGCAACCTCTAAAATAGACAAATCCATGTTTAAAGATTGGAGATTAACAAGTGAATAAAAATTTAGGTCCCAGAAAAAGTTTAGTTTTCTATACAAGATAATAATGAAATCTACCTAATTTTTAAATTAAAAATGTTAGGAAAGTTATGTTGAACTATTTTCCAAACCAAATACTGAATTTAAAATCATTCTGATATTATTTTCAGAAATATGACGCGGAAATATTTTGAATACTATTGAAAAATTTAACAAATCTAAACAAAAATAGGCTCTAAATATAACTTCTCATTGATATCCAATATATTTTCGAAAATAATCATACTGAAGCTAAACAAAAGAAAGGTATTAAAAAAAAATATTGAAACCAATGCAAATTATAATCTATACTAAACTACCTATAAATCAGTTATTTTATAGCTAAAAATGAAGTCTACTGCTCTAAACACGTAATTAGATTCTAGCAAACACATTAACATTTACACGCATACCTAAATAAATTAATATTAATTTGAATCATATTATTGTACCTATGTATACTATCAATTCTCACGGAGTTTCTATGGAGTACATGGAATTATATTATTAGGATTTTCTCTCTCTGTTCAACATGAATTTTGTTTTATTTATTGGAGGTATAAAAAAAAGAAGCACTCGTATTAATAATGACATTCTTGTGTTTTGAAAATAATGTGCCTTAACAATTGGTTTACTATCAAAAAAGAGAAATTTTGATATTTTTGAATACCTAATTAACATTGCACGAAATCTGTGAGGTATTTTCACTGTCAAAATTGAGGACAAATTTAGAATCCCAATCTTAGGTTTGTGAAGAATTTTTCCAAAGGCCAAATTTTTTGGGTCTCTATAGGTAAATTCTTCGATTCAGTACCTAGAAGATAATTTTTTTAAATTTCTTTTAATATTTGACAAGAAAATGTGTTCTCGAAAATGATAAGTTCAAATAATAAATTCGCTAGTTTTTTTTTTTTTTTTTTTTTTCTTTTGCACCCTTCTGATTTTGAAGTTTTTTTTTAATTATAACTGACGAAAATGAAAATAAGTTACACATGAAAAAGAACAGTAAATTTAAAACATAACTTTAATATAAGTAAAATTACATATATACAGGGTGTCCCACCAAACTTGGACACCTCAAATTACTCGGCCCCTGAAAGAGTTTTTGAAAAATAAAAAAATCTAGGGTACATGTGCTAATTATGCGGTTTCAGTTATGAAATTTTTTTTATACAGGGTGGTTCAAAAGTTAGAAATTGAGGTGTCAACTTTCGATTTTTAAATGGATCGACCTGAATTTTATTTGATAATTTTACTTCTAAATGATGTCTGAGTACTTTTTTAAACAAAAACTTTACATACAGGGTGGTTTTTTTTCGACCAATTTTTTTTCTAAATCTTGAATAACTCAAGTTCGTTTAATTTTTTCGATAAGAAGAAGAGAATGTGTTTGTGTAATGAATACACGCACTTTCAATTGGCGTCAAAAATTTTTATACAGGGTGGTTCACAAGTGAAATAATGACTTGATTTTTTTTAAAACCGAGTTTTTTTAATTTTTTATTTAGGATTAATAATTCTCGTCTAATTTTACACATTTTTCGTTAGTCATATCGAAAAACAAAACTAAAGTGTTGTACAGGGTGAGACATAATTTTTTTGTAACATCCTGTATATGGGCAGTCAAAGAGACGCAAAATTAAATATAAAGACTAAATATGCAAGAAAAACTTTGATTTTTAATTAAACTAAAAAGTTATGGTGTTTTAACTAATATTGTCGCATGGACCACCCTGTAGATATTTTCTTAAACCATCATATGGGTAGTCGAAACTGTCTAAAATTCAACGAGGAGTCCAAATCTGAAAGAAAAAAAATGAATTCAAAAAGCCATGCTCAATTTAGTGTCTACACCTACCTACTTTTTATTTCAAGTTTTAAAATCATTCAGTGTGGACACCAAATTGAAAATGACTTCAAATTCGTGTTTTTTACTTGTTTTTCCCACATGATTCGAAGTGTTCGTTGAATTTTATACAACTTAGAGTACCTACATGATAGTTTAAGAAAATATCTACAGGGTGGTCCATGCGACAATATTAGTTAAAAAACCATAAATTTTTAGTTTAATTAAAAATCAAAGTTTTTCTTGCATATTTAGTCTTTATATTTAATTTTGCGTCTCTTTGACTGCCCATATACAGGGTGTTACAAAAAAATTATGTCTCACCCTGTACAACACTTTAGTTTTGTTTTTCGATATGACTAACGAAAAATGTGTAAAATTAGACGAGAATTATTAATCCTAAATAAAAAATTAAAAAAACTCTGTTTTAAAAAAAATCAAGTCATTATTTCACTTGTGAACCACCCTGTATAAAAAATTTTGATGCCAATTGAAAGTGCGTGTATTCATTACACAAACACATTCCCTTCTTCTTATCGAAAAAATTAAACCAACTTGAGTTATTCAAGATTTAGAAAAAAAATTGGTCGAAAAAAAACCACCCTGTATGTAAAATTTTTGTTTAAAAAAGTACTCAAGAACCATTTAGAAGTAAAAATATCAAATAAAATTCAGGTCGATCCATTTAAAAATCGAAAGTTGACACCTCAATTTCTGACTTTTGAACCACCCTGTATAAAAAAAATTTCATAACTGAAACCGCATAATTAGCACATGTACCCTAGGTTTTTTTATTTTTCAAAAAACTCTTTCAGGGGCCGAGTAATTTGAGGTGTCCAAGTTTGGTGGGACACCCTGTATATTACCTATATTGTGCAAGTGTTGGAAATATACACTACTATTGTATCTGGGTATTGATAATATTATTATCATAGGTAAGAATTATAAAAATCATAATATTCATAATAATTAACAATGTGAGACAAGTCAGAATTTGATTTAAAAAAATCCTTGATAACTACGTTTCTACTGACAATGGTCAATATTTCTTTAAACTTAACCTAGCTGAATACAAAGAGAATTGTTATAGAAAATCAAATGTTTACCTATGGTATTTTGGTGATCACCGAGAAAGTTATTTATGTATTTTCTTTGATTAACTAGTGCAGCATTCATTTTTTGAGCTAGTAACGGTTAGGAGAATAGAGAGAACCGTACAAACTTTAGACATTTTAGACCATCTATATATGAGGTTAAATTCTTTTTGATAACATTTGAAACACACTCAAAAGACCTACATTGTTTTGGTACAAAGTTTTTATTTGAAATGAAATTCATTCATTAAAAATAGTAGTAATAAACTTGAGTAATAAAAATCCGGACTTGTTGTAGATAAAGGAACCAGTAAAATTATTAACCCTCAAAAGTAAGACTCCTAATAGAAACATTATTTCACATCAATTATTGTAGAGTAAGATTTAATTTTTATCTTATATACGGAACAAAAGTCTATCTAATGAAAAGATCATAGCCAAAATTGAATGGCAATATTCAAAGTAGGTTATAATAAATGTTTTGTGAAACATTAAACAAGTTAGTGTATCGGAAGATTCTTTACAATTTCAATCATGTCAATTAATATTTTCTTACAGAAACAAATCGGCTTCATTCCAGGAAATCGTTAAAAAAAAATTTTATAATATAGATACCCAGTTACCTATTATGAAATATCTTCCAAAGAAGAACAATGTTATAGAGAGATTGCTAATGAAAATATTCAAAGAATTGGAAGAAAGCGGAAAAGACCAGTTGGCTTCATCATCAATGACTGCAAGATAGTTTATAAAAATATAAAGGTTTCAGCTATAAGAGAAGCATCAGATTTGGCCGTAGATGAGAAAACAATCATTCCAATTTAAACAAGTCTAAGTAAGAGCTGGACTATGACACGGAAATCAATGAAATCCTCAATGGCATTATAAGATGTATCAAGGATGGAAGATAACGGAATGCCATAGATAGTTCTGACAATCAAGATTAACAAGGTATTGTGTATGGACTGTATGGTCCAAGAAAGAGAGGAAGACCCAAACTGCAATGGATAGATCAGCTGGAGGAAGATTTAGAGGCAATGAGAATGACAGGATGGGAAACGAAAGAGAAACACCGGACCGAATGGAGGCGAGGAGTTGCAGAGGTCCACTCCGGGCTGTAGGACTAATTGTTAAAATAAGTTGGTAAAGTAACTACGGTAGCGCACGATTAGCTCAGTCGTAAGATACTCGTTAGCCATGCAGAAATCCCAGATTCAAAGCTTGGAACCGACAAAAAAATTGTATTCAAAGTTTGTTTACAGTTGTTTGCAAGGGTTTCCTCCCAGTGCACTCGTGTTGACACAACACCTAAATGTGACGTATTGTGCTGATTTTTGCCCATCAGAGGAGAGGCATACTACGAGTACAATACAAACCACAAGAGTCTACAATAGCTGCTTTTTCATGGCTACGAGAAAAAAAAAAAATCTGTGGCACTCATTTTGAAAAAACAAATCACGAAACCAAACATACTGGTTACGTAAACAACCCTAATCTGTTTTGCCTGATTAAAATGTTGCCAAGTCCAAACAAAACTGATTAAAATGTTGCCAAGTCCAAACAAAACTGATGAAAATATTTCTAACAAATTTCACAAAATGTCAGACTTTTGAAGGTGAACATATTGATTATCTATAAGAATTTCTACGAACGGGTTTATCGTGAGAAGGTTACCGGTAGCTTTATTAACAGTTGCAGTTGGGGTTGATCGGGTTGTTTCGTTGTGGCTGCTCGGTGAGGCGCGTCCCCTTTGGCCCTGCCACCAGGTTGGGATCTGAGTCTAAGCTCTCCGACATTTTGTCGCAAATGATATCTACTAGCCGCTCGAAGACTCCCTGTAAAAAAAAAAAAGAAAAATGCGTTTATACTATCTGTAGTATCGCCCGAGACCGGCCTCAGTAGCTTGATCGGTAAGGCGGCAGACTTGTAATATGGAGGTCGGTGATTTAAGTCCCACGTTAAGCAAATATTTAGTAAATCGATTTCTACCAGATTATCATTTTTTTATTAACACAAACATGGTAATTTTAACTTTCTACCACCTGAGGACTTGGGGCGAAATATTAGAAAAAATCAAGATCACAAGTTCAGACATTAGTTTCTCCAATTAAAAAATTACGCAAAATCTAGACTTAAGTTCGAAGGGGTATAACAAAAACGTCTATTAATTCGACCCTAAGGGCGAAATTAATAGACAAATTCTATAATAACTCAAGTCATTGCTATAAGTGTCGATTTTCCCTACCTTACACAGTACGCAATCCCAGACTTAGCGCCACAGAGGTATTACAAAAACGTCTATTAATTTATTTCGCCCTAAATTTCCGTCAACTAAGGAATTAGTTCCAAGAGTGCTAATATTGTTAGTGTCCCCCAGAGGCAAATCGGTGGTCAGTGGAAGTTTTCCTTGCCGGAATAAGGTTGTTATTGTAGATTCTGCCGGAATTCAGTTATTGTAGAAAGTTTAGGTACAAGCTTTTGACGTAATGGGACTACCTGTCCTACGCTGACAGTCTAAATGAAGCACTACTTATGCTTATACATACTACAGAAATAAGACATTAAAGTAGCGATAGAAGTAACATAAAAACACTTAGGGCGGAATTAATAGACGTTTTTGTTTTACCTCTGTGGCTCTAAGTCAGGGATTAAGTATTGTATAAGATAAGGAAAACCGACGCTTAGCAATGACTTATGATAGAGAATTTGTCTATTAAATTCGCCCTTAATGTAGAACATGAAAATATAACCAACCTAACCTTAAAATTATAATATAATCTGCTTTTGTGAACATCCAAATATGATGGTAAGTAGTAAGTGCTAGAAGAAAAAAGTGAGTTCTCATGTACCTATTTTTCTATATAAAAAAACTGTAGAACCTAATTCCAACACTGCTTCGACCGGATACAGAGCAGACACAATTCAGCATAAATACCTAGTTTAGATGCAGTTGATTAAGGATAATATTGTGGTATGACTGGTATGAGGAAAATGTATAGTACATGTTGTATAGGCACACTACCTTATAATGTATAAATAAAAAAATATGTTTATTTGTGTTATTATATCACAATTTTACTTTAGTGGTTTTGCCTATAATTCCGCCACTGGTCGCTCCCAACATTAAAGCAGCTACTCATTTTTCCTCACAAGCTATGAGTGGACCCCGAACACCCAAGTACAGAGCAGAAAAAAATCCTGCTCCGCTGGGGATCGAACCCAGGTCACCGTACGTGCAATGCCTAGCGCGCTAACTAACTCGGTCACGATGACTACACCGGCCTCAGTAGCTTGGTGAATGGCGGTGGATGTAACCGGACGTCGGCGTCGGTTAAAGTCCCAAGTTCAACAAAAATTTAGCAAAGCGAGTATGAGTGGTTGTGACATCACGAAAATTTATTGATTCAGACAAATATGATAACTACATAAATATCAATAACAAAAAAAATGTTTTTAACTATTTATAAAATATGAAAAATGCCTTCCAAGTCTGAGGAACGAGGCACTGTGCCCATCACAGCTGCTGCATTTCCTCTCTGGATACACAGAGAAATCCTCTGTTTCAAAAAGGAGGTTGACCTTTTCTCTCCTGATGACTCATACAGTCTTAAATAATCTCACCTTAACATTAACATTATCCTTAGCAGATGTCTCAAAGAACTCCACTCCCAGTGATTCCGCCAGGTGCTTGCCCCGCTCAAAACTGATGACCCTCTCGTCCTCCATATCACACTTGTTGCCCACCAGGATCACTTGTGCGTTGTCCCACGAGTAGGTCTTGATCTGCGTGATCCTGTGGAGGGAGATCACCAGGTGAAATTGATGAGCAATGGGAGACACTGGAGTTTGAGAAAACTCCCAGGTTGTCTCATAAAAAGAAAAGTGCAGTGATCTCAAAACCTGTGAAACTAGGAAACTAGCAAACATCCTGTGGAGGGAGATCACCAGGTGAAACTTCAGGTGAAATTGATGAGCAATGGGAGACACTGGAGTTTGAGAAAACTCGCAGGTTGTCTCATAAAAAGAAAAGTGCAGTGATTTCGAAACTTGTGAAACTAGCAAACATCTTTACTTTAACTTGAAGTATTTACTTACCTAATATACATATACCTGAGCATACCTATTATGTAATTTATGAATGGCTGGGTCGAAATGCGACTGCAACCTTACATCTATATGACCTAGCGGGGGGGATCTCAACCCGGCCACAAATATGGTGTTATTTTCTCAGTAAATGTTGAGCGATTCTGACAGATAAGATGCTAGTTTTCAGATTTGCATTATTTGGATATGTATTAGCACTATGTATGTATTTAATTTGCGCGATCAGTAAAAACAAAAGACCCATTCGTCAAGTTAGCCTGTTCCTGGATTTTTGAGCCTTTTTCTAGAAGAGCCTGAATGCGGCTGATGGGCTGCCATGTGGTCTAAATTGTGGATAGGGTTCTGCAAGAAGAGCAAGCCTCCTGAACCATCCTGGAGAAGAGAAATACGACCGTCACATTCCTACTTCAGTATCACCATAACAGAAGAGTCAGTTGTACTTAATTTCTTTCTTCCCGTGACTATGTGTAATGGCAGGGTAGTGAAAGGATTTACTTCGAACCTTTTGGACGTCC
This sequence comes from Bactericera cockerelli, assembly GCA_024516035.1. NCBI lineage: Eukaryota > Metazoa > Arthropoda > Insecta > Hemiptera > Triozidae > Bactericera > Bactericera cockerelli. Next base: position 12,012,820 of record CM044957.1, read on the forward strand.
AGAACCAGTATCCTGGCCCTCGGTCCAGAAACCACTCTCACTCTCAGAATCCCTAAATCTCCCTTCAACGGCCACACAACACACTCTGATTGGTCAATTTGAACGCAATAGCCAATCAGAGTGAGTTGTGTGACGGACGACGCGCGACCAGACGGTTGAAAGGAAGGTTTGAGGATTATGAGAGTGGGGAGTGCTTCTGGAACAGGGCCCTAGGCTCCTTCCATGTAGTGCAGTGAGTTGAAAGTATGCACTTTCTGAAAATTTCGTATTTGGAAGTGTATTCTGGACTTGGTCATTGTGCATCTCAATGTTTCGCAAGTTGATTATCTGCTGAACAAACCTAAGGCAATCATTCTGCTCAATAAATATTTGTTGGATAATCTAATGTGAACTTTTTCACTTCGTGTCGACCTTTCAATTTAGCATAGTATCATTATATTTAATTTTTAACTACCTATTATAATAATTTCTTGCCCCTGATTTTATGGACTCGGAGACTGTTCTGTGTCAAATGTCTGTTCCTGCTGTGTCTAATGGACCTGATCCTGATATGACATAATCAGGACAAATCCTCCAATCAAAAGCAATGATATTAGCCACCCTCATTACCTCACACATACGAGGTACATAATATTTCGTATGGGTGGATAATATAATATAGTACTATTCTTGTAATAACAAGATGATAATACATATAGGCCAGTAAAGGAATAAGTTGTTGAGTGATAGAAGAGGCGACGCAGCCAATTCTTTCAAAAACTTGTTCAAGGGTATTCAAGAGTAAACATACTAAAAGTCCTGATGTCTAGAATGGGAGAAAACGGAGAAAGGAGGGATAAAGGGATGATAGAGGAGGTGAAAAAAAGTCCCACATATAATATGTTTGAAAATGCACCCATATTTCAAAAACAAATTTTGGTTTTTAGATTATGGGTAAATCGAGAACGATACAGGGTCTACTCACATACCTACAATTTTTGACATCTCCAAACATTTTGCTAGAAACACCGAAATTGACGAAAAATGTGTATTTTGCGGTTTTACAATAAGGGGAGTCAAAGAATTGACACCTTTTATTGTAAAGGTAAATAAAACGCTTAAATGAAAAAATAAAATTCAGGATGTTATGGAACGTCATGAGGTGGTTCTTAAAAGTGACATTTTTGTTGTTGTTGTAAAATAGGAACTTTTCTAAGAGCGCATATCGTGAAAAGGGTTGACATTTTTTTCAATTTTGCTTATTTAGCATAGAATCAAAATTCTAAAGAAAATTTTCATCTTTAATTTTACTGCATACATTGTTTGTTTACTCTTGTACATGTTCCAGAAGGAATGGGCCGTCCGTCGTCGCCTTTCACGCATTCTACACAGTCTACAGTTCTACACCCTGTTTTCAGTCATTCATTAACCTGACTAATAAATAATCGTACCCGATGAAAATGTATAAATGCAAGATATAGCCATACTCCTATTTATTTATTTTCTCTCTCTCTCTCTCTCTCTCTCTCTCTTTCTCTCTCTCTCCCCAAACGCCATTCTGATGACTCGGACATATTTGGATTTGTAGAAACATCTCTCACGCCATACCAGTCTCCATATCTCCCCACTCTCGGTCCACCACTTTGCTGATTCAAGAACAATTCCCTAACCATGAGCAACGCACTCAGAGTAGAAGGAGAGAAGTCAGAAATGGAAAGCTTCAGACGTCCTCTTAACAATCAGTCAGCCACCCGATTCGCTTTTGCATTACCTACATAGGTACCTCAAGTAAAATGGATAGTTTCCGTCTTTTAGGTACCTACTATTTCAATTTTAGTCGTTAAATCATTTTCGTTATGTTCTTGACTTTTAATCGGTTACCAATAATTTCTCTGAAGAAGGAACAAGAAGACCTACAAAAGGTAAGACTCCTCCGGTTCATATTCATTTTGTCTTCCGCTATTTCTAGTAGACCTTTGGTAATTGTTCTTTTCTTGGTATGACACTCATCGATTATTCTACTGAGACAGGACTTTTAAAAATATTTCAGATATTGCATTTTCAATTTAATTAAGGAATCTGAGCAAGACAACTTAAATTTCTCCAATACGGAAAATCTAGACTTAAGTGCACAGCGGTTTAACATACCTAAATGTGTATTTATTTCGCCATTAGAGACCACAGAACCCTTGGTATGACACTCATCGATTATTCTGCTGGGACAGGACTGTTAAAAATATTTCAGATAAGCAATTTCTGAAAGCTATCAGACTACTTATCTTGGGAATTTTTATGTAACAAAATGGTAGTAGGGTTTTATAAGTTCTTGGAGCTTGCTGAACTACTCTCTGGAGAAGATAGTCCTCCCCCCACTAAACTAAAAGTTTATTTCTAATCAACAATAAAACTTGATTGACTATTTTCATGGAACATTATTTATTCTAAATGGTTATTTATTCTTTTTTTTTATTTTGAGACCCGATAACTCTTTGAAAAATGATCAAATTTTGAATTTTCATGTTCATTGGGGTCCCAAAATTTGCTGTTTATTTAGGCCACAGCAAATTTTGAGACCCCAATGAAGAAATTTACATAAGTTCTTGGAGCTTGCTGAACTACTCTCTGGGGAAGATAGTCCTCCTCCCATTAAACTTATAGGTATTATAAAATGAAACTCAACTATACTTACATACAGGTTGATTCAATATGGGATATATAGAATAGAATAGAATAGAATATACCTTGTTTATACTGCCGAGGTAAGACCTTGTTTATACTGTCCCTTTACTCCAGCAGTCAAACAGGTCTTATATATTTTATGGGATATACTAAATTGTACCTACATATTTAACCACATCTTTTATGAACCAATTACAAGCGGGATCAATTGTACAACAAAAGGTGCAAAAATGTTTTCTAACGGAGTGACACACCCCTGGAGTTGAAAAAAATCGACGAAATTTACTTAAACTATACCTGTTTGAGCTATTGAAACGGTGTGAGAATTTACTTTAAATACAAGATGTCAGCTTTCTTTTGACGTGAAAAGCATGCCTATTACGCTTTTACAGGCGGCCACAGGAGGAAAACTTGAATGAAAGTAGGTCATTGCTTTCTGATGGTTAGGTAATTAGGTGTGTTTAAATCTCCTTTTTCGTCTCGTTAGAAATATTGATAGTATGCACAAAACAGGTCAAAATAATTTTGGTACGAAATTTGAAGCGAAAGATTCTTAACAATACACCTTCCTTTTGAAATTAATGGAGAGTAGGTACTATGTACTTACATCCTACATGCTTTTTTTGCTAATTTATAGACATCCAAAAATACATACATGGATGAAAATTATTTCTAAATGAAGTGATAAACCATCATTTAACTTAGTCAATACACTCTGAACATGTGAATGATAAATTTAATCAATTCTCAAAAATGATATCTTGTTAACGGAAATCTTGAAGAAAATAAATCGTAGTAACGTGCAAAACTTTCTCAGACGTAATTTTTTCTCAAAATTAGCATTACACGTTGCATAATTTTCCCAATGAAGGTATGGTAAAAATCTTCGACTTCAAACTTCAAGCATTTGTGTTGGTTTGAAAAAACAAAAATATTCTGACCTTTTTTTTGCATAATAACATTGGCTCTAACTGGACGAAAATCAAGTTCAAATTTAATGAAATATCAAAATTCATGACCAATTATTTTGCCCAGTTTTTCCTTCTCTGGCCGTCCTTAAAAATATAATGGCTGGGCCAAAAGAAACCTGACATGTTGAATTCAAGATTTTTTTTTTTTAATCTCGTACTCAATCTTACCCACATAAAAAAGTTCTCCAATAAGAAAATGAGTAGGTAATTCTCTATTTTTACCTTCGAATTTTCATCTGGAAGAAGAAATTTTGAACTTACCAGTCTTGAATACTGGTGAATGATTCTTCATTCGTGACGTCATACATAAGTATAAAGCCCATAGCACCTCGATAGTAAGCAGTTGTGATTGTCCTGTATCTTTCCTGACCGGCAGTGTCCTGGAAATAGGAGTTGTATGAGATTATGCCATCTAATTGAATTGAATATAACAGTTAACACTCATTTATTTCTCATGTAGGTAAGTTATAATTAACTCAAGCGTAAGGGATCACAACTTCTCATGTCACCTCAAAAATCGAAAATTCACACAATTCCCAACTCACATGAAATTACTGTTTCTTTGCTTTCTACAGTAATCCATTTAGGTATTTTTATATATAAAAAAATTGGGTCTCTTTCAACTACCTACCAAGTTCATGCATGAGAATACCTCAATTGGCTGGAAAATCACCAACTCAAAACCAACGTGTTATGACCATTTGAAAGCGACGTTAAAATAAACAAAAAACCAACTATAGTGATTATAACCTCACCCTGTCTGAGTTGGGCCGGGAATAGCCAGTATCACGAGGGTTTGAATTGGAAGTCCTAACCTCGCTGGAAGTAGCTTTATTTCTGTGACAAAACAAGAATCGTTCTGTCATTGAAGTTAAGCAACGTCCAGTGAGGTCTGATTTGTTTTGGTAACCATTCAAATGCAAACCCTCATGCTGGTACCACTCAGGCTCTTTGAGTTACTATAAGTAGCTGGTTTGTGAGATCCCAGCGAATGGAAGAGAACCTCCGTCGTGATAATGACCATGCAGTTGAAAGCGACGTTAAAATAAAAAAAGGGCCATCAACACTGACTAATCATACATTTAACCAAACATTAAGAAATCATATGCCGTATTTTTCTTTCTAACCAAAGTTAACCAAACGGGAATAAAATGAACCAAACTGGAAGCAAGCCATTTTTCTTTTGGAAGAGGAAAAATTTCCACTTCCAAAGTTAACCAAAGTGGAAGTAGAAAATTCTTGCTTCCAGTTCTTTTATAGGTTGAGTCCATTGTTTATCTTTAAAAGTAACCAAACGCATTTTTCTTTCACGAATGACCTTGAAATAAAATGGAAATATTTGGAAAAAACCTAACCAGGAAAATTTTTTTAGTTAGAAAGAAAAATACGACTATAGTATGATTGTTCTATCTATGTATAGCTTTCTTTACGTATTGTTATATCAATTATTTTTCTCTCTTCACACATCGATAGAACTTCTACTTTCTCAACACCGATTATAATATTATATTGTAGAAATCTACCTTTTTACCATTGTCGGTAGGTACTTCTATTGAGTACCTATGTGAATATGTATTGGTACCCATAATGACTGTAGTGTACAGTGTACAACTGTACGTGTACAATCTACTGTACACACTGATTCTTACCCAGATTTGAAGCTTCACTCTTTTGTCATGCCGAAACACGGTCTTGACTTTGAAGTCAATGCCCACCGTGGACACGAAAGCCGACGTGAAGGAGTCGTCAGCATAGCGGAAGAGGAAAGAGGTTTTGCCCACACTGCTGTTGCCTATGATGAGGAGCTTGAACATGTAGTCGAAGTTCTGATCCGCTGCATCCTTCTGCCATTTGGTTTCGCCCACTCCCGCCATCTGGGGAAATGTTAATCTTAATATATAAATGTCAAAGTCACTGACTGACTGACCACTGACTGATCGCTCTACAGCCCAAACCGTAAGTCCTAGGAAGCTGAAATTTGGTAGGTAGCTTTGTCTTATAGTCTAGATGTGCAATAAGACGGGATTTTTCGAAACTCCCACTTCAACACCTGCCATAGGCGAAAAAGGATTTTTTGATTTCACGGCCATGCCTCGGCCCGCAAAGCGGGCGACAGCCCGCTAGTAGATTATATAATAGAATATACCTTGTTTATACAGCCGAGGTAAGACTGAAAAGTCCCTTCACTCCAGCACTTCCAGCAGTCAAACAGGTCTTATATATTTTATGGGATAAAGATTAGGGGAGGAATTAATAGACTTTCTTTGTAAACCTCTGTGGAGCTAAGTCTCGATTTGCGGTTTGTCTTGCATGGAGAAAACCGATGCTACGTCATGACTTATGTATTCGATTATGTCTATTTTTTTAGAGCACAATTGCATAGTTTAATCATGAACTTGACGAACAATTTTATAAACAATCAAATAGCTAATGGGTCATCATGTTAACAAATCAATCAGTTCTTCTCCGTTCTGCCATATCTTCAAAAGTCGTTTTTTTATTATTCCAGGACAACTTTCTTTATTTGTTGCATTTTATCGATTAATTGTTTTTGGGTTAATCCTGTCAGTGTTGTGATGTCGCTCATCCATGTTGTTCTATGTCTTCCTCATAACCTAGTTGGAGGTAGATTAGATTTGACAATGTCTTGGATTATTTCATATTGAGACTCGGTACATTAGATATCTACCTAATCTTAATAATTGACAGAAAGAAGAACTGACGTGACATGATAACTCTTTAATGGGTGCTTAAAATTTCATAAAACATGTAAATTTCTTCATTGGGGTCTCAAAATTTGCTGTGGCCTAAATAAACAGCAAACTTTGGGACCCCAATGAACATGAAATCAAAATTTGATCATTTTTCAAAGAGGTCTCAAAAAAAAAAAAAAAAAAAAAAAAAAAAAAAAAAAAAAAAAAACAGACAAACTAGATACCTATCTGCAAAATATTCTCATAGGGAGAGTAGTTCGGACAACCATTTAGAATAAATAATGTTCCATGAAAATAGTCAATCAAGTTTTATCGTTGAATAGAACTAAACTTTTAGTTTGGTGGGGGGAGGACTATCTTCTCCAGAGAGTAGTTCAGCAAGCTCCAAGTACTTCTTAAGCCCTACTACTATTTTGTTACTTAAAAATTCCCAAGAAAAGTAGTCTGATAGCTCTCAGAATTTGCTTATCTGAAATATTTTTAACAGTCCTGTCTCAGCAGAATAATCGATGAGTGTCATACCAAGGGTTCTGTGGGCTCTAATAGCGAAATAAATACACATTTAGGTATGTTGAACCGCTGTGTACTTAAGTCTAGATTTTCCGTATTGTTGTCTTGCTCAGATTCCTTAATTAAATTGAAAATGCAAATATCTGGACAGAAAGAAAAAGTATTTTATTCAATATTCTGAATGAGTTTAAAATAAAAATGTGAATTAGTCCACTTGTGGGACGCAAAGTGTCACAAACAAACTAACAGAAATATAAACAGACTATAGTAGAAGCATCCGCAACATAGTCTTGTTTAAACTAAGACACTTACTCTGTTCGGTCAATAATACAAAGGCCAATTTACCATGGAAAACTGAGATGCGTAATAGTCTAAATTTGATCAATGTCAAAGATACAAACAAAACCTTTAGAAAATACGTTCGCATGACAATTACCTGTATTAACAAAACACTTATCTCAATTCGAAAGGATTTACTAATTCCAACCTTTTCTTTCTAAAAGATTGAAAAATAAATAAATATAAATAAATTTATGATAAAATATTACACTCTGGTGATTTCTTTTATTATTTCATTAACCTTCATGAAAAAGCTATCTATCTGTAGGTAAAATCCAAATTTATGCAATTTTTAATTGATGATAGTGGTATCTATGTAAAACTTAGCTCGAAGATTACTAAATAGAATCTCAACATGTTAATTTAACAATGAAACTAAAATATTTGGGTACGTTAGGTTTTTAATTACTCTAGTAAGTTTCATTCATAATGTAAAAATCATTAAATAAGAAGATCAATAGTCGTAACACTAGGGAGATGAAGAACATAAAAAAGACCATCGTTATTAAATTTTATAAGACCAACAAAATATATTAAGGTAGGAGAAATTTATGGTCAAATTATCTTTTGTTTACTAAATACAGGTAAAGTACTTGATAATAACAATTTAAAAACCATTTTAACATTTGATAATTTTGATGAAAGAGATTAAAATATTTTCCAATGAAAAGAGAATTGTAATTTAAATATGTAGAAAAAATAAAAATTGGAAATAATAACCCAAACCTGTAAGCACCTTTAATCGGCCAGCATCAACAATTCCTACAATCAATCATCTACCTATGCATTCGACATTTCGAAACCCTAAAAAGAGGCCCACTCACCAACATCAGTAAAACTTTGTCAATACTTACTTTTTTGTTTCACGTTTGCTACTTTAAAAAGAAATGGAAAGTAAAAACACACACCCTAAAAAAGATAAAGATCACTGGACGTTTGGTATTGTGCGATTTTTTTTATTTATTAAAGATTGGGATTTGACTACTCTAAATCTAATTTCCTTATCAACGTTCGCTGCCTACAGGAATACAACATTGAGTATCACACAAGATTGTAACTGATAACGGATGGGGGGGTTTCATCGAAACAGACAGGGAAGCGTCTCCATGTCCGGAAAATAAAAGTTCACCTTCCTATATCTGTGTATGCAGATTATTGTAAACGCTTTCGGCGCATGACAGAGATAATTTATTTTCACCCAACGATAGCTTGTATTTCGCGCTATTAACTTTACCCACACTGAGACACAAGCCACGAAATCGACGGAATCTCAGGCTTCTCTAGAGTGAAAATAACCCGGGCTTACTCTGCCTGCCTCCTTTTTGATATCGATTAGTACTCCCCCACCATGCTTGCCAGCAGAGTGTGTTGCTTTCAGTAATTTCCACCTCCTAGCCTCCCCCTTTTTCTCTTTTTCCGTCAATCTTCTTTGTACTCTTTCTCTCTCTGTCACTCTCTCTTTCTCTCTCTCTCTCTCTCTCTCTCTCTCTTTCTCTCTCTCTCTCTCTTTCTCTCTCTCTATTTGTGTCTCTTTCTCTTTTTCCGTCAATCTTATTTCTACTATCTCTCTCCCTCTTTCCCATTATCTCTCTTCATACCCCTCCCCCCATCAGTTGGCATTTCTCTTTCTCTTACTATTCTCTCTAACTCCCTACCAATCTTCGATACCATTAAACGTTTGATTCTCTCCTCTGTTTACAATTTTTACTCTCTCTCTTTCTCTCTCTGTTTCTATCATCTTCCTCCCCTCCCCTCAATATCTACCCCATCTCTACTTTATGCTTCTCTCTTTTATTTCCTCCCTTCTCCGTCTTCATCTCTTCCCTTTGCTCTTGTAGCTTGTCTGCCCGAGTTCTATTTTTGTTTTCATTAACATCTCCAATATCAACACTATCATCCTCATGCTCCGAGCGAAAGTTATCCAGTCGTGTCATCACGCTTCTCCTTCCCTCAGGAAGTAATGAGCTGACAAACAGATGACATTGGAAACTTTTATTTGCACAATTAGGTACCTATATTACTATTATGTGTATCATTAACTTGTTTAACAACTACGACGACAGTTCTAGATGTACCTATGATTATTTTACTATTATGATTAATGACCGACTTCAGTAGCTTGATCGATAAGGCGGTGGACTTGTAACATGGAGGTCGGTGGTTCAAGTCCCGGTTTCAGCGTAGATTAGGAAAGCTTGTTCGAGTTGTTGTGGCATCACGAAAGTGATTAACACAAATATTATAACTTTACTTTGAAAATCTAAATGTAGATTTTCAAAGTTTTTTTTTTCAATAGTACCTACTGCGGCTATGTGGTGTACTATACCTTCTTCTTCTTTTACTTTACCTTTTCTCAAACCGTTCAACCACTTCGTCATGGTTGCGGTTATTTGGTTTTTGGTTCTGACACTCCTAGTTCAGCATTTTACGTCTGTCAGCCCTTGCTATCCCTGTTTCAGGCAACAATGATTTATTTTATTGTCTTTTAATCTGACTTGGCTATAACCGTATCAGTTTATAGTTTTCTACTAGTGAGTTTTCATGTGGTGTACTGTGTATGTATTATATCTGACTGATATTAAATTTAGAAATGATGGTAAGCGACCCTACAGAATAGACAAACGTTGCTTGAGAAAAAAAAAACTTGCAACAGTTTTTTAGCCAGTGGTTTCGATTGACTATATTGATTTTTAACCAGTCATCAAAGCCGAGTAGTGTAAAACATGAAGCTTGCACGCACGGTGACCCACCCGCATTCGATCCCCGGCAGGCTAGATTTTTTCTGCTTTGTCCTTGGATGTTCGGGATCCACTTATACCTGGTGTGAAAAAATGTCTAATGGCGTCATTAAAAGAAGGAACATTATAGTATTTGAAAAAAAAGATGTGGTTAGGAGTTTCGAAACGATGAGCTACCCTGAAAAGTTGTGACAAACACACAAAAAAATCACATGGTTAAAAATAAAATACATCCTTACACTAAATTGATTGCCATATAATCAACAAAAAATGTTTATTTCTACCTTTAAAAAAAAAAAAAAAAAAAAAAAATATAAATAAAATAAAATGTGTTATACCTTAATTCAGAACCAACTAATACTAATGCATGTTTTAGAGATCGTCCAAATGACAGACTTACTGTACTCATATTTTATCAGAATTTGACAGTTGAGATTATCTGAAACCATCTCATCTCTTTGCTCTCTGCTCTTCTACTGCTGTTCAGTCATTTCCTCCCTTGTCGGGTTTCCCCCCATAGTTTACCCCTCTTGTGGTCTTATGATAAAATATTTTACCCCTGTCATTCCGCCCACCTAGCTTTCCTTGCTCCCCACGTAACTCACAAGTATGAATGGGCGAATATTTACCTCATGATTTTCTCACCCACCACCCACTTCCAGTGCTACGCACCGTGGTAGAGTGGCTTAGAGCACAAGGCTTGCAAGCATGGTGACCCGGGTTCGATCCCCGAAAGAGTAGATTTTTTTGTCTGCTTTGCACTTGAATATTACATGGTCCATTACTCCATTGATAAAAATAAAGTAATACAATACTTTATTTTTATTCATTTTTACAAAACAATCAGCATAAACTTACAAACAATCATGAAAAATATACATTACATAATCCATGGTCCATTACTTGAATATTACTCTTGAGGAAAAATGATTAGCCATTTGTATAAAAAGTAGTGTACAGTGGCGGCATTACGAGCAATACAATACTCTATTTTTATTAATTTTTACAAAACAATCAGCATAAACTTACTACAAACAATCATCAAAAATATACAATACAATGGAATGCACTAAACTTGGGCATTTGGGCAATCAAAAAAGAAAAGAATCAAATGTAATTACTTACATAGTATAAAAAAAATGGTATATGACAGCTGTTGTTTTGTAATCCGGGCGAAGTTGATGCCTTAAGATTATCTTCCACTTAAACCCGGATTAAGCCAGCCTCCGTGGCGTAATTGTTGAGACTACTGCCCGTAGTCCAGAGATCCTGAGTTCAACTCTCAGTTAGGAGAGACTTTTCGAAGAAAATTATGTGCCCTCCAAACACGTGAGGCTGGCATTTCCGGCCCTACCCAGGCTGTGTGAGGTTATTGAGGGTAGCTAGTTCGATTCCCAGCGAATGGAGGGTAAAACCTGACTACTTCAAATCAAGACGTTAAACCAAATAGAATCAACTGGTCACAATAGATCTATATAGAGGTCGGTGTGATGATTGGTGCTTCTCTTGTGGAACTCCAACCAGTCTATAATGAGAAACACCCGGGTCACCATAATATGGAAAAGTATAAGACACTATTTTAAATTTAAAAATAAATCATAAGTGTATTTCCCTCACTCATTGACCAATAGCCAAGCAGGTCAGCAAATGGACAAGATGATTGATCAAAAGGAAAAACACAATACTTCCGATTTCTAATATTGGAAATTGCTCGGAAGAAAAATAGTTAGTTCGTCAATGGATACAGTCACTCGCACTTCCTCGGTAGTGCACAGAAACTCTTGTTTTCTTTTCATCTACAAGAGTTCTTACTGAATGCCCGCTGTGTTATGCCTTTACATCATGAACTGGTGGGAAGTTATGCGTCAGTGCAGTTCCTTCAATTCTCAAGACATTTCATTTTTTGGCAGTGCATAATGTACATTTGGAAAGACTCTTGTTTTCTTTTAATCTACAAGAGATCTTTCTGAATGTCCGCTGTGTTATGCCTCCTCATCATGAAATGATGTGATTTTCTGCAAAGTATTCGTTCATCAGTTCCTTTGGCAGTTCCTTCTTCAGAATCTCAAGACAGTTCATTACTTTGGCAGTGCATACCTCCTGCATAACGTATATTTGGAGAAACTTTTTTTATGTTTTGTTCTACAAGAGTTTTTTTATAAATATCCGCCTTGTTATGCCTCTTTAAATTATTTAATCTTCATCATGAACTGGTGGAATGTTATCCGGGGTACAAGTAAATTATTCGTTCATCAGGACAATTTTTTTATTCCCAATATTGTATTTCAGCTACTCATATTTATTTGGCAGTGCACAGTAATCATACAGAGTGTTTCACTATAATCTACAAGAGTTCTAACTGAATGTCCGCAGCAGGACAGTTCTAAAAAGTGTTTCGCAGTCTTTTTTATTTTGTACATATTTGTTCTAGAGTTCTAGAACAAACTGTCCACTTGTCCAGCCCGTAGAATGCCTCTTCGCTGATGGGTGAGAAGTGACAAAATAGTTCCCATTTAGGTTATAGGTCATCACGAAGGTATCCAACAAACAACTGTAACCAAATTTTAAATATTTTAACTGTCGAGTCAGAGATTTCAAACCAGGACCTTCCGCATGGCAAGCAAGTACCTTACCACTGAGCTAAGGTACTCGTTCATTCTCAAGACAGTTCATTTCTTCGGCAGTGCATAACGTACATTCGCAGAGACTCTTGTTTAGTTTTATTCTTCAAGAGATCTTTTTGAATGCCCGCTGTGTTATGCCTCTTCATCATAAACTGAAGGGATATTCTGTGGTCTACAAGTAACTTATTCGTTCATCAGAACATTTCACAGTTTGGAAAGTACCTTCACACCGCCCATTTCTTCGGTATTGCATAACGTACATTTGGAAAGACTCTTGTTTTCTTTTTTTCTACAAGAGATCTTTCTGAATGTCCGCTTTGTTATGCCTCTACATCATGAACTGGTGGAAAGTTATGTTTCAGTGCAGTTCCTCTAATTCTCAAGACATTTCATTACTTTGACAGTGCATAGCGTACATTCGGAGAGACTCTTGTTATGTTTTGATTCACAAGAGATCATCCTGAATGTCCGCTGTGCTATGCCACTTCATCATGAATTGAATAGCTTTCTACAAGGTTAAGTATTTAAGTAAGTATTCAATATTTTATAGAATATTTTTTTATTTTTTTTATTAATAATTTTTTTAAAGCCAATTCCGTCTTAATTTGGAACACACCACATCCATCTTCAACTTCATACTTCCTTAACATGTATCTTGTCCCTCTCAATCTGAGAGAAACAGCACGAATCAATGCAACTTGTTTCTTGGTTTTAACCCAACTAACAATTCTATTATAAGGTTTTGTCCATAAGAATAATGTGATTGCCATCTTTTTCAGGAAGCTATCGAATTCGTAGTGAAGGGCACTAACTTCTTATTAAAATATTATAGATACTAACTGAGATAAAGTAGTTAGGTAATTCCTAAAAAAAGGTGTTGAATAAATTTTATAAATTTATGGTTATCTGTGTAAAAGTGATTTATGTCCGACATCTCCATTATTTTTTAAAAATAACTAATGAGCCTGTCATTGGTAACCATGCAAAAGGCTGTAGGTTTGCACCGTTATTACATTATTTTAACCTACCTACAAACGTTTCAGCATCTCGTTGGGCAGTTCAATCTAATGGCTTATCTTGACAGTGGACAGGTGTACATCTCGAGGAGTTTCTTGTAATTTCTATTTTTTACCAAAGAACTACCTGAAATGTACTCTGTTCTACCTCAAGTAAATTCATCTGGAATGTGTATATTGGTCTCTAAAATTTCACTGACAAAGTACACTGCACAAGTGCACATACAGAGTATACATTTTTTGTTTATTTTAATCGGATTTTCTCGAATTCCCGCTGTGATACGTCTATGTTCTGTAGCTATACCTACGGTCGTCCAGGAATGTAAAAAAGCGAATAAAACAAATTTAAATTTATCTGTGAAATATTAGGTACTTTGGTGTAACAGACTTCTTTGAAGTCTGTTACACTAATTACACTTTTTAAATTAATTTATTGTAATCGTAGAATACTTATTGGATATGTCCTCTTTTCATAAGTGTCTCACTTGTATGACATCTTATTTTATAATATGTAAATTGTTTCATCTTCATCCTGAAGCAGATATAAGTAGGTAATTATGTTATAACATGTTCGTGGTGCTTTTTCCTTGGCAGTGCATGGTAGTATCTTTCAGAAATTATCTTGTTGTCCTTTTAAAAGAAATTTTTGAAATATACTCTGAGCTACGCCTCTTCATCATCATCCGGAATAGTTGCAAGCATCTCAGAAGTTTCAGAGACAATGCACAGTGGGAATTCAGAGATATCTTTGTGTTGTTTTATTTTACTCAGGTATTCCTTGAATGCCCACTGTGATAAGTTTGTACACTTCCAAAGAGAAATTCTTCAATAGATGATTGTAAGTATAATTTTATCAAAATTAACACATTTGGTACAAAAACAAATTGAAATGAAGAAATAAACTTCAGTACCTATATTATATGACCAAATCTTTGTATTATACGTTAGCATAATTATATTATGTATACATTTAGAGACATCAAATTTTTAAGTATATAAATAAATTTAAAAGAAAGATCGATTATATTAGACACGGTCATTCTACGGACCAATAGATGATGTATTGAAACTACTAGAAAACCTGATGCATTATAATATCCAAACGTAAAAGAAGAATTTTATTTTATTATCAATACAAAAGGCAATGAGTTTGCGAAATAATAAAATATTTTAAGAGTTATTATATTTTTAATGTCCTAACTTCACACGTACTTGTCATATTAAGTAGACTAATTTTATTGTTTTTATTTTCCTCAAGAAGTTTTTAGTAGGTATTTTATTACAAGAGGTGAGAATTTATCTCCTTAGGAATACCAAATGATTCATAAAATTCACTTGCTACCAATAGCAAGCAATTAATATGTATGCGTATTTTGTGTACTATCTATATATACAGCTCACTAGTCTCCACAAAGCAGCTCAAACAAGAGGTTGAGCAATTCTTTCAACTATCCTGGCAGTTTGCTCTTTTGGTAGTGCATAAGTAGAGGTCAAGGAATTTCTCATTTTGTTTTTCACCACGGAAATTCCTGATGTACTACTTATGCTATGCCTCTTGCTATGCATCTTCATCACCAGCAATTGAAACGAAATGAGATAAAGGAAACATCACCAAGGCTTATGTTAATAATTTTAAGAAAATAATTATGTAGCTCAGTGGTAAAGGCGGAACTCTGTGAATCCAAAGATTCCAGAGGTCGTGGGTTCAAAACCCAGCCGGGAACATGACAAGTTACCCTCCCATTTGGGATTTATACACATAATAATATGTCTTGGGCTTACTGCTGGAATAATGGGACTTTAATAGCCCTCATCGGGCAGTATAAACAAGGCGATATTATTATTATTTCCACTTTCTCTCCTTTGGAAGGTAATTATTACCTTTCAAAGGGTATTACACCAGGAGCGGATCATATGATCAAGTCTCCTGGTGTTGTAACTTCAGGAGCGGATCCAAAGATCAAGTCTCCTGAAGTTGTTTGGTTCATAATGTGGGGAGGTTATTTCATGATGGACTTTGTGTAGTCCATCTTTTTCTCTCCCGTGGCTATCCCCCTTGGTGGTCCAATGGATTTTTCCATAGGAAAACACTTTCAGGGGTACGGATAGATCCGAACAGCCACTTGGTCACATGATGAACCATTAGGTATGTCAACAGAATTTTCATGAGGACATGCCTCACTACTTTTAGAGAAGGTGTCTCTATGCTTCTGTTGACATACCTCGCAGTCAGTGTTCATATGGTATTGTGAATTACCATACTACTTCCTGGGACGTTGCTGATACTTGCAACCATCCAGGGATCACTGACCACTTGCTCGGGTGCCTCGGGAACGCCAAATCCCGTATGACCATTTATTGCTAAATAGTCATCCCTGAGGTGTTATTATTTTTTACGTTTTATTTCTCATATTTATACATAATATGGTAATAAATATTATTCTATGGGCTAGCAGTAGCAAACATAGAAGTATTCAATTGTTGATAAGGAGATGTTGATATTATGATGAGTGGGACAGGAATCTTCGGAGCAGGCGACAATTTTCGAGCAGGACAGCTTTTTGCATTTCATGTACAAGTGATAGAGGCAGGTTGATTTTCTTAGTGTGGGTGTAGAAACTACGATGAATTACTCCGTTTGTGGATATGATGACGGGGATGGTTTCTACATTTTCTATGTTCCACATGTTTGAGATTTCCACAGCCAGATCTTGGTATTTGTGGATCTTGAGAGCTGTTGAATTTAATATGTTATGATCGGCTGGGATGGCAATATCAATTAGTTTGACGGAATTGTTGATTTTGTCCACCAGTATAATATCGGGTCTGTTGGCTTCAATTCTTCGATCTGTAACAACCGTCGAATCCCAATACAGCTTTGCTATCGAGTTTTCTAGAATTGGTTCTGGGTGGTATTTATAGAACATTATTTTTTTCTCGGATAGTTTGAAAGTTAGTGCAAGATATTGGTGCACTAATTTAGCTGCCGAGTTATGACGATGTAGGTAATCAGAGTTAGCCAGGATTGAACAGCTAGATGTGATGTGTTGGATGGTTTCAGGCATGCTTTGACATAATCTACATCTATCATCTATGTTTTGCTTCAGAATATGTTTCTTATAATTTTTTGTCGCAATTACTTGATCTTGGATCGCGAGTACAAAACCTTCTGTCTCTCCATAGAGTGAGCTCTTCCTCAGCCATGCATTAGAGGATTCATGGTTACTATCCAGAGTTTCTTTGAATCGTCCGTGCAAGGATTTCTGTTGCCACTGGTTGATCAGTGTTTCAGTCTGGATTTGCTGGGGCATTTCATCTGTTCCAAGATCAAGTGCTGATAAGTTGTTGTCAGCTTCGATGACTGCGGCATGAAGTGGGGATGTTTCTTTTTTGTTGAAAAAATAAGTTTTCAAGTTTTTCTTTTCCTTCTGTGCAAGTTGTTCGAGACATATCATTCCTCTACCGCCTGATGATCTGGGTAGGTATAACCGTTCAGTACAAGCACGGGGATGGTGCATACGGTATTGAGTCATTAGGACTCGAGTTCGTCTATCCATAGCTTGAAGATCAGTTGTCGTCCATGGTATTATTCCAAATGAATAGGATATGAATGGGACGCACCAGCTATTATATGCTTTTATTTTATTTTTCCCGTCAAGATTTGTCGATAATATTTTCTTTATCCTTGTTACGAAACCATCAATTAACTTTTCTTTTACATCAGTCTTGTTGAACACAAGATCTTGAAATATTCCTAGGTATTTGTAATAGGAATCTATGGATGGAAGAGTACAAGTTGTGAGTGCTAGATTGACATTTTCATGGTGCAATATTTTTCCTCTTTTGACTTCTAAAGTAGCACATTTTTCCAATCCAAATTTCATATTGATATCGGATGAGAAGATGGAAGTGGTCTCAAGGAGTGACTGTAGTTCTACTTTATTCTTTGCATAGATTTTCAAATCATCAACATAGAGCAGATGGGATATGTTGAAGTCTGACGCGCTGTTGAGTTTGTATCCTTTGTGAGTGTTGTTGAGGATGTTGCTAAGCGGGTTCAACGCAAGACAGAACCACTGCGGACTCCAGCCGTCACCTTGAAAAATTCCTTTCTTGATCGGGATGAAATCTGATTCAAAATTTACAGGTACGGTGTTATATATGCTCTCTGCTGACACAACCAAGGATAATTTGGTACACCATGCATGCATACTATGTTTCAGGAACTGAATAAGCACGGGGTCGATTTTGTAGATTTTTAGTATTTCTAACAACCAACTGTGTGGTACAGAATCGTACGCCTTGGAGTAGTCCACCCAGGCTACTGAAATATTCTTGTTTCTTTTTTTCGCTTGAGCACATATTATATTATCGATGATCAGCTGTTCTTTGCAGCCGCGTGAGTTTTTGCGACATCCCTTCTGATTTTCACACATAATATTGTTTTCAGTGACAAATTTATCTATCTTGAATTGAATGATGCTAGTAATTATCTTATACATTGTATTGAGACAAGTGATAGGGCGATAATTCTTTGGATTTCTTAGATCACTGGATTTAGGTTTTAAGTAGGTGATGCCTTGATTGAGGAATGCTGGTAATATGGTGGGATTTTGAAAGACATTATTAACATGTGTTACAAGGTGGACATGAACACTTGTGAAATATTTCCACCAATAATTTTGAATTTTATCCAAGCCCGGCGATTTCCAATTGTGTAGTTTATGGATTACATGTTTTATGTCTTGAAAAGTTATCGCCTCAGAATTCATAGGGGTCACATGTGCATAGTTTTGTTTTTCTTCTTGTATCCATATATTTTTCTTTTATGTGTTGCATCACTTGACCATTGATCTTTCCAAAAGTTCACAACTTCTTCTTTCTGAGGTAACAGATCATTTGCTTGTTGGGAATTATTGTTGTTTTTAGTCTCCAAGTTTTGATAAAACCGTTTTTCATTAGAAATAAAAAGTTTATTCTCGTAAGTTCTTCGGTAGGATTTATTATAGCGACGTAACCGTTGACTAAACGCTGCTATTTTTTGTTTCAAATTATCCGTGATGTAAAGGAATTTTCGGTCAAAGTATTGATGCCTTGGGTCCATACCATATTTATTTAGAAGAGGCAAATATTTCCTGGCTTTATTACTTTTCCAATTGTACAACTTTGTGAGGTCGGATCTAAGCGTTGCTATGCGTCTCTCGAGTCTTATGTGCCAGTTGGGTTTTGTATGTTCTTTTCGTCTGGTTGGTTGTGAGCTGTCTGGTATACTGATGTTTAGCAAAGAACATACTGTGAGAGCTGCAACATATATAACTAAGTTGATGTGTTGTAATGAGGTATACACAGGCATTTCTGACAGGAGGAATTTATCAACTTGTTTCACTTGGTTTTCGGTGGAACAATCATATGGTACTCTTGGAATGAATGGTCTTTTTTGAGGTTCAATATCTTTATATTTTTCAAAAAGGTCTTTAAATTCGGCCTGAATGAGATGCATTGACTCGTAGGGAATTTGGGAATGAGCTGGTTCATCTGGCGTGGAAGAACTTCTCATGCTTAACTCGGCTTCAGTGACACGTTCGGTTGAATGTTGTTAATTGGTGGTCTAATATCAGGATCTTGAGCCACTGGAACAAGGTTTTCAGTAGTATCTTCTTGGTCATAGTTGGGCAGTGATATTTGCAATTCTTCAGAGATCTGCTGCTTGATACGTTCAATTTGGGTTGTGTCCAGAAATTTGTTTTTGGTCATTATTTGGAACCTTTGGTCACATACTCTTTGCTGGGTAGCTGTCGAATCTGGATAAATCTTCTTCCATTCGTTGTGGAACTTCTCTCGATAACGTAGAGTGTCTGTCTCGCATTTTGTCGCTCGAAAATATGACCGGATAATATCAACGTTCTCCTCATACGACCAACGCTTTCGGGAAAGGACAGCAGGAACCGTGGGCTGCCGCCTTGATCCCATTGATAACAAAACGAGGTATTAAATCACATTGATAATTTGAATTGAAAATTTTCAAAAATTTCGAGAAAATTACGCGGAGCAAAGTTTCGCGAGACGGTGTCCAGTCAGTTAGCTGGCTAACTGACTGGACACCGTCAGTTAGTTATTATTATTATTATTATTATTATTATTATTATTCTGATTACTTTTCTTCTCCAATGGTTAGATTGGGGTTACGGCACAAGCCCGGTGTTTCAAACACAAGGGCAGGGCTAGGTGATTGCTTTGATAGTACTAATCCTGATTTATTCAAGATTAGTACTTATCATATAGCAGCGTATTACATCTTTATTCATTAGTGTTGTCCATTTAATACGCTGTCTAGGTCTTCCTGCTTGGGTGGTCTGTTGAGTTTGCTCTACAGAAACACTTGCAGCAGTTGTAGCACGTGTGGATCTTGGGTTGCTACGTTGGGTGTTAAAGGTTCCGGGTGTGGTGGTATGGTGCAGCAGAGGAGTACCACCACGAACTCCTTGATCTGCTGGAGGCTCTATCTGTGTACCGGAGTCAGCCTCTTGGTCCGGTGCATCCGAGGCTTGGCTATAATTACTTCTAGGTGCTAGCCTTTACACTGTACATGGGTAGCAAGCCCGTATTGTACAGGGGATCGCAATAAGTGTTCATGCTGCTGAGATATGCTGCAGCATTACTTTCCTGGGACGTTACATTAGTAACCAGCCAGGTACACCTATCACTTGCTCGAGCGCCTCGGGGTCGCCACACCCCGTACAGTTATGATAAAACTAATGACAATTTCGAATGATACAGGTATGGTAGCAGTTATGACAGATGATTTATCTGAATTTAATCTTAAATCCCATTTATGCTTTTTTATAGCTTTATTCAAATCAAAGTTACAAAATGTTCTATTACTTGCAAATTTATAAGGTGATATTTTTTAGAAGTTCTTTTTTTTTTCAGGAAGTTTATTTTTTGATATGAAAATGCACATTTCACAGTTGGACTCTCTCTCTTTTTAACTGGATGTAGTTTTAAACTTAATTGTTGGAAAGCGTGACGAGTGACTTATCACGCACCAGCTATTATATGCTTTTATTTTATTTTTCCCGTCAAGATTTGTCGATAATATTTTCTTTATCCTTGTTACGAAACCATCAATTAACTTTTCTTTTACATCAGTCTTGTTGAACACAAGATCTTGAAATATTCCTAGGTATTTGTAATAGGAATCTATGGATGGAAGAGTACAAGTTGTGAGTGCTAGATTGACATTTTCATGGTGCAATATTTTTCCTCTTTTGACTTCTAAAGTAGCACATTTTTCCAATCCAAATTTCATATTGATATCGGATGAGAAGATGGAAGTGGTCTCAAGGAGTGACTGTAGTTCTACTTTATTCTTTGCATAGATTTTCAAATCATCAACATAGAGCAGATGGGATATGTTGAAGTCTGACGCGCTGTTGAGTTTGTATCCTTTGTGAGTGTTGTTGAGGATGTTGCTAAGCGGGTTCAACGCAAGACAGAACCACTGCGGACTCCAGCCGTCACCTTGAAAAATTCCTTTCTTGATCGGGATGAAATCTGATTCAAAATTTACAGGTACGGTGTTATATATGCTCTCTGCTGACACAACCAAGGATAATTTGGTACACCATGCATGCATACTATGTTTCAGGAACTGAATAAGCACGGGGTCGATTTTGTAGATTTTTAGTATTTCTAACAACCAACTGTGTGGTACAGAATCGTACGCCTTGGAGTAGTCCACCCAGGCTACTGAAATATTCTTGTTTCTTTTTTTCGCTTGAGCACATATTATATTATCGATGATCAGCTGTTCTTTGCAGCCGCGTGAGTTTTTGCGACATCCCTTCTGATTTTCACACATAATATTGTTTTCAGTGACAAATTTATCTATCTTGAATTGAATGATGCTAGTAATTATCTTATACATTGTATTGAGACAAGTGATAGGGCGATAATTCTTTGGATTTCTTAGATCACTGGATTTAGGTTTTAAGTAGGTGATGCCTTGATTGAGGAATGCTGGTAATATGGTGGGATTTTGAAAGACATTATTAACATGTGTTACAAGGTGGACATGAACACTTGTGAAATATTTCCACCAATAATTTTGAATTTTATCCAAGCCCGGCGATTTCCAATTGTGTAGTTTATGGATTACATGTTTTATGTCTTGAAAAGTTATCGCCTCAGAATTCATAGGGGTCACATGTGCATAGTTTTGTTTTTCTTCTTGTATCCATATATTTTTCTTATTATGTGTTGCATCACTTGACCATTGATCTTTCCAAAAGTTCACAACTTCTTCTTTCTGAGGTAACAGATCATTTGCTTGTTGGGAATTATTGTTGTTTTTAGTCTCCAAGTTTTGATAAAACCGTTTTTCATTAGAAATAAAAAGTTTATTCTCGTAAGTTCTTCGGTAGGATTTATTATAGCGACGTAACCGTTGACTAAACGCTGCTATTTTTTGTTTCAAATTATCCGTGATGTAAAGGAATTTTCGGTCAAAGTATTGATGCCTTGGGTCCATACCATATTTATTTAGAAGAGGCAAATATTTCCTGGCTTTATTACTTTTCCAATTGTACAACTTTGTGAGGTCGGATCTAAGCGTTGCTATGCGTCTCTCGAGTCTTATGTGCCAGTTGGGTTTTGTATGTTCTTTTCGTCTGGTTGGTTGTGAGCTGTCTGGTATACTGATGTTTAGCAAAGAACATACTGTGAGAGCTGCAACATATATAACTAAGTTGATGTGTTGTAATGAGGTATACACAGGCATTTCTGACAGGAGGAATTTATCAACTTGTTTCACTTGGTTTTCGGTGGAACAATCATATGGTACTCTTGGAATGAATGGTCTTTTTTGAGGTTCAATATCTTTATATTTTTCAAAAAGGTCTTTAAATTCGGCCTGAATGAGATGCATTGACTCGTAGGGAATTTGGGAATGAGCTGGTTCATCTGGCGTGGAAGAACTTCTCATGCTTAACTCGGCTTCAGCTGACACGTTCGGTTGAATGTTGTTAATTGGTGGTCTAATATCAGGATCTTGAGCCACTGGAACAAGGTTTTCAGTAGTATCTTCTTGGTCATAGTTGGGCAGTGATATTTGCAATTCTTCAGAGATCTGCTGCTTGATACGTTCAATTTGGGTTGTGTCCAGAAATTTGTTTTTGGTCATTATTTGGAACCTTTGGTCACATACTCTTTGCTGGGTAGCTGTCGAATCTGGATAAATCTTCTTCCATTCGTTGTGGAACTTCTCTCGATAACGTAGAGTGTCTGTCTCGCATTTTGTCGCTCGAAAATATGACCGGATAATATCAACGTTCTCCTCATACGACCAACGCTTTCGGGAAAGGACAGCAGGAACCGTGGGCTGCCGCCTTGATCCCATTGATAACAAAACGAGGTATTAAATCACATTGATAATTTGAATTGAAAATTTTCAAAAATTTCGAGAAAATTACGCGGAGCAAAGTTTCGCGAGACGGTGTCCAGTCAGTTAGCTGGCTAACTGACTGGACACCGTCAGTTAGTTATTATTATTATTATTATTATTATTATTATTATTCTGATTACTTTTCTTCTCCAATGGTTAGATTGGGGTTACGGCACAAGCCCGGTGTTTCAAACACAAGGGCAGGGCTAGGTGATTGCTTTGATAGTACTAATCCTGATTTATTCAAGATTAGTACTTATCATATAGCAGCGTATTACATCTTTATTCATTAGTGTTGTCCATTTAATACGCTGTCTAGGTCTTCCTGCTTGGGTGGTCTGTTGAGTTTGCTCTACAGAAACACTTGCAGCAGTTGTAGCACGTGTGGATCTTGGGTTGCTACGTTGGGTGTTAAAGGTTCCGGGTGTGGTGGTATGGTGCAGCAGAGGAGTACCACCACGAACTCCTTGATCTGCTGGAGGCTCTATCTGTGTACCGGAGTCAGCCTCTTGGTCCGGTGCATCCGAGGCTTGGCTATAATTACTTCTAGGTGCTAGCCTTTACACTGTACATGGGTAGCAAGCCCGTATTGTACAGGGGATCGCAATAAGTGTTCATGCTGCTGAGATATGCTGCAGCATTACTTTCCTGGGACGTTACATTAGTAACCAGCCAGGTACACCTATCACTTGCTCGAGCGCCTCGGGGTCGCCACACCCCGTACAGTTGATAAA
Organism: Bactericera cockerelli; assembly: GCA_024516035.1. NCBI lineage: Eukaryota > Metazoa > Arthropoda > Insecta > Hemiptera > Triozidae > Bactericera > Bactericera cockerelli. The sequence goes on from CM044957.1 coordinate 12,036,566, forward strand.
ACAACTGTCCCTGAGGATTTATTATTATTATTATTATTATTATTATTATTATTATTATTATTATTATCATTATTATTATTTATTTATACCAATTCAACCATTTTTACTTAGTTTTATTGTTTCTGCTAATAAACAAATTTGAATTTCATACTTGAACTCCTATTTTAGTAGGGACCTATTGGTATTAATTTTTAAATTTTTATTGTAAATACATTTTCAATATAATGAATATTATATTTACATATCCTACTAAATATTATATGTAGGTACACTACATATTCTGCAAGTACAATACATACGTATGCTGCAATAAATGTTTTTTTTTTCGTCAATACAATACAGGCTATGCCTATATGTACTATTGTACTGTACTTACTATGTTTCAGGAACAAGCCATCATTGAGATGAACCGATACACCTGGAAAACATAAGCCCGATCTATCAGTTGATTCAATATTTTCATGCATTTTTTAGTCGATCTTTACAGTGATGGTTCAAAGAACTAAAAACAAAGCGTTTTGTATGGTCAAATCTTTAGGACCCACAATAGAAGGAGTTTAATACTTTGTTGAACATTTACATTGATACTTTGTTATATTCCTTTGGCAGTGCACAGTGCACACTGTGCATGTGCACAGTGTTTCAGAGACTTCCTTGTTTTGTTTTATGCCAAGGGATGCTTAGTTCTCACTGCACTACGCCTCTTTTTCATCAACTGAACTAATGACAATTTCGAAAGATACAGGTAGGTAGCAGTTATGACAGATGATTTATCTGAATTTAATCTCTAAATCCCATTTTGCTTTATTATAGCTTTATTCAAATCAAAGTTTACAAAAATGGTTCTATTACTTTGCAAATTTCAAGGTGATATTTTTTAGAAGTTCCTTTTTTTTTCAGGAAGTTTATTTTTTGATATGAAAATGCACATTCACAGTTGACTCTCTCTCTTTTTAACTGGAATGTAGTTTTAAACTAAATTGATGAAAGCAGTGACGAGTGAACTATCAGAATTCAAGCAATTACTCTAGAAAATCACCTTTTATTTGCCCTCATTTCTCTTCTTCTAACTTTTGTTATCTTGGAAGGATTCTTTCTGAAAAATACTGTCAATTTTTTCACCCAACTCTCTACTGAGGTCATGGTCACCCTTCCACCACCTCTGTACCATCATACAACTCCTCCTTCCTTACTTCATCAACATGTCATTTCTGTCTCCTCAACTTTGTTATCACTCCTTTTTCCTGAATGACGTAATTTCTTCATTCTCGCTCTAACGTTTCCTTTCATGAAATGTATGCTATAGGTATTGGGTAAGTCTCTCCTCTGAATAAATTTGTTAGCAAAAATTTTGTTTGAAAGACCTTATTCGTGTTTCCATGAGTTCGAGTGAGACCTTTCACTATTAGATTAGTTTTAAGTTAGGGAATCGTAAAAAGTTGGGTATTTTCCGTTGACACAATAAATCTTATCACAAAGAAATCTTGGGTCTGATTAATCGGGCATTATTTACCATGGATGAAATTATAATCGTAATAAGCATTTTTATGAATCTTTTTTCCATTATATGAGAGATGATCATGATGATACTAGTAAACCTCTCCACTACTTTAAAAAGTTAGAACCACAATCCAACAGCACTAACCCAATCGTGTTTACAAAGCACAACAAATTTTAGTTCACTCGTCACTGCTCTCATCGACCAGAAGAAGCTAGGGTAGCAAGAAAAATACGGTGAAAATTATTCTAACTAAGATCGGGCTAGTCTTAAATTTTAAACTTCTTGGAGTTTATATTATGAATAGATTGGACCCTACGGCCTACAATACCGGTGCAAAATCTCACCACAGCCAGACCTCAGGGACCAACAACCCTGACACTGCTAGATCTGTGGATGCAACCCAAAGCTGTTTCCAAGAGGAATTCTGATTGTATTTTCACTAAAACAACAACAACCCCGCTATAAATAAATATTATTGCACCCTGTACACTAAAGAAGAAAATAATACAAGTGTCTGGTCTCTGGTACAAAGAGAAACAAAAAAAGGTCAACATTGTTTCAAGAGAAAGGAAAAACAAAATCTGGGTCAAACATGGAAATATTTATTTATTGAGCTTCTCTCAAAATGTTTCGTAAATACTGTACTTATACCAAAATGCTTCATGAAAACACTTCTTGATATTACATTTTTGTTCGATATCAATTTTAAAATGAAAGAGAGGAATGCATCACGATGTTAGTTTCAGGTGTTGAGTAGTGAGTATGAAGCTTTAATAAATTTACCGTGAAACAATTCTTAAAATTCAGGACAGTTTGAACTTTGAGTTATTTACATTTACATTACCTATTGAAGGAGTCATAATCATAAATTACACGTAGGTAGGTATATCAGTTCGTCCTGGATAATTTAGTCTAATCAAAAGTGCATAATATATATTATTATAAAAATATTGTAAAATTTACTCATTTTCTACAAATTTCTCTGCCGTTTTTACAAACATCGAATAAAAAGAAAATTCTGTTTGTCTGAACAGAATATCTCAAGAACGCTTTATCTTCGAGGTTTGAAATATGAAAGATCGTTGAAAAGTAGGTCACAAGGTACATACATAGAGAACGCAGAACAAAATTTGGTCTGGTATTCTGGCTGGGGGACGTTAAACAGGGAGAAGACCAGAGAACAGACTAGCCAACCCTTACAAGCCAGGCCAGCTTGCAGTTTTCTAAAGGTTTAATCTTAATATATAAATGTCAAAGTCACTGAATGACTGACTGACTGACTGATCATCACAGTTTCTCCGAACTGGTAAGTCCTAGGAAGCTGAAATTTGGTAGGTAGCTTTGTCTTATAGTCTAGATGTGCAATAGGACGGGATTTTTCGAAATTCCCACTACAACACCTGCCATTGGCGAAAAAGGACTTTTTGCTTTCACGGCCATGCCTCGGCCCGCAAAGCGGGCGACAGCCCGCTAGTGGCTTATAAAGAAAAGTCCAAGTCCTCATGATGGTTGATCCCACATAGAAATATATGATTCAGGACGAGCCAACTTTGTAATAAAGTTGGCCGGAGCCAAGCTGTAGCCAAGCTGGCTACAACAACAATAACATAGAAATATATGATTCAGGACGAGCCAACTTTGTAATAAAGTTGGCCGGAGCCAAGCTGTAGCCAAGCTGGCTACAACAACAATAACAAAATTTGGTAGTGGTTGGACTACTGGGGCGGCCCCAGGGCTTTTTTTTAATGTATGCAGACTATTGCAGACTCATAGACATTATACGGTTACGTGTAGCGTAGAAAAAGACATCGTTAAAGTTTTAGGACTTTTTTTCGCATCGTCTTACAAGATAAGAGATTCAATAGGTACTGCCTGACACGTGTTTAAGGTCTCTGTCGCGTATTATCCGATGCCCACGTGACGTGTCGCGGCTGGAAATCTATCTGCAAGCTGTCTTGGTCCTGCTGTCTCTTGTATCTGGGTCTACAATACAGGATGTAACAGCAGCACAAGAAGAAGCAGAACTGTATGAACAACCAGATCAGACTGATCGCCAGGACAGTGCTCCACTCCATACAAACTGTGTTGCTCTCATCTGAAACGAGAAGGTGCAGTATTTTTTTCAATCAGCATTTTTTTATGTGTGTAGTTTCCTACACGATTTATTTGTGTTGGGTATTGTTTATCGATATTGGTTTCCTGTATAGTGTATAACCTGTGGATAAAGTATGAGAGATTGTAACTGATCGTTTCAGCAGATTCTATGCCTTTCTTTGAGTGTTCTTATATATTTTGTTTTATTTAAAGATATGAAGTTGCATGCATGCCTCGGAAGGCTAGTGGTTCAACAATGGCATATACGTTTAAAATGTTCTTACCGATGTGCCTTGTCATTATTTGTTTCAATTTTATTTATTAGAAAAATCTCACCATCTCACCATTTGTAATGTCAAATATCTGAAGTTTTTTACAGGCTCCAATGGCAGGATTCTCAACTACGTCGTGAGCTCTTCCACACAACCATTACCTTTTTTAAAAATATTATTCAACCGCTAACCAAGTTCTTTAATACTAGCCAACCTTTCAGCAAAGTTCCGACGAAAAAATGGTCGAATTTTGCTGCTAGAGACTTAACTGTAACAGTATGTGAAAAACTCATCATCAATATTGTGGCATAGCTGAATTATGACAAGGCCGAATATCGCTGATTTTTTTTTTTTTTTTTTTAATTCAAGACTACGAAAGATAGACGTTTTTGAGAGATTTCATTTATTTTCTCTTATTTAATTAGGATGGTTTTGGTACCCCAGAGACAAGAAAATATTGCGAGGAGGACCAAACATCAGATGGGAAAAAGCAACAGCTGTTAAATTAATGGGACAGAAATAGACAAGGATGGCATAAAAGATAGAGAGATATGGAAGAAGCATTTCGACCTGCAGCATTGGCAAAAAATTTAAACGCTAGAAATCACCGGTCCATCAAGGTATCCATGGTATTTGATTAGGATAAGGTATGTAATAGCGAGGCAAAATAACATAAACATGGGCTATGCCCGTTAATTTGTAAAAAAAAAAGAGTTAGTGAGAGAGGGAGGGGCAGAAATAATGGGATTGTAACTGAGTGAGTTTAAAGGAAAATGAGAAATCAGATGATAAAAGGAATAGAATACGTAAGTAGTGGGAGGAGACATAAGAAATTATATAGAAAAAGAGATACAAGGGATAAATAAAGAAAAAATAGTTTAAGCGAGATATAAAAGATCTAACAAAGTCAAGGATAAAGAGAGGGAGGAAGAGTTTAGGAGAAAAAAACTGAAGAATAAATGAGGTTAGAGGTATAAATAGGGAAAGACAGAAAGGGTGAGAGAGAGTAAAAGAGAAAATTCTGTACAAAATATGTACTTCACGAATTCCTAAGGAACCGTTTAAAAAATCTCAAAGAGAAAATATTTTTTATTGCCATACAGGGTTATCGCAATTTTTTTTATCACTCTGTTAAATATTCTTATTATTATTATTAACACGTTCGTATGCGTGTCACCGTTATAAGGGTGGCAGTGTCTGACCTCCCTGCTCCATGTTTCTCTTCTTAGGATAACATTGAGGTGTCATCCTTCGGAGGGTGACAAAAACATGTAGAAACTATAGTATATTTTACCTTAATATTTTCTGAGTAATTTTATCTAAGTGTTTTAATCTTAACGTTTAATTGTAAGTATTTTTTTTCTATGTAATAAAATGGGCCTAGCTCGTAAACTTGTATCTATAAAAAAATATTTTGGCCGGATATCAACGTGTTGAAGACAACAATTTTGTACAGGGTAATTTCAAATGAATACATCGTCTCTTACCAATTCCAGATATTTGTCTAGAGGTGGCGCCGTCCGCTAGATTTAGGTCCTCACCAGTCTCGCTCAGAGCTGAGTCGTACAGAGGCCTCACAATGATAGACAGCTGCAGTGGCACCTTCTGCCGGATGTTGCTCTCAGTGATGTTGTCGACTCGCTCTCCTTGTGAACGGTGCTTGTCATCGAGCTCTGCGCGTCGATGGTTGTCAATTGCGTCTTGTGTACGGTGTTCAGTGTCGAATGTCCGCTGTGAACGCGGTGTGGTTTCTTCTCTGTGTCTGTGAAGTGGCATGCTGTCGGTCCTCTGGTCGGTCTGGTTGTACAACTGAGTGTCGCGACGTCTTCGCTTTCCATAAGACTGCAGGCCGTTACCACAGTCGATCTGAAAGAGAATAGAATTTACCTTGTTTATACTGGCTTATCAATACTATATACCTACTAATGTCTGGTATGTTCTTGCGCATTAAGATATACGGTAGGTCATAATGTATTAAAAGAAGTCTATTTCTTTCCTTCAGAAAAAATCCTTTCACACTCGAACTATCTGGAAAATTGATAAGAGCATTCGCGCTGGAAAATCACAAACCAGCTACTCAGATTAACCTTACCCAGGCTGAGTGGGGCCAGGAAATAAAATCATACATGAAGAGACTTGAACCACTCACTCACCGGCACACACACAGTCTCGCAGAAGGTCAGGACCAATGAGAACCTCAGGATGGGGCTGGAGGGGAAGCGGAATGCCTTGAACACGGCGGAGAGGGCATTGACCCCTGGGTCGGGGTGGGGGGTCAGGGCCGGAAACGTGAGGAGGTCAGGGGGGCAGCCGCGGTAGTCCAGGAGCAGCAGCGAGTCCCGCCCGTCCCCTGATGAGGCTACGAGGTGCCCTGCCCGCACCATAGACACGTCTGAGGAGTAATGAAATCAAACTTCAGAGAAATTGATCTGTACAGAAACTTTGTGTCTGTCCCGGTAGCTCAGTGGTAAAGGCGGCACTCTGCGAATCCAAAGATTCCAGAGTTCGTGGGTTCGAAACCCAGCCGGGACATGATAAGTTATTTGGGATTTTTTTGGGATTTTTACCACATAATAATATGTCTTGAGCTTACTGCTGGAATAATGGGACTTTAATAGTCCTAATCGGGCAGTATAAATAAGGCGATATTATTATTATTGTGTTTTTCTCCAAAATTATTAAGTGTTCACACTGACGCAAAACAAGCCAAAGTTCTCGTGATAGTTGATCGCACATAGAAATATGTATGTGCTCCAGAACGAGCCAACTTTGCAAGTAAAGTTGGATAGAAGTCATTGTTACCACCTGCAACTAAGCTGTGGTTACAACAACAACAACTTTTTTACTTGTTCCCTATAAAAACATCTTGTGAACGAATATTTAAGGCGGAATTAATAGACAACATCAATAACTTAAGTCGTTAGTAAGTGTCGGTTTTCCCTATGTTAGACAGTACGCAATCCGTGACTTAGCGCCACAGAGGTATTACAAAAACGTCTATTAATTAATAATAATTATGTACAATTTCCTTACTGAAGGGAGGCTCAATATCGATGGCCAGCTCCAGATCTTGGCCCAGTTGTGTTTCCGAAGCCTCCAGACCACCATGCTGCAGATCTACGATTCTCAGGTGTGCATGAGGCGTGATGGACGATGGCAGGGAGTTGGTATTGTCCGCCAAAATACCGGTTTGTACCCTGACGGAATAAAATTTCGGTAAGAAATTTCCAATAATAATAAAATTATATCTACATGGTTTTTTGTTCCACCAATTTATAAAGTACAGCTATCATAATATACATTATTATAGGAACTTATTCAGTTTTATTTTTATTTTTCTTTTTAGTTTCCTTCTGTTCAAATTTATTTACCTTAACCATCGATCAGAAAATCCCATTGGCATTATTGGCATTTTAGCTTTTTTCAACGTAAATAAAGTGCTTTAACTTATGAAATCATGCTGTGTTTAAAACTATTTCATTATAAAATAGCTATTGTCCAAATAAAGATTAACATGAATTCTTTTATAGAAAAATCTTTGATTTTATTGCACATTGCATACTTATTGCAAAATAAATAAACACGGCGCCAGTTTCATAGAAAACCAGTTTCGTATCAATCGTTGGAGACATCTCTTACCTAAATAATTATTGTTAAAAAAAAAAAAAAAAAAAAAAAAAAAAATAAAAAAAAAAACGTGGGTAGGAGAGGATCTATTCAATAAAGCTTAGGTCCTCAGGAGTGCTTACTTAGGGTCAGCCACGCCAAAATCCGTCTCTAGAGTTATATTAGGGATGTCAGGCCTCACCAGTCCTTTGCCGTAGATTTCGCTCATGACACAGGAGACCTTGACCACCCTGTCGGCTATGGTCTGGATGATGGGATGCTGCTGCACCACTATCACTGCAGTGGCGAGGGTCCTGGAGGAATAGTAAGGGTTGGGTGGAAGAGATTGCCATGAGCAATAACCCCGCAATAAAGAAATTGATTGGAATTACGGGTGATCCCCGTTCCAATCATTTTCTTTACCAAAAAATTGCGGTCAAGTCATTCAAAGAGAAAATGCATCTTGCATCCTCGGTTCCCTTCCGGAAGGACGGTCCCTGGGTCAAGTTTTTTATATAAAAATAAAATAAAAAAATAACCCCGCCCTTTAGTCAGGACATCTGTATTTATTTTATCCATGTTGTTTATATTTTTCTCGTTTATATTTTGTCAATTTTGTATTTTAATTTTTATCATTATTCATTTTTTTTTTTTGTAAGTACGTACCTATGTCCTGTTAATAAATAATTTAATAATAATAATAATGCCTTTTTTGACTAATGAGTAATATTATTAAGGCAACTCCAGCACTATTAAGTTTTAAGGTTAAAAAAGGGGGACTTGTAAGTCATTCCCTGTCTTAAGCTAATGTCCTCTTTTAATGAATATGTATAATTATATACACTATACATTCCATACTTATTATTAAAACATAGGTACATAAATACATAAGTAACGAATGCACTTTTTTTACAATAATATTAGGTAGGTACTTCCGATAAATTTCTAATTTTAGAAACCGGAAGTATTGTTTTTTTACTATTATGTAAAAAAATCATTTACAGATCCCACATCCCACCTGTCAGTGTTGGACCGTGCCTGGATGACCCCGCACTGGTTGTACTGGGCGGGGTCCGGGCCTGGCAGGGGCAGTGCCAACGTGGTCAAGATCTGGTTCGTGCCTATCACTCCGCAGTAGTCGGAGTGGCCGAGGGAGAACAGTCGGCCCTGGAACCCGGGGGACCGGTAGGTGACGAGCATATTGGCGCGGTCACAGGACACCTTGACTGAAAGGGACAAGAGACATGGACCCTTGAGTTCAAAAGCTTACTGAAGGAGGAGATAATTAATGGTCCCAACAAACCACATTCATATTGTAGATAATACTAGCTAATCTAGGTATATCACAAAGTTCAAGATTAAATAATACAACTTCTAGAATCTAGATCAAACAAGGCATCCATGTTTCCTTTTATTTTCACTTTTCAGGATAGTAATGACCTCCGATTCGAGTCCTATAAAATTCAGATAAAAACTTTCAGCTTTCTAATTCATGGCGATGGCGGTGAAAATTTACTATCGCGGCATGCTTGTTCCGAACATGAAATTTATGAGGCTCGTAAAATTCGTAAGTTTTAGAGGTCTTGTTACTGGAAAATATAATAAAATCGCATACCTACATTGAAACTACCCATCCTTATTATTGGAGATGGTGTATATATCCTGTAATAGTATAGTTGAGGTATAAGAGATAATATAACAGCGTAACAGTATAGTTGAGGTATAAGAGATAATATAACAGCGTAACCAGTATAGTTGAAGTATAAGAGATAAAATAACATCGTAACAGTATAGTTGAGGTATAAGAGATAATATAACAGCGTATCAGTATAGTTGAGGTATAAGAGATAATATAACAGCGTAACAGTATAGTTGAGGTATAAGAGATAACCTAACATCGTAACAGTATAGTTGAGGTATAAGAGATAATATAACAGCGTATCAGTATAGTTGAGGTATAAGAGATAATATAACAGCGTATCAGTATAGTTGAGGTATAAGAGATAATATAAGCGATAACAGACGTGTCTCCTTTCAGACAACTGACTAAAGAAAATTCGTAATTTTACAGTTTGAAGTTGAAAATTCAAGACAAAATCTCATATTTGTATTGATAATAATGGTGCTTCTCTTTTAAAGATCTCCCCATTTAATCAGAATGTATAGTTAATTTAATAAAAAGAGAGTACCTAGCTTCCTAAGGACAGATCATCAGAACAAATATGTCTAGGGGAATCAATAATCAACCTTGCTGTATTAAATTGCTCCAAAAACGTCCTACAATGTAAGGAAGAAATACAAAAATAAATAAATAATAAAGCTGAAGATCTCTGCACAAGATCTGCAAGATTAAAAGAAGTAGCTGTTGGAGGTCCTGAAACCCCGCAATCTATTAGAACCTCGCAAAGAGACAAATTAATATTGATTTCATTTTTCTCACTTTATCATCTTTCGCAGAGCACTAATCAGGCAGAACTCCCCTCTTTCTCCGATAATGCTTACAACAAAGGTAAGTCAGACTGCCTCTCAAGACGGAGTTTCAACCAATCACAGCTAACCATAGTCCAATTTAACACTTTGAGTCCCAGAGCTGGGATCGGCGAGTGAGCACGAGGGACCACAAATTTCAGAACCCAACACTCATACATTGCCCTCAAGGACCACTAGAACCTATTCCCTATGAGAAACACATAGAAACGAATACCATAGAGGGTACTCAACTACTCATGTCTTCAAAGTAAAGGAAGATCGTGAATACCATATAATATAGAGCACTCATGTCTAATGTCAAATTTTGGGTGAGGGTCATATTTATGGTACTCATGTCCTTTGTGAAATGTCAGCTGAGAGTCATATATGGTATTCATGGGCTTAAAGTGTTAAGAGACGATCTCATCTTGGTTGCAGTCCTATATTATAATTCCACCCAAGGACTTACGGTCAATGCAGGACAGCTTCTCCACGTAGGTGGTGCAGGGAGTCTGCACTAGGGCCACTCTGTTGTGGGAGTCATCCGAGTGGAGGAGGCAGAGGGAGCCGCCCCGGGGGTTGGCGGGACACTTGTAGGTGAACCCGCGGCACTTGAAGTACTCCTCCGTCTCACAGCGATCCCGGCACTGGGAAGGGGGAACAATAATATATAATGAATTGAATTGCCGACCTCCGTGGCTTAGAGCATTGGTTGCTGACCCGGAGGTTGCGGGTTCAAATGCCGGCCGGAGCGGAAATTTCTGACCGAAATTTTCCGATTCCGGAATGGCATGGATGTATAGGTAAAGTGCCTTGAAGTAATGCGAAAGCGGTTCCGGGGCACACTTATCTTAAAAAAAAAAAAAAAAATGAATTGAATTGATAAATGTGGTTTTTTATTTGTACAATAATAATATTTCTTAATATTATTGTCTCCTAAGCTTATGCAAACTTCTGAGGAGATATTAGCTTTGTTTTGTTTGTTCGTTTTGTGCATGCGACTTTGAAGCATGCGACCAGCCTCCGCCGCCTGCTTCCAGTCCGCCTCTGTGTTCAGTGAGGCCAACTTCACGCAGCTCCTGTTCCGGTGAGATCTTTGTTTCGAGTTTTCCTCCATTCTCACCTAATATCTTTCTGTGATCAACAAATATTCTAGTTTGTTTTTGTATTTTTGGGTTTAACGTCGCGTCGCTTTCAAATGCATGGTCATATCACGACGGGGGTTTTACCCTCCATTTGCTGGAAACAAAAACTAGCTACTCAGAATAACCTCACCCAGCCGGGAATAGCAGGTAGGCACAGTGATTTGAACTTAATGTTTCAGAGAGACAAGAAAACAAAGTTATCAAGGAAATATTCACTGCATGTTGTATTATGTTTTAGGTTTCAGGCGCAATAAGAATATTACTCTACAATAATCACCTTCTTTTTTGTTTGTTTTGTCTACATTATTAGGGGGTTTGGATTATTAGGAGGTTTTGTCTACATTATTTGGGAGTTTTGTCTACATTATTATTGGGTTTTATCTCCATTGGGTTTCGTCTACATTATGCTGGGGGTTTTGTATGTATTATTACCTGTTCTATGGGTATGTTCTCAATCTGAAGATCCACCTGGGGTATGGTCCGGTTGTACAGAGGTTCATGCCAGCAGGAGCTGCCCGGTGGATCCGGGTCTGAAAATAAAATTAAATTTCAAAATCGAAAGCTGCTAAAGGTTAAGGAAGGGGTTATAGAAATACTGCTGGGTTTTGGTTCTGTCATCAAATTATTCGGTCCAAATATGCAAGGAGTCCACTTTGATAACCTGTTATTTCATGTAAATCGGTCATAATAATACTTAGTATGAAAAGGATTAACTGTGTAAGATTATTATTATTATTTGACCTGGTTGCAGGGTTTTTAGTGAAACGCTTACAATTAACACTGCGACCTAATTAGATCTATTGTGACCATCTGTGTAAGATCCTCTCCATAATAATAGGGAGGGTGCCTAGGTTGGGTTGGGGAATGGTGAGTATGTAAAGTGATAAGGGCCAAAAGTTAGGTCACAATATATTGGCAATTATGAAAGAAAGTTATAACCCCCATTAAACAGATTTTGGCAACAAGGAATGTCACCTTGGAGGTTCGAACTTGTATGGACATTTCCCCTATGATAGAAAGAAACGGAAGTTCAATATTTTTGTGACACATACTTTTATATCATAATCAAAATACCAAAAAACGATGGCCAATTGGTCACAGGTCTAGGTATGTCTCTCGTTCAGGGTCATAATTCAATTATTTTGAAATTAATCCCAGGCCTTTGGCCAAATTAATACTATTTTCTTTAAAAAAAGATGAGTATTTCACAGCCTTTTTTATTTGGTGGCCATGTAATAGGAACTACTGTAGACGCTTGTGGTCTGTGTTGTAGCCTGCCCATCCCGTAGTATGCCTTCCCTCTGATGGGCGAGAAGTGACACAATACTTCCCGTTTGGGTGCTGAGTCAACACGAGCGCACTGGAAGGTATCCCTTACAAACAACTGTAACCAAATTTTTAATACAAATTTTTGTTGGCGCGGGTATTCGATCCCGGGCTATTTGTGCGCTCTGAAACGGCTATGTGAAACGGATAGATTTTTTAATTTATAATTTTTTTTTAATAATCAAAAACCGTAATGCCCTCACACTCGGCACACTGGTTCTCAATGTAGTCCATCTGCTGGGTGGGGTCAGGCCCGTACGCCTCAGGCTGGGTCCTTCTGTTCTCGCCACTGAGGGTGCAGGTTCTAGACCAGGCCTGGTACTGGGCACTCCTGCAGGGGGGCTTGCCCAGTTGTCGCCCGTACTCTGTCTTGCCTGCCAAGTAGAATTATAATGAAATTTAAAACAAATCTGAGCATTTTTTTATTTTTATTAAAGAACATAGTACTCAACAGAAAATTAATAATTTTAATGCTTCTGTGGTGGACACTGTTACTATAGTATCTGATTTCAGATTTATGATTGGCTGTTTTCATGGTAATAACAACACTATAGTAACAGTTTACACTTTAGCATCGTAGATGAATTCGGGCCTGGTTAAAACTTGGTAAATAAGGTTCCAAGGTCTTGTTCCAGAAAGCACTCTCCCTCTCATAATCCCCAAATCTCCCTTCAATCGTTTCACAACCCGATTGGTTATTTCGTTCAAATTAACCAATCAGTGTGCGGTATGTAACGGATAAAATGGAGATTTGGGGATCATGAGAGCGAGAGTGTTTTCTGAAATAAGGGCCTGGTTCAAACTTGGTAAAAATGGTAAATAGTTACTTACCGGTGAGACACAGCTGAGCACAGTGCCACTTATCCACCACCCCTGCTATGGTGGTGTGCTGGAAGCCCAGGAGTTGGGTGTTGGGTGCGATCTCCACCGGCCAGGCACGCTTGATGCAGTGGGGGGGAACTGGGGGGGGGGGAAGAAAGGTGTGATTAATATCATGGCCATCCAGTGGGGGGGAACTGGGGGGGGGGAAGAAAGGCGTGACTAATAACATGGCCATCCAGCTCGCAGGCGGGTGAGCTCTCGTCAAGAGAAACTCTACAGTTACTGATATTCTAACACTTTACTGTGCTAGAATATCAGTAACTGTAGAGTTACTGATATTCTAGTTACTGATACAAAGGTTGGGTGGAAGAGATTGCCACAGGCAATAACCACGCCCTTTAGGTAGGACATTAACTTCATTTTCTTTTTTGTTCTTGTATCTTTGCTCAATCTATTTTTTGTTTTTTCTTCATAATTTCATTGTATTTTATTGTAGGTATATATTTTTGTTCTACCTAATAAAGCTTACTACAATAATAATGTAGTTTTCCCTGATGAATGGCCTAACCCCAGTTGTTTCTTGTAATGGATAAATTAGATGGATAATTAGTTAATTAGGTATGTGTCTCGACGGTTTTCTCAAGAATAGAGCAGATAGAATGTGAGGAAAATAGGACAGAAAGCTACGGACAAGATTTCTTGTCCAAGAGTTGAGGGTCAAGACTCAAGACCCAAATATCAATGACAAAATCAGTTAGAATTTGTAACAGAGGGACAATGATAAATACAAGAGTATTGTGTTGTAAAGATGGTGCTCGATTTTATCTCTGAAATTTACTCAAGTCTAAGGGCAGAATTAATAGACGTTTTTGTAATACCTCTGTGACGCTAAGTCACGGATTGCGTACTGTGTAAGATAGGGAAAAACCGACGCTTAGCAGTAATTTTATTTGTGATAGATAATTTGTGTATTAATTCCGCCCTAAGTTTTACACGTCTCGTTTCTAAGTGTGAAAAAGTGAGTAAAAAAATGAGTCAACCTACCTTGAAGACAAACTTTCTTGAAGTAGCTGGAGGTGGGGGAGAAGAGATACTGTTCCTGCTCTTGCTTAGGGAGGTTCACTTTGTAGCAGGCGCCTTGGATGTAGTCAATAATGAACCCGGTGCAGTCAGCTGTGTGCTTGCACCTGGGGAAGTAAATCAGTCGCTCGAAACAGGTTCACAGAGGGAGTCTCTTCACAAGTAAATACACAGTACACTCAACAATCTCAACACTGCCAACGTCGATGGCGCGTTGATGCACTGGTTATCGTAGGATCACCGAAGTTAAGCAACGTCCAGCGAGGTGAATAATTCGTGATGCTGGCATTCCGGCCCAACCCAGGCTGGCAGAGATTAATGTGGGTAGCAGGTTTGTAAGTTTCCTGCAAATGGAGGATAAAGCCACCGTTGAATATGACCATGTAGTTGAAAAGCGACGTTAAACCCTAATTTAAAAAAAAAAATCTCAACACTTAATCAACTACAGGAAAAATGTTGGTGTTGTAGTATTTTCATACCGTCCAATTACATCTCATATATGGGGAGTTCAAGAAATTCCGCCTCCTCAATTTGCGAATAATTCATCCAATCATCCCTCCCTACCTGACAGCAACTGACTTATGAATACGTGAATAATAGCTTAATATCAATTTATTTAATTAATTAAAATTCTGTATAGTAAGTATTTAAATGATTTAATCAAAAAGTGAACTTAAAAGACGAACATTATTCCAACCTGTTGAAGACTGTTGACAGTTAATCAGGTGTATTAGGGTACTTTTGATAAGTCAAAAACAGGAGCCGCTCCCCTAAATAAAGCTAGATAAACCTTATCTGGTAACAGTAAAGTTGCAATTATTTGCTACAGAGGGTACTTTTGAGAACATCATGATTAGTTATTGACAATGGATAGCTACAATGGGCAGCAATATAAGCATGGTCACTCCTCATTTTAGGACCGTTAAGTTATGAACTTGAATAATCTGTCAATTTGGATGAGAGTTTGGCATATCGTCTCTCTCGCATCCATGAATAGATTGAATAGGCTAGCTACAACTGTACCACACCTAAAAGTTAACGATCATACCGCTTAAGTTTTTTCAAACGTTTTCCATTCTTTCAATCTCATTATAGTACCGTTTGCACACACTGAAAATACAATATTATTACTGTTTCATATAATAATAATGTATTCCAAGTCACTCAAAATTCTCACACACATAAGACTCAGGATAACAATCTATTAGCGTTTTTTTTTTTTTTTTTTTTTTTTTTTTTTTTTTTTTTTTTTTTTTTTCCGAGTTTTATTACTTTACATAATACATTTCTAATAAAGTCGCAGTCCTATTGTAAAATCGGACCGTTACAACAATACATGGATGTTTTAATTAATAAGCATGGCCAAAGTCATTTAGTCGGCTTTGGTTGAGAATCTGATGACTTTTCTTATCAAAAAATACCTAGAAAAAAAGCACAAATTGTAAAAGTGCATAGAATACTTCCACAGAAAACATCTCTGGCAGCAGTTGTCTATGTTTCGTGGAGCGAGTCTGTGCCTGAATGTATGGTACATTAATTTCTAACTGTTTTTCTTCTCTTTTCTTTTTTTCTGACGGGTTATTCTTATCATCATGTCAAGACTATTCGTATAAAAAAAGACCCGGGGCACCTCTACTGTGTACTTACCTGTTGTAGCACTCTGCAGTGATAGCCATCCCTGGTACGAGAGCATAGATGATATTAAATTGCTGGGCTATAGACCTGTTATGGGTCACCGGGACCCCTCCTGTATGCTTCTACTGTACTTACCTGTTGTAGCACTCTGCAGTGATAGCCATCCCTGGTACAAGAGCATAGATGATATTAAATTTCTTGAGCCAGCGTCGATGGCATGTTGAATACACCGGTTCCCTTCAGAACACCGAAGTTAAGCGACATCCAGCGAGGTTAAGACTTGGATGGGTGACCATTCAAATTCTAATTCTCGTGACGCTGGCTTTTCCCGGCCCCACTCAGGCTGGGTGAGGTCAATGTGAGTAGCAGGTTTGTGAGTTTCCTGCGAATGGAGGGTAAAACCCCCGTCGTGATATGACCATGGCAGTTGAAAGCGACGTTAAACCCCACTTAAAAAAAAAAAAAATCTGGGCTATAGACCTGTTATGGGTCACCGGGGCCCCTCCTGTATGCTTCTACTGTACTTACCTGTTGTAGCACTCTGCAGTGATAGCCATCCCTGGTACGGCAGCGTAGAGGATGCTGGGCTGATCTCTAGTGTTAGGCACCAGACCCGTCATCTTGACATAGGTCACTGGGGCCCCCCCTGGACATGCGCTGTCCTGGCCTGGAACAATTAATTAAGTTATCATATTTGTCTTGATCACAATCGTGATATCACCAAGTAGTGGATACTTAACTTCAACCTATATCACTTTGGTCCTAGGCTTTTCCAGACTACCTATGATACTAACTTGTGTCTTTCAGTCTGCCTTTAGCTGAACTACGAAGAAGGAGTAGACCAGCAGCCACAATCACAATTTCTCCAACTCACTTGATGGGATTTGAACCACACACTTCCGATCACAAGTCCACGGCCTCATCGATCAACCTACTGAGTTCGGTGGAAAAATTAATTATTTTACCATCATCCTCCTTCCCCTGCACATCATGGGATCAGTAGAAAGCAGAAGGACTATAAAGACTATATGAATAGACACGATGAGTTACCAACTCATTTATGTCCTTCCACCTTTCTTTTCCTTGCAACCCTTTGGTACCAAGTCTTGGCTATCAATTAGGCATACATGACGCGACGCTTGTGATTGCAGAAATCAAGGTGCAAATGATTTTCGTGGCCTGTCATCTGATTCCTCTTGTAACTACGGTTCTGATGCTTTGAGCATTTACCTCGCCTGGTGGTTTCTTTCCAATAAAGAATGATATTATTATTGATAATCTCGTGAAATTGTGCAACCGTTCAAATGCATGTTATCCGTGTACAATGTTCTATACCCCTATGATCATGTCACGTATAGATCTATGCATAAACATTTTTTACACTAATAATACAGGAAGTCTGCAAACTGTTGGCATAATTGGACTACCTGTCTTGCGCTGACAGTCTAAATAAAGCACTACTTATACTTATACTTATACTCACCCCTAGCGATGGCCAGAACAATGGTTATGTCCAAAAGAAATATCAGAGCGGCGCTACTCATTCTGGTTTAACTGAATGCACGTTACAAACGCTACTGCTGATGCTATTGCTGACACTACTGCTGACGCTTATGCTCACGCTTCATCCAGTGAGAATGACGAAACTGAAACACTAAAAAAAAATTTTTTATTAAAATCGGAGAAAATAAATGTTTTTTTTTAAACAAAAACGAACACAATACTTCCGATTTCTAATATTAGAAATCAAGTGCAAATAATTCGCACGAACAAATTATACAGATTTATTGTTGTGTGTATCTGTATATGCCGGTCTTCAGTCTTACTTTTAGCAAATACTAAATCAACACGACGTAATTTCACTCCAGTACACTGTTTTTCCAGCATTAAAAGACATTTCACTGCAATATTAATCTTAGGCGAAACTATAGGTAGTGCTCACGACTCAAGAACTTATTATTTTTTATTTTTTGCTAATATGGTCAACACTTTAATCGGAATCAAAATTCCGAATAAAGCAATATTTGACAGAAAATAAAGCAATACCTGACTTATAGCTTGTTTGACTTAAAGATACAAACACAACTACAAATCGAAATCTGCGACTACCAAAATCCTTCATGTTGCACAAACTGAATGTTTTCGTTGATACTGTTTTAATCACTTACCTGTTAAAAGATAAATCTTCACCACAGCAGCAACGCTTAGTGCTTGCAACAACCATTTTCCTTTTAACTTTCAAACCGTGTTTTCTCCATATGTTATGAAATTTACGTTTTATACACCACTGAAATATTTTTTAAAGCTTATTTGAATATAAAATATGACTTACCTGTTAAAAGATATATCTTCACCACAGCAGCAACCCTTTTAGTGCTCACAACAACCATTTTCCTTTTAACTTTCAAACCGTTTTTTGTATATATTTTTAAAAAAATACGTTTTATACACCACTGAATTATTTTTCAAAGCTTATTTGAATGTAGACTTGTTATAAAATCGCACACAGTTCATTCCTTTTTTTATCAGCATTTCTTCAGCATTGATCAGTTCATCACACTCGTGGAGTTCTTCCTTATCTTTCCAAGGAAATTAACGAGACTATTTATCATGCGTTGTGATGAGCTGTTCTCAGATCTGACAAATGGTCCATTATCAGATTCCATTCCCTAGGTATCATCACTCCACAGGGATTCTGGTGAAGAGACAGGTTGTGATGATCTTCTCGTCTCTCGGACACAGGAACACATTCACTACATCAATTCCTAATAATAATAGTCGTATTCCGAGTTCGATCCACAACAGTACACGAATAGCTCAATGGTTAAGCACTCGCTTGCCATTCGGATGGTCCCGGGTTCGAACCCCCGCGCCGACAAAAATTTGTATTCATTTGGTTACAGTTGTTTGTAAGGGATACCTTCTGGTGTGCTGGTGTTGACTCAACACCTAAATGGGAAGTAATGTGTCAATTTTCACTCATCAGAGGGGAGGCATAGTACGGGATGGACAGGCTACAATACAGACCATAAAATTCTACCGTAGCTTCTGTTTCATGGCTACGAAATAAAAAAGGCTGTGAAACACTCATCTTTAAAAAAAAAAAACAACAACAATAACAACAACAATCTGCTCTGTAGTTACCAACTTTTATGAGTAATTGAGTAACGAAAAGTGACGGAATGATAAGCTTCAAGCAAACTGCCCGAAAAAGTTTTCAAAATGAATTGGAGATCTATGGAAGTTTTGGCTTTAGCAGGTATCACTACTATCAGTGTGGGTATTTTCATTGATGTTTGTTTTACAACAAAGTTTATTACCTACACAAATAAGAATTTTCAAGTACTCTGGATATACATTCTCATGCAAGTACCCTGGATACACACACATCTTTCTTGCTAAACAAATTCATACGATCTATTATGTACTTTCATAATATTATTATGTAGACAATGAACTTACGTGCTGTGGTTCATTGAAGGTCGAGAATTTTAAGGCTCGGCTGAAGCCTGACAGTCCATCGCACTTGTCATCTCCAAGATCCCACAGATAAAATCAACAGTTTTGACACATTGAATATATTATTTCATGCATGCTTCACTACCTTGTAAGCCCAGCCAAAGCTGCGTATGGATGGATTTGGTTTATCCTCCATCTCGTCAACCATTTTTTTTTTTTTAATAACTTTATTATATTTTATTTTCATACACATCCTTCATTTAATATTTAATAGTTACTGCAATCCAATGTACTTTTCAGTATGTGGTGGATTGTAGCAAATAGTATTATCTTCTTTTTTTTTATGTCCTTTTTTATTTCATGTTAGCATTTAACTTCAGTTGCGTAAATACCCTAAACAGTGTTGCTGTTCTACGGCCATTTCAAATTTACACTACCTAAATCAGAAGAGATGGTACGTTACGGGCGGAACTAATAGACGTTTTTGTTTTACCTCTGTTGCGCTAAGTATACTGTGTAAGAGAGATAAAACGACGCTTAGCAATGATTTGTGATACAGAATTTATCTATTAATTTCACCCTAAGAGTTGTACAAGTTTTGAAAGAAATACAGAAGTTTAGAAACGCTCAGCAAGGATAAGGCATCCATGCTGAGTGTCTTACTTTTCTACAGCGCTAAAGTAAATAGGTATTTTTATCCAATAAGGTTTTTTCAAAGATAAAATTAGACTTTACGTGTCTCGAGATTCTCAAGGAAGAAGATTAAAATCTGTTGAGTAACATTAACCTTAAGCCTTACTGTTTGTAGACCCAAGGTTTCAAAATAAAATTTGTCCTAGAAAAAAATAATTTGGACTTTTTACTGTCAACATGACATGCATGTAAGTAGGATATTGTCAAAGCATTACAATAAACTCTTTATTAGGAGTATGTTAAATGTACCTTATTGTACCTTGGAATACTGAAATTAAACCAATGGGTTTATCCATGGTTTGCAACAAAAAAATGAAAATACAAATGACGAGCTTCATAATATTGTATTAATTTTCAATAAGTTTCTATTAAATTTAATACATATATGTAATTAAACTGATATCTACACAATAGAACGAACACTTAAAAGTTATTCTGTTATTAAATACTTAGTTCTCATACGTTACATGCCTCTCCTCAAATGTCAAACCAATTTTTCAAGACCCGTCATTCCCGCTAGACACTAATCTATCAAAGTCAATATCTTGATCATAGTTGTAAATCTGACGCTGATCTCATAGGAATCAGATTCGCAAGTTCAATGTCAGGAGATTGACAAGATGATCTCAACGTCTCAAACGTCACTGGAAACCATTGACCTCTTGGGTGACCTTTCAAGTCCTAACCCCAAATGTTGTGTTACTGCACAATTAAAGAAGAACTTGTCTATTGAGTGTATTCACACAAAACGTGCCAATGATGTTGATTGTATGTAGCTTTAAAAGCACGGATTAGACCAGGTCTATACAAATTTTAATAATAATTTCGTATGTACCTTTTTTTAGTCAGAATTCTCTGAAGAAACATGATCGTTTTTTTTTGAAGGAATTAATTCATTATCATCATAGGGTGGCATCATCGTGAACGATGGTGGCCAGACAGTGGAGGAATGACTCAGAACTTCTACCACTGTATTTACAAGGAGGCTAATAATTGACAAGGGCCCCCAGAACCAAGCCAATGCTGGTCTACTCCCTGTATATAGTACCCCAGCCAGACTGTTGGTCTACTCCCTGTTTATAGTCCCCTAGACCGGCGGTCGGCAAAAAAAAAGAAGAAGAAACATAGCTCATGAACTCGAATCATAAATAGTCCGAAGTACCCTACTTCCCCCTATCTTTCAACCCCCCCCCCCCCCCACGCTTTTGTAATGTGGGGGTCCCTTAAAAATTTTCGAGATAAGCTAGGGGTCCGCATAGTTCAAAACGTTGCCGACCGCTGCCCTAGACAACATACTAAATTATTACAAACTATAAAATATTTCCTCCAAGTCTGAAGAACGAGGCACTGTGCCCATCACAGCTGCTGCATTTCCTCTCTGGATACACAGAGAAATCCTCTGATTCAAAAAGGATCTTATTTCTCGTGATGATTCATGCAGTATTATGCCTACTTCTTCAAACAAATTCTTCGGTTTCTTGGCACCAGGGCCCCATTGTTTCAATATACACTTCTCGGAAAATAGTAATGTGCCAGTCCTCATAATTGTTGTCTATTATCTTTCATCATCCCTCAACCTGTTTCGATCTAATCACATAGAGAACGCCATAGTTGAGCATCCAAGAGTTATTCACCATCTCAAGTGTAAGTAACGAAAATGACCAATTGAAATACACTAACTCACTTTTTATTTATAAATGATTCTTTTTCTTTTTTTTTAATTTGGGTGCTTTAGCATCAGTGGTCATTCGCACAATGATTCTTTAATTTTATAAATGAATATAAATGAATTTTATGTTTTGTGTTACTAATATAAATGAAAGTAATAATAAACTCAAGAGGTTATAAACCGTCCAGAAATATGAAAAAAATTGAAATCGGAGCAAATTTTTTTTTTTTTTTTTAGCGAACACAATACTTCCAATTTCTAATATTAGAAATTTCGCGGAAGTAATAACGAATCCATCGAGTGGGGTATTCAATGAAAGGTCTCGATGTCCTCATACTTGATATGACATTTTTAATTCCATTATAAAATCTATGTGATGTTTACAGTTCACAGAACTACTAGTTATCTTACTTTTCATAGAATTTTCCCAATGGATGCCTCATAATGGTTGAAGCTTTTCTAAAGAATCAATACCTATAGTATCAAACACGTCGGCCGAGGTGTGAAGAACGCCTTATACAAAGAAAGAGACATACAAGTAATACCTACGAGTAATTCAAAATTTTATATTAAAGTAGATTGTTAACGTTACAAAAAGGGCCGCACAAGTGGGCTGGTTGATATTTCTTAATTAAAACCTATCGAGTGGGGTATAGAATAAAAGGTATCGATGTCTTTATGCTTGCTATGACATAGATATTTATAATAAGATAATTGAATCTGTGTGAGGTTTACAGTTTACAGAACTACAAGTAGTTTGGGTTTTACGTCACTTTCAACTGCATGGTCGTATCACTACGTGGGTTTTACCTTCCAGCTACTCAAATTAACCTCACCCAGCCTGAGTGGACCGGGAATAGCCAGGAGGCGAGGGTTCGAATTTGAATGGGTACCCATCCAAGCCCTGACCTTGCTGGATGTTGCTTAACTTCAGTGACTGAAAGTGACTTAGTTATGAAAACTAAGGGTAAAATTAATAGAAAAAAATCGATAACTCAAGTCATTATTTATTTATTTTTATTTATAAGTCATTGCTTAGCATCAGTTCTCCCTATCTTAGGCAGTACGCACTCTGAGACTTGCGCCACAAAGGTATTATAAAAACGTCTATGAATTCCGACTAGATGTTTTTGCTTTAGCTCTAGATTTTGCGTATTGTTTTAAATGGAAAGCTAATGCTTACGTCCAAACTTGTGACCTCGATTTTCTGTATATTTTTTTTTTCGCTCCAAATATTCATGTCTCAATAAAGTAGGTAGGTACCTCAGAGAAAATGAAAAGATATTAATTGAATAACTCATTTTTCTTCTTTTGTATATTTTTGGTGGGGGGTTGAATTGGTGGTCCCCCCCTCGGCCTCCTCATCACCCTTTATAGCCGACCCTATCCTCCTGTAGCTTTTTTCATCGTTTTTTTTTCTTCTTCATATTGTTTAGATTCTTTTGATTTTCCTTGTTTTGTGTATATTGTTTCTTGCTGTATGTGTTCTTTTTCTTTCTTTTTTCCGTTCTATATGGATTCTTGTTTTCTTTTTGATTTATTGCTGATATTTTTGTTTTGTCTTGAGTTGTGTTTATTGTTTGATGATGTTTACTGTGTATATTTCCTTTTCATAATTTTTTTGCTTTTTATCAGGATTTTTGTTATTTCTTCTTCTGTATTTTTTACGGGGGGAGTTGAGATGTTGGTCCCCCCCTCGGCCTCCTCATCACCCCTTATAGCCGACCCTATCCTCCTGTAGCTTTTCTTTTATTTTTTTCTTGTACTGGTAGTTCTATGTTCTTGTCTTGTCTTGCGTTGTGTTTATTGTTTCTTGGTGTGTTTACTGTGTATGTGTCCTTTTTCTTAATTTTTTTGCGTTTTATCTGGATTCTTGTTTTCTTCTTTTTTCCTTTGGTTTATTTCTGGTATTTCACCTCTTTTTTGTCTTGCGTTGTGTTAATTGTTTCTTGATGTGTTTACTGTGTATGTGTCCTTTATCTTATTTTTTTTTGCGTTTCATCTGGATTCTTATTTTCTTCTTTTTTTCCTTTGATTAATTTCTGGTATTTTCTCTTTTTTGTCTTGCGTTGTGTTTATTGTTTCTTGATGTGTTTACTGTGTATGTATAGTGTCCTTTTTCTTAATTTTTTGCGTTTTATCTGGATTCTTGTTTTCTTCTTTTTTCCTTTGGTTTATTTCTGGTATTTCTCCTCTTTTTTGTCTTGCGTTGTGTTAATTGTTTCTTGATGTGTTTACTGTGTATGTGTCCTTTATCTTATTTTTTTTTGCGTTTCATCTGGATTCTTATTTTCTTCTTTTTTTCCTTTGATTAATTTCTGGTATTTCTCTCTTTTTTGTCTTGCGTTGTGTTTATTGTTTCTTGATGTGTTTACTGTGTATGTATAGTGTCCTTTTTCTTAATTTTTTGCATTTTATCTGGATTCTTGTTTTCTTCTTTTTTCCTTTGGTTTATTTCTGGTATTACTCCTTTTTTTTGTCTTGCGTTGTGTTAATTGTTTCTTGATGTGTTTACTGTGTATGTGTCCTTTTTCTTAATTTTTTTTGCGTTTCATCTGGATTCTTATTTTCTTCTTTTTTTCCTTTGATTTATTTCTGGTATTTCTCTCTTTTTTGTCTTGCGTTGTGTTTATTGTTTCTTGATGTGTTTACTGTGTATGTGTCCTTTTTCTTAATTTTTTGCATTTTATCTGGATTCTTGTTTTCTTCTTTTTTCCTCTGATTTATTTCTGGTATTTCTCTCTCTTTGTCTTGCGGTGTGTTTTTTGTTTCTTGATGTGTTTACTGTGTATGTGTCCTTTTTCTTTTCTTTTTTTTTTGCGTTTTATCGGGATTTTTATTATTACTTCTCTTGTATTTTTATGGGGGGTTGAGATGTTGGTTCCCCCCCTCGGCCTCCTCATCACCCCTTTTAGCCGACCCTATCCTCCTGTAGCTTTTTCTTTTATTACTTCCGAGAAATTTCTAATATTAGAAATCGGACGTATTGTGTTCGTTTTTGTAAAAAAAAATATTTTTTTGCTCCGATTTCAATTTTTTTCATATTTCTGGACGTTTCATAACCTCCTGAGCAAATTTGGTTTTGTGTCCGTCTGTCGGTCTGTCGGTCTGTCGGTCTGTCGGTCTGTCGGTCTGTCTGTCTGTCTGTCTGTTAAAACGATTCCTTGTAACGCGCAAATCTCGGAAACTATTCGACCGATTTTAATGAAATTTTGCACACATCTAGGAGACATTCTGTAGATGGTCCCATTTTAAATTCATCGAATTCATACCAGCGGTTCTGGGTGAAAGAGACCATGCGCCTGACCACTAACTTTTTACTTAAACGCTTATATCTCGTGAACGGTACACCCGATTTTGATAAAATTTTGTAAGAATATGCATATTACTGTTTTACTTAAGTTATTTATATTTATTTTCAAATAAATTATAATTTGGTTCGGATATTTAAGAAAATCCGAAATTTTGGACAAAAAAGTAAAAAAATAAGGATCACGACTTGCCGATACAGAATTTTTTGTAGAATCTAGAATGTATAAAAAACGGTTTTCTACCATATAAAATAAATTTGAAGAAAATCGGTTCAGCCGTTTTGGAGATACAAGTAATTTAGTATGAACACTCAAAATTCGCACGTGTACACAATGTGAAACAATCACGAGGAAGTATTGTGTCCATAATTGGCAGTGTTTTTTTTTCTTGTACTGGTAGTTCTATGTTCTTGTCTTGTCTTGCGTTGTGTTTATTGTTTCTTGTTGGGTTTACTGTGTATCTGTCCTTTTACTTAATTTTTTGCGTTTTATCTGGATTTTTGTTTTCTTCTTTTTTCCTTTGATTTATTTCTGGTATTTCTCTCTTTTTTGTCTTACGTTGTGTTTATTGTTTCTTGATGTGTTTACTGTGTATGTGTCCTTTTTCTTAATTTTTTGCGTTTTATCTGGATTCTTGTTTTCTTCTTTTTTCCTTTGATTTATTTCTGGTATTTCTCCTTTTTTTGTCTTACGTTGTGTTGATTGTTTCTTGATGTGTTTACTGTGTATGTGTCCTTTTTCTTAATTTTTTGCGTTTTATCTGGATTTTTGTTTTCTTCTTTTTTCCTTTGATTTATTTCTGGTATTTCTCTCTTTTTTGTCTTGCGTTGTGTTTATTGTTTCTTGATGTGTTTACTGAGTATGTGTCCTTTTTCTTTTCTTTTTTTGCGTTTTATCGGAATTTTTGTTATTACTTTTCTTGTATTTTTATGGGGGGTTGAGATGTTGGTTCCCCCCCTCGGCCTCCTCATCACCCCTTATAGCCGACCCTATCCTCCTGTAGCTTTTTCTTTTATTTTTTTCTTGTACTGGTAGTTCTATGTTCTTGCCTTGTCTTGCGTTGTGTTTATTTTTTTCTTGATGTGTGTACTGTGTATGTGTCCTTTCTCTTATTGTTTTGCGTTTTATCTGGATTCTTGTTTTCTTCTTTTTTCCTTTGATTAATTTCTGGTATTTCTCTCTTTTTTATCATTATTATTTTTTGTCTTGAGTTGTGTTTTTTGTTTCTTGATGTGTGTACTGTGTATGTTTCCTTTTTCTTCATTATTTGCTTATTATCGGGACTTTTGTTATTTCTTCATTTGTATTTTTACGGGGGGTTGAGATGTTGGTCCCCCCCCTCGGCCTCCTCATCACCCCTTATAGCCGACCCTATCCTCCTCTAGATTTTTCTTTATTTTTTCTTGTTGTGGTAGTTCTAAGTCTTATTTATTTTTCTCTTATTTTTATTTTATTTTTGATGTGGGGGAGAGGGGGTTAAGATGGTAGCCCCCCCCCTTCGGCCTCCTCATCACCCCTTATAGCCGACCCTATCCTCCTCTAGCTTTCTTGATTTTTTTTTTTCTCTCTTAATCTTGATGTGGTTATTTTCGACTATTTTAAGTCACAGTGAACAAGAACGAAAAGTTGATGAGAAGCAAGACAAACAAAACAGCAGGAACAAAAAAATCTCATACAAAATTACGAGAGAAATATTAACGAGAGTTTGAACATGACGCAACAAAACAGGAACATTGACGAAAATAACTTGAACAGGAATATGGAACATATTGAATGTGATAAAATTATCTTCCAAAGTCTTGAAGAAATGAAGATGGTGACAGAAATTTTGACATGACTGATAATTTTGATTTCGTTTCGAATGGAATTTTTGTTACGAAAATATGTTTGTAATGTTTGAATGATTTTTTTCAAGTGAACTATGAATGAAGTGGCTG
This sequence comes from Bactericera cockerelli, assembly GCA_024516035.1. Taxonomy (NCBI): domain Eukaryota; kingdom Metazoa; phylum Arthropoda; class Insecta; order Hemiptera; family Triozidae; genus Bactericera; species Bactericera cockerelli. The sequence continues at coordinate 12,063,585 of CM044957.1, forward strand.
CGGAAATATTGAACTGGCTAACATGATTTCCTCGTGAAATTAGTATTAAAATATTGCGTGGCTGAAAAAAAAGTCACTAATTTTACTTCCGAGTGCAAAAAAAATTAAAAGTAAATCTAGTCAAAAAGCCCTGTTTACAACAGCAATAAAATTATTTCTGTCCTGTGGACCCGTTGATATTTTTAACTAACACCCATCGAGTGGGGTATTGTATCACAGGCACTGAGATCACATAACATAGAGGGAACCCATTGTATCGAGATTTGCGTCCAAGAGGGACCATCAGCTGATTTCAGAATCAGTGCCGGAGTTGTAGTATTTTTTCTCTCGCGAAGGGACCGAGTACCTAAACTACCTAATTCTTCTAAATTCAACAAACACATTACTCAAATTAAAGCAGAGAGTTCTAAAAGACTAGGCATGGTCAAGAGAAATTGTGAACATATTAAAGACATAGACACAATTCTCCAACTATACAGCTCACTAATTAGATAAAAACTTGAATACGGAGCAATAATATGGAATCCTACTACAGATGAGTGGTCCAACAAAATTGAAATCATACAAAAAAGATTCGTGAGGTATTTATTCAATAAAATTAACGGATTTTATCCGACATACCCCGAACAGATATCCTATAAAGATTTGTTATTCAACCTAAATATTAAGACTCTCAAAGAAAGACGTGACGATCAAGCAATCATCTTTGTACACAAAATTTGCAATAATTTTATAAAATGTCCACAAATTCTAGCTAAAATAAATTTTCACGTTCCAAACTCGAGGCTTAGGATATCTAATGAAAAAATAATATTCTCAACAAACAAAATTATATCGCCAACCTCCTTAGAAATAGCTCTAGAAACATATAATAAGCGAGCTAATATATTAGATATAACAATGGATTTCAATAAAATACTCACTATAGTAAGGAGCTAAACTTTTAAAGGTCAAGCACACAATTATCTCATATTCCTTTCTTCAATTTCAATCCTAATATTTATTTACAAAAATATAGATAGGTATAATAGCAATAAGATCTATATTTACAATTAAGTGCAAACTTTATATATTTTAAGTTATTTTTAAGATATTTTAGTTATTTTTAAGCTACCTACCAATGTAAACTGTTCAATAATTTGAATTGTAAAAATACAAATACAAAATAATCATAAGAGTCTATAAGAGTTCATAAGTAATCTCTCATCAAAGTCCAGCACTCCTTGATGAAATAATCTGGCATAACTGTTCTCGCCTATTCATACTCACAGTTCTAGTTACTATTTTCTGACAAAGTGCAAATATGAGTTATAGTCGTAGCCTTTAAAGAACCTCGCACTCTTTCTTCCAGTAATAAAATACATAATGAAAGTCAAAATCATACTTAGACATCTTAATTCATAGAGAGAATAGCGCCCCCTCTTTAGAGTTACAGGGGCATGTCACAAAAGATCTATTTAAGGTCGCAGTGACAAAGAGCTTTCATAGCCGACAGCCCTACTTACTCGTTTATCATTAATACCAAAATTGGAAACGCAGACGCAAGTTCGTTTGCCTCCCGCAGCTAATAGATAGGTCAGAAGGAATACATACAAACCTATTCTATAGATAATACCTATTGTTAGGTTTCGGCCATTTCCAACAAAAAAAAAATCAATGAAAAATTTCAAGTTCTTGAAGGTAATGTACAGAGGAAATACTTTTGTCTTACAACAGAAACTTTTTGATTCTCGTACAACACCCCTAGTCATATACATTAGAAACATTAGTTCGAACGGTCGAAAATACAAAAAAAAAAAAGATAACAACGAGCACAGGGAAAGACCGAGATGCAGACACAACTACGATGGGTGAAAAGTCCGACTTAAGGTCTTCCTTTAAGTTTGTTTTAATCTTTCTTTACAATTTGGCCGTAGTTCTTTCCAGTGAACTCTGGAATCAGTTGAATAATGTGAAGTGAGACCTGAGACCCACCTACATGAGGTAATCCCAGGATTTCAAGTTCAAAGAGTGACAAGGACATGAAGGCATTGTTGAAAAATAAGAATCATGAGTAATTATGTAAATGAGGCGAAATGTGAGTTTTTTACTTTAACAAATATGTACCGAATACGACAAAGTCGTACAGTATGATGGTCCATGGTACTAAGGTATATGACATGGAATGTACCTAGATGACTATAAACTACAATGTGACGTGTTATTTACCTTTATGAGGGACATACGATTACACTGTACAGAGTCATACGTGATGTGTCGCTAGTGACTATTGATGGACGTACCATGGCAAACCCATGTGGTTATACTCAGCCCAAGCCAGGCTGGGTGAGGTAACTGTGGGAAACTGGTTGGTAAGTATCCAGCGATGTATGGTATAATGCCCGTCTCAATATGACCTTAGCAGATGAAAGAAACGTTTTGTCTAAATTTAACATGTGTAAGTACGTGATACCTGAAACCTATCAATATTGGAAATTATTATAGACACATAGATACAGGTATTCTTGGAAAGTTTTTGATGCATTGTTACATTATTATTTTTTATAAATAATGGTAGCATTTGTAATTATTTAAATATAAAACAGCTCTTCGAAACGCAAGCCATCAGGAATAGTGCCCATAATGCTCACAGCATTTCCTCATTGAATGGCGATTGATATTTTTTTGGATTAAGAAGCTTTTGGAACGTTGATCGCCATTCAAACGAGATAGTTTATCGTAAATCTTCTTTACGAAACGCTCTGTTTCCAGTTACCAGGGCGAATTATCACCGCGAAAAATATCTCGATAGTGGTGCTTATCATCTTTCATTTCAAATTTGAATCCAACTCCTACCTATAACACTCTATTGTCTTACACTTTGCAAAGTCCACAATAGTCGTACCCGCTAATGCAAATCTAACATAAAACAGCAAAGCCGCTGTCAAAATAAACTTGGAGAAGCTAGAATAGTTACGTCACAACATGTGAGTTTAGTTAACAAACTTACCTTACTAATTAAACTAAAAAGGAAATAATACATACTTTTTCTAAGAGCTTGCTCATGTTTTCTGAAATTGCGTATTGTATTCAACAGGAACTGTTATAACACCTGTCAAACTTAAGTATTGAAGTTTGTTCATTAACTCCACCCTAAGATCATAACAATCTAAGGTGAAGTGGCTTTCACAAGATTTCCTGTAGCCAAATTAGGTATTAGGTACTTCAGAAAAACAGCTCTCCCACATTATAATTGATATATTTAGAACAGTGAAAATACCATTATTATAATATAACTATTTCATAGGTAGGCTAACATAGATAAAACATAATTATGTAAAATAATAACTCCCCAAAATTAAGGTTTTGGCGACATTCCAGAAAGCACTTTCCATCTCAAACTCCACAGATCTTCCTTTCAAAAATCATTCCCTACCTATAACCCAAACAGAGTATGCTGTTTACCCGAATAACCCAATCAGAGTGCCGTTGAAAGGAAGATTTGGCGATTATGAGAGTGAGAAAGCTTTCTGGCATAAGGGCCTGCTGTTGATTATTTAATGGAAACTTCTGTGGACACTAAGTACAAAGTAGACCCCAGAGAAGGGCCATAAGAGTGAAGTACTCTTGGAATTCACCGACCTCAGTAGCTTGATGGATAAGGCTGCGGACTTGTAACCTGGAGGTCGGTGCTTCAAGTCCTGGGTTCAGCGTAGATTCAGTAAAGCGAGTTTGAGTAGTTTTTTTTTATTAATTAAAATACAAATTTATTAGCTCATAGATAAAACACTTCCCGCATATCTGCTGTCTTTTTCATTGTCCCCAACACACTCGCCGCATTTCCGACCTGAACAGCCAAACTTATTCTTTGCATTAGGTATGCTTTTGCTCTCTTCTCTCCTGTCACACACGCTATCCGCTCTCCCAACTCTTTTGAAAACTTCATTCCATCTTTGAAAATTGGCCCCATGGTTTCAATAGCAACGGGTATAAAGTGATAATCACTCGCAATTTGTTTGTACTTGTCAAATTTCTTTTTTGTTGCTATTTCCGCCACATGTCCAGCTTTTTTTTGAAAACTCAATGTTAGATGGTGCAAGAGTATCGGTACAAGTGGCGTCCCAAACCAAACGTCTACCAGACTTCCAAGGTACAGTGGACATTCCATCAGGTCGTCGTCCATCCTCACGTAACATGGCAACTGGTTCTAGGAATGCAAGTATTTTTGCCGACGCAAGACCTCTTCTTATGACATCATTCAATGTAAAGTGATTTGAAAATTGGCCGGCGCTCTTACTACAATCTAAGAGTACCGCGTCTGTCTACTTTTTCTCCACAAGTTCAATAACACAATCACACAAATATGATAACATATACTCTTGGAATTCAGACCGCGAACGCCTCGTCCCAACGAAAGGGGTTTATTTCCCAGTGCCATAGAAGGGGTTATCTGCTCTTATGAATGTTTACCAATTATTATTAAGAACATCTCTATCAGCACCAGCGTCAATTCTATGATCCTCAAAAAAATCATAAGCAACAAATGAGAGCTAAATATCATCAGCATAAGCATCTCTACCACCCACAATCATGAATGTCATCAGTATTCACTATGGTAATGATCTTCATTATCAGCATAATTACTATTGCTCCAAGTACATAGAGTATGTTAACAGAAGAGGTGACTATTCTAAACACTGCCGCACCCTGGCAATATAGCACCGAGGTCCAAGTTGCTGATGAGGTCCTCTGTCCTAGAGTTATGAAACAGTAATGACACTGCTTTCACTCTCACCGTTTCTTTCTAAATGAGACCTGTCGACCATTATTGAGCAAACTAATGATTGTGTATCGATTTATAGTGTTCCAGCTTGTTCGCTTATGGGCTGTGAAGAGTGTGAAGGCTCTTATAAACGCATACATAATAATTCTAGTCCCATGTCCCAGCTCTACTGTTTCTCAACTCAAAAAAATCTTATTGAATTTTATTGTTGTTGTGTGAACTGAACTGAAATTTCGTCATTTCTATTTTCCAATATCTTTTATTTTCTCTTATTCAGCACAAATTATACGAATATTGAAAAGATAGGGTTTATACACCCTTCCTCAAAGTTTAAAAAAAATTGATTATCTGATTATTATAATCTATTGTACAGTTTCAGTGGAAACTCCTTACAAGAAACACTGCGACCTAATGAGATCTATTGTGACCAGTTGATTCTATTTTGTTTTAATGGCATGGTGTTTAGTTAGTTAGGACGCGGGTTTTACCCTTCATGCGCTGAAAATCTTATCAGTGACCCAATTTTACCATCCAGGCTGGGTAGGGCCGGAAATACCAGCCTCAGGTCGGGCTGAAAATTCTGTCCGGCCTGTGATCGAACTCAAGATCTCTGGACCACAGACAGTTGTCACAACCGTTACAGCACGGAAGCTCGCAAATTAACGAGACATGAATTTACAACAGCTCCAAGCGAGATCATGTCTCAATTGTCTCATGTAGGTAATGTTTATGAAGTATCTGGTTCTAGGTATAAATGTAGAATTTTATAATATTTTACTTCAACAGGATTCGAACCCAAGACGATCAGTGGAGAGCACACGTTCATCAGATCTCGTTTTCATTGTAGTTGATTAAGCTCGTAGAGCATGGACCAGACTACCGCGGTGTATTTCTACTGCTATTTCAGCCTCACTAAGGCTTGGTGAGGTTAATGTGGAAGCTCAACAGCTAACCATTGAATGGTGAGTAAAACTCTTGCTGCTCAATGTGATGTGCCGAAAAAACAGAAAACAAAATTCGTGCCAAAAAACATTCAATTCAAAGGCTAATGCAGCAAGTGGATGCCCGAAAGGAGAAACTTTGTGTGACATGATCTGAAGAGCTTATGAACAAGAAATAAATAAATAAATACTTAGCTGACATAGGTACGTAAATAGAAAAGCAACGTGTTGATATCTTTGAAAACTCAATTCGAAACTTTTTAAATACGCACTCAAAATCAAACATAATCTTTGCAGGCTTCCTTTTCATGCTACCGACATACATTCTTTTGGAAAAATGGAAATTATTGATAATCAACAAGCAAGTGATTGGTGAATCATGGCGGGTGATGGTCGCAATACGTTGTCACTAAAGATTTTTATTTCCCGGCCCCACTCAGGCTGGGTGAGGTCAATGTGAGTAGCAGGTTTGTGAGTTTCCTGCGAATTGAGGGTAAAACCCCCGTCGTGATATGACCATGGCAGTTGAAAGCGACGTTAAACCCCACTTAAAAAAAAAAAAAAAAAAAAAGATTTTTGGTATCATCACTATGAAATTCTATTAAGACTATATAAACTTCTATGTATATCACTGAAAAACGAACCTAGTGTCAAAAAACAGAAGAATTAATCTTTGGTTTTCTTATGTAAGTACAGAAATTTAATCACGAAAACAATAAAATACAGTCATAATATATTTATCAATCTTAAATTGCTCTTTTTGACTGAAAAAAAAAAAATCATTCATAGCACTGATTGACTGTTTGTAGATCTGTTTTTATATTATTTTGTTAGGTAGGTATACCTTTAACTCGGAGAGTAATTTTTTTTCTTTTAAGAAATATTAAATTTCTTGAAAGAACTTCAAATGAAAATGATAATATTAGACATTTGAAAAAAGTACCCGCAACAGTATAAAATGTAAATTCAGAACTTACCTCCTAATTTACTGTAGCAAGGACGCCAAACTTCTTCTTAAAAATGACGCTACACGACTTCAAATGAAAAAAAACTTTTGAGTGATAAGTCTCTAACTTGAGAGAAGTATGTGCATGACAAAAACCAAAAACATAAACTATGTCTGGTTTTGCCAAAAGTTCAACTAGCAATTAGGTTAATCATAGATGCCCCAAAGACATCTTTCAAACGACATAATTTTATTTTGAGATGACGGTGTTCGAATACGTAAAAATTATTCAGGTAAACTTTTTGTTTTTGACCTCTGAAAAATTTCAAGTTAAATTTCACAGTCAAAATTTTGGCGGAATCCGACACCGTTTGACATTAATTTTTAGTAAAATTCAAAAGAGTTCCAGAAAACGAGAAGCTTTGACCCGGAACTCGCGATAAGAGGAAGATGAGCCTCTGAGAATGAAAACTGGTGTTGCTGAACTGGAGAATCGAAGAACTGAAATCGGACTGCGGAACAGTATCTCACAGACACCTCCCTACCTGGGATATACCGCATCCTCATTGCATCTATTTGTCTACAGATCTTCTCTCCAATAAAGCTCAACTCCTTTGAAAGGTCAAACTTACAATCACTTAAAACTTACATAGTCAAATCATATTCGATTAATGTTTTATAGTTTAGCCCCCTTTCAACTGCTTATATCAAGATGGGGGTTTACCCGTTTGACTCTACATTCGCTGGAAACTTACCAAACAGCTATCCACATTAACCTCACCCAGCCTAGATTGGGCCGGAAATAGCTTCACTCCCAACATTGCTGGAAATTGTTAAGACGAGAACGACAGATATTCAACGTGACATCGACGCTGGCTGTCATTTGATATTGAATATTCATATCTATTTATTCCATCTATATTTTTTTTAAATTCGCTCCTTTTTTTAAGATGAGTGTTTCACAGCTTTTTTTATTTCGTAGTCATGAAACAGGAGCTACTGTAGACGCTTGTGTTCTGTGTTGTAATTTGCCCATCCCTTAGTATGCCTCCCCTCTGATAGGCGAGAAGTGACATAATACTTCCCATTTAGGCGCTGGGTCAGCACGAGCGCACTGGAAGGTATCCCTTACAAACAATTGTAACCAAATTAAGAATACAAATTTTGTCAGCAAAGGGGATCGAACTGGAAACCTTCCGCATATCAAGCGAGTGCTTAACCACGTAGCTAATCGCACGCTCTAATGAATTTCAAATCCCTCCTTCGAAAGTTCAAAAAATTTCTAACATTGTGAATGACCGTCAGCCATTATTGATATTTAATATTCATATAATATTCCACTTGTTTTCTACAGACCTTCACTCCGATAAAACTCATCTCTCTTGCAAGTTCAACCTCTGTCTTTAATCAATGCGTCGGTCCGTGGTCTTTTTGAACTGAGGGGGCCATGAAGGTGTCCCTTGTAGGAAAACTTGACTCTAGGGAAGAGAATTAATTATTCTGCAAAAGCTATCCTTTGAACTTCTTATCAGGTGGTTGGAGGGTGGTTGGAATTCCGATTTGGGTAAGGTTATCGTCAGTGACTTTGGAGCTGGTGTGGCTAGTCCCCAGTAAGCAGAAGGTTAGCACAGACCGTTCGTTTGCTAAAAAATCGTTAATAATAATTATTGTCTCCTGTCATTCTGCCAACCTTGATCGGGAATTATGATTATCACTCATTGAAGAAATAAAAATACCAAGTTCTTCATTACAGATTTTTTTTATAAATTTATATTTTAATGAATTTTTCTCAAAGACAATTTATAACAATTGTTTTTATCTTATACCATAATGGTTAAGAAATAAAATTTATTAATATAATATAATAATTATCTAATATTATTTTAATTTATAACAAAAAGTAGGTACTCCTCTATAAAACAAAATTCTCGAATTAATCTTAAGTAATACTGAATTTTTATAAATTTACATTTTGAAGGCATCTAATGAAAATTATCTTTGTATCTACAAAAAAATAACAAAATTTAAATTTAGCTAACTATCTTAAACTAAATTTGGTACTTTCATTGGCACACCAAACCAAAAAATAACTTTTTTAATAAAAAGATCTATAATTAGAAGTATTATTGTGGTGAAGCACTCAAGATTTTGAAGTTGTGAGATTTTTCTGTCTTGAAGAGAAGGACTATATTATTATAGAAGACAGGAGTAATTTCACAGGTGTAGGAATGATGAAAAAAGTATTGAAATCCCCTTGTTTTGATATAATTCTATTTTTATAAATACCTACTATAATATGAACGGAAAATTCTCAATTTTTCATTGAATTTCCGATAGAAAATTAAGTCATGACTCACCATTACGATGATCCATTTTGGTTTCTGATTTTTTTTTTTTTTTTTTGCAATTATTGCTGATAAAACATTATTTTTATATGTTTTTCTTTGAAAATAGGACGATGCCTTGGTAAAGTGTATCAAGTTAATGTACAAAAATAATTCCTCCCTTATTGCCACAAAGAAGAAACATAATTATTTAGAAATGAGTGATGATTATTTGACATCATTTTATTGCCTTTTTTGGGTATTATCTCTAAAAATTCGAGTGAGTAAAGTTCTAACCGAACCTAGTAGCTTAATCGATAAGACGCTGGACTTGTAACCTGGAGGTCGGTGGTTAAAATTCTGGGTTCAGCAAAGATTTAGTAAAGCAAGATTCAGTAGTTATGATATCATGAAAGTGATTAACACAAATATGATAACTTTTAGTTAAAGTTCTAAAGGTTCTATTTATATCATTACCCTATACTTCTGAGGAGCAGGCACAATCCACAAAGAGTGTTACAAAATTACATAAGAAAGAAACCTTCACACGTACACAATAAAATAATATTACACACATAAACTACAGATACAAGTTACACAAGTACCGAAAATGTGTGTGTAGTGTAGGCAACCGCCAAAAAAGAAGAAAAATAACCATAAGTTGACCTACATTTAGAAACAAATAGGCATTCAATAATATCCACGTATTCAACGTACTTGGTTACCTAATGAATTAGGTAACATCATATCCGCAGCACAAGAATGGCGGATATTACATGCGATAATGTTGTGTTCTCATGCAAATTTTCTCTCGCCATAACCAATTCTGGTCACTTTCGTTTTCTAAAGATCTAAAGAAACTGTCACAAACGAGACCTGATTGAAACTGATTAGTCTGAACCAATAGTGATAATAACAGTTGCTCAGAATAATAATAATGATATTTTTAAGATGAGACAGAATCTTTTCTACCCCTAACAATCTCTTCACTATGGTGTTGGATTTTCACCCACTAAGAATTTCCACAAAAGTCAATTCATAATCCCTAAAAAAAAAACATTATGTTTTACATTGTTCCATAGAGTTATCTAGAAAATTACTGAACCTTGGTCATTTTGGTTAATAGGTTCTTATGAACATTATTAATTTTGTAAGTACCTAAACTACTATGTTTTACTGCATTCTTACTCATTTCTTGGGAAAAAAACATGTAGTTCGAATTGTTTATTTTGGAGGTAATATTTTTGTGTCAGTATCAGGTTTTTTATGAACCTATTTAAAAAGATGAATAATAACAAGTAGCGATAATATTTATTATGATATTATCTCTATTGGTTCTCAACTCACAATGTACGTGACAATCGCTTCTGATCTAATCTTAGAAGATCATCTCCTCACCTTCAGTCTCTTACAGACCTAGAATTTTATTGCACAAAGATTATCAATTTTTTTCAACTAAACTAAAGAAATAAAGCAATAAAATGATAACTCAAAACTGGATCGTTTGTTTCCTAACTTGGACAATGATGCTGTTACCGTATTTCATAAAATCATCTTATCTGATTTAGCACAAAAAATTTATTAGTATAATCAGTGGTGTAAGCTGAATTAAACTCACACAACTCATGCACATGTATAATTACATAATTATGTAAAGACGAGAGTGTTAAAAGTCTAAAGTTTGAAACTTTAACTTATGACAGGAGAAAGCAATTTCAGGAATTCTCATCAAATAGTTGGTAGTCTACAAATGCATCACATCAACTGTAAAAACAGTTCGAATATATGACAATCAGAAGAAAACGAAAGAAAGCTGGGTCATGAAAATGAAGGTGCAATGTTTTTTTTTTTTTTTTTTGCTCCACCTCCTCTTAAATGAAAACATTCTTTCATGAAAAAGTCAAAGATAATGATTGTATACCCCTACACCACGATGTGGAAAACACACCAAGAACAATTTTATATCTTAACAAAAATCTACTGTTTGATGCTCTGGAATTTATATGACTTGCATGTATAAAGTTTGGCATTTAATTTAAGACATAATGAAGAAGGAAGCGGCAAAATTTAATGTGACGAAAATTTAACATTTTGGTAGAAAGATTGACAATACCACTAGATGAATAGAGTTACAATTTTTACGAATGAAATCAAATCTGAACAATGTACATACATATTATAATGGAAGATTTCTTTAAAATCGTTTTATATTTTTTCTCCAAAGAATGTCATCTATTTCATAGTTTAGTTCTTGGACTGCAACTGCTTATCCTTTGACACACAGGAAGTACATGTTGGTACCAAAAAGGATATATTATAATTACAATGATAATAACTAAATAAAATTGAAAATTGCTTCTACTACAAACTACTTAAAATTTGGTTAGAGCATGGTTGGTTATTTGTACTATTCTACCTATAAAACTATTAACACTTTTCACAGTCAAACTTGAAATACCATAACTTTAAATAATTAGGTATTTTAATTATTTCAAACGAGGGTGCTTGGTTAGTGGCCACTTTTTAACCAAACACAGAAAATCTTTTGTAGAAAATCCTTAAGCCAATCTTAGTGCAGACGCGGACGGTTTGATATAAATAAAGAAAGAGCTTTTTTTTGACATTTTCACTAAACTAATTAAAAATAATGTGAACCCAATATTGCATGTTTTGTTCTCATCACACTCCTTCCATTTACATCATAGGTGTTTTTTTAAAGCTTTTCAAACATTAAATCAAAATTTTCAATACATTCATTATGTATTTAAAATTATACCATTCCTTTTATAAAACTATACCTAGAACCTAAATTTCTTAATAATTATGTACAAGACTACCTGGTCCATCACCGAGTGAAACACTCTGTCTCAGAAATCTGTATCACCAGATTCATTCAAGCGTTGGAGCTTCATTGCTCGTTTGTATTGCTTGCCAGTTCCACTAGTCAAAAGCCTCAGAATATTTGAGCAAACAGAACATTGCGAAAGCATTGCGGAAGTTAACAATCAGCCAAACTAGACATTTCGTCAAGTAGGATCCTTGAACTTCAAAGCTTCTAAAATTGAATTTTTGAGCTCTTGTTCAGGCGTTTCAATCAGACTTAGCAATTCTTCCCGACTCAACTTCTGAAGGGGTGATTCTGGTTTTGTCACATCTTGATCGCATTGAGTGGAACTATTCGAGCATTCACCATCCAATTTTCTGGGAATGTACGAAACAATGGTTGGTTTGACCACAGGGCAACATTGGACCTGACTAATTAGACTCGTCTTTCTCTTTTTCTCCTTTATCGGTTTTGGTACACTAACTTTTTCTGCTTTATTGGTCTTGCACACAGTGTCCAATTTACTTTGTTTCTCATCTGGAATGATGATTTCGATGATGTGTTCAACCGATTTGCCTGATACATTTGCCCAGTTCTCTCTGTTGAGCGTGCAATCCTCGCCACTGTTACCAGTACCAGAATCTTCTAGAGTATTACTTGGGGAACTGGGTGACACTACCAATGTTTCCATCTGTCTCGTACTTGTGCCATTATTATTTTGCAGCTTAGATATTTTACTCTTAAATGAACTTGAATTTACGTCAACATAGCTGAATTTTTTTGCAGCACTTCCAATATCCCGCGAAGGAATTACCGGAAAGTTTCTTGAACTTGGAGATCGAGGACTAGTGTCGTATTTGGGCGTCAAAGAGGAGGAAGATATATTTCTGGGCAATGGTAACTTTATCAGTCTATTGGGAGTCGTAGGCTCAACTTCGTTTATGGACGCAGAAGATATATTTCTTGGTAGCGGTAAAGGTGGTGGTAAGTTGGGGCTCAGCTTTATGCTCGGGGTAATAGGTTCGACTTCATAGATCGGTTCAGGACTAGATTCCCGTCGCGGAGTCAAGGCACTTGATCGACGGCTATTTAAATCGGGAGGACTGTTGGTGACCCCGTGACTCAAACGGCGTCCTATAGTCTGGGCACTGTGAAAGTCGAGGAATCTACCCGTGGCGACACCAATGTCACTGCTCATGCGCCGCGTCGCAGCGTTCAAGTTTCCTGAGCTCTTCGAGCGGAAGAAATCCTTGCTCAGTCGCCGTGCAAAGTCCAGCCTGGAAACGAAAGAGCAGAAGAAGCCTGTGTCACAATAATCTATTATTATAATAATATGTGTATTTTGTTTGTAATGAATTTCTTGTATTTTATGACCCGAACAATGATAATATTTAGTTTTTCTGATAAGATAGAAAACAAGACAAGACAGGACTTGTTTGATTAAAAGAAACACTGCAATTAACAGTTGTCATTTTTTTTACTATTTTCAACCTGCAATTTATCTAAATAATGCTTGTACTGCTATTATCCTACTTTTATCGAGGGTCTACACAAAATCAGAAATTCTGTTGATCCAAGAAGGAATTATTTAATGTATAGCTTACATACAGCGCCTGCAACCAGACTTTTCCACTTACTTGCTCGGAGATAGTCGCCTCTGTTGCTTAATGAGTTCAGGTGGGCTCAGTAAAACTTGAGGACTTTTGGAACGATTGTGATTTTTCTTGTTTTTGCTAGGACTGTTTTTCATGTTGTTGTCCAATTTCTCTTGTTGTTGAACCCTGAAAAGTAGCCGTACATAATAATTTTATGTGAGTTTACCATCTGATTGATACAATGGTCACACCTTTGCTATCGACTAATAATAATAATAAATCCCCTGTGGGTAGGGGGAGGATAATGGAATACTCCCAAGGCATTCTGTCCTTGCCTGTCGTAAAAGGCGACTAAGGGCTGCTAACAGAAACAGAGAGATACATCCCCTCTCACATCTGTTGGCGCTGTTCACGATGTGCAAAAGTGGCCGTTTGGAATCATTCCAAGACCCCAAAAAGTGTAATATCCTCCCCATATTGTAAACAATGCGATCTTCAAATGAGAAAAATTGGCTTTTGGAAATAAATCAAAACCACCGAATGTGTTTTTCGATCGAAATGTCCATGGGTCCACCAAGGAGGGTAGTCATGGGAGAGAATACGGCTTGTACCTATTTTCTTTCTTCCAAATAATATTATCTAGATAATTCAACTAACCTTCTGATTTCCTGGATCATCTCGAAGAATTGCGCTTTACTCTTTCTTCTCCTGCTGGTCTCATGTTCCTGTAACAAAAATAATTCAAAATCATTCATAACTAAAACTATTACTTATTACATCTAAAGGAAGGACTTCGACAACGGATAGTTATGAAACCACGACCAATGGTTGACCATCGATGGTACAAACAAACAAAGCTTAGATTGATTGTCTTGAAAAGAGAATTTTTTTTTGGAATGCAGATTTCATTATATTATATTATATTATCTTAGGGGTTTCTTTATCAACTGTCACACGAATATGTTTATTATTTAATCAAAGATTAATATTTGGTCGATGGCTAACTTGCAATAGTATTTATCCAATATGATTCAAATGTATGATCAGCGCTAGTCAGATATTTATCACCTGCTCAATGCAAGTGATAAACGAAGCCAATACACTTTTACACTTACTGAAAACACTTATCTACCAAATGTCTAAGCAAATGATCTAAATATTTAGTGTCAGCAATCTATACAGACTGCTCAACTTTGCCGGGTCCCTAATTTTTCCCCTTTTGGGTTTCTCAGAGGAGCCACGGACATTCAGCCTCGATTTCCCTATCCTCCGCCTTGGCCTAATGGAAAAACAAAGGTATTTTTTTCTTTCAAATTTGATTTCATTATTTCGAGCAACTGCATTCTCACCGCTTTGACATTCTTCTGGAAGAGGCTGGTGATCTGGCCCTGTCTCAGTGTGTGCACCAGCTCCCTCGCTGCGTGATGAGGTGACACCAGTTCCACACAGTTGATGAATCGGTACAGTTTCTGAAAGTAAAAAAAACGAGTAGATATATCCAAATTGTTGATGAATCGGTAGAGTTTTTGGATGTAAAAATGTTAGTTTGTCTCAAATTTTTGATGCATCAGGACAGTCTCTGCAGGTAAAAATGTGAGTTTATCTATATAAATTGTTGATTAATCGGTACAGTTTCTAAAAGTAAAAATGTGAGTTGAACCACTCAAATGATCATTCGGTACAGTTTCTGTGAGGATAATTTAGGTAAACCTCAGTCAGCATCAATAGCTCGTTTGAAACGCCTGTTTTTATAATAAAATTATGATCATTAATTCAGCAACGCCCAACTAGGTATTTTGTGGGTGATCAAACTATCGGGATAAAGTATATTCCCAATCCAACTAAAGCTATGAGAGGTTTAAGTGTGTAGCAGGTATCAAATAACACCGATGAACTTCACTTCTGAATCAAAATGAAACCTACAATATCTCTTTTATCTCTTTATAAAGCCGGAATCCCACTGCGTCCAACATTTTGTTGCGCAACATTTCCTTTAGGATCAAATGAGATCGAACCCCACTCACTTTGAGACGTTTTGCAAGACTTCACATTTAATATTCAAGACAAAATTTTGCACGGGATCCCCGGCTTTTCTCTCTCTCTCTCTCTCTCTCACCTGGCTGAAAAACATCACGTTTCGACTGCGCCAGATAGTGCCTTTGGGTTTAAGCCGTAGTATGGGTAGGGTATACCGGTAGAATAGATGCTCCATACACAGGATCATGCAGCCGGCTACCATACCAACTCCCAGGAGGAGGAACACACCTGAGAGAAGAGCAATAATCATTCAAATTTAGCATCAATATCACTAATGAGCTGATCAGCGCTAGTCAAGGATTTAACACCTCATTTAATATAATAAATTATCTTTAAATACCTAGTCTAAATACCATCAAATAAAATTTGCATGATAGTTTTTGGAGCAGCATAGCAAAGGGTGAATGTGATGGTCTAGATCTCTTATGGTTCATGAGGTATTTTTTTGTTTGTTGATTTTATGATTTTAAAGAAAAAATCTACAAAAAATGTAAAAATATCCATGATCAGATCTTAACATGAACTTATCATGATCGTCAGATAAAAAAAGGTGGCAGACTTTGAATCGAAACAATCCTGAGTTCCTGAATACCATCAATTCCAGCATCAGAAGGTTTGTAACTTACATGATACAGACGTCAGATGTTATAAAAACTAATATTCAATAGAAGGAAAATATGATTTATTACGAAAGAAGTTATCCATGATGTATAACGGAGCAAAAGTCACTCTTGTGCCGATTGTACTGACATGGGATGGTTTAGTCACCAAATATTTCAAGAAACATATGAACACCTTAACTATTAATAAAAGAATACAAGCTTACATCCAGAATGTGGTTTTGAAGAGGACATTGGAAAGCATCATGATAGACTACAAGAATCAGAATGAAAATATCGATGAGGAGATTGTAGAGGAACTGCTAGCATCAGCAGACCTCTAATGTTTAAAAAAAAAAATTGTGCCAGTGAAATTTCCAATAGAAGAACTACCTGCGACAGCCGCAATGCCCAGGGGCTTGGGCTGGGCCATGTCCATGTCTGTATCCAGCTTGAAGCAGGGCAGACCTCCGTACCACTTCTCCTGCAGAATGTCCATGTAGCCGTTGTTGGAGTACTTGGAGATCACGGCCGATATGCTGTCCTGAGAAACAAACCCAAAGAAACGGTTGTACAAAGTTGGAAAGCATATCTTATTATTATACAATGCTTTATTAGGTGTAAAGGTACATTATGTACATACAAATAAATATTTTAACAATTAAAAAAATGGAAACAATGATTATATACAATAAAAATGAAAAAGAATAGAAAATATATAAAAACATAAGTCCTAACTAAAGGGCGGGGTTATTGCCTATGGCAATCTCTTCCACCCAACTCTTGAAAGAACACAGATCTTAACAGTATCTAGAAACTCTAGTCATTTTTATTCTTATCTTTATTGAAAAAAGCTAAATTATCATGAATTCTCTTTTTTCTTTTTTTTTGTCACAATTACAATGCAAACCGCCAATCATATGACCCAAAACCATATCTACTGAACTCTACCAGTGAAGTGGACTCACTTATGACTTTTCTAAGAAGTATCAACCTCCCTCACCTTATATAGACCTTGTGAGGACCGGCACGAACGACCATTCAATAATTGGTTAAAGTGCCTAACAGAAAAAAAACAATACATAAAAAAATAGAATGAAATCATATCGTCCTACTGACCAACCTCAAGATATGTTTGTGGACTCGTAACCTGGAGATTTATGGTTCAAGTCCTTGTGATTTGTGGTTCAAACTTTTGGATTTGAGGAATTATGACATCACTGTGATTAACACAAAAATGATATTCCCTGAAGCAATGCCACACGGCGGTCCCAGGGCAACATATAAATAAAAACACAACCAAGTAGAGGTTTTTAGACGGTAAAATTAACCTACACTAGTTTTGATGCAATTTTTTCTTCTATAAAAAACTACATAATATATTTACGTCTTTTACTTTTCTTTCTAAATCATTCTGAGTGTAATACGCGGTATTAAAAACTCCATTATTGTGAGAGAAGAAAAAACATTGATGGACTTACTTTGAGTGGAAATCCCTTTGTCAGTCCAACGGCATACGTGTCCTCGTTGATCGACTCCCCGATTTTCTGCAGTTTACAGCCATGATCTGTGGCTCGGTAGTAGTCCAATATCGGCGTGTCTGCTATTAGTATGTCTAAACTTCCGTTCCTAAAAACAATACAAGGTTTTCAAGTTATAAAAGCCCAATAAATGTATCGATACTCAACGAATTAAGTGATATTCAACTGTACAAATAAATTGTAAGAATTAATACAATTCAAAAATTTCTCATTGGACTTCAAATGGGTCATACAAATAACACTACCTTATTTTCAGAAATGCGTCTGACTACTCATGATATTTGTTACAAATGCAAACATGAATCATAGAAAAGTTCCTAATCATTAATTTTGAAACCCGGAACTAACGCATGATTAACAAACAATTTTGGACTAAGAAATTTATCGATACTCGCCCAAGGATTAGTGTTTTGTTCAGGTAATTGGGCGGATCTGGACTATACTGTTCAAATATTTCAGATTAAAGTATTCGACTGCGAAAATACTCATGATATTTTGAAGACCAAAAGTTACCGTCATTAAATTTGAATTCACAGGAACTATTGCATGATTAGGTTGATTAGTAAATACTAACCACTGGACTAACCGGACTCTTAATAAGAAAAAAGGTACAACATCCAACTTTAGAAATCTCCTAGCTTTAGAAAAACGTACATCATGGTAAGGAAACAGATGGTGAGACAATGATAATATAACATTTTACACTCAGACTCACGTAATCTCAAAAGCCTGTCCTAATTCTTTAATCTCAAGTTTGTCCTTCGTAAATAGAATCCCCCAAAAAACACTTCGTGTAAAAATAGTCGTCAAGTGTTGGAATGATTAAAAAGAACTGATATCAAAAACGTCAATTTTCTATGTTTGAAGGAAAAAATTTTTTCACGTAATAAGTCTCTTGATAATTCAACCAAAATAATAGCCTCACAACAACAATACACCTTTGAGCAAACTTCGATTTGGTATTTTGAGAATTTAACCAAAAAATAGCCACACAAGAAAACAATGCTCTTGTAAGAACAATCTTGCATAATGACATAACCACGTCCTTGACTACTGCACACTGTTTTGTTAGCAACGTACTTCACATAAATTTCAGAACAAAACAGTGTGCAGTCAAGGACGTGGTTCTGTAATTATGCAAGATTGTTCTTACAAGAGCATTGTTTTGTTGTGTGGCTATTTTTTGGTTAAATTCTCAAAATACCAAATCGAAGTTTGCTCAAAGGTGTATTGTTGTTGTGAGGCTATTATTTTGGTTGAATTATCAAGAGACTTATTACGTGAAAAAATTTTTTCCTTCAAACATAGAAAATTGACGTTTTTGATATCAGTTCTTTTTAATCATTCCAACACTTGACGACTATTTTTACACGAAGTGTTTTTTGGGGGATATCACTACTTTTTGATTTAATTGATTTTCATATGATAGATGAAATAAAAACTGGTCAACAATCAACAGATAAAAGAAAAAAGACTTTTAATTAAAGGATGTTGATCTTTTAATTCAAGGAGAAAAATAAATGATATAAAAAAAAAACTTTGAAAAGATGCTGAAAGAATATTTTACGGTACTTGCTGGAGAGAGGAGAAATCTTGAGATAACAGGTGTATTCCTTATTGAGTGGCACTAGATAGCGCTCAGCAATTTTGTTGATCTTTTCAAATTTTGAAACCCACTGCTAGATTCATTAACAGAAAAGTACCCCGTTTCAGTATTGTTGGCAATAATTAGAGATGGGTGATACCGAGTATTTCATAGAACCGGTACTTCAGTAATCGATTACATAAAAGTACTGAGTATTTACCGAGGTTCTTTTGTACTTGGTTTTTGAGATTCTGCGAGCGGATGTAAATGGAATAGTGGATTCGAGTAATCACTCAAGAACCAAGTACAAAAGCACCGTACACTAACTAAATCTCACAATTTTGCATTCAGAATGTTTACAGGAGACGAATCTCGATTCACAAAATTTGTTGGGTGTTTTAGTTTCAAGTGTTTCAATAGATTAAAAGCTCCACCTCCTATTTTATAACCTGAATTAAATAATGTACATTTCCCTAAACCGTCCAATTGTTTGACAAAGAAGTTTCAAATAGAAGACTTGGTTCTACGAGACAAAAAGAAAAATATTAGGACACCGACAGCCTGAATATTATTTATAGATAATATCGGAATAATGAAGTACCTCTCTCTGCTGTACCCAGTTCTAGAGATGGGTATTTGGGTATTATTGTAATACCGATTATTTCATAGAACCGGTACCCGGTATGGTACCCGGCCCCGGCGTGTAATACCAAGTATTTAATAAAAACGGTACCCGCCTACTACGTACGATACGTCGGTACTCGGTCCCAGTGTGTAATACCGAGTATTTCATAAAATCGGTACACAGTACGGTATGCGGATCCAGTGTGTTATACCGTCACCAGTGTTGTACCCAGTACGGGTACAGGTACCTAGCAAAATTTTGTACCCGGTATGGGTACGGGTACCTAATTTTATTATGTACCCGGTGCGGGTACTTTTGTAAATGTACCCGGTATTTTTTTGGGTACTTTTCGGGTACGTTATCCTTATCTATAGTAAGTATAGTAATGAGATTTGTCTAAATTATTTTAACTGTGGAGGACAAAGTCTTGTCATTAGAATACCACCTAACAACCAAACTAAATAAAATACCAAATTGATGGTTAGCCTTTAATGAGGTCTTGAACTCCAAGTTCCAGGTTAAAAGTCTAGTAAGCTAGGTTTTATTTTTATTTAAAATTATTATTAATGTTAATGTATTATTATTATTATCATCATCACAATCAAGAAATAAAAAGATACATTTATTAAAAATAAGGCTTGCACCTTTTTAATTTAAGTATGAATTTGTGAACAAAAATAACTAGAATGTAGAAAAAATAGTACCTATTTTTTTTTTTTTTTTTTTTTTTTTTTAAAAGGTAAGTGTGCCCCGGAACCGCTTTCGCATTACTTCAGGGCACTTTACCTTTACATCCATGCCATTCCGGAAACGGAAAATTTCGGTCAGAAATTTCCGCACCGGCCGGGATTCGAACCCGCGACCTCCGGGTCAGTAACCAATGCTCTTAACCACTGAGCCACGGAGGTCGGTTCTATTATATAAAACAAATTTGAAGAAAATCGGTTAAGCGGTTTTACAAGTGATTTAGTCGAAAAAATCAAAATTGCCAGGTGTATACAATGTGAAACAATCACGAGGAAGTATTGTGTCCATAATTAGCAGTGTTTTTTTTATATTTATAAAGTAGGTACATATTTGTAAATTTTGAATGAGATTTATGTAATTTACGATTCATAATACAAAAGCATTGATCAAAATAAATGCTTTATTTAGACTGTCAGTTGTCAGTGGCCAGCCTCCGTGGCGTAATGGTTGTAACTACTGCCCGTAGTTCAGACATTTCGAGTTCGATTCCCAGTTGTTCCAGACTTTTCTAATATTTTTTTCCCCTCTAAACACGTAAGTCTGGAATCTACCCAGGCTGGGCGAGTTAAATGTAGGTAGCTGGAACGATTCCCAGCGAATGCAGGGTAAAACCCTCCGTCCTGACTAGTTCAAATCAGGACGTTAAAACCAAATACAATCAACTGGTCACAATCGTTTTAAAATGAGGTTGGTGTGATAATTGGTGCTTCTTTTGTGGAACTTCAACCAGTAATAATGAAGAAAAAAACATACCTATTTAATCTTAAAATCCATTAACAATAATTCATTAATAATCAACTAGTGTTTTAACCTTGTATTGAAAAATTAGTTATGAACTGGTTAAATAACGGACAACTTTGTTTAGTGGTTTTGTTTACAATACAATTTGAATTATAATATGTACCTAAGTACATGGTAGGTAGATGGAAATTCGATCTTGGTAAAATAAAGAGGGAAATGAAAGTGCCGAGTATTATTGTATGTTCCGACATTGCCTCTTACTATGGCTCTAAGAAATGTTGACCCATATACAGGGTGTCCCACCAAACTTGGACACCTCAAATTACTCGGCCCCTGAAAGAGTTTTTGAAAAATAAAAAAATCTAGGGTACATGTGCTAATTATGCGGTTTCAGTTATGAATTTTTTTTTATACAGGGTGGTTCAAAAGTCAGAAATTGAGGTGTCAACTTTCTATTTTTAAATGGATCGACCTGAATTTTATTTGATAATTTTACTTCTAAATGATTTTTGAGTACTTTTTTAAACAAAAATATTACATACAGGGTGGTTTTTTTTCGACCAATTTTTTTTTTAAATCTTGAATAACTCAAGTTCGGTTAATTTTTTCGATAACAAGAATAAAAAGTGTTTGTGTGATGAAAACACGCACTTTCAATTGGCATCAATTTTTTTTATACAGGGTGGTTCACAAGTGAAATAATGACTTGATTTTTTTTAAAACCAAGTTTTTTTAATTTTTTCTTAAACCATCATATGGGTAGTCGAAACTGTCTAAAATTCAACGAGGAGTCCAAATCTGAAATAAAAAAAATGAATTCAAAAAGCCATGCTCAATTTTGTGTCTACACCTACCTACTTTTTATTTCAAGTTTTAAAATCATTCAGTGTGGACACCAAATTGAAAATGGCTTCAAATTCATGTTTTTTACTTGTTTTTCCCACATGATTCGAAGTGTTCGTTGAATTTTATACAACTTAGAGTACCTACATGGGTGGTCTACAGGGTGGTCCATGCGACAATATTAGTTAAAACACCATAACTTTTTAGTTTAATTAAAAATCAAAGTTTTTCTTGCATATTTAGTCTTTATATTTAATTTTGCGTCTCTTTGAATGCCCATATACAGGGTGTTACAAAAAAATTATGTCTCACCCTGTACAACACTTTAGTTTTGTTTTTCGATATGACTAACGAAAAATGTGTAAAATTAGACGGGAATTATTAATACTAAATAAAAAATTAAAAAAACTCGGTTTTAAAAAAAATCAAGTCATTATTTCACTTGTGAACCACCCTGTATAAAAAATTTTGATGCCAATTGAAAGTGCGTGTATTCATTACACAAACATATTCTCATCTTGTTATCGAAAAAATTAACCAAACTTGAGTTATTCAAGATTTAGAAAAAAAATTGGTCGAAAAAAAACCACCCTGTATGTAATATTTTTGTTTAAAAAAGTACTCTGGAATCATTTAGAAGTAAAATTATCAAATAAAATTCAGGTCGATCCATTTAAAAATCGAAAGTTGACACCTCAATTTCTGACTTTTGGACCACCCTGTATAAAAAAAATTTCACAACTGAAACCGCATAATTAGCACATGTACCCTAGATTTTTTTATTTTTCAAAAACTCGTTCAGGGGCCGAGTAATTTGAGGTGTCCAAGTTTGGTGGGACACCCTGTATTTGCCTAACTTCGAGTTACTAAACATGGTGTCAATTCAGCATAATCAGTTGGTAGGTATAAACAGAAGAAGTGAGACATTATACTAGATAATACATTTAATAATTATAAATTAATAAGCAAACATATATCCATGGAATATACCCTGAAAATTTCAGCTCGATTGGACAAAAAATGCAACTTATATCATGTTACAATGTTACATACATAGGTAGATGGATAATTAGATTGTGACAAATCAATGTTGATCGAGTTAAACCATACTCACTTCGTTCGAAATTAAACGGTCATAGGAGGTTGACGCAAACTACCAGCTACTGTTTTTTTTTTCTCACGAGAAAACCGGACATCCAAAGTACAGAGTAAAAAAAAATTATACCTAGCCGGGATTCGAACCCAGGTCACCTTGCAAACTTTGTGTTTTACCTACACCAGTCGACGACCACAGAGACTGCTCAATAGGTACATAATATAATTTATCATTGTTTTGATCTATTTTAATCAATATTTTTCTTCTTACTGGCCAATACTTTATACACTTCTCATAATATAGACCTAGTTTACCTCTTGATGTAGAAATCTCTGAATGAAGTTATAAAACGTTATTATTCCCTAACTGATAACTCAGTCTGATGGCAACTTGGGTGAAGCAAAAATGATTGGATCCCACCCATATTTTAAGTTCTATGTGAGGCGAAGATTTTTTGATACTCTCATAAATCTTATTTCAGTTTTTTATTTTTATGTCTCACACTGTCGCTGATTTTTCTAACATTTTATTTACATCGTAGTATATTTCTACGTAATTAGACCTTTAGAAAGAACCTTCAGTCATCAACTTGGGATAAATAGGCGTGGCTCCAGGGTTCATTTTAGATAATCCTTTAGATGGCTTTAAATACTTTTCTACTTGTTTCAACCATCTGAAATTAAGTGATCTCATTCCCTTTGACTAGACCTTTCTAAAAACTTCAGAAATACAACTCTAGGATAAAAATAGACGGCTCTGGGCTCCATAATAAGTATTCCTTTCAAAGGGTATAACTCAAGTTTGGTCCAGTGTAATACTTTAGTTATATTTTTATATTTTTTCCTATGATAAGGCCTTTCGAAAAATACCACAATCGCAGCTCCAAGATAACCAGGGG
Organism: Bactericera cockerelli; assembly: GCA_024516035.1. NCBI lineage: Eukaryota > Metazoa > Arthropoda > Insecta > Hemiptera > Triozidae > Bactericera > Bactericera cockerelli. The sequence goes on from CM044957.1 coordinate 12,087,689, forward strand.
CAGCTCTGTGCAACTTTCCCGTTTTATTTTAGAAGGCCATATCTCCTATCCTATAAAAAATAAATACTTGAAACTATAAAAGGTATGCAGAGATTAAAATTCCCTTTTCAAAAACGTATCTCACGTCTTTCCACGATAAGCACACGTTGCTGTACCCTTGACAGAAAATTGGTCTGAAAAAAAAAAAAAAAAAAAAAAAAAAACCCGTATGAATAATTTCATGAAATTCAAGATTTTCGGCGTGGCCAGTAAACGACTTTAACTGTACGTAGGAACCTCGCGCTTTCGTGAAACACAATCTATTTTCGCGTCTCATTACGAATTTGAAATAAAAATTGATAAAAGTTAGCGTTAAGTGGGCGAAAACAATAAAACAAAATACATATAAACTCTGTTTCGTGTTAATATAGGCCGGGTGGCTGGCGCTACTTGACGAGCGCTCGCCTCCCGGCGAGCTTGAATTTCTAAAGCAGCCCATTTCTGAGATTTTCAAATGGGACTCTTTGAGACTCTAAAATAATTTTACAAGTTTTTTTTCGCAAGATATTCTACGTAATCTCCACTTTATTCATAAGTAGGGTTGGTACTTAAAATTCCTGCGGAACAGGTTGTAAAGAAAGAAAGGAAAGTCAGAAGAGGAAGAAGAGGGTCGGGGCTTTTTAATATAAAATCACCCTGCACTTATTTAAAAATAAAAAGTTTCCTCTTTTATGTCCTTGTTTACTTTGACTTGAGAACTTTCTATCTCCTCCCCTTTCAGTCTCGTGAAGGACCAAAGTCGATTTTTCTCCTCTTACTTTCAAAGAATCCACTTGAATTTTTTCTCAATGTCAATTTCATTTAGATGAATATCACAAGGATAGAGATTATTCTTTGGCTGTCTAAGGAGAACATAATGACTGTTCACTCCAATATAGAGTTTTTATAAACTCTTTATCCATGATGTCCTACGTCTTCTCAGGATAGGTTTTTAGTGGGTAAAAATCCCACACCCCAGAGAGTGAGGTGGCTGGGTGTCCATAGAAGATTTTCTTATCTTGATTAATAATAGTCTTGAATATGTTAAAGACGTTGGACAAAGGCAGAATAGTGGAAAATAATTAGTATTAGTGTTTAAGAGTGGCTAGGATGGATGATGAATGTGAGAAGAACCACTGACTAACGAACTAAATATTAACAAGAAGACAAAATCGAAATAAAGAGTCTCAATTGGAATTTAAATGAATATATTTAAATTCCAATTTATTAAACATAAAACATTTCGTCGAAAACTCCAGTTTTTGGAAATGCTCCCAAAAATGAATATTTATTCAACTGATATTATGTTTTTTTAAAAAGTAGGTAGGTAAACATCGTTGACCAGTTTAAAAAAAAAAAGTGACGGTAGTTTTACCATAAGGGACACTCGAACTGCAAGGTCTAGTTAGCACCAGAGAGAGGAAGCTAATCAATCTTGTGGAAAGGCCGAGGGGTGGGAAATTTGTTTGCTTTCGTCCTTTGGCTTGTGAACAGTGATTGCAGGGACCCCTGATTTATGTTCCAATAACAAGGAGCTTATATCTAGCGATGTGTGAGAGGGACACAGGGATGACAGTCGATAGAGGGACACTTCATTAAACAGGCGAGTAAACTGATGTGGACATTACACGACTTTCCATTGCAATACATAGAAAATTTCAAAGAATAATGTCAAAGAATGTTGTCACACGTTTAAAAAGGCATTGCTGTTGTTGTTGTTGATAATAATAACACTCTTTAGTGGAAGGTAACCACCAGGCGAGATTAATGCTCAAACATTTTCTACCACCTAACTCTCAGAGTCTTATTATTATGTGGTCACAAACTCAAATAAATGAGGGAAAATTCATGCACTGCATGGGATTCAAACCAACGGATCCTTTCGCTACCTGGATTACCTGGATAGCGTGTTAACCACTTGACTACCTTGGCTATAGTTGGGGACTTATGGTATGTCTAAAAAAATTAAAAGATCCTTGAAAAGTTGGCTCGTTCTAAACCACATGTTATTTCTATATGCGATAAACCATCTTGAAAATATGGGCTTTTTCGTTACAAGACAATAAAAAAACCCTTGAGGAACTGCAAGCTAGCCTTGCTTGTTAGGGTTACCTCGTCTGTTCCCTGTTTATCTTTATAATCCTCAAGCGAGACACTGTTCTTCTCCCTGTGTAACGTCCCCCCAGACAGAAAAGGCAATTGTTGGATGAGGCTGTTGAAAATAAGGTTGTACGCGGTACTTCATAAACGGTTATCCCTAGCTCATGCATGCGTAAGATTTACATACTCAAACTACTCAGGCGGGGCATTTTACGTATTATATGTAGTTCTCAATGTGGCGGCAGAAATGTTCGATTATATCCTACGTATGAAGATCATGTATGTGAGCTCACGAACCACAAAAAAACTTGTGCAATAGTGCAGAGTAATGCGCGGTTCTTACTTGAGTTGTTGTACTCCCTCGGCCACAGTTTTGACAGAGAAGCGTTGCATGTGCTCCCACAACATCTGGTTTGTGCGATGAATATAGTACTCGGCTGCGGAGGCCTTGGCAGTCCCTACCCTTTGAGACAGGAGCTGAAAAGAAAAAAATGATAAAAATAACCCTGAAAATAGGTATACATAGATAGGTAGTAGGTATCTGAGTTTGATTTTTTTTTTTTTTTTTTTTGTCATTTTATAAAAAAATTTTTGCTCAACGACACAAATAAAAGAGAAACCTTCGTTGAAAATCTAGTATGTATGTACTAATGTATTTTTTTCTCTTTTTTTTTAATCACAACTTTAGTTGGTAGCATAGCATTATGAGAATCCTAAAAACATCATTCAGTACCTCATGTTTTGATAGCGATGCCACCATACTAATAGCTACTTTTCCTCGCGAGCTATGAGTGGACCTCGTACGTTCGAAGTACAGAGTTGAAAATTTTCTAATACCCAACCGGGATTCGAACACAATTCAGCTCAGAAATAATGTACATCTTATCACTAATTCACCAATATTATTCATAACATTTCACTAGCACACAAGTGCAGGGCGTTACTTTGTTATTTTTCTCTCGCTCAAACAACATTGCTTACCCACAACCACAAGTTGCTGAAAAAATGTAAATTGTATCTGAGCGCAACATTTTACCAATTGTTGAAAAAAAAAAAAAAAAAAAAAAAAAAAAAGATAGTGATTGATGCCACCATACAAATAGCTATTTTTCCTCACGAGTTATGAGTGGAACTCGTACGTTCGAAGTACAAAGCAAACAAGTTGAACACAACTCACACTTCTATCGTTCTGGTCGCCCACGCCCGACACAAAGAAGAGGCCGGCAATGAGGGCCGCTATGTTGGCCGTGTAAGAGGCCACGAATATGACGGAGAACCCGCCCCACACGTTGATGAGGAACTTGTTGGGCCACGACTTGGGCGCCTTGTACTGCACCAGGTGGCCGCACAGCAGACCCCACATGGCCCACAGCGCGGACGCCATGCTGGAAAGCGAAGAGAAGATAATAATAGACACTTAGTAATAATAATATAATATAGCCCTCTGTCACCCCTATGGAACATGGGCCTCCCCCTATGAGGCAATAGACACTTAGGGCGGAATGAATAGACTTTTTTGTATTACCTCTGTGGCGCTAAGTCACGGATTGCGTACTGTGTAAGATAGGGAAAACCGACGCTTAGCAATTTTAGAATTCAGTTCTAGAATTTGTCTATTAATTTCGCCCTTAGAGCCGTATTATGAAACAGGCTTAGATTTAGTCCTAGTGGACGCGATTCCTTACTGGCTTGGCTCTTAAAGAGAAAGAGACATCAGGCAACAACAAAAAAATATAATTACGTTAAATTGAATGGTATTCTTGTTCTAATAAAAAAAAATGTGTCAGGCCAAATATCACCAGCAGCAATATTTATGAAAAAGATTGGATCGAATTAATTTATTTTTATTTATTTATTTACACTTTATTAATAGGACATATTATTATATACAACACAAATAATCACAAATTAAAATACAATATAATAGAATTTTGAATTTAAATTGGTTCACTTTATTTTACATAATTGGTTCATAATGGTTCATACATAATACATCACCTAAGCTAATAAGTAACTTCTGCGGTTACTTGTTAGTCCTAACTAAAGGGCGGGGTTATTGCCTTTGGCAATCTCTTCCACCCAACCCTTTTGGGTTGGGTGGAAGAGATTGCCTTCCACCCAGTAATCTGAGACAGATTAGTCCCGTAGGTGACTTACGTAAAGTTCTTGCTCCGCTGGCGCCCCCACGGGTTCAGACCGAAGGGACTGAGCCACTCGTAGATAGCCACTGCCACCGCCGTCACGTGCAGGGAGGTGAAGATGGCTATCCACAGCTCGAAGGAAAAGGGCAGGAGGAAAGCGAGGAGCGGGATGTCGGTAGTGTGTTTGGGCGCCGCCAGGAATGAGACGCCACTGTAGAAGTATGGCACCGTGTAGTCTATCACCTGACTCCTGGAATTAGAAACAGATCAGGAATGAGACACCACTGTAGAAGTAGGGCACCGTGTAGTCTATCACCTGACTCCTGGAATTAGAAACAGATCAGGAATGAGACACCACTGTAGAAGTAGGGCACCGTGTAGTCTATCACCTGACTCCTGGAATTAGAAACACATCAGGAATGAGACGCCAGTGTAGAAGTAGGGCTGCACCGTGTAGTCTATCACCTGACTCCTGGAATTAGAAACAGATCAGGAATGAGACACCACTGTAGAAGTAGGGCTGCACCGTGTAGTCTATCACCTGACTCCTGGAATTAGAAACACATCAGGAATGAGACGCCAGTGTAGAAGTATGGCACCGTGTAGTCTATCACCTGACTCCTGGAATTAGAAACAGATCAGGAATGAGACACCACTGTAGAAGTAGGGCTGCACCGTGTAGTCTATCACCTGACTCCTGGAATTAGAAACACATCAGGAATGAGACGCCAGTGTAGAAGTATGGCACCGTGTAGTCTATCACCTGACTCCTGGAATTAGAAACAGATCAGGAATGAGACACCACTGTAGAAGTAGGGCACCGTGTAGTCTATCACCTGACTCCTGGAATTAGAAACAGATCAGGAATGAGACACCACTGTAGAAGTAGGGCTGCACCGTGTAGTCTATCACCTGACTCCTGGAATTAGAAACAGATCAGGAATGAGACACCACTGTAGAAGTAGGGCTGCACCGTGTAGTCTATCACCTGACTCCTGGAATTAGAAACACATCAGGAATGAGACGCCAGTGTAGAAGTATGGCACCGTGTAGTCTATCACCTGACTCCTGGAATTAGAAACAGATCAGGAATGAGACACCACTGTAGAAGTAGGGCTGCACCGTGTAGTCTATCACCTGACTCCTGGAATTAGAAACACATCAGGAATGAGACGCCAGTGTAGAAGTATGGCACCGTGTAGTCTATCACCTGACTCCTGGAATTAGAAACAGATCAGGAATGAGACACCACTGTAGAAGTAGGGCACCGTGTAGTCTATCACCTGACTCCTGGAATTAGAAACAGATCAGGACTGAGACACCAGTGTAAAAGTAGGGCACCGTATAGTCTATCACCTGACTCCTGGAATTAGAAACAGATCAGGAATGAGACGCCACTGTAGAAGTAGGGCATCGTGTAGTCTATCACTTGACTCCTGGAATTAGAATCAGATCAGGAATGAGACACCAGTGTAGAAGTAGGGCACTGTTTAGTCTATCACCTGACTCCTGGAATTAGAAACAGATCAGGAATGAGACGCCACTGTAGAAGTAGGGCACCGTATAGTCTATCAACTGACATCTTTCTTTCCTCATACCTCGTGAAGAAACATGAGTAGCTGCTTTATTGTCAGTAGCGACCAGTGGCGGAATTATATAGACAAAAATCGATATTAGGATATTAGAGATACGAAAAAGTTCTATAATTCTGCGTTATTCACTACACACAAAGAAACACATTTATTTATTTGAATCAAGTGAGGGCAAGGCACCAGTAAAGCACTATGAGCAGTACTTCTGTTCAACCCACAAAAAAAACACGTGCATCGATAGACAAAAAGTTGAGGCGCTACTCTAGTAATCCAGGTAGCATAGGGATCCGTTGGTCCAAATCCCACCCAATGCATGAATTTTTCTTTATTTATTTGAGCATAGGTATACCGTCTCGCGATGACCTAGCTGTTCAATAGGACGTGGAACCCCACAGTTAAAAAAAAAAAAAAAAAAAAACAATTTAAATATTTGAGGATAACAACATTAACCACGTAAAAACGTAACGTATGGACTGACCCCGTAAATATATCCCCCAAACTCCTTTTCCTTCCTCCCTCACTCGCGACCCTCATCCCTCACCTGGTGCTACTGACGCTGAGGGCCGCAAAGGACATGTGGGCTGTCCCCGTGACCAGATCCCCCATCACTCCGTTCCACTCCTCCTTCCCTTCCTCCCTCACGCGTGACCCTCACCTGGTGCTACTGACGCTGAGAGCCGCAAAGGACATGTGGGCTGTCCCCGTGACCAGATCCCCCACCACTCCGTTCCACTTCTCCTTCCCTTCCTCCCTCACTCGCGACCCAAACAGTCCGTCCGCCACGATGTACAGGTGGAAGTCAAACTCCAGTTCTTGAGCAATGTTCTCCAGCAGGTCCATAGACAGACCGTAGCAGCAGTTCGTCCTGTACCGGTATCTGAAAGAGAAATGGAGAGGGGACACGAGAGTGTTAGGTAAAGTTGCATTTTTTTTTTTTTTTTTTTTTAATTTATTTATTTTTTTAATAACAGGATAACATACATACAGAGGTATTTTTCCTAAGCTAAAGCTTCTAAGAAAGGTCCACACGTAATGGTCCCTTTAAAAATTCTTGAGAACTACTGATGAATTTTCTGAATAAATAAAAATTCAGTTCTTCTTTGATTCATAAATGCAAATTAGGTTCTTTTCATTGTACATAATTTATTTTGTACTGGGTTTTACCCGTAAACTGTCCCGTAAAAGGGAGTCCCATCATGCTAACAAAAAGTTAGCGTTATGCTAACAAACAGTTAGCGTTATGCTAACAAACAGTTAGCGTTATGGGACTCTCTGTATCGAGCCGATAGTCTAAATAAAGCACTACTATATTATACTATACTAGCGGGCTACGCCCGCTTCGCGTGGCCAAGGCATGGCCACATTTTAGTTAAGGCATGGCCACCGCCGCTGCATAAGTTTTATGGTTATTGAAGCACTTCTTTATACACCAGGTTCTTTGTTATACCATCTGGCTGTAACACAATGAGGGATTTGGCAGACCTTACTCTTGAAAAAGCAACATAGAGCTGACCGTGGGAGAAGCAATCGTTCTAAGGTCAATTCCAGCTAGCTCAAGAGTTTGCCCCTGTGCCTTATTTATCGTCATGGCAAAACATAGTTTTCTGGGGAATTGAACTCTTTTGAAATTAAAGTGGTAGTCGGAAATCACATTAGAACCCAAGAGAGAGATGGGAGGGCACTACAACGAAATCAGTAGGTGCCCTACAGCGCCGCACTTGAAGTAATGATATTTTTCGGTTCCAAGTGCGGTTAGCTTTTAGAGAAGGTGGGTTTTTAGTGGGTGGAAATCCCACACCCCAGGCATGATCTGGGTGTCTTTGAAAGATTTTTTCCTGCCTTCCATTAAAAAAAAAGAACCCAAGTGCATAGTTGCTAATGAACAGATTAAATGAGCACACAAATAGCTCAGTGGTTAAGCACTCGCTTACGATGCGGAAGGTCCCGGGTTCGAACCCCCGCGCCGACAAAAATAATCCTGTGTACATATACCGTTTCACCTGCACCAGCCCCTGTGAATATAACTGCCTCGATAATGTTTTTTTTTTAAGGATCTAATTTGAAGCCGCGTGCCGTTACACAATTTCGGGGGTCTCAGATTTCTTAGTAATATTATTGGTGCTCCAACCTTAAGGCATAGCCGATGGGGTGGCAAGCCAGGAGGATTTAGTGTATTAAGAAATTCGGTTGGGTAATGGATGGCTTCTTCCTCTTCCACAACAGTGTCTACGGATTCGTAATCAGAAGGCATTCTTTTTAATAAGTCATTATTAATTTCCAGAGCATTATCATTCTTTGGTGTTAGTATGGCCCTTATCTTTAGCCAAACAGGGACAACAACACTTGGGTCATTTAGATTGGGGTAGGTAGTGTCTAGGAAGGTGTTGTAATCGACTAATAACTGACAGTGTTCGGTAGGAAATACAATTTTTTCATTTTGTTCAGGTAACTGTCCATCACCTATCCGAAGCAAAAGCTTCGAAAAAACTTCTGCATTTTGATCAGCGTGAAGGTGTACACGCATATTCAACTTTAAAGAAAGAACAGTTATCTGTGGCCAAAAAATGGATGATTTTAAACATGCCTTCACTTCGTCAGCTCTTGTTCCATCCACGTGGAACAACGGGTAAAGTTTGTTTAAAATCTCCAGACAGTAGCACAGTTTTACCACCCATAAGATTTTTAACACCACAAATGTCTTGTAGAGTACAGTCCAGTGTCTCTAAGCCAGTTTTATGAGTCATTGTACATTAATCATATACGATCAACTTGCAATACCTGAGGACTTTGGCCATATCACTTTGCTTTCCAATAGTACAGCTTGGTGTAACTACTGAATTTAAATTGAGCGGCAATTTCAAAACAGAATGAGCAGTGCGGCCTCCTTCTATCATTGTGGCGGCAATACCGGACGATGCAACAGCAATGGCAATATTTCCATCTTTGCGTATTGTAGCTAACAAAAGGTTTATTAAGAATGTTTTTTCAGTTCCACCTGGAGCATCTAGGAAGAACAAATTATTACCTACAGAATCAAGAGATAAAGTGACGCTCTGAAATTCAATTTCATACACGTATCTCTGTTCACTATTGCGTAATGGCAATTTTTCAGAGACGAAAGACCTCATTTGAAACGTGTTGTATGAAATTTCTGCCAAATAAGTTCTATTGGTAATAATGTTCACATTTCTTGCGCATCATCAAGTAACAAACCCATGGCTAGGCATGCAGCATGGAACGTAGGGTATTCAATGCCGCCTACCATTTTGAGGCTTCTGAATGAAGTAGGTCCTCGCACTTTATGTAGAAGTAATCGTAGGTAGAAACATTCTGAGTCATTCGGATGTACGGTATAAATTTTACCAAGAACCTGGTCTTTTTTTACACCCGGATGTCCTGGAACAATTGATCTTTTTTTCCTTCTTTGGAACATGTTGTTTTTCCACACATAAAATGCTGGTACTTCATTATAAAAAAGAGTCTTTGCAAATTCATCCTGGTTGCATAGTTGGAAAAACGCCATTAATGTTGTTTTAGGAGGGTTGTCAATTCTCTGTTGGACATTTTCGGTTGTAAAAACTACCCTTTGTCAATTTTCAAAGTGGACGGCCAAATGTATGACAGGAGAGTATCTTTCATGAGTCGAAAAACATAGTATTCGCCATCCAGCTTGACCATAAGTTGAGAACCCCTATTATCTTTTAAATTTTGTTTCTTATTATTCCCCTACATCACAAAAAAAAGCTGTCTGCCAAATTTCAAGTCATTCGGCTCAACCGTTTTGAGAATCTTGCAAGACGCTAAAATGTCTACTTTTGTCCATAAGTTGAGGACCCCTGTTATCTTTGAAAAATCCTTTCATAGTAAGCTTCTTCATCACTGAAAGGAGTTTTCTGCCTAATTTCAAGTCATTCAGCTCAACCCTTTTGAGAATCTGACAACACTCTAAAAATGAATAATTTTGACCATAAGTTGAGAACCCCTGTTTCCTTAAAAAAAATCCGTTCTTAGTACGCCCCTACATCATAAGGAAAAGCTTCCTGCAAAATTTCAAGTCAATGGACTCAGCCGTTTAGGCTCTGCGTTGATTATCAATAAATGTTAATTTTTGGCCATAAATTGAGAACCCCTGTTTCCTTCAAAAAATCCGTTCTTAGTACGCCCCTACATCATAAGGGGAAGCTTCCTGCAAATTTTCAAGTCAATCGGCCCAGCCGTTTAGGCTCTGCGTTGATTATGAATGAATGTAAATGGATTTTATATATATAGTTAATTTTTGGCCATAAGTTGAGAACCCCTGTTTCCTTTAAAAAATCCGTTCTTAGTACGCCCCTACATCATAAGGAAAAGCTTCCTGCAAAATTTCAAGTCAATGGACTCAGCCGTTTAGGCTCTGCGTTGATTATCAATAAATGTTAATTTTTGGCCATAAATTGAGAACCCCTGTTTCCTTCAAAAAATCCGTTCTTAGTACGCCCCTACATCATAAGGGGAAGCTTCCTGCAAATTTTCAAGTCAATCGGCCCAGCCGTTTAGGCTCTGCGTTGATTATGAATGAATGTAAATGGATTTTATATATATAGATTGCACGAAGAAAAATAATCAAAGCACATGATAGATGCCCTGATAATATTTAACGTAGAAATGAAGAAAGAGAGAGAGGCTATGAAAATTCTTTTTTTCTAGAACCATAGATGAGTTTTAGGCCTGAATTAAAAAACCACACTAAAGTGGAGACTATTACACTGTTGTTATTACCATGGTAACAGCCAATCATATAATTGTACTCAGATGCTGTATATTATGTGTATAGTAACAGTGTCCACAAAGCAGCGTTCATTAATTCGGGCCTACCTACGTCCACAAAACAATTTAATACTTAAGTGAAAGACAATTTAATTTAATAATACTTATGAACATTATTAAATTTCAAAGTCTAAACAAACTTATTCAATAAAAAGGAAACACCCAAGAATGTGGAACGACATAATAAAAAGATTGTAAAAAAGTTGTATAATAAATCAATGTTCCCCGCGAAGGGAAAAATGAGGAAGGGAGGAGGAGAGAAAAAACATTTACCAAACTTTTTGCACTGCCACCACGCCTTGTATCGAGGAATACAAAAATGAACATGAGAGAAGAGGACACATTCTATGTACTCGAGCAATTTTTTATTCATAAAAAAATTATTTATATTATTAAAAGTTCAAATATTGATTTTAAAGTTTTGATTTCTGGCCCGCCCCCCTTTCTTCTCCTTCAGTTTACAAATTCCTATTACGGATATCTAACTACAACCTATATCCCTGTGGTCTTTGGCTTTTCCAGACTACCTGTGATACTAACTTGTGTCTTTCAGTCTACCTCTAGCTGAACTACAAAGGAGGAGTAGACCAGCAGCCACAATCACAAACTCGCTTTTCTAAATTTTGCTTAACTTGGGACCTGGACCACCGACTTACGGGTTGAAAATCCGCCCCCTTATCGATAAAGCTACCGAGGTCGGTTTTAATTTTTACTGAAACAGGGAATTAGGTACCTCTACATTTAACAGTCTGAATTTGCATGATATTTAAATTTCACCTCTGATACTGTAGTAAGTGTAAGCATGGGTTACAAGGCTTAGGCTATCTCTATCAGAGGACTTTTTGTTATTTAACCTCGTTTGCAAATACATGATCATATCACGACGGGGAAATGACTTTCTCAAGCATATATTATGTACCAATGGTAACTTCACCTAGGTACAAATGTATATCTGGTACAATACATGTTACAGTCTACTACTAGAAGGCTATCCTCTATCCTCAATGAAGGCTTAACCTATAGAAATTTGTATTCTTGTATTATTATTATTATGAAATAATGTATTAGATAAAGACATACTAATGTACAATACAAATAATCATTATAAAAAAATGAAAACAATATAAAGGAAATAATAGATAACTAAATACAATTATACATATTTATTATTTATGTCCTAACTAAAGGGCGGGGTTATTGCCTATGGCAATCTCTTCCGCCCAACCCTTGTAAGGCAGCGGAGCACCTACATTGGTTTAATGCGACACGTGCCCCATTGAAATCACGAGGCCAAGCTGATTGTGACGGGGTGGAGAACTTCCTCATCTGTCTGCATGATATTTATTATCACGATAATGCCCATGCGAAATGTCCTTATTGGTCGTTAAGTCAAAGGTCATTCAGTGTCTGCCTATAGCTTTCTCTTCTTTTATTATTTGCCTTGCTATCCTTCTCTCTCTTTTATCTCTATGATTTACCCTTCCTTTCTCTTTCCCTTTCTCTTAATCTTTTTAGAGAAACCCTTTCTCTTAATCTTTTTAGAGAAACATCTTTCTCATCTTTTATTCTTTTACTTATCACTATCTTTTTTCCCTTTGTTAATTAATTACCTTAGGTCCTCTCTTTTTTTTCTCTCTCTCTCTCATACTCTCTCTTTCTCTCTCCCTGCCTCTCTCTCTCTCACTCATTCTCTCACACACTCTCTCTCAATACTTTCTTTGTTTTTATGATTGTCTCCTGTTTTCATCATTTTTTTCTTTCAATTCCGGTCAATCTCTCTTTTTTTTCTTTCTCTCAAACCCTGCTGACTCCCTCATCTCTTGTTCCCGCCTCTGTGCTCCTCAATATTTTATATCTATCGCCTCCTTTATTCTTCATGTCCTGTCTTTTCGTTTTATTGCCGCCATTGCCGTTCGTTTTATTGTTCCTACGAGTGGGATATTTATTGGTAGTGGCATTTTCAAATTGACCTAGAAAATTTCGCTGTTCTATACAAGTCATGTCCACACATGAGTTCCCTCTCACCTTTGTCCGTTAAGGTGAGGGCACCGTCTTCCCATATAAGCATTGCATACGCTGACAGCAGATTTGATTCTATCATTTTTTGGTATGACATATTTTTAAAACACATACCTCAAAAACTACTCAACAACATCTGGTATTATTTCTTTCACGCTACAACTGGTACCATAGACAAAGTTACCACTAATATAACCATAATATTACTTTGAGATAGGAGGAACTTCCCAGTAAACTTCAAGAGAATCAAGAGGTTCAGACTGAGTTAGGAATATCCCACTCAAAATTATTTCCATGCTGCACTTTGTACGTAAGAATAAATGTATAATAATATAATTATAATGTAAAAACTGAGCCATGAATACTTTATTAATATTATTAAATACACTTTCTTAATACCTTATAATACTAATATTTTTTATTATTTTCAAAAACATAATAATATAGGTACGACCCCTCTTCTTTCTATATTTTTTGTGGAAAATATTCTATCACTTTTAATAAATTGAAAATATTGAAATAATGACTTCATAGACAACACACAAACCCTACACAAAAGTAAATTCTCGCCACTCAAGAAGGCCACAACATTTCCGAAAATGTCCTCCGCCCTTATCTCTGACATTCCAAGGAAGATTAATTTTCCTGCGGGAAGTTCCAAAACTCAAATTCCCAGGATAAGTCCTGTCTTAAGACTTCGTCGTACGCGAAGAGAACTGAAAACTTACGAAACAAGTTTTCTGTATCAGGAATATCAAAATTGAAAAAACACAAGAGAAGAGGTAGGGACAAGGAGAGATGAAAAATGAGAAAAGAGGAAGGAGAAGGAGAAGGAATAGGAGAAGAAGAAAAAGGAGGAGGAGAAATAGGAGGAGGATTAGACCAAGAAATTTGAGACAAGATAGACAACGAAAAAGTTCTGAAAGGAAAACAGAGGTGTAGAAAGGAGTTGAATAAATATCCAGGTTGACTTTGAATGAAAAAATCTAGATGACTACTATACCTAGGTACCTATGTTACATCGAAGATATAAATTTCTCAAATTGAAAATGGGTCCGTTTTTATATGGTTGTCCTAAATAGTCAGGAATTTGTCTGCTCTCCCCTAAATGTAATGAGGAGCAGAGAAAAAACACTAACATCTATAGCCAAATTGACTAGAACAGAGAACCAGTGAGATCTATAAAATAACTAGCTGAAACCTGGCACTTTGTCACTGATGAGAATTTTGCCCGTGACTGGAGTCCTATATGGATTTTTTAAAAACGCACCTAAATACCAATCCTAGCAATCTCAAAAGCAAATTGGATTGCTTGGATCCAATGAATGTGGATCCAAACAATCTCAAAGTATGAAAGTTTTCCAGGAATCTTACCATGACACACCACTGGTGGGCCACTGTAAGGAAAGTTCATGAAAACCATCCTGTGCTCTTCCATCCAATTAAAATCCTTGTCTGACACGACGATTAATATTCCTCAATCTTCTTGTTCTTCTTTTCCTTCGTCTTCTTCTTCATTAACTTCTTATTATTCATCCTCTTCATTCTATCATGTTCCTTCATTGTCTTGAGAGAGAGAGAGAGAAAAAAAAAACCCAGAAAATCTAGATACCTTCTGCTCCGCAATTTTGATATGTAGTAATTTTCCCTCACAATGATTTGACAAATCTCATTTATACTCCCCCTAATTTAGCTTCAAGGGAAAATTGATCTCACTCACCTGATAATTAATTTATCACTTCAGATTAAAAGCAGACATTTCACCCTCTCAGGTTTCAAGTCCCTTGGGCTAACTCGTATATAAAATTATTTTCCTTTTCTGTTCATCGCTTTCTCCCAGACAGAAGTACCTATCGAGAATTGTAGAATGTGTCTATACCTACCTGTTTTGACATTTTCCGTGAAATTACATAAATATTAACGTTGACTTGTGATCATTTACTTTTTATATTCAAAAGAAATATATGAAAACTTATGGGTAAGTACAAAGTCAATACAACCCTTGCTAAATAACAGCTTTGCTTTGAGGAATTATTTTTATAATTTATTTATGGGTATGCATTATCATTTTTCCAAAAAGATTAGCGTTAGCTAAATACATTTACAATACACAAGCGTTGGCTAAATACATTTACAAATATTAAATGGATTATGAAAAAAAAAGTGACATCAAAGTCAAGTTGATAAAAATACTTTAAAATAAGTTATTAATTTGTGAAAACATTTATGGTGACAGCACAGGTTAAGGTTTCTGTTTGAACTTTTGCCGCTTCATTTAACTCCAAGTAGAAAAGTTCAAAGCTCAGACTTCCTCTGAAATCCCGTCATTCAAAGGAAAGTTTGTTTCACAAAGGTATAAAGCTTGCTCTGTAATTATTTGGGCCGCAATTGAGTGTCAGGAAACATTGAGGTGAGAAATCAATCAATGAGAGTGTTTAAATTTTCCCTTCAATTTGACAAAATAGTTTGGTTGAGTAAACAATTACTTGATTTGAGAACTAATCGATGCTAGGGATTGAATTTAATCTTTTTCTTTTTACTTCCGAGAAATTTCTAAGATTAGAAATCGGAAGTATTGTGTTCGTTTTTGTAATAAAAAATATTTTTTTGCTCCGATTTCAATTTTTCTGGACGTTTCATAACCTACTGAGTAAATTTGGTTTTGTGTCCGTCTGTCGGTCTGTCGGTCTGTCTGTCTGTCTGTCTGTCTGTCTGTCTGTCTGTCTGTCTGTCTGTTAAAACGATTCCTTGTAACGCGCAAATCTCGAAAACTACTCAACCGATTTTGATGAAATTTTGCACACATCTAGGAGACATTCTGTAGATGGTCCCATTTTAAATTTATCGAATTCATACTAGCGGTTCTGGGTGAAAGAGACCATGCGCCTGACCACTAACTTTTTACTTAAACGCTTATATCTCGTGAACGGTACACCAGATTTCGATTAAATTTTGTATGTACATGCATGTTATTGTTTTACATAGACTATTTATATTTATTTTTTAATTAATTAAAATTTGACTCTGATATTTCAGAAAATCCGAAATTTTGGACAAAAAAGTAAAAAATAAGGACCACGACTTGCCGATACAGAATTTTTTGTAGAATTTAGAATGTAGAAAAAACGATATTCTACCATATAAAACAAATTTGAAGAAAATCGGTTGAGCCGTTTTGGAGATACAAGTAAATTTCGATAAAATCTCAAAATTGGCACGTGTTTACAATGTGAAGCAATCACGAGGAAGTATTGTGTCTATAATTGGCAGTGTTTTTTATCTTACCATGATTTGAAGAAATTCTCAAAGACGCTCTTTGAATCTCAATTTCAAACTAACTAAGATAAATAATCAGCACACCACGAAAATTTTGTTTCTGATAGAATATTAGTGTCTGAAAAATATGTTTGACACCTAGAAAAGACCCTAAAGTTCACCCGGAACCAGATGGAGAATAATATTAGTAGCCCACACAGTGTGGACCGGAATTCAGCAGTGTATTCTGGTTTTTGAGAAAAAGAGATTTTTTGTTTATTTTGGAATAAAGTAGAACTTGGATACATACGAGTATAAGAGAACTCATGAGACCAGAATTTTTTTCTCTCTTATATCCAGGTTTTTTTTACATACGTGAATTTGTTATTTTTCGTTAAAGAGAGGTAATATATTTAACCTGGAAACCATTGTTTTATTTATACAAGTTTTTCTTTTATCCAGGCTCAACTGTACTAAAAAAACCTCATCTTTGAGCTCTGGGCTTTATCCTAATCTCCTTGTGAGATACCGTGCTTAGAACTGAAAGCTATTCATAACATCAAGCACGGATCTCGGGGCGTCTACTACACACGACCCAGGATCTTCTCATTCCTCTCCTTCACTCGTATAATCTCTCTCGTCTGATATTCTCCTCTCCTCTTCCCCAATCTCCAGCAATCTCTCTATCAAATTTTCACTCGTTCCTATCATTTCTTATTCTCTCACAAAACTTTTCTTTCGCATGTCTGAAACGATCACAATAAAAGAATGTACGACACACGTTATCTCTCTCACTCTCATAATACATACATCTCTCTGTCCTGTTCACACAATACATGCAATGCATGTCTCTGCCCCGACTTTTCTCATTCTCTTGGGTGAGAAGTTGACTCAACTCATATACAACATTCCAATGTTTGCTTTCTATCCTCGCCCTCACACCCTTCAATCCCCGCCTTCACACCCTTCTATCCTCGCCCTCACACCCTCCTATCCTCTCTCACACCCATAGACCTTCATAAGCTTTTCAGGGGATTGTCCACCAGTGTCCACTTATGTTCTAACAATAAAATTATTCTTTATTCATTCGTCTCGTTTTCTGTTCTAAATGAATTATTCTCTTTCTCCCGTCTATCATTATAATTATCATAACCATTTCTTTTAGGACAAAAATTATCAGTTACAATATTTATGCTATCACAATCTTAATATCATAATCACCCAAACTTGTCTCACTAAATATTTGACATACGAGTACTCGTAATTGGGATTCGAATGATTGACCTCCAGATTACGAGTCTCTCGCCTTATTGATTGAGCTACTGGGGTCAATTTTCTTGAGGATATCTCTTAGAGCTCCCCTGCCAGATATAATCAAATACCACCTTCCTAGCTTCCTACAGGTAATCTCCTGGAGTATCAGATTCATCACAATTAGAAAGTTTCGATTAAAAGTTTTAATTGCTGCCCTCTATAAATTTCATGCTGGGGGTTTAAAAAAGTAGTAAAACTCTTTCTCTCTTTCCCTTGAGATAAACTTTTTCGTCAAAATAAAAAACCTTTTTATGCACGCCTGAATATTATTTTGTGTATGCAATGTGCAAGAAATTACATAATTATCTTTACACCTATGTTTTTGAAAGGTCCGAGATGTTTTTGAACTTTTGACGAAAGATAGTGACTTTCTATTCTGATAATGTCCGTACATATTATAATCAACTTTAACTTTATTCTAATCAATATCGAATGTTGGAAATCTGTAGCCCGTTCCAGAAACACCGTCCACTCTCATAATCAAACACCTCGGCCGAGGTGTGAAGAACGCCTATACAAAGAAAGAGACAGCCCGGCAGAGTGTAAGGTTACGGAAAACATAGTTCCCATGCATTTCATGTACTTTCAGCCAGCGAAAAGTGCAACATGAATTTCAAAAATCGCGATTTTTATTGCAGAAATGGGCTCTACGTTGAAAAATAAGTTGATTTGACTCTTTTTTTGACTTCCTAGGCCACCGGGAACCCTATTTTCGAGACCCCCCAACAATCGTGAAAGACATGAAAAGATTCATAATTTTTTTTTTTTTTTCTGTTTTTTTTCATACGGATCCTTTGAGACCCGACTTCGTGTCTTTAACTTGGCACTGAAGATTAAGTGAGGTGTCTAAAGTGATCAAGATATAATGGAGATGAGCCCGGCCCAAAAAAAATTCTAAATTATAAGCGGGCGGCCCATTTGGGCGGCCTCGGGTTTTGGGAGCCCAAACCGGGAATTGAAGGATAATACTAATCTTAAGTGGTATCAAATTAAAGATCTTGATGAGCAGATACCAAATTTATTGATTTTATTCCTTCATCCGGTCCACTGGGTGGCACCTGGTGGCCTTTTCATTTTCTTTGGCGGGTAGGTACCTTCGAATCCTTAGCTTAGTGGTCAGATCTTGGCCAGTATGTATTTTTCGAGATGACCTCGCTCTCTCTCTGCAAAATTTTAATATTTAAGTTTATTAATTTAGTTCATTTTCCGTCCTTTTCTTTAGAAGATAACTTTGTCTGTTGCTAGCATGCTCGACCTGCCACCCAGTCAGCATGGGTTCGAATACTGGCGGGGACGAAATTTTTTAGCTCTATGTTTTCAATTTGGGATTAACGTTGTTTTGTTTTTCCGATCTTTATATTTGATCTTCATGACGACCCCATTACCCTCGCGAGGAAAATTTTAGTAGTTGCAGAATTGGTCAATGACCTGTGGCGGCATTACGAGATTGATTTTGGACAATCATGGTTGGATGGAGATAAAATATGATGAATTAGCTCTCATAATGTCGATGCTACTCACTAAAAGTTGTGAGAAAGTAGTGACTTTGGCCAAGTGGGTAGCATACTAGGCTTGCACGCATGATGACTTGGGTTCGATCCCCTTCAGGGAAGTTTTTTTTTCTCTGTCCATTATGTCCGGGGTACACTCATACCTCGTGAGGTATTGATAAGGGACGTCACCACCCTGTTCTCTCCCGCTCATGGTTTTATCAACACCAAATTGTCTCCCGTCGCGTCGCTTGCATTTTTACCTCCTTTTATACCTACATAGTTTAGGCCTAACATAAAAATTATAATCGAAATACCAAGGAATCATTGATATAGACCTGAGGCATGGCCTCCTATGTATTTTTCCTAACCCCATGATTAACCCAAGGCATGGCCTATATATTTACCTAACCCTACTATAAACCCGAGGCATTGCCTTCTATGTATCATTCCTAACCCTACTATATACCTGAGGCATGGCCTTCTATGTATTTTACCAAACTCTACTATACACTGAAGGCATTGCCTTTCATTAGTTAGAGATTTTAAAGATTTCCTTATAAAAGGCCGATTCTTATATAAAAATGATAATATTATAGTTTTCATTTTCTTAAATACCTACTGTAAAAAAGCATGGTCTTATTTCCGGGAGAGATACTCGTGGTGACCCCTGCAACAAGCCGGAGAGAATTCGGGTAAGAAAAGTTCAACGGGAGAGAACTCATTACCTCACCTTGATAAGGTGATTACAAATTAATTCCTTTGGCATTTGTAAATCCAGGTGTTTTAGTGTCCCTCATAGGAAGCTCCGAGGTCTATTTAGCATTGAATGATAAACCTAATCATGTTTAGTATAGAATCAAAAGGTCTTACATTGCAAATTTATATCTTATTTACTCACTTTAGGGACTCAGGGGGCCAAATCTGTGATCCAAATACATACTCGTATTGACCTTAGAAAAATTAAATACGTACTGCTAAAACTATATCTTAAAAAAAAGACTACTTGGTACATTCACATTTTCCCAGCTTATTTACTTTTGTTATTCATAATGTTTCAGTAGTGTATGAACCTATATTTTCGTACAAAAAGAACTGATATCCCCCCAAAAACACCACTTCGCGGTTAAAAAAAGAAGAACGCCTCACTCAAAAGAATGATTATAATTAGCTAAAAATAAATGATATCAAATTTAGAACACCTTACCACCTTTCTTTCTATATCTCTGCACTCCTCTCTGAATTTATTCCTCTTATGTTTATCTTTCTTTATCCTTTCTAGGGGTCATCCCAAACTTGATTTCTCTTTAAATTTACTTGTTGCACGGCAATAAAAAATGGCGGTCGCGGTGTAATTTTCTCGATTTAAACCAAATAAGTTCAGAAAAATCATACTCCGACCGCCATTTTTTATTGCCGTGCAACAAGTAAATTTAAAGAGAAATCAAGTTTGGGATGACCCCTAGAAAGGATAAAGAAAGATAAACATAAGAGGAATAAATTCAGAGAGGAGTGCAGAGATATAGAAAGAAAGGTGGTAAGGTGTTCTAAATTTGATATCATTTATTTTTAGCTAATTATAATCATTCTTTTGAGTGAGGCGTTCTTCTTTTTTTAACCGCGAAGTGGTGTTTTTGGGGGGATTTCCTAATCTAGCTTCCCCATGTCACACAATACACTCTGATCGGTTAATTTGAACGCAATAACCAATTACAGTGCGTTGTGTACCGGTTGGCACGGAGATTTGGGGACTTGGAGTGTGGAAAGTGTTTATTTTTTTTTTTTTTTTTTTTTTTTACACTTTATTAGATAATAGGACATATACAATACAAATAATTACAAACGAAAATACAAAATACAATATAACAAAACAAAAAAATAATAATAAATAAAGAAAAAAATAAATAAATATATACATAATATATGTCCTAACTAAAGGGCGGGGTTATTGCCTTAGGCAATCTCTTCCACCCAACCCTTATAATATTTTTTTCCAAATTATTATAATATTGTTATTTAAATTAATCTCTATTTCAAAACCGTTGGCTCAGAAGAACTTGATTTTAATATAATGCATTGTAGCACAACATTCTTATGATTTCCAGTATTTTTGGATCCATTTACATCATAAATCACTCATTTAAATTGAACAAGAAGCTGTATAAAGTGTATAATGAAAATGAACTTGAATTAAAAGAGAATTTGTCACTGCCACCTTGTATGTGTCAGCTCAAAATACCTACAGAATAATTGAAAAAGAAAACAAAGAATGAGAGAAAAACCTACACGCGGATTAATATACCTAACTAAGAATTTTACAAGCTTGTTTATTTCAGAACATTAGAAAATATATTATGTAGGTTTAGTTACTTTTCAATTGAGTTTGAAGTTAAATGCTTACTACCTTCAACCTTTTTTTACCTCTCTCATAATGCAAGCACTTTCTCTTGCGTGTTTATGTTTATGACTTACAAAATATGAAGGCTAGGTACTTAGGCAGGTATGTTTCCCTTAAATTTAATTACTAGCTATGTATGTAGTGGTGGCGTTTTTTTATAATTTTCTCACTATTCAATCTCTTTTTATTGCGGGAAGAAAGTTCATTTAATTAAATCAACACCTACTTTATATTCTTATACTTTTTAAAATCAATGCAAAAAGGTACTTTTTCAATATCAAAGGTTTAACGATTTTACGGTTAACTCCAGTAAAGTAAACTTAGTACCACAAAAAGCACCTGTCTTGTAAAATGAGATTGAGAGGTCACCCATATCGTCTCGCTGGACGTTGCTTATCTTCAGTGATTTTACGAGACTTGTAAGTATGTTTATTGATCAACTTTTAAACTGGTCAGGTAAGATTATTCAAGTGCTACAGAGTCATTGATTGAAAACTATAATTTAGTAACTTCTCAGTGGATGTGACATTTGCACCACATAGGTATTATGATTCTTTTCTTAGATATTGAATATATATATTTTTTTATTATTAAATTTGATAGAAAAAAATATCTAATATTTTTACATCTTGTAAGAAAAATATCGGTGTTACCCGGTTTTCAAAATTTATTAGAATTAGAAAAAAGTATTAGAAAAAGTATTTTGATGTCTTTCTTTTCAAATTTGGTATTTTCCGGTCCTTATTTTGTAAAAAAGTCACTGCAGTATACAATAATTGCACATTCATTCAATTACATTCAAGGGTAAAAAAAAATAATAGAAAAAAAAAACATAATTGTCTGTCCCGGTAGCTCAGTGGTAAAGGCGACACTCTACGAATCCAGAGGTCGCGGGTTCGAATTCCAGGTGGGACATGCACGTTATACGCTCATTTTTACCACATAATAGTACGTCTTGAGCTTGCTGCTGGAATAATGGGACTTAATAGTGCTAATTAGGCTGTATAAGTAAAGCAATATTATTATTATAATTTTACAGATGAAACTTGATAAACGACAATTAATTTGAATTATGTGATGAGAAAAACAGGTGTCATCACACCATACTCTCTTTTATTTATGTATGTTTGAAGCTCAAGAAGTCTAGAAGTTTATTTAACCTATAAAAATATTAGCAAAAAAAGTCAACACTGTTTCAACTCGAAGCATGTTTCTGCTATCGCAAAACTTTCCACTTGATTAATCCCTAATCCCCACCCCATCAAGGAACCCTTTCCCATCCCTTCTCGCAAATCCTCTTTATTTGCTGAAAAATTGCAACGTTTTACATTTAATGCACGTTAAATTGACTGCGTGTGAATGTTAATGACGTCATCAATATAAACATTTTCTAACAATTTTCGCATGAAGAGAAAACAAGTCAATTTTTGGCTGAGTCAATATAAACAAATTGAATTTACGAGGATTAATATACCTTCTACATAGATATATAGCATGTACCTACCTAGTTGCTAATGTAAAAAACCTATCTGGTACAAGTATCTACGATTATGTATGATTATATTACTTTATTCATTTACGTAATATTGTTTTTCTAATACATACGTATCTAATTTCATGGGCGTAGCCAGGATTTTGGCTAGGGGGCAGCTAATGAGGAAAATCAATAATACCTAGTGAACAATTTGTAATACCTAGTGTTGCATACTACTTGGAATTTTCTAAGGGGGGGGGGAGCAGCTGCCTACACCCCCGTGGCTACGCCCATGTGACTAATTTTAATATAACACAGAAAAACACAAGAGAAGGTTTTAAATTAGCAAACTAACATTAGCTCTCAGTTGAACGATACTCAATTATTCATCAAGATGTAAGTTTTACACTCAACTCGATATGAAATCGAGTGGGGTGCTTACGCCATCAAACCCAACCAGCCTCAGTTGGGCCGCAAATAAAGTTATTGTTTGTTTCCTACCTGGAATGATGGAACACGTTGGATTGTCCGAAGCTCCAGACCGCCACATCAACCTCACCCAGCCTGGGTTGGGCCGCAAATAAAGTTATTGTTTGTTTCCTACCTGGAATGGTGGAACACGTTGGATTGTCCGAAGCTCCAGATCTCCACATCAACCTCACCCAGCCTGGGTTGGGCCGAAAATAAAGTTATTGTTTGTTTCCTACCTGGAATGATGGAACACGTTGGATTGTCCGAAGCTCCAGATCTCCACATCAACCTCACCCAGCGTGGGTTGGGCGGGAAGTAAAGAAATTGCTTTTGTTCCCTACCTGGAATGGTGGAACACGTTGGATTGTCCGAAGCTCCAGATCTCCACATCATCCTCACCCAGCCTGAGTTGGGCGGGAAGTAAAGAAATTGCTTTTGTTCCCTACATGGAATGGTGGAACACGTTGGATTGTCCGAAGCTCCAGATCTCCACATCAACCTCACCCAGCGTGGGTTGGGCGGGAAGTAAAGAAATTGCTTTTGTTCCCTACCTGGAATGGTGGAACACGTTGGATTGTCCGAAGCTCCAGATCTCCACATCATCCTCACCCAGCCTGAGTTGGGCGGGAAGTAAAGAAATTGCTTTTGTTCCCTACCTGGAATGGTGGAACACGTTGGATTGTCCGAAGCTCCAGATCTCCACATCAACCTCACCCAGCCTGCGTTGGGCCGCAAATAAAGTTATTGTTTGTTTCCTACCTGGAATGGTGGAACACGTTGGATTGTCCGAAGCTCCAGATCTCCACATCAACCTCACCCAGCCTGGGTTGGGCGGGAAGTAAAGAAATTGCTTTTGTTCCCTACCTGGAATGGTGGAACACGTTGGATTGTCCGAAGCTCCAGATCTCCACATCAACCTCACCCAGCCTGGATTGGGCGGGAAGTAAAGAAATTGCTTTTGTTCCCTACCTGGAATGGTGGAACACGTTGGATTGTCCGAAGCTTCAGATCTCCACATCAACCTCACCCAGCCTGGGTTGGGCGGGAAGTAAAGAAACTGCTTTTGTTCCCTACCTGGAATGGTGGAATACGTTGGATTGTCCGAAGCTCCAGATCTCCACATCAACCTCACCCAGCCTGGATTGGGCGGGAAGTAAAGAAATTGCTTTTGTTCCCTACCTGGAATGGTGGAACACGTTGGATTGTCCGAAGCTCCAGATCTCCACATCAACCTCACCCAGCCTGGGTTGGGCGGGAAGTAAAGAAACTGCTTTTGTTCCCTACCTGGAATGGTGGAATACGTTGGATTGTCCGAAGCTCCAGATCTCCACATCAACCTCACCCAGCCTTGGTTGGGCCGGAAGGCAACAAAGTGCTTTTCTTCCCTACCTGGAATGGTGGAACACGTTGGATTGTTCGAAGCTCCAGATCTCCACATCAACCTCACCCAGCCTGGGTTGGGCCGGAAGTATTCCCTACCTGGAATGGTGGAACACGTTGGATTGTCCGAAGCTCCAGACCGCCACATCAACCTCACCCAGCCTGGGTTGGGCCGGAAGTAAAGAAATTGCTTTTGTTCCTTACCTGGAATGGTGGAACACGTTGGATTGTCCGAAGCTCCAGATCTCGACATCATCCTCACCCAGCCTGAGTTGGGCTGGAAGTAAAGAAATTGCTTTTGTTCCCTACCTGGAATGGTGGAACACGTTGGATTGTCCGAAGCTCCAGATCTCGACATCAACCTCACCCAGCCTGGGTTGGGTCGGAAGTATTCCCTACCTGGAATGGTGGAACACGTTGGATTGTCCGAAGCTCCAGATCTCCCTCGCCTTCGCCAACTTATCCACCTCCTCCTCCTCATCTTCAAACTTCTCCATCTCGTTGAAGACCAGAGTGAGGTTGTCCTTGCCAGAAGTCAGCAGTCTGTGACACTCCAACCCTGGAAAGCCACAAAGAAAACATCAGGGCCCGATTGCATTGAACTTAGGCGCCACATTATGAAACAGGATTCAAATTGAGCTAAGCTAGACACTAGACATGCTCTCAAGCCAACCGAATACCGCGCACTATAGCCCGAGTTAAGGGATAGTTTACACTGCTCTTAACTCTAATCCTGTTTTGTGTCCTTAAAGGTTTCTTGATGGTTATGGAAGCGAAATGGGGTTAGAGTACGCAAAAGGTTAAAGTACGCAAAATGGGGTTAGAATAGATATTTACTAGGTTCTTTGGATGCCTAGTTAGTTGGTGGGTCCTAAACTTTCCCTGAGTCCTTCCTGAATGTGGCTGTTATCAAATTACTCACATTAACCTCACCTACACAAATTTTGGCCAGAAAACCAATTTTGTATGATTTTACTATACAAAATACACGGTTTGGGTACCGCGGTGGGGTAAGAATACGCAAAAAATGACTTTGCTAAATTAATTTTGCAATTTTTACACCACAAGGTTGAATCCTACAGTAAAAAGTAAAAGGTGGATAACGAACCAGTGCATCAGGGTGCGACATTCCAGGACAATAGATCTAACCGAAAAAATTGGAAAAATCGAAATGTGTTTTTTGCGTACTCTTCCCCCCACCTACCCTAAATTGAACAAAAATTATTCACTGTTTACACTGCGATAGTGTATAGGGACTAGGGTGCCTTCATGGCCTATGAAGAAAGTATATGAAGAGAGCAAGAGCTTACCTCTAAGGCACTGTCCATCTTCATCGAGTTCCCCCTCCATCACGAAGGGAGGCGCCAAAGCGGTGACCACTCTGAAAATACTGCGCGCTCCCTTGCTAGTGGAAGCAGGGACCAGCTCGCCCCCCGGCCACACTATTGTTTCCAGGCGGACATCACTGTGGCCGATGATTTCCCCCACGGTCCGCCAGGTGGTCGATTCTGGAACAGAGTGAAGAGACGAAAAGTTAGGGTCACTTGTAGAGTGTTTAGACTGTTTGTCCCGGTAGCTCGAGGTCAAGGCGTCTGTTCGGTAATTCAGAGGTCGTGGGTATGAAACCTAGACGGGAATCCCGGGACATGACAAGTTATCCTCCCATTTTGAAGTTCGACCACATAATGTGGTCGACATTCCCAGTTCGAGGAGGGTAAATCCCGGCTACGTCTTATCGGGCAGTGTAATTGAGGCGATATTCTTAATATAAGACTTTCTAGGTAAATTCTCATTGCTCATACCATAACCATACCGACCTCCTTATTACAAATCCGCTGATTGGACGGTCGGGAGCTACTGACCCGATGGCATCAGTGGCAATCCAACTGCAACTCAAGTCTAAAATAAAAATAAGTACGAAAAAAAATTCACGGGTTCCAACATCCCAATATGTTTTAATTTATGCCAGTTGTTCCAATGATGAAGGTTAGTACCGTAGGTTACGGACTCCTGGTTCAGGTGGCTGAACTTTTTAAACTCAGCGGAGCTCAGTGTTTACTACTACATTCATCACGCAAAGGCCAAAAGTGTTTCCTTTGCAAGTACGTATTACATACCTCCTTTAGTACTAACAGTAAGGAGGCATAGGTATTATGGGTAATTACCTCATATCAGATATACTAGCTAGGAAAATACGAGCGGTAGAATAAAGTGTAAAATATTATGTTGAAATTCAGCGATAGCTTTGCTTAAACAACTTTTTATAACATGTAGCTCGTACCTCATAATTTGTATTGTAATTCTTTAGTAAGTAATAACGGTGGGCGGAATAATGATTTTTTGGTTCAAAATTCAAAAGCTGAAAAATATTTTTACTATTATACCTATAACAGAAATGCTTTTCCTGCTTACAATTTTTTTTTTGTAAATAATTCAGTACAGTGAGGAAATATCCCAAACCAAAAGAGAGGCATGTTCTAGCAAGTTTTGCACAAAGCTCGCCTCACTAGAGTGCCTGAAACTTCTCGTGTGACTGTAAAATAAAAACTAATCAGCAAAATTTATCTCATAGAAGACTCCACTCATTTCCTTGTCAATAACATACGAGTACATGCTCGGTATTGTAATAATAATAATAATAAAATCATTGGAAAGAGCTAAAATTGAGAAATCTTTCGCTCAAGAAACAATAATGATTTAATGAACAGGTTCTACTATAACTATAAAGGGATCAGGACGGTGCCAAAGAGCTCGGGAACTGCAGCAACTCCAGAGACAAAAAAGAAAGGATTTTCTCAAGTCCTAGCTCGTACACAGTTAAAATTATCCCACATTTCTAGAATAATAATTATTATGATTCGATTAGTAAACAAACTCAAACTCTTTATAGATATTGAAAAAACCCCCGCGCCGACAAAAAATTGTATTCAAAATTGGTTACAGTTGTTTGTAAGGGATACCTTCCGGTGCGCTCGTGTTGACCCAGCACCTAAATGGGAAGTATTGTGTCACTTCTCGCCCATCAGAGGGGAGGCATACTACGGGATGGGCAGGCTACAACACAGGCCACAAGCGTCTACAGTAGCCCCTGTTTCATGGCTACGAATTAAAAAAGGCTTTGAAACACTCATCTTTAAAAAAAAAGAGCAACTCCATGAATCCCATTTTAGCGCAATTTATGAGGCAGCACCCCCAAAAAAATTTTCCATTGGCCGCGTCTGAAAGGGATGGTATTAAAAACAAATACGAAAAGCAAATGAACTTACCCGTTGAATTCAAGCCTTGCAGCGGTGAGCCGGGTACCAGATTCAGGAGCTGGAACCGGGTGACCAGGTTGGAATCGTTCCTCCTACCACTCAACGCCTCATGAGCACCACTCTTCATTTCCCTGCCAATGACATAAATAATAACATAGGAATCACAATGGTGACGTTAGTTACTAAACTTGTAAGAAGTAAAAAGAGAAATGGATATTCGAAGTAGTTATGTTGTGTTGTCAAGATAAAGTTGTAGATATGTAACTAGACGTCAGATAAAAAGAATAATTATAAATATGTACAACAGCAAAAAAATTATAAAGGTTACCAGCAACAAAAAAACGCACAAACCAAAATAGAAGCAAAAATATTGGTATTATGGAACATGTACCTAATAAAGCTAGAATACTAAAAAAGTAGAAAGCAAAACTGAAAAAGACCGTGAAAGAACAAAAGAAAAATCTAGCAAGAAAGAGACAAAAACTGAAGAAATCCAAAACTGGAAGAAAAAAGAAAGTTATGGTAAGGATGGAAAAAGTAATAAAAAGCAAGAAAAAAATCATCGAAGAAAAGAAGGAGAGGAGGAAGCGAACACAATTTAGTTTCAAGTCGTCAAGCAAGAAGACCCTCTCTAAATTGAGCTTTCAAGAGAGTTAAGCCTCTTTTTGTTGTCAGAGTATTTATAATGGAAGGCCACGGCTGGGGTAATGATGATAAAGTTGAAAAGGGCATGGGAGCTCACGACGAATCACGTAGCAGAGGAAAATGTACTGATGCTCTTGACAAGATATTACTGTTCGGAAAGGAAATGTGAGGTCTGATAATTGAACTTTAAGAGGTAGCAGACTGGCAAATCCATATAAGCTCGCAGACAGACAGCTTTTTGATAACAAATAAAACTTGAACACCGATACATTGCTAGTAAAAGTTTTTATGGTCATGTGGTTTTTGCTGATTATGAACCAACGCAGTGTGAAGAGTTGTGAATTTAGCTCCCACCCAAATTTCATGGATTTGTCTTTAGTAATATAGGAAGTTGACCAAAGTGAATTTGTACATCCTACTTGGAAAGTAGAAAGTGATTCTATCGACAGCTGAGCAGCAATATGCTGCAAGAAATCTGCAAAGTTAGCTAAGTCCGCGTTGCGTCGGCGGCGTCGTTACAACATTGCTTCATCATTGTGTACTAGTAGAGCATCCTGTTCCTCTAGGTAACAGTATGCGTGATAAGTGTAAGGCATGGCCGAAATATCAATGATTTTCTACTTTCTAGAACGCAGAATGGAATACCAGCCACGGCTGAACATTTTTGAAATGAGGAAGGAAATCCTAGATCTGAGCAAGAAGTTGGTAGTACTTCATACGATAGACTAGTGGTTAATTGGTAGTCTAGAGGTATCGTTGGAATCCTTTGCTTCGGATCCTACCCAATGCATTAATTATTAATCCTCATACGAGTATATTAATTTAAGAATTTGACCACTAATAATAGCATGGAAACAAAAGTTGGAATCAGAGGACTCTTTAGTCATAATTGGCAGTATAAATTTTTTTACTACAATACTTCATTATAAAGGGTTTTCCATTAAGAACACCCTACTTTTAAATGGTTACAAAACGCAGGTTGTTTGGAGTACCAAAACAAAATGTAATTTTATTACACCTACACACTTTGCCATTTTAATATTCAACATCAGTCATTATATGACGACCGCTTGTTTGTTTGTTGGAGTCTATTAGTTTGACTCAATTTTCGACATCTTTTTCATTTTTCAACCAAGTCTACTGATATTCCACATCAAAGGCTCAGTTTTTGTAAATGTAGTGATTTCTTATGAATCACATGTGACTTTTCAATAGCCCAGTGGCGCATATTTTGCTTTTAACAAAGCCAATAAGCATTAATAAACAACATCGCTAAAGATAATTTTTTGATGAAACTCGGAATTTGTGAAGTTGATGGAAGTTATTAATGAAAATTTAATTAGTAAAATTTGATAATTGTGCTCGTTCATGTATCATAACTAAATGACATACGAGTATTCTAATGAACAAAATAAAACCAAATTTATTTAAATCGATACATGGGGTGCGTCCAGATTGACAAAACATAGTGAGGCGTTCTTATTGAAAAACCCTTTAGTAGTGAGACGCTAGATCAAGTGATGGAGAACTCTGCCCCAGAACTTTCGCAGCGAAAAGCTCGCATAAAAATGATACTAAAATACCATAAATTTCACTGTTGATTTATCGTTAAAATTTTCAGATTTCTTTCCCTTACACTTGAGATGACTGGAGTTTTTTTTAGCCATTTTCGCTTTCCTCACTCTCTCTCTCTCTATCTCTCTCTCTCTTCCTTAGAACTTTCATCCCTTCGATGACAAGCATCCGAAAAAAAGAGAAATTTTATTAAATAGATATAAAAATATCAAATTTGAGAAAACTATTTTAGTATTTTTATTTCAAGACTTTCTAAAAAGAATTTTTCAATAATTTGTGATTGAAAATATTTTTCACTGTCGTGTCGTGGGTGCAGCGAAGTTCTACCATTTATCTTTTTTCCGCTCTTTTTATAACTTTTGTAGTTGCATCTCGATTTTTTTTTCTCACTAAATCTTGAGAAAAAAAATGTGGTGAAAATTACATAATTAAATATTTATACCCTAGAAAAGTTATCGAATTTCACCGATGTTTGTCTTTTCAAAATTTCTTTTATGATAATACATGGTAATTTTTCAAATCATTAATATTCGATATTATTACAAAAACACACACAATGCTTTCAATATCGCAAGTAATAATTATCTTCTTTTAAACTCAATGAGACATCATGAATGCAAAATAACAATGAAACTCTACTTAACGTAGATATAATTAAATTTTTGAGGTACTTTGGAAAATACTACCAAACAAACTCAATGAAATGCATGCTACCTAATAGAACTTTGTGAACAAAGAAATAAAACTCTCTCTGGAGAAGAATATTCACACATACTTAAAAGTATCTCCTTATGGCATAACAGGTGATAATAAAAGTAGAAACCCGTACATTCTAAAAGCCTCCAAGGCTTTCCCTGAGTACGCACACTTGAAGTAATAAAACACAGACACAAGCAACAGTAAAATGGAAATGGGTATGAAACCTGGACGGGAAAATTAAAGTACCTACAGCGTCCTACACACATGAATTTTTTTTTTTTTTTTACATAAAAATACACCATGATTTTGGAAATTCTTACAATGATAATGTACAGTGTACACCCTTGTCAGGGTCAATCATATAAAATATGTACAGAGTGTGTAGTGTATACTGTGTATCGTGTTGTGAAGCAGTAGTCATTGTGCAGAACGAGTTTCAAAAACAAACTGAAATATTTAATGATCACGGAAAGAAATTAAATGCGAATGGAGGAAAACTTGAAACAAAAAACTCACCGGAACAGGAGCTGCGTGAAGTTGGTCTCACTGAACACAGAGGCGGACTGGAAGCAGGCGGCCGAGGCGGGACGCCCGGGGCTGCAGTAGCGGGCGAACGTCTTCCTTAGAGCTTCGAACAGGAGCTTCACCGAGCTCCGCAGGAAGTGCTTGTCCATCTTCATAGGCATGGCTTTGAGCGCCAGCATCCCGACCGGGAGGGGAGGCACGGAATAGTTCACACGGTGTGGGACTTGCTGTGACGGCGACGGCAGGGGATGCCTCTTGTTGGAGAAATCGTCTTGGAAGAACACAAAGCGGCGACGTTTGTTCCTCGCGAAAGTGCTGTTGCTCTCTCCACCACTTCGGAAGGTCGGTTTCGACCGCTTCTCTCGCGTTTCGGTGATGATCTCGACCGGAGCGCTGTCGATGTCTGAGCCGGACGTGTTGGGCTGGGACTCCACTGCGGCGCTGGTGTCGACCCACAGCCACACGAAGTCCCCGTCCAGCATGTGCAGCCGCCGGGCCTCGTCCATCACCTTCTTGGCCACGCGGCCATTGCTCATGAGGAGGACCACACCCTTAGTGGCGCGCGACATTTCGGACAACATTCTGGAAATGGAAAGTTCTATTTTATTTATTTATTTACACTTTATTAATAGGACATATTATATACAACACAAATAATTACAAATTAAAATACAATATAATAGAAGAAAAAAATAAATAAATATAATACATAATATATGTCCTAACTAAAGGGCGGGGTTATTGCCTTTTGCAATCTTTTCCACCCAACCCTTAGATTTAGATTTAGTTCTCGGATTTAGATGGCCGAAAAGGAGACCATTTTCTACCTCATTAATTGATTAATTAATTATTTAAAAATAATATGATGGCTTATGACTATGTAATACATTTTTTTAAATATAATATCTATGATAGTCGGTGTATACATAATAAAATTTATTATAGTATGTAGGTATTGTAGGTAAGTGATTTCAAAAGAGCAATATTTTGGTCCATTTCTGTATAATGAAGATTAGCAGTTCCTTTTTCTATAAACTCAAATAAACGAAGAAATAAAATATCTCTAATACTCTATACTGAATCTCCAAAAGGTTTTTGGAGGATTATCATTCAAGAAAAAGACAGTCTCTTTGCGAAACCATCAAATATTCGACTCACCTGAAGATGGAGTAAGGCGAGGCGTTGTGTCGCAGGGGCAGGATGTGGGGTGAGAGGGGGGGCTTGGATATCACATGGAGGAGAGAGGACGTGAAAGGAAGAGTGGTGTGAATGAGAGTGAAGGAGTGCCAGTGGGTGACAATGAGGAGCGAGCGAAGTGCTTGGAACACGTCGTGCAGTCCCGCCTCCAGCCGGATCTCGTGCGCTCCCAGAG
Organism: Bactericera cockerelli; assembly: GCA_024516035.1. Taxonomy (NCBI): domain Eukaryota; kingdom Metazoa; phylum Arthropoda; class Insecta; order Hemiptera; family Triozidae; genus Bactericera; species Bactericera cockerelli. The sequence goes on from CM044957.1 coordinate 12,120,220, forward strand.
GTTCCTGAAAACATGAGGAAGCAAGTGGAAATAGGGAGGTGAAAATTTTAAATTATGCTGATGGTACGTATATTAAAAATTGAGTTTAAAATTTATTTTTACGTCGATTTCAACTGCATGGTCAATATGGTCATACGTATCATGACGGGGTGTTTACCCTACATTCGCTGAAAACTTCCAAACCAGCTAACCAAATGAACCTCACTCCGCCTAAGTGGGGCCGGAAATTCAACCATCACATATTTCCTTCACGAAATTTCGTGAAGAAAACTTTTAATGGTTGATAATTAAAATCAGAGTATTGGCATATTTAGCATTTTTAAAATAATGTAAAAGAAGAGATAAATGAGGAACAATTTTGAATTGTTCTCTTATATTTATTTTTTTATGAATCCTTCATGTTGCAGTTTAGACTCTTGTTACAGTAGGTTCTTCGTAATATTACAAAAGAGAATATGGAGTTAGTTATTTGTGTTATTATATCACAAAATTTAGAGGGTGCCATCGAAATTACAAGAACTAATGCTAATGCATCATAATTATACTATCTCCAACCAACCATATTCCAATATCAATCTCGTAATACCACCACGTAATACAACAAATCCACTTGTCCTCACGAGGCTAGGGTAAGTCCCGACATCGAAAGTACAGAGCCGAAAAAATTCCGACCCCGTCGGTATTCGAACCCAGGTAACTTGGAGTGCAAGCCGAGCATGCTAGGCAGAGGTGACCACTTACATATTTATTATACCTATATTATAATCAATTCTATGAAATAATTTGTATGACAAATTCTAATTATGCAAAAGAGAAATTTTAATCAATTTGCTGCCAACGCAACGGTTTGGTTGTAGTTGCCTTATAACTACAGCTACACCTCTGAAACTTATAAGTTAGACCTTATTACAGCAATTAGCACAACTATCAAAATCTTTCATTTCCATTTCAACTGTATGAAAAGTAGAGTTTTAGGTAAAAAATACAATAATTATTGGATGAAAAGATTTGAAATCTGATAGGCATACATTACACGTTTGTGTCAAAAGAATGAAAGAGACTACCCAAGATTGTGAAATAAGTGAAAATTTGCCTTGTATCCTGTCTTAGGATCGATGTACACATGCACTTATTCCTAAACTATTTTCATTAAACTGTCAAAAGTTTAAATAAAAGAGAATATTCAGGCTGGGTTAGGTTTATGGTAAGGTTATTTGGAATTCTCTAGGAAGCTCGTTTGGAAGTCTCTCGTTAATGGATTTCGTCTCGATAATTATGACCTAAGCACTTGAAAGGGATATTAGACAAAACAAAAAATAAATCGACGCCACTGATTTTTTGAACTTTTCATTGCGTCTCCACTACTAGACATTCCATAAAATTATGTGCTATGAACACTTTTATAACATCAAGTTCAATTCCTGAACATGGTGCTTTTGAACTTCACTTAACTCTCAGATTTTAATATACAGCTTGGTAATTATTAAAATATTTCAAAGAGTTGGTGAAAAAAGATCGATAAAATGAAATTCAGGCGTCGCCACTGGTCTGGTTAGAAAGTTTTCAATTTTGGCGTGGGAAACTTGCAACCAAAATGTTCTCAGGGACCTTTCCTTTGTGTAACTTTTACCTGCCAGCCGATCGCATGATATGTGTTCGACCAATCAGAATCGAGGAAAATTTAGTGCTAATTGTCAAGTCACTAGTCCCTGAGAACTTGTAGTCAGTTTTGCTTCGGTTTTTCAAGTGTAAGATCAGTCAGTTCGGTCCCCGAGTTTTGAAATTTTCGTGTTAACTTTTGGAATAATTGTGATTCAAGTCCCACAGAATTTTATTTAACTATTGTAAAATTTGAATCTGACCCAACTTCTTAAGAGTGTAACAGTGCCAGTGTTTTGTGTACAATATTTCAACATTTTCTTCTTTGAAAATATTTTACTGGACAATAAAATTAATACCTCTATAATCTCACTCGTGAAAATCGAATATTTTAAACCGGGTTTTAAAGTTTAAACTCATCGCATGCCCCAGTTCTTCAGGAATCAGGTAAGAGACAAGAGTCAACTTTTCTTTTTTTGTTCTATTCCAATACATAATCCAACTGGTATGTAACTTTCTTTTCCAGGGTAAGTTTTGGTAGACTAGGCTGGACCGTTCTTGACGAATTTTGGATTTTGATATTAAGCCGCTATGGAAAGTAAGGTCTAGGTACCAACCGATAAAATATGTTTGTCCTACGGCTTCATCTTCTGATTCCACACCTAAAAATGTCGCTTCTACGTCATAACGATCAATTTTGAAAAAAATGCTAAAATCAACAGTTAACCGTATTGACACTCAATTCAGGCTTAATAGCATGAGAATTATATATAGACAAATACAATATTATTTCATTTTTTTCACGAAAAGGTATTTATTTGTTCCCGCAATGGTAATGATTTTTTTGAAATTTCTGAGAAAATCCAACCATAAGATATGGGTTTTAGTGTTTTTAGCTTTGTTAACTTCCCGCATGGAGAGCTAAAATCATACCAGTGACTGGTAAGATACTAGCTTGCCATGCGGAAAGCCCAAGTTCGGGACATCCCAGAGTTGACAAAAAATATATATTTAAAATTTGGTTAGAGTTGTTTGAAAGGTTCCAGTACGCTCAGAACCTAAATGGGAATAGTATTGTGTCACTTCTTGTCCATCAGAGGGAGGCATACTACGGGCTGGGTAATATCTACATTGGCATTTCATGGCCAAAAAAAGGATGTGAAACACTCATCTATCAAAAAATCTACTTAGATTCAAATTTTGGTAGGATTTTTTATTCATCTTGATTTAATCGTGGTCTCCCTTTTTTTAGTCCATACACTGTTCTGGAAGTGTCGGTGACATCTTTCGCAGACCTCTTCACAGCCTTGAAGTCTGCGAAAAAAATGCCGTTGGCATTAGCACCGCCCTTGATTAATTGCCAAGCCATAAGCAATCTGTAATGAAGTCTATGAAAGGTTTCACCGACACTGCCGAAAATAGGTCGTTTTGGCGGAAGCGCCGCTTTTAGGTGAAATGCGGGAACAGAAGATAAAGCCATAGGACAGAAATACTTTTTGGGTTTCATATTGGTACGTAGACGCAACTTTTCACAGCGGCCCGATATCAAAATCCAAATTTGTCAAAAACGGCCCACCCTAATTTAGGTACTTAACGATAAGATAGACCCATGGATTTGACGATGCATGTCCTAACAAAATTTATTTGAGAATACGAGTATGACAATATAAATTTATTATTACATTTTCTCAAGTCCAATCAAAATAATTTGTGTACCATAACAAAGTTTGCCCATAAATATCTTCTAATTCTTTTCAGTGAGGAGCTAAAAATAATATATTATGTACCTGTATTTATTTATGTTATGTCGACATTCTCTTGCAAATAAATCAGTTCCTGCTAAATGTCTAGTTATAGTTAACACGGCAAGGTTAATGCTACGATTTTCGGCTAGAATGAGGTGTATTTTATCTTTTAATGTATTCAGGACTTGACTGATTCAGGTGCGCAAAATGTAAGCAATTACTCAAAAGTCCTTTTTCGGTAGTTTTATATCTATTCACTTTTTTAGCCTCTCATAACCTTGATCAGCACATAATATATGAACATAATTAGAAAGTGAACTATATCCTCATTTAAAATTGCCGCAGGAAGCTTGCCATCTAAAGTCCGCCGCCTTTTCAATCAAGCGGTTTATTTACTTAATTACCTACAGAGTTAACGACTTTGATCTGAAAACCCTTCACCGAGGATACATAGTGCATACATTATTACTTAGTGTGTTTCAAGGGTATAAGGCTTCATCTCATATTTTTGTCTGTTATGTTATGACAGTGTAGGTAATCATCCATCAAAGTTCCATTCATCCAGCACAGCACGTATGCTTCATGTTATTTCTCAATTCTTCCTTTATATGTAGACATTTCATCCCTTTTATACATACTACATAACATAATTTTATGTGTGCACTGTGCATGTACATATTTTATACATACTCCTTTTGAATCTCTTTCTCTTTCCGATGATTTTTCTCTGGATTTTTTTTTTTTACTCTGAACTTTGGATATCGGGGCCTACCCTTTTCTCTCGCTTTCTCTCTCCTTTGCCCTCGCTTTCTCTCTCCTTTGCCCTCGCTTTCTCTCTTCTTTTCCTCGCTTTCTCTCTCCTTTGCCCTCGCTTTCTCTCTCAATATGTTTTATACTTTATTTTTTACAATAAATTCAACGCAAGAAATTAACATATATACCCCTCGTCGAAAGTTTTAGACACCTGGTCTGAAACTTGCGTTGACTGAGGGGGAGTTTTCAAAGAGACACTGAAATTATTTGAATGAAGAAAATATAATAATAAATATTTATTCCGAGTTCAAAGAAACAAAGACGAGATAATGAGGTCAATCAAAAACTTACCAAGTCGTTTTCAGAAAGAGAGAGAATAAATATACATATATATAAATTGAAAAAAAAAAGTGAAATGGGTATCTTAATATACAGGATGTCAATTTCAATCAAATAGTTCCAAAATTTTATTAAATTCATCTGTTTTTATGTATTCTTGTACTAACAGTTTTATTTCTCCTTTGCCCTCGCTTTCTCTCTCCTTTGCCCTCGCTTTCTCTCTCCTTTGCCCTCGCTTTCTCTCTTCTTTTCCTCGCTTTCTCTCTCCTTTGCCCTCGCTTTCTCTCTCCTTTGCCCTCGCTTTCTCTCTCCTTTGCCCTCGCTTTCTCTCTTCTTTTCCTCGCTTTCTCTCTCCTTTGCCCTCGCTTTCTCTCTTCTTTTCCTCGCTTTCTCTCTCCTTTGCCCTCGCTTTCTCTCTCTCCTTTGCCCTCGCTTTCTCTCTCCTTTGCCCTCGCTTTCTCTCTTCTTTTCCTCGCTTTCTCTCTCCTTTGCCCTCGCTTTCTCTCTTCTTTTCCTCGCTTTCTCTCTCCTTTGCCCTCGCTTTCTCTCTCCTTTGCCCTCGCTTTCTCTCTCCTTTGCCCTCGCTTTCTCTCTCCTTTGCCCTCGCTTTCTCTCTTCTTTTCCTCGCTTTCTCTCTCCTTTGCCCTCGCTTTCTCTCTCCTTTGCCCTCGCTTTCTCTCTTCTTTTCCTCGCTTTCTCTCTCCTTTGCCCTCGCTTTCTCTCTCCTTTGCCCTCGCTTTCTCTCTTCTTTTCCTCGCTTTCTCTCTCCTTTGCCCTCGCTTTCTCTCTCCTTTGCCCTCCGCTTTCTCTCTCCTTTGCCCTCGCTTTCTCTCTCCTTTGCCCTCGCTTTCTCTCTCCTTTGCCCTCGCTTTCTCTCTTCTTTTCCTCGCTTTCTCTCTCCTTTTGCCCTCGCTTTCTCTCTCCTTTGCCCTCGCTTTCTCTCTCCTTTGCCCTCGCTTTCTCTCTTCTTTTCCTCGCTTTCTCTCTCCTTTGCCCTCGCTTTCTCTCTCCTTTGCCCTCGCTTTCTCTCTCCTTTGCCCTCGCTTTCTCTCTTCTTTTCCTCGCTTTCTCTCTCCTTTGCCCTCGCTTTCTCTCTCCTTTGCCCTCGCTTTCTCTCTTCTTTTCCTCGCTTTCTCTCTTCTTTTCCTCGCTTTCTCTCTCCTTTGCCCTCGCTTTCTCTCTCATTAACTCTATATTCCACATTATTGCTTTTTTTATCTCCTCTCTATTTTAATCAGTCTGTAACTTTTATATATTTTTAATCTCTCTATTTTAATCAGTCTCCTCTCTCTCTTTCTCTCTCTCTCTCTCTCTCTCTGTCCCATTTCTTTGGCCCATTTCTTTGGCTATCTTTTCTCTAGCTTTTCCCGGCTCTTTCTGTCTCTCTTATTCTCTATCCATCCCGCCTCTCTCTTTATAACTTTTTATCTCTTTCTTTCTCTCTCTCTTCTTCTTCTTCTTCTTCTTCTTCTTCTTCTTCTTCTTCTTCTTCTTCTTCTTCTTCTTTCTTCTCTTCTTCTTCTTCTTCCTCCTCCTCATCCTCCTCTTCCTCACCCACTCTGTACATTCCTACCTCAATTTTTCTTCCATATTTCTTCCATACTTTGATAAAAACGTTCAGTGCACGTGCTTGGAGCATTATTATAGACTGCCAGTATGAATGCGGGAACCTTGGCGAAGTGGGGAGAAATATTATTATTATTTTCAGTACTATTACTTTGGAAAGAGCGCAATGAAAAGTAATGAATAGAGGTGAAAGGGAGAGACAGGAGACGACAATCCAAAAATTTTAGAGGTACCTTATAAAAAACTGTGAAACAGGAAAGAATGCAAGTCGTCTTTATTAGTTTACGAAAATCTTGCAGACAAGAGTCTTTGATAGCTTTTCAGTGAAGTTATAAGGAAAAATGAGAAGTGTTAGTACTTGTTTGACTGGCAATTTTATTTTAATTGACTGTAAACCAATTTTAAGTGAACATTGCAAAAGTTATGCACTGATCGTAAAATGGAAAAATTGTTTTCTATACAGGTTGTTCAAAATATTTCATGTAACCATAGAGTATAATTATTATCTTTATGCCTGATCTATGAGAAGCACACTTTCTTCGAGATTATGTATGTGAGGTATACTTACAGATAAGTATAAGTAACTATCAAATTGACAACTTGCATATTTCATATTTGTTTCTATCCGAACCACTAAAGCATGTAACGGGTATTGAAATTGCTTACCTATTATAAATGTCTTTAGAAATGAAAAAAATCTGTCATCTGAATGGATTTGACTTGACAGATCCTAAACAAAAATTACAGGCAGAAAAATTATTTGAGATTTTTTTAGATATTACAATTTTTATTTTACTCAGAAACCTAACTTGTAAATGGACTTTTGCAACACCCTGTATAATTTTAAGTCGGATATCCTGCAGAATTCTCATGAACGATACCCTGTTTGTTGCATCTCTCAGGATGCAATGAATATTAAAGGATTTCTTTATTTACTAGTACATTACATAGGTACTAACTACATACAATAGGTAGTAATGTAAGGAAACGAGAAAGAATAGTGCATAACTTTTTAATTTGCTTTTATTTATACTCTTGCACAAAAGCACTAAATATATTCTTCTGCTTCTTCTTCTTATACTTCATCTGTTGGTTAAAAAGTTAGAAAATTTATGCTATTTGAAAATCTACTTGGTTATTATTATAATTATTTACATATTTTTTTCTCTGAAGACCGAATTATAAAACAGGAATAAAGTTTAATAAAAAACAGGCGAAAACAAAATACATATTATATAAACTCTGTTCCGTGTTAATATAGGCCGGTTGGCTGGCGCTACTTGACGAGCGCTCGCCTTCCGGCGAGCTTGATAGGTGCATCTATTCACCCCATCCAGTTGCATTCACCCTACCTGGTGTCCTCAGCCCTCTTCCATGCATCTATCCACTCCTTCTTATAGCATTCACTCTACCTGGTTTCCCAGCCACATCCATGCATCTATCCACCCTACATTCATCTATCCACCCCGTCTAATAGCATTCACTCTACCTGGTTTCCCAGCCACTTCCATGCGTCTATCCACCCCATCCAGTTGCATTCACCCCACCTGGTTTCCCAGCCACTTCCATGCGTCTATCCACCCCATCCAGTTGCATCCACCCCACCTGGTTTCCCAGCCACTTCCATGCGTCTAATATCCACCCCATCCAGTTGCATCCACCCCACCTGGTTTCCCAGCCACTTCCATGCATCTATCCACCCCGTCCAGTTGCATTCACCCTACCAGGTACCCTCAGCCCTCTTCCACCCTTCTCGTTTATATTTGGTCCGATAATTTATCACTGTCCAGTGAAATGTTAGGTGTATCCGCTGTACAATCAGGTCCTGCATCTATGTAGACGATGTGGTCACAAGTGATTCTGCTCTACCATCTGCTCCCGCTCTGAGTAAGCATAATAAATTGTGAATTTCCCGGAGTCTTTAGGACCGCATCATGAAACAAGATTGTTCTGAATTTAAGTTCAAATTATTATTATTATAAGACTATTATTGTGTTCTAATTCCACTTCATTTTGCTTTTATGTTATTGCTTGTAAAAACTTTATCCTTCGGGATTGGTATTGGTATAAGCAGGGCTGTCGGCTATGAAAGCTCTTTGTGACTGCGACTTTAAATAGATCTTTTGTGACTTGCCCCTATAACTCTAAAAGAGATCAAAGCTATTAACGGACCATTTTTCGGGATCCTCAAACTCTTAAGAAACTCTTCTGTAAGTAAACATTGTTGGTTGAACTCTGACTGGTTGAAATGGACACTACCAGCTGACTGCAGTGCGCTGTGACTGGTTGAAATTCCCAATAGAGGCCAATGGGGATAGTTTCCACTTAGATTAAATCTAATCCTGTTTCATAATTATGACCTAAGAGCCGCCAATGAAATAAGACCGGTAGACACCTCCAATAATAAATCACAGCCATGGAAGCGGAGGGGTGGTTGCACAGCATGTAAACAATTTAGACCCCCCGCCAGCCCATCCACCTGAGCTGTTCCCATCGGAAACTTCCCATTATGACTAATAGCCATCCCCCTCCCCATTTGAACCTTTGCCATTTTGTTCGGTAATAGTTCGTGTAACTGCGAACTTACTACGGATTAATAGGAATTACACTGAGTTAACTAATAGCTTTCGAGTTGAAAACTATTTCACAAGACAAGACGAAGCAAAATCACCCTCTTAAAAATGACTTTTTCTTATTATTATTACTATTTAATTGGGTTGAACGTCGCTTTCAACTGTACGGTCATATCACGACGGGGGTGTTACCATCCATTCGCAGGAAACTCACAAACCTGCTACAACCTCCTCACCCAGCCTGGGTTGGGCCGGAATGCCAGCATTTTGAAGTGTTCACCTCACTGGACGTTGCTTAATTTTGGTGATGCGCCATTGACGCTGGGTTTTTCTTATTTTAAAATCAATTTTCTGAAGTGAGTAAGCTGGTACAGTTACTAACGGTAACCTCACTCAGCCACTTCATGCTCACACCGCTTCTCCGTTTTACCACAGAAAGCTATTTACATAGATACATAATAGCTATGTGAAGTTGTATTTGTAACACCAGGTGATGGCACCAAATTTAGGCCCCAAAGGATGTATGGCAATACCTCATTGTGTAGAGTAGGGATTGAAAAAATAAATTTAGAGCCACGCCTCGAGTCGTAAATCGGATTTACTTTTGTGATTCACAGAGTTCTGTTAAATTCAACGAGCAAACTTAAGTTAGCGGATGTCTTTCTATGCGAACATTTTTAATGAACCAACGCTCGTGTGTTTAGACTAGAAACAAGAGTAAGAAACGCTTTTATTCAGCTCAGAAGACAGAAATAGAAACGCTCTATACAATAAATCTGTGCAACCAAGAGGGTTGGGGGGCCCGAAGGATTTTCAAGATAAAAAGCAAGGCTGATGCTGAGTTTTTTTCTCGTAATATTAAACTTTATGAAAAAGAGGTCATATTATATGGAAGAAGAGACACTATCCTTTATTTAACTCAAAATGTATTAAAGCTTTTAGACGTCGAAGTTTGGAAAAATCCAGATTATTCCAAGATTAAGTTTTGTTCACGTGTTTAACGTCACTGACATATTAATATACAGAGTCACCGATTGAGCGCGCGATTAGCTCAATTTTAAGTTATCCGCTTTCATTGCGGAAGGACCCGGGTTCGAGCCGACAAAAAATGTATACAGCTCTTTATAATGTGGTTACAGCTCTTTGTAAGGGATTACCTTCCTGTGCACTCGTATTATTCCAGAACCTAAATGGGAAGTATTGTCACTTCCCGCCCATCAGGGGGGATGAAGAGGAAAACATAAACATTACGAAACAATCCATTTCTCCGTTGGCAACGCGCCGACATATTCAATTGGCCATGCTTAGTGTCATCCATCTGATCCATTAATATAAACAACACTAAACAAAAGCATAAATAATATTAAAAGTTATGAAAAGGGCTACTAATAATATTAGTAGCCCTTTTCACCTAGTAAAAAAAGCACCCTTTTCATATTATGATAACTTGCAAAACACTGGTAGTACAGGTGAATCTCATGAACTCAAGTGAACTATAAGTGAAGTCTAGGGACCAGATTTTTTTTCTTTTTTTTAAAGATAAGTGTTTCACAGCCTTTTTATTTCGTAGACATGAAACAGGAGCTACTGTAGACGCTTGTGCTCTGTGTTGTAGCCTGCCCATCCCGTAGTATGCCTCCCCTCTGATAGGCGAGAAGTGATAGAACACTTCCCATTTAGGTGTCCCTTACAAACAACTGTAACCAAATTTTGAATACAAACTTTTGTCGGCGCGGGGGTTCGAACTCGGGACCATCCGATTGGCAAGCGAGTGCTTAACCACTGAGCTATTCGTGTACTGTTGTGGATCGAACTCGGAATACGACTATTGTTATTATTATTAGGAACTGTTGTAGTGGATGTGTTCCTGTGTCCAAGAAACGAGAGGATCATCACATCCTGTCTCTTCACCAGAAATCCCTATAAAATCGATTTTCCTACATTTGTTTCCAAAATCTCTTTCCTATGATATAATATGATGCTAGCAGTACACTCTCGCCGAGACGCTCGGCATCGAGATTCGAAAGGGGGGGGGACCGCGAGACGTACCCGAGACTTGCCTAGCCGAGCCTAGCCGAGCCTGGCCGAGCCTAGCCGAGTCTGGCCGAGCCTAGTCGAGCCTGGCCGAGCCTAGCTGAGCGTAGGCGAGGTGCACAAGTACACGCTCGCGCTGGGCTGCCCTCGCCTTGCCTCGGCGAGAGTGTACTGCTAGCATGAAACATATAAGCCCAGTTTTACTGCTTTTTACAGTTTAACCTCGGTAGTTTTTTTTATATTTTTCTAAACGTTTATACCTCGGCAGTATAAACGAGGTAGGTATACCTACTATATTATATTCTAGTCCATTCTTATACTATCCAGTAATAATCTAGGTTTCTCAAGAAGTCATTTACCTTATAGAGAGATAAATTTGACCTGTAATTTTCTAATGTTCTATTACTTCCGAGAAATTTCTAATATTAGAAATCGGAAGTATTGTGTTCGTTTTTGTAAAAAAAAATATTTTTTTGCTCCGATTTCAATTTTTTTCATATTTCTGGACGTTTCATAACCTACTGAGTAAATTTGGTTTTGTGTCCGTCTGTCGGTCCGTCGGTCTGTCGGTCTGTCGATCCGTCGGTCTGTTAAAACGATTCCTTGTAACGCGCAAATCTCAGAAACTACTCGACCGATTTTGTTGAAATTTTGCACATATCTAGGAGACATTCTGTAGATGGTCCCATTTTAAATTCATTGAATTCATACCAGCGGTTCTGGGTGAAAAAGACCATGCGCCTGACCACTAACTTTTTACTTAAACGCTTATATCTCGTGAACGGTACACCCGATTTTGATGAAATTTTGTAAGAATATGCATATTATTGTTTTACATAGGTTATTTATATTTATTTTTAAATTAATTATAATTTGACTCTGATATTTAAGAAAATCCGAAATTTTGGACAAAAAAGTAAAAAAATAAGGACCACGACTTGCCGATACAGAATTTTTTGTGGAATTTAGAATGTAGAAAAAACGATATTCTACCATATAAAATAAATTTGAAGAAAATCGGTTCAGTCGTTTTGGAGATACAATTAATTTTGTATAAAATCTCAAAATTGGCACGTGTTAACAATGTGAAACAATCACGAGGAAGTATTGTGTCCATAATTGGCAGTGTTTTTTTTTATGCTACATAACGAGTATGGACTGAAATATTTAATGTTGGTGTAATATTGTTGGTCATATTGTTTTATATGTTTTACTTAATCTATTTTTTTATGTACTGATATGTATTTATGTTTTACTGTACTGTACACTGGGCTTGACCCGTAAATATCTCTATATATAAATGAGAAATATGGACGGGCTTTGTATCTTTGTATCTTTGTGTGTCCGGAATTGTTTAGGCGAAACGGTAAGAGATAGCGAAAAATTGATGAGAGATGACCCCAAGTAAAATTGCCGGAAAATACCAGGAAAATTATCAAAAGTCCGAAATTCCAAACCGTCCTTGAGTTATGACCTTCCTCAAGTATTTCCTTAAGGAAGGGTCCGATTTTAAGACAGTCTTTGCCCTGGAACTTGAAATCTATCGCGAGGACCTATATTTTTTATTATTTAATAACACATTAGACAAAATTAGCTTTCATTTAATTCATTATAGGCCACATTCTGACGTACCGTTCTGGAGATATAAGCCAGAATGTTCGAAATTTCGACCTTTTTTTCAGACTTTTCACGTTTTTTTAGCAGATTCCAGCGCAAAACTTAAAATTTGTCGCGAGGACCTATATTTTTTATTATTTAATAACACATTAGACAAAACTAGCTTTTATTTAATTCATATTAGGCCACATTCTGACGTACCGTTTTCGAGATAGAAGCCAGAATGTTCGAAATTTCGACCATTTTTTCAGACTTTTCCCGTTTTTTTTTTACAGATTCCAGCACGGAACTTAAAAGTTATCGCCAGGACCTATATTTTTATCGTAAAAACTATCTGAGAACATCACATGATTTTATTTGAGCCCTTTGTTGCCATATTCTGACAAACCGTTCTCGAAATATGGGCCAGTTTGCTACATTATCAATATCTGCTATGATAGATTTGGCTCGGGATTTTGAAATTTACAGCGATGATGGTTGCGTGTGTGTGTGTGTGTGTGTGGTGTGTGTGTGTGTGTGTGTGTGTGTGTGGTGTGTGTGTGTGTGTGTGTGTGTGTGTGTGTGTGTGTGTGTGTGTGTGTGTGTGTGTGTGTGTGTGTGTGTGTGTGTGTGTGTGTGTGTGTGTGTGTGTGTGTGTGTGTGTGTGTGTGTGTGTGTGTGTGTGTGTGTGTGTGTGTGTGTGTGTGTGTGGTGTGTGTGTGATGTGTGTGGTTTGTGTGTGTGTGTTGTGTGTGTGTTGTGTGTGTGTGTGTGTGTGTGGGGTGTGTGTGGGTGAGTGGGTGTGTGTGTGTGTGTGGATGGGTGTGTGTATGTGTGTGGTGTGTGTGATGTGTGTGGGTGTGTTGTGTGTGTGTGTGTGTGGGTGTGTTTGGGTGGGTGTGTGTTTGGGTGGGTGTGTGTATGGGTGTGTGTGGATGTGGATGGGTGTGTGTGTGAGGTGTGTGTATGTGGTGTGTGGGTGTGGGTGTGTGTGATGGCTTGGCGAAGCGGGTGCAGCCCGCTAGTAAACTATAAATTACAAAAATAATACGTGAGCACCATCTCTGATTGAAAAAAGCCTCCTCTGCAGTCATTTAAAGCTTTTGTTATATGCAAGCGCCGGAATGACACCAATTTTCCAGATTCCCACCATATTTTTTTGATAGTCTAGCATCTAGCTCTAGAGATTGTCAAAAAGAGGAGATCTGGAAATATAAAAGAGAAAGAAAAAAAATAGTGTGCGAGAGAAAGAGAGAGAGAAGAGGGGGTATGAAAAGGAAGAGAGGGACAAAAACCAGTGAATGATAAAGAGAGAGTGAGATAGATAGCGCTTCATATTAATGGTTTCCTATGTACACAAATGAAAAATAATATACGAGTGTGAATATAGTATATGATAAAAAGATGGAGTAATAGAAAGAAGAAAATAAGGACGCAAAAAAAGGGTAAGACATTGCTGAGGATGAGAGAGAGAGAAAGGAGATGGGCGGAGGACTATGTATGAGAGAGAAGAGAGCATACATACGTTACATATTTACTTATGTAAGGTACATTTTTTTCCATCTCAACCATATTTCATCCGTCAGATTGCTACTGCTATTTCTGTAGGGCGCGGCGGACTGTTGGCTGTAGATAGCTGGATGACTATAAATAGTGAAGAATACTGGGGCATAGCCATAATCACTAGGGTGGGCCGAAAAAAGCGAATTTTTGAATCGAGGATTTTAATAGCAAAAAAAAGTTGCAGCATGGTCAGACGTTTCCAAAAATATAACTTTTGTCGAAATTGGATGTTATCTTCCACTGCCGCAAAGCGGTTGAAGTTTGGCGGAAAAGTCGAAAAATGGCATTTTGGACCCCACTTTAAGAAATTTATAAAAATAGTAGATGAACATCTAAGAAGCTCAAATTTGTTTCAAATTACTCAATATGTGTTCTAATTTTATTTTTTAGACTAAAAATAATGAGCTTTTTGAACTCTATTCTGTATACAGGGTGATCCAAAATCATGAAATACCACTTTTTTGTGTGATTTATATGGGGTATATTATGTTTATATTTATTGAATTATTTGAATTAATTCTTCGATATTGGGAAACAAAATCATCAAATATTAAATACATGATAGTGCTGGACAGTTTGGATGATATTTGCACCCTTCAGATATACAGGGTGGCCAAAATTTTCATAAATTATGATGACTTTTTTTATGTACTTAATTCATGTTTTTTTTTTTTACATTACAACCATGTAAATATTATGCTAAGCAGTTTTTGGGGACATAAAACATAATTAAGAATTATAAAAAGGATAATAAGACAGTCTCTTATCCAAGATATTCCGTATGGAGCCCAGGTGATTGATGGAAAGTCTTGGGTGGAAGTAAATTTTCACCCAACACAGTGCACCTTGGGAAATATGTTGTATAGGGAACGTATTCCCTTATCGTTGTTGTAATTTTACCTTATAGTTTGACCATTCTATTTCCTGCATTATTATTATTAAAATAACTGTATAAGGTCTAGCTACCATGTGTATTAGGTGGCTACAGCACGCGACGAAGCTCTCCCGAACCCTCCCAACAACGAATTTTTTTATATCGCGTCTTTTGATATCTTTCCGACCTAGTTCTTTGAGGCTCTCTGCTATTTAAGAGTTTTAATGGCATAGGTATAATACCGAATGGATTTCTGAGGTTATACATATACATTACACCTATTTCCATTGGGAAAAAAAGTAATGATTCGGTAAAAATAACCAAATAGGTTCTTAAAATACATATTTATATCATATGTATATTATGCTGGTCTTTCATGCCATTTGTCGTTTCAGAAAAAAACAAAGTAGGTAAGTCCTTCAGATTAGAAAATTGCAAATCTCTTTGGTATTGGTAACAAATTAACAACAACAACTGGTAGCTCAAAAGGCAAAAATGTACTTTAAACAATGGCTTTTCTCTCGCTGAATAGCGAGGGAATGTTATATCTACTTTGGGTACTGTGCGCAGGGGAAAATCATTTCAGGAGATTCTATTAACTGTCTAAAAAAATGTAAGCAAATTTAATGAACTTCTACTGATGAGCAAACAACATTAAAAAAAGTTACTATACTTGTGTTAATCACTTTCATCATATCACAACTACTCAAAATCGAGTTACTATAAATCTACGCTGAATCCAGGACTTGAACCACCGACTTCCAGGTTAGAGGTTACAAGTGCGCCGCCTTATCGATCAACTATATCATTATATTATGTATTGAGATAGTTTGTTGATCTACTATTGTTTATGCTGCCACTCCAATGTTACTACGAGATATTTCCCAAGGTGCACTGTGTTGGGTGAAAATTTCCTTCCACCCAAGACTTTCCATCAATCACCTGCGCTCCATACGGAATATCTTGGATAAGAGACTGTCTTATTATCCTTTTTAAAACCCTTATTTATGTTTTATGTCCCCAAAAACTGCTTAGCATAATATTTACATGGTTGTAATGTAAAAAAAAACCATGAACTAAGTAGATAAAAAAGTCATCATAATTTATGAAAATTTTGGCCACCCTGTATATCTGAAGAGTGCAAATATCATCCAAACTGTCCAGCACTATCATGTATTTAATATTTGATGATTTTGTTTCCCAATATCGAAGAATTAATTTAAATAATTCAATAAATATAAACATAATATACCCCATATAAATCACATAAAAAAGTGGTATTTCATGATTTTGGATCACCCTGTATACAGAACAGAGTTCAAAAAGCTCATTATTTTTAGTCTAAAAATAAAATTAGAACACATATTGAGTAATTTGAAACAAATTTGAGCTTCTTAGATGTTCATCTACTATTTTTATAAATTTCTTAAAGTGGGATCCAAAATGCCATTTTTCGACTTTTCCGCCAAACTTCAACCGATTTGCGGCAGTGGAAGATAACATCCAATTTCGACAAAAGTTATATTTTTGGAAACGTCTGACCATGCTGCAACTTTTTTTTGCTATTAAAATCCTCGATTCAAAAATTTGCTTTTTTCGGCCCACAATAATAATCACGTAATGTGCTCCGAGGAGCATGTGGTATCCCACAGGAACGTGTGGTAAGGAGCCAGGATTACAGGGTAGATGAAGGCTCTTTCAAAATCAGCTATTTATAGGTTATTATCTATGTACACATATTATAGAAATAATATACGATATACTTAATTGTTGTTTTAAATTCATGCATGGTTGAATAAGGTAATTTGAAAAGACTTCGCTCCCCCGAATCCCCTGATATTCATAACCCGTAATGCTACTTGAGGGAACTATTGATTTTTTTTATTGAAAATATGTGTAACATTGACTTTTGTTAATAAAATCAACCAAGAGCAGTACAAATCAATATCCAACCATTTTATGAACTAAACGAGGCATGTGAAACATATTCCAAATTCTTTAACTAGGGAAATGATTATGACCATCGGAAACAGCCGGTCAGACGCAGCATCATTAGCAATTTAGCATCATGTAAGACAAAAAATATTTTCTGCTATTACTTGAAATACCACACAGACCTAAACACGGCTAAACGTCAAAATCGCTGAAAACAAAAAATATAATATATGTAGTCGGTACTCACCCGCTCTAGGTAGCCGTTCTCAACCCGTCCGGTGGCCCAGAACAGTGGCCCGTGGTCCAGCATGCCCAGCACAGGCAGGAGGCCGGGACTGTCTGGCGCCAGCACCAGCGTCGCCACCACGCTCCTGTTCTGCCAGACGCCGACGACGTCATTGAACCCCGCCAGAGTGGTGGGCAGGGGGTAGAGGAGGGGGGTGACGCGGGTGTGGGTGGCGGCGCTCAGCTCTGCGGCCATGCCGGCCAGGGTGCGGTTCAGCTTGGAGACCGCAGCCGCGTGGCCTGCGGCGTAGACAAGTGCCACGTGGGCGCCGGGCCGTCGGGTGTCGCCAGATGGGGGGTAGTGACTGCAACAGAGGAGGACGGGTGACGTTGGTCAATAGTATCCAAATATTTTAAAGGGAACAGTTATCATATTTGTGTGACACCACTAATATGACGTCACAATTATCTACTCAATATTACACTGCTAACTTTTTACCGCACTTGAGACTCGAACCACCGACCTCCAGGTTACAAGTCCGCCGCTTTATCAAGATACTAATATTATAAGAAAAATGTATCAATCAGTATCATTTATTATTATCATAATTGGCGTTATCAAAAGATGGTAGCCACTGTAGCCAGATTGCCAGATTTCTTGTATTCTTTCTATCTTGAGCATAATGTGGTCTGGACTTTAGGACAAATTATAAATATATAATATACGTAATATAGTAAATATTTTTCCCTCAAGCTCATTAAAATTTGGGGACTTCAAAAAATCAAAAAAAAAAAAAAAAACACATAATAATTGAGAAAGGACCCTGCACCAAGAATTAAATGATGCAAGGTGCAAAGTTGTGCTTTTCAGAAAAGGATGTGATGTGTCAGCAAGTACTTTAGCTTTCCTTTGACTTACTGAGCAACTTCTGTGTTACTTAACTTGGTTAAAAAACTGTAACACAGCTCAAATAGTGTTAGCTGTTGTTGAAACTTTTTGACTTTTTCTTTCTTTCTTCGTGTCTTATTGTTTTAATTATGTTTATTTTTTATTCCATAGCATTAGAGAGTAATCTTGTTTCACTAACTATGGATTTGTATAAGCTTTTGTATACAGTGATTTTTTTACCATCGTTGAACTTTTCAAAACAAATTGTAATAATAATACTATGTAATTGTTTTAAAGTATTCTTCTTGTTCAAATAAGTGTTTGTATAGAACGATGGTAGGCTAAACTTAATTATTTTTTTTAAGTAAAGTTTATTTAATGTCGTAATAACTTTTTTTTCATTGTATTTCTTTGATTTAATTATGATTGTATTTAACTTTCAAGAGTGAAATTTGCTCACTTAATAACTGCTGACTCACTGATGATCACTATATAAATAATAATAATAATAAATACCGTTAGGTATTGTATATTTTACGGTACATAACCAATTAACCAATTTACAATATTAACGAAATATAAGACAAGATTTTTTTCTTTCTTCTACAGACACAAATTGTATATATATTATATACAATCTGTACATACTCGTAGGTATGGTATTTCATTACAAGCCATACCAAAGAGTCCGAAGAAATAGTATGAATGTTTCACTGCCTCAGATAACTAGGAAACATTTAAAAAGTTTGGCGGTAACTACCATTTTGGTCATTACCAATATCCCTCGATCCATCCTAAGTAGCTTGATCAATAAGGCGGCGGACTTTTAACATGGAGTTCGTTCGGAGGTCCTAGTTGCAAGTTGGTTAAAAATTTAGCAGTGTGAGCTCTATGAGTTTGAGTAATTGTGACATCACGAGTTTGATTAATATTATGAATTATAAATATTACACAATATTTTGAATTTTTATGGTCTTAGCAAAGTTTGAAGATACGCAGATCTCTTTTTCAATCTGTAGAAATCCACAAGTCCTAACAACGATTAATGCTGAAGAGATCTCAGATTGAACAAAAACGTTTTTCGAACTCCCTTGTACTAGATAGCTGCCCGCAGATTTAAGTTTATTTAATTTTCTGGTTTACATTTTGAGTGTTTCCAAGCAGGATTCGAGCAGAGATTTATGGCTTAGCACCCCCTGGGGCCTCGTTATGCCCCTATCTTGCACCATAACACCATTGAAAAATTCATCTTTTATGGGCTCCTCGGCAATCTCCTTAGTATTTCATCTTTCCCAGCATCCTCTTGAACGCAAAAAAGCATTCTATCCGTTTCAAGCATTTCACATTAACAATTTTAACATCGGTTGGAGATTGTCGGGAATTTTGTTAATGTTCCTCTGTCAAGGTTCTATGTTCTATGGTTCCTTGTTGGTAAAGACGGGCTTTTTGCGGGTGCAGGCGTTTGAGGATGTACAAAAAGAAAATTCTTTCTTTTTGCACATCTAGAAAAAGTAATTTTTGTGCAAAAGTTGAGCTTAATGTATGAGCTTCCATTCCTAAGGTACTGTAATAGACAGTTTTGAATTACTCATTGACTGGTGATGTGTGTTTCGGTAATACCAGATACGTATTGATTTTGATTTAGGTATTATACCATCATAGTAAAACACATGGAAAAATAATACTTTTTAGTAGAAGGTTAATGCTCAAGGCATTTTCTACCACCTAACCCTCAGAGTCTAACTATTATAATATGGTCACATACTCTAACAAGGAAAAATTCATGCACTGGGTGAGATTCGAACGAACGGATCCCTACGCTACCTAGATTACTAGATTAGCGCGTTAACCACTTGACAACTTTGGCTATGATTCGTCCAGAAATGTAAAACACTGGGTAGGTCAAATTTTCGACGAATTTAATAATTTCCTTGTTATAGGATAAGGAAAATAAAAATCTAGGTCACGGTCGAAACAAGCACACATCAATGTTCTGCGATGATCATTCGCCACATTTCGTGTTGAAAGGGAGAAGATAAATATTCAGGGCGTAAAGTTCGAGAACACTTAACAAAACTTTTACTTGAGATAACGAATATTAAGGGCGGAATTAATAGACAACATCAATAACTTAAGTCGTTGGTAAGTGTCGGTTTTCCCTATCTTACACAGTACGCAATCCGTGACTTAGCGGCACAGAGGTATTACAAAAACGTCTATTAATTCCGCCCTAAAATTTGCGCCGGAAACACCTCTGGGATGTTTTGTTGCAGAGATACAGGACTAATATACGGAGTGAACGGAAAGTCCCGGAACGGAATTTTATTCTTTTTGACCGCTTAAGATAGGGACTTGAATTTTCTACTGAAGTTCTAACGCAAGTTTGCCCATTTTTGGAAGTGATAGTCTGGCACGTCTTTTTCTTGATAGTCTGAAGTATCCAAAACATTTTCTGTTTCTGATATGGCAAAGAAATTGGTTCCATTCTTAATACTAGGTATTTTCGTTTTGTAAACTCGATTCAAAAGGTATGACTCGAACCAGCTAAACGACGCCCCTGATACACCATATTGCAACCGGAATTTCTCCAAGAGAATGAGGGGGTTAACACATTCAAAGGCCCCGCTAACATCGCAAAGAAGCCGCAAATAACCTGCTAGTATTATTAGATAGAGGTACATAGATATTACTAATTAAGATAGTTATTTTTAGTACAAGTAGGTACATAACGTACCCTTGGCACTGGCGGGGTTGAAGTGAAAGCTCCATTCATCTTGTAAAAGTTTTAGGTACTGACAATTAACTTAGAGCTTCAAAAAAATTTCAGCTTATATTGGCTAATTAAATTTCTTTCTGTGCCAACAACATACATTTTACCAGTGACCGGATTTTTGTGCAACATAAAAAATAAATTTTCGTGACGCTGGCTTTTCCCGGCCCCACTCAGGCTGGGTGAGGTCAATGTGAGTAGCAGGTTTGTGAGTTTCCTGCGAATGGAGGGTAAAACCCCTGTCGTGATATGACCATGGCAGTTGATAGCGACGTTAAACCCCACTTTAAAAAAAAAAAAAAATTGTCTTAATTTCATCGGCAGGATTAGAAGCGCGCAATGAATAATAATAATTTTAATATCGCTTTATTTATATAGCTCGATTAGTACTAATACGTCCTATAATTCCAGAAGTAAGCCCATCGTCCTATTATTCCAGAAGTAAGCCCATATTATTATGTGATTAAAAATCCCAAAAGATCATGTCTCTCCCGGCTGTGTTTCGAACGCGCATCCTCTGGATTACCAGTCGGACCACTGAGCTATCTGGACAGAAATGGATTGGTGAAATACCTACAAAAGAATGCTTTATTTAATAAGGCTAAAAGATCAGCATGAAGGACGGACCTAGCGCCTTAAAGCGCCTTAGATGGGAAAAAATGATAATAAATAATAATGATACATTTAATGATTTCTTTGCATGTATTAACAATTTTCATGTTCTCCATAAGTACTCATGTACTTTTCAAGAACTGTAATTATATTTTTCATAAGGGTATAAGAGTAGGTATGTCTTGAACTTAAAAATGTAAAATTTGAATTTTTTAAAAACAATCAAGCTTGCTTAACCTTACTTAGAGTAAAGACGAAAAGAGAGTCTCAATTTACAAGTGTTTGCTCTAAAACCTTTGCTGAGCAATAAGCTTTCTTATAATTATGTAGGTATGAAAAATACCCGGGGGTTGTCCTGGAACGTGTTGAAGAAAAATATTCTTTAGGTCAAAGTTCATGCATTGTTCTTTACCCAGACAAAGATTCATTTATTAAATTCTAGGCACAATTCAGAAAAGTTTATGGCAAGGAAAGTAGGTACACGAGCTAAACACATTACTTTGGAATATCATCAGAAATAAGACTTGATATGCCCTCGTCAGCAAGCTACATCTGAATATGAATACCCAAGCCGTTTGCACACTATTGGAGACTTGAGAAAGTTAACTTTTGCTCTTCAAGAATATGTTTCCTTCTTTTCAATTATTACTATAATAATAATCACTGTCATTATTATTATTATTATAATCACCGTCAGCATCATTCTCCATTGCTATTAGTTTCTATAATGAAACCTTTCTGAGGAAACTATCGACCGAAGAATTTTCATCTTGTTAGTGTTTTTTAACAAGTTTTTCTGCGAGGGAAAGTTTCAATCACCATTGAGGCACGCTAAGAATGGTTAAAGTGGTTCACTTGCTGCGAAGAGTTCAATTATTGTGGAAAATGTGAACTTTCAACAATGCCCTTAGTTCTTCATTAAAGCACCATTTGTGTGCCCTTGGTGTCTATAATAGTGCTTTATTTAGACTGTCAGTGCAAGACAGGTAGTCCCATTTTCTCAAACATTACCTAATAAAATTAATGAAACGGTGGGAAAATGTTTTATGAATGCTGCCAGATAAACTGGACTAAAATGAAATTTATAGAGTAGCTCTTTCAGTGTCTAAAGAATCTGAGATTGTTTTTACCATGCCAATCATTTTTTGATGTCTTGAACTTTTTGGAACTCGGCCCCAATTTACCGATTGAAGGGTCCCACTTGGGCTAACTTTTTTATCATTTATCCTAGATGAGGGTTGTGAGTTTGTGACATAATATATCAAATCCAAAGATTTTGAGATGCTGATAACGAATTTGACATTCATTTTTAGCTAAAAGTTACCGTTGAGTCACCAGTGGTGAAACTTGACTTCTTTTCGAGTGATAATTAAAGTCGTGTGGTGTCACAACAGATTTTTTTTCATTGTGTACGAGCTAGGACTTAAAATCCTTTTTTCTTTTTCATCTGGGGGTGTTGCAGTTCCGCAGCTCCTTAGCACTGGCCGCGCCTGATGAAGAGTAAAGGCAATGCTCGGTTACTATCGAGTTTAATTATTTTTCTTAAAAAAATGTAAAAATATTTGTTCGTAGAAAATTTACCAAGTCATTTAATGAGAAAAATTATATTTGTTTAGAAACGAAAATTTATTAACTTTTTGAAGGTAAAATTTATTAACTTCTTTCGTCATGGAAATTAATAGATTTTGTAGTTGAAATATTGGAGAGCTTATTTTGTGCGCGTTGAAGAAGGAAGTGCGAAATAGTGCATGGGAAATAAAATATGAATTTAAAAAGAATTAATAATGAATAAATGAATAATTTCACAACACGAAATATTAAAACTGTGCATAAATTTTCATAAATTTTAAAACCAATTTGATTATGGTTTTTAATTGAATGATGTCATAAAGATAATATTTTAATGCATTTTGAAACACAAAAATTACTCGGTAAAAAATACTTACATAATATTATAGTCAAATATTTTTTTTTTTTTTTTTGACTCTCATCAGGTTTTGGACCGGGAATCTTTCGCGAGCGAAGGAACGATATAACACTTGGGCCAATATGACACCCAAAGCAAGTAATCATGCAAATTACTCTTGTGCCCAGGTGATTCAATAGGTGATTGATCACGAATAAACATTAAAAGAGAGGGCAAAACATGACACGAAACAAAATAGTGTCCAAATTAAATATTAAGAAGAGAGGAAACAATAGAGAAGGTATAAAAATCATTCAATTTTTTTTCCTCGATTAAATAAGAAATAAATCAACCGTTCTGCCTCTACCTTGTTTGTGGTCATTAAGAGTGAAGTTAATAGACGCTTTAGTAATACCTTTGTGGCGCGTACTGTGTAAGATAGGGAAAACCGACGATAAGTACTGACTAGAGATATAGAATTTGTCTATTAATTTCGCCCTAAGACATTGGAGTAGGAAGGAGGAGAGATACTAGAGGAGGGAGGAGGAGAGATACTAGAGGAGGGAGGAGGAGAGATACTAGAGGAGGGAGGAGGAGAGATACTAGAGGAGGGAGGAGGAGAGATACTAGAGGAGGGAGGAGGAGAGATATTAGAGGAGGGAGGAGGAGAGATACTAGAGGAGGGAGGAGGAGAGATACTAGAGGAGGGAGGAGGAGAGATACTAGAGGAGGGAGGAGGAGAGATACTAGAGTAGGGAGGAGGAGAGATACTAGAGGAGGGAGGAGGAGAGATACTAGAGGAGGGAGGAGGAGAGATACTAGAGTAGGGAGGAGGAGAGATACTAGAGGAGGGAGGAGGAGAGATACTAGAGGAGGGAGGAGGAGAGATACTAGAGTAGGGAGGAGGAGAGATACTAGAGTAGGGAGGAGGAGAGATACTAGAGGAGGGAGGAGGAGAGATACTAGAGGAGGGAGGAGTAGAGTAGGGAGGAGGAGAGATACTAGGGGAGGGAGGAGGAGAGATACTAGAGTAGGGAGGAGGAGAGATACTAGAGTAGGTAGGAGGAGAGATACGAGAAGGAGAGATACTAGAGGAGGGAGGAGGAGAGATACTAGAGGAGGGAGGAGGAGAGATACTAGAGGAGGGAGGAGGAGAGAAGGATAAGGGCTGAGGGAGAAGGAGGGGCAGGCTACCTTTGTATTACCTTAAAACTTCTCTTTCATTCTACAAGCCACCTTCTCTGATAGAACTTGAGGGTCTCCTCAAGATTTTTCTCAAGATACTTTTATCTCTGTAAATGGAGTTGGCGTAGATATTTCTGGTCCACCCATGTGATGCGACAACGATAATGGTATGCAGATAGGGTAGAGTGGTTAAACTAACCAGATACAGCGGCTTTCCCTTCCCGGTCTTCTACTTATAGTGTAATACACTTGGAAGTTACATCGCCTCCATCTTATCTTGGGTTTTGATGTCTACATTTCTTAATTCTCTCCTCTTCTTCTTCTTCTCTAAGGTACCTCCGTCTCTTATTTTTCTGCCTCAAAACGTTCTCCCTCCTCCTTATTCTCCCTTCATCCTGCCCTTGCCTTCACTTCTCTCTCCTTCTCCTCATTGATTATCTTCCTATATGTATACATACATAATTATATCCCCCCTTCCCATCTCACTCCCTCTCCTCATTGCTCCTCTTCCTATACATATACTGATTGCTTCGCTTTCTATCCCTCTTTCTCCCACGCCCTCTGATATTCCTCTTCCTACCCCCTCCTTCCTTTCTCTCTCCCTCCCCTCATTGCTCCTCTTCCTAAATACATAATTACATCCCTCCTTCCCTTCTCTCTCCCTCTCTCTTCCTATTGCTTCGCTTTCTACCCCTCTTTCTCCCACGCCCTCTGATATTCCTCTTCCTACCCCCTCCTTCCTTTCTCTCTCCCTCCCCTCATTGCTCCTCTTCCTAAATACATAATTACATCCCTCCTTCCCTTCTCTCTCCCTCTCTCTTCCTATTGCTTCGCTTTCTACCCCTCTTTCTCCCACTCCCTCTGTTCTTCCTCTTCCTACCCCCTCCTTCCTTTCTCTCTCCCTCCCCTCATTGCTCCTCTTCCTATATACATAATTATATCCCTCCTTCCCTTCTCTCTCCCTCTCCTTCTATTGCTTCGCTTTCTCCCACTCGGTCTGTTCTTCCTCTTCCTACCTCCTCCTTCCTTTCTCTCTCCCTCCCCTCATTGCTCCTCTTTCTATATACGTAATTATATCCCTCCTTTCTCTTTCTACCCCTCCTACCTTTCTCTCTCCCTCTCCTCACTGCTCCTCTTCCTATATACATAATTATATCCCTCCCTACCATCTCTCTTCCTATTGTTTCGCTTTCTACCCCTCTTTCTCCCACTTCTCCTGTTCTTCCTCTTCCTACCCTCCTTCTTTTTTCTCTCCCTCTCCTCATTGCTACTCTTCCTATATACACAATTATATCCCTCCTTCTTTTTTCTCTCCCTCTCCTCATTGCTACTCTTCCTATATACACAATTATATCCCTCCTTCTTTTTTCTCTCCCTCTCCTCATTGCTACTCTTCCTATATACACAATTATATCCCTCCTTCTTTTTTCTCTCCCTCTCCTCATTGCTACTCTTCCTATATACACAATTATATCCCTCCTTCTTTTTTCTCTCCCTCTCCTCATTGCTACTCTTCCTATATACACAATTATATCCCTCCTTCTTTTTTCTCTCCCTCTCCTCATTGCTACTCTTCCTATATACACAATTATATCCCTCCTTCTTTTTTCTCTCCCTCTCCTCATTGCTACTCTTCCTATATACACAATTATATCCCTCCTTCTTTTTTCTCTCCCTCTCCTCATTGCTACTCTTCCTATATACACAATTATATCCCTCCTTCTTTTTTCTCTCCCTCTCCTCATTGCTACTCTTCCTATATACACAATTATATCCCTCCTTCTTTTTTCTCTCCCTCTCCTCATTGCTCCTCTTCCTATATACACAATTATATCCCTCCTTCTTTTCTCTGCCCGTCTCCTTCTCTCTCCTTCCCGTCTCTCCCACCCCTCCTGTTCTTCCTCTTCCTACCCTCTCCTTCTCTCTCCCTCTCCTTGTTGCTCCTCTTCCTATATACATAACTAGCCGTTTGCCCGTGCTTTGCAACGGGACTAAATTTCAAATTTACTAAGGCATGGCCGTACTGCTGGACAGCAATGCCTTTTTAAACTTTTTATAATTTTTCTGGACAAAGCGATAATGGTTTGGGGGGGGGGGTCAATTCTGAGACATTTTTCGCTATCTCTTACCGTTTTGGCTAAACAACTCCGGACAAACAAACAAACAAACATAGGTAGGTAGGTAGGTAGGTAGGTATTCCTTTTTTCTGTTTTATATATAGAGATTATATCTCTCCTTCCCTTCTCTCCCTCCCCTCCTCCTTACTTTAATGTCTTAATGTCTACAAACAAGGCAGAGAGAGAACGGTTGATTTAATTTATTTCTTATTTAATCTAACATTTTTTGAACGATATTTTATACCTTCTGTATTTTTTCCTCTCTTCTTGTTTTTTTAGACATTATTTTATTTCGTGTCATGTTTTTCCCTCTCTTTCTGTGTTTTTTCGCGATCAATCATCTATTGTACAAACTCTAATTCCTTTCGGATTTAGATGACTTTGGCACAAGAGTGATTTGCATAATTACTTGGGTGTCATATTGGCCTGTCCTTTCCTTGTTTGGATTCAGCAGAGACGAACTAATTAAGTTAAATACATCTATTTAACTGAATCTATGTATCTATTGAAATCATGTCACTTTATTTCTATAATCATAAAATTACTGTCAGTTTTTTACCAAATACTTTTGAGAATGCTTTTTTTGCCGCATCTTTGCAAAGTTTTGTGGTTTTATATTCTTAATTGCGTACTTACCTACATAGTTATTGTACTCCTGATAGGTGGACAAATAAGTTTGAAGATATTGGATTATTTAAAATATTTCAATATGGCATTGTAATAAATAATACGTATTCAAAACTGTAGGTGCAATAATGTTTTGTTGTGAATATTGTGACTCACAAAATACGTACGATGAAAAAGATAAAAAAAAATAGAAGAAAAATCTCCACCGACAAAAATAGATGAAAAAGACAGAGATAGAATCATGGAGCGCTGTTTGTACGCGAAGGAAATGGAAACCTAATTTTTCCTGCTACCTCTCTCCTCCTTCTCCTACTCCTCCTTCTCCTACTCCTCCTTCTCATCCTAGTCCTCCTCCTCCTCTTACTCCTGCTCCTCTTACTCCTACTTTTTCTCCTCTTACTCCTCCTCCTCTTACTCCTGCTTCTCCTACTCCTCCTCTTCTAACTCTTCCTCCTGTTCTTTCCGTTTCCACACAGTAAAATTTTTTGGCAGGCTGCCAAAACATGGCGAAAATAGGAAGGAGAGGAGTGGACAACAATATCGGAGAAGCGTAGTTAGTAAGAGGGTGGAATAATGGGAGGCGGCAGGGGGAGAGAAAGCAGAGAGAGAAATACCACTGAGAGAGAAAAAAAAGAGAACGAATGGGAACAGCCGTGAGGGAGGTACGCGAACTGAGGAGATATAAAAGGCAAAAGAAGCTGTGAGGAAGGAAAAAAAATAGTAATGAGTAGTTATACGAAAGGAGCAAAAAGGGAGGGGGAAAATGGGAGTGAGAATAAAGAGAATGATGAGAAAAGGTAGTTTGTAGGACGAGAAGTCAGCTTTCCTATAATAATTTCGTGTCCGTGAGATAGGCACAGATACCACATAGCACAATACAATAGCACAATACCTGTATAATGCTTCTCGCCCATCAGAGGGGAGAGATACTTCCGGATGAACATGAAACAGCTACAACACACACCACAGGCGTCCAAAGTAGCTGTTGTTTTATGGCTAAGAAAAAAGGCATTGAAACAGTCATCTATTTATTATTATTTTTTGGTATAATAGAGCGCAGGTCAGAAAGTATTTAGTTAACATGGGAGAGAGAACCAGGCACTGTGCCAAAAAGGTCGTGTTGTTATTCGAATTCAGGTCGAAAAGTTTGTATCGTCTGATAAACAGATCTAATTATTGCAAGAATCATTTGTGAATGAGAACTTTGGTCTGCCACCGAATCAACTCTGTTTGAATGGTATTGTGGTGTGAAATGAAATAAACATAATAATAAATTGTTTTTGTTGGTTCAAATAATAAAATAATACCTAAGTTTTGAAAAATTTCCTTCGTCATGGATGTTGAATTTTGATTCCTTGGGCAAGGTTGGTAGTTCACTGTGATAGTTGGTCTTAGCTAATACATAATAAGATATTTTATACATAGAAGACCCAACATCTCCCATTTCCCTACTTGCAATGTTGTTATAGGTATGTACTAGCTTTCACGAGGTTATTGGAAAACTTTTTACTGAAAAGATAAGATACTAGCGTATAGTATAGAAAACTGACATAAAATCAGTCTGACCTCGTTGGCACAAGTTCTAAATTAATTTTTACTTACTCTCATTACGCTGACTCCCATTTAACATGAAACGTCTTTAACCCTGTGTGGATTGTATGGTTCAATAGGGTGACTCTAATTCATTCGAAACGGCTTTAACCCTGTAAATTTCATCATTTTTTTATAGCTAATTAAGCGCAACGTTTCTTTTTGTACCATTTATAATAATAATAATAATATCGCCTTATTTATAATGCCCGATTAAGACTATCAACTCCCATTATCCCAGCAGTAAGCTCAATTATTATGTGGTAAAAATCCCAAATGGGAGGATAACTTGTCATGTCCCGACTAGGTTTCGAACCCACGACCTCTTGAAACTCTGGATTCACAGAGTGCCGCCTTTACCACTGAGCTACCGGGACAGACAGACATCTAGTTTTAATTGCTTGTACCTACAATTCTACATTCAAAATGTGTTTTGTACGATTAACTTTCTGAAACCGAATTTCTGGGTAGGTGGGGGGAAGAGTACGCAAAAAACACATTTCGATTTTTCCAATTTTTTCGGTTAGATCTATTGTCCTGAAATGTCGCACCCTGATGCACTGGTTTGTTATCCACCTTTTACTTTTTACTGTAGGATTCAACCTTGTGGTGTAAAAATTGTAAAATTAATTTAGCAAAGTCATTTTTTGCGTATTCTTACCCCACCGCGGTGGGGTAAGAATACGCAGTATTTTGTATAGGAAAATCATACAAAATTGGTTTTCTGGCCAAAATTTGTGTAGGTGAGGTTAATGTGAGTAATTTGATAACAACCACGTTCAGGAAGGACTCAGGGAAAGTTTAGGACCCACCAACTAACTAGGCATCCAAAGAACCTAGTAAATATCTATTCTAACCCCATTTTGCGTACTCTAACCTTTTGCGTACTCTAACCCCATTTCGCTTTGAATAGATTAAATTTATTTTAAAAAGTAACTCCACTATCAAACGAAAAAGCGACAATTAATTATGAAAATTTAGAATTTGCTGAACCAGAAAAAATAATTACTTTAAGAAAATTCACAAAACTAAAAAAACTAAAAATAAATTAAATTTCAAATAAATTAGATCGCGACACCAAAAAAATTTCTTACCTCATTACTTCAGCCTGCTTTCTTCCTAGGCCAAATCTAAATAATTTGGTGAGCTCTTAATCATAATCTGTTCAATCGCGCTGATTCCTGTTGAAATACGTTGCTTCCTTCTATGAAAACTACGCCTGCGTACTCTTATACTGCGCGTACTCTTCCCCCCACCTACCCTAGTGGAGATAATAAGAGAGGGTGGAGGTTTATAGATAATGTGTGAGAGAGAGAAAAGAACAAAGAAAACAGTGGGAAAGATAGAGACAGGAATAGTAGAGAAGAGGAGAAAAAGAAATTCAAAACATAAAAAGAAATTGGTGGTATAGTTACAAAACAAACGGAAATATAAAGTGTATACAAATATTTGAACAAAGTCTTAATCACGAGTGACCATTCCTTGATTGTGACAGTTGCAAATAGCTGACAAAATAACGATGATCCTTGAATCATTGAAAGACCACTACGGAAGTTTTTTTTTTTTCAATTTGGGTTTGACGTTGCTTTCAACGGCATGGTCATATAACGACGGGGTGTTACCCACATTTACCTCACCCAGCCAGCATCACGAAATCTTCACGTCGCGTCGCTGGACGTTGCTTAAGTTCGGTGATCCTACGAAAACCGGTACATTCAACGCGCCATCGATGCTGATGGCTACTTATAATTATTATTATTATAGTATGCTTTATTAGGAGGACAGAGTACAATGGTAGCAGTATAAAATTAAGAAAAAACAAACAAATGACAAAATAAAAGTAAAAAAGAAAATAACAATAATGTCCTACCTAAATAATAATAATAATGTTTATTATGCATTAAATAACATCATGGTCTATCGTGTTCCTCTATGTATAAGTACGTGGTGTAATTTTCAGGATACTTTACTTGTACTTTAAATGGCGGGGTTATTGCCTGTGGCAATCTCTTATGATCGTTGAATCATTGAAAGACCACCACGGAAGTCACGGTATGACCGTTGAAAAAGAGAACCGACTGCAAGGCGCCGGGCCGCCCGCCGCTTGAGCAGAATTTAATTTCCAAAACTCGAAATAGCTTCCAGACAAATTTCCGTTCAGCATAGTTCTCAAAAATTTGCGGCTGCAAAAATCTCGGTACGGGTAACATGTTGTGGTTGGCTCCCTTTCCCTCTACCTCCCTGTCTTTTACTATTCTCCTGTCCCTTTCTCTCCACCTGTCCCTTTCTCTCCTCCTGTCCCTTTCTCTCCTCCTGTCCCTTTCTCTCCTCTTGCCCCTTTTTCTCCTCCTGTCCCTTTCTCTAATCCTCTCCTTTCTCTCCTCCTGTCCCTTTCTCTCTCCCTCAGCATTTCTTTTACCCTATCGTTCCCAATTTGTTCTCGAAAGCTCCCACCCTCTCCACGGTTCTCTTCCCTCGTAAACCCGGCCTGTACTTTGAAACGCCAAGATGATTAATAGCAAGCCTGTGTGTGTTTCTCGGCTCCACTATTTGTCAGGCGAAAATTTTGCCAATTGTTATTCCGGAAACGAAATTTTGCCTGTCCCTTCCCACCTCTCTCTCTCTCTCTCCCGTCAGTTCTCATTATTCCTTCTTGTATCTTAATCTCTAGCTCTCTTGTCTACTTGCCCCTCTCTCTGTGTCTTCTATTTGCGTCGACATTCTTTCTTGTGTGTACTTGTGTAGGACCATTTTTCCCCTCAACTATTGGTCGCTTCTTTCTCTGCGTGCCTTTTTTCTCCCATCTCTCTCCTTTTTTCCCATTTTTATTTACTCTTACTAGTTTCATTTTTCTGCTATTTTCTCATCTCAAACTCTTTACTTTCTTTCTCTCTCTCTTCTCTTTCTCTTCTCCTTCTTCTTCTCTTCTAGAACAGAAAACCAAAACCTCAATACTTTTCCTCGTCCACTTCTCCGTCTCAGGTTTGCGTCCCTCACCAACCAATATGAATAGAGGAGGATCATCCCTCATCCTCCCTCTTTCACACGCCTGAAGTTCCATGGATTCGCAGCGCGTGTAAGGGTTGGGAGGTGGAGAGGGGTGTGGCAGGAACACGGGATTAACATAAAACGCACAGGTGTAAATACTAAACCATCCTCTCTAGTTTCCTACTTCTCTTGAAATCCCCCCTTAAATAAAATCCCTCTCTTACCTCTTATTTAGGAACGACAATCCCTACAAATTTCCCCTTTCAATTCTCTCTCTCTCTCTCTATCCCCACCATCTCTTCGTTTCTCTATTTTTGTATCTCTCCCCACTCTGATTTCTATCCCCATCCACCTAAATATCTCACTACAAAATTCAAAATTGGCTGTCTTATTTTTCGGGCTTCAATTTTCTATTCTCCTCCTATTCCCTTTTCTCACATTCTCTAATCTCACTCTAATTTCTTCTCCCCTCTTCTTCTATCTTTCTCTTCCTCTTCCATTCCTTTCCCTTCTTTAATTTTTCTCCTTCTTTTCGTTCATCAACTTCTTTTACCACCTTTCCACTGCCACCTGCTCTCGTCTAATACCAAACCTCCCCAGTTTATTTCGGCTATGACGTCACTTTCAATTACATATTATGACGATAATTATGTGATTCAGAATGAGCCAACTTTGAACTGATGGCTGGAGACCATCACATTCTCCCCCACAGCTGTAACAATTCTGGTAACAACAGCAACAATAGCAAAACTAATTCTAGTATGAGTTTCATAGTGACTAACAGGCTGATTAAGGACGACCAAGCACAAATTACCCATGTAAAAAAAACATTACGTTTCGAAGGTGGTGGTTTTACCGTTTCCCCAGCACCACCAAATTGAAATGGGCGTAGCACCCTTGGTGTTTGAGACAAAATTCGGGGTTTGAAGCACAAAATAAGCACAAATTAGCCATGTAAAAAAAAACATTACATTTTAAAGGTGGTGGTGCTGGCGAAATGGACCCCGACCATTTGATTTAATCAACCAGAGTTGATTGATTTCATCTGTTTATTAGCGACTATGCAGCTATGCACTTGAACGCTATAGTATCACAACTTCTCCACTCCAACTCTTGTCGAATACTAAACCTCCCCAGCTCACTACCTACCCCAATACTCGTAATCTCGAACGCACCTTTCCAAAGTAGAGGAGCAAACTTTCCAATTTACCTCTCTCATTTTGGTTACACACATCCGTATGTTTCCAAACAAGGGGAAAGAAGTTTTCCTCTTTAAATGGGAGAAAATTGATGCGGAAATGAAAGACAAGGAGGTTACTGGGAGAAGGATGGGAAATAAATGGAGAGAGTTGACAGAAGGATGGGACATAGATGGAGAGAGTTGAGAGAAGGATGGGACATAGCTGAAGAGAGTTGAGAGAAGGATGGGACATAGCTGAAGAGAGTTGAGAGAAGGATGGGACATAGCTGAAGAGAGTTGAGAGAAGGATGGGACATAGCTGAAGAGAGTTGAGAGAAGGATGGGACATAGATGGAGAGAAGGCTGGGATATAGACGGAGATAGTTGATAGAAGGATGAGAAGTAGATGGAGAGAGTTCAGAGAAGGATGGGATATAGATGGAGAGAGTTGAGAGAAGGATGGGAAATAGATGGAGATAGTTGAGAGAAGGATGGGAAATAGATGGAAAAAGTTGAGAAGGATTGGAAATAGATGGAGGTAGTTGAGAGAAGTCTAGGAAATATAAAGAGTGTTGAGAAAAGAATGGGAAATAAATGGAGAGTGTTGAGAGAAGAATGGGAAATAAATGGGCAGTGTTGAGAGAAGAATGGGAAATAAATGGGGAGTGTTGAGAGAAGGATGGGAGGTATAGGTTGATGATGGATGTTTCAAAATTTGATGCGAAATTTGTTCATGTTCACAATGATGCGTTCTGACATATTTCCAGTGTTGTCAGATGAAGTTGCTAGCTCATTCCAATAGGCTTATCCTTAAATCGAAAAC
Organism: Bactericera cockerelli; assembly: GCA_024516035.1. Classification (NCBI taxonomy): domain Eukaryota; kingdom Metazoa; phylum Arthropoda; class Insecta; order Hemiptera; family Triozidae; genus Bactericera; species Bactericera cockerelli. Next base: position 12,153,709 of record CM044957.1, read on the forward strand.
AATATTATTTATGATAATTTTATTCATAAAACATTTTGCTCATGTACCTAAATTTTTCAGACTTAAAAGCTTTTTCTTTGGAAATGTTCAGTTTTAAATTTTAATTTTAACTGAGGTAGGTATCTGAATATTGAGAAAAATGTATTTAAAAATAACAACGCAATCACGGAAATTGTTAGCAGCAATCACATCATCAAATCATACTCAAATTTGTGTTAGTCAGAGTCGTGGTTTATGAAACCAGACATACTGAAATTGCCATGCACAAAAGTACTTTGTCTACATCCAGATTGACATTTGTCATAACGATTATTCGTAGTTACATAGATTTTATAGAATACATAAGATATACGTACTTTCTTCATTCATCAAGATGGTTTATTATTGACTTACAGTTTACAGTTCGAATGATGCAAGTAGTATTGCCAAGGCGTCAGTGGGTACAATAGTCTGCAGCGTAGGATCATCATCTATGTATGAAGATGACTCGTCCGCATCTGCGACACACTACCGCTTGTTCTACCTACAAAAGCTTAGGGCTAGGTGAATATTCTATATTTCTGAGGGTGTGAAATTACTATTTTTATTGAAACTTGCCTAATGGTATAGGTACATGAAAATAAAGACTATAATTATACTGTACAAATATTTCATCTTTATAATAGAATAGTTTGTTTGTATTATTGTCAGTGCAAGGTAAGATATTCTTTATAGAGTCATCATCATCATGGTCGTAGGGTGGCGTCATCGTGAACGATGCGATGGTAGCCAGACAGTGGATGAATGACTCAGCACATCTACCACTATCTTTACAAAGAAGCTAATAATTGACAAGGGCCCCCAGAACCAAGCCAATGCGGGTCTACTCCCTGTTTATAGTCCCCCAGCCAGACTTATTTAGTATCTAAATAAATAAAAAAAATCTAGCTAACTAGCTATATTGGTATGCTAAATAAAACACGTGGCCCCAACATTTTAAAGACAAACGAATGAAAATTAATCAGTAACCAGAAAAAAAAAAGAAAAAAAAAATCCGTTCGATATCCATACTAAGTAAATATTCGATATTCCAAAATTTCAAGTACTGATGGCGAATGAAATCTGAGATATCCAATAAGACAGTGGTGAAGTCAAGGACTCCTTGGGAATTATTTCATTAGTCTTCAATCGTACAGTCATCAGTGTCAGCACAATATGTCGACTGGTAAGCAATAGGGTCGTGGGTTCAATTCTCAGCCGATTCATGGAATTTTCTTCCGTTCAAATCGATGGTACCTGGAATACACCTGTTATTGTTCTGTAACTAAAGTTAAGCAACGTCCAGCGAAACGAACATTCAAATCCGCAATCTCAGGTTAAATTGAGTAGCTAGTTTGCCAACGGGCTTTGTGAGAGTAAAACCCTGTTGGCATATATGATCATGCATTTGAAAGCGATGTTAAACCAAAACAAAGTTTTATATTATGATAAATGTATAGTAGCAACTAATGTACCACAGAGTTTGTCTTCATGATAAAAGCACTCACATCTATAGGTGACAACCACTACGTATTAAACTCGCCTAGAAGTAATACTCCTTTAAAAAGTGCTACTATGCCTGGTATGCTAGTTTTATAGGTTAGGAGATCTCCTCTGTGCCGGTAGTAATGTGAATATTTCATTGCCTCTTGCACAGTCTCGTCACGTCTCTCCATCCCTGCAGCATCTGCCTCGTCCTTGCTTTGTTTAACATGAATTTTCTTCAACTAATTTCCTCCCCCCTGTGTCCTAACTCGATCTACTCTGCTATCTTCAGCTGTAACAGGGCTTTCAATTCGGATTTGTTTTAGAACGCTTGATGCATTTTGTATTTGCCTCTTTTGTAACATCTGCTCAATAGGCTGTATTTTTAGATATTGTACCTAGAAAAAAATAAAAATGTTTCTACTAGAACTATTCTCACGTTACTCACTGTCTATTTTTAGAATATTTGACGTTCTAGAAATACTTTTTGTTGTATTACCGAGTACTTACATTGTAAAATTTCGAATAAATTACTGAGTTGATTCTTGCTTCTTTTTATCCCTGATTGTTAGCCGGATGTGCGAAATTCCGCCAAAACACGGTATCTAGGAGGTCTACCTGGTGTCTAGCTGTTACCGTTCTAGAGATAAACTATTTACCTACAGACCGACACAAACGAGGTAGTGATTCGTTTGTTTTGATATATTTTACAAATTATTCCAAAGAATTGTCATAGGAAGCAGGTGCATTTCCTAGCACAATCTTCTGTGCAAATTTTTTTCATCATGTTGCAATATTTTACGTTGTTCTCAACCTTACTTTCCATTACACTCTGAAGAATAATACACAAAGATAACTAATAGGGGAAATAAAAAAATGTGAGATAAGAAATCCTCAAGACTTGAAACTAACTGCAGACATTTTTCTTCCCTTTCCTGCTAGAGGAAATGTAGGTAAATGTGACAAGGAGGGAAAGTTCAAAGGGAAAAAGAAAAAGGAATATGTACACGAGGACAATAATAAATAGGTAAAAGAGGATGGGGGTACAGATGAGAATTTATTTTTCTCTGAAAAAGCTGGAAGAAATGGACAAGAAATTTTCATCGTGATGCTTTAGTTTATCTTTTTATTATTATTTTTATATTTATTTTTTCTCGGTCTTTTATAGTTTTCATAGACGATTTGGAGATATACAGAGAGAACTTTTAGTATCTACTATAATAGTCTCTCGTATTATTAGAACAAATAGTCGTAGCAATATAGAAAGAGAACTTTTTGTATCTCCTATAATAGATTCTAGTATTATTTGAACAAATACTGGTAGCTTCGTATTGCGTTTGTTTACGAAAGAAAAGATTCTTTGTTCGAAATTTTTTTGTGCTGACCCAACACCTAAATGGGGAATTATTTTGTTTATTATTTCCGCCTGAAAAGGGAGTAATACCTACAAACCTCGGAATGGACATGATGTAATACATATTTTAATGGTGTCTGCATGCAAATATTTTTGCATTCGTACAAAATTATTATTATTATTCAACAATTTTGATCTAATTTTATTTTACACTTTTATATACAGGTACAGTGAAAGAATATAATTAATTAAAAATCAACAAAAGCCTGATCAAGGGTGGTGATAATGCCTTTGGAATTCTCTTCCACACCACCGTTGAGAAGTAACCATTCTCTTCAGCACACAAAAAGTATGTTTAGGTTAAGAAAAGTTCATTTTTCAGAAAAAACTCATCAATATGGGGAAAAAATGTCAATGCTTCACAAACAAGTCCAATTTTTTTTTAATTCAAAATCTGCATTCTTGTACTGCATCCTAACCATCAACAGCACAGTCCACATCTCTGTCCGGAAAGTACTTTCGTTTTCCTATTTGAATTTTCCTTCCAGTGTTCGATGGCGTTACGGAGTTTTAGAAGAAAAATGGTAAGAGTTTAATCCTATTAGGAAGGATTTTTGGGAAAAAGGAAGAGCCAGCGAAAGAGAGAAAAGTGTAACTGGAGAGGAAATGAAATTAAAAGAGAAAGAGAGATAACGAACGAGATAAGAGAGAGAGACAGACAGAGAAAGAGGTAGAGAAACTTATAAGAGAGAGACAGAAAGAGAAGAGGGTACGAAAGAAGGGAACAAAAGAACATTGTAAATCGAGAGTTCCAAAATATAAAGCTGATTTAAAGAAAATAAACCAAGAGCCTTTTACCGTTCGCACTAACCCTACCCCAAACCTCACAAAAGAGATTCTGAAAGTTTGATGAAATTTGATCCTGGCTGAGAGTCATCTGAGTGCATAAGTTATTTATGAACTTTGAGCTTGGCAGACAACATGGTGTTAAATAGTGGCGGAGTCCGTGCAGGCACTTTTGAATATAGTGTATGGCCACTGAAACTACACGATTGAAAGGCTCAAAATTGCGCCCCGACTGGAATGCGATCCTGGAAATGTCAGGTCAGGCTTGTAAATTGTTTACGAAAGTAACGGCTTCACAAGGAATATAAAGCTTATGCTTAGGTACACCTACCTAGATAGAATATTTGTTTATATATTTTATACCTTTACTCAATACTTTTTCTTATTCATAACAGTATAAACATAAATAATATTTATATATTTGGGCAGAAATAGTTGCTGTAGGAGGAATCAAACCACTTACAAACATATTCAGAGATAGTATTGTCCCCTTAGGAGACTAGGCGCTGATATTCAAGTTTTTATCTCCCAACAGATCCTAATGGTGGGAGATAAAATCTCCCTCGTCCTCATGTCTGCTCTATCTCTCCCATTACACTTTAATTCCCTCCCATAAAATTAGTTCTTATCTTGCTGCCTCACAGTAATACAGACAGTACAGTACCATCTTCACACTCCTTGTTTATTTCTGAGGATAAAACAAAAAAACAAATGCTAAATTTCTTCCTAGCTGGTAGAGAAAAAATCTTTAAATTTAATGCCTAAGCTTAAAGGCTGAATTTAAATTAAAAGATTTGCTCAAAGATACACCATGAAAAATAATTATTTCTTCCTTCGTATAAAATCATTTAGAGAAATTTTATCACTGACTGATGCCTTAAATGTATATTTGCAAAAATAACGGCTAAAAAAATGAAGGTTTGGCATAGTATTTCAATAAGAACTTGATATGTAAAAATGATTTTTTTTTCTCTGCAAAAATGCGTATTCAACAAACGAAAAATGGTAGTATGTACATGTACATCTGAATATAAAAATGTTCTTAATATAAATTAAATTCCAGCATACAGACTGACGTACAAGACTCCATACTTTTATTTTATACAAAAAGATAGAAAAAGGTCAAAGAGAGAGAAAGATGAAGAGAAATAGAAAGAGAGAGCCGATGTTCAAAACAAGTAAAGGACATAAAATGAAAAAAGAGAACAGAAACCAGAAAGATCTTGAAATATTTTGAACAACATTAGATGCTTCAGATGAAAAAAGTGTGTGAGAGAGAGAGAGAGAGTAAGAGATATTTATATACAAACATTTTACATAGTAGACCAAAGGCAAGAGAGAGAGAGAGAAGGAAAAGGAAGATTAAGTGTCTTTTTTCTATATATTTTATACCCAAAATATGTCAAATGCAAATAACACAGCAACTTAATGTGTAAAGAGTTTTCATTTATCATCTCTTTCTCATCTTCCTGCACTCTCTCTCTCTCTCTTTCTTCTATCTCTCTCTTTATTTCTCTCTCTCTCTCTCCCCCCCTTTTTTCATCTCACTCACACTTTCTACACACTATTTATTCTCTCCCCTCCGTATATATTTTTCACATATCCCCTTCATTTGTCTTTAGAATGGAGTCCCTCCCTCTCTCTATCCTTCCTAGAGACATAATTTGAAAATAAGCTCAAGATATTTGACGGGTGGGGTATTATGACAAGGAGGTAGGAGAGTATAGGCTTGGAACGAGAAAGTGGGACAGGTTATAACGAGAAGGAGGTTAGGTGGATGGAGAATTAGTAGGAGAGTAGAAAGTGAGGGAGAATTTATAATTGACGAGGAAGTGAGGTAGTAGGATATCTGAGAGGAGAAGAGTAGAAATTGAGGCAGTATGATGAGAAGGTAGAAAAGTAGAAGAGTGGAGTGAAACAGAGACAGTATAAGGAGGTGAGGTAATAGGAGACAATAAGGGTTAAAAGACTGTAGGGAAGTTTAGAAAGTGCGACAGTATAACAATTAAACAAAGTAATAGCAAACAAGAGTGTAGGAAAGTTGAGAAAAAATGACAGTATAACAAGGAAGTAACAGAAGATGAGAGTGTAGGAAAGTTTAGAAAGTGAGACAGTATAACAAGGAAATGAAGTAGGAGACAAGAGTGTAGGAAAGTTTAGAAAGTGAGACACGTGAGACAGTATAACAAAGGAAATGAAGTAAGAGACAAAGATGTTGGTAAGTTTAGAAAATGAGACAGTATAACAATTTAATAAAGTAACAGGAGACAAGAGTGTAGAAAAGTTTAGAAAATGAGACAGTATAACAAGGAAATGAAGTAAGAGACAAAGATGTTGGTAAGTTTAGAAAATGAGACAGTATAACAATTTAATAAAGTAACAGGAGACAAGAGTGTAGGAAAGTTTAGAAAGTGAGACACGTGAGACAGTATAACAAGGAAATGAAGTAAGAGGAGACAAGAATGTAGGAGAGTTTAGAAAGTGAGACAGTGTAACACCAAGGAGGTGGGGTAGTAAGGGATTATTATAATATGAGAGAGGATCATATATCATCACTCAGAGCAAGCTCATCAAGAGGTGCTTCAATGTGTCGGCGGCGTTTCAAACCGCAGCCCCCCACAGTGAATAGAATTTTGGATTTATGAGTATGTCTATGTGCACATAGTTTACTCAATACTCACACCCGTATCATGTTTAACATACTCGAAGAAGTAAGGTTCTTGATAAATAATTTTCATACATTTTAGGTATTATTAATAGAAGTAATTTTCAAATTATGTGAGGGAATAACAATAGTTTTACCTATTTTTTTTTAAACCTAGAATGTTTAATAGGGAGGTAGTTATTCCTTGGGTTGGGGGGGGGGGGGTAGTAGGTTGATACGTATTTAAAAAAAATATTCATGGGTTCTATATTTTACCCTGGAGAAGAAGCAGCTGTTTCAAGTTTCAATTGTCCAATTTATTGATGGTGCACAATTTGTATGTGCGCCGTGTATTTGCATAATTATGCAATGCGCAATGTTTGAAGGATGTGTGCTGAGCTGAATAATGTTATTTTGCCCTTACCAAAAAATACATAATTATATTATTATCGATTACTTCTAACTTGTTAAATAGGCTGGGTAGCTTCTTGGTAAGTTTCCAGCGAATGGAGGGTAAAACCTCCGATTTTATTATTATATAAAAAAAGATTAAATTGATTTGAGAAGACAGTTCCTCAAGTTTGGCAATATGTAACTGCTTGCTCTGTAACAGATAGAACTTTCGACTTGAGAAAGGGTCTGGCTTTTTCGACTTGGCTTATCTTGAATTTAATCCTGAAATATACGAGTAATTCTTTCACCCAGCTCAAGCTCTAAGATTATTGGGTGTGAATACCTGATCTTTAATTAATTTAATACAACACACATAATATAATTATTTAAATTACTCAGTCCATAATAATGTAAAAGTATACTTACTTTAAATACCCTTATCTATAACATAACTACTTATTATGTGAATTGTTAAATGTTTATTATAAAAATAAAGTTGAAATAAATAAATAAATTGGGCCCTTAGCAGTTGACGCCCAAAATAATATCTCAGAACTATCAACTACTTTTACCTCAGAACTATCAACTACTCTTACCTCAGAACTAACAACTACTCCTACCTCAGAACTATCAACTACTCTTACCTCAGAACTAACAACTACTCTTACCTCAGAACTAACAACTACTCTTACCTCAGAACTATCAACTACTCCTACCTCAGAACTATCAACTACTCTTACCTCAGAACTAATAACTACTCTTACCTCAGAACTATCAACTACTCTTATCTCAGAATTATCAACTACTCTTATCTCAGAACTATCAACTACACTTACCTCAGAACTATCAACTACACTTACCTCAGAACTATCAACTACACTTACCTCAGAACTATCAACTAATCTTACCTCAGAACTATCAACTACTCTTACCTCAGAACTATCAACTACTCTTACCTCAGAACTTGACGCGTGAGCAGGAGCCAGGCGAGAAAGATGAGTGGCATGGTCACTTGAGATCATCATATATGCGCAGACAAGGTAACCTATGCGCATGTGTGTACACAAGTTGCATGACTAGGTGATGGCATCGTACATGAGTCACAGGCTTCAGGGTGCTGGGTCAACCCTAGGAGCCACCCTGAAATCAGAACATCATGCAGACACTCATGATGAATAACATACCCTTATAATAATAAATAACATGATAAAAAATGAACCCACCTCAGTAGCTTGATCGATAAGGCAGCGGACTTGTAACCTGGAGGTCGGTGGTTCAAGTCCCGGTTTCAGCGTAGATTTAGTAAAGCTAGTTAAAGTGGTTGTGATATCACGAAAGTGATTTACACAAATATGATAACTTAACTTAACATAATAAAAAAATGTTAACGTAATGGGACTCCCTGTCTCGGGCCGACGGTCTAAATAAAGCACTACTATACTATCCTATATTACCCTTGGAGTCAGACAATTAGAAACTTATGATATGATAGATAAGAAAATGGCTCATGTGTCTGTACCACTAGTCTGTACCATAGAAGGTGTGCTCCACAAAGAATATGACACATATGTGAGGAGATTGTCATTCAACCTTTCAACAAAGTTGAACCCTATTCCCAAATACTATCTTGGTTGAAAGCACAAGGACAAATGTCAATAATAAGAGCAGTTAGGTTGAGAATAAGAGTTGTAAGGAGGCTCATAAGAAGCTTACCCTACGATGGATTTTATACAGGGTGGGGCAAAAGTCTGGAAACCCCTGAATAACTTTGGAATGGCTTCTTTGGTAAAATTAAAATTTTGTAAGGTGGACCAAGCTAATAAGACCTTCTTTTAGAGTGGGGTCGATTTTTGTTACCGGCCCCCATGTCGGGGCCAGGGGGGCCAACTTCATTTTTTTAAATACGAACCCCCACCTTGCGATACATTTTTCAAAAAGTCTTTAAAAAAGAAATACACTCGTGCAAATTTTATTTTTTTAATATTAATTGTTTGCAAATGGCGTCCAACTTTGTGTATGCAGTAAAGTCTGGAAACCCCTGAATATCTTTTGAAAGGGCTTTCTCAGTAAATTCAAAATTGTGCACGGTAAATCGGGGTAATTAGACCTTTCCAAAAATGTATCGCAAGATGGGGTTTCGTATTTAAAAAAAATGAAGTTGGCCTCCCTGGGCCCGACATGGGGGCCGATAAAAAAAAAAATCGGTCCCATTCTAATATAAGGTCTAATTACCAAGGATTACCTTACACAATTTTAAATTTACTGAGAAAGACCTTTCGAAAGATATTCAGGGGTTTTCAGACTTTACTGCATACACAAAGTTGGACCCCATTTGCAAACAATTAATATTAAAAAAATAAAATTTGCACCAGTGTATTTCTTTTTAAAGACCTTTTGAAAAATGTATCGCGAGGTGGGGGTTCGTATTTAAAAAAATGAAGTTGGCCCCTCTGGCCCCGACATGGGGGCCGGTAACAAAAATCGACTCCACTCTAAAATAAGGTCTTATTAGCCCGGTTTACCGTACAAAATTTTAATTTTACCAAAGAAGCCATTCGAAAGTTATTCAGGGGTTTCCAGACTTTTGCCCCACCCTGTATATAATTTTTTATTTTTTTTTTATGATGAATGAGTGTGTTTATATTCATAAAAAAATATCATCACCATAGAAAATGACTTAATTTTATTTAAACTGTAGCCATGTGGGTAGTGTACTAGGCTTGCATGTATGATGACCTGGTTTCGATTCCCAGCAGGTCATTTTTTCTGCTCTGTACATGGATGTTCGGGGTCTATTCATTCCTACTCAATGACTAGCTGCTTCAATACAAGCAGCGACCATTGGCGGAATCATGAGCAAATGATGCATGATAATAGGTATGAAAGAAACGAAAAAGTCCTATAATTCTGCGCTACCTACTAAAATAATGATATAATAACACAATAACACTCTTTTATTTATTAATTTTATTTAAACATGAACATAGGAAACCGAACAATATTAGGTTTAAGATTGATAATAATTTTCCTAAAAACTAAACAATTTTCATCAAACTTCTCGTATAATGTTGATTTCAAAAAATATTTCTTCACTTTATTATTTCAAAGGATATTTTAATTTATTGAAAATAGAGGTAGCGGAAAATCCGTTTGAACCACGTCATTTCCTATGTTTTTTCAAAAATTTGTTGTGGGTTTTCTGTAGCTATTTTATTTACGCATTATGATGAACAAAAAAGCTAACAGAATGACAAGAAAGCAGAAAAGGACGAATAAAAAACCAGCGTTTCTGTCACTGAATAGGCGACATTTCCAAATATTAATTTGAAAGTGGAGCAAGAAAATTTATTTCACAAAAAAAGAACGTAAAAATGCAGCGAAATAAGCAGTTTATGTAGATTTCATGACCTCATTGATGGTTTGAGAAGATAAATAAAACTTGAAAGCAAAATACAATTTATATTGTTAATTCATTATGATAAAATGCTTTCCATTAAGTTCACTGATAATCCCTATGATAAAATGGTTATTTTGTTTAAAATGAAATTCTCAACGTTTGCACTTTCATTGATAGTTAATTCCTGTAATTCTACTTTCATTGATAGTTGTTAATTCCTGTAATTGAGTAGGATAGTCAATACATGCTAATAAATTGTAAATGTCAATTTGTTTCAAGTTAAACAAACGGTTATTGAAAAGAGGATTATCCACAAGTCTCCATGGTTGTTTTAATCCTAGCGGGCAGATGGACATTTTCCGGAAAGTACAGTAATGTCAGTAATGCACTAGTCAGACAGCAGTCATACCCTCCACCCCACACATTACTCACCGCTAGAGTAAACCACCTCCTCTCCATAACCCTGTCAGCAGTAATTACAGCTCTCGTATTGTTAGTGACTCCGCAGCGGATGATTTAACATAATAAATTTAATGAAACAAACGGCACTTGAGAAACTGGGTCAGCAAATGCTGCAGATGAAAATGATGCTCCACATTGTAGTGTTGATTGCTGATGATGCTAGCTATTATCCTCATAAATTTCATGAAATTATTTATAGTTATCAAAATCAGAATTACAATTTTCATCAACACATTTTTTTTTTTTTTTTTTTTTTTTTTTTTTTTTAACATCGCTTACAAAACTGCATGGTCATAATTATCACGATGGCGACGGTTAAAAACATGCATGAGGAATTGAGGATGATAATTTAGTGATCGTTGGATGATGACAGATATGACTATGGCAGTGCGCATGTCAATAACAAAGATAATAATGACCCTTTATTGTAGTAATACTAATAATTATTTCATTAGAATGATAAAGAATTGAAGATGATCGTAGTTCAGTTTCCAATTACAATAATAATGATAATAATTCTGCTGTCAACAACTGCTAGTTTAGATAATGTTTATTCTGTAACCATGTTCTCAGGGTATGAATGTCAGAACATTAGATGAAGGTTAAGATAGTATGCGGGGGATGAAGGGAAAGATGGTATGCGGTGGATAGACGGTAAGCTAGTATGCGGCATTTCGGAAAGGAGCAAGAAAAGGAGGGAGGGGAGTTGTGTAAACTTTTGATATCTGCTAATGATACGACAGGTACTGGAGGAGGTTTTACAGTGGAGGTGAAGACAGGTACAATGGAGGTTGCTGGAGGCTAGAGGCGCTAATTAATGTTCACATTGCAACAGGTTGTATGTTGGGTCACCAGGTTTGTAAGTCATCTAGCGTCTTGTAACAGTTCTCCTGAAAATTCAGTTTAAATTTTTTCAGGGAAACAGATAGCTTTTGGTGAAGTTTGAAAGGCGTTATGTAAATATGTTTACCTTTTACGCAACATTGTTTGGTAAGATAAAGGTGTTACAGCCACAGCTCGTCTGTATTGCATTTTCTCTCTCCTCCTTGGTTTTCGAGTGTGGTCTCTGGTAATTCATTTATTATTGCGATGATTCGTAAATTTATATCTCAACAATGCGTGAATGTATCCTTTTTTTATACATATCCATAACTACAACAAAGGCCATGTCATAGAAGATTTGCTACTGAGATCGGTGATGATAATTACCTATTTGAATTTTACGAGTCGGTTAATTTTTTTGTGAAGTTTGAAAGGCGTTATGTAGCTATCTCATGTTTGGATACTATCTGAGAGGCGTGGCTATACATAATAGAAAAAAAGGTTGGGTTTTTCATTTCTAAATTCTTATTTGAGTAAATTCTTAGTCCCACCGCAGGCATAGTTTTACAGTATTGCTGTTTGTATTTTTTATAGAGATAACTATATCAGTGTTGCTCATTTCTAAACTTTAGCATCAAGAAAAATAATCAAAATCGAAAATGTTTGCCCCGATAAAAAAATTGCTAGCCCTGTAATAATATTACCTATGTGAGTATGTAATAATTATGTATGCTCAAACTAGAGTACGTCTGCAACTCTGCACACACACATTAAACGAAGAACACGCAATTATGAATACTTTCAACACCACGTGCTTGCTGAAGAAGTGATGATTCAACCAGGACTAGGAGGCACAATACAGGGTAAGGTAATATACACAGGAGGTAAGGATGTAGTGGAGGGTACATTACAGGGTAAGGTAATATACACAGGAGGTAAGGATGTAGTGGAGGGTACATTGCAGGGTAAGGTAATATACACAGGAGGTAAGGATGTAGTGGAGGGTACATTACAGGGTAAGGATGTATTGGAGGGTAAATTACAGGGTAGGGTAAGATATCAAAGAGGTAAGGATGTATTGGAGGGTAAAGACAAGGTAAGGTAAGATATCCTGGAGGTAAGGATGTAGTGAAGATAAATTACAGTGAAGGGTAAGATCAAGGAGGTAAGGATGTATTGGAGGGTAAAAGACAGGGTAAGGTAAGATACCAGGAGGTAAAAATGTAGTGAAGGGTAAAAGACGGGGCGAGGTAGATTCCCAGGGGGTAAGGATGATGTGAAAGGTAAAAGACTGAGGAAATGTAAGACGTTCAGGAGGTAAGTAGAGAGTAAGGTAAAACAACTGAGCTGTTAAGTGAGGCAGGGGAAGAGATAACCCACGCTGCAAATTGTATGTCGAATGTACAAAGCTTTACCCTCATCAGTATCGCATAAAATGGAAGGCAAGGACTATTTCAGCGGCTAAACAGGTTAAGTATGTCTCTTATAAAATTAATATTTATCTACATTCTCTTAGAAGTTTGTTGTAAAAACATTCAATATTTATCATGTTTGACTAAATTTACTAATGATAACCTGGATATGTAGGTACTAAAAGTAGTTGAAAATATTGACAAAAGGATTTCAAGAAATATTTTTCGTTCGGGGGTTTTCTCAACACCCTGTATGAGAAATAACGACGGGTAACGGGTAAGGTCTGAGATTTTCCTCTTGACCTAAATGTATAAATTATTTTACGTACTACATGAAATATACAGGGTGTTCACTTTTTTGAATAGTCGATCTATGGGGTAAAAATCGTGATACTTTCATTTCATCACTTCAAAATTAGTGTGTGGGTTCTTATTCAAATATTTCAGGGAGAGTCGTGAGAGATAGAATTTACAAACGTCCACAGTTCCACATGGGCTCGGATTAAAAATACATTAAAAAGACCCCTATAGAAAATCATCATCACATCTCTCAATGAAAATTCACAGAAAACAAGAAAATTATGGAAACAGAATTTTAAAAAGACAAACCAGTTTGTATTACACATGAATAAAGATTCAAGATGGCAAGAAAAAAATGAACAGAACCAAAATTCCACATGGCAGTTTCGTAAATGACAGTTAAACACAAACTTGGAACATTAATTCTAGAACGGTAACTAGCCTAAAGTGTGTCCAGCCTAAAAGATTCCAACATTCTTAAGAAAAAACCGTCCTAATTTCAATTAGCATACCTACTGCATGTTGTACTATTTCAAATGAAAAGTTGAAAACTGATCAATCAAAACAAGACTGATCAATCAAACAAGACTCTTAGGCTATCAAATCCTGTACAACACAATTGAAAAGGATCTCGTTGAATCATACACTTTGAAGTACCTGTACAATTCATACTACAAATACATGAACAATTACAAGTTATATTCCATGGTACGAAGTATAAATAATTTTCCCAACATTAAAGTTCTCTCTCATCTATCTCTCACACTCCTGCCCTATCATTCTTTCTGTTTATTTATCTCTCTCTCTCGCATTTTTCCATTATTTCTTTCTCTGTTTATCATTTAGATTCATCTCTTTTATATCCTTTACAAATTGTAGGAGTATCTCTCTCTTTTGATTATTATTTCTACTTCCGCTCCTTAATCTCGCCTCCACCTCATCTCTCTCTCTCTCTCTCTTCTCCTTTTCCTCCTTCTCGTACACCTCTCTCCCCCCTTTTCTTCTCTCTCTCCTCCACTTACTCCTCTCCCACTCCTCCTCTCTCTCTTCTCTCTCTCTCTCTCTCCCTCTTCTTTACCTCTCCTGCCCCCCTATTCTCCTTCCCTCCACCTCTCATTTCCCTTCTACTCATCCCATCTCACATATTCTCTCTTCTCAGTCCTCCCAATCTTCCCTTAAATCATCCACCCCTACCTCCTTTCACACATCCCTGGTTATATTCATCTCCTCCTCTCTTCCCCATATTCTGCCTCCTTTCCTATCATTTTCTCCCCCTTTCCCTCTCGCCTACGATATTCTCTTTGTTCTTCTATTTGTCTCCCCGGGATATGCACTTCTACCTCGACTACCTCATTCTACTCGTAAATAAATGCTTTCAAAGAGAAGATTTCTGATGCAGAACTGTTTTTGAAAGAGTTCTCTGAACACCTTTTTTTGTTCTGAGAGTGAACATTTTTGAGCGTGCCATTTTTGTTCTCTAAACTAGATAATGACCGGGATGTGCACGTTGTCCTATTTTTCAATGAAGGACGTTAAAAATCCCTGCACACGAGTTACGGCCCTATATTTATTTTTTCTAACCCTACATGCCGACCCCAGTAGCTTAATAGATAGGGCGGTGGACTTGTAACCTGTAGGTCGGTGGTTCAAGTCCCGGTTTCAGAATAGATTTAGTGAAAGCGAGATTGAGTAGTTGTGATGTCACGAAAGTGATTAACACAAATATGATAACTTGAAAAAATTAACAAAGAGGCATTGCCGTACATCGTTTTGGGCGTGAATTCTATCTTTTAAAACAAATTTGAAGAAAATCGATTAAACTTTGAGGTACAACTTGGAGATACGTGATACAAAATGGAGATACAAGTGATTTACTATAAAGTATCAAAATTGCTACGCTTATACAATGTAAAACAATCGAGAGAAACAATAAAATTAATTGTGAAACAAATATCTTCAAATTAATAGGTATTTAATTTTTGTTTCTAATACTTTTGTATTTTATAGACACTTTTGGTCGGTGATACAGCTCATTTCAAATATGTTATGACCCCTTACATGAGCAATACGATGGATGGTTCTAAAACGTTTCATATTAGAAAATTTCATAACGCTCTTAAATGTTTATAAGGAAGTGTATAGTGCTGATTGATAGTGTATAGTAGTACCCTGTATAGTGCTGATTGATAGATAGTGTATAGTAGTATCCTGTATAGTGCTGATTGATAGATGAGATGAACTTGAATGTATCAGCATTCAGCAACCATCAATTCCCAAAACAATGAAAACGACTGCGTACTTCTGTCTGTCAATTTAGTAGCTCAGCGCTTCTCAAAATGTGTGACTAAAAGCTTATACATCCTTGGCCAGAGTTGTAGAACTTAATATATTTTTTTATTTATTTACACTTTATTTTTTATACAATACATACAACAATAAATTATTAACAAATAAATAAATTATTAACAAAGATAAAAAATTAACAATAGGTATTTACAAAATAAGATATAGAAAAAATAAATAATAAATTTAAATGTACAATGTATTGTAATCCGGGGCGAAGTTAATGCCTTAGGCATTCTCTGCCACTTAACTTTACATATGTCCTACAATATATTAGTGTATATTGTATACCTACAATATACACTAATATATTGTAGGACATATGTAAAAATTTGAAGAGTTTGGCATATCTCAAGCAGACAACAACTAGAGCTCGACAAGTATTAAAGCTAGCGTATGGATCTAATACGGCTATATGATGTGCTAGATAGGTTACATTACATTACAAGTCTAGCTCCGTAACCACATCGACAGCCAATGTTCTTTCCTTTGTCTATCTTTTCTACTCCTTTGAGAGCACTGCAGTAATTTTTCATTGGATTTTATGAGAGAATATCTCTACTGATGGTCCCTCCTTTTTCAACATTATCTCGATCATTATACCGCTCAAGTGTTTCTTCTAAGATAATAGCTCTTGCTCAATCCCGTTCATTTAGTCTTCCACTTCTTCGTCACAGATTTCTGTCTTATTTTTAAAACAATATCCAAGTTATATTAAAAACATCTGTGGTAGATTGTCTTTGATACTTGTCGTGCTCTAGATGTTGTCTGCTTGAGATATTCCAGACTCCTTGTCCGTGATTGTTACCTCATTATTCTTGTCTCTTTTGAAGATCTGTTCTGGTTTTGGTTAACAATTTTACTTCAGTGGGTAATTTTTCATACCTAAACTGGTCACAATAGATCCCTTTAGATTGCAATTGTGTTGAGTTTTAACTGCAATTGTTTTGAGTTCATAAGAAGTCATGAACAGGAAAAGAAAGTTGAAACACTCCCGATGTTTCAACTAGAATTACAATTCAGGTCAGATAATATTAATACCTAAACAAAGATACTGAATGGCCGGTTTAATAAATGTTCTGTGTTTTTGGTTAACAATTTTACTTTAGTGTTTATTTTTTCATACCTAAACTGGTGACAATAGATCCCTTTAGATTGCAATTGTGTTGAGTTTCAACTGAAAACCTGGAACCAGGTCAGATAATATTAATACCTAAACAGGATACTGAATGGCCGGTTTAATACCTGTTCTGTGTTTTTGGTTAACAATTTTACTTCAGTGGATAGTTTTTCATACCTAAACTGGTCACAATAGATCCCTTTATATTGCAATTGTGTTAAGTTTCAACTAGAACCCTGCAAGCAGGTCAGATAATATTAATACATAAAAAAAAACTACTGAATGGCTGGCCTAATACCTGTCCTAATCACGACCACATCAATGTTGTTTTTCTTTTCACCCACATAACCATTTACGTGCCTATCGAACTATAAAAGCACTTGCAGTTCAAACATCATTTTCTTTCAGTAGTTCTCTTGTCTTCTATCTATTCATTGTTTCCTTTTCCTGTTCGTAAGAAGTCATGAACGGGAAAAGAAAGTTGAAGCACTTCCGATGTTTCAACTAGAAAGCAGGTCAACTTTTGAAATCATGCAGTTTGATCCATCCAAGTCTGCTGCACTCCGTTAACTCAAATGTAGAGATGATGATAGTTATTTAGGATTGAAGGAAAGGAGAAGTGCTCCAAGCTCCAAGAAGCTCTCTCACTCTCATAGTCTCAAAATCTCCCCAAATTCAAGCGTCACAAAACGCACTCTGATGGGTTAATTTAAACGCATTTGGTTAATGCGTTCAAAAATCAGAGTGCGTTGTGTGACGGTTGAAAGGAAGATTTGGGGATTATGAGAGTGAGTGCTTACTGGAACAATTGCCAGTCTGTCACTGAAGTTAATCCACGAGGTAAGGACTTGAACGGGAGACCATTCAAATTCAAATCTTCAAGATTCTGGCTATTCCTGGCCCCACTCAGGCTGGGTGTGTTTAATTTGAGTCGCTGGTTTGTAAGTTTCCAGCAAATGGAAGATGAAACATCCCTTGTGATAGAACCTTGTAGTTGAAGGCGACATTTAAAAAGAGAAGATAGTCCAAATTATGAAAGAGGTGCCTTTCCACGCCCTCTAGTTGGAATTTCAACCAATCACAGCGCAATATTAGTCCACTGATAGTGTCCATTTTGTTTAAAATATTAATCCTGTTTCACAATTCGGTCCTAAGTCAGTCGTTATTGCTGAATTTACATTACCAGGTTCCATTCAGTGTCTTATCTTATTTCTTTTTCATTGTTAAGAAACAAATACCTCCGGCGCCGTATCAAAGGTTATACACATTTAACGGTTGAACTTGGAAAACTGATTTGATGTGTAATAAAATATGTATGAACAATAAACATATATTATATAAATTATGTTAAGTATTACTGTGTATCTATTACTTTTAAAAAAAATTCACTTATCAATTTTATTGAATGATTGTTGCATTAATTATCAATTAATGTGTTTTACAGCTGACATTATTCGACTCATGCTAACGAAAGAAGAAAACAGTATGCAGAAGAAAGAGTTGCAGGAACAAAATATTCCTAATTTCTTTCAAGGAAAAAGAGCACACATTTGACGAAGGAAAATTCATTACCATCATTATCTGACTGGAAGCCAACACATGTTTGATTATCCATTAAAGATACCCCTTTTCTTAAGTCAATAGAAATTAAGGTGGACTGTTGTTTCAAAGACATCATTGACTTTCTTGTTTTCTAACTCCAGGGGTCCTCAGAAAGCCATTGACCGTAAAGTTATGTATAACTTTACGGTCAATGTTATGTATAACTTTTGGTAAACTTATGTATAACTTTACCTGAAGTTTATGAAACTAGAAATATCACATCATACTGACATGTAAATTTGTACGTTTGGAACATAGAATATCTCCAATATTTAGAATAAAATTATGTATTGTGCTCTGCAATACTCTGCACTCTGCATGTATCCAAATCTATTATGTAATACTTTGCTCAAAACTTTAGTGAATGGGGAGTTTGTTCAGAGAAGATATCATAGAAGAGAGATGGCTACATAAACAGTTGAAGAAACAGTAGAGGAAAGGAGAAAGAGTGAGAAAATAGAGAAGGATCGAGAGAAATAGAAAAAAAAAGAAAGGGATGAGAAAGGATAAGGAAAGAGATAGAGAACCATTAGAGAAAAGGCGTGAAGAAGAGAAGAAAAGAGAGATAGATAAATAGTTGAAAAAGGGAGTGGGAGAGAGAAACAGTACAGAAAGGGAGTGAGAGAGAGAAGGAAAGGGAGAGAGAGATACAGTACAGAAAGGGAGTGAGAGAGAGAAACAGTACAGAAAGGGAGTGAGAGAGAGAAACAGTACAGAAAGGGAGTGAGAGAGATAAACAGTACAGAATGGGAGTGAGAGAGATAAACAGTACAGAATGGGAGTGAGAGAGAGAAACAGTACAGAGAGGGAGTGAGAGAGAGAAACAGTACAGAAAGGGAGTGAGAGAGATAAACAGTACAGAATGGGAGTGAGAGAGATAAACAGTACAGAATGGGAGTGAGAGAGAGAAACAGAACAGAGAGGGAGTGAGAGAGAGAAACAGTACAGAAAGGAAGTAAGAGAGAGAAACAGTACAGAAATGGAGTGAGAGAGAGAAACAGTACAGTAAAGGAGTGAGAGAGAGGAACAGTACAGAAAGGGAGTGAGAGAGAGAAACAGTACAGAAAGGGAGTAAGAGACAAAAACAGTACAGAAAGGGAGTGAGAGAGGAATAAGCCAACAGAGAGAGACATTTTAGAGAAGAGTACCAGAGAAATTGAAAACGAGAGAGCATTTAATAAATTTCTGTCATTTCAGCAGCTTTCAGCAATGAGAGCATGTTTGATATAATGGAAGTATGCGTGTGTTGGGGATCATGAGAACAAAGTGATGATACAAGAGTAGCGCGGAAAGTTACTTTGAAACTATCTGAAATGTTTGTTCCCTAAAACAAACAAAGCCACAATGCAAAGCAAATCCCTCTTGGTTCCACGTTCCAGAAAAGTTTAAGTTATCATATATTATATGTGTTAATCACTTTCGTGATGTCACAACTACTCAAACTCGCTCTACCAAATCTTTACTGAACTAGGGACTTGAACCACCGACCTCCAGGGTACAAGTCCGCCGCCTTATCGATCAAGCTACTGAGGTACAAAACAAGTGACTTTAAAGCCATGTTTTGAAGGAGTTATTGATATTCACACTTTTTTGTATCATTTCAAATAATTTTAATAACCCCAAGGCATGTCCTCGATTATTCAAAATATTCTGCTCATAAATACATAATAAGGCCGTCTGTTATAATAAAATTATATGAAATACCGGATATTAATGTTCTTATATTAGACACTTTACCTCTATGATTCACGCTAATCCCTAAACATACGTTATTACAAAGTAGATGTTGTACTGGCTCAAATAAAGATTTTGTAGCGGCAAAGGTTTTTTTTTGGGGGGGGGGGGGTGGTTGACGTCTCTTTCAACCGCATTCCCATCGAACGAAGCTGTAAAGCAAAGGCTTTATTACGATATTTATTTTGAGCAAATTTTTTTGTTAGCAACATGGTAATCACCAATAAATAAATCAATCAGTCAGTGAGTATAAGGAAGTGTAACTAGAAGAGTTGGTTACACAATATCAACTGTCTTGAATTGTCAGAGCAGAGAAAGAGAGCTATTGATGGGATGAGTCATGGATTGAGTAATGGAGAACACATGAAGTATATCTCATGGTATAGTATAGTAGTGCTTTATTTAGACTGTCGGCTCGAGACAGGAAGTCCCATTACGCTAACAGTTTAATATAGCACCTCTTTATTTATTTAAATAGATAAAATAATATTTAAATAGACAGGTTCATGGTAATGAACCTGTCTCATAAAATCGGCCATTTTTGGATAATTAGAACAAAGAGGAAATTAACAGTGACAAAAATAACAAATTATTTGTTCTTTTTTAAATCCTTTTGAAGGTAATAAAGGTGCTTTACGGGTGCTCCATTACTTATTACAACATTGGGATGAGTCAACGCATGCGCATGAGACATTGTGACGGCGTTGGTGGGGATAATCGACTGCGCCATGAGAGTCTGTTTTGAGCCCCCTATTATTTCATCACAACAAGTTGAATGACATAGAGCTGTAGAAGTGTGAGATGGTGTGGTGGATTTGAGCAAAACAAACTCTGCGTTCATTGATGTGTCTATTTCAATATAAGATAGCATGAGTGACCAAAAAAAGTAAACTAATATCAATTCATAATGATTATTTACTCTGAATACCTCTGTTTCACTTGTAGATACACTTGAGAGTTTTAAAGTTCTCCCTTTAAAAAAAAAGGTCTCCAGTTCGGTATTTTTTCCAAGTTGAACTTTTGCATGAACTATTTGATTTCGCACGATGTTATTATCATCGACATCGTGAGAATTGATTATGTGGATTTTGATTTTCTGACGATTAGGTATATTATAATATCATATCATTTAACTTGACAAAAAACTGCTTCAATTTGAGAACAATACCTCATAATGAAACTCATTTAAGAAGCTTTGTTTTAAATATGACTTCTTCAATAATATTTCACACGTTCAGCTAACAAAACAGCTGAGATTTAGGTTCCATCTCATTTAGTCACATTGTTTCTAGTTGAGTAGGTTCTTGAGAGAATAAAGGAAATGTATGCTTCATGGAAGTGAGTTAAAACATGATTAATTTGCTTTTGTTCTAATCTTTCCCATCTCTTGTATATTTCATTCATCCATGTTCCTCTCTGCCACGTACTACTTGGTCTCTAAATCTTAAGTCTTTTCCTTCATACTGCTCATATTATTCTTTATACTACTAATATTAAGCTCCATACTACTTTCATTCTGCTCGATAGTACTTAAATTCTGATCCGTACTACTTAAATTCTGCTTCATACTACTCATATTATGCTCCATACTACTTATATTCTGCTTCATACTACTTATATTCTGCTCCATACTACTTATATTATGCTTCAGACTGCTTATATTCTGCTCCATATTACTTCTACTCCAACATCTTAATTTATCTAATTTGGACGGTAGTGACAATTGTGATAAATTTACGTTTTAGTGTCTACTCAATGCTCGTTCACCGTAGATAAACGAACATTAGGATAAACAAACTCCAACAATAACAAAACCCCGTTTCACAAATTTAGACCGCCATATTTTCAGCAAAATCTGTCGAACCGTGGATTCAAACGCAGAATCTCCGGTCACAAAGTAGTAGTCAAACGACTACACCACAAAAGTTGGCATGTACTTACCCAATGAAGTAGTCACCGTGGCAGAGTGAGTTAGCGCGCTAGGCATGTTCGATCCCCATCGTTCGAACCAGGTTCGATCCCCATCGGGGCAGGAATTTTTCTGCTCTGTACTTGGATGTTCGGGGTCCACTCATACCTCGTGAGGAAAAATGAGTAGTTAATTGTATGAGTAACGACCAGTGACGGCATTACCAGAGTAAAAAGAAATGAACGTAATAAAATAATTCGAAAAGTAAAGGAGGCTCTTAGTAATGCTGCGCTACCCACAAAAATTGTGAAGAGGCCTTGAGCTTCACCACAAATAAAACCATACATACTTACCCAATGAACTCGCTGATTGCGTCCCATGTCCGGACCTGTACAGTGTACAGTCTGTACCCAAGGCAATCATCTAACATGGAGTTCATTTTACGACCTCGCACAGTTCCGTTTGGCATCCAGCATTTTCATTATTCTCCGTTCCTTTTTATTCCTTATCCTTCTTCTCCCCTCTCCCTCAACATCCCTTTTTTTCCCATCTCTTCCTTCGTCCCTCCTCCTCAGGGATCCTTCAGTAAATAACACAGCATTGGCTCTCGTTTACAAATTGCCTTTTTAAGGGATGAAATAACTCGTTGCTCGTCCTCTTCCTGTGTTAACATGCTGTTCTTTTCTCGTTTTAACTCTTTTTATTTCGATCTTTTTTACGATTCCACTCCGTAGTCGGTAAAGGGTGGTAGATCTCAGATGGGCTTGAAAGGGTAGGTACACCTAATTTATTGAACATTCGATGAATGTCTTTCTCGTTTTCCATCTACTCCGCGTGGACAGGATCCTGGTATTGAAGAAACTTTTAACTCATAATCAGATTAGACTATGTCGACGGCATTCAAGCGTCTCTTTTTCAAGCGCCGTCGACGGCACGTTTACTGCACCCGTGTTCGTAAGATCTTTAGTTATACTATGTATGTTCATTGTTCAGCAAGATTCGGAATTCAGCACGCCGTACTTCAAACACTCGTATTACTGGCGAATAGCTCAGTATTAGCTTGATCGATAGAACCTGGAGGTCGGCGGTTCAAGTCCCGGTTTCAGCGTAGATTTAGTATAGCGAGTTTGAGATGCTGTTACAGAGACTATTATTTGGATCACTATGAGATATGAAGTTAAACTTTTGGTACTTACCCCATATTTATGGTTTAAATTACTTCATGTTCACATTGACGCATAACGATCAGTAGTCCTCAAGGCTGAGGACACTCTGATCATCTATGTAAGTAGGTACGAAAATTCTTGGATTTTTCTTTTTTTAATTTGGGATTCAACGTCGCTTTCAATTGCATGGTCATATTATCATGACGGGGGTGTTACACCCCATATGCAGGAAACTCACAAACCTGCTACCCACATTAACCTCACCCAGCCTGGGTTGGGCCGAAACGCCAGCATCACGAAGTCTTCACTACGATGGACGTTGCTAAACTTCGCTGATCCTATGAGAACCGTTGCATACGCCATCAACGCCAAGCACTCGCTTGGGTTGGAACCCGGTATATTATAGAACCGGTGCATTCAACGCGCCATCGACACAGGAGGATCCTTCTTTAACTACCTACTACTACCTACCTACTTTAATACTCGTAAGTAAATCATTATGAAGCATCATCTTTTGTGACCAACTTATATCTTATCAGTTTGTATTGTAGTCCATACTACTGGACAAAGGTCTCTTATTTACCCTTCCAATTTCTAGTGTCAGTGTGGTGATGAAATATCTTTGCAAAAGTGAAGTGAAATTTGTTAATTAATTTTTAAATTTTCGGAAATCTTATCGATTGATTACGTAAGTCAAGCTGTACCAAGGTGAGTGACCTTGAAACTTCATTCAATAGTTCATTCACCTGATAGTCTAGAATAAAGATAGTCAGTGATATAGCTACACAGTTATCTGATTACATAGACGCTGGTACATAACAACCAGACTCACTGGCGAGTTATCTATTGTATCTCATTCATGTAGATATTTATAATACAATTCATTGGAAATGGGGAGACCGAGCGGCCACTAGTTTTCCAAGTCTTTGCTGAGGTGTCCCTGCAAGAAGACTACGACAAGATTTGGCGGAGTTGTAAGGGGCAGATCAGGAGGCGTTGGAGTCTATGCTGCTGGACGCGATTGATTTGGAAGTTTGGAACACCCCATAATCTGTATATATTTTATCATTGTTCATTTTGTTTTCTTCTTTTTCATT
Source organism: Bactericera cockerelli (assembly GCA_024516035.1). Lineage (NCBI taxonomy): Eukaryota > Metazoa > Arthropoda > Insecta > Hemiptera > Triozidae > Bactericera > Bactericera cockerelli. Next base: position 12,177,813 of record CM044957.1, read on the forward strand.
ATTATTTTTGATTTAACTTTTCTTGTGTAAATATAAACTGTATATAATATAATTTATATACTGTACTGTGTTGCCCACAAAAGAAGCTCTTTGAAAAAATATATAAAAATAAATAAATAGAGCCCAAAAGAGGCGTGTCCCAATAAAGAGGCCAAATCGCCCTAGAAGAGTTAAGGACCAAAAAAGAGGCTTAGTTTCCCATAAAAGAGGCGTCTTAAAATATTTATTGTTATTACTACTATAATTTTATGTGATGACTCTCGGCTTTTGTTGTGTTCTCTCTTTCTACAGCTGAACGAGAGTTAGCAAAGTCACAGGTAAGTGCGGTAAGTAACGAGTTAGGATGGAAGGAGACCCAGGAGGAGGAACAGGAAATAAAATGTCGAGTAGCTCTGGTAGTAAAGTAGGAAGAAATCCTAAGCGGAAGGGTCAGAAGAAAACTAAGAAAAGGAAACTAAATGAGTCTCTAGATCTATCGGACAATAGTTTTTCGGAAAATGAAAGGCTGCAGATGGAAGAGGCAATTAGGAAGGTGAGTGACATGATCTCTGGGTTATCACAGAAAGTGGGTGACACAAGTAAATATACTAGGAAAGACATACGCGAGGAAATGGATATTTTGCAAAATTTAAACCAAGATGTACTGGTCGGTAATATCTTAGAGCTGCTTGTGAGTATAAATAAAGGAAATAAAAATCATGGAGGGGAAGATGATGAAGAAGAAGATGAGGAGGAGGAAGAAGAAGAAGAAGAGGAAAGTTTGGAAACTAGTGAAGTAAAGAGATAATGTGATAGATGCTCTGCTCTGATAAATCGCGATAAGGAGGAAATAGAAGACATGAAGGGAAAAGTAAGAGAGGCTAAAGATCTGGGTGAGGATGAATATACAGAGCTCCTGAAGAAAAGATGGAAAGATGATGTCTATGAAAAAACAAAGATAGTGGTAGGTAATCCGTTAGCAACAAAAAGTGAGGATCTTGTATTCTTTTTAGAAAATTTTAATGAAAATTCTTTGCTTAAAAAAAATGTAATAAATAGGTACCCAGAGATTGGAGAGCTCTTAAATGAAAATACTGACGAAGAAGATGGTAGGATAGTTTTTATTGAGAGTACTATTAAAACAAGTAAAGGAACATTCAACAGGAGAATAAATTTCGTAGAGGTGAAAGAAAACAAGCCACTGAAAGAGGCAGTAGGTAAAATTATAAGTCAACTTAAAAGCAAGGGGAGTACACATTTAGTGACAGCGGTAAGTAAAGCGGAGCAGAGAGATTTAGTTAGGAAAAACTTAAAGGTGTTGTTTATAAAGGAGGTAGATATTGTAGTGGAGTTTTATGTACCTACAGGGTTCGCTGGAATAAGAGATCCCTCCATGGATAGACGGGATAGGAAAGAAGAAGCTGTTTTAATTAAAACAGATGTAAGTACCTATGCGGATACGTTAAGAAATATTAGGGCTGTTGTGGACCCGGCTGTGATGGGTATTGAGGTAAAGAGTGTGAAATCGACAAGAGACAAAAGGATAATCATTGTAACAGAAGAAGGGAAAGCCGAAGCTCTACATAAAGAAATAGCTGCTAAGGTGACAGGAGTTGAAACAAGGGTAACTGGAAGAAGGCGGAACATTCCTCTGTTAGTTCTAGATATAGATGCGTCAGTAAATGGGAAAGATGTGGAAGAATATATCAGAAAAGAGACAAAGGAATACGAGACGCAAGTGAAACACCTGCGGCTCGCGAGATCAGGAACACAGATCGCTACGGTGTACATGCCCGCCCCAGCAGCGGAGGCTCTGATTCAAGCTGGCGATATTAAAGTAGGTTGGACGAGATGTCGAGTTAAAGCCAAAGTTGACGTTATTAGGTGTTATAATGGGGCTTTCCCACATTTTTTACAAACCAATTATTCTTATGGTTTAGAACACGCTGATTCTATTGGTGACATCCATTTTCAATTTAGGAATCGCAATCATTGAGAAAATTTCATTTGAAAATTGGAAAATTTGAAACACCCTAATTTTCGCGGGCAGCCATTTTTGTTTTGATGACGTCAAAAGTATGTAAACAAAAATTTTGGAGTTTTGAAATACTACAGTTTCCATAGGTTTCTCATAGGTATCACTTCAATGAAATTGATTTTTTAAGCCTTCAGTGAATGAAAAACAGTATTTAATTTGTTATAAGTACTATCCTTGATACTATAGCTGACTATTACAAGAATTGATTGTGGAACACGTTGTGAAAACAATGTGGAACACGTCGATTGAAAACGCGGTATTCTCTCTAGACTCCTCAAGTCTAGTTTGCCGATACTACAGTCGCGATCTTGGTAATGTCTATTTTCTGTTTTCGTTCTGTGAGAATTCGTGATTCGCGAAGGGTTAAAGAGTCCAGCATACCGTCTGTCAAAACCGGTTGCTACGATCGAGTTAGGATGCTGGGCCTTTGAACACTTTGCAAATTCACGTTTCACTTTCACAGAAGACTGATGATGTTGTTACTTATTGTTAACACTCCCAATCTCAAAATAGCCACGTGTATACACTGCGAATCAATCACGAAGAAGCATTGTGTCCGTAATTGTTTTAAAACGAAAAAATGCAATACCCAATACGAAGAAGATTTATATTAACGTCATATTCGATAGTAGGACGTAAAAAGCAATATAGAGATTCCTTTGATAAAATCTCTAGCCTATACGTATATAAATGGCACAGAACTTCTCATTTTTACATAACACAATAACCTTTTATATAGTTAGTTAGCAATTCATTAATTTTCACCATACACACTAAAGTTATCCTTCTGAGATTTACTTACCAGTAAATCGTGGGGCTTGTAATTACCAATGATGAATTTTAAAATAAACCAAAACCAAAGCCTTCACCGATTTTTGTCCTAACCACGCTGGACGTTTCTTAACCAAAGCGAGCGATTGGACGGCTGGCTGCACTTGAATTTGGTTTGCTAAGTACGTCTGCAGCACGCGTGAAATACACGCGTAAATTGAAGAAATTGGCCATTGTAAAAGTCCTTACTGCAGGTAAATTTCAACTGACAGCCTTTGCAATACCGTCATCTACTGATATTTTAGACATTGTTAGTTAACATTAAAGTTTAAAATACTGTATTAGAGTTAAAATTCACAAATTTATTACAGTTTTAAATCGACTCTTCACATTCAACTCTAATGTAATTCTACACACAAAATTCGAAGTAGCGTTTCAAAATTGTTTGTTTACATACTTTTGACGTCACAGCGTAGGCGACCAATCAGATTGCGTTATTTCAAGGAAGACCTTTGGAGAGCCTTTTCATCCCTAAGGAATGACTTTTTTAATTTTTGGACATCAAAATCGTGTTCCTCGGGTCTTTTTACATTAGAATCAATCATTTGCTCGAAAAAAATAGTCATTTGGGAAAGCCCCATTGTCTGCAGATGGGTCATCATTCTGATATTTGCAAGGAGCAAAGAAGAGAAAAAAGATGTTTAAATTGTGCGAAACCAGGCCATTTGATTAGGGATTGCGTTGACACGATTTATTGCACTACTTGTGACAGGGAAGGTCACAGGAGCGATTCTACAAGATGCCCAGAATATAGAGGAAAAATTTATGAGTTAAATGATAAAATAGGAGTCACTACTGCGGGAAACGAACGAGAGGAAAGAGAGACAGATGAAAATGGTATGGAGGTGGAAGAGCAGACAAGAGAAACTGAGCAGACTTAAAATTAATTCATATGATAAAGATCCTTCAATGTAATTTAAATAGGTCCCCTGCGGCACACAGTCTTTTAGAGAAAAATGTGATGGATAAGTCCACTAGCCTAGTATTACTTAGTGAACCTAACAAAAGATATATAGAACAGGTTGGGTGGTATAAGGATAAAAAAGGTGATTCAGCGATCAAAGTGATAGATACAAACTTGAGAGTGGAAGACAGTGGAAATGGAAATGGATTTATATGGGTGGCAATTAATAATATACAGATTTTTAGTGTTTACATCTCGCCAAACGTAACAATTCAAACTTTTATTCGTTACTGGGACAGTATAAAAAGCCAGGTTTCCTTATCTAAGTATAGCCAAATTATTATAGGAGGAGATGTAAATGCTAAATCTTTTACATGGAATTCTAGCGTAGAAGATGATAGGGGTTCTATATTATCGGAGTGGATAACAGAAATGGGCATGGAAGTTGTGAATATAGGAAGCTTACCCACTTTTGTCAGAGGCCGCAGTAGCTCTATACTGGACGTGACGATATGCTCGCGGAGCTTAGTGACAAAAATAAAAAACTGGAGAGTCTCTGAGGAAGAAAATCTCAGTGATCATAATTATATTTTATTTGAGGTAGTAGAGCAGTGCACACATACAAGGGGGGGCGAGAACATTACACAGGAGGAGGTAAAATGGAGATACAAAGAGAGTAAGAAAAACGAATTTAAAGATAAAATTAAGGAAAAATTTAGGGAGGAAATAATAGAGCCGGAGGAGTGTATACAGAGACTACAGGAGGCATGTGAGGAAATTTTTAAGTGTGGTAAAAAAAGATCTAAAAAGGGGGTTTACTGGTGGAATGAACTGATAGCAGAAAAGAGGAAAGAGTGTCATAGAGAGAAGAGAAAAATGGTAAAAGCAAACAGAAGGAGAGACCTTACAGAGGACCAGAAAAGAGAGCAGAGAGACCTATATTTTAAGAGGAAAAACGAATTGAGACAGGAAATAAATAAATCAAAACACAACAAGTGGGCCGAATTATGTAGAGATTTGAATAGGGATGTGTGGGGCAAAGGCTACAAGATAGTATGTAAAAAGTTTAATTTATTACCGACAGTGAAACTAAACCAGGACGAAAAAAATGAAATCGCGAAGGAATTATTTCCTGAAAATGAGAAAGTTGAATGGGAAAGATTGGAAGTAGAGGAGTGTGAGATACCATTGTTCAGTATGGATGAGGCGGCTAAGGCTTTCGGTAGTTTAAAAAATAAAAAGGCCCCCGGCCCCGATGGTCTCAACGCGGAGGTTGTTAAAATATTTTTTGAAATGGCCCCTAGTGTATGTCTGGATTTATGTAATCGGGTGTTGTTGGCGGGGAAATTCCCTGAATGTTGGAAAAAGGGAAAATTGGTTTTAATTGAGAAAGGAGAAAAGGTAGGGAGTGAAAGGATGGCATATAGACCAATATGTCTCTTGAGTGTGCTAGGTAAAGTTATGGAGAAATTGTTAAAAGTGAGAATCATAGAGGAGATTGAGAGAAAAGGAAATCTATCAGAGAGTCAATACGGTTTTAGGGAAGGAAGATCGACAGTGGACGCGATGAAAAGAGTGTTAAGTTTTGGGGAGGAAGCAAAAAGAAAGGGTGAGCTATGTGCGATGGTCCTGGTGGACATAAAAAATGCTTTCAATACCGTGCCCTGGAAAGGTATTATACAGGAATTAAAAGAGCGCGACCTTCCAGGATACCTAATAAACATAATGTGCAGCTATTTAGAACATAGGGAGCTAATGGTAGAGAAGGAGGTGATGGACCTCTCCTGCGGGGTACCGCAAGGATCCGTGCTAGGAGGACTTCTCTGGAACATCTACTATGATCCAGTACTGAGTATGAGTGTACCACCCAACTCTACGTTAGTCGCCTACGCGGACGACCTGGTGGTCATTACGAAAGGTAAAAATAGGGAGGGATTAGAGGCAGAGATAAACGAGGTCATGCAAAATATAGTAAATTGGCTAGAGCAGCACAGGCTAAAGATAGCACCACATAAGACAGAGGTGGTTTTACTGGTTGCCAAAAGAGTGTGTAGAGAGATAAGTGTGAGAGTACAAGATGTAGATATAGTGTCTAAAAAGTCGGCGAAATATTTAGGTGTTTACTTTCAGCAAAATTTAAAAATGGCCGAGCACGTAAATAAGACAGTGGAAAAAGCAGGAAAAACGGCAGGAAATTTGGCAAGGTTGATGCCAAATATCAGCGGACCGGATAACGACAAAAGAGAGATATTGGCCTCCGTAGTATACTCTGTACTACTTTACGGGGCACCAGTTTGGGGAGGGATCACAAGGTGGCAGAAGTATGTGACTGAGCTTGAGAAGGTGCAGAGAAAGGTCATGCTGAGGCTCTGTAGATCGTACAGGACTGCCTCAACTCCTGCATTACAAATCATATCAGGCAGCTTACCAGTCGAGCTAATGGTGCAGGAGAGGGTAGAAATGTACGACCTACAGAAAATCACTGACGAAAATGAGAGAAAAGAGAGAGAAGAGGAAGTGAGAGTGGAGTTGAGAGAAAAGTGGATGAGAAAGTGGGAGAGCGAGGGTAGTAAGGGACAGTGGACCAAGAGACTGATTAAGGATGTGAGAGCTTGGATTGAGAGAAAAAATGGAAGTTTAACATATTATTTGAGTCAGTTCCTTACTGGACATGGAAATTTTCAGTCATATCTTAAGAGAATGGGAAAAGTTAGAACTGAAAAATGTAGATACTGTGTAGCAAATAGGGATGATCCAGCCCATACCTTTTTTATATGTGAAAGATTTAAGCAAATGAGAGATGAGTGTTCTTTAAAACTAGGAAAAGTAGTGAGTCAAGAGTGTGTGATTGAGGAAATGCTAGAGAGTCGAGAGAAGTGGGAATATGTTGAAAAGATGGTGAGAGATATCTTACGTATAAAAGAGAGAGATGGGAGGGCCCTACAACGGGATCGGTAGGCCCTATTAGCACTGCACTTGAAGTAATGAAAATATTTCGGTTCCAAGTGCAGTATGCTATCAGGAAAGGTGGGTTTTTAGTGGGTGGAAATCCCACACCCCAGGCTCAGACCTGGGTGTCTTTAAAAGATTTTTCCCCGCCCTTCCTTTAAAAAAAAAAAAAAAAAAAAAAAAAAAAAAAAAAACATTGGGTCCAGAATGAGAATCAGCCATACTTTTACTACCCATGGCCACCTATTCAAAAAGGAACTCCCACCCCTTTGTCAATGTGGTGTTGTCCTTACGGTTGTACATCTCCATGAATGCTTTATCTTATCTCCTGCCCGTATTAATTTGTCCGCTATACCATCATCGTTACGTGACGACATTAATGAAATTGACGCCCTGATACTATACCTGAAACAAATAAAAGGCTATAGAAAAATTTAGTTTGAAGCACCTTACAAAAAAAAACATTGGTTATAACGTTTCAGAAATACATTTTATCCTAGAAAAATAACAAAGGCCACAAGAACCCCAACACATCATGTACGTCCCCACTGTCAGCATACTCAAGGAGCAAACTTCCATAAAGGTCAGTTTCAACTTGAGAATGTCTCATATAAACGAGGATGTCCGATAAAAAAAAATCTCGCCACAAATATTCGAGTCAGGTTTCCAGTTGAAATATTGAACGTCCAAACAGCTGTAACAAGATGTTCCGGCGAAGATTGAAGGGGAAATCGCTGAGTAAAAACTAAATTGAATAATATTGAAAGTTTTGAAACAAGCTGAGAAAGTTGGAGTTGTGCCAAAAGGAAAGTGATTGAAGGGGGGGGGGATAGATGCCAAGTCAGACCACGTGGGAGGGGGGGGGGGGCAGGAGAGAAAGATAAAGGAACTTGGCAAACTTTTACTTTTCCATTACTATTATTAATATTTTTGCTTAAGCTTTACTTCATCATTAATAGATCGATTCTCACAAAAAGTGAGGCTTTTCGGTAAGTATAATGTGAATTTAATTATTTTTTTTTATCTTATTTTGGAACAGCTCAATAAGAACAAAATCAATAATCTCGAAACAGCTGTGCAGGCATGTTCTGTTATTCATGTACCTACATCTAATACAACTTCTCACTTTTCTATTTATACTGAATTTGTGTTATAACTACGAGTACCGTAAAGTGGGGTGAATAGGGTCAGTAGGGTGAATAGGGTCACTTTTGAAAAGAAAGCATTTTTTACACAAAAATGACATTTTTATTAAAGATAATTATTTTTTTTAAATTGAGTATTGTTTACAACTCTATAAACTTCATTCTGATTATTTTTCAATTTTTTTAGAATATACCATTAGCTCTCTAGGGCTACATTTGTATCACTCTATAAAAACCACCAAAAATGTACCCAGGAAAAAGTTCTCTGTATGAAGATGATAATTTTTTTTTGTATTTTTGAAATATGATTTTTCTAGACCAAAATTTTGTGTAGAACACGGTAAATTTGTTCAAATTAAATTTTGTGATACTTTTGGGTCTCAAAAGGGCCTTTTTTAACAATTCGTCAGTTTTTTTAAAATTTTGGGGTGAATAGGGTCAGCAAAATCAGTAAAAAAAAATAGTCGGGGTGAATAGGATCAGTACCTACTTTACATTCCTATTATTTTAACTTCATGATTATTGTAAAATTATATTCCCTTGATAATCTGTTTATTTTTTGATGCCCCCAAAAATCAAGTTATTCTCAAATTGAGGACCACTTGAAAGATTTTGGCAAGATTCCCTTGATTTTTGAGGGCATCCGTATCAGTTTCTTTCCTTTGTTTCAGTTATTATTTTATTTTTTTACAATTTGTTAAATATGAGAAGCTCCTTTTGATCAAAATATGTTGAGTTTGGTATCATTTTCTTTGGAATTTTTTTCGCAGCTTTTTTTAATTTTTTTTAGATTGACCCTATTAACCTGTAACCCGATAGAAAAGGATTAATGACTAAAAAATGGTAGGTGACCCTATTGTCCTGCAACGCAGGTGAATAGGGTCAGGGCCCTTTTTTTTAAATTGTGCCCAAACTAAAGGTCAATTAACCTTTAGCTTAGGTTCGTTGGAAAGAGCTAATCGAGACTCAAATTTTGGTATAAAAATATCCTACCTAGAACAAACAGACACAGAGATACAGACCAGCAAAGTCGAAAATTGACCCTATTCACCCCACTTTACGGTACTAATTGTTAATTACTATCGTGATGTGAAAATTGCTCAAGCTCACACTACTAAATTTTTAACCGAACTTGGGGCTCTAACCAGCGACCTCCAGTTAACAAGTCCGCCGCTTTATCAACTAAGATACTGTGGACCTAAAAATAATTATATTTCATTATTATTAATCTAGAACGGAATCCACACGTTAACAACTATCTCAAGAAACACTGAATTTAAACATTTAGAATACGTTTGGTGACCGTCGTGGTTTCAAACCAGCTATTCACGTCAAACTCGCCCAGCCTGGGTGGGGCAGGACCAGCCAGGTTTTTTGAGTTTTTACCCGCGAAGTCGTGACCTCGCTGAATCTAGCTTAACCTTGGTGGTCTGACGAGAACTGATATTATCAATGTACTTGGAATTGGAGGTAACTTGGTGAACTTTGAATTTATTAACATAAATAATAAACATAATTATAGCCATGAAACATTTCAACCTTAGTAAAAAAAAAAATATTTACAAAAAGGAACACAATACGTCCGATTTTTAATATTAGAAATTCATCGGAAGTAATATGTATTCCTTGTAACATTTTGTAAATACTCATGCACAATTTATTTCCAATCCTCTTAATACGAACTTTGAAGATAGTTCGCGTTCAGGATTATAACTACTGGGTATACCAAACACATTCTCATACATAAATAAAAAATCTGGTGTAAACATCACACGACTTTCCTTATCATAATTATAAGGAATTGGAACAGGACCAAAAGCCACTGGTGACTCAAAGGTAACATTTAGCTAAAAATCAATATCAAATTCGTAATCAGCACCTAAAAAACATTGGATTTGATATGTCACAACCCCCATCTACGATAAATAATAAAAAAGTTAATCAAAGCGGGTCCCCCCCAAAATACCGGTAAATTGGGGCCGAGGTCCAAAAAGTTCAAGATATCAAAAAAATGATCAGAAGAGACCCCTATTATTTTTTTAATCTAAGACATAATTGTTCTCTAATATTTTTTTGTATCTTTAACCAATTCAAAGAAGCGGCACTTGCGGCCAATATTTGCGGTCCTGCGGTCGCAGTCTGCGGCCGATTGCAACCAAAAGTTTCATGGTTCGTCTGGTGTATAATTATAATTAGCATACCAAATTTCAAGTCTCTAGCTCTTACCGTTCTCGAGATATCCTGTTTACAGACAGACAGACAGACAGACAGACAGACGCACGGACCAATGGCTGAAAACAACTTTTTTGGTATCCTGAGGCTATAATTCGTCCAGAAATGTGAAAAACTGGGTAGGTCAAATTTTCGACGAATACAATACTTTCCTTATTATAGGATAAGGAAAGTAAAAATGACATGCCTGACCACTGCATGCCAAATAATTTTAAATAAAATAATTGTGGTATTGGAAAGCAAGGCTGAGGTTGATGAAATCCGAGTGGATGCTTTTAGTGGAAGCATGAGACTCTGTGTGTACGTATGTGGGTTCTGCATTCCTGCAACTGCAGATAAATATATTTTTGGTGATTCATACATATTTAATAATAATATCGCCTTATTTATACTGCTCGATTAGGACTATTTAGCCCCATTATTCCAGCAGTAAGCTCAAGACTCATTATTATGTGGTAAAAATCCAAAATAGGAGGATAACTTGTGATGTTCCGGCTGGGTTTCGAACCCGCAACCTCTGGAATCTCTGGATTCACAGAGCTACTGGGACAGAAAAGTTTGGGAAAAAAATTTAAATGATACAAAAATATGGTACTTACAAATTACAAACAATAGAGAAAAAAAAAATACCAATGTAAGAAATGTGTCTACACTCTCTACTCAAACACAAAGCTACGGAATTTAAAGGTCAAATTTCTGTTCATACAATGGGTGGATCAATGTAAGTACTTTAGTCACTGATCAGATAGCAAATGGAAGGTAAAAAATCGTGGTGACATGATCATTAGGCAACATTTAAAAAATAACTTAATTAATTTTTAGCGATAGGGTGACTTTTTGTAATCAGTAACTTCCAGATCAAGTCCTGAGTTAAATACAAATACACTGCTAATAATTATGGACATTATGGACTGCAATGTTGTGTTGTTTTATTATTAAAATATCATGTGTCAGTACAATATCGAATATACCTCAGCTTCAAATACAAACTATGGACACCTTTCCAAGTAATGCTCCTGAATATCTAAGATATCGAAAGTAATGTGTGTTGATTTTATATTTTTCCATTTACTTAGGTAGAATAAGACCAAGAGGTCTTATTATTATCTGACCTGGTTGCAGGGTTTTCAGTGAAACCCTTACAATTAACACTGCTACCTAATTAGATCTATTGTGACCAGACGATTCTGTATGGTTTTAACGTCTTGACTGAGATAGATAGTCAGGACGGGGGTGTTACCCTCCATTCGCTGGGAATCATAGCTACCCAGTCTAGATAGGGCCGGAAATGTCAGCCTCACGTGTTTGGAAGGAACAGAATTTCCTTCGAAAATTCTGCTCGAACCGAGGATCGAACTCGGGATTACAGACAGACTACTGTCTGTAATCCCGACAGACTACTGTCTGTAATCCCGACAGTAGTCTGTCTGTAATCCAGACAGTAGTCTCAACCGTAACGCCTCGGAGGCTGGCTGAAGAGGTCTTGCTATTTGAGTTATTCAAAGAAACTTTTTTTAAACATTTTTTATTCAAAGGAAATTTTGAACCTTACCATCAGAGTTCAAAGGTTGCCAAGGGTTTCAACATAGTCATGATTTTATGAAGTGGAGGATAGCATATTAACCAAATGATCATAAAGAATAACTTTGTACATACCTAAATACATAGAACATAGTCGAACCCCCGCGCCGACAAAAAATTGTATTCTAATTTTGTTTACATTTGTTTGTAAGGGACCTTCCGTGTTGACCCAGCACCTAAATGGGAAGTATTGTGTCACTTCTCGCCCATCAGAAGGGAGGCATACTACGGAATGGGCAGGCTACAACACAGACCACAAGTGTCTACAGTAACTCCTGTTTCATAAAAAAGGACGAAAGAAAAAAGGCTGTGAAACACTCATCTTTAAAAAAAAAAAAACTTGTAAATTTTGTTTTTTTTTTGTGTGATTACCTAATAATACAACAAGTATCCAATAAAATTGCCGGCTATCTTTTTCAGTATCTAGCCACGCAAAGCTTAGACATAGTCAGAAGGAAAATATTGGTAAGTTTCATTCAACTCAGAGACGAGCTTGTATGTCTGAAGTTCCTTAGAAGGTTTTGTAAGCAAAATAAGAAGAGACCTAATGAGAAAAAGAAACTCATTTGAATTCTACCTCTTCATCTCTTTTTGATTCCCCGCCCCCACCCCATTAGAAGCTTTTTTAGATATTTTTTCTCTATAGTACGAGTCTGGAATGAAAATTACTACCATCTTTTTGATGAAAATAACAAAATATGGTGATGGCCTCTTTCTAAATTTCACTCAGGATTATAACTGAGTTTTTGTGCTTTATAGGTTAAAGTAAAAATTCTTAAATTTTAAATTAGAAATTTTCAAAGCTCTTCTCGGCTAGACACGCTACTGACATACCTAATACCTAATGTATGCCTGAAAAACGGATGTGCTCAAAAGGCTTATTTCATACCTGGCTGATGTAGGTATGTTAAAATTAGAATAGGAATATAGAACATAGAACAGACATAAAGGAAAAAGCTCAGTACTACTTGATTGTCATATTAATTTCACAAAAATTAACCGCCAGTTGATATATCTTTAACTCAAATAGAACATTATTTTGCTAATGCTCCATTAAACATAATCAATTAATTTACTGTGGTGTGTAATAGTGTGCTAATTCGTAGTCATCGTGACCAGGTGAATTAGCGCACTAGGCATTGCACGCATGGTTCGATCCCCAGCGTGGCAGGAATTTTTCCGCACTGTACTTGGATGTTTGGGCAGCGACAGGAATTATGTGCAAAAATGAGGTATTCAAGGAAATCAAAAAAGTCCTTATAATTCTGTAGGTACCACCCACTAAAATAATTAAATAATTGTGATACAATAACACTAATAAAAACGTTTATTATACTGTGCTAATTAAGTTCAATATATTGAAATATTGTTTAATTACTCATTTCAAGAGCTCTCTAAATGGTTGCATCAATACACAAAAAGGTTTATTATTATGATAAACCTAAATTACCTACTTACTCGTACATAAAATGTTTCTATTAAGCGGGACTTTTATTTTGGCCTTAGAAACATTACCTAATGATTACTTAGTATAATGTCCAATATTAGTGACGACAGATTTATGTATAATCATAATTATTGAAAATTAATTGACAAAAATAAGTTTTGATATGTCATTCAATATTTACCGTCGATGTCACATTGAGTACACCAGTTCTCTGTCAGTGAAATTAAATAACGTTAAGCGAGGTTAGGAATTGAATGGATGACTTCAAATTCGAATCCTCGTGATGTTGGCTATTCCCGAATCTAGGTTGGGTGAGGTTCCAGCGAAAGGAGGATAAAACCTCCGCCTGGAATGACCTATGTATATGTATATAGAGAGATAAATGTCATATTATAATAAATACTCGTCTGTATTATATTAAATTCTACCTGTCTTCCTTAGACGTACATATTCATTTCTCCATTTGCCTGGAGTCTGTCAGTGTTGTGATAAATCAGGAAGAATTTTCCTCATGAGTGCGTTTACTGACTTGGGCAGGATTTTATTCTAAGCTCCTTTTGTAGAGTGAATGAGACGTACGCGAGCGTGTGTATACAGGGTGGATCGAGATTTGTTTACCAAAACATACCTTATTTCAAAATGAGCACACAACTTTTGCATGAAGTCATTTTATTAATTTTATTATTATAGTATGCTTTATTAGGTAAGATAAAGAAAAAATAACTAAATTGAGCAAAAAAACAAGAACAAAAAAAGAGAATGAAGCTAATGTCCTACCTAAAGGGCGGGGTTATTGCCTGTGGCAATCTCTTCCACTCTACCCTTTATATATAGAACTAGCTGTTTTCCCGTTTTTAGCAACGGGACTCAACTGAAAACACACACACTAACGTATTATACTCAAAAACAGAACCGAAGTTTCAGTAACAGAAATGAACTGATGAGACTTAAGTTACTTACCTACTTACTCTTACTCCCATGGCCACTCATATACCCAAGTCGGTATTTGGCCTCGCCAATATACCTATTGCTTCCATTTGTTTCTGTCCGTCGCATGTCGCATCATCAATTATTGTCAGATTGCATATTTATAAAATAAATATATGTCGGTCTTCAAAATAAATTTATTTTTTACTCAGTCTGTAATAGACGTTAAAGGGAAGGGAATCAAATTAAAACTTTAAATTTTTAAATAATCAATCTTCAAAATTAGGTAATATTGATATGTCATGGTTTTGGAAATATTATCTCCTGCATAAAATTGAACCATTGTAAAAATGTGTCACATTACTACATATAAATTATATTTTTATACTTATTAAAAATTGAATTTGTATTTTATTTATTACATGCACAGCATAAGACGTCTTATGCTCATACCGGCGTATAATTATTATCTATCCTGTACAATTGTACATATAGAAAAAAAATATTTCTAACTTTATAATTTAAAATTTTCTTTCGTTTCCTTCCTCCCCTTCTGTATATTCATAATAATAATAATCATAGTGGGACGTCATACTGAACGTTGGAAGATGGTGACAAAAAATTGGCCTATTCCGAAAATTACAAAACATAATCAACCAATTCAGCCATTTACAAAGTTTCGTTGATATCAAAGCCGCTCAAGAGTGTTATTGAGGCACAAACAGGCAGACAAACTAACTTTAAAAGGGTCTTCCTTAAACTTAGATCTCACTCCTTTACGTCATTGACAAGAAACCCCTTTACAGAACTAATTTATACCCTCACAACACCAGCCAGGATAACTATAGTACCTAACATTTATGGTCTACCATTGACATAGTAGCAATGCTGGACTATCTTAAAGGGTTGTGTGGAAGAGATAGCAACAGGCAATAACCCCGCTCTTTAAGGTAGGACATTACCTTTATTCTGTTTTTTGTTCTTGTTTCTTTGTTCAATCTATTTATTTTTTCTTTATAATTTCATTGTATATTACTTTATATATTTTGTCTTACGTATTAAAGCATAATATAATAATAATAACAACACCAATGATAAAATATAAAACAACTGCTCTAGAACATAAGCTCGCTGACTTGATAAAAGACTTTGAAGGGTATCTCAAAGTTTCACAAAAAAGGAGAAAAAAAAACAAGAAAAGTCAGACCCTAAAAAACAATGTTGAGAACAAAAATCCTCGAAACTTATCTTATCAATGAAACAATCTGCCGGTTAAAAGTTTGGCCTTTAATAGCCGGCTCGTCAGACAATATTGTGGAAGTAATACCGCCGGAGGTGCTTCCTCCATATGAAGTACCAACAGGGAGCGGGACAAAACTTTCGCCACGGCGCCCTGCTGTCGGTCGAAGCAGACGCCATTCTGACGCTTTTAAACTTTTGCCCCGAAATATTTTCTAAAAAATCCCTCCCTTCCCGATCATCGTCTTTTAAAAATTATTTTTTCCATTTTTATCCACATAAAAAGTTGGATATTTTTAGTTTAAGAAAAGCAAAGGAAGAAAATTAAACCAATTGTGTACCGTTCCTTTCTCTCGCTTTCATATTCCCGTCTCTTTCTATCTTCCAGTCTCCACAATCCCTTTCTCTCTTCCACCCCATCCTTCTTTACAATCTTTACATTCCCTCCTCCCTCCCCTTATTCATATTATTTCTTTTTACTTTCCTTATTTTCTTCCTCATTCCCAATACACTCTCTCTCTCTCTCTCTCTCTCTCTCTTTCTCTCTCTCTCTCTCTCTCTCTCTCTCTCTCTCTCTCTCTCTCTCTCTCTCTCTCTCTCTCTCTCTCACTCGCTTACACACCCTCTTCCTTACACACAAGGCTCTTTTTCTCTCTCTCTCTCTCACTTACTCACATTGCCTCACACACACTCTCTTTCTCTCACTCACTCTCTCAAACTATCTCTCTCACACACATTGTCTTTTTCTCTCTTATCTGCATTCTCGACTCCTTCTTCCATTTCATCCTATCATTATTTACATCACTCTTCTCTTTATTAATTTTATTTTTTTTATTTTTCATATACAGTATGTCTCAGAAGTCCTGGCAATGGCCTCATAACTTTTGAATGGGTACGAATTTTTGGATTCTGTTTGTTTCTAAGGATAGGAAGTGCCCTATGGCCGATTTACTGGTGATGTCAAAATCCAGGTTCGAACCCCGGAAGTGGCACTTTTTTGATAAAAATGGCCATTTCTTGAGAACTTTAAATGAGAAGGTATTTTTTTAATTTCATATTATTAATTAACAGGTAAAAATACTGCATTCCTCAAAAAATAAATTTTCTATTACTATCAGTGGCGGAGCTTTGGTGGTTTCAAACTTAAAAATCTGGTTTTTTGAGACACCCTGTAGCTTTGGTACCGCGGGGTTCAATACAGTCCTCAATGATTTAAAATGACGAAAAAAGTGTCTTGGAAGTACTGAAATGGATAAAACTCCGATATGTCACCTCCATCAGTGCCGGAGAGCAAAGTGTTTAAAGTTAATAATACTTGTAAGATCACATTTTACCTATTATTTACCTAGGCTTCAATTATCCACCATACAAACACACAACCATCACCAAATCGCAACTTTAGTGGGTATCACAGCATTACAAGTCTAGTATAAGTAATTATACCTCATTCTTTCGAATTTAATTTAACTTGTAATGCCACCACTGATTGCTATTCTCAATTAAAATATTTACTCAATTGTCTTGATGAGGTTGAGTGAACCGCCAACACACCCAACCACATAGTCGAGTTATAATATTTCCCACCGAGAATCGAACCCGGGGATTCCGCAGTCTCATTACTGAATCTAGAAAGGGACACATTGGAGAAGAAACTCATTGCAATGCCATGAGGATCGAAGAGAGTAAACTTTTAAATCAAATAAATATTGTAGGTACCTACCTAGGCTCAGGAGTGAACTAATTTTGAACCTGCGTGGTCCTGAATCAGGTTGACTCAAATTCATGATACATAGGTTATTAGACTTATTAGGAAATAAACAGGTAGGTAACTAATATGAATGTGGATAATTAGATATCTAGTTAATAGATAAATAAATCTGTTTCTCTTCACTTAACTAAGAGTTGAAGTTTGAAAACAATAATGTAGTAGGTAGGTAGGTACACATTTTACTCAACTAATCAATATCTATTTGTTGTTCTTGTCTTCATTCTAACAATTGTTCACAAACTAAAGTTGATATCGAACCCTTTTTCACTTCAAGACAATGCAACTAATAAAATTGATTATTGTCATGAAAATAGGTCATTGTTATCCAACCCTCCGGCACTGATGGAGGTGATATATCGGAGTTTTATCCATTTCAGTACTTCCAAGACACTTTTTTCGTCATTTTAAATCATTGAGGACTGTATTGAACCCCGCGGTACCAAAGCTACAGGGTGTCTCAAAAAACCAGATTTTTAAGTTTGAAACCACCGAAGCTCCGCCACTGATAGTAATAGAAAATTTATTTTTTGAGGAATGCAGTATTTTTACCTGTTAATTAATAATATGAAATTAAAAAAATACCTTCCCATTTAAATTTCTCAAGAAATGGCCATTTTTATCAAAAAAGTGCCACTTCCGGGGTTCGAACCTGGATTTTGACATCACCAGTAAATCGGCCATAGGGCACTTCCTATCCTTAGAAACAAACAGAATCCAAAAATTCGTACCCATTCAAAAGTTATGAGGCCATTGCCAGGACTTCTGAGACATACTGTATATCCTTGTTTCTATTCCTCATCCTCTCATATACGAGTATTTTCTACATTCGCTTCGCACTCAATTTTTTTGCGATCATTATGAGTGGAATACAGTTCTTTAACTTGAAAATTGTATATTTATCTATAAACTAGCGGGCTGCACCCGCTTCGCCAAGCCATCACACACACCACACCCACACACCACATACACACACCTCATACACCCATCCACACACACACACATCCACATCCACACACACACACCCATACACACACCCACCCAAACACACCCACACACACACACACAACACACCCACACACACACACACACCCATCCACACACACACACACACACCCACTCACCCACACACACCCCACACACACACACACACACACACACACAACACAACACACCACACACAAACCATACACACACCACATCACCACCACACACACACACCCACTCACCCACACACACCCACCACACACACACACACACCACACACACACACACACACACACACACACACACACACACACAAACACACACACGCAACCATCATCGCTGTAAATTTCAAAATCCCGAGCCAAAGCCAAAGGCCCATATTTCGAGAACGGTTTGTCAGAATATGGCAACAAAGGGCTCAAATAAAATCATGTGATGTTCTCAGACAGTTTTTACTATAAAAATATAGGTCCTCGCGATAACTTTTAAGTTTCGTGCTGGAATCTGTAAAAAAAACGTGAAAAGTCTGAAAAAATGGTCGAAATTTCGAACATTCTGGCTTCTATCTCGAGAACGGTACGTCAGAATGTGGTCTAATATGAATTAAATGAAAGCTAGTTTTGTCTAATGTGTTATTAAATAATAAAAAATATAGGTCCTCGCGAAAAATTTTAAGTTCCGCGCTGGAATCTGCTAAAAAACGTGAAAAGTCTGAAAAAAAGGTCGAAATTTCAAACATTCTGGCTTATATCTCCAGAACGGTACGTCAGAATGTGGCCTAAAATGAATTAAATGAAAGCTAATTTTGTCTAATGTGTTATTAAAAAATAAAAAATATAGGTCCTTGCGATAGATTTCAAGTTCCAGGGCAAAGACTGTCTTAAAATCGGACCCTTCCTCAAGGAAATACTTGAGGAAGGTCATAACTCAAGGACGGTTTGGAATTTCGGACTTTTGATAATTTTCCTGATATTTTCCGGCAATTTTACTTGGGGTCATCTCTCATCAATTTTTCGCTATCTCTTACCGTTTCGCCTAAACAATTGCTGCACACAAAGCCACAAAGCCACAAAGCCCGTCCATATTTCTCATTTATATACAGGGTGGACCAAAAAAACGTTTACCCCCGTTAATGGTAGATTACTGACGACATTTCCAGGCCGGATCTGCAATCCGTTTTTTCGGATTCGCCTTTATAACTGCACAAAGTGATTTTTTGCAACTTTCTGAAAAAGTCCGACTTTGGCTTATTCTTCAGGTCAGAACTTTTTTCCTATTTAAGATGAGTTGATTCTGAACATTTCTGCAGAAAGCCAACAAAATTTCGATGTTTCTAGCTACACTACTTTGTTTTTTACGATTTGGTTTGGTATCTTTTTTGACACCTGAATAGAAAAAAAATTCTCATGTAAGTTTTTTACACTTTGAAACACTCAAGATTTTCCCGAGCAAATTTTGGCACAGACATGGGCAAGTTTGATAAAAGTTGGCGGCCACCCCAAGGATGCTAAAAAATAATTTTACGATTTTTTATCACGTGATCTTCTGGGAAAACGAACCAGGAAAGTCTCAAAAAATGATGTTCAAAATCTTTAAAGTGTTGACCGTGTAGGGTCGTCTTGTACTCAAAGAGTAATTAGCTATTTATGTCTGATAATTATTTTCCTTGGAATTAATTAAAGGCCAGTCAAATAAATGATTGTTTGTTTCTCGATGAAAGTTTTCAAGCATATTTTTTCTGCATTCTATGAAATATTATTTTTAAACTTCTTGAGTTTTTTTAGTACAACTTACATAATAATTATTATTCGGATGCTGAAATGGCAGATATGCATTTAGCATATTATGGAGCTGCCAACAGGAACATTTGGGATCACGTGAAAAACATAGTTTACGAAATACCAGTGGAGACGCAAGAGTAGCAGAATCTGGTAGCAAGAATCCTGTTGGCATTTGATGACCTGACAGAAAAACCTGAAATCTTCCGCAACATTAGACGGAACATGATTTGCTGTCTCTGGCGTTGGGACCCGGGTGGGATCTTCCGCATGGCAAGTGACTAGCTTACCACTGAGCTAATCGTGCGCTTCTAATCGTTTCTCATTGAACATACTCAGACAAAATGTTTATTTTTAATACCTTTTTGATTATACCCAAATAGTATAAAACATAATAAATTTTTATTCATTTTACAAAATATTATCTTGTTTTTTTTTTCAGAATTTCTATTAGAAGTTGGCAGTCGGTAAATATTTGTTATTTAATTAGTATTGTTTATGATAGAAGAACCTACCTACATATTTACCTGGCATTATTTTATGAACTCTACTTTCGTTAGGAAAATTCACCAGTTTATTTTCTCTCTTAGGGAAGCATAAGAAAAACCATCCATTATCAAGGCAGTCTCTCAGGGTCTTACATGAATAATAATTATGTGAATTGTGATACCAATAGTATCTGATATAACTCAATTTACATATGGTATTACCTCCAAAAAAACCATAAGTTGTTGGTGTTACAACAAGTCAGATACAGGTATGAATAAAATATTCCATCAGATTTTTTTTGATAATTAAAAAAATATTGATCGCTGAGAATTGAACATCGGTGTTACAACAAGTCAGATACAGGTATGAATAAAATATTCCATCAGATTTTTTTTGATAATTAAAAAAATATTGATCGCTGAGAATTGAACATCGGTCATGCGATTAATACTCTTAGCACTAGCACATCTAGCTAACACCACTGACAATCTGAATAGCACGAAAACTATCATTTGAATTTTCCTAAACTGGCTGATGAAGACATGTAAGACCGCGGTATTCAAAAACAGCAATGTAAACAAATTTTGTAAACAATACAAGACGCCCTTACACAGTCTACAGCTAGAAAACTCTTAGGATTTTTGAAGAGTTTTTGGCAAACATCTAATAATTTTTCCCAGAAGATCACGTGATAAAAAATCGTAAAATTATTTTTTAGCATCCTCGGGGCGGCCGCCAACTTTTATCAAACTTGCCCATGTCTGTGCCAAAATTTGTTCGGACAAATGTCGAGTGTTTTATTTAGTAAAAAAGTTTTTTAGTGTGTTTTTTTTCTGTTCAGGTGTGAAAAAATATGACAAACCAAACCGTAAAAAACAAAATAGTGTAGCTTAAAACATCGAAATTTTGTTGGCTTTCTGCAGAATTGTTCAGAATCAACTCATCTTAAAGAGAAACAAAGCACTGACCCGAAGAATAAGCCAAAGTCGGACTTTTTTGGAAAGTTACAAAAAATCACTTTGTGCAGTTACGAAGGCGAATCCGAAAAAACGGATTCCAGATCCGGCCTGGAAATGTCGTCAGTAATCTACCATTAACGGGTGTAAACGTTTTTTTGGTCCACCCTGTATAGAGATGTTGTGCAAATATGAAACAAAAAAAAAAGAATGCAGGCAGACAGAAGCACTTTACCTAGTAAAATAGCATGATGAAAATGGCTCCGGCAACTTGGAGCAGGTATTATTTACCTGCTAAATTTGAACCCTTAGGGTTGTGACTCCTTCATTAAGCGAGAGATTTAAAATCGATTAGTTCTTGCTGATGACTCCTTCCAACCTTGTGCAACTCTCCCGGTAGCGAAGTGGTAAAGGCGGCACTCTGTGAATCCAAAGATTCCAGAGATCGTGGGTTCGAAACCCGGCCGGGACATTTGGGATTTTTACCACATAATAATATGTCTTGGACTTACTGATTGTATAATGGGACTTTAATAGTCCTAATCGGGCAGTATAAGTAACAAGATATTATTATTATTAATAACTATTGCAAAATATGATGCTTCAGAAACATCACAAACTGAAAAATTTGAGCACACAATGGTGTGAGCTAATGTGCTAAGTGGGAAGATACTCGCTTGCCATGCAGATGGGTTCGATCCCCAAAGCCGACAAAAAACTTGTATTCAAATTTAGATTACATTTATTTGTAAGGGATACATTCCGGTGCGATCGTGTTGACCCAGCAGGCCAGCAACTAAATGCGAAGAATTGTGTTACTTCTCGCCCATCTCACCCATCTGAGGGTAGGCATACTGCGGTAGCTACAATACAGACCACAAGCGTCAACAGTAGCTGTTATATGGCTATGAAACAATCATCTTAAAAAAAGAGACTCTCCAATCCACTGATGTGTTCTGTCGAAGGAATAATGCATTAAGGGAATGAGAATCATCCAAAGTGAATGGCTAATGAATTCAGTGTAAATGAAAAAAAAAAAAAAAAAACGCTTACTCGGTAATTTTGGTTAGAAACAAAAGAACAAATATCAATCATTCGATCAGCTTCACTTGTGTTGAGGGGAGCGAGTAACAAATAAGATGCCTGAATTCAGAAGATGCGGCGGCATTGCCAATGTCTGAAATTGATTGAAAGCTTGTTTATGCACCACCCCTCCCCCTCCCTCTCCTCAGGGGATGATTTTGTTACTTCCTAACAGCCCAATTTATCTCGCATAATGAGAAGAGCTTCCTTCTCTGTTTGCGTTAGCTTCAACGTGTTACAGTTTAAAATATCAATTTATTAATAACAGTTTCAGCACATTTCTTTAGTCAATTAAATATATAAAAAAATACTCCAAATGTTTTCCATTGGGCAGAGTAACCAAAATTGATGTTGCATTTTATATTCCCTCTTTACAAGCATTTTACATTTTTACATTCCCTCGCTATTCAACGAGGGAAAGCCTATATTTCAGGTGCGTTTTTTTTTTTTTTTTTTTTTTCCTTCATTTATACATATACATTGAAGATAGGGGAAATTCTTGGGTTTTAACGTCAAGTTGACTCTTTAGCTCAGATCATAAATGACTAGTCATTTATGAATAGTTGGATATACCTATGACGAGTCGTGAGCACGAGTCTACTACTGAATAAGGTCGAGTGAAAAACCATTGAAATTATTAAGAATGCTGGCCTTCACCTTTAAGGCTTTTTTATTAGAGACCATGGATTTTATGGTGTAAAAAAACAAGTGCATTAAACTTGTTAACTAGTAGTCGCTAATAATTGCTAGATTCTAATACATCAGAAGAGCCCAAATAGAGACGTTTTTCCTCTCAAATAATAATTAGAGATTCAAAGAGGAAACCTTACTTCCATACGATGATCATGAATGAGTTGTTTCACGATTAAATAGATTGTTTTTCCTTTTAAACAACAAAGTATATTCTTCTGTCCTCCCTAACACCCTGTATAGACTTTCAAGTTTTGTCTTCTCATGCTCTTAATATCTCCCACACTTTTTGCTCATTCTCTTCCAATTTTCAAAAACATTTCACAAGAGAACTCTAACCTGCTAGGGAAATGTGATGTAAGTGGCGACACGATTCACTAGGGTCGGTTGATAAGTTTTAGGGTCGGTTGATGAGTCTTGCTACCTCAGCCATTCTAATTTTTCTGATATGGCTCTTTGTGACGACCAATGAGTTCGAAATCTCAAGAAATGGCTCGGGGTTATGAAATTCAGCAACGGTACAAATAATAATTTTCTTTAGTGGAAGGTAACCACCAGGCGAGGTTAATCCTCGAAGCATTTTCCCCCAACCCTGAGAGTCTTATTATTAAGTGGTCATATACTCAAATAAATGAGGAAAAATTCGTGCACTGGGTGGGATTCGAACCATTTAACCCTTAGAGTCTTATACTATTAACGATGATGAGGTCACACAGACTTTATCCCATATTAGCTTATGTTGCTATTGGGGTCGGCATTTTTCAACCTCATGGTTGAAAAATGTTGAGGTTGGTACCCTACCACGTTTTTTTAAGGCTGAATGCTCTTCCTAACGCGAACGATTCTATTTGGTATTAACGTCCTGATCAGTTATTCTCCATTCGCTGTGAATCGTACCATCTACCCTCATTAACATCACCCAACCTGGGTTGGATAGGAAATACCAGCTTCACGTGTTCGGACGGAACAGAATTTCTTCGAAAAGTCTGCCCCAGACGGGAATCGAACTCGGGATCCCTGGATTTCGGGTAGTAGTCACAAACAACCGTTACGCTACGGAGGCTCACACAGGCTTTAAATGAGTATTTTTAGGACTTAGAACACTCTAACACTCAAGCAAAAAACATCGCTGGGCTGAGTGCATTGTTCTCAAAGGAAACTACGTTGAAAAGCAACAGTATAACCAAGAAACCATACAACTTACTCTCTTGGCTGTTTCGGTTGTTTTTGCCCAAAGACAAAAAAAACTTACTCTCTCTATACCCTGCGACCTATTAACCGGTCCTCGTATTTTTATGAATTTTCTGAAATGCCACCCAAAGTGTTTATTGTACTTTTCTTCTTGTGACTAGTTGTGAGTGGCTCTTTCTTCCTTTTATATTTATTTTGTCTATTTACTTTTTCTTTTTTACTTAATTCCATTGTTTCCTTTTAATTTTATTACTTTCTTTTATTTTTCTTTATTTCTTCGTGTTTTTATTTTCTTTCTAAACAACTCAGATTCTTTCTAATTGTTCTTCTCTTCATTCTGTCGCATCCTTTTTGTATTTTATTGTATACCAACAACAACATAAAACACTATTCCGTGCGCGCAATTTATACATTATACACCGTCCTCGTCTGTTACAGATCATAACTCTTGAACGGTTTAACCTAGAGAACACAAATTTTGATGAGTTTTCCGGACCATTAACAAAACGTTGCGAACGAAAATGCAGTGACGGGCGGGGCCCTAGGAACCACTTGGTAACCAAAGTACCGACCCACAGTTAGTGAGTCTGTTGCCTAAAAAATCGAAGTCGGTACTGTGAAACACAGTTTTTTTACGTTATCATAATTTGTGTTAATCAATGTCACGATTACTTAAACTTGCACTGCTAAATTTTTACCGAACTTCGGACTCGAACTACCGACCTACAATAAGGCTGCTGCCTTATTGATAATTTACTTTATACTCTTTACAGGCACTCTGGTAATGTCACCACAAATCGTTATTTTTTCTCACGAGTTACGAGTGGGATCCTGGACATTCTAAGAATTCGAACCCGGGTCACCGTGCTTGTAAGCCTAGTACGCTACAGTCGGTCACGGTGACTACTAACTAGTATGGGTATTGGGTATGGTAGGAAAGAATATAATATTTCACGAACACGACAGAATATGACCAGAATATATGGTATGATAATGATAACAAATACGACAGAACAACAATATGACAATCAAAAGAAATAATATGACACAATAAAACTGTGCATGGCAGAAAACCCGAGTGGGACAGACGTGTCGCTATGTTCCAGCGCTCTGGGAATGACGCTCAGGACTCAGGGGTCATGGAAAGGTCACAGGGCGGGTTGTCAAACGATTCTCTCAGAGTTCTTTTGATTGTTATATACATATATCTCCCTTGCCTTTATCCCATATTAGCTTATGTTGCTTTTGGGGTCGGCATTGTTCAACCTCATGGTTGAGGTTGGTAGGGTGGAGCACGTTTTTTATGGCTGGATGATGCCCTTCCTAACGCCAACGATTCTATTTGATTTAACGTCCTGGATTAGGACGGGGGTTTTACCCTCCATTCGCTGGGAATCGTACCAGCTACCCACATTAACCTCACCCAGCCTGGGTAGGGCCGGAAATGGCAGCCTCACGTGTTTGGATGGAACAGAATTTTATTCGAAAAGTCTGCCCCAGCCGGGAGTTGAACTCGGGAACTCTGGACTACGGGCAGTAGTCACAACCATTACGCCACGGAGGCTGCCAGTTCTTTTGATTGTTATTATTATTATTTTAGTATGCTTTATTAGGAGGACAAAGTACAATGTTAACATCAGTATAAAATTAAGAAAAAACAAACAAATGACAAAATAAATAAGTAAAAAGAAAATAGCATCACTAATGTCCTACCTAAAGGGCGGTGTTATTGCCTGTGACAATCTCTTCCACCCAACCCTTTTTTTTCTTCTGCTATAACTCTATCATCATCTTCTTCTTCTATTGTTTATACTATCACCAGAAATTACACTTCATGTAGAAAAAAAGGGAAAACGTAGATCCAACTCATACCTAAAATAACAATTCCTGGTAACATTACCGGAGTGCCTGTAAAGAGTCTAAAGAAAATGATCGATAAGGAGGCTGCCTGAAAGTCGGTGTCCGGGGTCCACTTATACCTCGTAAAAAAAGTATGAGTAGTGAAGAACGACAAATGGCGGCATTACCAGAGTAAAAATAAGTCAAGTATTTATATATATTTTTTTTTAATATATAGGCTCAAAGTGACAAAGTATATAAAGGGAAACCCCCTGATCTAATCTGAGATCTGGTACGCTGTGATTCGTGCAGGAAAGTGAAATTTAAGGAACGGTCTTGTTCCCTTATATCAGGGGTTGGCAATTAAATCCTGTTCGGGTCCGGATTAACATGAGAAAAATCTCCGGATTAATTATTTTTTGTATAATAAAACATTTTTGTTATACATTTTAATAAAAAATACTTTGTGTTAAATAAAAAAACGCAGAAATTTTCTCCTGTGAAGATATATAAAAACAATTTCTGGGTACCTAAAGAAAAAGATCAGAGGATTGAATGACACAGATTTGAGGGTTTGTGAGAATGTTGCGGGTGTAATACAAGATAAAAGAGAAAGTTCAAAGTGAAGAAAAAATACGCGGAATCATTTTTCATTTTTTTTCTTCTTTCTTTTAAAAAAGTAAACAAGGAACAACAAAACAAAGTCTGCGATAACACAAAAGTCTGAAAATTGAGTGAGTGTGCCGCTTTTGACGTTTAGAGATTTATGAAAAATACGCGATAAATTTTTCTAGCATCTGAAAATTTGGCAATGACATGCGGATTTCTCAGAACCCCCTCCCCCACTCTTCGTACTACTCAGCCCTAGTTTGAGTTTTGGGTTGGAAAAAAAATAAAACCCTGTCACTCGAATTATATTCTCCGTCTCTAGCTTAAACCTCTTCAGTATATGTGGGACTTAGGCGATAACTTGATGATATCAAAAAATCATGGAATATACTCCATATTTTAATTTAAAAATAAAAGTCATTTTTAGATCCTCTGAGGAAGGAATTACGTTTAAAAGTTTCCATAACCTCACTCGACATGCATGTATCCCGAAGTATCGGTCAAAACAAACAAAAAAATGTGAGAATCTTTTTGTCAGATACATAATTGTATGAACAATAATTTAGTATAATTAATGTGAACATATTTTTGGGGACTCATTGGATCTTCATTTCTAGAGGTTAAATGAAGTTCTCCTGAAATAAATAGTGAAGACATATATTATCAGATACCCATGTCAAGTCCTAGTTTGAAGTTTCCTGTACTAAATACCGATATGATATAGACTTATAGAGTAATACTACATCACAAGCTGTGCTATTTCACAGAATGACGAAAATAACCTCATTCGGCACATCCATCTATTGCTAAACCACCGAGGTAAAAAGTGACTGACGCATGTTAAGAACTCGTCCAGAGGGGACACAAATCACTCTCGGAGAAGCAAAGAGCTTTCGAATTCAGTGTTCCGAAAGCAAAACGCCAGAGAGATAAAGCAGAATGATCGTGAGAAGATTCCTAGGCGAGGTAAGGTGGCGCTGGGGAAAGATTTTCAGAGTTTTCTCTTCTTCCATTATATACATTTTATTTTCTTTCTCTCCTATTTTATCCTCAAGTTTATCATCGACTCCGTTCTCTTCTTGATCGTCTTTTCCCTATAAAATATTCTTTAAAAAAATATAGTGGTAAGGAAAAAAAAATTCTCCCTGTATCTTTTCTTACTTTCCCCCTTCATTTTTATTTTTTCCGTCCCTCCTCTCTCTTCCCCCTTTTTGCCCTCACTACTTTTCTTTCTTTTTTCTCTTCCAAATCGTTTCTATTTTGTTGAATATTCCGAGAGTGTATTACCGACCATTAGCGCCGAATTTTTCATATCTGTGTGTGCAAATTGCCTTTGAGAGGAGAATTAAAGATAATGGCTAATTTCGTTCCTGCTTATTTTGAGTATGATGATCAAACTAACTAGGTGGTATTTATAAATACCTTTTATTACTGTACGCTATACGTATAAATACACAGTATAAATAAGGTAATATCCGGGGTTATTTTTCTACTATGATTAGTAACAAATCGGACTCAGTAGAAGAATTGTTGGAAATTGCATCCTCGGGCCTCGGTTCCCTTCCGGAAGATCAGTCCCTGGGAAGTTATTTTATATTGAAAAAAAATAGACATGAATAATTGAATAGTATTGATTGAAAAAAAATGTCTAGACACGTTCTTGTGATCATTAGTTTGTGGTCCAATCGTAAAGTGAGAAAAACTTCTAGTGGATAAGTAAGAAACAGTAGCGACATTACACGTAAGATGTAGGGTAATGTGGACTCAAGGAAAATAAATAACAAGTAGCTCTGTGATTTCCACAAAAAATGTGACATCATGACCAAAATTTTAAACACGAAGAAGAATTTAGTCAAATGATTCAACACGAAGAAGCCTACAAACATATTTAGTTGAAGTAAAACGGCTAACAAGACGGAATATGAGAAAATCCCGTTGAATCCCATTATCTTCGGCCACTTTTATCAGATTCTCTTCCACCTCATCCTCCTTTTCTTTCTTAACCTCCTATTCCTACCCTTTTGTTCTCCCCTCCATCTTGTCCTCCTCCCATTTCCCCACCATCTCTCCCCTCTCTTAGTTCACTCCTTAACCAAGATTTAGAACAATAAACGATTACTCCCCTCTCTCCACACCGAGACTGAAAAATCCTTTTAGATAAGCTTCACATGGCACGATAAGAGGAAAGTTTGCTTTCAAAATACCCCGGGGGACACCGCTCGCACATACATATTAATAATGCGGGGTTTCTCTTTACGTTTTGCGTTCAATTTCACCGCGGCCATGAACCCGCTGACACCAAAACCACCGCAGCTTTATTGGTAAAGCTGTGGTGGTTGCGGTCAATGTTTGGTAAAACCAAGTACTGGTTGACGAAATGGTTGCGGCGCTCGACTATAATTATTAATGTAAACAATCCAGTCGAATCGAGCGCATGGATACGTGATCTATGGATTGGATCACATGCTTGGATTTTTCCTTGTTTATTTTATAGTGATCACATAATAATAAGACTCTTAGGGTTAAGTAGTAGTAGGAAATAGAACATGCTTTGAACACTAACCTCGCTTGGTGGTTACCTTTCCACTAAAGAGTATTAATATTATTTAGAGTAGTGTTTATGGAAAATCGCTTACACTATCACCGAAGGCCTCATTTGGCAAAAGTGTATAAATATGTAATAGGTAATACGCGAGGAAAATAGGGAAAATGAGAATTTTTTTAATTTAAGGGAGGGGAAAGTGTAAAAAGAGTGTGAGGGAAAGGAAAAAATATAGTGTAGAAAATAAAAGCGCAAGAAAAAATAATTAAGTAAAAAAGTTAAACACACTTTTCTCAACTTTTATGGACAGCATTGTTTATTTACCTAAATTTTACTTCCGAAATTTTTTTAATAGGTACTAGAAATCGGAAGTATTGTGTTCGTTTTTGTAAAAAAAAAAAAAAAAAAAATGTTTTTTGCTCCGATTTCAATTTTTTCATATATCTGGTCGTTTCATTACCTCCTGAGCAACTATGGTTTTGTGTGTGTCTGTCGGTCTGTCTGTCTGTTTGCTTAAAAAATATTTTCTAGCAGCTAGGATTCGAACCCAGACCACGCTACAAGGCCACGGTGAAGACCGATAAAAAATAATATTTGAAAAAAAAAAGATGAGTAATAGACTGAGAAAAAATAAGAACAAAGAGAGAGATAGAAGTAGATATTAAAGAGAAGACAAGAAAAAGATAATTCGAAAAGAAAAGATGAGGAGGCGAAGGGACACTTTCCGAGAAAAGCTTTCTACTATAATAAGATACTATTGTGATTTAGGAAGGAGAAGAAGGGACAGAAGAAGAGAGATGGGGAGATGGGGGACAGAAGAAGAAAGAAGGGGAGATGGCGGGGGGGGGGTGTAAGAAGTAAATGCTGGACACTTTTCCAAACAGACTTGAACCTCTTCGGGTCTCTTGAAGTAGAAATCTTGTAGACATTTGTATGGAAGAGAAAATTTATGTTACTTACGTTTGAATTCTGAAATTTCTAATATCATAAAAATGAGTATCATATTTTTGTTATCAAGTCACAATTTTTGTGTGTATCTCTCATCATTACGAAACTCCCAGTTTGATATTTTTTTCTAAAATCCATAATCCTTCTCGTAATTATGCTAAGGCACTGGTATTGTATTTTTTTATGTTAAAATTATTCAATGGGACTATAGCAGCACAAAGTATCAGGAATAGGAATAAAAAAATAGGAATAGGAAGTGACATCTGGATGAAATAGTGTTGTTCAAGATCAAAATGAAAAAGTCGAGAATTAGGTCGTCTCTGAAGAGTCTATTTATTGAAAAATTCAGCGGAATGAGACAAAATGTGTACCTACATAATTTTACCGAGGTCAATGAAGAAGCCACAAAAATAACAAGACAGTTAAGGGACTGTATATTTTAGGAAGCTTAATGTAAAAAGCTTTGGAGTGAAAGTTTTACAAGGTACGTATTAGCAGAATTACCCTCGACAAAGGTAAAGCACTGTTGATCCCCTGTTAATTCACTTTTTACTCTCTGAATCTACTTGATGGTGAATCTTGCTACATTAGCACAATCCCTGGACAAAATGGAGCGCTGTTGATCCGCTCATAACTTATCACGACGGGGTGTTACCCTCCATTCGAAGGACACTCACAAGCCTGCTCCCACATAAACCTCACCCAGCTTGGGTTGGGCCGGAATGACAGCATCACAAAGTCTTCACCTCGCTGGCCATTGCTTAACTTCGGCGATCTTACGAGAACCGGTGCATTCAACGCGCCATCGACGCTGGCAACTTTTTAATTTCTCGAATCTTGGCAGAATCCCAAAACGAAGATGAAGGGACGGACTTATTAAGTATATTATTATAATTTATAATAGACATCTATTGCAGGTTGTATATGTATATGTATACTTGGTCCATACCATTGACATGTGGTAATGTTCCAAGCATTTTTTTAATAGATCGATATATGGATTTACGAACATTTGTATGCACGCCCGTCAATTGTGACTATGCAATGTGCAATCAATTTTAATATTAAGCTCAGTGAAATGGTGGAGACGATGTTATTACCATTTTATATTCTGGCAGTAGTCGTATTTTGTCTGAATATTTTTACTCGCCAATTTAATACGCATGTAGTGTAACTAATTATAGTAGTGTTTTATTCATACTGTTTAGAATAATTACTGAAAACTGCATTGTAAAAAAGACATAATGAAAAAGGCTCAACTATTATTCATAAATCCAATATTTATGATAATTATGTAAATATTATAACTTGCAATCAGCTCATGAATAATAACCAATGAAATAAAAGAAGAAACTTCAGAAATTTTGAGTCCCACAGATCGCACGGATAATTAAATTTCCAACAAAGGAGAGGAACCATATTTCAATTTCTGAAATGGAAAAATGAAACTTCAGACACTTGAAAGATCTCGTGGAATCTCAGGGGCGTGGGTAGTGGTGCTGCGGGAAAATTAATTTTTTTTTTTTTTTTTTTTTTTTTTTTTTTTTTTTTTTAATTTTACTTAACGCCCTGCAAACGAGAGCAATTACTAAGTAAAATGTCTAAATCTATCTTATCTATTATAAATTATAAATTAATGTTTTTAATGCCATTTTTTCGAATGAGAGATAGATAATTTAAATTTTATTGTTCTTGTACTATCAAAAATAAATAAAGACTGGCCAAAGTGGACTTGTACCCGCTTAGGCTCATTAAAAAAAAAAAAAAAAAGATAGATAATTAGTCGCATTATTTCTTCTTCTTATTTGACTACCGGGATCAAACGAGACAGTATTTTTCGCCAGTATCTTAGTTCCTGTGATCTAGTTCATAATATTTTTTTTTTTTTTTTAAAGATGAGTGTTTCACAGCCTTTTTTGTTTCGTAGCCATGAAACAGGAGCTACTGTAGACGCTTGTGGTCTGTGTTGTAGCCTGCCCATCCCGTAGTATGCCTCCCCTCTGATGGGCGAGAAGTGACACAATACTTCCCATTTAGGTGCTGGGTCAACACGAGCGAACCGGAAGGTATCCCTTACAAACAACTGTAACCAAATTTTGAATACAAATTTTTGTCGGCGCGGGGGTTCGAACCCGGGACCTTCCGCATGGCAAGCGAGTGCTTAACCACTGAGCTATTTAGTTTGATTGTAGCTATATTTTAGTAAATGCTATTTGCACAAAACTCTAAGGCCTATAAAAAGCATTGTTGAAAAAAAACGATGTAAATAAATTACTTCTATTCTAGATTATACTAGAGACAAAATACTTTGACCGTATAAAAATATGTGCAGTAAAGCACCATGCAGCTCAATAAGTAGGTAGTACCTATTGTAAATTTAAAATATGTTTTTAAGTTTAAGTTATCATCTTATCATATTTGTGATAATCACTTTCGTGATATCACAACTACTCACACTCGCTTGACTATATTATCTACGTTGAAACCGGGACTTGAACCACCGACCTCCAGTTTACAAGTCCGCCGCCTTAGCGATCAAGCTACCGAGGTCGGTGTAGTTTTGAAATGTCTATCATTCTATTATTATTGAACAATTATTATTAGAAGAACATAAATATATACAGACAAACAATGGTAAAAATTAAAATACAAAATTGATAATATCAGTATAAACATGTCCTAACTAAAGGGCGGGGTTATTGCCAATGGCAATCTCTTCCACCCAACCCTTTCTAAGGTTCTAAGGACCATGAAGCTTACCTTAACAGAGATGCCTCAGTTGCAACATCCTCATGGAGATATAAGGAATGGTTTCTAATGAGAAGTTGAATTCCTGTTGCCACTGCCATGCTGCATGATCTTAACCAGTGTCGTGCCTGCAGACAATGAACAATACCACAGTGATGGAAATTGGGCTGAATTTTGAAATATATGAAGTTTGATTTGAACAAGTCCTTTCGATTGTCGAGAAAAAATAGATTAATTTGTGGTGGAGCGACCTCTTCCCAATTAAAGGCCTCGCTCAAAAAACAAGCTATCTGCATTTCTCGAAATTGTTGGGGAATCAAAAAAAATCCGTTGTCACGTTGTCAAGATATCTGTCATATGGTCCGTTTTAGAACTTTTAGTACACTTATAACTATCGGAGAGCCAAATGCTCTTCACCAATGAAGCAACATATTTCTGTCACCCTGAAACCGTCGAAAACACGATTTCGAGAAACATTGCAGGTAGTTCGTTTCTTCAGCAAGTACCTCTTGGATTGAATAGCGCAATATCACTAAGAGCTCCTTTACCTTTTGAATTATTTTACATTATATTATATACTCTGGTAATGCTGGTCCTTACTCATACAAGTAACTGCTCACTTTTCCTCACGAAGTATGAGGGGACTAAATATTTTCAAGTTTCAATTCAATTTTGTTCAAATCTAACACGAACGAAATCCTACCGAGATTCACGATGTCTGATATCTTTGGATTGGTATCATTATAATATCTATAGGTTTAGATTTTCAAGTTATACATATTTATGCATTAGGGTTCAACTCAATTAATTTTCAAGTGGATCCTTTATTTATTAATTTTCAAGAGCATTTTTTATTGAGGCAATTTCCTCGAGTTTTTTTCAGACTTGTAAAGAAAAACAATGTTTCATTCTCGACGTAATCAAGCTGAGGGATCGCGTCCCTTTCCCTCAGAGGGCTTAAATGAAAATGGACAATTTGTATCAACACGCTGTAAATTTTGTTTTATTGGACACTTCAAGGCGAATAAATCTCGGCCGGTCATCAGCCTCGGGGGTGGGGGGGCGGGGCCCAAAGTGTTTCATTTTGAAGCTTCACACAGCTTTTTTACAGCGGGAAGTTGTTGAAGTGCTTTAATTTCACGAGAGCTTTCTACTGTATTGTAACTATGTATGTATATTATACGTATATGTACACTGTTCATGTCCGTCCTTTGCTCGTCCATTCGAAATACATTTATCAAAACTGTAGAATTTTCGATAACTGTATAGTAGATATTCCTCCATTTACGTAAGTGCTGTACCCTTAATAGCTATAATAATATAATTATGTACATGTCATAGTACCTTTAGTATGCACTATGCATGCATTTACAATATGTGAAAGTGTAAAAATGAAACGTGACTACAGCCTCTATAGGTATGAATAATTATCTATGTGATTATGATGTACGCAAATTGTATGTACATTGTGCAATATAGTATATACTTGTACATGTACAATTGTACATAGTGTAATGCAGTGTATAATTTTACATAATGTACATGTACTACATTGTGTGTATTGTGACACCCCATACTTCTGTCTGATTGCATTATTTACTTCAACTCATTAATTGATGTATTTTTTCTGTTATTAATTACTGCCTGGAACGAGAGGTATCATTGCTGATTGGAAGACCCCTTGTCATTTTGTCAATCAGCCTGTGCTGATTGGATTAATCCTCAGTCAGCAGTTTTATTAATCGTTCTCTACATGTGAGTTTTCACTCCTGTCCCGTCACATTGGAGTTATTGTTAAACGATTTTTTTTTTTTTTGGCATTAGTAAGCAAGACCATTGTCGAACAATGAAGTGCCAAGCTAGATGGGTATCAGATTATACTATTAGGTTTTAATTTTATTACCGGGATTTGACGTCACTTTTAAATATTATTCCATATTTTAAAAAACCTTTACACATAATAATAAAGTATAATCTCACTTTTATTAATCCAAGATAAAACATTTCATCGAACTCGCTCCCGAGAAGAAGCCTCTGAAATTATTTTCAAAGAATTTGTACCTAATAATAAAAATACCTATTATAGCTATTACTAGTTGCATTTCAGGATGTTTTTATTTTGAATTATGATGGAAACCTTGTACACATAATAATAAAGTATAATCTCACTTTTATTAATCAAAGATAAAACATTTCATCGAACCCTCTCCCGAGAAGAAGCGTGCCTCTGAAATTATTTTCAAAGAATTTGTATTTTTTTTCAAATACCTAAGAATAAAAATACCTATTATAGTTATTACTAGTTGCATTTCAGGATGGTTATATTTTGAATATTGATGGAAACCTTGTATGTGATTTTGTCCATGAACTCAACAAAGAATATTTAATTGAGATTTTATCCAGATAAATAACTAGTAAAAGGTGGGTATTTGCAATACGCTATGACGTTTTCATAGAAATTGTAGTATAATATGTACGAACATAATTATGTATGAGCATCTGTACGAGCATCTATGATATTTTTCTTTCTGAAATAATTGTAGTCTACGAACTGCTTTATCATTTTAGGGATTTTTTTAAAAATGAGGCTGTGAATTTTTTTAGATATGAGTTTTAAGAAATCGTAGCATCTGAGCCACTTGAAAATTAATAAGAAATCGAAAGGAAATTACC
Source organism: Bactericera cockerelli (assembly GCA_024516035.1). Lineage (NCBI taxonomy): Eukaryota > Metazoa > Arthropoda > Insecta > Hemiptera > Triozidae > Bactericera > Bactericera cockerelli. Next base: position 12,213,383 of record CM044957.1, read on the forward strand.
TACGAGAGGGTGAGAGAGAGAGAATAATAATTATTAATAATGATGAAAAGTTTCTTAAGTTTAAAAGGAAATTAAAAAGAATATTAACCCACACACGCCTCTGAGTTCAATCATTCAAATTTCAATTATTCAGGAACAATGAATTTCTAAATATGACTGACAACAGACATAATTTTCTTATGTTTTAAAATTACAATAATGATTTCAAAAGAGTATTTTTGACGGTCAAATTCCTAATCAGCTCATAACACACTATAATATTATTTATTGTATTGAATTCGTTCTTTCATTTGGACAAAATGTAAAATTACAGTTATGCCTCTCAAAAAATAGATGGTAAATTTAATTTTATTAATAAAGAAAATGGCTAGAAATGAGAATTGTGACTTCCTACTGGTTATGAACGGGTCAATATGAAATTATCTAATTGCGAATAAGAAAATGCAGCTCAATATTCGAATTTCCTTAACTTCTATATTTAGAATTTCATTATTTTACATTTATACCAACAATACCTGATGCCAAAAAAGTTAGTGTTAGCTTAGAAAAATGTCATATTTTGATACGTTATAATATTTCTTTATAAAAAAAAAAAAAAATATGAGAAAAAGTAGGTAAATACCTGTATCAAAACATGTAACATTTTCAAATAAGTTTTAAGTTCTCTGAAAAGAAAGTTGGCATTCAACTAAATATGCTCTCTCAAGTGTAAGTTCTTGGGATATAGAGGTTGATAAAAGAAGAGAGAGAAAGAGAGAGGCGCATAGAGAAAAGTGAGGTTCCAGAAAGATAAAATAAATGAAAAATAAGAGAAAATATAGAGACAAGGAGAGAGGAAGAAACAGGATACAGAGAGAAATAATAGAGGAGTAACTTAGAGAGTAAATATTAAGAGGGTGAGAGAAAATCGTAATAGAAAGAGAGTGACCCCACAATCCTCCCACAAAAAAGTGGTGGCATTTCCGGCCCAAGGTGGATTGAGTGAGGTAAATTTGGATAAATAGCTGGTACGACTGCCGGCTAATGAAGGGTACAACCCCCATCCTGAAGTACCTATTTAAAGCTAAATAGAATCAACTAGTTAAAATAGGTCTAATTAGGTAGCAGTGTTAATTGCATGTAGTTTACACTGAAACTGTAGAACTAGGTGAGATAGGAACAACAATAGGTATCATTTAAATGTTCGGATTTGTTTTATTAAACTTAGGTTAATTCTCAAATACTCGCATTACTTAATTTTTATCGTACTAGGGACTCAATTGACTGGAACCATCACTGAACTCTAGTTTGGTATACGTTCAGAAAATTTCTATCAGTTCTCTCCATCATAATAGAAAGATTCCAAAATAAAGTTCTACGGAGTTCTGTCAATGCCCCATGGTACATACAAAACGATGACCTACATCGTGACCTGAAAATTGAGACAGTCAAAGACTGTATGAATAGATTTGCCTTGAGTCATCAAAAGAGGCTAGAGGAGCACCCCAATCCCAAGACCGTCCAATACGTCCATCTTCTTAGGATTGAAGACCTCACCAGACGTTTGAAGCGGATAAAACCACATGAACTAATTAATTAGGTACTTTCTTCTGGTAACCACCCAACAGCAGAGTTAAAGTCGTTTACTGGCCACGCCGAAAATCTTGAATTTCATGAAATTATTCATACGGGTTTTTTTTTTCAGACCAATTTTCTGTCAAGGGTACAGCAACGTGTGTTTATCGTGGAAAGACGTGAGCTACGTTTTTGAATAGGGAATTTATATTTCTGCATACCTTTTATAGTTTCAAGTATTTATTTTTTATAGGATAGGAGATATAGCCTTTTATAAGAAAACCGTATTTCTTTTTTCTTTTCTTTTCTGGTCATCTTGAAGCTATGATTGTGATATTTATCAAATGTCCTAATCATAGGAAATAATATTTTAGCATAACCAAAGTATTTCACTGGACCAAAATTGAGTTATAGCCTTTTACAAGAAAACCGGATTTCTTTTTTCTTTTTTTTTCTGGATATCCTAAATATGTATTTTTAGTGTTTTTAGAAAGGTCCAGTCAATGGGAAAAAGCACATTTAATTTCAAATGGTTGAAACAAGTAGAAAAGTATTTAAAGCCCTCTAAAGGAATATCTATAATGAACACTGGAGCCACGCCTATTTATCCCAAGTGGATGACTGAAAGTTCTTTCTAAAGGTCTAATTACGCAGAATTGTACTACGATGTAAATAAATTTTTAAAAAAATCAGCGACAGTGTGAAAGATAAAAAGAAAAACTGAATTTTAATTAAAATTTGTGAGAGTAACAAAAAATCTTCACCTCACATAGAACTTAATTTATGCGTTAACGTCCTCGCTTCATCCAAGCTGCCAACAGACCGACTTGGCAGAACGGGAATAATAACGTTTTATAAGTTCGTTCAAAGATTTCTACATCACGATAATATTATCATAACAATCATTATTTATTTCAAAGGTAAAACATTTCTTCAAACTCACTACTGAGAGGAAGCGTGCCTCTGATATTATTAGAAAAGTATAAATATTGGCCAGTAAGAGGCAAAATATTGATTAATGTAGATCAAATGATAAATATAATAAAATATTAGTCGACGATCACAGAGTAGTCTCTGTGATCGTCGACTGGTGTAGGTAAAACACAAAGTTTGCAAAGTGACCAGGGTTCGAATCCCGGCTAGGTAGAATTTTTTACTCTGTACTTTGGATGGCCGGTTTTCTGTTATATCTCGTGAGAAAAAAAAAACAGTTGTTACTAGTTTGGGTCAAACTCCTAATGAAGTGAGTATGGTTTAACTCGATCAACATTGATATGTCACAATTTAACTATCGGTCTACCTATACTATGTATGTAACGTAATATAATTTGCATATTTTGTCCAATCGACCTGAAATTTTCAGGGTATGTTTCATGGATACATGTTTGCCTATTAATTAATAATTATTAAATGTATATCTAGCCAGCCTCCGTGGCTTAATGGTTGTGACTACTACCCGTAGTCCAGAGTTCGCGAGTTCAACTCTCGGTTGGGGCAGACTTTTCGACGAAAATTCTGTTTCATCCAAACACGTGAGGGTGGCATTTCCGGCCCTACCCAGGCTGGGTGAGGTTAATGTGGGTAGATGGTACGATTCCCAGCGAATGGAGGGTAAAACCCCCGTCCTGACTATCTCAGTCAGGACGTTAAAACCAAATAGAATCAACTGGTCACAATAGATCTAATTAGGTTGCAGTGTTAATTGTAAGGGTTTCATTGGAAACCCTGCAACCAGGTCAGATAATAATAATAAAAATGTATATCTAGAACAATTTCTTACTTTTTCTTTTTATACTGATTATGCTGAAATGACACCATGTTTAGCAACTTACCGACCTCAGTAGCTTGATCGATAAGGCAGTGGACTTGTAACCTAGAGGTCGGTGGTTCAAGTCCCGGTTTCAGCGTAGATTTAGTAAAGCGACTTTGAGTAGTTGTGACTTAACTTTAATGTTTAGGAACTTGAAGTTAGGCAAATATATGGGTCATCATTTCTTAAAGCCATAGTAAGAAACAGTTTCAAACAATCGGACAGTTTAGGGAAGTGTAGATTATGCATGTAACTCAGTTTTTAAACTAGGAAGTGGAACTTCTAATTTATTGAAACACTAGCGGTTTACACCCGCCGCTTCGCCAGCCCATCACACACACAAAACACACCACACCACACACAACACACACACACCATACACAAATCACACAAACACATCACACACACACCACACTTTCCACACCACACCACACACACACACATACACACACATACCACATTCACACCACACCGCACAGAAAAGTAAAAATATAAGAAAAAATTGTGTCACAATCCATTTTTTGTCCTTACCCGGCATAGCTCAAGAAGGGCTCATCAGAATTTTGCGATCGATATGTCAATTGAAAGCTCAGACTCTTGCCTAAAACTTTCTCACTTTGAGTTGATATGTCGTCACTTCAAATTTAAAAAAAAATTAGGTCACAATATTTTACGTGTTACCCATCCATTTTTTTACCTTACCTGGCGTAGCTCAAGAACGGCTCATCAGAAATTCGCGATCAATATGTCAATTGAAAGCTCAAAACCTTGCCTAAAACTTTCTGGCTTTGAATTGATAGGTCGTTGCGACAAATTTCGAGAAAAAATGTCATTTAGGTCTAAAAACGTAAAAAAAATTGTGTCGCCCTTCCAATTTTTAGGACTCGCCCTTTTCACCGGGGCTGTTGCCCCAGTTAGGATTTAATGAAATCCTTTCTTATTGCACATCTATAATATAGAAACAAGCTATATATTAATTTTAGCCACCAGAAATTTACCGGTACGGAGAAACAGTGATGAAAAGGTGAAAAGATGAAAAAGCGCAATTTTTCATGCAAATGCGCCCTTTTTTTCCCCCGTGGCGGGCGCCCCAGTGGGAATATTTCAAAATCCTTTCTTATTGTGCATTAAAGACCTAAAAGTGACCTACATGCCTAATTTCAGCTTCCTAGGACTTACCAGTGCTGAGAAATCGAGATGAATGAGTGAGTGACTGTCACGTGAGTGAGTGTTGACTTTCGGATTTATATATATAGATTTAAAACCAAAACACCTAACAAATTTTGTGAACCGAGATTTATCTCCTGTACACGTTCAGAATGCAAAATTGTGAGATTTAGTTAGTGTACTCAATGATGAAAGAACCGGTGCTTTTGTACTTGGTTCTTGAGTAATTACTCGAATCCACTATTCCATTTACATCCGCTCGCAGAATCTCAAAAACCAAGTACAAAAGAACCTGGGTAAATACTCGGTACTTTTATGTAATCGATTACTGAAGTACCGGTTCTATGAAATACTCGGTATCACTCATCTCTAATTATTGCCAACAATACTGAAACGGGGTACTTTTCTGTTAGTGAATCTAGCAGTGGGTTTCAAAATTTGAAAAGATCAACAAAATTGCTGAGCACTATCTAGTGTCACTGAAAGGATCACACTTGTTATCTCAAGATTTCTCCTCTCTTCAGAAAGTACTATAAAAAATTCTGTCAGCATCTTTCTAAAGTTTCTTTTTTGTTTGCGGGGGTTGATGGAAAAAGGGCGTAAGTCATTTACGCCCTTTTTGCATCACTGATTGAGGAAAATCAATTAAATCAAAAAGTAGTGATATCCCCAAAAAAACACTTCGTGTAAAAATAGTCGTCAAGTGTTGGAATAATTAAAAAGAACTGATATCAAAAACGTCAATTTTCTATGTTTCAAGGAATTATTTTTCACGTAATTAGTCACACAACAAAATAATACTCTTGAAAGAACCATGTTGTATAGTTACAGAACCACGTCCTTGACTACTGCACACTGTTTTGTTAGCAGATTACTACACATAAAATTCAGAACAAAACAGTGTGCAGTAGTCAAGGACGTGGTTCTGTAACTATACAACATGGTTCTTTCAAGAGTATTATTTTGTTGTGTGACTAATTACGTGAAAAATAATTCCTTGAAACATAGAAAATTGACGTTTTTGATATCAGTTCTTTTTAATTATTCCAACACTTGACGACTATTTTTACACGAAGTGTTTTTTTGGGGATACCCATGTACATAAGTCATTTTAATTTGCATTAGTAGTTTAAGATTAGAATAAAAATACTATTTAGTTTTAAGAACTCTAGATTGTATTAATAAAATTAGTCCCCAGGGACTCTGTTTAATAATAATAAAAGTTCTATTCATAGAGAAATCAAATAACTAAATTGAGACTCATAGGTCATAACTCATAGGTATCGCATGGGCAAAAAATCTGTCCCCTAAGAGACTGTCTAATATGGCTACCAAAATTACCTTGAAAAGCATGTAAGAACAAAAATTACCGATTTTAAGAGACGGGTTTGAAGCTTCTCCAGCAACGCCCACGTCATCTTCATAATTCAAGAGCTTCATTTCTATTGTATTGTTGACTTTACTCTTATTATTCTCTCCCGGCTGAATCTAATACAAGGTGTCTGCTTTCTAGTTGTTCCAAAGGATTTTACGTGGAATCTATATACGTGGCTGGCATGTCCTCTCAGTAGGTTATGGGAGTAATATACAGTTTTTTTCTATCATAATTATTTGTGTTAATCACTTTCGTGATGTCACAACTACTCAAACTCGCTTTACTAAATTTTTGCTGAAACCGGGACTTGAACCACCGACCTCCAGGTTAAAAGTCCGCCGCCTTATTAATCAAGCTACTGAGGTCGGTATAAAATTACAGTTGTTCCGTAAGTATACTTTTGAACGAGAAATTTGATGGTATGATAATAGAATAAACAAGATAATACAATCTTACTAGCAGTCTTACTAGGAGGATATGCCAGTTATGTATCAAAAAATCCCACGGAAAATCCTGTGGAACAACTAGAATGTAAAAACCCTGTATATATAATTATATTTAAGTAATTGTGCCCCGGAATCGTTTTCGCATTACTTCAGGGCACTTTACTTTTACATCCATGCCATTTTGGAAACAGAAAACTCGGTTATAATTTTCCGCTCCGGCCGGGATTCGAACGCGCAACCGCCGGGTCAGCAACCAATGCTCTTAACCAAAACCCTGTATATATGTAGGTGTACATCGCCCCACACATAATCAAATAATGGCCACCCCGGATGTCGGTCGAGCAGTACCTAGCAGCAAATTTGGCGACTATTTGGGTCAATATTGTAGGAGCTCAAACAACATAAATAATACGTGGGAGGGGTTGTATAGGAAAAGGAGGAGAAGGAAGGAGAGATAAAGGAGGGGGGTTGTATAGGAGAAGGAAGGAGAGATAAAGGAGGGGTTTGTATAGGAGAAGGAAAGAGAGAGAGATAAAGGAGGGGGAGGTGACAAAAATAAACAATGTCGATAAATTGAGTGGAAACTGTATAAGAACTGAGCAAGGAGGAGAGAAGAGGTATGTCTCCTTTTCTCTCTTCTCTCTCTCTCTTTCTACTTCCTTTATCTTTTTCACTTTTCCTTTTTTCTTTATCTCTGTGTGTGTCCCACTCTATCTCTCTCATACAATATCTTTCATATTTCTTCCTCTCTCTCTAACTTTTCTCCCTCCCATTTCTCTGTATCCTATTTTATTAATCTTTTTTTCTCCAGCTATCTTCTGCGTTTGTCAGCGCTGATTTACTCTTATTATCTCTCTCTCTATCTCTCTCTCTCTCTCTTTTCTCTCTCTCTCTCTCACACACACACACACACACACACACACACACTCTCCTTCCTTAAATAGCTTTCTCTTTCAATAGCTTTCTCTGCCGTTTCCTGTTCATAAAATTCGCTTACTTTCTTTTCCATCACATCATCTCTCTCTACTTCTACCCACTTTTCTATTTTCATTCATGTCTCTCATATTTTATCTTCCATCGTCGTATTTGTTTTTCGTTCTGTTTAATTTGGCACCTCCACCATTCTTTATTCATTCTCTCTATATTTGACTGTCCTTTTTTATCTCATAAGTTATTTTATACACTGAGAAAAATGAAATTTGAAAATGTACGTAGAAAAGCGTAATCTACTTTTTAAGTATGTATTATCCTTAAAACGTACACGTGTTGAGTGTAATCGTACGTAAATAGAGAGAAATTCATTTTCGGCTGTCTTTACCGATACGTAGAAATGCGCATTTGTCTTTACGTCTGGACTAATGCATGTAATCTACTTAAATAAGTAGAATTCCTACGTACAAAAGTACGAATTTCGTTGATGACGTCACATGTATTTCTACGTACATACGTACATTTGTGTATTGTACTTCTTAAAGACTTTTCATGCTCGATGTACGTAGAAATGCTCTTTAATAATGTTAAATGCACGCAAGTCCGTAGTAAGTACATTTCATCCTTACATAACTCATCCATACTTTGTCCTTACGGTAAGTAGGAAACCTACTGTTTAACGTAGAAAGTCTACTTATTTTAATAAGAAAACAGAGAAGTAGACATTCTACTTATTAAGGACTCCAAATTTTTTGAATACGTAGGAAACGTCTTTTCAAAAGTAGCTTTCATCCTTGCTGCGCTTGTCCTTACGGTAAGTAGAAAACATACTGTTGATACGTAGAAAGTCTACGTAGACTTGCCTTCCTTTATCCCCACTTAAAAACTTGGATATTTTTTAGTATAAGATAATAGAAAATAGGTTGGGTGGAAGAGATTGCCTAAGGCAATAACCCCGCCCTTTAGTTAGGACATATATCATGTATATATTTATTTTTTCTTTATTTTTTTCTTCTATTATATTGTATTTTAATTTGTAATTATTTGTATTGTATATATTAATTATGTCCTATTAATAAAGTGTAAATAAATAAAATAGATAAGTATACATTCTACATAATATATTAAGGATTATTTTCTACTTCTTCAAAATAGAAAAACTACTTAAGAAGAACTCAGGAAAGCATTTGCTCGGACGAAGTAGCTTTCATACGTAACTATCGGGCTGTCGACCGCTTTGCGGGACAAGGCATGGCCGTGAAAGCAAAAAATCCTTTTTCGCCAATGGCAGGTGTTGTAGTGGGAATTTCGATCCCGTCTTAATGCACATCTAGACTCTAAGACAAAGCTACCTACCAAATTTCAGCTTCCTAGGACTTACCAGTTCGGAGAAACAGTGATGAATCAGTGAGTGAGTCAGTCAGTCAGTGAGTAAAACTCTCTTTTATAAGTATAGATAAGTATTATATGTAAAACGCCTTCGTGTATCCAAGTTATGCAATCATTTTGAAGGAGCCTTTATGGCTTCATATATTCAAATTTAAGGCAAAATGTCAAATATGATGAAAATGAATGTCCGATTCAGTTCAAATTTGAAAAAAATCCTTAAAGAAGAGGTTATATGTCGACATGTTTTGCTTAAGATTTGACTCGATGTGAGATTTTGGATGTTTTCAGAAATCGAACGAACTTATCTTCCGAACCGTACATCCGATTTGAATGAACTAAAATGCTATCGATAGATCTAGTGGATTGTAAGATAAGCTGTTCTCGTTCATTTTCTGTCATTTTACATAAAGGGTTACTTTTTAACGAAAAACACTTTTGACGCACAACTGGGTTAAGAATGGCCTGGGTTATCAAAAAGTGTGCATGCGATTTAAAAAAATTCAAAGATATTAGGCAGATCTTGCGAAACATTATCCCAAATTGGCATAAAAACATCAACATATTATTACATTCTGTCCATTTCATGTCAAAAATGTCTATTTTGGCCTACCTCGAACTTTCAAAGGTCTGAAAACCTGGCAAAAATGCAAGCATCAAAAATCTGTGTTAGTCCATGCTTAATCGTTAGTTGAGACCTATTGAAATCAACTTTTGTTTTTAAAAAACCCCTTCATATATTCAAGTTATGCAATCATTTTGAAGGAGCCTTTGTGGCTTTCCTGTTGGCGGTACGGAAATTTTTTGGGAACCAAAAACGTACATTTTGGACTACTTCTTCCTAAAATTTAGTTTAAAATACCTCAAATTGCATACTTGATGAAATTTGAAGGCAAAATGTCAAATATGATAAAATACCCCTTCAAATTTTGCTGAGTATGCAAATAAGTAGTTCCAAATGCTTGGTAAGTCTTTATTCACCACTGGCTATCTTCAGTTCAAATTTGAAAAAAATCCTTAAAGAAGAGGTTATATGTCGACATGTTTTGCTTAAGATTTGACTCGATGTGAGATTTTGGATGTTTTCAGAAATCGAACGAACTTATCTTCCGAACCGTACGTCCGATTTGAATGAACTAAAGTGCTATCGATAGATCTAGTGGATTGTAAGATAAGCTGTTCTCGTTCATTTTCTGTCATTTTACATAAAGGGTTACTTTTAACGAAAAACACTTTTGACGCACAACTGGGTTAAGAATGGCCTGGGTTATCAAAAAGTGTGCATGCGATTTAAAAAAATTCAACGATATTAGGCAGATCTTGCGAAACATTATCCCAAATTGGCATAAAAAAATCAACATATTATTACATTCTGTCCATTTCATGTCAAAAATGTCTATTTTGGCCTACCTCGAACTTTCAAAGGTCTGAAAACCTGGCAAAAATGCAAGAATTAAAAATCTGTGTTAGTCCATGCTTAATCGTTAGTTGAGACCTATTGAAATCAACTTTTGTTTTTAAAAAACCCCTTCATATATTCAAGTTATGCAATCATTTTGAAGGAGCCTTTGTGGCTTTCCTGTTGGCGGTACGGAAATTTTTTGGGAACCAAAAACGTACATTTTGGACTACTTCTTCCTAAAAATTTAGTTTAAAATACCTCAAATTGCATACTTGATGAAATTTGAAGGCAAAATGTCAAATATGATAAAATACCCCTTCAAATTTTGCTGAGTATGCAAATAAGTAGTTCCAAATGCTTGGTAAGTCTTTATTCACCACTGGCTATCTTCAGTTCAAATTTGAAAAAAATCCTTAAAGAAGAGGTTATATGTCGACATGTTTTGCTTAAGATTCGACTCGATGTGAGATTTTGGATGTTTTCTGAAATCGAACAAACTTATCTTCCGAACCGTACGTCCGATTTGGATGAACTAAAGTGCTATCGATAGATCTAGTGGATTGTAAGATAAGCTGTTCTCGTTCATTTTCTGTCATTTTACATAAAGGGTTACTTTTTAACGAAAAACACTTTTGACGCACAACTGGGTTAAGAATGGCCTAGGTCATCAAAAAGTGTGCATGCGATTTAAAAAAAATCAAAGATATTAGGCAGATCTTGCGAAACATTATCCCAAATTGGCATAAAAACATCAACATATTATTACATTCTGTCCATTTCATGTCAAAAATGTCTATTTTGGCCTACCTCGAACTTTCAAAGGTCTGAAAACCTGGCAAAAATGCAAGCATCAAAAATCTGTGTTAGTCCATGCTTAATCGTTAGTTGAGACCTATTGAAATCAACTTTTGTTTTTAAAAAACCCCTTCATATATTCAAGTTATGCAATCATTTTGAAGGAGCCTTTGTGGCTTTCCTGTTGGCGGTACGGAAATTTTTTGGGAACCAAAAACGTACATTTTAGACTACTTCTTCCTAAAATTTAGTTTAAAATACCTCAAATTGCATACTTGATGAAATTTGAAGGCAAAATGTCAAATATGATAAAATACCCCTTCAAATTTTGCTGAGTATGCAAATAAGTAGTTCCAAATGCTTGGTAAGTCTTTATTCACCACTGGCTATCTTCAGTTCAAATTTGAAAAAAATCCTTAAAGAAGAGGTTATATGTCGACATGTTTTGCTTAAGATTCGACTCGATGTGAGATTTTGGATGTTTTCTGAAATCGAACGAACTTATCTTCCGAACCGTACGTCCGATTTGGATGAACTAAAGTGCTATCGATAGATCTAGTGGGTTGTAAGATAAGCTGTTCTCGTTCATTTTCTGTCATTTTACATAAAGGGTTACTTTTTAACGAAAAACACTTTTGACGCACAACTGGGTTAAGAATGGCCTGGGTCATCAAAAAGTGTGCATGCGATTTAAAAAAATTCAACGATATTAGGCAGATCTTGCGAAACATTATCCCAAATTGGCATAAAAACATCAACATATTATTACATTCTGTCCATTTCATATCAAAAATGTCTATTTTGGCCTACCTCGAACTTTCAAAGGTCGGAAAACCTGTCAAAAATGCAACCATCAAAAATCTGTGTTAGTCCATGCTTAATCGTTAGTTGAGACCTATTGAAATCAACTTTTGTTTTTAAAAAAACCCCTTCATATATTCAAGTTATGCAATCATTTTGAAGGAGCCTTTGTGGCTTTCCTGTTGGCGGTACGGAAATTTTTTGGGAAGCAAAAACGTACATTTTGGACTATTTCTCTCTAAAATTTAGTTTAAAATACCTAAAATTGCACACTTGATGAAATTTGAAGGGAAAATGTCAAATATGATAAAATACCCCTTCAACTTTTGCTGAGTATGCAAATAAGTGGGTTCCAAATGCTTGGTAAGTCTTTATTCACCACTGGCTATCTTCAGTTCAAATTTGAAAAAAATCCTTAAAGAAGAGGTTATATGTCGACATGTTTTGCTTAAGATTCGACTCGATGTGAGATTTTGGATGTTTTCAGAAATCGAACGAACTTATCTTCCGAACCGTACGTCCGATTTGAATGAACTAAAGTGCTATCGATAGATCTTGTGGATTGTAAGAATAGTTATTCCCATCTATTTTTTTATCGTACCCGCTTTAAAACATCTATTGCCAAAAAACCCTGCAAAAAGAGGTCGAAACCCCTAGTTCCCTCCCAAATTATCGATACGAACGTAGGATTTCTACTTATTAAGTATTCGGGAAGTACATTGTCCTTCAAAAGTAGCTTTTCTACGTATCAGAATTCATAATTTAGAATAACCCCCATACATCAGAATAGATAAGTAGCATTTCTACGTTTTCAGTAGATTTACTCTTTATTGTACGTAGAAAAACTCCTTATCACCCGCATTTCTATTTACCGAACGTAGGAAAGCTACTTAAGAAGTACTCGGAAACAGCATTTGTCTGGACGAAGTAGCTTTTCTACGTACCAGATATTGGAAGTAGGATTCCTACGTATCGGGAAGGAGATAAGTAGCATTTCTACGTATTAAAGACGAAGAGTACTTAACTACATAGGATTTCTACGTAGAGTAAAGATATTTCCTACGTAGTACGTAGAAATCATCCAGACGAGTAAATTCTCAATTTAGAAAATAGCTATGGGAAATTAGTATCATCACAACCGGAAAACAGTAACCATGGGTCGCGGGCGCGTAATTAATTTTTTGGTATCGCCTAAAAAAAAAGGAATGGGGCAGTTTTTCAGTGATACTTCTCAATATCTCATATAATATCTATCTACCTATTGTTTCACAGTAATTTCCTAGTATTAAGTTGTTTACTATAAAATATCAATAAGTTTAGTGTCCACCTATTTTTAATTTAATCCATAATCTCTGTAACAATTAATGTTTCATTTTTGAAATGTTATACACCTAAATAAACTATAAATTGAAGCCTCTGTAAATATTAAAATGTCCAAACCTAAACTAAAAATAATATTACTTCCTGTGCAACCTGCAGATTTGTGCATTCCGTGCATAATTCGCAAATTGCATCGTATATTAAGATTAACAACGAGCGCTAAAATAAAAAAGTCCCTTGACCTTTGCCCTTTGAAAAAGATGACGTGGTCCTCCATTTTCACTGGACTTCAAAGTCTATCGCTCGATCATTCGTGTTTTGACCCGCGTTGTAACTAGACCAGAGACCTTTGAGCTCCCGACAACCAGTTCTGTATCCTGAAGGAAGACAATGGCGAATCTTGATTGGACTTCTGAGCTTCTTATGGACGCGGAAGACGAAGATGAGTACAAAGACACCAGGAATCTCCTCAAAACGTGGGGCTTGGAACACCTGATTCCAACATTTATATGTAAGTGTTAATAACTTTATTTTCTTCCTCAGTTTGTTGTCATCTGTTTTTACTTTCTATTACCTAAATGTTTCAATAATTCGGTCCGTTTTTCAAATTTTAGCTAGTAACTGGTTATTTTTCTTGTATAATGGTGTGCTTGTGTGGTGTGTGCATCTTTCAAAAAGTAATATGTTATTGTGTGTGTGTATTTCTGTGTGATTGTTTGTGTGTGTGTGTATGTGTATGTGTGTGTGTTAGTGTGTGTGTCTGTGAAATTGTGTGTGTGTATGTTAGTGTGTGTGTCTGTGTTATTGTGTGTGTGTTTTTAATAATTTTTACTAAATAATTTCTTTAATGTTTCATTCTGTTTCAGCTAACAGATGTACATCATTGGAATTAAGATACATGAAAGAGTCCCACATTGAGAAATTGATCCCCAGCATTGGGGATCAAATAAAATTCACTGTCAATAGAGATTCCTGGGTAACAGGTCTTATAAATGCTGAGTCTCCAGTCGACAATACATTGTTGAACCTCGACACGTCCGAGCTTATGACCACGCCATCTTCTTCATTCTTCTCACAGTCATGTGATGATGTAACCAATGCTTCTCAAAGTGCATCTGGGCTGTACCAGTCATTGGCGGATGAACTTTCATCCATGTCAAATGTTAACACAAACACAACCCCTGGAAGAACATATGAAGAAAACCCTTCAACCTCTGCAGGACCTTCGTCAGCATTGGCCGGAAACTCTTCGTCTGTGGATGCGGGACCAACATTGATTGGGTCGTCATATGTAAGTATACTTAACAAACCATATCCATTTATTCTGCCTTCCTTGTATTCAATCTCCTTGAGGTTTTTTCATTTCTTCTTCTTTAAATATTTTTAGTTTGAACATTATACCCTTTTCTTTGGTAGGCCATAAATGTCTGTCCTAGTTGAGGCTATGTGAAATTGGAGATCGTGGGTTCCAAATGGAGCTTGGACATGACAATGGTATCCTACTGTATCGAATTTGACCTTATTATTCTTTGTCTTATGCTTATTGGTTTAATGTTTTTTATGTATATGATTTCAGCTTGTGGATCTACTGCAGTCGTCTCACGAGGGAAGGCAGTTGAAGGTACATGCTTCACAGAACGGAGGCAGACTGACGCCTGCTTACAGGAAAATTCTGGCCAACCTGATCATCCGCCACATACACAGCCAGGATCCATCGCGGCCAATATATACTGTTGAGTTCACCAGGTTGTCTCTTCAAATTAATGCAGCATTCCCAGGGGAAGCTCCTTCTGTCTGGTTCAGCTCTTCACTTCCAGCCACAGCGTACCAGAAGAAGTACAACAGTAGGGGCCTCCTCTATGAATGCTACATTACAAGAAGGAGACACCTGAGGAAACAAGGCCTCCTTCCAGTTCTTGCCCGGAGACCATCCACACCATCTTCTGCTTCCCAGACACCTCGATCTCTGTCCCCGTCACCACTGTCCCCCGACTCTTTCGAAGTGCCCGAAGGTAATTTTTCACCCCTCTTTTTTTTTTTTTTTTTCTTTCAAGTTTCTGTAATCCGCTATTCAAATAGACAGAGTTTACGTATAATTTCCTCCGTGACGATAATATTCAATGTTGCCTAAATGCAGCAATAAAACTTTATCCTCTCTTATTATAAGGAGAGTAATGGATTACTTTGTTTTACGCAGGTGAAGAAGAGATGGAGTCAAACTTGAAATGGCTTCAGGAATATTCATCAATTGGTGCTGACTGGGACAGAGTTCTCCGCTTGTGGAATGCTACCCACGAACACAGAATGAGCAGCATCATGAAGGGGCTTGTGAAGTATAGGAACATCTATAGCTACTTCGACCTCTTCAAGGTGCTGCGAAATCCCAACAGAGGATTTCATTTGGTAAGTAATTTACTGTATTCCCATTTCCTCTTTAACTGTAAATATGAAAATGAAATACATTTTTTTTCTTCTTTTTTTTAAAAAAAAAAAGTCCCAAATACATATTTGTCAAATCACTAGAAATTGTGTGATGTAAACACCGTAATGGTCCTATATCCCTTAAAAATTATTTTATAAACAGTGACTAATGATACTTGAATTTGTGCTCCTTCTGTTTACAGCTGCAGCTAGACTTCAGAAAATTCGACAAAACTGCTGGGAAGGAGGATGCTCTCCTGGGCATTTCCCTAATTCACCAACAAGTCTTCGACCTGGCTAGACAAAAAATCAAAGAGTCGCGCAACAAGGACTTCAAAAGTTCAATATCGGAAATTCTTGCAGAAATTGACTCCGACAGCAGCACTACTGTGAAGAATACTGCTGTGTTGATGCTGTTACCTTTTCTGCTGAAGTCAGGCCCGATACTTGAAATTAAAGGTAAAAAGAATTATAAGCCCAGTAGGGCGGAAATTCTCGAGTCGTTCATCTCTCAGGTACCATGTGCTACTCTCATAGAGAGCACATGTGCTGAGAGAGTCGACAAATACAAAAAGTTAGGAAGAACTATTCAGCCATATGTGCTTTTCGTGGGCAAATCTTTTACTTGTCCTGAGAAAGTATTTGCTATCGTGGACAATGTAAAATATATTCAACCCACAATCGTGGATGCAGTAGATCTGTTATTTCAGATTTTCCACGTCACACATTGTTTATACCCGGAGGAGTGTTCAGACATCTGGATGTTCCTCCAAAGGGCATTTTACAACATCAGAGATTTGGATTATGACAAAATGACTGGTTCATGCATCACCCTGTTGACAGACCTCGGGTTTGCTAGTCAGGTGTGAGATATAATTTACTTTTAATAAAATACTTTTAATATAATTTAATAGGTATGGACATTTTAATATTTACTAAGGCTTCAATTTTTTATTTAAGAGTTTTGTTATACTATTTTATATTATTATGTTTAATTGTTATGTATGTCATTCATTGTTCCCAAACATTCCTGATTTAATTAATCATATAAAAAAGATTGTGTAAATTGTAATAACGTGAAACTTTATAACTGTGGGCAAGCTGGGTGTACTCGGTTTATGATCAAATTGATAGCTTCCGCAAACATTTATATCGAGAACATAGTGCTGATACTGAAGAAGCTTTCAACAGTTTGTTAACTAATAATGCTTCTTGGTTGGATAATATTCATGAAACTAGGGCATCTTCATCCTTAGATTTTAATGCTAAAATGAGACAAAATTTCTTTATAATTGAAAACTTGATGGGGGAATTAGTGTCTACATTATATTCAAACCCAACAATCCCACGAAGGTCTATTCAAATTTTCATGAATGTTTTGGAACAGTTTATGATTAAATACACTTCTCATGTAAAAGACTGTAACCACAATTCCTAATGGTTCCATATATGTAACTCTACGTGACCAATTATAGCTTGGTTTCCTTAAAAAATCTGTGAATTATTGTAGGTTTTTTTAGTTATTAATTACTAGCTTAAAGTTTTTAATACCATGTTACTGTTCCATAGTTGATACTTAAAAACTTGTACGTATTTATAACCTTCTGTGTAAATTACTGTGAAATAAATAGGTAGATAGATAGTCCACTTTTCAAGAGTGCATTGTACATTTTCAAATGTAAATTTTTTGTAATTTTTAATAAATACATAGTTGTTATATGTATAGATAGTCCTGATTTGTTTTTTTTTTTGTCGGATTTTAATAAAGTATTATTCAATTAGTTTTCTAAAACTAATCTTGAGACCTTGGAAGGTATTAATAAGAAATTTAAGGTTCCTCCATTTCATTGCATCAGAGATCATGTTGTCTTATTTGTATTTTCCTGGTGATAATATACTTAATACTTAAATCACAACCATTTTTTTATTAAAATCCGACAAAAAATCCTAATAATCCAACTATAATTTTGCATTGTACATTTTCAATTGTTAAATTTGTATATCTATGTACCTAAACTTGGAAAATAAATAAATATACTTCTTTGAATTATATTAACATACTTATCATCTCTTTATTTAAGTAAAGCACATCAAAAATAGTGCACACTTTCATTGTTAAACCCATCAAAAAAAGTTCAAGTTAAAGAATAAAGTGTGCACTAAGTTTGATTTATTTCTCTATAGTATATTGCAGTTGTACATTAAGGATTACAATAATGTGTTATTTACTTTAAATGTGTTTTCAACTTGTAATAAGGATAATGTGCTATTTCTTTTACATGTGTTTTTGACTTGTGTTTCAGGGGATATTGCTTATGGCAATTACAATTCATACATTCAAATGTATAAGTGGAAACCACACTCTAATGTGAAATCATACTTCCATGGAAGTAATCATACTTCCATGGAAGTATGATTTCACATTACAGTGTGCTTTTTACGCATGCTTTTGAAAGTATGAATTGTACTTACTATAAGTATGTATTCTCTTTACTGCAAGGAGAAAACATCTGTACAAGAAGTAGACTTTCTCCTTACTATAAGTAGAAAAACACATTACTAAAAGTAGGTAAACACATTACTGTAAGTAGGAATCATCCTTACGATAAGGAGGAATCAACATTACTGTAAGTAGAAATCATCATTACTATAAGTAGAAAACCTACTTAGGATACGTAGAAATCCTACTTAGGATACGTAGAAATCCTACTTAGGATACGTAGAAATCCTACTTAGGATACGTAGAAATCCTACTTAGGTAAGTAGAAATCGTACTTGGGATACGTAGGTATCATCCAGCTCTAAGTAGGTTTCCTCTTTACTATAAAGAGGAAAGCACATGCCGCAAGACACGGCCTGCTAGTAATAAGTAGGAAATCTACTTAGAGAAAGAGGTAATCTCCTTAGTGTACAGACGTTCTCTACGTACGACGTAGATCTGCGCTACGTATATAAGTAGGAATCCTACTTCCAATGTCGTGACGTCATCAATTTTTTCCAAATTGATGACGTCACGGATAAGTAGGATTCCTACTTCTGCATCTCTACGTACACCCCAAAATGCATCTCTACGTATCACGTGTGTCCATGTAATCTACTTCTTTAAGTAGGATTCCTCTCTATTTACGTACGAAATTTTTCTCAGTGTATGAGCTATAAAGCTATATTAAGAGATGTTATATTTGTAAATTTAATTTTTTTTTATAAATAAATCAAATCAAATCAAAATCTCTCCCCTCTCTCTCTCTCTGTGTCTCTCTCTTTCTCCCCCTCCCTCTCTATTCTCTTTCTCTCCCTGTTTATTTTTCTGTCTCTCTCTCTCTCTCCATCTCTCTCTCTCTCTCTCTCCATCTCTCTCTCTCTCTCTCTCTCTCACTCTCTCTCTCTCACTCTCTCTCTCTCTCTTTACTTTTCTCTCAATATCAAACTGTGTTCTTCCCTAAGGAAAATTTGACCTTTGAATTGAAAGTTAAAGGTAAAGACATGGGAAAACATACATAATTATGTAGGTATGTATTGTATATGTATGTATGGAACAGGCGGGGTATTATAGAAGTAGCAAATCAGAAACTCAGACGACTGAATAAAATCCATCGAACTAATTACATTATAAAATTTATTAAGTAGTCACCGTGGCAGAGTAAGTTAGCGCGCTAGGCATTGCGGTGACCTGGGTTCGAGCCTCAGCGGGGCAGGAATTTTTCTGATCTATACTGGGAAGTTCGGGGTCCACTCATACCTCGTGAGGAAAAATGAGTTGTTACTTGTATGAGTAAAGACCAGTGGCGGCATAACCAGAGTAAAAAGAAATTAATGTAATAGAATTCGAAATGTGAAGGAGGCTCTTAGTAATGCTGCGCTACTGTATGATTTTATTTGTGGTGAAGCACAAGGCCTCTTCACAACTTTTGTGGGTAGCGCAGCATTACTAAGAGCCTCTTTCAAATTTCGAATTACTCTACATATTACATTATTTTCTTTTTACTCTGATAATGCCGCCACTGGTCGTTACTCAAACAAGTAACTACTCATTTTTCCTCACGAGGTATGAGTGGACCGCAAACATCCAAGTACAGAGCAGAAAAATTCCTGCCCCGCTGGGGATCGAACCCAGGTCACCGTGCGTGCAATGCCTAGCGCGCTAACTCACTCTGCCACGGTGACTACTACATACATTATAATTATTATTGTACATAATTATAATTGAATATTTATACAACAAGTATTCTGTACTGAAAATTTCATTCCTTTTTAAGTTAATTGATTTTTCAAGAGGTGTTTCGATTGTTCGAATAAAATCACGTGTAATAAACTTTCATAGTAATATTTGGTAATTTGACAAGCTAGGCTTTAAGCGGACATAGTATAGGTAATGCGCTTACAACAACTTTACGCTGTGTTTCAGGATTTCATTATCGTGTAGATTTTGTATTTCATACAGAACACATACATAGGTAATTATGTATGCATCAATGTACATTATGTATACAAATATACATACTTTTTATGTATACTCGATGCAGAACAGAAGCTAATTAATAAGCCTATTAACTTTAATGAATCAGATGTTAACTATAATAAACATTTAATAGTGGAAGCTTACCACCATAAGTAATTAGTACTAAAAGCTTTCTGTATCCTCTCTAGGTATAACTTTTATTAATTCAATTACTGTAGGTTCAGTGGCTGGATCCAGGCAGCCGACTCGTAACCTGGAGGTCGATGGTTCGAGTCCCAAGTTCCAAATTATTAATAAGTTCAGGTTTGAGTAATATTGTGAAATCACTCTTGTGATAAACACAAATAAATGAAAACATTAAATTATAACTTTATCAGACACGTCCCAATAAGATCTGCCTTTTTTTTTTTTTAAAAAAAAAAGGTATATTTGTGCGCCAGAACAGCTTTCGCATTAGTTCAGGGCACTTTACTCGGTTAGAAATTTTCCCTCCGGCCGGGATTCGAACCCACAACCTCCGGGTGAGCAACCAATGCTCTTAACCACTGAGCCACGGAGTTCGGCTTAGACCTGCCTGAAATGATTCAATGTTATTTCTAAATTAGCTTTCCTATACATAGGAATCTCTTTATAGGTATTAGAGTTATCATATTTGTGTTACTCACTTTCGTGATATCACAACTACTCCAACTCGGTAAATCTACGCTCAAACCGGGACTTGAACCACCGACCTCCAGGTTACAAGTCCTCATCGATCAAGCAACTGAAATCGGTATAAGTACAATGTACATAAATACATAATATTATATATGTAGGTATTTACGGATAAATAATTCCTGCGAATAAATCAAGCTTAAAATTTGAACAGAATAAAAAATCGCTTCGTAAGTTTAATCTTGCGGGTGCTGCACTCCCCGGAAGGAACGGAGTGACAAATTATAAGCGGGGTTACATTTTTGTTTAGGGTTTATTAAAAAATTAGTTAACCCTTTGGGGAATTGAGTGTCTGATTTTGTACTCTCTCCTTTGCAAATTTTAAGAGGAGCGTGGTAGATTTTTTTGTTTAATGAGATAGTCAAGCTTGGGTTAAAATAAAGCTTTGCCTTCAAATTTTGAACACCACAGATATTTACGTCTTGTTTTCGCACTTGGGATTAATGTCTGTATTTTCTAATGATATAAATCTGTTTTGAGTCAATGCACCTGAATTAAATAAATTTATTACATGTAGTTACGGCATCTCTCTTTTTCTCTCTCTCTCTCTCTCTTTCGTACCCTTTTTTCTTCCTTTGTTCTTCCTATCCCTTCACTCTTTCATCTTCTCTTCTCTCTCACACATCCTGACAATATGATGAATATTGCAGGATATTCAGCTCGAATTCCGAAGACGCCAAGTTTCCTTCCATACCAGAAAGTCATGTTCAGAGACAATTAACGTTATCGTGTTAACTCAATTCATGCATCACTTGACATTTTTTACCACCACACTTTTCCTCTCTCATTGTTTCTCCTTCTTCTTCCTTTTTCTTTTCCTATCCTCTCCCTTCTCTTTCTTTTTCTTTTTCATATCTCTCTTCTTCTTCCTTCTCCTTTTCTTCTTTACTTACTTATTTGTCATCGTCTTTTTCTTTTCCTTCTTTATTCTTTCCCTTCGTCATCCTCTCTCTCTCTCTCCTCTTCATATCTTTTCCCTCTTCCATTACCTTTCTTTACCTCTCTACTTATTCACCATCTCTCTCTTTCTTTTCCTTCTTTATTTTTACCCTCCGTCATTCCCTCTCTCTCTGTCTCTCTCTTTACCTTTCCCCTTCGTCATCATCATCTCTCTCTCTCCCTTCTTTTTCCCTTCCCTTTCCTCCTCTACATTTTTCTCTTCCTCTTCTTCTCTTCCTCCCCCTCCATCTCCTTCATCCTCACGAGTATCTCCACTATGTATTCCCATATATTCTCCTTCGCCTTACCTTTCTCCTCCTTTCTCAGGTCCTTAAAATATTTCCCTCCACATATTGTCATTTCCACATTTTTCAATTCTCCCTCTTTGATCATCCTTGTTCAATGTACACCCGAGTATATTCATAAATATAAAAGAAGGTAGGTATTACATTCTTTTTTGTTAATAAAAAAGAATATTGGTCTGCTCTAAATAATTTTGAGCAACTTTTTATTTCGAGGGTTAACTTTTCTCTTTTTGATTTTATTTTTTTTCCTTATAAATCTTCACCTTGCTTTGATACATGATTTCTTATTTATTCCATCTTATTATTCTTTCTATTATATGTATAAATATTATTCCTTTTTCATTCTCTGTCCAATATTTCCCTTTTTGTTCTCTTTCTTTTTAACTTTTTTATCTCTCATCCTTTCTTCTTTTTCGTTATTTCTTAACCTCTCCTACTTTATATTTCTTTTTCTTCTCTTTATTTCGTCCTCACTCGAAAGTTTCGTATTATTATTCTCCACATCTTCTTTCTCCTTTGAACACCTTTCGTTGCTTTCACCGGGAAAATTTACTTCGCAAAGTCCCAAATTCTTGGAAAAAGTGCATTTTAGTTTTCAAATTTGATAAACTTGTTTTTACTATCTGGATAGCTTGCTGTTGTTACCTCTGCACCAGTGTTCCCTTGGCACACAACACGCGTTGCACTGGAGTAAATTTTCTTGCATAATAATGGACATTATTTATTCGAGTAATCTATAGAAAGAGCTTTACGTAGACAGCTCAAGACAAACTTGCCTTCAATCATTTAGGTAAGTATTGGAAGGAGGACACTGATTTTGAGGAAAGCCTTGTATTTTTTATATAAATGTTTCCCGGCCTTTTATATTTCGTAGCCATGAAACAGCAGCTACTGTAGACGCTTGTGGACTGTGCTCTATAGCTTAAGGCCCATCACATAATTCGCATAGAGTGCCTCCCCTCTGTCGGCACCAAAATGCATTTTCTCCCTTTTCAAAAGGCAATGAGTAGGCTATAGGTCTGAATTTTCACAGTTTTCTGTCATTTATTAAAGACCGTGGTTATTATTTATTTAAAGTGATTTATATATTTTATTGCTTCATTTTAAACATTATTTCGAAGTTATCGTGTCAACTTCTAGTCATATATCTTTTATTTATATTATACTAGCGGGTTACACCCGCCGCTTCGCCAGCCCATCGAAAACACACTACGCACACACACACACACACCCACCCACACACACACCACACACACACACACCATACACACACACCACACACACACAACACACACACACAACACACGCACCACACACACACACCACACACCACACACACACACACACCACACACACACACTCACACACACAAAATGTCATTTAGGTTTGAAGAAAAACCTGTATATTTTTTGTCGCCCATCTATTTTCTGGTCTTCCCCGGCGTAGCTCAAGAATGGTTCATCAGAATTTCGCGATCAATATGTCAAATGAAAGCCTAAACCCTTGCTTAAAACTTTCTCGCTCTGAGTTGATAGGTCGTCACTTCAAATTTCGAGAAAAAATGTCATTTAGGTCAAAAAACGTGAATATATTACATGTTACACATCATTTTTTTTACCTTACCCGGCGTAGCTCAAGAACGGCTCATCAGAAATTCGCGATCAATATGTCAATTGAAAGCTCAAACCCTTGCCTAAAACTTTCTCGCTTTGAGTTGATAGGTCGTCGCGACAAATTTCAAGAAAAAATGTCATTTATGTCAAAAAACGTGATTTTTTTTTGCGTCACTCATCCATTTTTATCCTTACTCATTGTAGCTTAATCTCAGGGAGATATAACCTAGCCTAGAAGAATTTCCTGATCCAAGCGGACCTATGTGCAAAATTTCAGGTTTCTCGGTCAAACGGTGTGGATTTGTATAAAGAACATACATACACACATACAGACAGCTTTCTTTTATAGATATAGATTTAAAGTTTTTTGTAAGATATAATTATTGCAATCGTAATGTAACATTTATGTAGGTTTATGGGAGTTACAAATATTATGACCAGAATTCCAGAAAGAGGTAATGTTGTGTAAATTCAGTGCGAAGTTAAAGTTCAATTTATCATAGGACTTTTACTCCCATTCTTTCTCGCCCAGAATGTTTATACATACGAGTATGTACCTACATAATATGTATAATACGAGATGTACCTTGTACGAACGTATACATATAATATACCGGGTGGGAGGAAAAAAAGATCAGTTTTATTTTTTAAACAACATTAATCTCTTCTTACAAAACGAGTATGTAAATTTTTAACAAAAAATCTCAACAATATTTTTACGTAACTCCTGAAAGTTCCATGCAAATATATTTAGCAAATAAAAATCTAGAGGCCTACATTTTCGAGGTTTTACGTATTGCTTGTATTTACGAATGTAAAGTACATACTTACAAACTACTTCCTATAAAATGTTGATTTTTTAAGAACCATATTTTCAATTCCAATAAAAATGTTTAGACGAAACTTTCAAGAAATGTGTAGTACTCCTACCTAACATATTGTAAAATCGAAAAAAGTTATATAAAAATAAATCTGATTGGATTTTTTGCCCACCAGGTATATGTATAGTTGTATAGTAATATTTTTATTTTTTGTGTATTCTTATTATTCTTCTTTTTCCTTTCAAACGAGTTCGGAATTTTTGCCGGCCTCCCCAATCAACTTTATGTGATCGATCAGCGGCTGACGTTATGTTTTGGCAGGTGCCTTTAGAAGTAGGCAATCCCTCCCGCTCTATCCTGCGGCCAAGGAGAGTTAAGCTGGAGTGGGTATCTTCCCTCTTTACAATTCTGAGCTGTTATAAACAGGGAGTAATATTAGTAGTAGAAATGGTACTAGACACAAAAACAGGAAACGCTACCAGCATCCCTGCTCCGCTTTTGGATGGTGTTCAGAGATCTTTTGTTTCATTCTGAATATTTAAATGAAATTACTTGTGCCCACCTTTGTCAGGAAGTAATAGTCGCTATAAGCTATAACCTTTAGTTGAATAAATACATTATTTATTTTATATTATGTAGCCACTGGGCTAAGAAAAGAGATTTTGAACACTCGGTCATTTTGAACGCAATCACCAATCAGAGTGCGTTGTGTGACGGTGAAACGGATATTTGGGAGAGTAGAGAGTGTTTCTGGAACGGACTACTCGTCCACTAATACATATCTAATAACTAATAACCACCACTCTTTGTTCATATTGACAAGAAAGTCGAGTACACTATAAGAATATATTATTTCAGTAAGATAAATAAACTTGGCACAGCACAGTTACAGAAGAGAATACAGATAAGGTGTGAAATACGTTTTCCTCCGGGGCCTGACTATTATTCTTGTGAATTGCAGCATTTTTCTTCAGATAAACTTTTCTCTGCCGCGGGCAACGAGAACTAGAAAGAAGGGAACTTCTTAAGAAATCTAGAAATAGAACATGAATTATAAAGAAATATAAGAATGCAAAATAAAATACTTTTGTATCTTATTTTCCATATTATTCATTCGTCTTATTATTTGTGCTAGGTAAGTAAGTTTGGTTCTGGGGGCCCTTGTCATTTATTAGCGTCCTTGTAAAGACAATGGTAAAAGTGCTCAGTCATTTCTCCACTGTCTGGCTACCATCGTTCATGATGACGCCACCTTATGATGATGATGTAAGTATACAGGATCATAATAATGTATGTAATAAATTGAATTGGCTTTTTATTGCCAAATATTTTGTAATTCAAAGTGGACCTGGAGGACTACATGCAGGTTGAAATCATACAAATTTTCTTACGAGACCACAATGGAGTGACATTTTGATTTTTTTTTTTTTTTTTTTTTTTTTTTTTTTTTTTTTTTTCTTCTTTCTTTCTTTAATGTTATACAGTATGTCTCAGAAGTCCTAGTGGAGGCCCTGTAACTTTTGAACGGCTGGGAATTTTGAAATTCTGTTTTTTTCTAGACATAGGAAAAGGCCCATGGCAAATCTGATGGTGATGTTAAAATTCATGTTCGACCCCCGGAAGTGACATTTTTTGATAAAAATTGCCATTTCTCTCGAAATTTAAATGAGAAGGTATACTTTGGGTTTCATATTATTAATCTACTGGCCATAACAGGTAATTATACAAAGTTTCATTTTTCTGCCATAACCAGGGGCAGAGGTATGGAGGCTGAAATTTGAAAATTCAGATACCACATTGATTGGCAATGTGGGATCTATTGCTCACAAAATGTTTTTTAAAATCGTTCTTTTAAGCACTAAAACAATGAAAACGCCAATATGTATCATCCTTCAATCAGTGTCGGAGCAAAAAATCATTATGTTGAAGATTATGATTTCGAGTTTACTGCACAAATATCACAACTAAAATATTTACCATGTAGGTAGGTAAGTTTTCAGTTTTTAAGTTTACAAGCTTCTGAGTTCATTGGCTTGATGAAAAAATATCAATATGTACTATTTCATTAATTTTATTAATAATGCATGTTTCCGTATGAATCCGGTTCGACTCTTAAGAATTGTCATGTTGAGAAGAAAAACTACGCTAAATGTGAATAAGAGCTTCATTATTATTATCATAAGAAATACAAGAAAATGATAGCCAAAAAAAATAAATTTAAATAAATTAAATAAAAAAATATTAATTCCCATCGCTGATGAAAGGTAAGTGCAATGTAGTGTTGTCGACTTCCAACTTGGAGACCGAACCTTCAAGTTGGAAAAAAATCACAATCTGGTTATTTTTTTTACTTCGCCACTGATTGAATGGTGATACAGATATTGGTGTTTTCATTGTTTTGTTACTTCAAAACACTGGGACTTCTGAGACATACTGTATATCAGAACCTTTCCGTTCATTGAGATGGTCGAAAAAGACCTATATTCGTCAAAATCAATAAAAACTTCAAAAAAATTCTTTTTTTGTACTTATCATCTCCTCAACGTCTAGAAGCACGTAAAACTAAAGAAGAAGAACATCCACATAATTATCTTGTGTAAATTGAGACGGGGGATTTATCTCCATTTGCTGTAAACTTAATAACCAGGCACCAACATTAACAGCACCCAGCCTGGGTTGGGCCGGGAATAGCCAGCATTACGAGGGTTCGAAGTCGAATGGTTAGCCATCCAATAAGCATCGCAGGACTTTCCTTAACTTTAGTGATATCACATGGGTCAATAAGTCGTCGAACTAAATGTGAAAGGAAGCTTTTTTTGGCAAAATTTTACCTTAGTCATCAACATAGTCTCCATTTAGGGTAATACAATTATTGCAGCGGTTTTCCAATTTTTCGATTCCTATTTTGTAGAAGGTTTTGTCTTTTGCCTCAAAATACGCTTCAGTGGCGACTATAACCTCATAGTCGGATCAATTTTTTTTCCCCTGGAGCTCTTTTTTCAGATCTGAGAACAGGTGATTGTCAGATGGAGCCAGGTCTGGTGAATAAGGGGGATGTGGGAGCAATTCAAATTGCAAATCCTTCAATTTTGCCATTGTTTTCATTGACTTGTGGATTGGAGCGTTGTCTTGGTGAAAGAGTGGTTTTTTCCTTGCCATGTGGGGCCTTTTCTGTTTGATAGCGTCATTCAACCGATCCAATAAGGCAATGTAATAGTCACTGTTTATCTTCTGACCTTTCGGGAGAAAGTCAATGAGCAAAAGTCCATTTGTGTCCCAAAATATTGAAGCCATAACCTTCCAAGCTGATTCTTGTGTCTTTGGACGCTTTGGTCGGGTATCGCCCTCTCCTGTCCATTCGGCTGACGCTCTTTTCGATCCCGGAGTATAGTGGTGTATCCACGTCTCATCCATCGTTATATATCGGCGGAAAAAATCCTCTCTGTCTCTGTTAAACAGCTCCAAACAATGCTCAGAATCATCAATAGGTTGTTGTTTTTGGTCAACTGTCAGTAAACGCGGCACCCACTTGGACAAAAGCTTCTGCATACCCAATTCTTCATGTAAAATTTTAAATGCAGTGTCTTTTGAAATCTCTAGAGTGTCAGCTATCTCTTGTAACTTAACTTTGCGATCAGCTCTCACGATTTTCAGCACTTTTTGAGTGTTTTCTGGTGTAGCCACCTCAATAGGACGTCCTGAGCGGTCTTTGTCTTCGGTGGATGTTCTACCACTTTTAAATTCTCTATACCACCAACAAATTGTTCCTTTTGATGGACAGTCATTTGGATAACACTTTATTAACCATTTTTGAGCTTCCACAGTATTTTTACCCATCAAAAAACAATGTTTAATCACGACGCGAAACTCGTTTTTATCCATATTTTAAAAGTTAACAATAGAAGCTTCACTAAATTTGTAATAGCTTAGAGAAAAATAATTTTCAAGGCACAAAATCTCAACACATGACTGATGACCGTTAGAACTAAAAGTTTTCAAAACAAACAGCGCGCTAGTGGCTAGCTCTATTACCTAGTTCGACGACTTAATGACCCATGTAGTAGAACAAGAACAGGTGTACTCAACACACCATCAAGGCTACCCCATCAATTTTAATATTGGCTTTTTCGTTTATTTTAATTTTTTTCACCGACCTCAGTAGCTTGATCGATAAGGCGGCGGACTGGTATCCTGGAGGTCGGTGATTCACATCCCGGTTTCAGTGTAGATTTAGTAGAGCGAGCGAGTTGTGATATAACGAAAGTGATTAACACAAATATGATAACTAATTTTTACTTCCGAGAAATTTCTAATATTAGAAATCGGAAGTACTCGTTTTTTTTCACCTCTTTCACAGCAAAACTTAATTGAATAAATTATTGACACTGCGGGACTTGTGGGGTTCATCTCGACGTGTAAACGGTGCCTTCTATACGGAGAGCTTATCAAGTACATGTCGTATTGATCGAGTCAGCAGAGTCAGCACTGACTGGAGAGACGACTTCAAGTGCATTGTCAGCGGGAATTATGTGCCGGGGGAGGCACTCTCCACTCTCCAATCTCTCTCCGTGTCCTCTAATTTCTCACTCCTCTTTCTTTTACTTTGCGTCTCTCGGTCTCTCTCTCTACCGCAATTTCCCTCTCTTGCTTTTTGTCTAGCGACTAATGCACACGTTCTCATACAGACACACACACATGAACACACATACATATGAACACACACACAACACACATGGACATACACACAGACACACACACTGTGCCTTCATACATGTATGCGTACAAAAGTGGAGCTATAGTTTCTACATACGAGTATAGTTTTTATTATAATAAATAACCGCTCATAAAAAGAATCGTAGACCATGTAAAAAACCAGAAGCGCACGATTAGTCCAGAAGTAACATACTTGATTACCATGTGGAAGGAAGGTCCCACGTTTCAACCTTAGAGCCGACGAAAAAAAAAATATTCAAATTTTGGTTACATTTTTGTTTAAATTTTTTTTTTTGTTTTGGGACACCTTTTGTTTTGCTATTGTTGACCACCTAAGTTTTTTATTTATCGTCTGGATAAATTTATTCAAAATCATATATCTACTGAAGTAAATTAAGCAGCCAGGAGATCTTATGGACATTTTGGCATCCAGCCACCTAAGTAGGTTGTCACTTCTTGCCCCAAATAACGAGATTTGCAAGCTACAACACAGACTACAAAATATGTCTTCACCATTTAATGTGTAGTGTGTGATGATTGTGGTTATATTTTCTATAGAAATCGAAAGTATTGTGCTCTTTTTTATGTTTTTGTGTTCAATTTATTACATGTGCGTCTACATCCTACAGCCAGTAGTCGATTATGCCCTTTTTACTTCGTATAACTTACGGTTATGTCTTATTTATGCCGTGTTCAGTTGTAAAAGAAATCTTGCAAGAACAAGTATTTATGAAAATATTTATACTTCGGGCGTAGGAAAATTTTAGCACCGTGTCGGTTTTGTCTTTATTGAAAATTTATGTTGAAAGATAAACCTGAATTTTTTATACAGGATCTGCGAGTTCTTGCGAACGGGACTAAATAATATAATAAGGTAACGCCATGCCTTTTTGTACTTTTTTTATATTAATTTTCGAATAGTGTGATCAATTTTGCTTTGTTTACCGTTTTAAAGGGAGCCTAGGCATGGCTGTATACTTTCTCCGTGGTGATGTACCCTGCGATGGACGCTGGTTATAAATGGTATTATTTTACAAATTGCTACAGGAAAGCCATATTTATATAAGATTTTCTACCACCAAAGAATGCTAATACTGGTTTAGGATGAGTATATCTTGAGGGTAAAATATGAAGCTTGAAGTTTTTTTCATTTTTATGACAAAAAGCACCAGGAGGTCAAGAAATTAACTGACTCATGTAATCTAACGAATGTAACATTTGTGAGGGATATCGTACAGAGCTTTTTTGTTGACTCAGCAAGTCAGCATTTTAATGGAAAGTACTGTGTCTCTCTTCCTTTATCAGTGCAACAAATACTTCAAAATGGACAAGTTGCAAACGCACGCTACAAAGGTCCTAAATTAGTTTCTCAGGCAATAAAACATGAAACTATTACCATATTTTATCACAAAAACTTTGAGTGAAATATTTACGAAGTCTTGATTTAATCTTAGTTTTAACTTCCTGTCAAAACCAATCACAAAAATAAACACATCATCGAGGAAGATTTTACTTTAGCCCTAAAATATTATACCACTTTCAAGATAGTGAAGGAAAATAATTTTATTATGTACATAAACAATCAGATGGAGGGATACAGGAGACGATTTTTTTATGGGGATCTGGAAATGAGGATAAGAAAAATGAAGGCGCTAACGTTCCGGGAGTATGAGCAAGAAAAAGTTGAAAACAATCAAGCAATGAAAATAAATTTTGCAAATTTTCTGTCTAGGATAAAATTAGTTTAAAATTCCCTCCGGTATGACGGAGGCGCAGAAAATTGTTGAAGTAATTGAATTAGTAGTACCTTCTGTTAAACATCACGCCCCACTTCACTGAATTACTGTTTGTATGCGCGCCTGAGTATTAGTGTGAGTATGCAATGTGCAATAAACAGTATGAAATTTATGAGGTACTCTTGATAAGAATTTTGTTACGTCATTAAAAGTTATAGTAATCTAATATTAGAGCATAAATACATTACTAATGATTACCTTGCTTAATACATGGTGCGAAAATTAACTGAGGTATTTGTAGAATGAGAGCTTAAAAAATCGTTAGGAGGTACAAAAAGTTCCTATTTAAAAGATACGTTGATCTTGTAGATCAGGAGGAGGGACAGTTACGATTAAAAATGTCAGGAATACCTACGTATTAGGTACAAAAACCCCTATTAAGGTACATTTTTTTATATCAGTATAATTTCAAATCGCTTATGACAATAACCTCTAAAATCATCTTGCAACGTTTCACACATTTCGATTTAACAAGTTCTCCTTTGTTTAACTCCCAAAAAGAACTAATATTTGAATCAGAATTCTGTTGTTTTTTTTTAATTAATTACTCCCATATCATTTTTTTTTTTTTTTTTTTTTTTTTTTTTTTTAATTTTATGGACATCGTAACCTCCTGAGCAACTATTTTTTTTGTGTCTAGTGGTCTGTCTATTATTTTCATTCCTTACAACGAGCAAATCTCAGAAACTGATATCAACGATTTTTATAACGCATATTATTATTATATAGATATAGTCACCGTGGCAGAGTCAGTTAGCACGCTAGGCATTGCACGCATGGTGCCCTGGGTTCGATTCTCAGCGGGGCAGGAATTTTTCTGCTCTGTAGTTGGATGTCCGGGGTCCACTTATACCTCGTGAGGAAAAATGAGGAGTTACTTGTATGAGTAACGACCAGTGGCGGAATTACAAGAGTAAAAAGAAATTAATGTAATAGAATTCGAAAAGTACAGGAGGCTCTTAGTAATGCTGCGCTACCCAAAAAAGTTGTGAAGAGTCCTTGTGTTTCACCACAAATAAAATCATACATACATTATTATTATAGGAGACGTGTTGTGTATGCCACACCAAGCGCCAGTGTGGATCATGGTGATAAAAATCTTGCGCGTCTTTTCTAACTTTTCACTTTAACAGTTATATATAATAAAAAAAAAAATCCGAAAATTAGGGCAAATATTTATTGTTATCAATTATTATTTTCCTTTTTCAATCGGTCTAAGTCAAGTGTGGATGACAATCTTATATTTTAAAATTAATTTCACACATTTGAAAGTATTTTGATCTGATTTTTCTTTCGTTTCTATAGTTAAAAATTCATTTCTGGACAATGGTTACTTGGTTAGTCGCATCAGTCAGTTTTGAGTGCTAGAATTTTATGTAAGTTAGATAGATTAAGATGAAGAAAAAAAACGCTTGCATACGAGTCTGCAACCATTGGGACATTTTCATCTTTACTATTCAAGTTTCGTTACATAATTTCGTCACATAATTTCGTTACATAATTTCGTCACATAATTTCGTTACATAATTTTGGTTATGTGCCAGAGCAAAGACATGAAAATGTCAATTTAATATTTCGTTACATAATTTCGTTACATAATTTCGTTACTTAATTTCGTTACATAATTTTGGTTATGTGCCAGAGCAAAGACATGAAAATGTCAAAAAATTGGCAAGTGAATACTATGTGAACTATTCCACCAGGAAATATTGTGTTCATAATAATTGGTAGCGTATTTTTTTAACTACTTACGTATTTAACTTAGTAAAATCTACAATCTCATGCAATAGATTTAGCTAAAAAGACGACTACATAAAATACCTACTATGAAACCGTTAGTTCCTCTCGTACCTATAAATAAAAAGGTAATTTTTATTTTAAATGAAAAACTTTTATTACCTCTAAAATTTTTACCTCGTAAAAATAAAATGCTACTATGTTTTCACGAATAAAAATGAAATAAAACTAACACACACATGCAATTTTATGAGTAAATTTGTACCACATACATTTTTCTGGCTCGTTGCAAATTTCAAAGTTTCATCGCGACTTCCTCTGGGGATGGTAAAATCACCTCTACGAATAGAACCTCCACTGGTTAATAGTCACAACTAGTGTAGGGAAGATCCGGGCACTGACACAACGAGAACACACTCGCGAGCACCGCACACACATGCAGAAGAAACTCGACTAAGTCCTGTCTCTCCGATGAGGTTTGGGTTGGGGAAGCAATGGCCACGCATGCGCTGTTGCAGCATAAGCCGGCACTAGTTCCATCTAGCCGCCGCAGCCAGGGATCCTCCCTTCTCAACAGTGGACTGACCCTCGTCCCAATCTCTTCCTTGCATTTGTCCTTTGGTAATAAATAAATAAATATTAGAGATAGTTTTTACAGACAAAAAATATTTAGAACCATAATTATATTTATAACAATGTCATCGCCACAACATCAGGGCACCCCCTTGTGAACAAAAGTGGACTACTCTATGTCTGTCTTCTGTACCCTCTACCCGACCGACTTTTGTTCCTTTTTCAACTTTTCACATTACACTATATTTATCTTTTATGTAGCTTTTGTTTTATGAAAGAACAGAAATTACTTTTAACCCCAAAATGAAACTTTGTATAATGCTTGCCAACTCTCCCTTACCAACTTCTGTCTCATTGATGAACTGTTCGTATTTGTATGACTTTATTTCTTTCTCCTTCTTTTCATTGTGTGAAGGAGAGAGAGAGAAAAATGACGTTTTCTTCTGTACTTCAAAATAACTAATCCTAATTTCCAAATCCCAATTAAAATAAATAAAGAGTATTTTGTTGAAAAAAAAAAAATTACATAATGTTTCTCTATGTTGTTATATTATCATTTTAGTGGGTAGCGCAGATCTTGATTGTCCTAATATATTATTTGCCCAAGTTCCGCCACTGGTCGCTACTCACAACAAAGGTTCTTCTCATTTCTCCTCAAGAGCTGTATGAGTATACCTCGTAAAATATAAAATACAGAACCAAAAATTCGGTCCCCGCTGGAATTCGAACCCAGGTCGTCGTGCGTGCAATCCAATAGCACTAACCACTCGGCCACGGACCCGCGGTGAGTAAGGAAAATAAATAAAGTTTATAAAGTTTCGTAAGGAAAGTAAATAAAGTTTCATATCTGTGCTTAATCCTAAGAGCCCGTTCACACCGACTAAAAACAGTTTTTTTACTGGGACAGTAATTTTACTGGTCCAGTATTTTTACTGAGTGGCGCATACATTTAAATGAGAGCGTTCACATCGGCAACGTTTTACTGTTAACAGTAAAAAAACTGGATCGACAGATTTTTACATCAGATTTTGCCACTAGAAACGGAAACAGTAGAAAAACTGGCCCAGTAAAAAAACTGTTTCTACATCCAGTCGCTTGTACAATCAAATGGAGATGTTCACACTGCAGTCGGCACAGTTTTTATTGTTTCTGAAACCTTCGTCTACATAACTACCTAATTATAATATCGTATTTTTCGAATGAAAATTAATTTGTGTCTATTTATTTGTAATTAAAATAAATACAGATTTTTGTGTTTTTTTCAAAAGTGTTGAGAACAATTATTTATTTATTATCGTATTTTTACCTTCTATTACCTATATAGGTATAGAAGGTATTGGTTTCGGTCCATTTTTCGAAAATTGAGCTGATAACATTTCTGGACGAATTAGAAGCTCAGGATTCCAAAAAAGTAACTTTTATCAAAAAGTCTGTTCGTATGTATGTATGTATGTATGTGTGTATGTATGTATACAAAATATCTCGAGAACGGTAAGAGCTAGAGCGATGAAATTTGGCACGTATATGCAACTCGGCCCTAGTACGCACCCGGAACAAAATCGTAAAAATCGGCCAATTTTTCCGGCCAATTTTCCCCGATTTTCCGGCTTTTCATTGAAAATTTGCAATTTTCTTGGAAATGGTACGCCCAATCAAAAAATGTTATAGAATCAACCCCAAAAAACTGGCCATTTTACTCCTTTTTGATACCTTTGTGCCACTATGGGATGATTCCACCATCTTCTCTTATTCCTTCGTTGTCGTTGCCGGTACCAGTACAAAAGCATTAATGTATTCACATCCATCACGTTCAAAGGCTTTATCACGAATGAACATAAAGAAAAGCATGGAAAAGTAGGACCAGTAAAAATACTGTTTGTAGCCTGTGTGAACGCAATCTGAGAAACAGTTTTTTTACTGGACACAGTAAAAAAACTGTTCCAGTAAAAACTGTTTTGGTGTGAACGGGCTCTAAGAGTGATGTCAAAATTATTCAAACCAGGGTGTTTTTGAATAATTTTGACATAGTTTCGCTATATTTTGGAATAGAACCACTAGTCTCCATGTTACGTTGAACAATCGTGCTGCTTTCGTCAGTGTCTGTACCAAAATAATAATACTTGAAGTGCCTACTAAAATGGAAGGGAGACATAAAGAGGATTGAAAAGTCTGGATAATTCTGTCATAAATTAATGTTATATTCTGTCAACTATAACTGAAGTAAACCAACCTCAGTACAGTAGCTTGATCCATAAGGCGGCGTAATTCGGAATTGTAACCTGGAGATTGATGGTTCAAGTCTCGGTTTCAGCGTAGATTTAGTAAAGCGAGTTTGAGTAGTTGTGATATCTGGAAAGTGATTTACACAAATATGATAACTTAAAACTAGCTGAAGTAACATCACCACGTAAAACTCTGCTCTGCAGAAATTTTATTTCTAAACATTTTTCAAACTTTTCGTAATTGATAGAACATGGTTCAGATCTGTCAAAAAAGGCCCATTAAAACTAGTAGTGAATATCTCTTGTCGTATCACTGTTGCATCTGGAGTCTGGAACAACAACAAGGCCTCCGTTTTTTGAGGTTGAGCATTGGGTTAGCACCAATCCTGTAAAAAAAAAACTATTGTTCCGGGAACCACCAACCTCGCAAGCCTCCTGAATGAAGGCACAGGAAATGACTGTCAGAACTATGCACAAAAAATTAACTGGTTTTTGGAGGATTTAGGCCCTTGTGACCCGTTATAAGCCATCAGAGGAAGAAAAATATTCTATTAGAAGACCCTGAGTTGAAACGAACGTCCAGAAATACAGTTCAGTAGCTATTTCAGACTTTTAAATATTTCAAATCAAATATTTTACCTATAATCCATTGAATTTTATATATCAAATATAGTATGATAACATCGCTATAAAAGAACCCATAAGGATCTACAACAACACATAACAGCAACCCATAGATTTTCAGCACTGTATAAAAACAACCCATCGATCTAAAACACTACATAATATCAACCAATACATCTACAACACCACATAACAGCAAACAACCCATAACCACATCTACAGAACTGCATCAGAATGACCCATACATCTCTCCATATACATAAACTAGCCTCGTTGCGGCCAGGCCTGCGGCGCGTGTGAGTTTATCGAGGCATGGCCGACTTGTAATGAAAACATAGTATTTTTAACTGTCCACAATTGTTCAATCGGAATACCGGTAGTAGAAAAGTTAACCTGACAAATAAGATATTGTAAGATGGTTTGGTTTGGGTGGAAGAGATTGCCATAGGCAATAACCCCGCTTTTTGGTTAGGGCGTATGTATATATTTAATTTATTTTGTTTATTTTTTTCCTATTTATATTTATACTGGCAATTTTGTATTTCAATGTTTACCATAATTGTTTGTATATCCTCTTCGCGACCAACACCAATTTTTGTTTTGTAGTACAAAGTGACCGGTGGCCTTGCCCGAGGACAAACATTTTATGCTACTTGGTAGTATAAATTACTTGGTAGTATACTTGGTAGTATCAATTTTTAGCTTGGGCACTAAGTACTATAAAATAAATGTCCTCTTATGCCGGGTCCACACTAAGCGAACATTGTTAGCTAACAATGTTCGCTAACAATGTTATTTCAAAAAAAACATTTTCTAATAACAAATTATGTTATTAGAGTTATTAGACCTATGTTCGCTAACAAAATCTGATGTTCCAAAACTTGTCGGTAAATATCAAAGGAAAAAATGTTATTTGGATGTTTTTCCTCCTCTCGCTGTCTGCACCTACCCTCCCCCCTTCCTCCACTTCAGTATTTCTTTCTTCTCGTACAGTGTTTAAGCTTCCTTGTGCTTACCTGCTTATTTAGTAATTTCATTTTGCCAAGTTTTTTGAAACAAGCTTATTTATTTAAAATGGAAGATTGGCACAAAGAAAAATGTTCGGACTTAATCAAGGCTTTTCAAGAGTATGAATGAGTGTTTGTATAAGACAGATTGCAAGGACTATAATAATACCATCAAGAAGAAGGATGCTCTTCATGCATTAGCTATGTAATTTGGAATAAGTGTTGACTTATTTTCAAGAAAGTTGAACTCCCTCCTATAAGCTTATAGACGAGATAAAAAGAAAGAAACTGATTCAAAAAGATCTGGATCAGGAACACAAAATTTGTATAAGTCAAAATGGTTTGCGTTCAAAGCAATGTTATTCAAGTTACTTCAGTGTAGACGGCTTTGCTGAACATTCAGAATAACATTGTTCGGATAACATTGTTAGCTAACAATGTTATCCGCACACCACTGTCGGATAGGTTTTACTTTCCAATAGGAGGGAGGTATGCATTCCTCTCTGCCCCCCATCTACAAACTCATTAGATTTTATCACAAAAAACTCCCCTCACAATTTTCTTGGTATTTTTTTTGTAAATTTTAAATAAAAAAAAGTATTATAATAATAACATTCTTTAGTGGAAGGTAACCACCAGGCGAGGTTAATGCTCAAAATATTTTTTACCACCTAACCCTCAAAGTCTTTATAATATGTAGTCACAAACTCAAATAAATGAGGAAAAATTCATGCACTGGGTGGGATTCGAAACAACGGATTCCTACGCTAACTAGATTAACAGACTAGCGTGAACCACTTGACTACCAGTGCACGGTTTCTCTCTTTTTGCTTTTTTTTTATTTCTCTTTTCGGTGATAGAACATAAAATTATATTCTTATGTATGCAAAACTTAAAGTATTTCCCAATCATGTTAGTCACCGTGGTCAAGTAGGTACCCATTTTATAAGCTGAACTAGCTGAGTGAGTAGCGCGCTAGTCTTGTACGCAAGGTGATCTGGGTTCGCATCCCAGCGCAGCCGGAATTTTTCGGTTCTGTATTTTGGATGTTACAGGTTCCACTCATACCTCACGAGGAAAAATAATGTGAGCAGCGAATAAGCGAAAAAGGTATTAGTGTATTCAAGGAAAAAGACAAAGTCGAATAATTCTGAACTAGCCACTAAAATTGTCATAAAATAACACAAAGAAACACATAGGTATATTTTTTATTTAATTTATTTCTTAATCATGTTGGTATGAAGGTATAAATATTTTTTTTTAATTTGGGTTTAACGTTGCTTTCAACTGCATGGCCATGTTCCATTTGTATAAAAACAACTGCACAACCCCACATTAACCTCACCCAGCCCAGGTTGAACTGGAATGGCAGCATCAACAAGTCTTCATCTCGCT
Organism: Bactericera cockerelli; assembly: GCA_024516035.1. Classification (NCBI taxonomy): domain Eukaryota; kingdom Metazoa; phylum Arthropoda; class Insecta; order Hemiptera; family Triozidae; genus Bactericera; species Bactericera cockerelli. Next base: position 12,251,708 of record CM044957.1, read on the forward strand.
GAACGTTCCTTAACTTCGGTGATCCTACGAGAACTTTTATCCAAAAGTTTCGTGGTTCGTCTGGTGTATAAAATTAATTTCCGTACGTAATTTCAAGTCTCTATCTTTTACCGTTCTCGAGATATCGTGTTCACACACAGACGAATACAATACTTTCCTTATTATAGGATAAGGAAAGTAAAAAGTGAAGAAGGGTAATGTAAAGTCGTATCACACTTGCCACCATTGTGGCAACACTGCTACACTGCAGGAATCTATGGTACCTATTTTATACGTCAGGGAGCGCTACCTACTGTACAAGATTGGAGCGGAACCTGGCGGTCAAATTGTGAATTAACTGTATGACCTTGTGGAAGATCCCGATCTCCAATACCCGATCGTCAATAATATCAGCTGATTGTGATCAAATTCAAACTTCAAATTCAAAGTCAAATTTTTGAAATAAAAAGTAAAAACATGTTCCTTTAAATTTAAAATCTACCTATAATGAAACTTCTCTAAATTTTCCCTATTTTATTTGTTCTTGTGTATTTTGAACTCTCTTCTATTTGCCCATTAAAATTCACCCTCAGTTTAAAAAATATCTTTATGTAGAGTTTTTTGCTATATAATTTAAATGTTCATATCAAACTCTACCAACACTAGACAACGTTCATCAAACCCTTATCAGTGCTATTGAAAGTTCTCACCTTTCAGTTATACATAAAAGTAGTGACGGTCTATAACTCTCATTTGAGTCATGAGGTATATATCATAAGCCATTGTGCAAACATAGTTTCCACTCTGTTAAATATGTCTCAGAGGTAATATGGGATCCAATGACAAGGATGATTTTGAAAAGTTCTTGGAAAACAACAGCTCAACTCACAGTGAAATAAATCAAAAATACAAGTGGGCTGGAATTCTCTACCTCACCAGCATAGCTGGAGGATCTGCTATCTTTGCATTTTCATCCAGTCTTGCGTCTGTCAAAAAATCTGATCCTGAGTGGTTTGCCAAGGGCACCGAGTCAGGCACCTCTCTAGCCTTACGAGCTTTTAAGTGGGGTAGTTTGTATTCTATCACTGGATGTGGTGTATTCTTTTATGGGATATGGAAGCTGTCAGGAGCTGCCAACATGCAAGAATTCAGATACAAACTGGGAACATTCTTGCCTCGCATTAAGAGAAATGATCCTCCACAGTCAAGAACTGAGTTTGATGGATTGACTGATTTACTGACGTATATATCCACAGATTACTCTGAACAGTCCAAAACTAAGAGTTATAAAAGCTAAAATTTGCTCATCCTCTTTTCTCGTTTAAGCCAAAATAGTGTAAGTTAATTTTTTACACATTCCTACCACAAAGTAGGCAAACTTTTCTTCTGTTTTTGCTTCATTTAATTTTGTTGATGATTTATTTTTATATTATTTCAAGCTTCTAAAACAAGTATAATTAGTACAAGTATAAACCACTTTGATAATAAATAATGAAAAGCATACTTGAGGATGGGATGGATATTTGAGAATTATTAATTTCATACAAGATTTTTTAATGTAGCTCACCATATATTTTCTCAAATTTTGAAAATTAATCTAAATATATTTATTTTAAAGATTGTACAGCTTCTAAAATTTCAATATTATCATAAGATACACTAACATCTTACATTATTTTGGCTTACATTATGTTATTATTCATACTGAGACAATTTGTGTTTAATTTTTTGTTCCAGTTTAAGCAACACAATAGTGCGTAGAATTAGTAGTTCAACAGCTGCCATTAACAAAATTCACAGACCCATATATGCCCGGACATATCCTACACTGGTAGTGTTACCGGATGGTTCAACTATAAATATTAGATATTTTGAACCAAAATCTATCATCACTGTGAGTATCTAATTTTGTACTTATTATTATTATTATTATTAAACAAGTTGGATCAAGTTTTATTTACAAAATAATGACATAGAATATATACACATACATAGATATTAAAATTAAGAAACAAAACTTGATCAAGGGAGGTGCTAATGCCAACAGCATTCTCTTCCGCACCACCCTTGTACTTATGTATCAATTTCATTTGGAAATATAAAAAAGGCTAAATCCATCAATATAATCCCGTTTACTGTTTATTGTATTAATATTCATAAGCGTACAATTAGCTCAGTGGTAAAATACTTGCAATTCATAAGATCCCAAGTTCAATCCCCAGAGCAATCAAAAAAAAATTGTATTAAAAATTGGTTACAATTGTTGTAAGGAATACCTTGTGAATGCACTCTTGTTGATCCAGCACCTAAATGGGAACTACTGTGTCACTCCTCCCTCACCCATCAGAGGGAAGGCATTCCAAGGGATGAGCAAGCTACAACATAGACTACAAGCATTTACAGTAGCTCCTGTTTCATGGCTAAAAAATGAAAAAAAGGCTGTGAAACACATTTCAAAAAAACGAAATTTTAATTTGTCCGTTCAAGTATGATTAACACAAATACATTTTATAATAATCTACATTATAAATATTACACTTGAGAAATTAATTATCAATATCAACTCATTGTTGGTATCATTGTGTTGTCATGTAACAGTAAGTATAAATAATTATCTATAATATACAAAAAAATATTTTTTTGCTCCGATTTCAAATTTTATTTAAAATTTCTGGATGTTTCATTCATAATCTCCTGAGAAATGTTTGTGTCTGTCTTATTTTTGAAATATTTTGTACATTTATATCTTTTGAAATTTATACATTTATATCTTTTGAAATTCATCAATTTGTCCTAGAGGTTCTTGGTGATAGAGACCATGTGCCTGCTCACTAACTTTTTATTTATACATTTACATCTTTTGAACAGTACATCCAATTTTGATGAAATTTTCATGTACCTATTTCTGTTGTTAAAATTTCTGGATGTTTCATTCATAATCTCCTGAGAAATGTTTGTGTCTGTCTGTTAAGTACATTCCTTGTAACATGCAGAACTGAGAAACTACTAAACAGAATTTTACAAAATTGTACACATTTATAGGAGAAGTATTGTAGATGGTCCCATTTTAAATTCATCAATTTTGCACTAGAGGTTCTTGGTGATAGAGACCATGTGCCTGCTCACTAACTTTTTATTTATACCTTTTGAACGGTACACCCAATTTTGATGAAATTTTGCATGTACCAGTGTACCTATATGCATATTAAGGTTTTACATTGTGCATTTGTAATTATTTTTTAAAATAAAATATGATTTAGCTCTGATAATGAAGAAAATTCCAAATAATGGACAAAATATTTCAAAAATAAGGTCTACGACTAGTAGAGACAGAAATTTTGTAGGATATAAAACATTTGAAGAAAATTGGTTAAGTAATTTTGGAGATATAAGTGCTTTAGTATGAAATCTCAAAATTGTCAAGTGCATTGGCAAGTATTGTGTCCATAATTGGCAGCATATTTTTTCTTTCTATCTCCAATGTTGTAGAAACCCTCAACCTCTAACAATTGTTATTACCAACATAGAATTAAGAACAAAACTAAAATTTGACTGGAATTTTTTTCTAGCATATGAAAATGGTTGATGTGTAAATACTGTATGATCTAATGCACAGCTAAATAAATAATTTACATGTACTATTTTCAGTTGCCATTGGACCTATCAAAGCTTTCAGAAGAAGAGAGAAAGCTGAGACTTGAAAAGAGGAAACCAAAATCTAAAATTATCATCGAAGAAAGTGTGGATGATTCCTTCAACCCTAATAAGTACATCAAGTATGTGAAAACATCAAAGAAGAAGTAGTTCATAATAAAAGCAACTCAACTTGTAGATAATTCTGAAATGTAAGCTCATTTTGTTTTCTTTATTGGTTTCTATTGATTTATTATTTGATGTTTATTTGTAACTTTGGCTCATGCAAATTGGATCTTTGATTTTTAAGTAGGTACATAAACCAATAATGGCAAAGGTTCAAGATAACAGTCATTTAGACTTGTTAGTGGGAGATTCATTAGCAACTTTTTCAATGCCATCAATTGACAAAGGTATGGATTCAAGCCCTGCATCCATGCCTATGTTGGAAGAGATTGACTTTTATGTATCTCCTAGTGTTTTCTCTACTTCACCATGTGAATATGCAGTATCAAGTTCACAACAAAAAGTTGATACTGAAAACAGCAGCCAGCCAGCAGCTAAAAGGATTCCAAGAGATAGGGTTTCGTCCAACATAGAAAATGTAGGTTCGTTTTCCACTTCATCTGAGCTATTAAAACAAAGTAACTCATTTTCTAATGAGCAAAAAGAGAAATTCAAAGCAAAAGTAAAAAAATGTTCCCAAAATCTAAAGCTGAAATCAGATTTTCAAACAGATTTATACAATACAACCTCTAAGCCAAGTTCTCATAATCAAAACTTTGAAAAAAAAATTAAAACTATAAAAGATGAAAAATTTAGTGAAGAAGTAAAATCAGACCCAATATTTTCTAGAAATTCTGACATTAAATCTTTAGACTTTGAACCTTTGGTACTAGCACATTCTTCTGATTCAAAAACGTCTACAAAAATACCCCAGTATTGTCCTCAATGTAAGTCAAAATATTCAGAAGATAGGGCTCTCCGTTATTTCCATGTGTCTCTTGAGAAATCTATTCTTCTGTGTTCTACAGAAAATTGCTCATATCCATTTGATACTCACAATGCCATACTCAATGTTAAAGATGAAAACCCTGAAGATTTGCTGAAAAGCGAAATTGATTTTGACATTGAGAACATTTCTATCAACACCAACCATTTTGAAAATGAACTGGTGCAACTTAATAATCTTGTGCAACCATTTTTAAATTCCCTTGATGACTTGAAAAGAGGATATGAGAAGTTACAGTCAGGTGACTTTAGTCCTGAGGACTATCAAGTTGTTGAAGACAATTATGAGTGTGTGAATTTAATGAACCAAGCAATAGAGTCACCTCCAGAGAAAAACCTGAATGAATCTCTCATGATGGAAGCTGCTAATGCACTGAGTGAAAATGTTGATCTAGATGGGTTGATGGAAGAAGATAACATGGATATAGAACAGATGTTGGAAAGATTTATTTAAAAGAGGTAGTACTTGCATTTTGATTTGAAACACTTTTGGGCACTAAAACTCATGCTTGCTGTTAATAAGGGTAAGTAACCCTGGAGTACTGTTATTAACTCTTATCATGGTCACTACAAAGAGTGAAAGGTTAAAAATGTATCTCAACACTCTAGTGCCTACTGAAAATAAAAATGGTGAAAGGTTACTTGGAATGAAGCTTTTACTTGATTTTTTTCTTTTTAATTAAAAAGTGAAGTAAGTTTTAACAGGCTCTGATCCTAAAGTAAACACTAGCCTATGTCATAAAGAAATAATCCACGTTTCAGTTCAATACTTACTTTCTGATTTTAAAATTATTGTATTTTGGCTGGATTGTTTTCTTTGTAATTCTAAAAATTCTGTGAAAATTTTATACATAAAATATCTAGCTATAAGCTTACTTTAAAGATTTAATTAACCTTTAGAAATGATTTTATGAATAACATTAAGCATTTACTGTGATGAGCTAGAGTTTGTTCTTTCTCATCTTTGTTCCATTCAATCAGTTCATGCCTTGACCTGTAGTTCACACATTAATCATGAGATTTATGAGAGCTAAATTGACATTCAGCCATGAGTAAATCTTGAGAGTAATGTTATTAGAGTTCAGTTTTCACTCAATAAATGATAAAACGAGTCAGTAGTATGATTGTTTTAAATTCCATATTTTTGTTCTTTTTTCTTCTACTTTCACCGTATTTCTACAAATTAGGGGGTCCTGATTCCAAACAAACAATAAATATATATTAAAGTATGTGTATTCACAAAAATCATAACTAGTAATATTTATGTGTCGTTATGTACATCCCTTAAAGTGTGAATAGAGCTTTGGACGGTCCGGATATGTTGCAGTTTCGCACTTTGGTTTGTCTGTTTAGCTAAACAGTTTCGGTAAACCCTAATATGTATAATTGTATAATATGTATATGCAATGGTCTGGGACTTCATAATTAGGGCCGAATTATGAAACAGGATTAATCTTGGTGGACAATATCCTTTAATACGCACTTTAGTGAGAATGTCAACCAATCACAGCGCACTAAAGCCTGAGTTAAGTGATAGTGTCCACTTAGATTAAACTATGTAATTCTGTTTCATAACCCGGCCCTTAGTGTATGGTGCCCGCCTCCTTCGTTAAGGTTTCATGGAGATAGAGACTTATCTCAACAGACAAACCGTGAATGTAAACCTAATGTGTGTGATTACTTGTTGGGATGGCCTGTACCTAATGCTGACTTGAAATTTGGCTATTCATGTGCTCATACTGGAATTGAATTAGCACCTCATCACACTCTCACCTACACAGGTCTATCGTAGGTATGGCTAGTCAGTACGGTGGGCTGGTAATAAGTCTAGCATATGGCTAGTCAGTACTGTGGGCTGGTAATAAGTCTAGCATATGGCTAGTCAGTACTGTGGGCTGGTAATCAGTCTAACCTACATAGGTCTAGCGTATAATTAGTCAGTACTGTGGGCTGGTAATAAGTCTAGCATATGGCTAGTCAGTACTGTGGGCTGGTAATAAGTGTTGCATATGGCTAGTCAGTACGGTGGGCTGGTAATCAGTCTAACCTACATAGGTCTAGCGTATGGCTAGTCAGTGCGGTGGGCTGGTAATAAGTACACATGGTTTGAATCTCAAGGAAATGATAAAATTCGTCTTCGTTAATCCCATGTATTGCGTGCGATATAATAGCTCTTGTTACCGAGTAGCTTGATCGATAAGGCGGCGGACTTGTAACCTGGAGGTCGGTGGTTCAAGTCCCAATATTTAGTAAAGCGAGTTTGAGTAGTTGTGATATCACGTAGATGATTAATACAAATATGATAACTTTGTAATAGCACTTGTTCAGGATACTGATTACTGAAGTAAGAAAACTAGTGCCAAAAATTCATTTTGAAGCATTTCGGCGTCGGTTCTCTAAGTTATTCTAATATTCATAACATAACTACATTAATTTGAAAACTAAAGTAGCTTTTTGGTATAGTTTTAGGTAGTGCTTTATTCAAACTGCAAGAGAAGTAGTTAATGCTAACAGTTTGACAAAGCACCTCATTATACAGGGTGGGGCAAAAGTCTGGAAACCCCTGAATAACTTTTGAATGGCTTCTTCGGTAAAATTCAAATTTTGTAAGGTAAACCGGGCTAATAAGACCTTCTTTTAGAGTCGGGTCGATTTTTGTTACCGGCCCCCATGTCGCGGCCAGGGGGGCCAACTTCATTTTTTTAAATACGAACCCCCATCTTGCGATACATTTTTGGAAAGGTCTTTAAATAAGAAATACATTGGTGCAAATTTTATTTTTTAAATATTAAACTGTTTGCAAATGGCGTCCAACTTTGTGTATGCAGTAAAGTCTGGAAACCTCTGAATATCTTTTGAAAGGGGTTTTTCAGTTAATTTAAAATTGTGCACGGTAAGTCGGGGTAACTAGACCTTTCCAAAAATGTATCGCAAGGTGGGGTTTCGTATTTTAAAAATGAAGTTGATCTACCTGGCCCCGACATGGGGGCCAGTAAAAAAAAAATTGGTCCAATTCTAATATAAGGTCTAATTACCAAGGTTTATAGTACACAATTTTAAATTTACTGAGAAAGTCCTTTCGAAAGATATTCAGGGGTTTCCAGACTTTACTGCATACACAAAGTTGGACGCCATTTGCAAACGAATAATATTACCAAAAGAAAATTTGCACCAATGTATTTCTTATATGAAGACCTTTCCAAAAATGTATCGCAAGGTGGGGGTTCGTATTTAAAAAAATGAAGTTGGCCCCCCTGGCCCCGACATGGGGGCCGGTAACAAAAATCGACTCCACTCTAAAAGAAGGTCTTATTAGCCCGGTTTACCGTACAAAATTTTCAGTTTACCGAAGAAGGCATTTGAAAGTTATTCAGGGGTTTCCAGACTTTTGCCCCACCCTGTATATTATAATGCACAAAGTTGTGTAAAAAAAATAACAATTTAAGAAAATGACGGGTTATATTCAACGTTCGAATCGGCCCTGACTTTAATCAGAGCGTTCGGCTTGGTCATTACAATGACAAGGTACAAGTACATAATTACGCGAACGACAGAAAACCTGAATGGGGAACATGACGAGACACATTTCCGTTTGCGTTACTGCACCCTCCCGCCCCCCCTGTACGCTGCCCTACACCGGAAGTTGAGTGGGTGGAAAGCCCCCCGCCTGAGTGGGGTGGCTGGGTGGCGCGATGAAATGGGTGTGAGACAAAACAACGCTCGTCAGCTGTTTCCAGGAGAAAATGGAAAACAGTCGACGAGGAATTTATTCCTTTAAAGAAAATCTAAAAAATATACCATGCAAGTGAATTAATTCTTCAGTGTTAAAATACTTTTTAAATGAATTTTTGTGTGTAACTTAAATTAGATTAAATTTCTGCAAAGTCCTTTTTACCAGGGAACATCTTCAGAATGGCAGATTCCTTGAATTATATCGACACTTTCACTGACTTGGTAAGTAATTTTCGAGTGCCATTTCAGATAATTTCAATCTTTTGTTAAACTCTTGTTATTTTAAAGTGAACTTAGTTTAACGATTTCTTTTAATTGAAAAATCTGTAATAAAATGCTTGATCAGTATGGATATGTTTTCCATCATTAAATGGTTGAGGAGAGATCTACATAATATTTATTGTTATCAGAAAATCGATGACGTTGTATGATTAAAAATAACCTTGGCACAAAAGAGGCTGGGTATTTATAGTCTGAAATCCCAGATACTTTTGAATTATTTTTAGAAACAGGAACTGGACCCATATTTTTACTTTTAATATACAGGTACATCACACCTATATCTAAATTAAATTTATATTAAAATGCACAATATATTTCCTTAAGAAAGTTTTTTTTTAAATTATTATAATTTATTTTTCTGTTAGAAGTAACGTCTAATGATTAATTAAAAATCCTTAGGTAAATAAATATACGAAAAGGGACGAACCTAAAAAATTAAATGTTCACCAACTACGCATGGGAAATTTGATGGTATATTTTGCGTTAATTTAAGATATTTTAATTTTAATAACCTACAAAAAACCAAGATAATGAATGGTTTTGATTTAGTTCAGAATTTGATCCAAAGAAAGAAATTATTAAAATATCTGATATTCTGCTTCAGTGGTATTTTGCTGTGATGGCTATTTATTATAAAGTGGATCACTAGAGTCACTCATCAATTTTTAACCTTGTGGGACGTTGTTTCCCTTCATAAATCTCAAACAGCCTCGGTCAGGCCGGGAATAGACAGCATCGCTAGAGTCACTCATCAATTTCTAACCTTGGGGACGTTGCTTAACTTTGGTTAACGAGAACTGATGTATTCAGCGTGACATCGACACTGATGGCTGGTTTTATTTTCACATCATCACATGTTTCATTATCCAGACGAATCTTATTTCAGCTCCGCCAAGCCATCTGCCTGATCTCCCAGATGAAGCACGAGGAATACATCCTGGCACTGAAGCAGTGGCAGATTGCTGACTCGATGGTGCAATCTCTGACCAGTCAGTTTGACGTTCTGGCCAGTGCCCACGCTGCGAATGAGTGTGAGTATATTGTGTTTTAGGGTTTATCCCTTTTCAACTGCTATTCGAGACGGTGGTTTTACCCTCCATTTCATTGCGATTTGCCAACCAGCTAACCACCCACATGATCTTACCTATCCAGGGTGGAATAGCCAGCATGATTACCCATCTAAGCTCTAGCTAGGCTGGACGTTGCTTATCTTCTGTGACAGAACGAGAACATGCCATCGTCTGCGTCGGTGACACTGCGTGCTATGATTGTGAGAATTGGATTCGCTGGTTTATTCTAGATCATAATATCTAGAATAAACGGGCACACAAAGGCACTAAACGAAACTTCATGTTTAGAAATTGGTCTCAATAAAGCTCACAAAGAACCTAACTTCTGATATTATGATCGAATGTAATTAGTAATGACCTGTATACAACTTGAATTTAAAGAGCTCCTAATTTTTCTCAGTAAATTTAATTGTTACTGAAAGACATATCTTTTTTACTCAATTTTTTTTATATAAGAAAACATGTCTTGTGTATGAAACCTGTCCCACTGTTTCTAAAGAAGAGTATAGTCTGATGGAACGTTTCTTTAGTCCTAATCTAGAAGTACTCGTATAAATAATTCGATATTAATTGAACGTTTTAAATACTGAATAACCCTAACATGATGTTAAAAAAACAGACTTTAAACAAGTCTGGCTGGGGGACTATAAACAGGGAGTAGACCAGCAGTCTGGCTGGGGGACTATAAACAGGGAGTAGACCAGTATTGGCTTGGTTCTGGGGGCCCTTGTCAATTATTAGCCTTCTTGTAAAGACAGTGGTAGAAGTGCTAAGTTATTCCTCCATTGTCTGGCTACCATCGTTCACGATGACGCCACCCTATGATGATGAATATTATTTCTTTGTTTCAGTCGGGCGGGAGGATGACAACGACTCGGTGGATAGCGCTAAGATCCGGGAGCAGATAGATCTCATGGTGGAGGAGTTCCCAGAGGAGAATGAGAAGAACTCCTCGTGGACAATATTCAACGACACCTTCCTAATGTTCTCAGGTGGGTCCTTGTCAATAAGCTCACTAGAAGTTTATTTATTTATTTAGAAACTCTTTATGAGTAGAACATAATTATATACAGACAAATAATGGTAAAAATTAAATATAAAAATTTACAATATTAATAAATAAACAAGAAAAAAAAAAATAAACAAAATATATACATATGTTTTAACTAAAGAGCAGGGTTATTGCCTATGGCAATCTCTTCCACTCAACCCTTATATTATTTTTGTTAATCACAATCGTGATGTTACTCGAAATCGCCTTGCTATTTTTCGTCGTAATTGGCACTCGAACCACCGAACTCTAGAATAAGAGTCAATCTATTGAGGTCGGTAATGTAAACTCACTAATAATAAACGTCACTAATAGAAAATGGCCCAACCTGGAAACTTGAAATGTGGAATATCAATTCGTCTCACAATACAATAGCAGGGCCAACTTAATATAATACCATTTCAAGATCAAACTGCCGCATGCCGGTTGCAAAACACGGAGCAGTCACTAGTATTGTAATTTGTAATAAGTAATTCAGTAAATGACTTTTCAACGTTTACTGACATGTTAAATTGACTTTATTGAAAAGGATTACAGAACGTAAATCATAAAAATAATTTTCTGCTGTTCCTCTCTAATAAAAGAAGATACTTCTGTACTTTTGAGAAAAGTACTGTGAATATTAGGAAAACATTACCCTCTTTTTGGGTTTCGTCAGTATTATATGGCGGTGTAAAAATCTCGGCGAATCGCTTCATGTAATGATAGATGTTTGTGTTTGCTAATACAAGCGTGTACTATCGGGTGTTTAGATTTATTGTTTCTATTGGTCATAATGTGATATGTCTTTTTTTCATTTCAGATGAAGAGTTAGAAACGATATTCCGCAAGGCGTTCATTCGGTCTAAATCGAAATCCCCGAGCGAAGAGACACAACTGATGACACAAGACTGGTCGAATCAAATCTGTGATAGTAGCAAAGCTATGAACGGAGAGCTGAGAAGAAATGAAGCTATGATTGCCATGAGCTTCAGTGATAGCTCCAACCCTTACACCTCTTCCAGTGATACAGAGAGTCTCCACCCTGGGGAAAACTATAGAGAAAGCTCAGGAGAACTGAACCATGTCGAAGCTTCTGTGAACATCACAACCATCCAACAATCATCTTCAAACACTTGTTCGCAGTTGAAAGAAATCAAGAAAGAAATGAAGACGTCTTTGAGTAAAGATCACACTGTTCTAGCATCTTTGTTAGAGCAAAAAACTGATGGTGCTAAGAGCACTGTGACATCTACGAATCAATCAAAACGATTTGAAATTCCTTTCGATTCTAGCAGTAGTGTATGTATTGCTAAAAACGATGATTTAAGTATTAAGAATGATGTAAGTTTAGGATCAAATATAACTCGGTTGTCACAGAGTAATGATCTGAATAATTTCAAAATAGAAATTGTCATGGAGCTTGATAAAGGAATGGCAAACGGTAGAAATGTAGATTCAAAGTATAAAATCAAAATCGGCCCCGAACATTTCAACAGTCTTTTCGTAAATGACCTCCCTAAACGAGTTGAAAAGAACTCATCTTCTGTGTATGTCGAGAGTTTCAGCTCAAGTGAAACTATTAGTTCCAGTTACCAAGTAAAATCGAACAACCATCTGTCAAGCTGTGACAATAATCAGTACGATAAAATACTTAATGTTTTTCAAAAGAATAGTTTTATTGACATCGCAAATGGTGAATCAAAAGCTTCAGAAAATGAAAAAAATAATCAGGATCATAATGATAAGGAGCTAGCCGAAAAAGATATTCATGACAGCAAAACTGTGATGAAAAAGCGCAAGAGTAGCTCTGAAGTACCAAACTTCAATAAAAAACACACAAGTAAAAACAAGCACGACCGTCCTCGCAAGCAGTACAACAGAAATAACAATCAAACTAGTAAAAAACAAGATAATGATAAAGATAAATATAAGAAACAAAATGCGATATATTATTCACCAGATGAGGAATCAGTGTTTTCCGACAAAAATTGCAATGAAATAGTTTTCAAATCACCCCAAGTTAGTCCTTCGAAAACGGATGTTCCACAAAACCGAATTGAACTACTGGGTGATCTCAGGAATCCAGGTGAGCTGAATGAGTCATGTGAAATGAAAGAAACTTTCAAAGATTCTTCAGATAATATAAATACTGAGGATGATGATGACGTTGTCGTACTGGAGGAGAAAAATATGCAGCCTGCTAAACATGATATTGGAAATGATATTCATGTAGTAAAAAGCGATACCACCAGTTTGGCAAACAACTTTTTCCTCATTAGTAACGATGCAACAAAAGATAAACAGAATGTGAAGTATCTCATTTTGAACAATAATAATCTGTTCAAAACTTTAAACTTTGACTGTCAAAACAAAACAATTGCAAACGGGAATATTGTCAGTAACGAGAATGGACAACAATCCAATCTTCTTCTTCTTAACAATGATAAAAATGGAAATCTATTTCTTTTAAATAAAGACGTTACAAAACAGACTAACAGTTTTGTGTTAAACACGAATAGCATCTACAATTCCTGTGAGACTCAATACTTCATTATCAATGACACTAATACGAACTTCCAACAAATGACGGATAGCTCTCAAACTAACAGTGTAACCACAACCGATAACACTTTCAACTTTACTTCCAACTGTGATAGCCCTCAACTCATGGATCCACCACAACAGATAAAAATAGCAATGGATACTCCAATAGATATACAAGACAATGATGGATCGATAAAAAGTTGCGTAAGACAATATGATACCCAACTTGATTGTGATAAAAATATGGAAAATACAACAGTTATGCCAATGTTGTCACAAGACTCAAATAGTGCCACGAAAGACTTGATACAGAACAAGGAAAATATTCTTGTTCTCAATAACCATGTAAACGAGGAACATTTCAAGTTCGACTCTAACGACTCGAGTGTACAAATAAGACTAGATGACAGTATGTACTACCTGAATGAGAAGATCAGCAATGAGTTGAAAATGGGAGGTGGCGGTAAATGTTCCGAGATTCCGCAGATCTATTTCATCAACGAATCACCTCTATCAAGTGAATTTTGCGTGGATAACACTTTAAAAGACACACCAACTTGTAGTGATCAATTCGGAAATCAATCGGAATTATTCAACTTTAATGACAGTGATCTTGACAAATTACCAAACCCCTCTGCTTCTCACTCAAGTGCTGTTGAAAAAGACAGCATCAACTCAAATCTTGCTCAATCAAATGATAAATATGCATTACCATTATTCAAAACCAGTGCCAATAATTCTTTGAACAATGACAAAGTAAAACTCATGGGAGCAGCGAATGCCAACCCAATCAAAAATGCCTCACCTGAAAATAATCTCAAATCAGATGCCAAAATCAAACCTGTACCTGTCAAAAGCAAGCTTACACCACTGAAGCAAAACTCTTCATCATTTCTGAAACACTTGAAGAGTAAATTGGAAAAAGAAAGGCCCGTGTCGAAAAATCAAATTTTGAATAAAGTCCCGTCGAACTATCTTCACAAAAATGCCCCCATAGTGAAAAAGAAGAAGAAGCTGGATGACATGGATAGTGTTCTAACCAACGATCCAGTGGAGAACGCATCCAAGATATTGGCGCTGTGCATGCAGAAAGAATCAGAAGCCCAGCAGAAGTCTCTCACGTGTCACATCTGCAGCATGGTGTTCTGTGACGAGAAAGTACTCAACAAACACGTGCAGGAACACAGCACGCTAGGCAAGTCCACGTGTACAGTCTGCAAGAAAGTGTTCAATAATATGAAAACCTTAAAGACACATTCCAGAATACACACGGGTGAGAAACCATTCAGGTAAGTACAGATGACACTGAGCCTGTGACAAGTGTAGACAGGTAGACACCTTAGGGCATAGTGGACGTTCAGGGGGCCAAAAGCACATCACCATCAATCCTTATCCACCAAGGATATTAGTGAATGAATAAAATTCAGTGTGTAGCCGTAGATGTGACTGATTATTTCTTTATAGGATTTGCTCTAAATATCCATAAAATGTATATTTATTTTTAAATATATTTTTACTTTGATATCTGTATAATGGACAAGCGACTATACCACTTTTTGTACCTTTGAAGCTATTTCATCCATTGATTTTGATATTGAACTTCTTTCTCAACGTGATTTTCGATAACGGTTTCAAATGATTTCTTATTTCATTTTGAAGTTGAATCAACCAACCAAGTTGTACTTGTAAAGAATCACATTTTATATTCCAATGTGACTGACGATTTTGTTTTACTTTGTAACCGTAATATAGAGGGAACTTTTCCTCCATATAGTTCCCTCGGTGAAGTCTTTGATTTATAAATTCCTTTGTCTCGATCTAGTTCGGAGTGTCTTAATATACCAGTAATGTAAAGATTATCAATGGAATTCATATGTGTGTTTCATAATAAAAGTATTGTATTTAAAATCCATTATTCTAGATGCTCTGTATGCGGCAAAAGTTTTTCGCAGCGCGGCATCCTATCCTCCCACCTTGCGGTACATGCGGGAGTAAAGCCGCACGTATGTAAGCAATGCGGCCATGCCTTCACGCAGAAGTCTCAGTTGAGGCTGCATGAGATGAGGCATGGGAACATTCGGCAGTTTGCGTGCAGCGTGTGTCCCTTCAAGTTCACTACCAAAAGTGAGTACATAATCCTTGGACCAGCTGGGTAAACCAGTCTGATTGCCAATCATTAGGACTCAACAAAAGCGCATTCACTATTTGAATGAAAAAGCTTTCTATATAATAGGTCCGGTTAGCTAGGTCCGATTGTTTTTTTTTTTTTTTTTTTTTTTTTTGTCTCTTTACGATTCCATAATACATCTTTGCGATTTAATTTAACATGATTTTTTTATTATTATTTTCATAATTTCAATTCATTATATTTAATGTTTAGTGCAGTAAAGAGTTTTATCTTCTCATATATGACTCCACTACTGAATGGGTGTCTCTATCTTTGTGATTATCCTCCTAGGAATCCACGAATCCTAGGGCTGATAATCCCAAAGATAGGGACCCCCATTTAGAAGTGGAGCCATATATTATGACAGATGTAAGTGTGATCTAAATCATTTTGAATTGAAGTTTATAAGTAGACACGAAGAACATTGCCAACTCCATTTGAATCCGATAGGATCTAAAACACCATTGAATAATTAACTATTAGCCAGCGTCGATGGCATGTTGAATACACCGGTTCCCTTCAGAACACCGAAGTTAAGCGACATCCAGCGAGGTTAAGACTTGGATGGGTGACCATTCAAATTCTAATTCTCGTGACGCTGGCTTTTCCCGGCCCCACTCAGGCTGGGTGAGGTCAATGTGAGTAGCAGGTTTGTGAGTTTCCTGCGAATGGAGGGTAAAACCCCCGTCGTGATATGACCATGGCAGTTGAAAGCGACGTTAAACCCCACTTAAAAAAAAAAAAAAATTAACTATTCCCATTTGCACCCAGGCGATCTGCAGAGGCATCAAAGGTCTCACGAAGGTGTCAAACCATTCAGCTGTGATTACTGCGACAAGACTTTCACCCGACAGATCATGATGAAAGAACACTTGAATAGGCACAAGGGTGTTCAGCCTTACTCCTGCTCTTACTGTGATAGAAGTGAGTTCAAATCCTGTTGTATATATTCGTAGACAGTGAAAAGGAATTATATTAATTTCTTCTTTACTCATAATAAATAGAAAATATTGTACTTGGAGCCAAATTATAAATCAAGATGAAAGCGCACTATATCTCAGATTGGGGTCTGCCTTCCCTCATCTGTGTTGTAATTCTATTTTATATTTTGAGTGACCTTTATTTGTTGATGCGTCAAGTAAAAAATCCATGACTTTCCAAAACAAAGTTCGCTGTCTGCCAGCGTACCGACCTACGAATGTATGATTATACGTGTCAGCGAAAATGACTGATAAAATCGATACCCCAAAATCGGCAAAGTTATCTGAGAAAATTCTCAAAAGTCCAAAAGAGGTGTATCTAGTGTATTTTACAATTAGCCTAGGTCGACCGCAAAAAGCCTACATGAGGTTTAAAAAAATCCCGATTTTACAGTAAGTGCCAAACTTACACTCGAGTGCGCTAAGCATCTCATCTCGAACATCCTTCCACTAATTATAACACTTTTTTTTGTATGGAATCAACTAACTTCTTATTCTCTTGTTCTCTTCCCTAGCTTTCTTTGATGCTCAGAGTTTGAACAAACACAAGCTGATTCACAAAACAGCCAGCGACCGTTTCAAATCCATGGACAGAAGCGATTTGTTTGGAGGTGTTTCTGTCGGCCAGTGTGAAATATAAAACTTACAAGTACGCTTATTTCTTTACCTTTCCAGGAAGTTTATGTTGTTGATCTCAAGGTATAGGACGATATTATTCGGTGTTTTGTAACTACGCTATGTTTTTAAATACAGTGTGGGCTATTTATACAAACCCCATTTGTTTTTGTGATAGTACTAAAGCGAGTCACAACTCTTTTCAATTGATTGCATATTTGTGAAGGAGAGACCTCACAAATTTGTTCTCTCAATGGTGTAAGATGATGTCGCGCAGATGACCTCCACAGATGAGATGCCGTAGTGCGCTCGTTTTTCAGAATTTCCCATGCAATAACTTCCCTAGCTCCCTCAGTGTATCTGGTTCCGTGTTGAATAGCCACTATTTTTTGTCGAATGTAGCATTCGAAGGTTCGCTGCTTATTCGTAAAGACCTTAGGTTTTAAAAAATCTCTTTCAGAAAAAAGTCTGAAACTGTCAAGTAAGAATCTTTATACCATCGGAAAATGAGAAGTGGAGGAAGAAAAGCAAATAGAAGCTCCTTTGTGACAAGAGCTTGTATCCCCACTAGATAAGTAAACTAAATAATTTTAAATTAAAACGTTTGCTCCTTAATTCTCCTGTCGTGATATTTCCTTCGCTTTGAGATGAAGAAGTAGACTTCTAAAACTATGGCTTTAATAATGACTAAAAATTGTTTGTAATATTTTAGCAAAATATAATGTTAGTTTATTAATAATTTAATAAATACATATCAAAAATCGTTTGAAATTTCAATATTTTTAATAATTTTAAAATTTCATTATTTTGATAAGATTACATGGTGATTTTCAATCAATCATTTTTAGAACGTTAGACAATACGCTTTAAACAAATTCGTTGCTATTTAGATATCTAGTTGAAAATACTACAGCTGTTCATTTTGTGGGATAGATCCTGAAGCATTAACTATATTAATAATATTTTTTCACTTGCTACAGTGCTCCTTCATACAATAATGTTGATGGTAGGGGATATCTGTAATGATAGAATACTAAACAATGCAATTCTACAAGTATCATTGTATCCGGGCCTCGTTACAAGACTGTGCTGCAATTTATTACTTGACAAGTTCATAATCAAAACTTGACAAGTTTTGTTCGATGAATTGTGATACTTTTTTCTACACAGGTGTCAAGTCCATAAGTCAATGCATATAAATCCCTAGAATTCAACAGCAAAACATTCTATGTTTCTAGCTTACTTTTCATTTTTTTGGATCTTGAGTTTGAGAGCTCTTAGTCTAGATGTAGTCCCAAATTGATTAACACTGTTAGCAATGGTCATTAGTTTATTTCTAGTTTGATTTTATGTATTGCAACAGTTACTATCCAGTATCCATACTATTGAACATCTTTTTAGCGGGGTTGATTCATTCCGACCTGGCTCATTCTAGCATTTAATTTTGCTTGCTTTGACATAATAGATTTATAGTACGAGTATATCATTGTTTTTGGGTAGATTTCTTTTATTCGCGCGTATGAACTTCTGTTGCTTTGTAGAAAAGAAAAAATATCCTTTTTTGGAGTAGATATACATACCTATGTAAATAATATTCAATGTATTTGAATGTTAGTGATGTTATGTTAAGAGCTGAGAGATTATCAAAATGTAGTGTTTGCTGATTGAGAGGAGATTTTGGGTTCTTGCGACCAGGTTAGCTTTAATGATAGAGTAGTAACCAACACATTGAACGAATCAGGCGGTGAATAATAATTCCTCATTTCTCTGTTTAGGCCATGTCTTTCACCTGTTTACTCTTTTCCTTGTTTAATTTGTTGTTTTTCGTCTTTAAAAAAGTAAATGCTTCGCTTTGTAAGTACATAGGTGTTATTTATTAAACGATTTAAAGATTTGAAATGTTGTTAGTTCTTAATAATAATATGAAAATGCATAAGCCCACGACGTTTTTTGTAATGACAAATTATAATGGAAAGAAATCGTGTTAGAATATTATAATAATTGTTTCAAATGCTTTGAACTGATACAGACAGTAGAAACCCCACTTCAAAAAAAAAAAAAAAAAAAAAACTCGATGTAGCGAAGTTCAAGGAAAATGTCATTCAAAGGAAACTGAAATCACAGGTCATGCTGGCAGTGCTTGCACGCGCGTACAATTTTCTTTGAGGTAATTCTACGCAGGTTGAGAGACCAAATTCTTCGTATTTAACTTCGTTGTAAAGAGGTGAATTTGTCTGATCTGGAGATCAATTATATTGTTATATCGATTGTTTCTGTTATAGTGAGGAGTTTGCCTCTGAAGAGAAAAAGAATGGATTTCAGTTGGTTATATCGAGGTTCTACTGTATGTACTATTTTTTTCCGCTGTTATATTTTATCATAGCAAAATTAATGTGATTATAGATATGTGTATTTAAATCTAGTAACTCAAAGTTGGCACACATTTTAAAACAATAATAATAAATGATCGTAGACAATTTCAATTCAATAGATAGTAATTTTGTTCTAAAGATAAAAGATTTTTTTTAGTACCTTATTAAAAGTAATAATATAAAAGAGAAAATATTTCTGAAGTGCTGACTAGTATAAGAAAAGGTGATGAAGTAAAATTTGTTGCATAGTATTAGGTGCCAGGAAAAAAACTGGTACCAAATTTCATTTTCTTACAATCTTCTTCGAAGAAAAAGATATAATATTTCTGAAAATTCAAGGTAACATTAAGAACAATATTTCATTTTCAAAATGCCATAAAAATATTCCAGGGTTGAAAATTATAAGATTTGACTTATTATTTAACAAAATGAAACGTTCGGTACTTTAAAATTTGACATTTGAAACACCAATATTTAGTTTTGAACACGAAAATTGTTTATCTACCTTTACCAAATGAGGTTTTAAATACATCCTTATATTATTAATATAGAAATATTATTTAGAAAAAAAGTTTTCGGGTTTCCTTGGTCACTGTGAATATTAATTATTTATTTATTGATCAAGAAGAAAAATTAATTCGAATATGTTATGTTAATATTAAATTTACTCTCAAACCTTTACTCATGCATGTCGATGTGTAATATTTCTAGTGATACCTTATACACTAATGTTGTACTATTGTATGTTTTCAAATTCTAATATATAAAATAATTGTGTTTTAATTGTTGTCCATTTTTCAAATATAGACTAAAATTGAAATAATTCTGATCGTAAAAAAATATACAGATTGTTTTAATATGTGCAGATAAAACTTTAAATATTAACAGCAATGATTAAATAGAATATTTTTCTACATCAAAAAACAAGGTAAATGCTTAGAGGCACATTGAGTTCATCCTATATCACAAAAAAGTTTTGGGTAAAATCCTTGGACATATTTTAGCCCTACTTGGAATTCCTACAACACTAGTGGGAACCTTACTAAATCTTAATAAAGGAATTGGATTAAATCTAGCCGTAAATATTGTAAAACCTTACCACAACCTCTGCTATAATCCACCACACCTGAAGCTGGTACCACCACCTGGTTACGAACCCGGGTCCACCCGATATCTGAACAATCGAGCTGCCTTGGTTGGTTAAAATACTATTGTAGTTCATATGAGTACCTACAGTTCCTAAGACTAAATCCAAGCCTATTTCATAAAAAAAAAAACAGATACTGTTTCAATCACTGAAAAAAAAGTTCCTAGAGCTTTCTACCTACTGACATTTGGAGTTCAATTTGGTGGTCTAAATTATCAAATGCTCTCAACTGTATTTGATAGTTAGATCACGAAGTGCTTTCTGAAGATACTAGTCTTCAGAAAGGACTTCGTTTTATTCTTTACATTTTAAATTTGGAAGCAAAAAGGCCCAGTTGGAAAGCAAGTTTTTTTATCACAAAGAGCGTAAATTCGAAAAGTTATTCCATAATTTTATTTTCTGTCCTATTTATTTTATTTTCTGTTTTGAGATAGATTGACGGTCGGATAAATTTGTCAAACAGATGAGCTCCTTACACCTGCTAACTACGAGGAATATTGCCAGTTTCCTGAAAATTCGATTGAACATTTGTATTTAACGGGTTGCTTTTGCTTATGTATCTTGTAATACACTGGACTCCACAGATCCGCCTTTAACCGTATGAGAAGGTATTGATGTAGCATCGTTTAGCAAATCAGAAGTTATTTTGGAATTATCCTTTAATGAACTAGATGATACTGATGTATTTTTTAACTTAACAGAAATTTCGGACACATCTGAAGCTGCTGACTCATGTTCTAATGAATCAGAGACGAATGACGTACAGTTTTCTGTATCTGCTGATGTATCTTTTGATTCTCTAGACAAATTCATGCCGAGATCGGGAATGGCGGATGTATCTTTCGATATGCTGATCTGGTGCTGACGTTTTGCTGACTCAGTTTGGAAACCATTGGAGGAGGAAGGCAGGACAGATGAATCAGCAGGGGAGGGAGAAGGAGTGCTGGGTGCTTTGCTCTCCGCTATGGTAGATAGACACGCTTCTGATTTGGTTAGTCTGAGTGGTTCGGCTGTGATCTGCAAAGATAATTGAATTATAGTATCTACACGGAAAGCTCCATGGTACAACGCATGTCTGACGTACAAAATATTACGGATTCAACCCCAGAATCGACTAAAAATTGTATTAAAAAATTGGTAACAAAATTAAGGGATGATTTTCGGTGATATTGTGAAGAAGTTATACTAAATCAGATCGGCCTCAGTAGCTTGATCGATAAGGCGGCGGACTTATAATCGGAGGTCGGTGGTTCAAGTCCCAAGTTAAGCAAATATTTAGTCAAACGAGTTTGAGTAGTTGTAATATCACATTTGTGATTGACACAAATAGGGATCCGTTGGTTCGAATTTCACCCAGTGCATGAATTTTTCCTCATTAATTTGAGTTTGTGACCATATTATAATAAGACTCTGAGGGTTAGGTGGTAGAAAATGCTTTGAGCATTAGCCTCGCCTGGTGGTTACCTTCCACTAAAGAGTAATATTAGGTATTATTATTTCTTGGCATTGAAAATCTAACGTTTAACTATTTTCTTTTTTTTAGAAACTCTTTATTAGTAGAACATAATATAATATATATTATATACAGACAAATAATGGTAAAAATTAAATATAAAAATTGACAATATTAATAATATAAACAAGAAAAAAAAATAAACAAAATATATACGTACGTCCTAACTAAAGGGCGGGGTTATTGCCTATGGCAATCTCTTCCACCCAACCCTTATATTAACTCACCTGAACGCAAGGCTGTGTTCTGGATCTTCTCATGTGAGTGTTGACGGTTCTAATTCCGACCTTCTCCAATATTTGCGTCATTTTCTCCGGGTATTCACTGTGTCCTGAGGAATGAAAATCATGAACCATCCCATTACAGTAGAACCTCGATTTTATGAACTAATTGGGACCAAGGTTAGTTCATAAAATCGAGGTGCAATGTAAAAGTTCATAAAATCGAGGTTGCCTTAAAATACAGAGAAAACAATAAAAACAAGGTAAATTTTCGATATTATAGGTTTAGAAAGGTCTTTATGTATTTTAAATGAACATTAAAAGTACAGAACATGTTCAAATTGTCCTATTTTGTCTGAGGTTGAAAATAATCAGAGATCTTTGTTTGCTTTATTTTTTTAGCCCTTTTAACCAAAGCAAGATCTCTTCATAACTCCGGTAGGTAAATATGTAAAAAAAAAAAGGATTTTTCGAGTTCATATAATGGGAGTTCATAAAATTGAGGTTCTACTGTATTTTTTATCGGTAAAGTTAATAATGTAGGTATGTAGTTTTATTTTAAATCAACAAGATGATAACATTTATAAGTAAAAAATGGCCTTCATCTGAACAGCATCTGGCAGTGAGCCAAGGATGAGACTTACCCTGCACGAGAGAAGCTTACACTGCATGAGAGAAGCTTACACTGCATGAAAGAAGCTTACCCTGCACGAGGTCCGTCAAGTCCACATTGCACATGCGTTCTGCACGAGAGAGACTTACCCTGCACGAGTCATGCTTACCCTGCACGAGAGAAGCTTACTCTGTATTTTCTCTCATGCTTACCCTGTATGAGAGAGACTTACCCTGCATGAGAGAGACTTACCCTGCACGAGAGAAGCTTACTCTGTATTTCTCTCATGCTTACCCTGCATGAGAGAAGCTTAACCCTGCATGAGAGAGACTTACCCTGCACGAGAGAGACTTACCCTGCACGAGAGAGACTTACCCTGCACGAGAGAGACTTACCCTGCACGAGAGAGACTTACCCTGCACGAGAGAAGCTTACCCTGCACGAGAGAGACTTACCCTGCATGAGAGAAGCTTACCCTGCATGAGAGAGACTTACCCTGCACGAGAGAGACTTACCCTGCACGAGAGAAGCTTACCCTGTATTTCTCTCATGCTTACCCTGCACGAGAGAGACTTACCCTGCACGAGAGAGACTTACCCTGCACGAGAGAGACTTACCCTGCACGAGAGAGACTTACCCTGCACGAGAGAGACTTACCCTGCACGAGAGAGATTATCCTGCACGAGAGAAGCTTACTCTGTATTTCTCTCATGCTTACCCTGCATGAGAGAGACTTACCCTGCACGAGAGAGACTTACCCTGCACGAGAGAGACTTACCCTGCACGAGAGAGACTTACCCTGCACGAGAGAGACTTACCCTGCACGAGAGAGACTTACCCTGCATGAGAGAAGCTTACCCTGCATGAGAGAAGCTTACCCTGCATGAGAGAAAAGCTTATCCTGCATGAGAGAAAAGCTTATCCTGCATGAGAGAGAAGCTTACCCTGCATGAGAGAAGCTTAACCCTGCATGAGAGAAGCTTACCCTGCATGAGTCATGCTTACCCTGCACGAGAGAAGCTTACTCTGTATTTCTCTCATGCTTACCCTGTATGAGAGAGACTTACCCTGCATGAGAGAGACTTACCCTGCACGAGAGAGAGCTTACTCTGTATTTCTCTCATGCTTACCCTGAATGAGAGAAGCTTACCCTGCATGAGAGAGACTTACCCTGCACGAGAGAGACTTACCCTGCACGAGAGAGACTTACCCTGCACGAGAGAGACTTACCCTGCACGAGAGAGACTTACCCTGCATGAGAGAAGCTTACCCTGCACGAGAGAAGCTTACCCTGCACGAGAGAGACTTACCCTGCATGAGAGAAGCTTACCCTGCATGAGAGAGACTTACCCTGCACGAGAGAGACTTACCCTGCACGAGAGAAGCTTACCCTGTATTTCTCTCATGCTTACCCTGCACGAGAGAGACTTACCCTGCACGAGAGAGACTTACCCTGCACGAGAGAGACTTACCCTGCACGAGAGAGACTTACCCTGCACGAGAGAGACTTATCCTGCACGAGAGAAGCTTACTCTGTAATTTCTCTCATGCTTACCCTGCATGAGAGAGACTTACCCTGCACGAGAGAGACTTACCCTGCACGAGAGAGACTTACCCTGCACGAGAGAGACTTACCCTGCACGAGAGAGACTTACCCTGCACGAGAGAGACTTACCCTGCATGAGAGAAGCTTACCCTGCATGAGAGAAGCTTACCCTGCATGAGAGAAAAGCTTATCCTGCATGAGAGAAAAGCTTACCTGCATGAGAGAGAAGCTTATCCTGCATGAGAGAGAAGCTTACCCTGCATGAGAGAAGCTTACCCTGCATGAGAGAAGCTTACCCTGCATGAGTCATACTTACCCTGCACGAGAGAAGCTTACTCTGTATTTCTCTCATGCTTACCCTGTATGAGAGAGACTTACCCTGCATGAGAGAGACTTACCCTGCACGAGAGAAGCTTACTCTGTATTTCTCTCATGCTTACCCTGCATGAGAGAAGCTTACCCTGCAGAGAGAGACTTACCCTGCACGAGAGAGACTTACCCTGCACGAGAGAGACTTACCCTGCACGAGAGAGACTTACCCTGCACGAGAGAGACTTACCCTGCATGAGAGAAGCTTACCCTGCACGAGAGAAGCTTACCCTGCACGAGAGAGACTTACCCTGCATGAGAGAAGCTTACCCTGCATGAGAGAGACTTACCCTGCACGAGAGAGACTTACCCTACACGAGAGAAGCTTACCCTGTATTTCTCTCATGCTTACCCTGCACGAGAGAGACTTACCCTGCACGAGAGAGACTTACCCTGCACGAGAGAGACTTACCCTGCACGAGAGAGACTTACCCTGCACGAGAGAGACTTATCCTGCACGAGAGAAGCTTACTCTGTATTTCTCTCATGCTTACCCTGCATGAGAGAGACTTACCCTGCACGAGAGAGACTTACCCTGCACGAGAGAGACTTACCCTGCACGAGAGAGACTTACCCTGCACGAGAGAGACTTACCCTGCACGAGAGAGACTTATCCTGCACGAGAGAAGCTTACTCTGTATTTCTCTCATGCTTACCCTGCATGAGAGAGACTTACCCTGCACGAGAGAGACTTACCCTGCACGAGAGAGACTTACCCTGCACGAGAGAGACTTACCCTGCACGAGAGAGACTTACCCTGCACGAGAGAGACTTACCCTGCATGAGAGAAGCTTACCCTGCATGAGAGAAGCTTACCCTGCATGAGAGAAAAGCTTATCCTGCATGAGAGAAAAGCTTATCCTGCATGAGAGAGAAGCTTATCCTGCATGAGAGAGAAGCTTACCCTGCATGAGAGAAGCTTACCCTGCATGAGAGAAGCTTACCCTGCATGAGTCATACTTACCCTGCACGAGAGAAGCTTACTCTGTATTTCTCTCATGCTTACCCTGTATGAGAGAG
This sequence comes from Bactericera cockerelli, assembly GCA_024516035.1. Taxonomy (NCBI): domain Eukaryota; kingdom Metazoa; phylum Arthropoda; class Insecta; order Hemiptera; family Triozidae; genus Bactericera; species Bactericera cockerelli. Next base: position 12,277,555 of record CM044957.1, read on the forward strand.
ACTTACCCTGCATGAGAGAGACTTACCCTGCACGAGAGAAGCTTACTCTGTATTTCTCTCATGCTTACCCTGCATGAGAGAGACTTACCCTGCACGAGAGAGACTTACCCTGCACGAGAGAGACTTACCCTGCACGAGAGAGACTTACCCTGCACGAGAGAGACTTACCCTGCATGAGAGAAGCTTACCCTGCACGAGAGAAGCTTACCCTGCACGAGAGAGACTTACCCTGCATGAGAGAAGCTTACCCTGCATGAGAGAGACTTACCCTGCACGAGAGAGACTTACCCTACACGAGAGAAGCTTACCCTGTATTTCTCTCATGCTTACCCTGCACGAGAGAGACTTACCCTGCACGAGAGAGACTTACCCTGCACGAGAGAGACTTACCCTGCACGAGAGAGACTTACCCTGCACGAGAGAGACTTATCCTGCACGAGAGAAGCTTACTCTGTATTTCTCTCATGCTTACCCTGCATGAGAGAGACTTACCCTGCACGAGAGAGACTTACCCTGCACGAGAGAGACTTACCCTGCACGAGAGAGACTTACCCTGCACGAGAGAGACTTACCCTGCACGAGAGAGACTTACCCTGCACGAGAGAGACTTACCCTGCATGAGAGAAGCTTACCCTGCATGAGAGAAGCTTACCCTGCATGAGAGAAAAGCTTATCCTGCATGAGAGAAAAGCTTATCCTGCATGAGAGAGAAGCTTACCCTGCATGAGAGAAGCTTACCCTGCATGAGAGAAGCTTACCCTGCATGAGAGAAAAGCTTATCCTGCATGAGAGAAAAGCTTATCCTGCATGAGAGAGAAGCTTACCCTGCATGAGAGAAGCTTACCCTGCATGAGAGAAGCTTACCCTGCATGAGAGAGACTTACCCTGCATGAGAGAAGCTTACCCTGCATGAGAGAAAACCTTACCCTGCATGAGAGAAAACCTTACCCTGCATGAGAGAAAAGCTTACCCTGCATGAGAGAGAAGCTTACCCTGCATGAGAGAAGCTTACCCTGCACGAGAGAGACTTACCCTGCACGAGAGAGACTTACCCTGCATGAGAGAGAAGCTTACCCTGCATGAGAGAAGCTTACCCTGCACGAGAGAGACTTACCCTGCACGAGGTCCGTCAAGTCCACATTGCACATGCGTCTGTCTTCCAGGGGGATCTGCTGCAGGCCTGCCACCCCACCAGAGGGCATGGACAGGGTTCTGTATAGGAACCTCAGCAGCCAATCACATCTGAGGGCGAAAATAAGTAGATTATGGGCCAAATTATGAATCAGGATTGAAGTTAAGATAAGCCAGACACGTCCTCAAGTCGTAGCGCACTATAGCCCGAGTTTAGGGACAGTCTAGCGTAACTTATAATTTTTATCTGTTTCATAATTCGGCCCTAATAGATAGTGAGAATCAGGTGTGGATTCTCCTGAAGACAGCTGATATTATTATAATCAGGATTTGTTTATCAATTTTATTACATTATTAACATAACAAAGAATAATGATATGATTTTTTTAACTCGCTTTCAGCTGCAAATAAAATGTTATTTTTTTTTACAAAGATAAATTTAAAATTTCTTATAGTTCTCCTATAAGTACTTGTGTACTTTTCGGGAATACAATTGACAGTTAACAAAAAAAAAAATGGCTAAAATTAAGCTTCGAGTAAATAAAATTAAAATACTAAAGTGCGACAGTTTATTATTATTATTCAACACTTTATTATAAATGTATAAATGGACATAATATGTACGAGTACTTGTACACTACAAATAATTATTTTAACAATGAAAAAAATGGAAACAATATATAAAATAAAAATGAAAAAGAATAGAAAAATATATAGAAACATATGTCCTAACTAAAGGGCGGGATTATTGCCTATGGCAATCTATTCCACCCAACCCTTTTTATAGTTTACAGACGCACACTTATTGTATTGCTAGTCTCGATGCAAATTTTAAATTAAGATTACTTCAAAGATAAGGGGAGACCATTTATTTATTTACACTTTATTTTTTTACAAAACAATAATCAATAAATTAAAAACAAAAAACTTAAAAATATATACCGTCCCTTAGTTCAGACACCAATCACAGCTGAGCATATCTCGGATTAGGGCCAGTCTTCCCTTGCCCTCGTTGTAACCCTACTCAACAATTCGGCCCTGATACCCACCTCGAGTACCCATTGACTATCCTGCCTGCCACCACCTTGGTGAACTTGGACCAGTCCTGAAGGTTGCCGGAGCAAGGCGCCCCTATCAACACCACGTCCTGAATAATCCCCTGGCACGCGTTCCTGGCGCTCATTTCCTGTGGATCCAAGCATGGGATTTTGTGAGTTTTCGGTGTTTTCATGATACAGTCAAACCGGAATCTAAAAGAACAATTTTCAGTTTTTTGTTTTGTCAGGGTTGAACGTCGATTTCCAACTTCATGGTCATATACGCCGGGGGGTTTACTTTACCCTCAATTCGCAAGAAATTTAGAAACCTGCTACCCACATTAAACTCACACAGCGTGAGTTGGGCCGGAATGGACTGGACGGTCATCGCCGACTTCGTAAAGAAAATACCTTTTTTTTGCTACGAACTGTAACACAAATTATTTATTTTATCTACCTCTTAATAGAATGACTAGAAATGCGAATGCAAACCCTGAATTTGATTTTTGACATTTTTTTACCATGGATTTTATTCCATGTACCTAAATGCTTACTTAGATTTCTACTTAGCTTCTGACAATCAGTTTCAGTAGGTACTCAAATTAATGTAACTGTGATATTGTACAATTTATTTAAATCATCACTTAAATTCTAGTCACTTTTTTTTTTTTTTTAAACATCGCTTTCAACTGCATGGTCATATCACGACGGGGGTGTTACCCTCCATTCGCAGGAAACTCACAAACCTGCTACCCACATTAACCTCACCCAGCCTGGGTTGGGCCGGAATGCCAGCATCACGAAGTCTTCACCTCGCTGGACGTTGCTTAACTTCGGTGATCCAACGAGAACCGGTGCATTCAACGCGCCATCGACGCTGGCTTCTGGTCACTTTTTTAATATTCTTATGAATAAATATTTATTTTCGCTTTTTTAATCTTGACAAATTTCAAATTTGACCTTTGTGACATGTATTCCGTTTGTCTTAAGTATCGGTAATTTTTTTTTGTATCCGTAAAAAGAAACAGAAAAATCTAATTTTTTGTTGATGTTCGTTTCTTGTAAATTGGTCATGTACCGTAAAATATACAATACCTAACGGTATTTATTATTATATTATCAACAACCTTGATCGAGCTTTGTTAGTAATCATAATGATTATTATAATATTTATAATTTTTATGTTCACTTTATCTAAAATATTGTAAATAAAGCTTTATCTAAAAAATTATTAAATAAAAATGTGAAACTCACCCTGAGGCAGTAGAAGATGACGCGCGCCCCCAGGCTGTAGCCAATGAGGGTGACGGGCCGGTTCCCGTGGGCCTTCGTCAGCAGCACCTCCGCCAGCTGCTGCCCCACCTGCACCGCCCGCCGACAGCACACCCCCCAGGGGTTGTCTATCACGGAGGCGAGGGCCAGCAGACTGGACGGCCACGCGATGGCGCTCAGGATACCTGGAGGTGGATTAAATATCGATACAAAGAGGGTTTTTTTTTTTTTTTTAAAAAAAAAGCTTTATTAGGAGGACAAAGTACAGATAACAGTATAAAATTAAGAAAAAAAAAACAAATGACAAAATAAATAAGTAAAAAAAAGAAAATAACAATAATGTCCTACCTTTAAAGAACAATAATAAGTAAAAAGGGTGGGGTGGAAGAGATATCCATAGGCAATAACCCCGACCTTTAGTTAGGATATATGAATATATGTATATATATTTTTTTTTTTTTCTTGTTTATATTATTACTATATTGTCAATTTTTATATTTAATTTTTACCATTATTTGTCTGTATATATTACGTTCTACTAATAAAGAGTTTCTAAATAAATAAATACATGAGCATTGAGCACTCTGTAAAGGTGACTATCATACAAACGAGAATATCATACACAAAACGACATGAAAATTGGATAAATTTTAAAGATATATAGTAAATAAGAAAGAGATATACATTTCTTTTCTTCCTCTTTTTTATGTTGAAATTTTGAACAGATGATAACGAAGAAAACCTGTGACGATTTTTTTTCTGATTAAATCTAATGAGTATAGTTTTGATTAAATCTAATAAATAATTCTGTTTAAATCTAATAGTTGAGGGTTGAGAGGGAGGCGTATAAAGGAGGAATAGAATACCTTCCTGTCCGATTTTCTATCCTTCACCTGCAGTGTGGGCGTGTTGAACATTTAGGTGAGGACGGTGTAGTGTTGATCAACATTTTGAACGACACCGGTGGGAACGCACCTTCATAGGGGAGGCATTCGACGGGCGACGGGATGGGCAAGTGGGGTACAACACAGACAACTAGAGTCTACAGTAGTTGTTGCTTCATGACAACGATAAACAAACGGCTGTGAAACACTCATCGTTAAAATACTAACTTGAGAGTAAAGTAAAGGGTTGGGTGGAAGAGATTGCCATAGGCAATAACCCCGCCCTTTAGTTAGGACATGTGTATATATTTTGTTTATTTTTTTTTCTTGTTTATATTATTAATATTGTCAACTTTTATATTTAATTTTTACCATTATTTGTCTGTATATAATTATGTTCTACTAATAAAGAGTTTCTAAAAAAAATCAGTTATCATATTTGTGTTAATCACAACTCGCTCCACTAAATCTACGCTGAAACCGTGACTTGAACCACCGACCTCCAGGTTACAAGTCCGCCGCCTTATCGATCAAGCTACTGAGGTCGGCTCTAACCTGAGAGTATCGTGTATTTCAATGCCTCCTGCGTGGCGTAGGAGACAGCCATGCTCAGAATATAGTCCATGGCTTTGCCCAGCTCCACGAGATAGCTGCTCTCGTAACACAGGTAGTACTGCTCCTTGGAGTGCTCCAGCCCTAGCCATGGCTTGGTGAATGACTCAACCCTGGAACAAGAGTGGAAATTATTATTCAGTTATCATATTTGTGTTGATCACTTTCGTGATGTCACAACTACTCAAACTCGTTTTACTAAATTCACGCTGAAACCCGGACTTGAACCACCGACCTCCAGGTTACAAGTCCGCCGCCTTATCGATCAAGCTACTGAGGTCGGTTGAGTGGAAATTATTATTATTATTATAAGATTTTATTTCTACATTTCTTAAATCGTCTCTTTTGGTGATGAAAATTCCTCTAAGTACTGCTGTGCTTTTAGGGACTATGGTTATAAATGGTTCATAACTTCATACACAATGCCAAGCTTTCTTTGCACGTCTCTTGAAACATCATAGGTCATCCAAGATGGGGCTTTCAACCTTATTAGTTCATGAGATGGGCGAAAATGTGATTAAAAAAGATTCTCTTCCCTTGGATTCATAAAAAATCCATCTTTTGGGCGAATTAAAAAGGCAGATTGAGCAGTAAACCTCCCGTTGTGATATGACCATGTTGAAACATTACGTTTATGTTGAAACCCAAAAACCCCGACAAATAAACAGCGCCGTTAAACACAAAAAAGACGAAATTATGTTTTCTAAAATCCGGTCTTAAGCCAGCGTCGATGGCATGTTGAATACACCGGTTCCCTTCAGAACACCGAAGTTAAGCGACATCCAGCGAGGTTAAGACTTGGATGGGTGACCATTCAAATTCTAATTCTCGTGACGCTGGCTTTTCCCGGCCCCACTCAGGCTGGGTGAGGTCAATGTGAGTAGCAGGTTTGTGAGTTTCCTGCGAATGGAGGGTAAAACCCCCGTCGTGATATGACCATGGCAGTTGAAAGCGACGTTAAACCCCACTTAAAAAAAAAAAAAAAAAAAAAATCCGGTCGTCAGGGAAACCAGCTTTTATAATTGCCTTCCCTGGGGTTCACACACTCACGTGTCATCGCTCAGCCAGCCGTGGATAGCGATGGAGATGTGGAGGGGCTTGGACTGAGGGTTCCCGGGGAGGGAGGCGGACTTGAGAAGCTCCTTTATCTCGAACTGCTCAATGTCTCCCACCCGCTTGTGCATTTTGAACCCTGCGGATAAGAGGACAATCATCATATCAGAGGGTTGGGTGGAAGAGATTGCCATAGGCAATAACCCCGCCGTTTATTTAGGACTTATGTTTTTATATATTTTCTATTCTTTTTCATTTTTATTATATATATTATTTCCATTTTTTTTCATTGTCAAAATAATTATTTGTATGTACATAATAATGTCCATTTATACCTAATAAAGCGTTGTATAGTAATAATAGGGTGGCGTCATCGTGAACGATGGTAGCCAGACAGTGGAGTAATGACTCAGCACTTCTACCACTGTCTATACAAGGAGGCTAATAATTGACAAGGGCCCCCAGAACCAAGCCAATGCTGGTCTACTCCCTTTTTATAGTCCATCTGTTTCATCATAGGGTGGCGTCATCGTGAACGATGGTAGCCACACAGTGGAGTAATGACTCAGCACTTCTACCACTGTCTATACAAGGAGGCTAATAATTGACAAGGGCCCCCAGAACCAAGCCAATGCTGGTCTACTCCCTTTTTATAGTCCATCTGTTTCATCATAGGGTGGCGTCATCGTGAACGATGGTAGGCAGACAGTGGAGTAATGACTCAGCACTTCTACCACTGTCTATACAAGGAGTCTAATAATTGACAAGGGCCCCCAGAACCAAGCCAATGCTGGTCTACTCCCTGTTTATAGTCCATCTGTTTAAAGTAAAAAAAAAGGACAATACATTATTTTATTGAATTCAAGTCAATAACAGGAGCCTTTTATTCGGCAGAGAAAAAATCGCACGCAAAATTTGGCGACAAAAAGTGTAGTATTGTTTTTGTTAAACATTTTAATGTACATAATAATAGTAATAAATTACCGAGCTAATAATAAATTATTCAGTTCATCAATGTTGCCAAGTTTGCTCTTTCTCTGTGTTGAAACTATAGCCAGAATTTTTCAATGCCTATACAATTAATTGACAAAGCCCATATTTTATTTGTAAATAAAGCGTGTATCTCTGTTGTCTGAACTGAAACTATTCATTGTATATTTTATTTAGTGAACCCTGCCATCTTGTGCAAATACGGATAAAAAATCTAAATTTTATGTTGATAGGTGATTTGTTTTCTTTCAATAAATTTGATTTATTTACACTTCGCAGGTACACATAACATAGTGAAAGCAAAGGTACAAACCCGACAGGCCAGCCCCAGCGGCGCCAAACAAGGACCCCACCACAGCAATGCCGGTACTGGACCCCAGGCCCGCTATCACTGCCGACCCGCCTATCACACTGCCTATCCCTGCTCCGATCAGCGGGGCCGCCAATCCGCCTGTTACCCCAATGATGGCGCCTCCCCCCAGCGTTGCCAAACCTATCAGGCAGTAGCGCTTCACTAGCGTTCTCTTGCGGCGACTCTTGGCACCTTGCTCCTCCTCTCTGAAAAATTGCCAAATTGGGGTTGAGCGACTGAGCGTGTTGGAAAAAATTGGGCAGCTCGTGTGTTGTTCACTCTTTTTTTATTTAATGGAGAGCCAGGAGACAGATATTTTTAATGAAGTTAGTTAGAAAGTTATCATACTTGTGTTAATCTCAATAATTATGGAATTCGAAACACCAACCTCCTGGTTACGAGTCAGCTTTATGGATCTAGCTAGTGAAGTCAGTTTGATGTATTTCAGTGCTTGGAAATTCAAAGTTCCAGCCAGAAACATTATTCGACTTTTCATTTTTATTTACAAGGCAATTAAAATCACAGGTGATAGACTTGATCCATCCCACTTGCATGAGGCAATGTACCTAACATGCAGGTAGCATTACCTCGTTGGATCGCCAAAGAAATCCTCTGAAAGAGGAAAGCCTTTTTTTAGAAAGAAACATTATTTAGTTTCTTCTATTGAGGTTCAGTGACAGAAAATGCCATCAACTGTGCTCCGGATTTCCAGCAACTTTTGAATAGAGTTTCAAATATTCCCGAAGGCAATGTCCGGGAAATCTTATTATCATGCTGAATTTTACTATTTGTTTGTTCCAAGTACTTTTATGACTTATGTATTTGGTCGGGAGAGCTAAAAATTGAAAAGTACCGCATTATCGTTGAAACCAAAAGGAGTATACAACTATACATAAATGGGTTTAGGAATTTAAATAAAATCTATAAAAAAAATTAATATTCAAAAGAAGAAAAAAATGGATTTTGTTTTTTTTTTTTTTTAACAATTTTTATAGATGTTTATTATACAACAAAGGTTTATAACAAAAAAATGGATTAAAATTCTACAAAATCTTACTTGCTGATCAAATGTTCGTGCTGAAGGGACAGAGTTTCGGCTATGCTGTTCTCAAACGTCTCCACCAGCTCGAAGTCCACCTGCATCTCCTTGCTCAGCTGCTGCACCAGCACCCGCCATCTTGCATCGTACTCACCTGGGTCGACATCAAAGGGTTAAATCATATAAGTGCTCAAAAGGGTTAATAATTTTAGTATAATTAAAATTTTGCTATAATTTAATTGACGATTCATAGATAACTAGGTTGTTATAATATATCATAGTTATATCATATTTTGGTCTATCATAAGAGTGATATCATACAATCACTAAGGGCGGAATTAATAGACGTTTTTGTAATACCTCAGTGGCGCTAAGTCATGGATTGCGTACTGTGTAAGATAGGGAAAACCGACTCTAAACAATGACTTAAGTTATCGATGTTGTCTATTATTTTCGCCCTTAATTTACTAAAATTCGATTTATTCAAGACTCAAACCACCAACCCCCAAGTTGCGAGACCGATATGTAAACGATCGCGCTTCTGAAGTCGGTGGATAAGAACTCGAACTTTTAAAATTATTAATTATTTTCAATAGAATAGCTTTAAATTAAAGTATACTTATAGAGAGACTTTGAACTACACAGCTTATACACACAATTAGTATTTTCCTTCGGTGAGAGTCGAATTCACAACCTCCGTTCGAAGAATGAGGCTATCTACCCTCTCAGCCAACTAGGCTAACTTTTAAGTAGTTAAGACAAGATCTCATTGAGGTAATCTACAGGTGTGTTAAACTGAAGCTATGTTGCACCTGCTAAAGCATTTGAACTGAAAAATGACAAAGGCTTTAAGTCGAATATCGACGATCACATCAAAACATAATTATCATTTTTCCAAATTTCAAATGATGTTCCGATAATCTATATCTATAAAAGAAAGCTGTCTGTATGTATGTATGTGTGTATGTATGTATGTATGTGTGTATGTATGTTCTTTATACAAATCCACACCGTTTGACCGAGAAACCTGAAATTTTGCACATAGGTCCGCTTGGATCAGGAAATTCTTCTAGGCTAGATTATATCTCCCTGAGGTTAAGCTACAATGAGTAATAATAAAAATAGATGGGTGACGCAAAAAAAATTCACGTTTTTTGACATAAATGACATTTTTTCTCGAAATTTGTCGCGACGACCTATCAACTCAAAGCGAGAAAGTTTTAGGCAAAGGTTTGAGCTTTCCATTGACATATCGATCGCGAATTTCTGATGAGCAGTTCTTGAGCTACGCCGGGTAAGGTAAAAAAATGGATGGGTAACATGTAAATTATTCACGTTTTTTGACCTAAATGACATTTTTTCTCGAAATTTGAAGTGACAACCTATCAACTCAGAGCGAGAAAGTTTTAGGCAAGGGTTTAGGCTTTCATTTGACATATTGATCGCAAAATTCTGATGAGCCATTCTTGAGCTACGCCGGGGAAGACCAGAAAATAAATGGGCGACAAAAAATATTCAGGTTTTTTTCCAAACCTAAATGACATTTGGTGTGTGTGTGTGTGTGTGTGTGTGGTGTGTGTGTATGGTGTGTGTGGTGTGTGTGTGTGTGTGTGTGTGTGTGTGGTGTGTGTGTGTGTGTGTGTGTGTGTGTGGTGGTTGTGTGGTGTGTGGTGTGTGTTGTGTGTGGTGTGTGGTGTTGTGTGGTGTGTGGTGTGTGTGATGTGTGTGTTGTGTGGTGTGTGTGTGTATGTGTGTGTGTGTGTGTTGTGTGTGTGGTGTGTGTGATGTGTTGTGTGTGTGTGTGTGTGGTGTGTGGGTGTGTGGTGTGTGGTGATGTGGTGTGTGGGTGTGTGTGTGGTGTGTGGTGGTGTGGGGGTGTGTGTGGGTGTGTGTGGGTGGGTGGGTGGTGGTGTTGCGTTGTGTGTGTTTGATGGGCTGGCGAAGCGGCGGGTGTAACCCGCTAGTACCATATATATTTTGCAAATCTTGCCGGCTGAACTTACTGTCTCAGTGAATTAAATTATGTATGAGATTCGCGTGAAAACTTACAAGCTTATATTTAAAGAAGCTATTGTGTCAACATGATATATGCAACACATAAAACAAACACTATGGCCAACTTACCTAGCAAGAATCCTAAGAAATGCATAGGGAAGAAAGGGAAGAGGTTCACGATATACAAAACAGCAATATACTAGTGCAGAGGGGTAGAGTATAGGAAGTGCAAGATTAGGGGGTAGGTACTGGGTAGGTGACATTCTTTTTTAAAAAAGGGTTTAACATCGCTTTTAATTGCATGGTCATATCACGACCGGGGTGTTACCCTTCGTTCGCAGGAAATTCACAAACCTGCTACCCACATTAACCTCACCCAGTCTGGGTTGGGCCGGAATGTCAGCATCACGAAGTCTTCACCTCGCTGGACGTTGATGAACTTCGGTCATCTTACGAGAACCGGTGCATTCAACGCGCCATCAACGCTGGCTATAGCTTTCTTTCTCCTTAGTGATTTGAGACAAAAATAAGCTCTATGCATTTTGGGGTAAGCTCAAGTGGTTAAGGGGCCTTAACCACTTGACCACCAATGCATGTTTAATATGGAGTTAACTACCAACTCGTATTGTGAGTGTATAAATTATACCTACTTGCTAGACTGTATTATACTTGCTTTTTTAACCAGGGGACATCACACGTTGTATAGAGCAGTTATCGATTATTGTAAAGGGGGGGGGGGGGGGGGGGGGAGTGATTAAACGGAAGTGTTTTCAATTATTTATACAATAATTATTAAGTTTTTCATAATGACTAATCAAGTAATCACATGGGTAACTACATTAACAATAATAATAAAAATAATAATATCCCTTTTTTTATGCTGCCTGATTAGAACTATTAAGTCTCATTATTCCAGCAGTAAGTGTATTATTATGTGGTAAAAATCTCAAATGGGACGAAAACTTGTCCTGTCCCGGCTGGGTTTCGAACCCGCGACCTCTGGAACCGCTGGATTCACAGAGTGCCGCCTTTACCATTGAGCTACTGGGACAGAACAATAAACATATCTGGGTTACGGTGATGCATAATTTTATATCTATTTATATAGGTATCTACCCAGACAGCACGGCAGGTGACTTCCAGTCTGGATTTAAGGTGGAAATATCCAGGTGTATAAAGTCAACTGGACCTCCAGCTGTCCCGACAGCTGGATTTTTCCATTATGGATTAAATCAGTTGACCAGCCACCTGGATATTTCCAACAAAAATCCATCTAGACTCAGTCACCTGGGCAGTCAGCTGGAAGTATAACGAATCTCTCCAGCTAGGACATAAATAGAATTTAGTCAGTTGACCAGTCAGCTGGAGAGGCTCCACATTTCTCCAGTTCAGTTAAAACGCGCTCTCGGATAGATTCGGGTTTCACACGAACTTTACCGAGAGTGTTCTTGTTGCATTCGCCATCTTTAATCTTTGAATAATTTTTTAGAGAAATTCCGTTTTTGTGATTCTCGATTATTGTGAGTTGTTTTAATTCTTTTTATAATTGGTACCTATTTCAATTAGTTTTTGAACATTTTTATAACTACTGCAAGTGTTAATTCTAACTGAACTTCAAATTTGATTTCGAGAAAGTGTTAATTCTTACTGAACTCCATATTTGATTTTGAGATGTCACAGAAGGAGTTCTTTGGTTTGTCTAAAATTCTAAATCGTGAATCGTGACAGAAGAAAAGGAAAGGACAACAAAAAGTTAAAAATGGATAACATTCTTCATTGGACAATACTCCATGCACTTGGACAATAATGAACTTTCTGCACTCTACTGTTCCTGGACACTGGACAGTCAAACTAGCACAGGGGTTCAACACCATCAATTCACTTGGAATTGTACCTTAAAAAAGGTCCTGGGTCAAGCAAGGAAACAGCTGAATTATCTGATGTATGGTGCTAGATAATGAAAATTTTCATTCTGTGGATTTTTTTTAGATATGCAATACATAATATTTTATTATAAAATGAATTTTTCACTCGTACGTGCTTCTGCCACACTAAAAAGATGATGTAGTGTATACTTTTTTACATGCTTCCTAATTATTTGACTCAAAATTAATTAGCCAATCTTCTGTGCACTGTCTCTAATAATAATATTAACTATTCAGCTTTCTAAACCACCTTATTACTATGAAGCCCCTCAAATTTTGTGTTCATTTTATATCTATTAAAAAAAAGTGTTCCACACTATTGTGTTTTATAATTTCACTAGTCTTAACAATTAAGTCAATTTTGTTTTAATTTAAGTATAACAATGCTTTTTTGGTAATAATTCTCAAAGCAAACAACCCAGCAATTCTAATTAGCCACAGAAGTATGTAAATTGTCATGAAGGATTACAAATACATAATAACATTCACTAATCCATGTTCCACCACGTTAGACATTGATTAACTTTGGCTATTTCATAAAAACTGGTGTATTCAATGCCTCATCATCATTTTCTGCTGGCTATTAGTTTATTTCTTTGTTATTTTTGGTTTCACTGAAGAAATATATTTTCATTTACATAGTATTATTATTTTATTGTGATTATGTACATGGTATGAGCATATTTTATAATTGGATATCATTATTTTATTTCTATACTAGCTAAAACCTGGCATTTTGTCACCATTAAGGTTTTTTCTCATGGCCGGTGTCCTAATGAAAATAATAATAACATTTTTAATTGGAAGGTAACCACCAGGTCAGGTTATGCTCAAAGCATTTTCTACCACCTAACCCTCAGAGTCTTATTATTATGTGGTCACAACCATAATGAGGAAAAAATTGAAACAACGGAACCCTACGCTAAGTGGATTATCTGACTAGCACGTTAACCACTTGATTACCAGTGCACTTGAAAATTGTATTACATATTTTTATTTTGATAATTTTCTAGTATGTTGAAGGTGGCTTAGGGGGGGGTGAACTCTCAGTGAAAGTACCGTTTCGTATTGTAACCCCAAGAGGACATAGTCAGCCAGACATGCACAACTTTGAGTATTATAATATATAGAGATTATACCTACTTAGGAAGTACTTGTGATACATTGGTACAAGGTCTTGTGACATGGTGGAAATTTAATAGTGCATTTTACACTTTTGTGACAATTTTTTTATTAATAATAAACACTCTTATTGTAAAATATAATCATGTTAAAGAGTCTTATTTGAATTGTGTTGTTTAAAACAGATTAGTTATTTTCTTTTTCTTTCCAAATTTCTATTGTATAAAAAAAATTATACCCAAATTTGTGTGTGTGTATGTGTTAAAAAAACCTATTTAAAATTTATTACTTTATTTTTATACAAAAAAAATATTCTTCATGAGATTTGAATGTGTGGCCTCTAAATTAAATAACTGAAATTGAATTTATGCCTAATATACATTTGTTTCTAGATTTTTATTACTATTATTATTATTATTATTTGCAAAAAAAATGCATATAATGGGATTCGAACCCACGACCTCAAAACCAAGAGCGTAGCATTTGATTATTATGTAGTATAATGTACAGTATAGGTAAATAGGTATGTCAACATTGTGGTAGTGAGTTACTACCCATCCACTAGAGAGCGCTATAAGTAACTGGAAATAAGTGGAACAAATCCAGTTGACTTTGGGCAACTGACTTCCAGTTAAAAGTTGGGTTACTTTCCAGTTCATTTCCAGTTGATTTCCAGGTGGAGGTCAGGTGGAAGGTGGAAATCTCCAGCTGATTTCCAGGTGGGCAAGTAGACTTTTTCCACCTAACAGTATGGTATACATCCAGTTGACTGTGCTGTCTGGGTAGTATCTACATTATTCTACATACCTAAATATTATTTACATATTAGGAATAACTAGGAGTATTTAGACACAATGTGATTCTAATAGACTGGTTGAGTGGTTTTTAAGTGATCTAATTCTAACTAATGGATTCATAGTATTTTGGATAGATAGGTAGTAATCATTCGACGTGGGTGATTCATTTTCCAGGTCATCTGTTAATAGGCTCATCTAGGGGTATATCAGGTATATGTAACATCAGTCAGTCTCAGTACACTTCACAGTTCGCAATGGTCTGGATAAAAGTTTATTTTAAGTATTACCATTACGAGTGGACTTGTAATATCGCCTTATTTATACTTGCACTGCCCCATCAGGACTAACGAGTCTCATTACTCCAGAAGTAAGCTCAAAACATATTATTATGTGTTCAAAATCCCAAATGGGAGAATAACTTGTCATGTCTCGACTGGGTTTCGAACCCGCAACACCTGGTTTACCAGACCTTGATCCCTAAGGTACTGACTTATTCAACACAATCTAATCAAAAGTCTTCTCAAACTCTCTGAGAAGCTTAAACTTGATTATATAACGAAGATAAATCTTCCACGCACAAAGGGCCCAATGTGGCTGAGGTGTATGGGCAACCCAAACCTGTAAGAAGACTTGGCTTTACGAAATGCAATGAAGGTACCGGGACCGCTCTAGGTTGGTATATACCTTGGTTGACAGCCAGAGCCACCAGGTCATGCAGGATGGCGCACAGGTTGGCCTCAGTGCGGATGATATCTATGTAGGCGTCCGCACTCTGGCAATGGTCGGCTTTGATCAGCTCGTACATGGTCTGTAGAACCTGGGAGTTAGAGCAGATAATATGTAAGTGCACTGGTTGTCAAGTGGTTAACGCGTTGTCTGGTGATCCAGGTAGCGTAGGGATCCGTTGGTTCGAATCCCACCAAGTGCATGAATTTTTCTTCATTAGTTTGAGTTTATGACCACATAATAATAAGACTCTGAGGGTTAGGTGGTAGAAAATGCTTTGATCATTAACCTCGTCTGGTGGTTATCTTCCACTATAGAGTGTTATTATTATTATTCATTTCTTCAATTTTCAAGAGGCGGGGATCTGGAATAGAATAAAATGGTTGCTCCTTCAAATTGTCTGGAAATAGAATACAATATTCTATTCTAATTCCAGGCTCTTTAAAACGAAAAGAGCAACCTATTTACATTAGTACTGATTAAAAGTAATACAGACAAAAAGGGAGAACCGACAGACATACAACAAACAAAGAAATGCAAAAAATGTTCAAAATGGAAAAGCGCCGCCATGCCCGCCATACCAAAAAACAATGGGCGAATTTCAAATACCCTTAGTGGTTGGAAGGTGAACGTTAACAGAACTACCTAATTTTCATCCATATTGAAGCACCCCGCGGAGGCAGTCACTAACAGACAAAGTATTAACAATCTTAAAGTTGAAAAGTTTACCTTTTTTTCGGTCAATACATATTATATAATATCTTAATGATCGAGATTTTTCTTTTTCTTTCACTGTGCCTTTTTCCAAACTTCTGAGGAAGCGTTTGGCTCACCTGAAATTTAAACTTGTTTTATAATTTTCAGCCTTTAGTCTAAAGTGCCTAAACAACCAAACTTCATATTAAAGTAGCGTATTCAACGAACCTGAGACCAAAATACGCCAAATAAACCCATGATGCCAAATAAACACTATATCGTAGAGTACCTGTTTCTTTTAAAATATTAGTGTTACTTACCTTTAACTTACCCATGCAATGATTAGGTAACACAAAGAAAGGTCATGTTGATCAGATGTCAGGATATTTTGGGTGGATGTGATGGCGGCATTAATAGACGTTTTTGTAATACCTCTGTGGTGCTAAGTCACGGATTGCGTACTGTATAAGATAGGGAAAACCGACGCTTAGCAATGACTTAAGTTATAGAATTTGTCTATTAATTTCACCCTAAATGTTTACCTAAAGGATCTTTTTTCAACAATTTCTATTTACCTACAATTATTGAGAGGGAAAATCTATTACATGGCAACAGAGAGGGAGCATATAATAATAATAATATCGCCTTATTTATACTGCCCGATTCAGACTACTAAAGTTCCATTATTCCAGCAGTAAACCCAAGACATATTATTATGTGGTAAAATTCCCAAACGGGAGGATAACTTGTGATGTCCCGGTTGGATTTCGAACCCACGACCTCTGGAATCTCTGGATTCACAGAGATGATCTCTGTGTAATGAAGCCAAGACAGAACACTGTACTACTATCAGGCAACTGTGCTAATGCTATACTACAACTGTAGGAATAATATTGACATCCTCATGGATGACGTCACAATAGTTCACACCCCGCTGTCGCCTAGTACATTAGCTCATCACTCCGGCTTACACTATTATTATCATCAGTTCCATCGCCCTGACTTACGTCATGATCATTAACATTTCCATCACTTCGGCTTACATGATCATTATTATACTAATAGATCATTTTAGGTCGTTGTATTAGAGTTAGAGCATGTTTGGATTTACAATGTGACTTCACTACACTATGTACTGTTAGCATTAGAGCTAGCTCCACACTGCAAGTCTTTTGAGTCAGACATTTCCAGACAGAAATATTCCCATTAGGTATAGAACGTACATAATTACATCTACGGACGATTACAACGTACAGACATTGCCGTAACATTTGTAGGAGATGCCTCAAATTGCGAATTTTCCTTATTTTAGTTTGAGTGAAGTTCGAACATAGTGAGAGAATTCTAAATTCTAATTTCTAAGATGCGCGACTTCGTCACAAGTCACGGGATAATAACTATGCATACTTACTACCCTTAATCACATCACATTTCTATGTAAATAACGCATTGTACTTACTTTATCTATGTGGACGAAATGTATTTTACATATGAATCTCCCTCTATGTATACTATTTTTGTGTACTTTCCCTAAGTAATTAGAGGGAAATTTATATGTAGTTAAACATTGTAGATAAATAATAAAATTCATTATAATCATTATTATTATTACTTGAAATTCGTAACCCTGCCAATGGTCGCTATCCATTCATATGAGTAGAAGTGTACCCCGTGACATTCAAGTATGGATCCAAAAAAAAAAATTGACCCCGACGGGAATCGAAACCGAGACCGGTGCACAAGCATTCTTGGCTACAGTCACTACTTTGTGTTTTATATGAAGTACTCTCGTCACAAACCGACCTGTAGCTTGATCAAAAAGGCGGCGGACTTGTAACCTAAAGGTCGGTGGTTCAAGTCCCGGTTTCAGCGTAGATTTATAGTAAACCGAGTTTGAGTAGTTGCGACATCACGAAAGTGATTAACACAAATATGATAACTTTAACTTACTCTTGTCAGAATGTAGCAAGTGATGGTTTCTCATTAATATTTTACAGGCTTGTCCTAGCTTTCCAGAACAAACTGGTCTATGAGACGATGTACATAAGTACCTATCAGCATCATGTAGGCATATTTAGCCAGACATCAGCTGTACCTAGCTTGACTAGTTACCGATTAAGGGATTGGTACTTTCAGTAGTGAACTTTATTAGGACTTAGCTGCCTGATTGTTGCCGTAAGTGCCTCAGTACGTACATGACAAGACTCTTTAGGGCCGAATTATAAAACAAGATTAATAAATAAGTCAATCCCTCCCTCAAGTCAGAGTTTCAACCAAGACAGCGTACTACAGCCCACCTTGAGGGACAGTTTTTTTTAAAGCTAGTTGTGCCCCGGAACCGCTTTCGCATTACTTTAGGGCACAATACCTTTACATCTATGCCATTCCGGAAACGGAAAAACTCGGTCAGAATTTTCCGCTCCGGCCGGGATTCGAACCCGCAACCTGCAGATCAGCAGCCAATGCTCTTAGTCAATGAGCCACGGAGGTCGGCCGTCTATCTTATCTTAACTTATTTTTTGTCGCTTTCAACTGCATGGTCATAACTCATAACACGACAGGGGTCTTATCTTAACTTTAATTCTGTTTTATAATTCGGCGTTTAATGTTTCGAGCCACTTCTTGGTCTTATTTATAGGCACCTACCTATGTCAAGTGCACTAACTCATTATAATCCTCAGACTTAGGGCGAAAATAATAGACAAATTCTATATCACAAGTAATTACTAAGCGTCGGTTTTCCCTATTTTATACAGTACGCAATCCGTGACTTAGCGCCACAGAGGTATTACAAAAACGTCAATTAATTCTGCCCTTATACTACCAAGTGTGGAGGAACCCTACACTGATAATGCTATGATTTTGATGATATGTTATCAGGAATCGAGTGGTCTCAATGTTTACTCATTACACTTGCACAGACGTGATGATAGCGATAAACAGAGCACATCAAAGCCACAGGGACCATGACCAAAGTAAACAAGACCAGTTCCCCCTGATTGGAGTGATAGACTGGGCCCGGAAGTGGGCGCTCACTGGCATGTTAGGTCCGATGTGGTAAACATTCCACGGGGAAATTAAATTTCCTCTTGGTGTTTTCTGGGAGGCTGTAAACTTTGTGACATTGTTCATCAACCAACACTCAACAGAGATCGAAAGCTGAATGAAGGGGTTCCCAAACTTCCTCAAGCCACGGACCACTTTTGAATTTCATAATTTTCTACGGACCACTAGCAGTAGGTAGTTTCAACAAAAATTAGAGATTTTCTTTTTCTTTGTAAGGACATTCGTTTTGTTTTTTCGTTCTTTAGGGACCACTTCGCGGACCACTTGAAACCTTCTCGCGGACCACCAGTGGTCCGCGGACCACAGTTTGGGAACCCCTGCTCTAGTTGTTGTCCAAGGAACACAGTACTTAAGTCAAGCATGAAAAGGATATGGATTAGTGACCATCATACTGGTCATCGTGCACTGTTAGTCAAGTGGTTAACGTCAGGTAGCGTGGGGATCCGTTGGTTCGAATACCACCCCGTGCATGAATATTTCCTCATTAATTTGAATTTGTGACCACTAATAATAAGACTCAGAGGGTTAGGCGGTAGAAAATGCTTTGAGCATTGACCTCGCCTGGTGGTTACATTCCACTAGAGTGTTATTATTATGGTTTCGTCAAAGGTACACATGATACTCAATAATCTGCTTTCCGGCCCTGTTCAGGTTGAGTGAGGTTAATGTCTGCAGCTGGGTGGATTGCCCAGTCAATGTTGGGTAAGACCTCCGCTATAATATGACCATGTGGTTGAATGGCGTCCCTAAATAACCGAAATATTTTTGCATCTTTGTGATCAGTTTTGTTCCAACATCTCTGGTCAATATTCCACAGCTTTGTTTTACCCTATAATACAGATTCTATAGAACAAACTAGTCTACAAGTCAACTAGGCAGCCACTATGAAAACAGCCCTGTCCCATTCCACTATGCTTGGAATGGGACAGGGCCCGTGGATACCCAAGAAATCGCAACTAATGCCAAGTGGGAGCTACTCCGCTACAATAAAAATATTAATGTTATAGTTGATTATTTTGTATATTAGGTAGGTAACAAAATAAAGTGTATGTAAATAAGTAAATAAAAAAATGCACACCTAACTGGATATTTGCACATTTTTTAACATGTGCCCAGTGTGCAAACTCATCTTGTTGTAATATAATTATCTCATGATGAGTTATAAAGCCATGTGCCTTCCTATAATATAATTATGTTCCTACATAAACCTAGTATACAGTATGTTTCAGAAAAGGTGGCCACCCCCTCGTAACTTTTGAACGCGACGGAATTTTTCAATTCTGTAAAGTCCTAAGTATAGAAAGTGCCCTATGGCCCATCCTGTGGTCATATTTATTTTTGGCCCCGGTCGGCCCTTCCGGCTTTTAGGCCATATTTTTTCATTTTTCTCGCGAATTTTAAATGGAATGCTATATTTTTTATTCCTGTTAATTAAAGTCCAAGTTAGGCTGAGAATAATGAGCTTTTAAAATTTTCAAAAACCTTATCAGGGGCGGAGCTAGTAGGGTGCAAGTTTCAAAACTGTTACACGCTGTATTTCAGCGTTAGTTAGATTTTTTAGTACTCTTTTTATTTTCATAGGTTCAAAATATTGTTTTACACCATATAAAATCAAAAAAATATTCTTGTTTACATCTAATCAGGGTCATAGTAAGGTTTTTGTAAAAGTACTTTTTTGTTCACGTCAATTTTTCCGTAAATTAATGGTGTTTTTGAAATTGGCATTTTTAGAGGTGAAAGTCTGCTGTGACGTATGTTTTTTATGCTTAAAATTGAAAGAAAACTTAACGGAGAAGCGATTAAGATCATAAAAAAAGCCATTTAACCTGCTAGTTTTTTCACGACAGTGTCCGGTAAAGTGGGTGAATTTCGAAATTATTGGATTTTTTTGTTGAGGAAACACAATTGACATAGAAAATAAATAATATCTAATAAGGAAATAATACTTCAATAAACATAACTAAATGCGAAATTAATTGAAAATTATTTCTTCTAAATCAGTGCCGGATATTTTTTATTTTTTTTCTCTCTCTTTTTTTCACTTTTCAAAGTTCAAGTTGTATCAAAAATAATTATCGGATAATGCTGCTTCTAAAGTCGGCCTGTAGGGGTCCCCTCTTGAGACAATTTTTGTTGGTAAGTTGGTAAAGTCTGTAGAAAACACATTGTCAATCATTCTGGAGTCAGTCCGATGGCGCTTTGAATGCAACGATTCTTGTAGGATCACCGAAGTTAAGCAACGTCCATCGAGGTGAAGACTTCGTGATGCTGGCATTCCGGCCTAACCAGGCTGGGTGAGATAAATGTGTTTAGCTGGTTCGTGAGTTTCTTGCTAATGGAGGTTAACACCCCCGTCAGTGGCGGCTCGTCGGGTGAAGACACTGAAGACATTTTCACCTAATTTTGAACAGTGAAAACACTACTCATAATCCCTTGAACATGGCACAATTGATCCAACTCAAAGAAAAAAAAAAAAAAAAGAGTAAGCTTTGTGTAAAATAGATCAATGCTGCTTAACATTTCATGTTACTTTCCAAGGAGAACACCAAATGTGAAGACAATTCGAAATTGTCTTCAGTTGTCCTTGAATCAACCAATCAGAGTTGAGTATTTCCAAGTAGGTATCATGAAATATTAGGCAAGAACTATATCTATGTAATATGCTACTGAGGACAGTCTTCAGTTGTATTCAGTTTACATTATCTACACGACCTCATACGAAATGTCACGAAGCCACATACCATGTGCGATGTCATGTGTTTTTGATATTAACATTGTTGCCAGTAGCATTATGCCAGACCTAGGAAACCAGTCAATGATTTAGCCTCCCATATCTAGCACAATCTTGTAATATTAAAAAAAAAAAATATAATAATAACGTAGGCGCTAGGAAAGCAGGATTTTGTGTCAGGAATTTTGGATATTATTTCTCATTTTTTGGGTTCTAGTTTTGTACATAGTTCCTTAACGATAGCCAATACCAATAAATTTTAACTATATTTTATGTATCTTGTCAACTATATGTAGTATTAAAAAGGACATCTCGATTGAAGTCAAATCTCGGAAATAATTATTTAATGTAGGTACCGAAATTGAGCCAAATAAGATAATCTGGTATCTAGTTGTTCCAAGAAGTTTTTAAATAGGGACAATGGTGGTCCTGTTTAAGATCCTGACTATGGAACCACTTTAAAAAAAATCATGAAATTAGACGTGTTGAAATGAAATTCTCAAGAGAAAATTCTGTTCAGGCGGTGTAGTATTATTTTTTTAAATAAATAAATACGTCTTACATGATTTGAGGGATTTCTTTAAATTTAAAATATAGCTCTTGAAGTTTGTAGAAATTTAGCAATGAAATTAACTTGGCAACATTGTATCTCTTATCTTTAGAATGTAAACAAAACTTGTCGCGCACTTTTTAAATTTTATTAGACCATTTTCAAATCTTTTCAACGGTAATCAAGTGACTTTTAATTGGTGTAACTAGTTAATAAAGTTATTTCCGAGTATTTGATACAGGATAGAAACATTATTCCTACCTGATCTGACCTGTGCTTTTCATAATAAGTTGAATATGAAGTAGCTATGTACTTCTTTCAGTGTCAGAAATAACATTATAATTATGCAGGTTGCAGGTAGCTAAGCACACAGCTTCCAGTGAAGTACTTAAAATTATAAGGCAATATCTGTGTTTTTCTTAAATACCTAGTCATATTTTAAACATCAATGGTAACACAAATTTAAGCTGATTTTATATTTGTAGTAAGTATGTTTTCTTAGATTTATTTTGTAATCTGGTGGTGGATTTTCTTCCAGTTTTGGATTGTAATTTTTAGTCTTCAACTAACTTTCTTTCCTTCCTAGTTCTAACTACTGAGGTATAATCCTAATATTTTTATTTTAATTCCTTTTTACCAACTTTTAGTTAATATTTTTTATTAAGATGAATAAATATTTTTTATTAAGATGAATAATTAATAACAATATTTCAAAGAAACAATGAGATCCCCACAAAATCATGGGGTTCAAACATTAAAAGTAACCCCATTCAGATTAAGAAGTAATGAGGATAAGAAAGATATTATGATTACTGGATCTCCAATTACTATAACCACCACTAAAAAAGTAAAGCAAATGGCTGCCCCACAGCCATACAGTTCAAGCCTGAATGGCTTATGAAAAATGAATGGCTGTGTACCAGCTCAAGTGTTGACAAATTGTTCTGCTGGCCTTGTTTATTTATTAAGTACCAAGTGTTCTCCAAAAAAAGTACCTATAAAAACTTATATGATGCAAAACTGGTATGAGAGAAAATCATGCTCTGCAGGGAAACAGCCATAACTTACAATGGGCTGTGTTTATGAGACCATAAGAACTAAGATCTGATAAATTAATAATTTTATTTTTTCAATACTTCTGGGTATAATTTGTCTTCACCTAGTCTTGAAGTCAGGAGCCGCCACTGACCCCCGTTGTGATATGACCATGCAGTTGAAACGCGATATTAAACCCGAATTAAAAAAAAAAAAAAATCATACTGGTTTTGCTAGTAAGGAATACCAGGTCTCTAAATAAAGGGCCATTTTTCCAGGTTGATTACCACACTCTTTTTTTTTAAGAAAGATTTTTTCCAGCAGATTTTTGAATTTATTTTCGTTTGTATTTATATTTAAAAAAAAAAAAAATATATCCGGCACTGATTTAGAAGAAATAATTTTCATTTATATTCGCATTTAGTTATGTTTATTGAAGTATTATTCCCTTATTAGGTATTATTTATTTTCTATGTCAATTGTGTTTCCTCAACAAAAAAATCCAATAATTTCGAAATTCACCCACTTTACCGGACACTGTCGTGAAAAAACTAGCAGGTTAAATGGCTTTTTTTATGATCTTAATCGCTTCTCCGTTAAGTTTTCTTTCAATTTTAAGCATAAAAAACATACGTCACAGCAGACTTTCACCTCTAAAAATCTCGAAATTTAAGAGAAAAAAGTACCAGGTCAAGTACCAAACTCTTGAGGGTGAAAATTAAACCAATTCAATTATTTTAAGGAGGCGAAGAGAGAGAGAGAGAGAGAGAAAAAAAATATCCGGCACTGATTTAGAAGAAATAATTTTCATTTAATTTTGCATTTAGTTATGTTTATTGAAGTAATATTCCCTTATTAGATATTATTAATTTTCTATGCCAATTGTGTTTCCTCAAAAAAAAAAAAAATCCCATACGAAATTCACCCACTTTACCGGACACTGTCGTGAAAAAACTAGCAGGTTAAATGGCTTTTTTTATGATTTTAATCGCTTCTCCGTTAAGTTTTCTTTCGATTTCAAGCAAGGTGAGTTTCTTGCGAATGGAATGTAACACCCCCGTTATGATATGACCATGCAGTTGAAACGCGATATTAAACCCAAATTAAAAAAAAAAAAATCATACTGGTGTTGCTAGTAATGAATACCAGGTCTCTAAATAAAAATCTAATTATCTCGAAATTTAAGAGAAAAAAGTACCAGGTCAAGTACCAAACTCTTGAGGGTGAACCAATTCAATTATTTTAAGGAGGCGAAGAGAGAGAGAGAGAGAGAGAGAGAGAAAGAGAGAGAGAGAGAGAAAAAAAAATATCCGGCACTGATTTAGAAGAAATAATTTTCATTTAATTTTGCATTTAGTTATGTTTATTGAAGTAATATTCCCTTATTAGATATTATTTATTTTCTATGCCAATTGTGTTTCCTCAACAAAAAAAAAATCCAATACGAAATTCACCCACTTTACCGGACACTGTCGTGAAAAAACTAGCAGGTTAAATGGCTTTTTGTATGATTTTAATCGCTTCTCCGTTAAGTTTTCTTTCGATTTCAAGCATAAAAAACATATGTCACTGCAGGCTTTCACCTCTAAAAATGCCAGTTTCGAGAACACCATTAATTTACGGAAAAATTGACGTGAGAAAAAAAGTACTTTTACAAAAACCTTACTATGACCCTGATTAAAAGTAAACAAGAATATTTTTTTGATTTCATATGGTGTAAAATAATATTTTGAACCTATGAACATAAAAAAAAGTACTAAAAAATCTAAGTAACGCTGAAATACAGGGTGTAACAATTTTGAAACTTGCACCCTACTAGCTCCGCCCCTGATAAGGTTTTTGAAAATTTTAAAAGCTCATTATACTCAACCTAACTTGGACTTTAATTAACAGGAATAAAAAATATAGCATTCTATTTAAAATTCGCGAGAAAAATGAAAAAATATGGCCTAAAAGCCGGAAGGGCCGACCGGGGCCAAAAATAAATATGACCACAGGATGGGCCATAGGGCACTTCCTATACCTAGGACTTTACAGAATTGAAAAATTCCGTCGCGTTCAAAAGTTACGAGGGGGTGGCCACCTTTTCTGAAACATACTGTATAATTTCCAATGTGATGATTTGAAATACTATACCAAGAACTTCTGTAAATATGTAATACTATACTAACATTACACTGTAATCAACGATGCGAATACGTATATGTAATGCCTATATTGAATACACGCCTTGTACATATATTATATTAGATCAGTGCAGTTGATGACCAATATATGTAGATAACTACTTGGTTGTCAGCGTTAGGGGTGGGGAGAGGGGGATTCAAAACTTTTTTTTTTTTTTTTGACAATTCTCAACAGCTAGGTAAGTAATTTAATTTTGGGGTGAGGGATTTAACCTCCGTTGCCTGAATAATCTCAAAATATGTACAGCAAAATGATTAACCCTAGCACTCCCAAGCTTTGTTAGGTAACAGATACTCCCAAGGGGGGGGCACAAAGTACCCACATAGAAAAATAAAGAAAAATCTTGATTTATTTAAAAGTTTCAATTGTTTCTCTTTATTTATGAATAATGAAAAAATAAAATCAGGTTTTTACACTTCTCTTTTACTAATTTCTTAATTTGAGGCCAATTTAACGGCTTTTCCTAATTTATCAATTCTGAACAAATGAAATCAGGTTTTTACACTTCTTATTTACTTATTTCTAAACTTTGAGTAAATTTCTCTGTAGTAAGTAAATTGTTTGAGCCGACCTCCGTGGTCTAGTGGTTAGCATGCTTGACTACTGACTCGTAGGTTGCGGGTTCGAATCCCGGCCGGAGCGGAATTGCGGGTTCGAATCCCGGCCGGAGCGATTTGGTCGGACAATTCTGACAAACATTGAAAAAAATCACGTTGTCGTTTGAAAAAAAAACTACACTAGAATATGAAAAACAATATTTCTGACAATTACATGAAATTTCAGCCAAATTGGTATTGTATTATCAAAGTTACGAGCATTTTTTCTAGGTGTGGGTACTTTGTGCCCCCCCCTTGGGAGTGCTAGGGTTAAGTCCAAACCAACCTGATTTCAATGCAATCTGCAAAGCCACCCTTATATGACGTCATATTTACCGCGGATGATTTCGAGAATACGTCTGGCGCCTCCATGTCCGAATTTGGTTAACTGGGGTCACTGATCTTTTTTATGAAACAGGAGCAACTGTAGCAGCTTGTGGTCTGTGTTGTAGCCTGTCCATCCCTTAGTATGCCTCCCCTCTAATGGACGATAAGTGACGCAATACTTTCCATTTAGGTGCTGGGTAAACAAGAGCGCACCGGAAGGTATCCCTTACAAACAACTGATGTAACCAAATATTGAATACAAATTATTGTCGACGCGGGGTTTCGAACCCGGGACCTTTCGCATGGCAAGCGAGTGCTTAACCACTGAGCTATTCGTGCGCTCTATGTTGGAAGGAGCAAAATAAACTAAGTGATGGGTGTGAGCAGCATGGAAATAGACATCTATACTGTCTCTGTCTACATACTCTACATGATAGTATATAAATATACTATAATTATAGTAAAAAAACAAATAATAATAATTAATTTGCATTTCATGCTGAGATGCGGCGTTGTAACCCGAGAGCTGTTTACTTATCTGTGACTCAACACAAGGACAAATATAGAGACGAGGCAGAGTGAGGCTGTCATATTCCAATGAGAGGATCTGTGACGCTGACGACATTGAAAAATACTTACGTAAGCAACACCATAGTGTTCCTCGCATTAACGGTCACTCGGTCGGCTTCGATAGCATATCTCAGATAGCTCGAATTGAAAACTCCCGAGGTATAAGTATAAGTATAAGACAGTATAAGTAAGTAGTGCTTTATTTAGACTGTCACAGCGCAAGACAGGTAGTCCGATTATGCCAACTGTTTAACAAAGCACCTCTTTATTTATTTAAGTATATAAATACGATGAAAATGTAAATAAAAAAGACAATTAGAGGAGATAGAAAACAAGATAAGAAATAATAGTACAAGACAATATAATGCCCTGATATGCTTATTAGTTGTTCTAATTTTATAAAATAAAAATTATTGTGTAATTGATAAATCATCGTACTATTCTGATTTATCCCTTTGTCGTTCAGAGGATCATTTTTTTGTTTTCTTTTTCTTGAGAGCCTCCCTAATTAGCCGTATACTCGTTCAGGAGCTGATTTTTGGTTGCAACAAATGTCTTTCTTTCTCTACTCAAAGGTCTACTCTATGATCAAGATTTGGCTGGTCTATTCTCTGCATTTTGCTGGTCGACTCTGAGATTATTTATTTATTTAGAAACACTTTATTAGTAGAACATACAGACAAATTCAGACAAATAATGGGAAAAAGTAAATATAAAAATGACAATAATAATAATATAACACAAGAAAAAAATAAATAAAATATATACATATGTCCTAACTAAAGGGCGGGGTTAGTTCCTGCACATCTAGACTATAAGGCTGGGAGACTATAGAGATTATAGTCTCCCAGCCGGAATAAATCAGTTCACAAAGATAGAATGAGAAAATCGGAGCTTTTATTACATGTAGATGAAGGGTTGCAAAGAAATACATAGCTGAAACTATCAGAATTTTCCACGACCATACCTTGTGCCCCTGACGGCACCTTGACCGATTGAGGTAATTGCATCTTATTACGAGAAGGAAAATTGACGTCGCGACTGTGATAAGCCTTTGATCTCCTTTAAGGGTTATCAGGTTATCACTCATTAGAAAACTTGATCTAGAATAGTGTACAAATCAAGAACAAAGGTACAAAGAAAGTAATCCCCCCACTTTCCCCTCTAACAATAACAAAGACGTTATCGATACTTATTCCATTACTTGCGGGCCGAGACATGGCCGTGAAAGCAAAAAATCCTTTTTCGCCAATGGCAGGTGTTGTAGTGGGAGTTTCGAAAAATCCCGTCTTATTGCACATCTAGACTATAAGACAAAGCTACCTACCAAATTTCAGCTTTTATATATTAAAATAGCCAGGGTTCATAATATTAGAGATTTTCTTATCTACAAGTATAGTGCGAGCTGTTTAACTCGTGCTACGGTTGCTATTGGAAAGTTTGAGAACGTGGTGTTTTTCTACGCAGCTGCCGTCTTAGTTGGAATATTAAAAAATCCTCTCTTATGGCACATTTAGAACATAACACGAACCTACATACAAAACTTCAGCCGTCGAAAAGTTTTCTGGTACGGGAGAAAAAGGGATGAAAATTCACTTCTGCTTGTGCCAATTGACGTGTCAGTAATCGGTCATTCCTTCCAACATAATATTCTGATCATCCTGAGAGCAGTGGCGCCGAATTCAGGCCCGAAACGATGCACGGCAATGCCTCATTGTGTAGAGTAGTGTTAGGAAAAATAAAATATGGCCATGCCTCGGGCCGGAACTCGGGTGTAGGTGTAGTAATATATTGTAATGTTGATGATTAGTATCAGTAATAATAATATATGTTTTGTTGATTTGGTGCGGGCTATTGGCTCACAGCCGCTTTTAAAATTAAAGTTATCATATTTTTGTTAATCATTTTCGTGATATCATAACTACTCACGTGATATCATAACTACTCAGGCAGCTCAGGCTCGCTTTACTGATTCTACGTTGCAACCGGGACTTGAACCACCGACCTCCAGGTTACAAGACCGCTGCCTTATCGATCAATCTACAGTTGAAAATTTCCTCCAGAAGATTTTCTAGGTATCTAGATGTGCGATAAGAGATACTTTTCTGGAACTTCAAATGGGACGCCCATCACAGGCGAAAAACTTGCGGTGACAAAGTCCCGGGACCGAGCTAGTCTCAAAGATAACTCAACATGGCTGCTCCATACCGATAAGGTATTGTTCTCCAGTTACTTATGTCTTATCAATAATTTAATATCTTGACACTTGAACATTGCCATTGAAAAGTAATTCGATACCTACGCGATAATTTCGCACATGGAAAGAATCTATTCTGAAAATATTGAAAATAGGAAAAGAATCACTAGATATTTTGGGATTCATTCCGGAATTTTTTTAACCTACATTGAAGGATCACTGGAGTTCGCAAATTATACCACTACACCAAAGAGACAGGCAATGGTATGGACAAAATTGAAAACGCGAAAGAGAGAAAGAAAAATGAGGTTCAATTAGAGAAATGAACGACAGAGCACCTTAAATAAGGAAGCTGTCAATCTTTGCTTCTTTTCTAGCAAGTAGGCAATAATACGAATAAACTGGTAATGCCGCTGAGAAGTTATAATTCAAATACACTTGCGAGCAATGAAACTAGGACACTTGTTTCCTTCTAAATTCTACTATCGCTGTGACGCGATGCATGCTTTTTAGGCCCAGTGTTATACCTTACTGAAAAGTATTTTTTTTCATCTCTCAAACACAGTTTGTTTCATTCGAATCGGCTTTATTTTTACCGAGTTATGGCAATTTTAGACAGACAACACCAAATAAACAAGAATGTAACCATTTTTTAAAATCTGTAGAATACGTGAAAATTTCATTTTAAACAATTTTGGCCAGCATTTTTCTTTCTTTTGCTATTCAAATGATGAATTCTCTACATCATATCAGTATCATTTGTTCTGTGAAAATGGACACAGCTCCTGAAGTAGCTTCAAGTGTGGTTGCTTTGCTTGAAAGTGGTTTATCAGTGAGAAATGTTGCAAATCAGCTCAACATCAGCAAATCTACAGTCAGCAGACTATTTAAGAGGTACAGGGAGACCAATAGCTTCAATCGCAGACCAGAATCAGGTCGTACCCGCAAAACAACAGCTCAAGATGACCGATTCATCATGATGACCTCTCTGAGAAATCGTCACATTTCCGCAGTTGGTGTCCAGCACGAGCTGCAGAGGACACGGGATGTAGCTGTTAGCGAGTGGACAGTTAGGAGAAGACTGAGGGAGAAAAACTTGACCCCCAAAAGAGCTGCTACAGGCCCCAGGCTGGCCCCACATCACCGAAAAGCACGCCTGGACTTCGCACTCCAACATGTCAATTGGACCCATGAGCAATGGAGCCACATATTGTTTACGGATGAGAGCCGGGCATGCTTGTATGTGAATGACAGGCGAGAAAAAGTATACCGAAGACCTGGGGAGCCGTTTGCTCAATGCTGTATCAAGGAAACTGGCATTTGGTGGTGGTTCCTGTATGTTCTGGGGTGGAATTACATCAGAAGTTAAATCGGACATTATTTTCATCAATTGTGGACTAGTGGGGGGAAGTTTGACGGCAGAAAGGTACAAAGAGAAAGTGCTGGAAGACCTGGTGATACCTTTTGCTGCATTTTATGGAGAAGAATTTGTCCTCATGCATGACAACACCCGACCGCACAAGGCAATCATTGTCACTAGTTACCTAGAGGATGTTGGAATTGATACTTTGGTCTGGCCTGCAAACAGTCCGGATCTAAATCCCATTGAACATTTATGGGATATGCTAAAGAGAAAAGTCCGAGCTAGAAATCCTTCTCCTGTGACCACAGTGGAGCTCAAAATGGCACTAAGGGAGGAGTGGGACAATTTACCTCAAGATGTTGGTAAAAATCTGATCTTTTCAATGAAAAACCGACTGGAAGCAGTAATTAGGGCCAGGGGGGGAAAGACAAACTACTGAAAACCTTGAAAATGTTAAAAAATTGTAAAAAATAAAATGTTTATAATGACTTTGTTAAACCCAAATGTATTCTTTTTTTGACATTTTTTACATTCCACCCTGTTTACTTTGAAATGAGTCGTCCAATCTTCCTAATTTTTTCTTTAAATAAAAGAAAACAAAATTACCTTTCAAATGAAATCAATATGTTTCAGGAGAAAATTATCGGCGAGTTAAAAACTTAGAATTTTTAAGTGTCCTAGTTTCATTGCTCGCAAGTGTATAACGGATAATTTTAAACTTGCTACGGAGCAACCTCGGCCTTCCAGTAATTAGGAACTTGAAACAGGAAATTGATGTTCGATTCCCAATCTAGTCTAAAATTCAGATGTACACTTGCTTGCCATGCGGGAGGTCCTGGGTTCGATCCCCCGAGCCAACAAAAAAATTGTATTCTAAATTTGGTTAGTTGTTTGTAAGGGATATCTTCCGGTGCGCTCGTGTTGACCCAGTACCTGAAGGAAGGGATACGTATTGTGTCACTTCTCGCCCATCAGAGGGAAGGCATATTACGGGATGAGCAAGCTACAACACTAACCACTAGCGTCCACAGTATCTCCGTGAAAGCCGTGAAACGTGTATGAGAAATGGCAGCTTAAAGAAGTTATGCAGCCATGCTGTAATACTCGAACGTGACTCAGAATGAAAATAATTCCATTACTTTCCTTTCTATAGGATAAGGAAAGTAAAAATGAGAGAACTGTGCAAAGAAAAGTTAATTTTAAGGAGTAAAAACCCTGAGAATGGCATTAATGATTTTCATAAGAGTATGAATGCTGAGGCCATAGACAAGCCATGTCTCCTGCAGAAGAAGAAGAAGACAAGAAGGATACGAAGACAGCAGGTGCATTTAAATGTTAGATAACCTAATATCCTAGGGAACATCATCAGCGCTTCTCAACATACAACTAGGGTCATGCTCCTTTTATTAATTTGGTCGGACCGAGCGACTTTCAACTGCTGGGACCTAATTTAGATAGAAAAGATACTTATTTTACTGGCTATCGTAATTAATTTTTATGTTTACCAACCTCAGTAGCTTGATGGATAAGGCGGCGGACTTGTAACCTGGAGGTCGGTGGTTCAAGTCTCGGTTTCACAGCGTAAATTTAGTAATGCGAGTTTGAGTAGTTGTGCTAACACGAAAGTGATTAACACAAATATAATAGCTTTAATTAATTTATGTTATCTTTACAGTTATGATTTCTTTATCACAAGTCAAGTGTGATGTCACAGATATATTAATAGTTAAATATGTTTTACGTCAGCGTCCATGGCTCGTTCTGTCACTGAAGTTAAGGACGCCCAGCGCAGTTTGGATTTGGATGGGTGACCAATTGACCATTCAAATTGAAACCCTCGTATGCTGGCTATTCTCAGCCTCACTCAGGCTGCGTGAGGTTAATTTTAGTTGCTGGTTCGTAACTTTCCCGCGAATGGAGGGTATTCTACTGTAATATGACCATGGAGAAGTTGAAAGCGACGCGGCATGGGAAAAAAATCTTATATTTGCTCGAGCAAGTTTGCGTGCTTGCTGTATGAGGCTATACAGAAGTTACCGGAAGAAAACAGAGGATAGGTAGTTAATTTGGAAACAAAATATTCGGAATGCCCCGAGCGGGAATCGAAACCGCGCCCAACAGTTTGAATAAAAGAGGGTCTATTATATTATGTGCATGAATTTTGAAATTAGCATTCACAGTTGAACGTTTTATTTTACTTGCGATGCCCGGTAGCCTATCAAGTCAATACAGCCAGCCGAGAACTCGTGATCCGGGGGCCGAGATTCAAATCCTCGTCTGTGTTGTATTTCCAAATACGAAGAGGGGTATTCTCAAAAAAGGTAGTAATTTATATAAAAAAAACTCAGGTTCGGAAGAAAATAATTATAAATACATAGAGAGAGAAAGAAATTAAAATTTATTTACAAACTACTGACATCACTATCGATGCTTGCCATAAGACACAGTACTCTTGTTACTTGTGTTTTGAAGTAGACAATGACAATGGTTACATCTATATATTTCATGTATCCTATCTTGATATAACGATGCAGCTTACATCATTCAGGACATTTTGGAGACCTCCGAAGGGAAGATAATGGAGGGATAAGGAGTATCTATTTCGTCTTATCTATATTTAGAACATTTTCTGCGAACTAGGGCGCCTTCTTCGCGAGGGTGAGAACCATCCCTGCTGCCAGGACAAGGGGTAGGTCGAGGGTATCCTTCATTTGGGGATTTCTTTCTACCAAGACATTTAATTATGTATTCGCGCTATTACGACACCTAAAGAATTGCTTAAGATTATTGTGAAAAAGGTTTGTTTACGGCACCTTCGGGATCGTTTATAGTTATGTAAAGGCTGGTTACTGGTTACACCAGTGAGGAATACATTACCTGTAGTTCCATTGTAGCATAGCGTGAGGGATTCCGACGAACGTGAGAATTAATAGAATTATGAGGAAAGGTTTAGAGGCAAGCACTACCCATGAGAGAAGATAAAATTAAAACCCATATTGAAAAATTAATATGTTTGAGTATAGATCTGTAGAAACGGACTGGCACATTTATGCACAAAATTAAGCAACAAACAATTCTTCAAAAGTATATGAACACAAACCTTGAAAATCTCAGTATAAAAATATGTATAAATATGAAAAGGAAAAAAAAAACAATACTTTCTATACCTAATCGGTAATAGAAAGTAAAACACACGAATGAGATAAGTGCAGGAAAAGGAGAAGTGATGTTTAAATGAACGAATTGCCTGGAGCCGTGGAAAAGCAAAAGAATAAAATCCTCACCGACATTGCAAATTAAAATTAAATTAAGGCAAAGGCAATTAATTGAGAGAAAAAAAGAAACATTTAAAGCAACATATACCATCTGCCCACATAAATGAGTTATAACATGATCCCAAAATTATAATGAACCAAGAAACAATAAATTTAAAGTAGAAATGAATATTCTCAAAAGTAAACCAAATTTAGGGTACGAAAAAATATCAATTAATGCAAAACTCATATTTGGACAAATTCTTATTAAATTAATCAAGGGTTTTCTCTAGCACATCGAAGTCATTCGAAAAAGAGTTACATAATTTTAGTTTGAGACCATTAATTTGACCTTTTCCAGTTCCCTACAACCAAACAAGCCCAAATTTCCATATTACAACTATAAAGCAACTCAAATCTATTTTTTAAAGTAATAACGCAACACCCACATTTCAATTACAATTACGCAACACCCAAATTACCATGTAACAAATAAGCAACATCCAAATTTCCATGTTATAACTAAGCAACACCCAAATTTCCATGTTAACAATTAAGCAACACCCAAATTTCCATTTAACAAATAAGCAACATCCAAATTTCCATGTTATAACTGAGCAACACCCAAATTTCCATGTTACAACCAAGCAATGCCAAAGTAAAGTAAAGCGTGATGCCAAATTACAGAAGGTGAAGGTGTGTTAAATACTTTGGGGTGTGTGTTAAAACATTCAAGAAGGAGCTAGGGACAGTACTTGCTGTGGAAGTTGCAAATGAGCGACTACGCGTTGAATACATTGGCGGTTGAACCCCTGGTCCCACGAGTTGTTGAAAAGATGGTTTAAGGAAAGGGCGCAGAGTGCGGCGCAAGAGAACTTGGCGGCATCGGATAGGGGAACTGGAACATAAGGACGGAGCCCCCATTACTATCCGTGAAACAGTGCCCTTCTAGAACTAACCGAGGCCCTGTTAGATATAGTAAAGCGAGTTTGAGTAGTTATGATATCACGAAAGTGCTTAACACAAATATGATAACTTCAGTTAATATTTGTAGATACTATAACAGATTGTCACCCATAAATTTAACACTGAACCCATTGACCCGAATGTAAAAAAAAAATCACAATCTCTAAATAAGATGAAAGAAAGTAAAAACAAGTGTTTAATGAAGACAAATATACCCTTTCTCTGTCGTGGCTCAAGTGTTAGCGACTGGCGTAAGTCCACTCCAAGTGGTTTGGAGAAACAAATATAAGCTGGCAGCCAAGTACCTCAGAACTATAAAAAGCTTGGGCAGCTCCATTGGCACCGAAATACCGACTGGTACACCTTACAGATATGAAAAGTGTAGGAACAGTTATACCATTATTTTTAAGTTGTTTTATAACTAATTTTGAGCAGGCCCGCCCATTTAGTGATTCTGTCAAAATTTCATGCAGTTACAATATCTTACAGCTGGTTGTGTCAGTATGACGGGCTTAAAGGAAAAACATTCTACATTTTATCCTCATTTCTATAACAAACAAACAAGGTTTCTAATTTTTTTAAGAAGGTATAAAAAATGGTTTCTTTTATTCTGTTTAAACTAAAGTCACATAAAATGTACAAATTTGGTGATACAGAGAGGGAAATGGACACACCTCCACACGACACAAAGTCTCGATCAAATTGTTCAATGGAGATATTGAATGTACCGTGTAGACGGTGCTTTACAAAATACAATCAGTATAGAAATACTTTGGATAATACAGATGAAGTCTCAGTTATCTTACAGAAAATATAGTGAATAAAAATAGGAATACAAATTTAATAGACGTTAAAAATACCAATTTTTGTGCTTTGTAAAGAGTTGAGTTAGGCAAGATTATGGGTTTACATGTTGGCTAAATATTTTCAAAAATGTTTTAAAATCAAATTTTTAGCAATGTAGTTGGACAACAATGATATCTCAACTCCTTACTTAACTATTAGCATTGACAAGATAACACATGGGAAGAAAAGTGAAAACCCAAAGATTGAGATACACAAGTTCGGAAAGAAGGAAAACACAAGAAAATTAACCTTAAAATAAGTTTATGGACATTAAAAAATAGGCCCGACAAGCTCTTGGATCACCATTTCTAATTGAGCACCTTATTTTCACATGAAATTCACTCAGGTTTTAAAAATACAGATGCAATATTGATATGGAAAATAACAGAAGCAAAGCCATACTAGAATTCACAGTTCAATTATTTTTTACTTTCTGATACCTGAAAGGTATTTTGTTTTTACTTTCAATTATTGAATTCTGTCCGCACTAACCATACGGTGGCAGTAGAGACGGCTTGTCTTCACTGACCAGAACAGTCTTCTTTATTAAGAAGCTGGTAATTTGGGTAATTGGGTATGTATGATGAAGACAGCTGAATAAATAGACGCACAAATAATCGTGCTCTCAAAATGTTGTATTTAGGCTTGGATACAGTTCTCAATGTAAATTGACAGCCCATTGCTTCATATGCACAGTAAAAAATAAAACAATCACTCTAAAATTTGTTCGACTTATTTTCGTAGGTATGTATAAAAAGAAAAAAAAAAAAGAAAAAGTTGATCATTTGAATTGCAAAATACAAAAGGAAAAGGCACACCGTACAAAACACCCGTTTTTAAACCTAAAACTTTACAAATTCATATAATAACTAATCAATTTAAATAACTAAAAACCCTAAAAAATTGATTATGTACCTAACATTTTTTATACAAATCTTATCAATTACCTATATCTCTAGTTCGCAGTTCATACTAGTTTGTACCTATGACTTTTAAGCTACATAGGTAAAATACAAGCAATTTTCATTTGGTTTGGAAAAAACTCTCAAGGACACTTAAAACTGAGCGCAGGTTTCAGCACATACTGCTTCTTCTTATGTACATAATTTTCAACACTTAAGTTCTGTTCTCGTATTACATAATGAAATGATATGTATATTATGCGGAATCGCAAATGCACCAATGCACAGTGACCAAAATATGTTGGTATGAGAATACCGTTGGCATAGCACTACCTTTGATCAAGTTTTGTTTTTATAATTTCACTTTGTAAATATTCTATGTACATATTATATATTCTTACTGTAAAAAAAAAACTTGATTGGATTATTACAATAAAAATACGTTTCTATGTCTCTTCATCCTTTTTAATATCGTAGGAATTAATGAAATACCTTTTTCAAGCTCGGAGACACGAGGTATGATATTGTTCATAATCATACAACTTCCCAATGCATACTCCCACATAAGAACATTTTTTTTTGGTTCAACTGTTTCAGGGTGCTATTGCTGTGTGGTACAAATCTCATTTTTCTGATCGTAAAAAATTAACGCGCTGTATTTCAAGCAGGGTTTCATCTTTTGAAAGCTCTAAACTGCACTAGGACGTATCTCGATTCAGAGTATACGTTATGCTAAATATTTGGCTTCAACAAGAACCAGATGACTATCAAGCTTTGGGTGGTGTTATTAGGAGTGCAAACAAAGACAAACTTTCCCAGTTAATTTTTAAACTTTCCTACCAACCAACCAACAACAGTATGTGTACGAAGACAATTTTCAGTACCAGCTGAGTATGGAAAAATAACACATTTTTTACTTTAATATTAGCATAGCTGTTGATCTTAGAATACATTCTCTTTATAATGCAACATAAAACAGAAATAAAAATTCTCGCTCAAAAATACTCTTGACTCTATAGAATATTGGAAAGAAGAAGGTATTTACACTTTTTTCAGGGAAATTTTCTGGAAGAAATCAATTCCAAAGACATTAGAATACTATTCTCTGCAAAATATAAAAGTCAGTAAAATGTTACAACAAGTGTTGCCAATGGCAATAAAATTGACATGATTCAATTCAGATAAAACGCATGCAATGTTCATAAACGTTTAGAATTGAAAGTTTTTTAAAAGTATGTCAAAAATTCTTTTAAAATTATATAGATGAAACTGTCGATGATTTGAATAATATATTGTTCAGGATTTGAGGCTTCATTTGAAGAGCTTTCGATAGGTTTGACTCACGTCAAATGTATCAAAGCACAGAATGAGAATTTCAAAACAAAGAGGGATTTAAAAACTGTAGAATAAGTAGCTTTGAAATTGATGTCTTCCGAGGCTAGGGAAAATAAATAAGAGTATTTTAATTAAATATTAAACAGAGACGGTATTTAACATTAAACAGTAAAGGCATAACACACTGGGCAGAAGCATCACACATGCAGCGAAGGCGTTTCTTGATCATTGAAGGCGCAGGATACAATCTCACGTGTCTGCCACCCGCACCTTCATGCTGGACATGACCTTGCGCAGGGTGCTGGGTGTCCTGTTCAGGCTGAGTGTCCGCCCCACCTGCTTGCTGGCGAACTTGATCGCCCGCCCCAGCGTGCTGTTGGAACTCTCGTGCGTTTCGATGTTGAACCGTCCTGCGCACGCCACGCTAATGTCTTCCAGAAACTTGTCAAAGTTGATGCAGTAGACCGCGCTGGCCTGGCGACACAACTCCCGCAGGAAGCTCATCTTGTCCAGCGCGTCGTCCACGATGTTGAACGAGTAGGTTGTCTCCTGCACCTCGTCACTGCCGCGACATCGCAGCGCAAAAATCTGTCGTTCCAAGTCACTATCGTCGTTCTCTACGTTGTAAACTTTCCGTATGCTTGTCATGGACAGCAGCTTGATGTGCTTGTATGTCTTGTCCACCGCGTGCTTGGTCTGCGTCTTGTAAGTGGACAGGCTCATCTTGCTTGTGTTGGGGCTCCGCAGCACATTCACATACTTGGAACGTTTCTTGCACACCTCCACAACATCTGTGAACAGGAAGAGCGTGATGCAGTCGCCGCGATGACTCAGCAGGTTGCTCATCTCGATGACGTCACACTTGAGCACGAAGCTGCGGTGAGAGTTGATCAACTGCGGGGGACAGTTCTCAATGTCCTGGTAGATGTCGAATAGACTCCGCTGGTTGTCCTGCCGTTGCTTGTTCTCGTTGAGGAATGTCATAACAGTCCGGATTCCTTCCAGTGCTTCTGCGAGTTTCTGACAGTCGCCACTGGACTTGGCTGTGTTCTTGAGGATGTCATTCAGCAACAAACTCACCGAGCCGAGTCTCTGTACCGGTCGGATCAGTAGGTCTGGGAGCGTCTGCTTGTCAATCTCTGGCAGGTGAAGCTCTCGCAGATTCATGTAACAGAGTTTAAGAAATGCAAGGAAACGGGAGTTTTTCTCTTTCTCCTTAAGTAAAGCGTTTGCGTCCTGGAAAAAATTAATAAAAGGCGGGTACACTTTCTTGAAGGACGCACAGTACTTAACGAACACCTCGCCAATGCTCACCGTCTCAGAATAGTTTTGTTCTAGTCGTTTCAGATCCTTGAGCAGCTCCCGGTGCGTGTCAAAAATGGGACACAGATCGCCAAAGATGATTTTCACTTCTGCCTGGTTGAGAATAGTTTCATCTGTATTCAACTTATCTTCGAGGGGATTCTTGAAGTGTTCAATCAGAACACGAAGAACGTTAACGTAATTTGATTCTGTTTGACAGAGTTCCTTGAAGACTTGATGCCGCGGCGAGTTTGCCTTTGTGTTCACGTCGGATTCGTCAGCAGTTAGGAAGTTGTCTGGCGAGGTGGTGTAGTCAAGGAGAGAACCATACGAGTACCGGGGGGTGCCGTCAATATCTGACCCTCTCCTCTTCCTGGGTGTCTTACTCGGACTTGAGTTGGTTTCCATATCCTGATGAATCCGCTTTCTCTTAGCAGCGCGATCTGGCGTGCGGAAGTTCTTTCCGAAAAGAAATTTACTCTCATCTGCGCACTCCGAATTCTGAATGGACATCCAGAACCAACGAGCCTTCACCACAAACGTACTCGTGCACGGCACGTTGGGCATGCACGTGACTTTACTGTCATCCACCACCACGTGCGTGGTCAAAGGTTCGTCTGAGCTGAAGGAGAGTTTCCCTCCATTGCTGATCAGAAGCTCCTTCACTTCCTCTTCGTCTTCCTCGCTGAACCCAAAGAAGTTGACCTTGGCGCCTTGGAAGAGTTTCAGCTTGTAGAGATTCAGAAAGGACGGGTCATTGGCCTTGAAGCCCGGGTCATACCGCCTCTCCCAGGCGTTTAGAACAAACTCCTTGGTCAACACAGGCACACGGAACGCACTGGCATAGTTGTATTTTTCCCCAGACACACAATTTGCAATGAGATGCGTGACTTGGTAGTTCATTGCCTTGCGCAGTTTCCCGCCCATGTGCTTGGCTAAGTCCACCATCCTCAGAGTCTCCTGCTTGTTCCGAAACCCTGTGATGCAGATCACAAATTTGTCCATGCTGTGGCAGAACAAAGGACGTATCCTTGGGCTGGCCGGGATCTTCAAATTTTCTATACTCGCTGACATTTCTATGAGAGCTGTGGGACCAAGGACTCGACTGTCCGGGGGTTTGTGGAAGCGGAGGTAGTTGTTGGTGAACTCCGAGGTAACTATCACGATGGAACCGTCGAACTTGGCACGGACGAAGTAGTCCGGATCTTCCACATCCGTGGAAGGAATGCCCAGGCTGGTAAGGGCTTGTTTAAACAAGTCTGTTTGGTTAACATTAGAGCACACACAAATGTGACAGGGCATACCTGACTCGGTGACTTTGTCTTCGGCTTCACTTGGTGGCGCCATCATAGAACAGTCTACTTCCATGGGTTCTGACTCGGCGCTCGTGCTGTGTCCTGGAGAACTCATTCTACCCCTGAAACAAAAGATTTAGTTTTCATTAAATCTGATTATCTATAAACACAGGAGTAGTTTGGAAGTAGCACTAAACACTAAATTATTTTAAACCTAATTTCGTATTTCGCATGCGCCTTAACACAGATTTATAAAACTAAATGTCCATGAATAGCCATCTAAAGAATCACGATAACCCTTTATGTAAAAAGATTGGTACCCATTACCCCATAGGTAATTAATTCCCAAGTTGCAGGAACAAAACTATAAACTATACCAATAATTATAGTTGGTATTCAAGTCTGATTGTCACATTAGATATTTGTTCTTGTCAGTAGTCACCATGGCCGAGTGGGTAGCGCGCTAGGCTTTCACGCATAGGTCAAATCCCACCAAAGTTAGAATTTTTTGGCTCTGTACTTTCAGGTCCACTTATACCTTGTGTGGAAAAATGAGCAGCTACATTAATGTGAGCAGCTGCCAGCAACCGAATTATGGGAAAAAATAAGAATTAATATATTTAAGGAGAATGAATTAGTTCTATAATTATTCTGTGCTAAAATTAAAACTAAAATTGTGATATAATATCACAAAGAAAAACATTTATTTATTATATTTGTTCTGAACATCACATGAGGTACCTGATCTATTGATTATTTTTCTTAAAATGCTACACATTGATGGTTGATTTGAAAATGTCTAAAAAGAAGTAACAACAAATAGTAAATAATTAGGTATTGACTGATACATCTCTTACATCATACAATAAAGATAGGTAAGGGAACTGACATCACACATCACAATGAAACAGGTTCCATAAAA
The DNA here is from genome assembly GCA_024516035.1 of Bactericera cockerelli. Classification (NCBI taxonomy): domain Eukaryota; kingdom Metazoa; phylum Arthropoda; class Insecta; order Hemiptera; family Triozidae; genus Bactericera; species Bactericera cockerelli. The sequence goes on from CM044957.1 coordinate 12,318,630, forward strand.
ATAAACCAATAATTGGAAAAAGGAACAGAGAGAGGAAACTCAACCACAGCAGATTAGATAAATTGGTTTAAAAAAATATTACCCACCAACCTACCATTGAACAAGGTGACAATACTTCAAGGACACCAAAACCAGACCAAAGGTCAAAAACAATTCTTATTTTGAGTACCTAGGCACCAAGGTGTGAATTAAGAACAGCTCATCACAGATAAGAAAATATTATTATGGGGTCTATAAACTAAGTCAGTTGCTTTCATCTTATTATCTTCTTCTGACTAATTAATTACACAACAAAAATTAAATGTTGTGGACAAAGTCTTTTGTGACTTTCCATATCACTTAAAAACACATAATAATTTATTGAAGTTAAAACAAGAACTTAAACCCCAAATTCTTTTAAATTAATGCTTAAAAACTTTTAGTGGTTTATAAACCCTTGGGTAAATTGCAAGCTAACCTGACTTGTAATGATTGGATAGTCTCTTTTCTGTAAGACACTCTTCTTCTCACTATTTAATGTCGCCTACCTTGTGACACTGCACTTTCCTTTTAGGCTTTCTTAAACAGAAGTGTGTGGCAGCAAGTAAAATTACTAAAATCACACAATAATATGTGAAAATCTCACATGTTGTCTGTGTGAATAACACACCTCCTAACTTATGCTGAATTAGAAAACAGGATTAAAGTTAGGATAAGCCTGACTATGGGCTATCACTCAACTCCAACTGTAGTACCTTCTTCTTCTTCTTCTTCTTCCACCTCTCTCCCACTGTTTCCCCAGAAATAATCTTAAAAATATACCACACTTTAAGTAGTTCATGACCAACTTCATCTTCTTCTTTTACTCTGTCTTATCCCACTTGAGCAGGGTTGAGATTGGTTGGTTTTGGCACATTTTTTTTTGTTTCGTTCATGACTTCAGTTCATGGACCAAGAAAAAGTTCAATCACCTTCATGCAAACCAATTTATGCTTTGCATGAAATACTAGAAAAACGATGCCTTCAAAAAGAAATAATCAATTTTTTTTTTTTTTGAAAAACATGGCTCTCTAGAGCAGCGGTCGGCAACCTGGGGTCCGCGGGACCCCCGGGGTCCGCGAGAGCTAAATTGGGGGTCCGCGAAGCCATTTCAGGATTTAAAAAAAGAAGAAGAAGAATATCTCATGAACTTGAATCATAAATAGTCCGAAATATCCTACTTCCCCCTGGGTCCCTTAAAAAAATTCGAGATAAGCTAGGGGTCCGCATAGTTCAAAAGGTTGCCAACCGCTGCTCTAGAGAATTTCACATTTTTTTTTTATCAACCATATCAGTCAATTGGTTCAGTCATTATTCTAATGGAAAGACAATGAAACATAACTTTTCAGGAGAGCAATTTTCCTGAAACCACTACCTGGCAAGCACGGCTACAAGACTAAATATGTTGCAGTTTGTAATCTGAAACTTTTAGAATCCTTGGATGAATACAAATCAAATATAAATTATTATTTTTACAAAAAAATTTGGGGTGGAGTTCTCCTCTTAAGTAATTTACAAACTAATACAAAAAATACTTCCTGAATACCCCCAAAAAATTAAATAAAATTTTGGTACAATTCTAGTTTAAATGACAAGCTTAGTTAAATACTGCAATTTTTTACCGATATTATGTATATTTCACCAACTGATATGTTTTGGAGACTGACTCAGCTATATAAAATTTTAAAAATACACTGATGTTTGATATTATTACTAAAAGCAAGCCTCAACTGCCAGCCACCGTTTTGGAGCTTTTAGGAAGATAGCAGTGGAACCATACCAATGATTTCTATGCAAAGATTTTCAAAAAAAACCTGCACAAAAATCTGAATAGTATAAATAATTCTAATTATTTGAATATTCAATTTTTTCAAATATTAAATTTGTTTTTAGATATTATTCAAATATGAATAATATCTGAATACACCAACTATTCAAATTTACTTTACAGCCCTTGTTGATTGCACCGTTTTGAAGGGGGGATCAACTATCTGAACTTTTTCAATAGGTATCTGTTACAATTTAAAAGACAATTGAAATTGAATATTCTGACAAAACAATAAAATACCTAATTATTGAACTTATGGAATGTGTATTTCATTACATTTTACACAGATTCAGCTGTGCAAAATGTCTCCTGAACAAACTGGGGAGCTCATTAATTTACCTAAGAAAGTGTGATGTTCAAGTTCAAGAGAGGCTACATTTTCCAATAGGTATCATACTGGGGAAACCATGGGTGCTTAAAGCATCAAATCTAAGAAATGGTAAGACTACTTGGGAAATCAATTGATAGAATTTGAGTGCCGTTTCAATCATTTTCTCTAAGAAAAATTGGTCTAGCACTCTAGCCATTCAAAGAGGAAAAGCTTCTTAAATCCTTGGTTCCTTTCAAGAAGGGGTTGTCCCTGAGAGAAGTTTTTTTTATATGAATATAAAAATAACTCAATTTACTTTTTTGGCAATTTTTAAATAAAAAAATATAAGTTTACTAGCTTTTTAGATCTTGATTATTTATTTATAACCGTCATCAGCATCTTGACATTTCAAGGCTTCATAATTTTCATTTCATCAACTAACTTTCATATCATACTTTTTTTGTGGTCCCTCTTTTGTGATATCCTGATAACATATCCAATGGTATGTATATCTATAAATTCTATATTATATGTACCTAAAAGGGGTTACATATTTTGAGCTTGAGCTTAGTTTTAATACAGAAATTGACTATGAAGCACTGAAGTAAGTAGGTATTTGTTTACAATCTTTACCTTTATGAGGCTGGAACTCTTGATTTCATGTTTAAGTCACAATACTGCCAGGAAAACAAGTTGAGAATGTTGAGATTTAATAGAATAATATGGCAAGAATATTCTTCACAGAGGGAGGTCCAAACTTATTGGATTTAACAGCTTTTTTAAATGGTACCCATGGGGACCTTGAAAATTAAAGTTACAACGCATTGCACATACGGATATTAAATTAAACTATTAGAGTGACATAAAAGTCTACTAGCACAAAACCACACATGTCGACAGAATTTATTATTGATATGAAACTATAGATTAATTAAATTAATTTGTGAAATTTAAATTAATTTTAAATTTTTTATGAATGAATTCTTCAATCTCTTGCTACTTGTCCGTTTGTTTTGAAGATGAATACTAAAGTGATACAGTGTTGCCAATATGTAAATTGAGATGACTGATGAAGTGAGTACTCCATGGAAAAACGGAAATCGGGGACACGTTCCAGAAATCTTTCTCACTCCCAAGCCCCAAATCTCCCTCTCAACTGCATTGCACTGAACAATCTGATTAGTTAATTGGAACATGGACAACACACTCCTATTGGGGGGTTATTTGAAGAAATTGAATGAAATTTGACGGCTGTTTTTTTAACAGTTATCGTCATACCGTCAAATTTCGTCATCTGGTACTACCTCCATAAAATTGGATTCAGAAAGTCAAGGTGAAATGGATTAATTAGATGGACATTTCTTTAAAAGCTGTTTGATCTATATGTTTTGTAAGAAAAAATTATCTAAACAAAAATTGAGTACATATTCAAGTTCCAGCCAGTTCTTAAAATAATTATATTTCCACCTTTAAAACGCTTAACTCAAAATTCAAAGTACAATGTTAGTCAAGCCAGTATCAATTCTCCGTTCTGTCACTCAAGTTATATGTACAAGCAACGTTTAGCAAAATTATAACTTGGTTGAGTGACCATTCAAATTGAGAAACTCGGATGCTGCATTCGAAGACATATGGCTATTCCCGGACAAAAACCGATTGAGTGATGTTAATGTAGGTAGCTGGTTTTATTTTTCCAGCGAATTGAAATTAAAACCCCAGTCTCCATAATATAGGACCTTAGCAATAGAAAGGGACGTTAAACACCATAACTTAAGAAAAATCACAGCCCTTTAAAGCCTTCTAGGGACAGTCTAAAATTAATCCTGATTTATAATTCGACCGCAAGCAATGCAAGCATCGTTCAAATCAAGTTTGATTCATGGATGAAATCAATCAAAATTAACGTTCGATAAAATTGTGCAATATGGCACGATGAATCGTTCTGCAAGACAAATTCAAGGATTTGTTTTTATTTTCGTATGAACTATAATTAACCGAACACAGTGAGGAAGCGAAGCGACCTCACTAAGTGAGGTTCTGTTTTAACTTTCATACTATACGATTTGGCTTTCGTTTGTCTGTCTGTCTGTGTATCTATGTGTCTGTTCCGCGATAACTACGGACCGGATTGTTCAAAATTGATGAAATTTTTTACACATATTCATTGGGGTTCTAGAATTTTACCTATATCTATAATTTTACCTATACCTATAATTGGGTCGAATTAGGCCACTCGGGGAAAAACGGGGGCTTTTTTGGTGAAAATTGAAAACGTTTTTACTATTTTTATTGAATAAAGCAAGGCTATTGAAATTTTGTAGAGTGGTTGAAAAAATATTATATTTGAACTCAGAAGTGAAATTTGGTGATCGTGAAAGCTAAGGGGGACACGATGTGGTAATGAATCGAAAAAGGGCCAAAACAAAGGCCGGTTGATATTTTCAAATTGAAACCTATCGAGTGGGGTATTGAATGAAAGGTTTCGATGTCCTCATGCTTCATTGAACATTTTATAATGCGATAGTTGAATCTGTGTGAGGTTTACAGTTCTCTTTCTATGTTGAAGCTTAATTATGTTATGTTTGTGCTCATGACAAAACCCAAAGATCGGGAACCCACTGGACATAATATGGCAACATCGCAATACATGAAAGTTTTACTACAGAGAACCTAGTGCTCAATTTTACAACTTCTTTTCATGAATAATTTCAACGGTTTCGTATTTTTAACGGTTTTAGGTTCGGTTTAGCATTGCATTTTGCAACGGCCAAATTTTGTGAAATACATTTCAGATTTCAAAATAAAGGAAATAGAAGATTAAAATCATATTAGTTTTATTCATTCATCATATAAACAATTAATTCTAAAATATTAAAAAGACTTCAAGAACTATCTACTGTCATCACCAGCCGCTGCACCAGAGTTACCTACATTTGAAATATTTGAGCTGACAGTTACAAAAACAAGGATAACGAAACCTGTGACAAGATCTCCTACGGTAAGTTTAAAATAACATTATGGTATCACTTTTTGTGTGACAATGAACTAGCGAAGATTAAGGGTTACATTGGGTTCACTAATCGCAGATTTGAAGTTATTCTAGACACCCACAGAAACAAAAAAACTATGAGACCAACAACAAAGACTCTAACCAGCATAGAACCGAGTGGCTTCTCAAACATTTAGAGCTAATTTATAAAACAGGATTATAGCTAAGATGGGCCAGACTGTCCCTCAATGTGGGCTGTAATACACTGTGATTTTGGGCTTATCTAAATCTTGATCCTGTTTCATAATTTGACCCTTGTTTCAATTTCTAATTATACCCAAGACCAAATATGGCATTAGATGATATCTGAGAGTGCTTGAACCTTTTATAGACCCAATTACTAATTTTCAAGAACAGCAAAAACTTTCCTATAAGCCAGACCTTCCCTTAAGTTGGAGAATCAACCAATCACAGAACACTATAGCCCAACTTGAAGGACAGTCTGGTTTAACTTAAAAGGGAATCCTGTCTTGTTATTCAGCCCCAAAACAAAAACTACCTGGGATACAATAATCAACCTTGCAATTATAGAATGCTCTGGGAATGCCCTGAAGAGCTCCTAAAGAATTTAATAAGTTGATTGTTATTGGTATTAGACACCTGAAGCCCATTGGAACCCTGCAACCAGACAACTTAAACTCTTATCTCCAGCAAGTGACAGAATAAAGTTTTCAGTAACTAAATTATAAAAGAACATCTCGTAATCATTAAAACTACAGAAAACTTTAAGAACATTTTTGGAAAACTTATCATTAATTTTAATAAGCATTTTCCCTCACATCTTGCTTATAGGTATTCTGTCTGACCTTCCAAATCAAGGGTGAACTTTAAAAAAAATAAATCCCAGATACTGTGTGAGCATTTTTGTAGTAGGTAATTGTCACCAAGTGGTTAGCTCCCTTATCTTCCAAACAAGTGGTTGTGGATTGATTGATGTGCTAGGTAAATAATTTTCTACTCTGTACTTAAGATACCTGGGGTCCATATAAGTAGACCAAATGAGGTATGAGTAGGTAGTTACTTGTGATTAACATTGAGTGTTAGCAGCTAATTAAAAAAATGTAAAGGAATTTGAAAAGTGATGCAGATTCCAAGTATTGTTCATCATTTGAGTTATTCACATATTCCTTTATTTTCCAGAAAATGGACAACACACCTATCAACAAATTGAAATGTCTGCCTAAAGAGTTTGATCCCAGGTCACCCACCTTTGACTTTGACAGGACTCCAATCATGGTAAAAAATTAATTACAGGGTGGACCAAAAAAACGTTTACACCCGTTAATGGTAGATTACTGACGACATTTCTAGGACGGATCTGCAATCCGTTTTTTTTGGATTCGCCTTTATAACTGTACAAAGTGATTATTTGCAACTTTCTGAAAAAGTCCGACTTTGGCTTATTCTTCAGGTCAGAACTTTTTTCCTGTTTAAGATGAGTTGATTCTGAACATTTCTGCAGAAAGCCAACAAAATTTTGATGTTTCTAGCTACACTACTTTGTTTTTTACGGTTTGGTTTGGCATCTTTTTTGACACCTGAATAGAAAAAAAAATCTCATGTTAATTTTTTACACTTTGAAACACTCAAGATTTGCCCGAGCAAATTTTGGCACAGACATGGGCAAGTTTGATAAAAGTTGGCGGCCAACCCAAGGATGCTAAAAAATAATTTTACGATTTTTTATCACGTGATCTTCTGGGTAAACAAACCAGGTAAGTCTCAAAAAATGATGTTCAAAATCTTAAAAGTGTTGACCGTGTAGGGTCGTCTTGTACTCAAAGAGTGATTAGCTATTTATGTCTGATAATTATTTTCCTTGGAATTAATTAAAGGCCAGTCAAATGAATGATTGTTTGTTTCTTGATGATAGTTTTCAAGCATATTTTTCTGCATTCTATGAAATATTATCTTTACACTTCTTGAGTTTTTTTTAGTACAAGTTACATTATTATAATTCGGATGCTGAAATGGCAGATACGCATTTAGCATATGGAGTTGCCAACAAGAACAATTGGGATCACGTGAAAAACATAGTTTATGAAATCTGGTAGCAAGAATCCTGTTGGCATTCGATGACCTGACAGAAAAACCTGGAATCTTCCGCAACATTCGACGGAACATGATGAAGAGGTTCAACCTTTGCATCCAGGAAGTTGGACGCCACTTCCAACAGTTCCTCTAAGCCACTCTAAGGGAATTTAGAAGGGAGAGTGGGAGAGAGAGAGAGAGAGAGAGAGAGAGAGAGAGAGGCAGAGAGCGAAAGAGAGAGAAAGAGAGAGAGAGAGAAAGACAAGAAGGTAGAGGGACAGAACTACGGTACTGAAGTCACCATTGGTTTCAAAAAATTGTGTGAGGAGAATCCTTATTGTGTACTATGTAAACAATGCAAGACGCCCTTACACAGTCTACATCTAGAAAACTCTTAGGATTTTTGAAGAGTTTTTGGCAAACATCTAATAATTTTTCCCAGAAGATCAGGTGTTTCTTGTTTCAGTATTATTTTTTACACCACGTCATCATTGAAGTGCATATAACATTTTATTCTTGAAGTATGTAACATTTTTTCTCAGATCATTGAATCTCCTAACAGTGCATCAAGCTCATGCAGCCAAGATGTTTCATTCAAGAGCCTCCTAGATGCATCCTATGACAGCTTTGACATATCACGTGATGATCCATCCCCCATTGTATCTTCTCTGAGCTTGGACATAGAAACCTCATACAATGTTGACATGGATTGTGAGAAAGAAAAACAGGTCAGAACATAAACACATTTTTTACTTTGTATAATCCTCTAATCAATTTATTATTTCACTAACTAGAGGTAGTAAAGAATCCTCTTGACTAAGACATTATTTAATTTGGATCGAAACAATCTTCATACAAAAAATTGAGAATAGTTTACTGACTGAGGGGCACTAACTCCATGATGGCATGTCTAAGATTATATTTTTTTTATTAAAAATATAAGTGTTTCCTAGTATCTATGAGTATCATGAGGTTCAACCATGGACAAAAAACCTTTCATTTTTTTATTTTGTTGTAATGTTGCTTTCAACTGCATTGTCAATATCACAACAGGTGTTTTACCCTCTATTTGCTGCAAACTCACAAACCAGCTACTCAAATTAACCTCACCTAGCCTGAGTGGGGCTGGGATAAACCAGCATCACATGGGTTGGAATTTGAATGGTATCCATTAGACTGGTTTTATCTCATAGAGGTAAGAAAAAAATGTCAGAATTTTTACAACGCTCAGGCAGATATGAGTTCGGCTTTTGCAGAAATTGAGATAGACAAAATTTCAAGGCAATCAGAGTACGTTAACAGGACCCGCTCTGGCCTCAAAGTTTGGAAATTTGCCAAATTTTCGAGGTTGAGCTGACATTTTCGGCCATAACTCGAGAACGAAAAATCATACGAGCTTTAAAGATACATCAAATGAAAGACCATTTTGTTGGCTTTACTTTGTTGTATAATACTAGTTCCCGAAATCTTAATGGTTACTGACTAAATTAAGAATATGTAGTCGAAAACGGGCCAGGTACCCAAAGTAGAGCATCTAAGGCATGATAGGATAATTGGTGAAAATACTTATGATTTATAAAACTTATACATGAAAATGTTAGAAGAATAGTTTTGAATGATATTTTGACACATTATAAAGGTATAAATACCCGTTTTTACCTACTTGATAGTTACTGACAGGTTAAGGCATGGCCAGAAAAACAAAATAATAATACAAACATATTACGTCAAAGTTTTTCTCATTTTTTTATTGTAGAACTAAAAATATCTAAAATTAAAAGTACAAATAGGTAAAATTTCGTCAAAAAATACAAATTAAGCAGTAAAACTTAACTTAGTTAGTTGGGAGAGGGGTAGAGAGGGAACTTTTTGAAGAATCAGGATTGAGTCTCCTACATTTACTCACAACTTGTGGGACAAACTGTTTCTGACATTCCTCTCTAGTTAGTAAGTCGCTGAAGTCATTCCTCAACTTAACGCCTCTCTTGGCTGTGTCGTTTACAACTTTAAGGGATTGTACAATTTTAAGTCCTTTCTGATACTGAGGCTCACCATGCCAAATTTAGGGGTCTACCCTCAAAAAGTCAGTTTTTATGACAAATCGACTGAAGAAAAGAAATGTTTCCTGAGTAATGAACTCTTTAAGGCCCCCTCTCACATAAGCTGGTATGTCTTTTATTCGTACTGTAATGTTGACATTTTTTGTCCCCTCTGTATCATCAGAAGAACTGAAAAGCTTTGCAGCCATTCCAGACTTTTCATCATGTGACAAAGTTGGATCGAAAAATCCCAAGCCAACAATTTCGGCATTCAAGTACCACAGGTGATAGACAACTTTATTTAGTGCTATCTCTGAACTAAGTGCTTTGATACGACAGTATCAAACACAGGTGTGGGGTAGAAGGACCCTGCACATTATTAGAAAAAATGTTAGAGCGGGACTTACTCTCCTTAGCATATCGGCACAACATTTTAGAAGTTGTCTTGAGAAGCGTCTTTAACTGTAAAATGGGTAGTAGAACTGAAAATCATCCAGATAATTTATATGAGAGCGCGATTAGGTCAGTGATTAAGCACCGCTTGCCATGTGGAAGGTCCTGGGTTCGATCCTCCGTGCCGACAAAAAATTGTATTCTTGATTTGGTTACAATTGTTTGTAAGGGATACCTTCCGGTGCGCTCGTGTTGACCCAGCACCTAAATGGGAAGTATTGTGTCACTTCTCGCCCATCAGAGGGGAGGCATACTACGGGATGGGCTGGTTACAACACAGGCCACAAGCGTCTACAGTAGCTTCTGTTTCTTGGCTATAACCTGTGGTACTTGAATGCCGAAACTGTTGGCTTGGGTTTTTTCGATCCAACTTTGTCACATGATGAAAAGTCTGGAATGGCTGCAAAGCTTTTCAGTTCTTCTGATGATACAGAGGGGACAAAAAATGTCAACATTACAGTACGAATAAAAGACATACCAGCTTATGTGAGAGGGGGCCTTAAAGAGTTCATTACTCAGGAAACATTTCTTTTCTTCAGTCGATTTGTCATAAAAACTGACTTTTTGAGGGTAGACCCCTAAATTTGGCATGGTGAGCCTCAGTATCAGAAAGGACTTAAAATTGTACAATCCCTTAAAGTTGTAAACGACACAGCCAAGAGAGGCGTTAAGTTGAGGAATGACTTCAGCGACTTACTAACTAGAGAGGAATGTCAGAAACAGTTTGTCCCACAAGTTGTGAGTAAATGTAGGAGACTCAATCCTGATTCTTCAAAAAGTTCCCTCTCTACCCCTCTCCCAACCAACTAAGTTAAGTTTTACTGCTTAATTTGTATTTTTTGACGAAATTTTACCTATTTGTACTTTTAATTTTAGATATTTTTAGTTCTACAATAAAAAAATGAGAAAAACTTTGACGTAATATGTTTGTATTATTATTTTGTTTTTCTGGCCATGCCTTAACCTGTCAGTAACTATCAAGTAGGTAAAAACGGGTATTTATACCTTTATAATGTGTCAAAATATCATTCAAAACTATTCTTCTAACATTTTCATGTATAAGTTTTATAAATCATAAGTATTTTCACCAATTATCCTATCATGCCTTAGATGCTCTACTTTGGGTACCTGGCCCGTTTTCGACTACATATTCTTAATTTAGTCAGTAACCATTAAGATTTTGGGAACTAGTATTATACAACAAAGTAAAGCCAACAAAATGGTCTTTCATTTGATATATCTTTAAAGCTCGTATGATTTTTCGTTCTCGAGTTATGGCCGAAAATGTCAGCTCAACCTCGAAAATTTGGCAAATTTCCAAACTTTGAGGCCAGAGCGGGTCCTGTTAACGTACTCTGATTGCCTTGAAATTTTGTCTATCTCAATTTCTGCAAAAGCCGAACTCATATCTGCCTGAGCGTTGTAAAAATTCCGATATCGATTTTTTAAAACCAGTCTAGTATCCATGCTCTAGGTTTGCTGGACGTTGCTTAACTTCAGTGACTACTGAATGAGAACTAGTGTATTTAACATGCCATCAATGCTGGCTGAAAATAAAACCTTTCAAATGACGTTTTTTGCCAGGATTAAGCTAGTGTAGTTACTAAATAACTGACTAGTTCTTCTCATCACTCATTCATTCTTAATTACAGACTGCTGAAAAACTCATACCAGAAGACACAAAGATGACCATAGATAATGAACCAACCATTCCTAGCCCTGTCCCTCAAGAAACAGAGCAGCCAATTACTCAACAAGCTTCCCCAGCTAAACTCATCCCCACTCCAAAGGAAGAAAGTGCAGCCCTGGCAGCTAAGAAGATTATATTCTCACCTAGCATGGCTGTCTCCTCTCCTCAGAAGAGGAATGCTAGCTTCACGTGTCATATGGACTGTGATAATGACCAAGAGAATGCACAGCAGCCAATGAAGGTAAGATACATGTTTGTGGACCAACATTACGTATGGGCATTGCCAATATCTGACAAAATGCTGAAGAACCTCTTCACTATCAATTACAAACAAAGTCATATGGCCTTAAAAACATATTCATAAACCTAAATTTATTTGAGCATTTTTCTGAAATATATAGAGCATTATAAAAGGTATAAAGTTATCCATCCATGTATGATCACTAAAAGTAGATTTCATTTTTTTTTTTTTTTTTTCACTAAAAGTAGATTTCATTTTTTTTTGTCTGACTCCTGGAATTAATCTGAAAAATAGACCTTATTCGATGAAGACACACAGTAAAATGTTACTTTCTATTAATAATGGAATACTTCAGCAAGATAATTATTTTTTCTTATGCATTTAACAAAAATTCTCTATCAAATAATTTACACTTCATGTAGTAAAGAGGTTGCCAGCGTCGATGGCATGTTGAATACACCGGTTCCCTTCAGAACACCGAAGTTAAGCGACATCCTCGCCAGCGAGGTTAAGACTTGGATGGGTGACCATTCAAATTCTAATTCTCGTGACGCTGGCTTTTCCCGGCCCCACTCAGGCTGGGTGAGGTCAATGTGAGTAGCAGGTTTGTGAGTTTCCTGCGAATGGAGGGTAAAACCCCCGTCGTGATATGACCATGGCAGTTGAAAGCGACGTTAAACCCCACTTTAAAAAAAAAAAGTAAAGAGGTTGGTTTTATCGAGAGAGAAAAAAACACAAAATGAATCTCTTCATTTCTACAGGTGCGTAGTCCCCGCACCCCCTTAGCCATGCTCAGCAATCAATCCAACTCCCCCATCAACATCCTGCGTGCTAAGCAGTGGAAGGACATGAAAGAGGAGCGGGAGAAGCTAGGCCTTGTCAAATCCGAGAATGCACTGCCTCCGTTCAAAGTGACTCCATCTTCTGTTCCGGCCAAGATCCCTGCTAGGAGAAGACCCCTGGTTTAGGATCACTATCGAAAATCACTGATTCTCCTCATAATTGTAATACATGTTTTATTGTTCTTAGATAAATTTTGAGTAAATATTCTTGCCAACATTTGTGGACACGCATTTTGGTACATTCCTTGGTTCTGTTACTCGAGGGTTTACAGCATTGTAGTAAATTATCTTACTCTCAGTACCAGGATGGCAAGAGGTATATGCCAACCCTAGCCACTGTTTAGGGAATTGTACCCAGACAGAATATAACTTGCATACTATTGAGTCATAATTATAATAGGCATTTTTTATTACATTAAACTGGTTCTTCGTTAATTTTGTAAGCTTATGGAAATGTTATTTTCCTTTGAGCTAGATCACATAGGATGACAAAGAACGCGTTTCTGTGTTGTTTCTCTGTTGCCATTCTAGCATTTTTTCTAGGAAAAGCACGCATTCTAGCATTTTTTCTAGGAAAAGCACGCATCATCCCTGGCTTAATTTATTTTCCATGTTATTGGATTTAAGACCAACTATCAGGTGAAGTGAGGTGAACTTTTGGCATTTTTCTCTACTTCAAACCCCTTGAAACCAATAGAAATGTCCTATAAGATTTACCAAAAGTTGCAGTTACAAAGAGCTTTCGTAGACGATAGCCCTACTTTATACCAATAGAAAACCACCAGCCAGCAGCTAGCTAGGCTGGTAAAGTATTGTTCCTAGTCGTCTCGTACGACAGGAGAATTGACTGTTATTTAATCCAAATTACTAAGGACATTCATTCTGTTTCTTGGCTTTTTGTTTTATTTTCATTCAATTGTCTAGTAATAGTATGATGTGTTTGTTTTTTCTTAGCCTGTATTCATTAAATTTACATAGGTCTTAATTAAATTGTAATAAAATTGTGTGCTCTCGAATATTTAACCCAACTCTGTTTTTAATAATGAGCCTAGCTGTAGGAACATTCTGTTTTATTTACCCCAGTAAATAAAACTTTAATGTTCGGTTCAACAGCCAGGTCATCTCAAGACGGGGGTTTTACCCTCCATTCACAAGAAACTTGCCTGATGCCTACATAAACCTCGCCAAATTGAAACTGAGTTAGATCTCGTATGATCGCTGGCACGTTACATACACAGGTCTCGTATGATCGCTGGCACGTTACATACACAGGTTTCGTATGATCGCTGGCACGTTACATACACAGGTCTCGTATGATCGCTGGCACGTTACATACACAGGTCTCGTATGATCGTTGAGGTCACGCAAGGTTCGGACTTGGTGGATGTCTGATATTCGAACCTCGGTGTTCCCGGCCCCACCCAGGCGGGCTAGGTATGGTTAATATAGGTACCCGGTTGTGAGTTTCCCTGTCTCGTATATTGTTAAGCATACATGAACTGTAACTCAAGCAGCTTTTAAAAAAACAATTCACGCAGGAATCATTGCCTTCTGATGCTTCCTTCAGGTATGTACCAACATTTTTAATAATAATATCGCCTGACGAGGATTAATAAGTCTTATTATTTCAGCAGTAAGCTCAAGATGTATTATTATGTGGTCAAATTCCCATAAGGGAGAATAGTTCATCGTATCCCGGCTGGGTTTCGAACCCGCGACCAAGCTAATTTCTAAACTCCGCCTCAGTGAAATTGGATATATCAGAGATTAGAGAACCACTGGAACTCCAGATTACAAGTCCGCTGAGCTCTGACATCAGCAATGAATACACAATACACTCAATATTGTATGAGACATTTATGTAAATTTATTTAAAATCATTATTTATACAAATCACAGGTAGAAAAAAAAAGAAGATAATCGAATATCTTATCTAGTAAATAAAATAAAATGTGTAGCCCTATATAAAAAGGACAGCTTTGCTAATTTATACAAAAAACTCCATGACCTTTTTTTTAAACAGTATTGGGAGCATCGCATTATAATTACGAAAGTTAACTGATAGACCACACTTCTCCTTCTGTGCGGTGAGGCCCCCGTGAAACTGATTTTCCAAGTTGATTATCTTCAATTTTTAACATAGGGAAAAGTTAAAAATTAAAAAGAAATGGAAAAATGAATCAATTGTTTGGCCGAGGCATCGAACCCAGGACACGAATGAGGAAGATCAAGAAGAAGGATGACAAGCATATCTAACTTTCTCTAACAGTTTAATCAATACTAATGTGACAGGTAATATACAAGGGCTAGTAGATATTGAGATCAGCATGCCTTCTCTTTCATAACTAAACAAAGGCCAAGACTACAAGTATGACTTTCATATAAATGCCCACTGAAAAATTAGCTGCTTTTGATCACCCTCACAAAAGATTTAATTTTAAACACATGATCTTTCCAAGAATATAATTATTAGTCCAACAAATATTGCACCATGGACTAAAGCAAAAAAAGTTGTTGTCATATTTGTATTAATCATTTTCATGATGTTACAACTACTCAAACTCGCTTTACTAATTTTTTCTGAACTTGGGACTTGAACCACCAACCTCCAAATTGCAAGTCCGCCGCCTTATGGATCAAGCTACTGAGGTCGGTTATCAAATAAAAAAGTGTTACAAGGTAGACTACAGAAAACATCTGAGTAGCAATCAGTGGTTGCTTTACAACTACGATGTCCGATATCTTGTTAAGTGAACTCTTAAAAAGGCAGCGTCGATGGCATGTTGAATACACCGGTTCCCTTCAGAACACCGAAGTTAAGCGACATCCATCGAGGTTAAGACTTGGATGGGTGACCATTCTAATTCTCGTGACGCTGGCTTTTCCCGGCCCCACTCAGGCTGGGTGAGGTCAATGTGAGTAGCAGGTTTGTGAGTTTCCTGCGAATGGAGGGTAAAACCCCGTCGTGATATGACCATGGCAGTTGAAAGCGACGTTAAACCCCAAAAAAAAAAAAAAAAAAAGAACTCTTAAAAAACAAATGCAGTGTAATACTGAGATAAGTTCTACAACAAACTATCACTAAGGGAATTACATTTTTATTTTACAAACATTCAAATCCACCAAATGTTTTCTAATAACCTGTGCAGACTGTGCCCAGGTAACATTTTGCCAAAAATATTTGTGCACCCAGCCTTTAAGGGACGTTTGACTGGGTCTATAATGTCCTTGCAAAATCTAAATTTAACAGAACCAAAATATATCAGACTTTAAAAGAGTTCTAATAATATTTAACCATTGAGAGAGGTGCATACTAGAAAGTTATGTACAAAATGTATATATAATTTATATGTACTTACACGCATCTAATATAAACCCAAAAAATAAATGAAAAGGTATAGACTCTACAAATTGTAATAAGGAAAAATCCGTGCGATGTTCATTAGCTAGGATCATATTTGTTTTACAATGAATACCAACGAAAATCAATTAAAATTTTAAAAAAAATGTACATAATTATGTATTTGACTCTATTTTTACAATTAAATTCTAGATACTATTTTCTCACCGAGCCATGGAGCAATGGAGTAATCCTATTCAGAAAAAATATAATTACTCCTAACTTGAGAAAAAATATAATTCTAGGAATTTCAATAGTGGTAAGTTCATCATGTCTAAATTTATACTCTATTTTGCGACAAGTCTACTTAACTTTGATAAAGGAGAAAGATTGACACAATATTCCTGTATACATTTCTATACATAATGAGTCCTACTACGAGAGTTGTTCCCCGTTAAAACATGCTAAAATTATAACACGAGCCCAAACCTTTTCAATATCCTCCAGACCTCTTCTCACACAAATATTACCTAGCAAATTTGTATATGTTCATAAACATACGTTTAGTTCGATTGAACAACTCCAGCGGAATGTTCAATACTGAAATTAATAATTTTCAATATACATACATATCATTCAATTTCAAGCACAGAGGGCTGTGAATGTCGAACATTTCAGCACAGTAATAACAGGGAACTACCAATGGGACAAGCAGTTTTCCGATATGTACAAGGGGAGAGGGGGGGTAACATGGTAGGGGAGTAAGGAGCCTTAAGTAGGGGAACGAAAGAAGCCATCATCTTCAGATACAGAGGTTGATAAAGTTACGTTATTCCCAAACACATTACTGTGGACAATTAGAGTAATTCACACATGAATAAGTAGATATTCAACACTTAACAAACACAAAAATCGGACTAACAAAGTTTTTTTACTTTCCTTATCCTATAATAAGGAAAGTATTGTATTTTAAATATATCACACGAAGGCGGTTGTGATACTGTGGCGTCATTTTTTTGCATCCTCCCACAGTTACAATACCTCCATTTCTAATTACACCAAAAGTACTTAAAGCTCCTTCCTCACAGCCCGAAGTGAGTTCCACCACTGCCCAAATAGTAGCGGAAGGGATTCAGATAATATCCCAAGTCTCAGGGGGGTGGGGGGTAGAACTCAGAGGGGTACTGGGGAGGGTAGGGGGATGGGTGCTGCTGGTAGGCGTCAGGTCTGTGGAACGCACTGCTCGGGGCGCCATAGGACACGGGGGTGAAGGGCGCGTTGCCTGGAGCCGAGGATGGGAACGGACTGTACATGTCGTAGGGATAGGACGAGCTGCCCTCTGCCGCGGTGTTCGTGTAGATGGGCGCAGAGGCAGGGGCGTGCTGGTAGCTCGGGGCGGAGTAGAAGTCTGAGGAGCCTCCCGCTGTTCCGTACGCTGGATAGTCATAGCCATAGTCCATGCTAGCGTTAGGAGCAGGGTCAAAGTTCATGAGAGAAAGATCATCTGACGGTCGTAAGGATTCGTTCTTTATTAAACTGTGCATTGACCGACTGTAAGGTTCGTTCTTCAAAGTGCCTCCCATGAGAGACGTGGCGTCTCCTAGCAGGGAGCTCCCCAGGGACTGACCATCACTCAGAAGAGAGCCACTCATCTGACTCTTCCCCAACATTGATGCATTGCCCATCAGGTGAGAGGAGTGTCCGAGAGATTGACTATCTCCTCTGAGTGAACTTGTGATTTGACTCTCTCCTCGCAATGAACTGTTCAAAGATTGACTCTTTCCCAAGAGTGAACTAGTTATCTGACTTTCGCCGTGCAATGAACTAGATGTCTGACTGGCTCCACGTAGTGAACTAGAGATTTGACTCTCGCCTCGTGAACTGCCCATGGATTGACTCTTCGTGGGCAGAGCTGAACTGCCCCTTAGTGAAGTGTCTCCTAAAGGTGACCGTCCCATGGACTGATCTTGCAATGAACTACTCATCTGATTCCCTCCTCTAGTACTAGTGATCTGACTCTCTCCACGCAATGAGCTGCTCATTTGACTCTCTATCAATGAACTACTCATTTGACTATCTCCCATTAATGAACTACTTATTTGACCATCTCCCAATAATGAACTACTCATACTCAAATGAACATCCTCATTTAATGAACTACTCATTTGACCATCTCTTAATGAACTACTGATTGGACCATCTCCCCTCAATGAACTGCCCCTCTGACTGTCTTGCGATGAGCTATCTCCCCGTAGGGAGCTCTGACTCAAGTCCTGGGCAGCACTGTCGGGTGCCTCAGCAGGCAGGCGCCCAGGGGAGGGCTGACTCAGGTCCATGGTGGGCGGCTCAGGGGCGGGCGAGCTCTCTGTTTTATCCTTGCTGTTCTCTGAGGAGGGGGAGGGGAGGGACTTGGGCGGCTCGGAGGGACTGCTCACGGGGGAGGCGGGGGGGGAGGTGGTGGTGCCACAGGACACGGAGTGGGTGGGGGCGTTCCGCTTCACCAGGTGGGGGCGGGCGGGGGTGATGGAGACATTCTTGAAGCGGGGGGGCCCGGGCAGGGCGGGCGCCCCCCTATGCATGGCACGCGGGCCGCGGGAGATCATGGGACGCGCGCCACGGGGACTGTGCAGCCTCGTGCCGCCCGTCATAGACACGTCTGAGAACAGAGAGGAGAGATGATGATGACAGTAATAATGGACCTTATTTTGTTCAACCGGAATTGGACAGAAATGATGATAACGAATCTTCCAATTGCTGCGTGATTGTTCAAGTCCTTAAACCAAACTTTGACCATCTCTTAACCCATTAACGCCTGAACTGTTGGAAAACGTTGATCCATTTTGAAAAAATAAATATCAACATTTCTGATAGAACAACTAACTGATAGAACTGTCTAGTAAAATTCAGAAGGTAGCAAATATTGTCAACAATGAGAACTACTTATAATGTTATAAAGTGATAACATGTACCGTTTGTACCGTATTGAACTAACAGGTCAGAAACTTGCACTGCTCCATTGTTGCCATATGGCAACGCTAGGCGTTAATGGCAATTACTAGGTAAATGTACTTGTACCTATTATCTATTATTATTATACATTTAGTTAATCCTACATAGTATCATCTTAGTATGATGCCTTTTGAATATATCAACTGATTCTGGGAAGTTTATTTATGAGAGCGAGGCGGCAGACCACTCACCTCTGGCCAGGCGACTGTCTATGACGCGGGTGCTGTTCATCCGCATGGTGGGCCGCGGGGAGGGGCCGCCCGTCATGGCCCCCAGCCCCCCCAGGCCGCCCAGGCCCCCCTTGTTGTTGGACGTGCGGATGGCGATGATCTTCCCGTTCTCGAGCTGCATGTAGATGCCCTTGGGGCTCTTCAGCACCATCACCTTCTGGTCTTTCTTCAGCACGATGGACCGCTCGTTGGAGTTGGTGGGGATGATCACGTCTGAGGAGGTGATTGGTATTGGTATTGGTAAAGGTAGGGCGATCGGCTACGAAAGCTCTTTGTCACTGCGACCTTAGATAGATCTTTTGTGACATGCTCATGTTATTCTAAAAGAGATCTGAGCTTTTAATATAGCTTAAGATTCTTTTAGAACTGATTTCATTAACTTCTTTAGGTGTTAAAATCAACCTTGAGAATTAATTTTAGTATTGAACATTCCCTGAGGAGGTGATAGAGAAGCAACTCGTGAGAATAGTGAAACGGGCGAACCTTCCTTACCCTTTCCTTACCTATACAAGTTATTTTACTAATATTGTCCCTAGAGCCTAACTACATAAAACTAGGTAATAATAATAATAATATAAATGTATTTCTTTGTGTTATTATATCACAATTTTTAGTGGGTAGCGCAGACTTGTAGGACTTTTTCCTTATCTTTTAATATTCGAAAATCTTATTTTTGCCGATAATTCCGTCACTGGTTGCTGCTCTCATTAAAGCAGCTACTCATTTTTCCTCACGAGGTATGAGTGGACCCCGAACACCCAAGAACAGAGCAGAAAAAATCCTGCCCCGCTGGGGATCGAACCCAGGTCACCGTGCGTGCAATGCCTAGCGCGCTAACTCACTCGGCCATGGTGACTTCTAGCTCGTGAGAATAGTTAAACGGGCGAACCTTCCTTACCTATAGAAGATATTTTACAAATGTTATCCCTACAGCCTAACTACATAAAACTAGGTACAAAAAACAATGCCACTAATTTACAATGCAGCCAGCGTGGATGGCACGTTGAATACACCAGTGCTTAACGTGCTAGTCTGGTAATCCAGGTAGCGTAGGGATCCGTTGGTTCGGATCCCACTTAGTGCACGAATTTTTCCTCATTAATTAGAGTTTGTGACCACATAATAATAAGACTCTGAGGGTTAGGTGGTAGAAAATGCTTTGAGCAATAACCTCGCCTGGTGGTTACCTTCCACTAAAGAGTATTATTATTATTATTATATCGCATTTATTATAATTAGCCTTTTTTATACTGCCCGATAAGGACTATTACAGTCCCATTATTCCAGCAGTAAGCCCAAGACATATTATTAAGTGGTAAAAATCCCAAATGAGAGGATAACATATCATGTGCCAGCTGGGTTTCAAACCCACGACCCCTGGAATCTTTGAATTCATAGAGTGTCGCCTTTACCACTTAGCTACAGTGACTGTATAGCATATTTATTATTTTATCTCCAATAATTAAAACTTTGTTTAGACTATGAAAGTAAAGGGACTCTTTAGTCTCATCCTTGCAGGATAAACAGGTATTTTTACTACTGGTGATATTTTGCCTTTTAACATTATTTTATTTTAATCTTTGTATTTATTGACATTTTTTTTGTTGACATTGTAATTAGGGCTATTCCCGTAAATATACTCCCGTACATCGGGTATTTTTTTTTTTTTTTTTTTTTTTTAGAGCTTTATTAGGTAGAACAAAAAATATCTACAGTAGAACACAATGAAATATAAAGAAAAACAAAAAGATTAAACAAATATACAAGAAGGAAAAAAAGAGAGAAATGTCCTACCTAAAGGTTATTGCCTGTGGCAATCTCTTCCACCCAACCCTTTTAAAAGCCTAACTAAAATAAATTATTAAATTGTTTTCTATTGTATTCTACTCGTCCACTCACCCAGAGGCAGCTTCATCTCCTGCGCGGACATGCCTTGCTTCTGCCACACCTCAGCCGGGATCCACTGCCGGTTCCGCGGGGCCCCTATGCCCTCCCGCAGCATGTTGAGGCCCCCCAGGCTCTGCATGGGCCGCACACTTGCCATCGGCTTGCCAAGGTTGTTCCTGCGGGCACAGTAGCAGGAGTTGTGAATACACAAACAGGCCGTGGGAAATTTTACCGACCTCAGTAGCTTGATTTATTTTATTTAGAAACTCTTTATTAGTAGAACAAATATACAGACAAATAATGGTAAAAATTAAATATAAAATTGACAATATTAATAATATAAAGAAAAATATAAATAAAATATATACATATGTCCTAACTTGATCGATGAGGCGATGGACTTGTAATCTGGAGGTTGGTGGTTCAAGTTCCAAGTATGGAAGAATTTCGAGTATGAAATATAAAGCGAGTTTGAGTAGTTGTGATGTCACAATTGTGATTAACACAAAAATGATCATTTGTTTTAATTACTGATTAGAGTATTGCATAGACTTCATTATTTCAAAAATGAGTGAGTTAGCGCGCTGGGCATTGCACGCACGGTGACCTGGGTTCGATCCCCAGCGGGGCAGGAATTTTTCTGCTCTGTACTTGGATGTACGGGGTCCACTCATACCTCGTGAGGAAAAATGAGTAGTTACTTGTATGAGTAACGACCAGTGGCGGCATTACCAGAGTAAAAAGAAATTAATGTAATAGAATAATTCGAAATGTAAAGGAGGCTCTTAGTAATGCTGCGCTACCCACAAAAATTGTGAAGAGGCCTTGTGCTTCACCACAAAGAAATTCGTACGTACAAATTCGTACGTACGTACGTACATTATTTCAAAAATGATTTTTTTTATATACAAAATTTACAATGGTAAAAATTTCATTTAAATTGGCACAATTTAACTAGGCAGATTATTTCGTAAGGTATCAATAAAAGAAAAAGATCCTTAATGTAATTTTTTTATCTAGAACCCACCTCGTACCCGGAGGTCGGTGGTTCGAGTCCCAGGTTCAGCAAAGATTTAGTAAAGCGAGTTTGAGTAATTGTGATAAACATAAATTTTAATACTATGTACATTGTACAACTATAAATTATATTTTATTTTTCAATTATCAACGTAGATCCTAACATCATCAAAGAAAAAATGAAGAAAAGAAAAGAAAGGGAAAAAAATTAATAATAAGAAAAAACATGTAATCTTGGATTATTGATGGTTATACTGTGTCTTTTGGCAACTCTCTATTATGAAAGCAGTATCTTAAAATATATTTATTTTATTGTCTCTCTCTAGAATCTTTTTTATTTTAATTTCTCTATAACTATTGCAATAAAGGATTTCACTGATAGGACTCACTTGAAGCCCCCATAGACGGGTTTAGTCTGAGCTTGTTTCTCCATCTCGTAGCTTCGCTTGGCCAATCTCTTCTCCGCAGAGGATAGCTTCTTGTCCTTCCGGTCTACCAGCAGAGATTCGTGTTGGAAAGGCTCCTGGAATGTGGTTGTAGAGAATTGTGATTTTTTTTTTTTTTTTTTTTTTTAAGCTTTATTAGGAGGACAAAGTACAGGTAACAGTATAAAATTATTAAAATTAAGAAGAGAAAAAAAAACAAACAAATGACAAAATAAATAAGTAAAAAAGAAAAGAAAATAACAATAATGTCCTACCTAAAGGGCGGGGTTATTGCCTGTGGCAATCTCTTCCACCCAACCCTTCTTTCTTAAGTGATTAAGAAAGAAGTGAAACAAACATAGTATTTGTATATTGTAGCGATTTATAAAATATAAGTTCGAAATGTTGACCCAGCACCTATTTTGGGAAGTATTGTGTCACTTCTCGCCCATCAGAGGGGAGGCATACTACTGGATGGGCAGGCTACAACACAGACCACAAGCGTCTACAGTAGCTCCTGTTTCATAGCTACGAAATAAAAAAGGCAGTAAAAACTCATCTTTTAAAAAATGAGCAAAAAATAAAATAAAAATAAAATGTCGCTAAATGTGTACGGTAAATATGAGACGAATCGTAATACGCACTTTATTATCGTCTACGAGGTATTGTTTGAGAGGTCTATTCCTAGAAATGTTTTAACCGTATTTATTATATTGTGACTCTTTGGAATTCAAACAACCTTTCCTGTCATTACATGTATTTAGGTATTTGGTATTTAATGGCCACAGTTATGAAGTGAAGACTAGTAATACATAAAACTAACTATATACAAGGTGTATCAAAAGTAACCACGTATAGTAGAGCTCAAATAAAGGCCACTTTGCTTAATAAATCCCTATACGGAAATGGACTCTAAGGTGGCGCTTAAAAATCGAAAAATAATGACAAAAAATCGAATTATTTTGCGATTGACTTTGTTTTTTGCATGACGTCTCTGATTTTTATTATTCTTCTTTGGTGAGTATTTGGCACCTTTCCCCAATCAGAGGTGCAGTTATGGGGGGGGTCATGTCACATGTGGTGGCCCTAGCGACCTTAGGGTCCATTTCCGTACAGGGGTTTATTAAGCAAAGTGGGCTTTATTTGAGAAACCACAACAAGAAACCACGTATAGTAATACGTGGTTTTTTTTGTACGTGTCCTTTTCATACACCCAGTATAACTACAAAGTATTTTTCTTCCACCAAGTACAACCATGCCTTGGTGAGAGCACTGATTGCTGAATCAGTGTTGTCCAGTTTCATATTCAAATGATTCTCGAAAATCAGTGTTGTCAAGTTTCATATTCAAATGATTCTCAACTAGAGTTTGTCAAGCTTTATGTTAGAATGATTCTCAACTAGAGTTTGTCAAGCTTTATGTTAGAATGATTCTCAACTAGAGTTTGTCAAGCTTTATGTTAGAATGATTCTCAACTAGAGTTTTCACTTTACCTTGGAGAGCTTGTAGGAGTGCAGGTCGAGGATGAGCTGAATGATGCTGTCCCTGTATTTATCCTTGATGGGCGAGAAGTCCTTCTCCTCCGGCACTGGCTCATTGTCCCAGCATAGATTCGTGACCTGAGGCAAGACACAGCGGGATGAAATTGAATTGAACAAAATAATAATGCTATCGTCACCGTGGCAGAGTGAGTTAGCGCGCTAGGCATTGCACGCACGGTGACCTGGGTTCGATTCCCAGCAAGGCAGGAATTTTTCTGCTTTGTACTTGGATGTTCGGGGTCCACTCATACCTCGTGAGGAAAAATGAGTAGTTACTTGTATGAATAACGACCAGTGGCGGCATTACCAGAGTAAAAATAAATTAATGTAATAGAATTCGAAAAGTACAGGAGGCTCTTAGTAATGCTGCGCTCCCCACAAAAATTGTGAAGAGGCCTTGTGCTTCAGCACAAATAAAATCGTACATAATAATGCTATCGTATTATTTATATTTCCTGATTAGGATTAATGAATCTCGTTATAAAAGATAAAAAAAGATAAAGAGCTAGTTATTTGTGTTATTATGTCACAATTTTTTAGTGGATAGCATCGACTTTACGAGAACTAATGCTAATGCATCATATCTTCAACCAACCGTCATATTCCAATATCTATCTCGTAATGCCGCCACTGGTCGTTGTCCACTCTACAACTACCCCAATTGTCCTCACGAGTCTAGGGTAGGCCGCGACATCCAAAGTACAGAGCCGAAAAAATTCCAACCACGCTGGGATTCGAACCCGGGTCACCTGGAGTGCAAGCATGCTACCGCTAGTCCAAGTGACTACTTGAATCTCATTATTCCAACAGTAAGCCCAAGACGTATTTATTTATTTTATTTATTTACAGTACAATAAACGGAAATTATTCCAGTTCTAACTAAGTATTATAGGGGAGGCAGCAAAGCAAGGAATGTCTCGTGATACTTGCTATTCCCGTCGCAACCCCGGCTGGGTGAGTTTAATGTAGGTTGCTGTTTGATAAGTTTCCAGCGAATGGGGGCAGATCCCGGTCTTAATATGAACTTTGCATTTGAAACAGATGTTCAACCCCAAAGCATAACGTGCAACTCCTTTAGAGAAATGCTACGTTCTCTACAAACAGAGTAAATCTAATGTCTAATGAAAGTAGTACTTGTGTTTAAGGGGCTTGGATTTCTAATATGAACCATAGCGTGTAGAATTAAGAAGTGTGGAAACCACCCCCCGCCGGCCTACATCGTGGCGTCCTCAGAGCTAGTATCGCAAAGGAGTCTCCTCTCCTCGTCCCTCACAAAATTTCTTCTCGGTATCAAATGTAAATATAAACATAAATATATCAAATGTAACCATAAACATAAACAGAGTAAATAGCTTTTAGAGAAGGTGGGTTTTTAGTGGGTGGAAATCCCACACCCCAGGTTAGGAATGATCTGGGTGTCTTTGAAAGATTTTTTCCTGCCTTCCATTAAAAAAAAAAAAACATAAATAGAATGCGAGAAATATTCTACTCCTTTGCGAAGGTGTCGCGCTATGTGGCGTTTCCATGCAACTGGGGTTCGTTTCCTCACTTGTTAATTCTACACGCTATGTATGAACCTAATCAGTAATCACAAATAGGGTTGGGTGGAAGAGATTGCCACAGGCAATAACCCCGCCCTTTAGGTAGGACATTTTCTCTCTTTTTTTTCCTTCTTGTATATTTGTTTAATCTTTTTGTTTTTCTTTATACTTCATTGTGTTCTACTGTATATATTTTTTGTTCTACCTAATAAAGCTTAAAAAAATAAATCAGAATTACCTCCTTGATGCTGAGATGGGCGTCGGGATTACACTCGTCCACCACTCTGTCGGCCATGCCTTGCTTGTTGATCTGACGGTCGTAGATCTTCTTCTCCAGGCACGAGTCCATAACCAGGCGGTACACAAAGCAAGGCTTCTGCTGGCCGTACCTGAACACATTCATCAAGGGTGAAATGAATAGTCACGCCAGAACACAAGTATTAGGGCGCGAATAAATAGTCATATCTGATAGTCATAATTTTATAATTGGTGCCTATTAGCAGTAAAAGCAAAATTATGTATTCACGAAAAACATATATAAACTGCAATTACAAAGTGCTACGTTTTTCACTTTCTATGCAATTAACTTTTTACCGATTATTTTCGGATAATAATACCGAAAGCGAAATAAACGTTCATGATTTCGAAATCTACACGTCCACGCAAATTTATTATCTGCATAAATTAACAGTGGAGCAACGAGCAAGAACAAGGTACCATGTACTGTTATAATAATAATAATACTCTTTAGTGGACTGTAACCATCAGGCGAGGTTACTGCTCAAAGCATTTTCTACCACCTGACCCTCTAGAGTCTTATTATTATCTGGTCACAAACTCAAATTAATGAGGAAAAATTCGTTCACTGGGTGGGATTCGAACCAACGGATCCCTACGCTAATAGGAACATAAAATGAGTTCTGTAATGCAAATTAGTATATACTCGAATATAATTAACCAAAGCACAAAGATACTAATAATAGGAACATAAAATAAATTCTGTATTGAAAAAAAAAGAAAAAAATAGTATGATATTTTTCGTTTCCAAGTGCGGTCAGCTATAAGTTGGGTTTTAAATGGATGAAAATCACATACGCCAGGCCAGGATGGTGTCTTTCTAAGATTTTTTCCTGCCTTAAAAAAAAAAATATCTATATATACAGGGTGTCACAGACTTGATGTAAAATCTCTTAAGGGGTGGTAGTACAGATCATTTTCATCCATGAATATTCTATAACACTTTTGATTTAACTTTGTGGTTCTCGAGATATTATTTTTTTTAAATTATTTTTACAAGTCCCCTGCCGCTCGACAAAGAATGGCATCTAACTCCATAAATACAGTAGATGAGGCAATAAATTTAACTTTTTCCATAAGATAACAAAATTTCACTATTATTTAGACTAGATTTATTCTTAAAAAATGCACACGTACTGGAAAAAATTAGCAGCAGCGGAAAAAAACATTCATGGTTGGAAATGATGTGTACTACCACCCCTTAAGAGATTATAAATCAAGTCTGTTACACCCTGTATATATCATCCCAAGCAGTACCTGTAGACCCGACACACGGCCTGGGTGTCGTGGCACGGGTTCCAGGACGCGTCAAACACAATCACGCGGTTGGCCCCCACCAGGTTGATGCCCAGCGACCCGGCCCTGGTGGAGACCAGGAACATGGCCACCTGGTCGTTGCTGTTGAACTCGTTGATCAGCTTCTCTCGGTCCGTGGAGATGGTGCTGCCGTCCAGCCCTGGAAACCAAACCATAGAGCTAGAGTTAACAAATGATTGGTTGTAAGTTGCAATAAACAAATCTATCTGGAGTCGCCCTTGATATCTTCATTGATAATATTTAATACACATTCTCTACAGCTTGACCTGGACATGGATAATATTGTTTACAAAAACACATGTACGTCACTACTAGCCTATTAAATTCATACTATTACATTCCTTTAATAGTATGAATGTTATGTTAATTTTAATTTTTTATCTTTTTGCCAAATATAATGCTTTTTCTTTGTGTTATTATGTCACAATTTTAGTGGGTAGCGCAGAATCTAAGGACTTTACCACTTTAATTTACAATAAAAATAAAATAAAATAAAATAGCCTTTATTGAAGAGTTAATCATTTAAAGAAATTTACAAACATAAGGGTTTCAAAATACACTAAAGTTATCTCTTTTCAGCCTAGGTGGCAAAATAGGTAGTAACAAAATAATAATCTAAGTTTATATAATTATCAAAATATTATAAACTACCTATTTTTCACTATACTCATATTTACAGTTTTAAATTCCGCTAGGCTGATTTACAATATCTTGTATTATTTTTTTGCCTATGATTCTGCCACTGGTCGCTGCTTCACATCAAAGCAGCTACTCATTTTTCCTCACGAGGTATGAGTGGACCCCGAACATCCAAGTACAGAGCAGAAAAAATCCTCCCCCGCTGGGAATCGAACCCAGGTCACCATGTGTGCAATGCCTAGCGCGCTAACTCACTCTGCCACAGTGACTACTAATATATTGCCAAATATATTATGTAATATTTAAGTATGTATATTTTATCATAATATTGTAGATATACCCTATCATACACGTAAATGCAATAGTATTATTGGGTGTGTATGCAAAATAAAAAATAAAGAAAGTTGCAAGGACCCAGAAACCATTTGACAGAATAGAAAGAAAATATAGGAGATATACTCCGCTCAAAACGATCCCAACTAAAAATACCATTGAAAATAATACATCATGTAAGGCTAAGGAATCTAGAATCCGTCCTCTTAGTAACAGTGTGTTGTTTGTTGCACATTTTAGACCTTTTTTCGTGCATATAATCAGCTCCCTGCTTAAACATACAAAGTAAAGAGCCAAAAAAAACTTTGACTCGGCCGGGATGCGAACCCGGGTCACCCACGTAGCCGAAGGCATTATCACCACCCTTGATCAGGCTTTGTTTATATTTATTTCTAACTTGTTACCATGTTCATTGTATATAAAAGATGTAAATAAAGCTTGATCCAAATGTTTATAAGTACTCACGGAAGTAGTTCTTGTTCCTGGCCCAACGCTCCTGGCGGCCGGGCACGAACCTCTTCATGAGGAACTGCTCTATGAGCGTGAGGGTGGTGAGGGACTGAGAGAACACCAGGATCCGGTCCCCCGCGGCCAGGGACTGCTCTAGGATGCACATGAACACCACCATCTTGTTGCCCTCTTCCACCCGGCCCGGCACGTAGTCCTTCATCAGCTTCTCCGCCTGGGAGAAACAACAAAGTTAGTCAATATGGTTAAGGTTGTCAATATGGTTAAAAGCTCAGTGATTAAGGTTGCTGACCCGGAGGTTGCGAGTTCAAATCCCGGCTGGATCGGAAAATTCTAACAAAGTTTTTCCGTTTCCGGAATACCATGTATGTAAAGAAGGTACAGTGCCCTGAAGTAATGCCAAAGTGGTTCCGGGACACAAATACCTTTAAAAAGAATGTCAATATGGTCATGTTGGGTAGCGTAATTTCCAGAAAAAAGGAACTCTTTAATCCTATGTAGAAATTGAAACATTACTATGTAAGAGAAAAGATTTTGTTTACTGTCGAGGCTGGTCCTCTTCCATTTCATCTTCTTATTCTTACACTCT
This sequence comes from Bactericera cockerelli, assembly GCA_024516035.1. Taxonomy (NCBI): domain Eukaryota; kingdom Metazoa; phylum Arthropoda; class Insecta; order Hemiptera; family Triozidae; genus Bactericera; species Bactericera cockerelli. The sequence goes on from CM044957.1 coordinate 12,347,764, forward strand.
TCCTTTTCCTAAACCTACTAAACTTGGGGTCGGCATTTGTTCCATGAATTCTTTTCTTCCCCTCCGTCACATAATTTGAAGAAATTCAGAATATTGCTAACGTGGTGGTCTATCCCCTAGTTGACAACAAGTCCCGTGGCTAATCAGCCAGCAATTATTTTTCCGAAGTTCACTGTTTGAACTTCTCGAGATTTCAGTTTTTGCAATACAGTTTTTCATATTACGTTTTTCTCTTACAACAACCAAGTTTCTGCTTATTTTCCATCTAGGATTTAACCCATCTGGGCGCCCTCTGCGGTGGCATCTTTTAATTGGTCCTTCGGTTATTGTCGGTGAACAAAGTGAGGAAAATACTATTCCTAGTTTTTCAGTTTCTCAGCTATGGATTCTTACAAGCAAAGGTCAACTCTAAAAGGAAGAGTTACTCGCCTGAAGAACAAAATTCAAGAAGGAGTAGCAAACGCGTTTCAAGCTAAGGTTGATATGGATAAGCTCTGTCAATATGAAGTTGAATTGCAGGTACTTCAAGACAACATTCTCAAGGTATGTTCTGATGAAGATCATGATAAGGAAGAGGATTATTTCGAGGATGTTTCTACCCAAATTGGTGAGTTGAAAGCTAAACTTTCAGAGATTATCACCCCTGAGTCAGCTAATAGCGTAAAATCAGAGACAGTGAGTGTTATTCCTGCTTTCAAACCCAACATAAAATTACCACAGATTCAAATTCCAACTTTTGATGGGTCAATTGAAAATTGGGCAACTTTCAAAAATTTATTTAGCGAACTTATTCACAAAAATGATGAGTTACAGCCTATTCAAAGGTTTCAATATTTGAAAACATCATTAGTAGATGAGGCAGCATGTCTTATTCAACACCTACCACTGACGTCTGCAAATTATTATATTGCGTGGAATATCTTAATAGATACTTATGCAAACAAGTATTCAACGGTTACATTTCATTTGAAAAATTTATTCAACGTACAATATCAATCACAAAATCGTATGTCTAGCTTAAAAACGATGTTGACCGTAGTGCGTACCAATTTGAATGCGCTAACTTCCCTGGGTATCGATACTCAGTCGTGGGATATTTTGATTATTTACTTACTTGAGACAAAAATCGATGATGATCTTTATCACGACTGGGTAAAGAAATTCGATAATAAAAAGTTACCCACACTCAACATGTTTTTTGATTTCTTGAGGGAAATGATAGTTATTGCAGAAAGAACTGAACAGAAAATGGTATCAAAGTCAAAGTTTAATATCATTCGTGAAACATCACTACCATCATTGTGTTTCCTGTGCAAGCTGCAACACAGATTATATGAATGTGTACAGTTTAAAAATCTATCTATGACAGAAAAGAATGCTTTCGTAAATAAAAACAAGATTTGCTATAACTGTTTATCAAGTTATCAACATAGCGCAAATAAATGTACTTCCAAATCACTGTGTAAGATTTGCTCAAAGAAACACCATTCAATGTTACATAATTTTAGTTCTCAGGCAAACTATGCAGAAGGCGAAGAAAACTTTTGCGGTGGTGAAGCAACGTCCAGTAATGAGCAAGTATCTACATCTGAAAACTCTGAAGATTCAACTATTGTATGTACTCAAATGGAAAATGGATTTAAGGAGCAGGTACTACTGTCTACAGCTGTTGTTAAAGTAAAGGTGTCAACAGGTAAATATCAGTATGTGAGAGCGTTACTGGATTCGGGCTCACAAAGTTGTTTCATTTCATCCCAATGCGCCAAAAAGCTCGGGCTCAGAGAACAAAATATGAATCCGATTAGCGTAAATGGGATCGGTGGTTCTAGCACACTAGAAATAAATAAATTCTGTGAGTGCCTAGTGGAGTCACGATATAATAATTTCCAATTACTTATCAAGGCACTGGTTATACCTAAAGTCACCAACAAATTACCTGCTTTCTCACTAAACAAATTATCTTGGGACTATACAAAAAATTTAAACCTGAGTGATCCAGATTTTCATACTTCTCGCGATATTGATATGATTATCGGAGCTGAACATCTTTTTAACTTACTAGAGTCTGGTTTCATTCAAGGCCCGCCAGGATACCCAAGTATTCTAAATTCGAAATTTGGTTGGATAGTAGCAGGAAGAATTATGAGCACTGTAACTTCAAATATCTCTTCTTTTCATGTTAATCTGGATACTACACTGAAACGATTCTGGGAAGTGGAGGAGCTGCCTATGAATCAACATTTGACCAAGGAAGAGCGAGATTGTGAAGAACATTTCGTGCAGAATGTGCAACGTGTGGAAGACGGTAGATATATGGTCAAACTTCCGTTTAAAAATAACATTCAAGAATTGGGTGAGTCTAAAAGTAGAGCCATAGCCCGTTTTAGGTCTATAGAGAAGAATTTGAACCTATCTCTGAATAAAAAAGAACTATATTTTAATTTCATGGAGGAATATGAGTATCTTGGACATATGAGTAAAGTATCAAACCATATTAATGTGTCAGAAGAACGCCCACACTTCTATTTACCTCACCACTCAGTATTTAGAGAATCGTCTAGTACTACACGATTACGGTGGTATTTGACGGGTCAGCTAAATCTTCATCTGGTATTTCTCTAAATGATACATTGATGGTCGGTCCTACATTACAACAAAATATTTTTTCAATTTTACTGCGATTTCGTAAACATAAGGTTTTGTTGAAGGCAGATTGTGAAAAAATGTATCGTCAAATATTAATAAATCCAGATGATCGGAAATATCAAAAAATTGTTTGGTACCAAGATAGTAAAGGTTCTACATTAGCAGAGTATGAGCTAAATACATTAACATACGGGACTTCTTGTGCACCCTATATTGCAATTCGAACTCTAAAGCAGTTAGCTCAAGACGAAAAAACAAGATATCCTACAGCAGCAAAAATTACTGAGAATGATTTTTTTATGGATGATCTAGTAACAGGAGCAAATTCAGTAGAGGAAGCAATGAAAATTTATAACGAACTTGTAAATATGTTTAAATCGGCAGGTTTCAATTTGAGAAAATGGAGCTCGAATGAAACTGCAGTTCTTCAGCAGATTCCAGAGGAGTGCAGAGAGTTGAAAGCGGAAATGAAATTCGAGGAAAGTAACCACACGGTAAAAACATTAGGCTTATGTTGGAACATGCAATCGGACACGCTATACTTTGATGTAAAAAATTTCGATACAGAAAATACCATCACAAAACGGCGTATGTTATCCGAAATAGCTCGTTTTTATGACCCACTTGGTTTCCTTAGTCCTGTGATTATCATGGCAAAAATAAAAATTCAAAAACTTTGGCTTGCGAATTTGAACTGGGATGATGAAATTTTGGGAGATTGTGCAGCAAGCTGGAAAAATTTTCAATCACATTTACACTGTCTTAAAGATATAAAGGTTACTCGAAATGTAATTCCTTTTGAAAGGTACAGTCGTATTGAGCTACATGGGTTTTGCGATGCGTCTGAAGTCGCGTACGCAGCTTGTGTATATGTGAGAATCATATCAGATAATTCTCAGATCGAAACAAATCTTCTTTGCGGTAAGAGCCGCGTTTCGCCTTTGAAACAATTATCGTTAGCGAAATTAGAATTAAATGCAGGACTTCTACTGGCGAAACTTATGCATGAAACAATAACTGCATTAAACATAAGTATAGATTCGTGCTGCGCTTGGACAGATTCCATGATAGTACTAGATTGGATAAGACAAGAGCCTAGAACCTGGAAAACTTTTGTTGCTAATCGAGTTTCACAGATTCATGAGTTTATCGACCCAAACGCCTGGTATCATATACCATCTGAAGAAAATCCTGCTGACGTGGCGTCGCGTGGAATACAAGCTAACTTACTACAAGGTGACACTAAATGGTGGAAGGGTCCAAGTTGGCTTAAGAATACTGATATTACTTCCGAGAAGGAAAGAGGTAAGAGAATATCCTATCCGAAAGTATCACAAGAAAAAAGAAAACTTAAGTCTACTGCGTTTATTATACAAGACGATGTTCAAAAAATTAAACTTTGGAACAATGTCTCGTCTTTTGTAACTTTGATTAATATCACTGCATGGTGTCTTCGTTTCAAAAATAACCTGTTGAGTAAATTGAGGAATGAAGAATTAAGAAAATCTGTACTTCAAACTGAAGAAGTAAAAAATGCAAAATTAACTATTATTAAATTGGTTCAACACGAAGTATTTTCTCGTGAACTTGATTCAATAGAAAAACATGGTGTTGTTAAATCTGACAGCAAAATAAAAACATTAAATCCATTCTTGGATAATTCAGGATTACTTAGAGTTGGCGGAAGATTAAGAAACTCGGAACTATCAGATAATGCTAAACATCAAGTGCTGTTACCTCAGTCATAAATTCACAGAGTTATTAGTACGTTACTATCATGAAAAACATGCTCACGCAGGGCCATCTTTGCTTCTTGCCATAATTCGCCAGGAATATTGGATTATTCAAGGACTCAGTGTGACAAAGAAAATATTTCATAACTGTATATCTTGTTTCAGGGCAAATCCAATGCGAGGTCACACTACTCAAATGATGGGCGATTTACCTGAGAATAGAGTTAAGGCCAGCCCACCATTTTCTAGTTGTGGTGTTGATTACGCTGGACCTATTTCAGTGAGAAGAGTCGGCGGAAGATCCAATGTAATATGCAAGGCTTACATTGCATTATTTGTTTGTTTTACCTTCAAATGTTATCATATTGAGCTGGTTTCAGATTTATCTACAATGAGTTTTATTGCTGCCCTACGCCGATTTGTTAGCCGCCGAGGAGTACCTACAAACATCTACTCTGACAACGGAACTAATTTTGTAGGTGCAAACAACATGCTTAAAAAGTTCATTAAAGAACTCACTAAAGATCCGAAATTCCATTCTTACTATACTAACGAACAAATTAAATGGCATTTCATTCCAGCTAACTCTCCCCACATGGGAGGACTGTGGGAGAGTGGAGTTAAGGCAGTAAAATCAAGTCTGAAGAGAACAATTGGTGATCAAGTGTTAGATTTTTTAGAGCTCAACACCATTCTTATCCAGATTGAAGGAGTACTAAATAGTCGACCACTAACACCCATGTCAAACGATGTAAATGACTTAGAAGTACTAACACCTGGTCATTTCCTTATAGGCCGATCTTTGACTGCTGTTCCTGAGCCAGATGTCACGTCTTCGTCAAATAATAGACTAAGAAGATGGTTCTTGACTCAGAAGATAACTCAAGATTTCTGGAAGCGGTGGTCTCTAGAATACCTGAACACATTGACTCAAAGATTCAAATGGCAATACAAGAGAGAAAATGTCAAATTAGGCGAGTTAGTGTTGATTAAAGAAGATGATGTCCCTCCTACAAAGTGGAGATTGGGACGAGTATGTGAATTGTTTCCTGGTCATGACAACCTCGTCAGAGTCGTAGCTATCAAGACTCAGACGGGAACTATGAAAAGAGCAGTATCACGTATTGTACGATTACCCACATGTGATTAATTAATATTCATATGTTATTAACAAGAGCCTGGCAGTATGGCTAATCAGCCAGCAATTATTTTTCCGAAGTTCACTGTTTGAACTTCTCGAGATTTCAGTTTTTCCAATACAGTTTTTCATATTACGTTTTTGTCTTACAATTTAACGTTCGCGGAAACCATCGACAGATAAACAACTTTGGGTTGAAAGCATATCAAACACTTGAAAAAATACTGGAAACCCACATACACAACGTAGTTAGTGCGTTGTGTGTACTGTACTGTACAATACACACAACGCACAAACACAGAAATTCAAACTGTTTGTTAATTGTACTTATAATTGTTCTTTAAATTTTTTTTTTAATATTCATTGAGCAAGTACTCACCCAGTCATAGGGTATCCCCGGCTCCTCTCTCCCGCTGGTCTTGACGGGGGTGCTGACCTTCTCCCCCTCGCCCCCGCTCTCTCCCTTCTCCTTCTCCTCCGTCACCTCACCCTTGCCCCCCTCCCCCCCAGCGGGCGTCTCCACCTCCCCACTGGGCGCCTCCCCGCCCTGGACACTGAGGGGCGGCTCCCCGCTGCTCCTGGCCTCGTCGAATGGGTTGGGCGTGGGGAACTCCCCCAGCATCAGATCCACCAGCCCCCCCGTGCTGTCCAGCTCACCCGCTGACGACGGCATCTGATTCGCACTGAAAGCACTCGAGCTAGCATTACTTGCGTTAAACGTATTCGCCGACGACATTGGTATTTGATTTGAGCTGAAATTCGTATTCGCCGAAGAGACGGGCATTTGATTTGAACTGAAACTACTCGAGCTCCCGTTGCCCGGACTATACATGCTGGATCCTTCGTTGAACGACTCGGCGAACTGATTCGAATTGAACGCGTGCGTGTTCTGATTCGACGGATTCGATTCGAATGGACTAGAGGAACTGTACATGGAGTTATTTACATTGAACGAGTCGTTAGTCGTAGAGTTGAATCCCGAGGTGTTGTTGTAGGAGGACGTGGCGTCAGTGGCGACAAACGTGCTGCCGCCACTGGTGCCGCCCATGTAGTTGCTGTACGCGCCACTGCTGCCAGCCTGCATGTTGAACTCGTTACTGCTGCCGTAGCTGTTGGTGTAACTGTTCATGTTCTGGCCAAACGCAGTGGGCGGGTTCATACTCGCCATACTGCCCATGCTGGACTCTGTGATGTCCGTGAAGTTCGAGCTCGTATCCGTATGATAGCCGCTGGTATTGCTATAGGGCGGCGTTTGTCCCCAGTAGTTCCCGCTGCTGTCCGGTGCATTGTTGTAGTACGCGGGGGAGGAGAAAGCGCCGCCCTCACTGGAGGCGGGGTTGAAGGTGCCGCCCCCCGGGTAGTTGTCGCCACTGCCGCCAGGGTAGTTGCTGTAGTTGTAGGAGCCAGGGGCGGCGGGGAGGAGGTGAGCGGGGGAGGGGTTGATGTTGGGCATCACAGTGGCCACGGCAGGAGACTTGGTGCCATCGGGTCCCTGGAACATGGGCGCATTTTGTTTACTATCAATATTCCAATGGTAAATATTCTTTCATTTGGAATGATATACCAGTCAAAGTAGATCTAACCAAATAAATAACCTATTTAAAATTACCTTGTTCATTGTTAATCAAGTTGCCTGAGGCAGCACCCGGTAATCAGGGCGGTCTAGGGGGTCAGGTGTTAAAACCAATTAATGCACGGATTCTCACACTGAAGCACGATACTCATAGTAGTTTTTTTTTTTTTTTAGTTATCCTATTTGTGTTAATCACTTTTGTGATATCACAACTACTCAAACTCGCTTAACTGAATCTACGCTGAAACCGGGACTTGAACCACCGACCTCCAGGTTACAAGTCCGCTGCCTTATCGATCAAGCTACTGAGGTCGGCACTCATCTAGTATCTAAACTGTTATTATCTAGACAAGTTGATAAAGGGATACATGTATCTTTTTGTTAACAAAAACGATCTTACCTTCGGTGAGCCGCCTTTCCTCGCGTTCTTGCCAGCCCCCGCGGCATTCCGCCCGCCCGCCGCCGCCTTGCTACGAGAGCCCCGCTTGCTAGGGGTCCCGGGTTCGCACCCCGGCACAATCGCGGCATTCTCCTCGATGTCCAGATCAGCCACCACGTCCTCGCTGCCGGCCTGACGCTTCTTCAGGAAGTTGTACAGCACGTCCGGGTGGTTCCAGATCTAGAAGAGGAATCCAGTTAGAGTTTGGATTCAGATATCCAGAGATTCCAGAGGTCGCGGGTTCGAAACCCAGCCGGGACATGACAATTTATCCTATTTTTACCACACATAATAATGCGTCTTGGGCTTACTGCTGGAATAATGGGGCTTAATAGTCCTAATCGGAGAGTATAAATAAGGCGATTTTTTTTTCGATTTTGGCCAGCTAGGACCACGGAAAACGATAAAGCACAATGGGGCTTAATAGTCCTAATCGGGCAGTATAAATAAGGCGATATTATTATTATATGTATGGAGTTTTAAAACTTATCATACCTGTGTTAACCACAATATATATTGCGACACAGGACATATTATAATAGAATCCAATAGAATATGTATTATTATTATAGTATGCTTTATTAGGTAGGACAAAAATATATACAGTAAAATACAATGAAATTATAAAGAAAAATTAAATAGATTGAGTAAAGAAACAAGAACAAAAAATAGAAAGAAGCTAAAGTCCTACCTAAAGGGCGGGGTTATTGCCTGTGGCAATCTCTGGCGGGGTTATTGTCTGAACCAAGGGCCGAGAGCCACAGGCTTATTGCTTTCTCTTTCACCGAGCCCTCATAAGTTATTTTATATTAGCTTAGGAGATGTTATTTTTGTAAATTTAAAATTGTTATGAAAAAATAATAATAATAAATAAACCAAAATAAATAAACCACTAAAAATACATAAAATATACAAAGATCTCAGAGTCACTTACCTTGCAGCACACAGCGAAAGCTTTGAGAGGGTTGGGCACAGCCTTGGTTCTCACCACCTCGTTCATGAAGGTCTCGTAGAGCTGCCTCTGTAGGGGCGTCATCCGGACCAGGAGGACATACTCCTCCTTCACCGGAAGAGTCTTCTGCAGCACCATGTGAGATCGCCTGACGAGAAACACATTCAGTTACGTTGAGAAATAACACTCCAAAAAGCTTACGGCGCCTGCGCTAAACTTGTAATGTAAACAATCTAGTGCATGGATCAGTGGATCGGATTCCACCCAATGCTTGGATTTTCTCTCATCTATATGAGTATTTGACCACGTAATTAATATACAATATCTTGTTTTTTTTTTTTTTTTGCTTATGATTCCGCCACTGGTCGCTGCTTCACATTAAAGCAGCTACTCATTTTTCCTCACGAGGTATGAGTGGACCCCGAACATCCAAGTATAGAGCAGAAAAAATCCTACTCCTCTGGGGATCGAACCCAGGTCACCATGCGTGCAATGCTTAGCAATCTAACTCACTCGGCAACGGTGACTACTTGGTTAAAGATATGATGCACTAGCATTAGTTCTCAAAATGTCGATGCTACCCACTGAAAATTGTGACATACTAAGTAACTTTTATAAACATTTGGATCACGCTTTATTTACATACATATTTTATAATATACAATGTACATGGTAACAATTTAGAAATAAATATAAACAAAGCCTGATCAAGGGTGGTGATAATGCCTACGGCATTCTCTTCCATGTAACTAGCTCTTGATCTTAATTAGTTCTAACGTACCAATACAAATAACTAGCTCTTCATCTTTCTTAGTACTAACATACCAATACAAATAACTAGCTCTTTATCTTTATTAGTACTAACGTACCAATACAAATAACTAGCTCTTGATCTTTCTTAGTACTAACGTACCATTACAAATAACTAGCTCTTTATCTTTATTAGTACTAACGTACCAATACAAACAACTAGCTCTTTGTCTTTATTAGTACTAACGTACCAATACAAATAACTAGCTCTTGATCTTTAATAATACTAACGTACCACTACAAACAACTAGTTCTTGATATTTACTAGTACTAACGTACCAATACAAATAACTAGCTCTTTATTATTATTAAACATGTTGGATCAAGTTTTATTTACAAATGACATAGAATATATACATATATAGAAATTAAAATTAACAAAACAAAACTTGATCAAGGGCGGTGCTAATGCCAACGGCATTCTCTTCCGCACCACCCTATCTTTATTCTCTTTGTCTTTCTTAGTACTAACGTACCAATACCAATAATGCAACAAATGCAATAAAAAAAATAAAAATAAAATCAAAAAAGCTCTTGATCTTTATTAGTGCTAACGTACCAATCAATACAAATAACTAGCTCTTGATCTTTCTTAGTACTAACGTATTGGGTGGAAGAGATTGCCACGGGCAATAAAGGTAGGACATTATTGTTATTTTCTTTTTTTACTTATTTATTTGTCATTTGTTTGCTTTTTTTTTCTTTTCTTAATTTTATACTGTTACCATTGTACTTTGTCCTCCTAATAAAGCTTAAAAAAAAAAAAAAAAACGTACCTCTGCACGAATCCCTGCAGCAAGGAATGCAGCACGTGGGCCCTGTGCCGCATGAGCCTCACATCCTGGGGCGTGCTGTCCACGCACTGCCCGTTCTGTATGGGCCGCTCGAACATGTTGCTGAACTCTGTCTTGGTCCCGAGGTAGTTGGGACGGACAAAGTCCACCATGCACCTGAGATAGAGAAACAACAATAATAATAATAATAGAAAATCTTATAAGGTTTCCCATACGTTTCTCACTCAAATAATAACCAACGCATATATATCTGTCAGGTATTGCCTCACATAGTCCTAATTTCTATGTGAGGTGTAGACAGTAGCATTAAAAAAAAATAATAATAATAATAATAAGGGCAAAGTTTTATAAGTAAAGCTATTAAGCCCAAATCACCATGTTTCAATTGTTTTTTTTTCTAAGGAAGGGCAGGGAAAAATCTTTTAAGGCGGAATTAATAGACGTTTTTGTAATACCTCTGTGGCGCTAAGTCACCGATTGCGTACTGTGTAAGATAGAGAAAACCGACTCTTACCAACGACTTAAGTTATTGATGTTGTCTATTAACTCCGCCCTTAAAGACACCCAGGTCTTAGCCTGGGGTGTGGGATTTCCACCCACTAAAAACCCACCTTTCCTGATAGCATACTGCGCTTGGAACCGAAATATTTCCATTACTTCAAGTGCAGTGCTAATAGGGCCCACCGATTCCGTTGTAGGGCCCTCGCCCTCCCCTCTCTCTGTTATACGTATGATATCTCTTTGTTTGAATTGATAATAATAAAATAAAATCAGCTTATTATATGATAAACAAATAAATAAATGAACCTTTATTTGGAACAGAATTATTACATAGAACAAAATTAACACATTTTTTGTAATTTTGACTTTAATTATTTTTTTCAGGTTTGTACAATTTTTCCTTAATGCTAATATAATAACAGACATATATTTAGATTATTTAGTCATAATTATTGAATGAACTAAGAAATATGTATGGGTATGGTAATTTATACAGGGTGGTCCAGAAAGTTTGCACCAAAATGATAGGGGTAATAAAAGAGACCATTTCCAATAAAAATGTTCCCGGACATTTTCCATTATTTTTTGTCGTTTTCAAAATGGCGGCCAAAACTTTGACAGCCTAAATGAGCATTAAAACATTAAAAGGGTTAATTTAATTTATTTTAACTAGAATTTTATTCTCAATTCAAAAATGCAATCCGTTTTTTTTTCTAGGTGGTACAGATAAAAATAAAAAAAATCAAAAGCCAAACCAAAGTGGGAATATTTGAAAAACACACGTTTTGGCCGCCATTTTGAAAACAACAAAAAATAATGGAAAATGTGCGGGAATATTTTTGTTGGAAATGGTCTCTTTTATTACCCCTATCATTTTGGTGCAAACTTTCTGGACCACCCTGTATATCTAAAGTCTATTCTACTCTCACTAAGATCTTCCATAAGGAAGATCTTGTATTGAGAATAGAACTAGGTTTCATACATACATACATCAGAACAGCTGGTTCTAATTCAGCTTATTTGCTGAGGTACTTAGTATATTGTATATTATTTGCATGATTCCTTCTTTGAACCATAGAATGTACAACTTGGTTTTTTAAGCTTTTTCAAACACCTGAAACAGACGTATCCGTATCATAGGTCAAACCTTCTGTACTATATGGCGTAAATTTTCTCTTTTGTTCCAGCTCTCGGGCTAAAAAGTCTGAATTTCTGAGAATAAAATAAGGTATGAGAATTTTTTCTTCTTTTGCTATTTTTGCAAATTTTTCACACGAAATGCAGAGAATGATGAAGTCAAGTTATCATATTTGTGTTAATTACAAGAGTGATTTCACAATTACTTTCCATATTATTAAATCTTATATATATTTTGCAAATCTTGCGGCTGAACAGTTTCCCCTGTTTGACCTCGAGGATCCAGATTTCTCATCAACACTCGACCGTGCAATTAAAAAGATACATTTTTTTTTTATGTTGATATGTTGAGGTACAGCTTACAGTCATATTTGTTATTTTGTTCTTTTTATCAACTACGGAAGAGATGACAGTTGAGTATTTTGATGGAGTCTTTGATAATTTGTATGGAGAAGTCAGTAAGTAAATTGGTATTTAATCTATGTTTTCTGAAGTAACTGACCTCGTAACTGACCTCCAAGTTACGTGTCCGCTACCATAACGATCAAGCTACGGAGATACCTCGTATGTCAAGAACTAGAGCTTACCAATACTCGAGCAGGTTATTCTGCAGGGGGTAGCCCGTGAGCACCACGCGTCGCCTGGTCTTGATCTGCTTCAGGGCGTGGGAGGTGGAGGCGTGGCTGTTCTTGATGCGGTGACCCTCGTCACAGATGACTAGATCCGGGCCTGGACTCACCAGAGCTTCGTAGATTTCTGACAAAGAGAAGAGAGACAGTTGTAAAAATGAAGTCGTGCATATATGGTTAGTAATAAAAAAAAAGTGGACATCACAAATGACCACACTGGCTGTATGGCAAAGTGTCATGATAAGGAGAATAACCAATGAAAAAAAAGTTAAGCTATCATATTTGTGTTGATCACTTTCGTGATGTCACACAACTACTCAAACTCGCTTTACTAAAAATTAGCTGAACTTGGGACTTGAACCACCGACTTCCAGGTTACAAGTCCGCCGCCTTATCGATCAAGCTACTGAGGTCGGTTATATGGTTAGTATTCACCGTGACCGAGTCGAAAGCGCACTCGACTTGCTCAAAAGTGACCCGGGTTCGATCCGCAGATATTTCTATTGATATCGACCAACGGTCGATAATTACAAGCAATGAGCAAGTAATGAATTACTTGGGCAAATGCTGTGCTATCTGCTGAAGTAGTGACTTGATAAAAAGAGATACATAAATACAACTGTTTGTTATTTCATTCTTGAAATGAACTGCTGTGTACAAGGGAACCTTTTCTATGACAGCAGTAGGTATAAAATACAATTTTGTTTCAATCATTATTGTACTAAGGCACTTTTTATCAACTAATTAATGAGAGGATCTGTGAGTTAGAATCTGAAATAATGCTTAGTTTAATGAACAAGGCTGAAAAGCATATTTCTATATTATGAGAAAATTCATCATTTTCTTGTAGAGAAGCATAGCATGATAATATAAAATTACTTTTTCAGCGCCACGTGTACAGTATAGTGTACACGAGTGTTTTCTACAGTGGACTGCGAGTACACTATGCTGTACGTACACGCTACTGTGTATTTCTTATGGGGATTCGATTGTCGTGGTCCGTGGAAGTTATTTGGTTTTTTGGACTAGAAAAATATCTATCTGGTGACTTTTCATGGCTGTTTGAGTCTTAAAAAAAAAAAAGTACAAATCTTAAATAAATAAAAAGTTGGTCCACTGAACCATATTAGCAAAAAAAAACCCTTAGCGCTGAATGTGTTAAAATAAGAAAAGAATGACTCATAAAGTTTGACCAACAGGTGCTCCCACTCACCCTCAAGCAGTTGTTGTTTCCTATCGTCAGGCTCCTCTTCAGGGGGGGCAGGCTCCTTGCCCCGCCCCCTGCGGGTTTTCTTTGGTTTCTTCAGGCTCAGCTGTCTGTACAGCTCGTAGCCTATCATCAGCACCCCGCCCTGGGTGTACCACTCCTTTATCACCTAGGAAATTGAACAAGACATTTTTATGTCATAAGAAAAAAGCTAATATCATCTAATATTTTCTAAATCTTGAATTCCATCAAATACCTTGAGACCATAAAATTAATTGATGATTTTAATAAAGCACTAAATTATAAATGCAAACTATTTCAATCAATAGTACATATTTTTGGCGGACATTGCTTGTTTGACACAACATACATCACTTCCGTAAGATACACAATAGGAAAAGTAGAACAGTTTGAAAAAAACACTTGAAAAAAAAACAAAGTAGAGTTGTCATTTTCTAAACTAACAAAAATTCTGCAAGCTAGCTAGGCAGGTTAGGATTCAATAGTCTACTCTCTGTTTTGCCCCACAGCCAGACGTTGTCAGATAATCAAAGGACTACACCAAGAAACGTATTTGTCATTGTATTTTGAAGAATTATAAGTTACTTTCTGAGGAAACAGATACTATGTCTGCCAGTAATAGGTACTATGCTTTATGATTTATGAGCTTTGGAATAATTTACAAATAGAATATACCTTTTTGACAACAAAATAATAGCACCCGAACAACTGCTGGAATAAAGGGACACTGGTCCTAATCGGGCAGTAAATACATACACAAGTATAAATAAATAATATCGCCTTATTTATACTGCCCAATTAAGACTATTAAAGCCCCATTTTTGAAGGAGTAAGCTCAAGACATATTATTGTGTGGTAAAAATCCCAAATTAGAGGATAACTTGTCATGTCCCGGCTGGGTTTCGAACCCACGACCTCTGGAATCTCTGGATGCACAGAGTGCCGCCTTTACCACTGAGCTACCGGGACAATCAAAGGACTACACCAAGAAAGGTATTTGTCATTGTATTTTGACGAATTATAAGTTACCGTCTGAGGTAACAGATACTATGACTGCCAGTAATTGGTACTATTGATTTATGATTTATGAGCTTTGAAATAATTTACAAATAGAATATACCTTTTTGACAACAAAATAATAGCACCCGAACAACTGCTGGAATAAAGGGACACTGGTCCTAATCGGGCAGTAAATACATACACAAGTATAAATAAATAAATAATATCGCCTTATTTATACTGCCCTATTAAGACTATTAAAGTCCCATTTTTCCAGGAGTAAGCCCAAGACATATTATTGTGTGGTAAAAATCTCAAATGGGAGGATAACTTGTCATGTCCCGGCTGGGTTTCGAACACACGACCTCTGGAATCTCTGGACTCACAGAGTGCCGCCTTTACCACTGAGCTACCGGGATAGACTTATAAGCTACACTGAGCTATTATTATTATTATACAACGCTTTATTAGGTATAAATGGACATTATGTACATACAAATAATTAATTTAACAATGAAAAAAATGGAAACAATATATACAATGAAAATGAAAAAGAATAGAAAATATACAAAAACATAAGTCCTAACTAAAGGGCGGGGTTATTGCCTATGGCAATCTCTTCCGCCCAACCCAACCCAAGCTACCGTATAAGTGTATTATTATTGTTATTACCTTGGCCCGGGCCGGGAGGTTCTTCTGGAAGTCGTTCAGTATGAAGATGGGGAACTCGCGTGGGCGCACCTCGCCCGAGGCCAGCAGGGGCGACCTCTCCAGGTCCCCAGGCAGGGGCAGCCACATGTTGAACTCGCTCACCCAGTTCTGCAGCGTGTTGATGGGCATGATGCACACCACTGTGCGGCCCTCCGTATGGCGGAGGAAGATGTCGGAGAAGGACACGATCTGCAGGCAGAGCACGTTTATTTATTTATTTACACTTAATTTTTTATACAATACAAACAACAATAAATTATTAACAAAGATAAAAAAAAATTAACAATATTTACAAAATAAGATATAGAAAAAAAAATATTTAAATTGAAGTGTACAATGTATTGTAATCCGGGGCGAAGTTAATGCCTTAGGCATTCTCTGCCACTTAATCCCGGTTCATCATCTTTTTCACGTTCATCATTTATTCTTTTTCTTTTTTCAACAATTTATTTAGTAATAATAATAATGGTTTGGCTAAGAAAATGGAGTGAAAGAAGATCAAGATTATGATAAAACAGTAGTGTTAGAATTTCTCATAAATAATAATCCTCGTTAAAAAAAAAAATCTGAAACAATTGGACAATATTAGTACAGTATATAATGCTATAATCAAATAATACTGAAGAGGGTTACTTTATTATGGTTTTTAAAAAATCTGGTGTAAACATCACACGACTTTCCTTATCCCCCAAAAAGGAGTCGAATTCCGCCACTGGTGGCTCAATGGTAACAGATAACTAAAAATCAATGCCAAATTCGTAATCAGCACTTCAAAATCATTGAATTTGATATGTCACAACCCCCATCTAGGATGAATAATAAAAAAGTTAGTCAAAGCGGGTCCCCGGTAAATACCGGTAAATAGGGGCCGAGGTCCAAAAAGTTCAAGATATCAAAAAAATGATCAGAATAGACCCCTATTATTTTTTTAATCTAAGAAAACATTGTTCTCCAAAAAAATTTGTATCTTTAACCAGTTCAAAGAAATCGCGCATGCGGCTAATCTTTGCGGCCCTGTGGCCGCAGAATGCGACCGATTTCAACCAAAAGTTTCGTGGTTCGTCTGGTGTATAAAATTGATTTCCATACTAAATTTCAATTCTCTAGCTCTTACCGTTCTTGAGATATCCTGTTCACAGACAGACAGACAGACGCACGGACCAATGGCTGAAAATAACTTTTTTGGTATCCTGAGGCTATGATTCGTCCAGAAATGTAAAAAACTGGGTAGGTCAAATTTTCGACGAATACAATACTTTCCTTATTATAAGATAAGGAAAGTAAAAAATATTTCTTCAAATCATCCAAGTAGATACCTGTGGAAGGTTCTTTTCCTGAGATCTGGATAAGAAGCTTCAAAATTCTACAACATAATTGTTGCATTCAATAGTTATTGCTTACTTTTTAGACAAAACACGGAACAGACGACTCATAAAAATATCGATCCCGTTTGACACAGTCATATCTGAAAAGCTACATGGGTATCCAAGCTATCATTCAAGGGCTATCGCGTCGAGATCAGGCAAACCATCTGCAAAACTATCTCTCTCTCTCTCCCATCTCTCTCTCTCCCATCTCTCTCTCTCTCCCTCCATCTCTCTCTCTCCCTCCATCTCTCTCTCTCCCTCCATCTCTCTCTCTCCCTCCATCTCTCTCTCTCCCTCCATCTCTCTCTCTCCCTCCATCTCTCTCTCTCCCTCCATCTCTCTCTCTCTCTCCCTCCATCTCTCTCTCTCCCTCCATCTCTCTCTCTCCCTCCATCTCTCTCTCTCCCTCCATCTCTCTCTCTCCCTCCATCTCTCTCTCTCTCTCCATCTCTCTCTCTCCCTCCATCTCTCTCTCTCTATCTCTCTCTCTCTCCATCTCTCTCTCTCTCTCTCTCTCCATCTCTCTCTCTCCATCTCTCTCTCTCCCCCCTCTCTCTCTCCCCTCTCTCTCTCACCTCTCTCTCTCTCCTCTCTCTCTCTCTCTCTCTCTCTCTCTCTCTGTCTCTCACCTGAAGAGTTTTGCCCAGTCCCATGGAGTGAGCCAGGATGCAGCCGAAGCCAGGAGAGTTCTTGTACCTCTCTGTGGTCTCAATAATGTTGTCGAATAGGAACCGAATACCTCCGATCTGAAACACAACACACGACGTCAGCAATGACTTTCTTTTGACAGAGAATAAACAATGCTCCTGCCATATGTAATATTTTTATAACAAGGATTCTTTAAATTTACAAAAAAAAAAACCATTACTTTGGATTTCTAATATAAACTTTATAAACTATATGTAATATTTTTATGTAAAACTAGGATTCTTTAAATTTACATAAATCATAACATTACTTTGGATTTCTAATATGAACTTTATAAAAAATAATTGTTACTGCTTTTTTTTCTTCTTTTCTATTCAAACATTTTTCTGGTGGTCTTGTGCACATATTGTATACAATTGTACCAACTCAGGAGGATTTCGTCATTCTAATTTCTATTTACACTGAAATTGCCTTTTAACGTCCTGAATTACCCACCAGGACGGGGCTGCAAAGAAACTATTACTTGATCCATTTTTATTTTTTAAACTAGAGAATTATATTTAAAATAATCAACAAATGCAAAAGAATTTACATTTGTGCTCGGTCTTAGTACTCTTCATATCTTAATAGACTTTCTCCAGCACGAAATCTGGTCCGGGCTCCTCTAATACACAGACTTGATGCTCTGATGATCGCTATTTGAACTCGGTCCCGGATCCAGCCTAATCAATATAAGATGCAGCCTTGAACTATATTACTCTCTTGTTGTTGTTGTTGTTGTTGTTGTTGTAGCCAGTTTGGCTACAGCTGGAGGGGTGAGTGATGGTCTCCAGCCAACTTTATTTCAAAGTTGGCTTGTCCTGAACCACACATTTCTAGGTGCGATCAAGCATCATGAGGACTTGGACTTTTCTTTATAAGCCATTAAACCCTTAGGAAACTGCAAGCTAGCCTGGCTTGTAAGGGTTGGCTAGTCTGTTCTCTGTTTATAGTCCTCTAGCGGGACACTGGTCTTCTCCCTGTTTAACGTCCCCCAGCCAGACTATATTTTTTTTTTTTTTTTTTTTTGAAGTTTCCATTTATTTATTTTACTTCCGAGAAATTTCTAATATTAGAAATCGGAAGTATTGTGTTCGTTTTTGTAAAAAAAAATATTTTTTTGCTCCGATTTCAATTTTTTTCATATTTCTGGACGTTTCATAACCTACTGAGTAAATTTGGTTTTGTGTCCGTCTGTCGGTCTGTCGATCCGTCGGTCTGTTAAAACGATTCCTTGTAACGCGCAAATCTCGGAAACTACTTGACCGATTTTGTTGAAACTTTGCACACATCTAGGAGACATTCTGTAGATGGTCCCATTTTAAATTCATCGAATTCATACTAGCGGTTCTGGGTAAAAGAGACCATGCGCCTGACCACTAACTTTTTACTTAAACGCTTATATCTCGTGAACGGTACACCCGATTTTGATGAAATTTTGTAAGAACATGCATATTACTGTTTTACTTAAGTTATTTATATTTATTTTTAAATTAATTATAATTTGACTTTGATATTTAAGAAAATCCGAAATTTTGGACAAAAAAGTAAAAAAATAAGGACCACGACTTGCCGATACAGAATTTTTTGAAGAATCTAGAATGTAGAAAAAATGGTTTTCTATCATATAAAACAAATTTGAAGAAAATCGGTTTATCCGTTTTGGAGATACAAGTAATTTAGTATAAAAACTCAAAATTCGCACGTGTACACAATGTGAAACAATCACGAGGAAGTATTGTGTCCATAATTGGCAGTGTTTTTTACATTATCATCTTCAACAAACTATGAGGGTATACCCACCTTCAAAAGATAAAAATCTTGTGCTGAAGGTGGGGAATTACCTGATGCGGCTTGATGATCCTGGCTATCTGCGGGGCGAGGAATATGTCTGGTTCGGAGGGCTCGTGTGCCAGGTTGACCAGCACCCTGCCTTGCTCGTCCGGCACATTGAACTCGTCATTCGTGTGCATGCCGGAGTTGCTCGGGTCATCTCGGTCCTCCTCGCCCGAGCCCTCGTCATCACTCGGCTCTGAGATCAGGATGCAGTCCTCGTCACTGTCCGACAGAGTCACCTCTGTGCCCGCCGCGCCCGAGTCTGCGAGGGGGAGGGGAGGAATAAAAATAAAATTATAGTACTATTATTAATTATTATTGTAGTAAGCTTTATTAGGTAGAAAAAAAATACATACAGTAAAATACAATGAAATTATAATGAAAAACAAAAAGATTGAGCAAATATACAAGAACAAAAAAAGATAATGAAGTTAATGTCCTACCTTAAGGACGGAAATAAGAAAAGGTGTGTGAAACACTCATTCTCAAAATTTTACTTCCGATAATTTTTTTATTGGAAATCGGAAGTATTGTGTTCGTTTTTGGAAATAATAATATTTTTTTGCTCCGATTTTTTGTTATTGTTTTGATTGTTTGTGACTTAAACTGGAGGTCAGTGGTACGTAAGTTAAGTTATCATACTTGTGTTAATCAATTTCGTGATAACACAACTGCTCAAACTGGCTTTATTAAAATAACGTTGAAACCGTGACTTGAACCACCCACCTCCAGGTTACAAGTCCGCCGACTTATCGATCAAGCTGAAGTCGGTAGGTCAGTGTTATGTATAATTGTATATAATGTTTGAAATAATAATAAATAAATAAAACTTTGTTTAGACTGCTGCAGTGCTGCAATAAAGAATTTTTAGTCTTCATCATAGGGTGGCGTCATCGTGAACGATGGTAGCCAGACAGTGGAGTAATGTCTTAGCACTTCTACCACTGTCTATACAAGGAGCTAATAATTGACAAGGGCCCCCAGAACCAAGCCAATGCTGGTCTACTCCCTGTTTATAGTCCCCCAGCCAGACTGCTGGTCTACTCCCTGTTTATAGTCCCCCAGCCAGACTGCTAGTCTACTCCCTGTTTATAGTCCCCCAGCCAGACTGCTAGTCTACTCCCTGTTTATAGTCCCCCAGCCAGACTGCTGGTCTACTTCTTGTTTATAGTCCCCCAGCCAGACTGCTGGTCTACTCCCTATTATAGTCCTCCAGCCAGACTGCTGGTCTACTCCCTGTTTATAGTCCCCCAGCCAGACTGCTGGTCTACTCCCTGTTTATAGTCCCCCAGCCAGACTGCTGGTCTACTCCCTGTTTATAGTCCCCCAGCCAGACTGCTAGTCTACTCCCTGTTTATAGTCCCCCAGCCAGACTGCTGGTCTACTCCCTGTTTATAGTCCCCCAGCCAGATTTTTAGTCTTGCCTCGGCATTATAAACAAGATGAAGGGTGTTCTGTTCACCGCCCGCCGGACTTTACCTTTGCCCTTCAGTGCGGGCTCAGGCTTCTTGACAGGCACCAGGGACACAGAGGAGGTGATGTTGAGGGGGTGGGCCAGGGAGGAGGCCCCCAGGTTGGGCAGCTTGGGCCCCGCCCCCTCACCCGTCTCCCCCTCCCCTGCCTCTCCCTCCTCCTCTTTCTTCTGACTCTTCAGCAGCTCCAGCATCTAATGGTGGAGAGAGAAAAAGAAAAAAGTTACCAAAATGGAACGGATTACCAAAGTAATAATAATAATGCTCGAAGGATCGTTACTTTCCTTTCTATAGGACTGAATTGTAAATTTATAGTTCTCAATTTAAAATTATTTCAATTCAACTGTTTTCCCGATTACAATAATTTGATATTAATATTATATAAAAGCTTTTGATTTTTTGTGCAAAATAGTATATCTAAATATTTTTTATATAAAGAATAAGTATTTTTTATTTACATTTAAAAATTAAATAAATTATTTTGAGTAACGAGTCAGTAAACATGTCATAATTGCCATATGCAAGTTTATCGATAACCGGCGGTCCGGCGGTTCGTGTTAACATAGCTTTGGATGCTAACAATATTCAAAGTAAACTGCTGTGATAATATGTGTTTAATGTTTTCTATACTTTGTGTTTTTTTTACGTTGTGATACCTTTTTATACGCTGTGTGTCATTTTTACGTTTTGTGTCGATACCCGGATCAATAGTAAATACTGTAAGATTGACATTTTCTAAAACATCTCTTGGCTAATATCATGAATACAACCTTAAAATTTCAAGATCGCAATAAGTCAGCGGTTATATATAAAAATAATACATATTACTGTGCGTCTTCTCAACCAGACAATGACAAATACACATATGAGTGTATGCATAACAATTGTGGTGCCAACATAACATTAGATAAAAAGAAAAGTAAAATAATCAACTCAAGCCTTGAACATATGAACCATTCACCAGTCCAACCCATGAAGCTTAGATCCCGAACTATTAAAACCACACAAAAAAGTGCTATTAAGGAACTATCTAAAACTAAAAAAAGAGTCTCATTCTCTATTGAACCAGTGAATAATACGGACAAACTAAAAACCCTAGACCAAGAGGAAAATTTTCCGAACACAGAAAAAAATTGTGATACAAAACACCAAACACAAGTCGCCTCTTCATCGACATCTAGTAATAATGATAACATAGATATAACACAGATATATTCTAATACTCAGGCAACCCAGACAATTAAAATTAGTTCTAAACCTAGGTCTAATGATAGTCAACCTGTCACTCATTCAAACAATGATTACATTGAAAATGAATCACCAGTAGGTACTCCCACACAGATAGCCTTAGTAGGTACTGTAGGTACTCAAACTGATAAGATTGAACAATCATTGCTAATTAACGAAGACCTGTTAAATAAAATAAATGAACAGCAACTAGAAATCAATAATTTGAAATGCCATATTTTAACACTAGAGTCCCTACTCCAACGGCAAACCAATATTAGTCCACCTCTACAATCGAACTTTCTATGCAACTCTAAGAATTCATGTTCGAGTCCCCCTACCGGCAAGTTCACATGCTTCATCTATGGTGATAGTCACGTGAGAGGATTGCGTGATGAGCTGTCATCTCTCCTACCACGTGATTGTCCAGTGAAGGCGTTCTTCAAACCCGGAGCCGGGCTGCGTGAGGTAGCCTGTGAGATTCATACCCAGCAGCCAACCAACCCAAACTTTCCATCTAGTAATGATCGAGTGGTGCTATTCTGCGGGACCAACGATATTTGCTCTGCACAGTGGGAGACGGTTCAGAGAGCATTGGATGATATTCTTTTGAAGTTCAAACATTGTGATAAGTTGTATTTAATCCAAGTTCCCCTCAGATATGATAGAAAGAAACTTAATTACCATATTCAGAGATTTAATACCAAAGTCAGAAGTTACATTCAATCTAAAACCAACAATATCTATTTTATTAATTCAACAAAAAATTTAAAACGGGGTGATTATGCTGCTGATGGTCTGCATCTAAACAAAAATGGCAAAACTAAATTGTGTAAAAAAATTTACAACAATCTCTATCCAGCTATTAAAGCCATACCAAATACACCCAAGTTAGTTAATGAACCTTATACTTTCGTTTGCGAAAATTTGATTGATTTGGAAAATCATGATCCAACTCCAACTCAACTTTCAGATGCTAAAAAAGTACATATAGAAGAGTCCACATTTTCCACTGACTCTTATAACTATACTCAAATGTTTCCTGAAATAACGCCTCATAAAGTCTTTCATTCTAGTGATTATGCGCAGACAATATTAGATTCACCAAATCTGCCTGTTCATATAAATTGATTAGTACTGATCCCAACACTTCATCCAATTATTATAGACTAGCTCACATATCAAATAATAGTACATTATTTTCAAACACATTAGTCCATAGCAGCCCGATACCCACTGTTTCACCGGGAATAAACAAACCTCAAAATAAAAATTTCATAGATCCAGGCCGAACTTCAGTAACATAATCACTTTGAAACCTTCCGATTGCCATCCAGTTGATATCGCTTTTAGGGTGTATTATCAAAATGTTAGAGGAATAAGAACAAAATTAAAAGAACTAGTTTGTGCTGTCCCGCTAGTTGATTACGATGCTATTGTATTTACTGAATCTTGGCTTAAGGGCTGCATACATGATGCAGAACTTGGTCTTGATGATTTTCATATTTTCAGATGTGATCGTGAAAATATAACTCCCAATAAGGAAGGAGGTGGGGTTTTGATAGCAATAAAGAAAAAGTATCCTTCCCAACTAATTAATATTTTTAATGATAAAATCGAAACTGTGTTTATTAAAGTTCACATAAACAAAACATCTCTATTACTTAACACAGTATATATACCACCCAGTTCTAGACCTGAACTATATCAAACATATGTCGACCTTCTTGACAGTGCTCTTTCATCAAACTTAGACAGCATCATATTACTTACAGGAGATTTCAATCAACCTTCTCTTAACTGGACCTTAGTGGAAAATTCTAATCATCTCACTCATGAATGTGCATCTCAATCTTCTAACATTTTGATAAACAGTGCTTTGTATTATGGCCTGAATCAGTATAATTTTATTCGTAACTCCTCTAGTAAAATTCTTGACCTTGTTTTTCTTAACTGTAATTCGGTGGTTGTCAGTAACCCGCACGATGTATTATTACCTGTGGATAGCCATCACCCTCCACTATTAATTTCAGTCAATATTAAGGCGAAACACAAGACTTCATTACCAAGCAATAAAAGACAAATATTTTCTTTTCGTAAAACAAACTTTAATTCATTGCGAGAATATCTCACTTGTGTTAATCTTGAAAATCTTCTTCTTAACGACGGTCCTTCTTTAGAGAATCAACTGAGGATTTTTTTACGATACATTAAAAATTGGCCTAAACCAATTCGTTCCTAAAACTACTACCGTTGACAATTTTAAATTCCCTATTTGGTTCTCTCAGGAATTAAAGAACAAAGTACTTTTGAAGAAGATTCTTCATAAAAATTTCAAGATTACAAACTCGCCATTAATTTATTCTCAGTTTGTACAAATCCGCCGTGAATGTAAATCATTATCTCACTCATCATATCAACAATATGTAATATCAGCGGAAAAACAGATAAAAAAGGACCCAAAGAAAGTTTATAAATTTATAAATAGTAAAAAACAGAATTTAGATCTTCCTGATGCAATGTGCTATGATGATAAACAGGCTAATAATTCCCAGGAAAGTGCTAATTTATTCGCAATGCACTTCTCCAGTGTCTACAGTAAAGAACACATTGTACCTAATCACATAATTTATGATCGATGTTTAGATCCCCCATTAACCGAAATAAGCCTGAATAAAAATTATGTTTACCAAAAAATGTCCAAACTACCCTTAATTACATCGTGTGGGCCTGACAATATTCCGTCAATCATATTAAGAGAATGTGCCGCAGAGCTGGCGGGTCCGCTCACCAACATTTTTAATCTTAGCCTTAGTACTGGGACTTTCCCTACTGAGTGGAGAACATCGTACGTGACTCCAATTTATAAAAAAGGTAAGAAGAATCAGATTAGAAACTATCGACCTATTGCTAAAATATCTTCGATCCCTAAACTATTAGAAATGTTGGTATACCATGAAATCAGGAAGGTACTTCAAGGCATCATAATTGATAATCAACACGGGTTTATGAAGAACAAATCTACTAATTCTAATCTTATATCATTCTATCAACACCTAACTCATTCTGTTGAACAAAATCTTCAAGTAGACGCCGTGTATACAGATTTTTCCGCCGGATTTGATAAAGTAAATACCAACATTCTATGCTCTAAATTACAAGCAATAGGTATTTCCGATCCTCTTCTTTCCTGGTTCTTCAGCTACCTTTCTAATCGAACACAGATTGTTAGATACAGTAATGTCATGTCCCACCCCTTTGAAGTTAACTCAGGCTGTCCACAAGGTGGGCACCTCTCGGGTTGTCTTTTTAATATTTACATTAATGATATTCTACAATCTGTGCAAAACGTGTCTAGTTGGCTGTTCGCGGATGATTTTCGCATATCCTCAGTGGTGAATGGTCCTGCCGACTATGTGGCGCTGCAATCGGCTCTCAACGAGTTGGTCTCGTGGTGTGGGGATAATAGGATGGTTCTGAATGTCGATAAATGCTTAACCATTACTTACCATCGTAAACACCAACCTCTTGTATTTAATTATTCCATCCATGACCAAGAACTAAATAGAGTTAATCAAGTTAAAGATCTGGGTGTTATTATGAATCATGATTTGAAGTTCAACAATCATTATGAGCAGGTGAGTGGTAGAGCGTTTAGAAACCTGGGATTTCTCTTTAGGAATACCAGGGAGTTCAAAAACCCTGCAACTCTGAAGACCCTCTATTGTTCACTTGTTCGATCTTCTCTGGAATATTGCTCTACTCTCTGGTCCCCCAGATATCAGGTTCATATAGATGAACTTGAGAAAGTCCAGAGAAAGTTTTTGAGATTGTTGAGCTTCAAATTACATCATACATCAAAGCATGTTAATTTTCAGGAGCTCATGAAAACTTTTAATTTACAAACCTTACAACATAGGAGAGATGTTGCTGATGTCATGTTTCTCATAAAAATCATCAAAAACGAAATAAATTGTGCTGATATTCAGTCTCAAATTACTTATCGTACTAACTTAAAAAATACGCGCAGTAAAAATATTTTCACCACCATGATTAGTAAGACTAATATCGCACAGAATAGTGCATTAAATAGATGCATGACATTATGCAACATCTTAGCAAATCCTCCTTACAATATAAATGTTCTTCATGAGACTCCTACATCACTGAAAATCAAACTTCAAGAAAGAGAATATCGTGAAAATGACGTCAACGCACAAATCTTACATCAAAAAAAAGCAAAAACTGGAATATTGTTAAAGGAAACGGACTTGAACACAACCCAAGTTACTCACCGCTTTATCGATCAAGCTACTGAGGTCGTTACATCAAAAAGAAATGTTGAAAGGAAAGAATACTTGGCGAGTATCGAACCCAAGACCTTCTAGTTTTCACTCACTTTCTTGTTGAGAGAGCCAGAGGAGAGATTGAACACCATGGGGCTGGGTTTAGAGGAGCCTGAATTCTCGCCCTCTAGGAGATTCATCATCTTAGCGGCTTTGTTATTCTGAGCAATCTGTCTCTGGACCTGTAAGCCAAATGGAAATTTCGGTCAAGTTTTGTTTGGTCAATTGTAGAACTCACTCAAAAGTTTAAATATGTATTTCAAATATTTAATATGTATGTTTTTTGACACCGCCCACACCAGCCTCTGTTCTTCCTGAACACACGTAACATCTCTCTATGCCGCTAGTGTCGCAGGGTTCATTTACCATTTGCAAAACTCTTCTCTCTGTGCTACTAGTGTAGCAGGATTCCTACCTCTTTCAATCTCTGCTGCTGTTCCTGCACACGCTTCAACCTCTCTTCTCTCTGAGCTGCTAGTGTAGCAGGATTCCTACCTCTTTCAATCTCTGCTGTTCTTCTTGCACACGCTTCAACCTCTCTTCTCTCTGAGCTCCTAGTGTAGCAAGATTCCTACCTCTTTCAATCTCTGCTGTTCTTCTTGCACACGCTTCAACCTCTCTTCTCTCTGTGCTCCTAGTGTACAAGATTCCTACCTCTTCAACTCTGCTGTTCTTCTTGCACACACTTAACTCTCTTCTCTCTGAGCTGCTAGTGTAGCAGGATTCCTACCTTTCAATCTCTGCTGTTCTTCTTGCACACGCTTCAACTCTCTTCTCTCTGTGCTCCTAGTGTAGCAAGATTCCTACCTCTTTCAATCTCTGCTGTTCTTCTTGCACACGCTTCAACCTCTCTTCTCTCTGAGCTGCTAGTGTAGCAGGATTCCTACCTCTTTCAATCTCTGCTGTTCTTCCCTTGCACACGCTTCAACCTCTCTTCTCTCTGAGCTCCTAGTGTAGCAGGATTCCTACCTCTTTCAATCTCTGCTGCTGTTCCTGCACACGCTTCAACCTCTCTTCTCTCTGAGCTGCTAGTGTAGCAGGATTCCTACCTCTTTCAATCTCTGCTGTTCTTCTTGCACACGCTTCAACCTCTCTTCTCTCTGAGCTGCTAGTGTAGCAGGATTCCTACCTCTTTCAATCTCTGCTGTTTTCTTGCACACGCTTCAACCTCTCTTCTCTCTGAGCTGCTAGTGTAGCAGGATTCCTACCTCTTTCAATCTCTGCTGCTGTTCCTGCACACGCTTCAACCTCTCTTCTCTCTGAGCTGCTAGTGTAGCAGGATTCCTACCTCTTTCAATCTCTGCTGCTGTTCCTGCACACGCTTCAACCTCTCCGCCTCTTCTTTCTGTGCTGCTAGTGTAGCAGGATCGAGCTGGTTCTCATCTATGACGTCACGAATATTCTTCCTCAGGTTGATAGCCTTGTTGGAGCCTGACTTATCCCCACCCTCCTCCTTGTCTCCTCCGCTCTCCATTGCTTCGTCTGAAATCGATAGTAGATACTATTGAGTTTAACTTAATGCAAGCAATTTGCCGATACTTCACAATATAAAATATGGTAAATACAGTTAGCAATAAATTTTGAAACCACGAAAGAAGGAAAACCAAGTTTGAATTTTTACATAGTACTTAAAACAATATTTGGAAAGTATCCTTAAAATCTCATAAATAAATATTAAACAGTTTTTAATTTGAATAATAATAATAATAATAAATAGAATATACATGGGAGTGAAACTGTTAGAATGTTATCTAAATTATCAAAAGTTATAAAATAAAACAATAATAAGCAACTCACCCTCATCTGTTTTGCTTTTCTTAGCGGCGGGTGTTTCATCTAGTTTGCTGTCAGTACTCTTTCTCTTAGCAGATCTCTTCTTTGCCTTCTTTCTCTTGCTTCCTTTCTTCTTAGCTTTCTTTATCATTTTAGTCTCTCCTTCCTTCTCCTCACTACCCTCTGCACCTGTCTCTTCTTCCTCTTTGTCTCCTGTTTCCTCTTCATCTGACTGTTCATCACCTTCTTCCTCCTCTTCTTCATCTTCCTCATTTTCTTCATTTTGCACTTCTTCTTCTTCTTCCTGTAATTCTGATTCTTCTTGTCCGGGCTCTTCTTCTGTGTTATTGAAATCATCAGTCGGATATTCGTCATTTTGTTCGCGCATGATTTTCTGTGCCATATCTTCATCAAGCTCTTTTTTTAGTTCTGTGTCTCCTTCAGTGTCCATTTTCTCTTCGCCTTCAGTCTCACCAGTCTCATGTGTTTCAGATGGAGGAATACTCTCGGCGATGTTTTCATTAGATTGTTCCATCATTGCAGTAGAGTCTTCTTGCTCTATGTATGTTTGTTTGTTATCTACAATTTCATTTGCTTCTTCAATGTCATTTCTAACTATGTCAGAGTTGGCTTCTTGCTCAAGGCTGGTACCATTGTCATTATAATAATCTACATCATTCTTATTATTATCTTCCTGGTCAGTAGGATCTTGTACTAACATTTCATCATCATTGACTTCTATATTAGGGTTTTGTGAATTCGTTGTGTCGTTGGTTTGTTCACTATTTTCAACTACTTCACTCTGGGAGGTTGATTGCTCTTGTCCAGACTTCTCTTCATCTGAATGATCAGTTTTATCAACAGTTCCTGGTTCATTGCTGTCACTTTGTAAACTTTCCAAGTTTTTACCATCCAAACTTGATACTTCATTTTGAGTGTCAGATGTCCTATCTACATTGATATTTACTTCAGAGATTACAGATGTGAATTGCACTGGTGGACTACTTGTAGCATTCGTTTTTGCCTCACCTGATTCAGGTGTATTTTCCTGAACTACCGGATTCTTCATTTGCTTTCGGAATTGGAGCAATTTGCTCTTTGGTCTCATTTTTGTTCGAGGAGACTTCGATCTTTCTTCAGTGTTTTTATTTTCGGTTTTGGAAATTTCAGCTGATTTATCATTAACTTCATTTGCTTCAAGAGTTTCCGGAACATCTACTACAGACTGAACAGTTTCTTCTTTGACAGGAGTTGTTGGGTTATTCTCTATTGTTTCAGCCATAGTTTTTGAATTATTGTCTGAACTTACCGCGTTTCCTGAACCATAGCTGTTGGTGTCTTGAACTGGCACCTTTTCAGATACTTTTCCAGGACTCTCTGGTTTGTTATCGGTATTTTTTTCTACATTTTCTTCTTTTTTCGGGGTTTTCTTGTTTGTTGAGGGAGCTGATAAGTTTGAAACACACATTTTTCCTGAACTAATCATGGAAATAGCTTCGATCAAACTTCTTGGTCTGCCATGAGGGGCGGGGGCCTGACTAATAGGTGACTGATAACTGCTCATCGCGGGGGATCTGCTTTGTGCTACTGGTTTCTTTACATCGCTAGTGCTTGGCTTGGTGGGAGTTGATCTGGTTTGCATTTTTGTTTCTTGAGGAGAAGGAGGAGCACTTGTGTTTGCTGGAGCAGGACCAGGTTTCGCTACGTGTTGCGCTCTAGGTTCAACTTTTGGCTGTGTAGGTTTTTGTAAAAGGTTGTTGCTTGATGTAGTAATGGAGGTGGGATTGGTGCTACTTTTTGGATACAAAGCATCTTCATGCAGGTCATCTTCATCATAATCTTCAAAACTCTCCTCCTCTTCTCCCAGTTCTTCCTCATCCTCATAATATTCTCCACTCCCTATTTGAATATTATTTGATTGAATGTTCGAAACTTGTGTATTTCCTCTGGGAGCCATTGAAATTCCTGGTGGCTTATTGGGAGTAATTGATACAGCACTAGACGTGGTTGAAACAAATTGCTGCTTTTTGGGAGTGATTGAAATACCCTTTGGCAGATTAGGAGGTGCCAGACTAGCTTGTGTTTTACTAGGGCTTATGGAAATGTTTTGAAGCTTGTTTGGAGTAATTGAAATACCTTTAGGAACATTAGGGTTTAGGGAAACACTTTGGGGTTTAGCAGGAGAGATCAAGCTGGTTAGAGGCTTGTTGGGTGTAATAGACACACCAGACATCTTTGGAAGAACTGGTGTTGATGAATTAGGGGTGATGGAGACGTTCTGAAACTTATTGGAAGTGATCTGTGTTGGTGGGGCGCTGGGTGGTAGTTGACCAGTTTTTGATACTTGGGGGGATGGAGGATAGTCTGACATTTGTTCATCTTCCATTTCTTCATCGTAGTATTCCTCCTCTTCTTCTTCTGCCTCTTCTTCATAATTTTCATCAAACTGTTCTTCACTTTCACTCATGGATGGCTGTTTAGCAGGAGATATTTGAAGGGAACTAGACACTACCGGCAACATGTTTGACTGTCCTGCTTTCTTTTGAGGTGTCAATTGTACCTGCGAGCCTACCTTTGGTGTAATCTGAACAGAACTGGAAACTCTTGGTGGTGCACTGGAGGACTGACCGGCAACCTTAGCTTCATTGAGTTGACTTGCTTTAGCACTTTCATAACTGTTTTCTTCATAATTATCCTCATTGTAATAGTCATCTGTCATTTCAGCATCTTGATCTTCATCTTTTGGTTCTTCCTTAATGATTGGGCCTTGTTTGATGTTGGCCAAACTAACTGGAGTTGCAGGCAATACTTCATTACTAGACACAACTGAAGATTTTCTACCAGTAGAAATAGACTTCTCTACAGGACGAGAACCTGATGGTACACTCTGCTGCTGCGAGTCATACTCATCATATTCCTCTGCCTCTGCTTCCTCCTCTTCTTCGTTATAATACTCTTCCTCTTGATCTTCCCTATACTCATCATAGCTTTCTGCAGTGGGTTCAGTCTCCATAGGTTCCTCCTTAACGTTTACTTGATCGTCCTCAACTTGCCTATTCATAACCGCAGGTACCTTTGCCTGTGTAACATGAGGGAGAGATCTGGGTGTGATTTGAACTTGTGACGAAACTTTGGGCGTGATTTGCACGGCACTTGATATACGGGGCATGGCGGGTAGGGCACTCCTTGGAGTCTGAACACCCGTGGGCGCGATGTTAACCTGGGGTAACTTCTGTTGTGGTGGTACTGTTCTAGGAGGCGGCATATTAGAGGGTAATTCGTCTTCATAATTATCTGACTCGTAATCTTCTTCATAGTCCTGTGGTTCAGGTTTAATATTCACGGCGGGTTGAGGTGATACTTGAGGATTCTGAAATGGTTTTGCCACGGTATTTCGTGGAGTAATCTGAATCTGACTGGAGAGTTTTCTTGTCATAGGTGCAGACATGGCGTTAGGAGATATTATAGGTTGCCGCAAGCGGGTCTGTCTAGCCATAGGCATCCTAGGAGCTCCCCGAGTAGAATTGAAACCGATGGGTGTCCTAGGCAACCTCTGAGGGGATTGCGACATCCGGGGATTGAACTGCATGCGTGCCCCAGGGGGAGTCTGAGCTCGCTGGTATGGGGAGAAGGTAGTCCGCGGGCGTCCTCTATTATTTATTGGCCTGGGGCCCTGGAGTGGGGTTGGGTTTGGTAGACGTCCTCTGACCTGTGGCACTGGACCTCTCATTGGTTGAGGTGCTCTTGGACCATGCATTCTCATGGGACTCAAGCTAGGGGCTCTAGCTCGAGGAGTATGAGGTCCAACCAAGGCAGGCCGGTTTAGTCTCGGAGCTCGAATAGGCGGGGCTGAACTCCTGACTGGTGGATTTGGTTTGACAAAGTTGGGCAGTGGTGTGCTTTTAATTGAGGTGGATTCGATTATGATGTCGTCATCGCCCTTGTTTTCTTTGCTGAATATTTTGAAAGGCCGGTCAGGGATTTTTTGTGTTTTGGATTCAGTGTTGCTTGACGCCTGAAATATGATGATAATCATTCAAATATTAGGTAATCTAGTTCACTGGCTTGGGAACTGTAAAATGTGTCCAGAATTTAACTTACCTCACTCCATGGGGTGATAATATATTATTGTGTATAATTAGAAGTTCACATGAGACTTTCATTTCCTATACAGATGGGAACTGGAAATGTTTTTATTTTGAGCCACAGGGGTACCAAGTTGTGCCCAACTAAATAAGGAACTATTATCAGTATTATCTATTAGTTCTACAAAACGAATCAGATCATAATTCGAATTAACACTTTACATGAGTTTGTGTATACAAAAATTCAAGTACATATCTCTATTAAATGCAAAACAATGTGCACTTCTTTTCTATGCCATCTTTTAAAAACCTTAACAACTTTTATCGAGCAAAGTTGCGACCTGTTATAATGGTGTGTAATCATGAGAATCCTTATTTAGACAAATAGGTACATTATACCTATTACAGTTAAACATTGTAGGACTTTTGCTATGCATGTTTAACAGTATATTTGTATTAAATTATTTTCACTCTCACTTCTTCTTTTTCTTATGTTTGTTTGGTACGAACCTGAGGAAGACTTCTATTTCCCGCACTAGGAGATATTACAGGTGTGATATTCAAGGTGGGGCGTGACACATTCCTTGGAGTTATCTGAACCTGGCTTAGATTAGGAGTGCGTACAACTGCAGGACTGGGTTCAAATTCTTCTTCTTCATCTTCGTCATAGTAGTCATCATCCTCATTGTTGTCATCGTGAGAACTGCTGGAACTAGCTCGAGTGATTGTTACAGCATTGGGTTTGGGCTGTGTAACTTTCTCAATAGATACATTGCCAGAGACTCTCTTCATAATACTTTTCAGACAGTATTTCTAATGTAAACTTTTTTTATATATTTTATAGCATCTGTAAAAAATAAAGGATAAAGCTCATTTATATCTATTTGAAATAGTTTTTTTTTTTTTTAATTAAAACTTCTCTGAAGTTTTAATGTGTGATGCCCTTACAAACTAAGCATAGCTAAGCAAGGGTTTCCTTGCTTAGCTTTCTAAATTTCTGTGATAGAAAAAGACTGATAAAAGTAGACATTTCCTACTGTTGGGTTTACATTTTTGCAAAATACATTATACAAAAGAGGGTTTCTTAAATGAATGCAAATATGCATTCATTTAAGAAACCCTCTTTCGTATAATGTATTTTGCAAAAATTTAAATTTTATTGGTTTCTAGGGTCAAATAATCATGGGTCAACTCTGTACATACCTATATGGTAACCTACTCATGAGAAAATTGGAAATTTTATTCAATTGATTTACTTTTTGACATTTTCATGTCTTTGCTCTGGCACATAACCAAAATTATGTGACGAAATTATGTAACGAAATTATGTAACGATATTATGTAACGATATTATGTAACAATATTATGTAACGAAATATTGAATTGTAAAGGGAGAGAAGAGGGAAAGTGTGTGTCATGCGCACAATGGCGAAGTATTGAATTGTAGAGGGAGAGAAGAGAGAAGGTATGTGTCATGCGCACAATACGAAATTTGGTCAGTTGGGTTTTGGACCTTGAATAGTAAAGATGAAAATGTCCCAATGGTTGCAGACTCGTATGCAAGCGTTTTTTTTAAACAAAAATTTAACATCGCTTTCAACTGCATGGTCATATCAGCAGTCACCGTGGCAGAGTGAGTTAGCGCGCTAGGCATTGTACGCATGGTGACCTGGGTTCGATTCCCAGCGGGGCAGGAATTTTTTTGCATTGATTCTCCCATTATTATGATGCTTTTTTGGTGCATATTTGGAATCAGTTCTCTGATCAGAAGCAGACTTACGGGGAGATATTGAAATTCAGGGGCCAAGAACTTTTACATATTTTAGTGACTACATATAGAACTTTTACATATATTTTAGTGATTACATATAGAACTTTTACATATTTTTGCTGGGTTTGAACAAAAGTTTTTGCTCAGTGTTTAAGGTATGAATAAAAGTTAGAAATAACATACTATACTCTGACTTTTCTACATTTCATTTTAGTGATTTTGAAAGGTAAACCTTTGTTAAAAACTATTCCAGCCAATTTTGTAACAAAACTGACTTTAAACATTGTGATTGATTTGAAATTTTCAGAAAACTATGTACCAAAAAAAGGTTTAGAACATTTTAATATTTCCCAATGACCCTGTCCCTTATCAGGATTTTTTCCTTTAATTTTAAATAATTAATTTATTGGTTTAATGTACGAGTAAGTGATAATTATTTTCAAAGAACTATCACAGAAACAAATATTACTAAAAATGACGGTTGTTTTGCATGTAATTTTTGATGAGGTTCTTGTATGATTTGCAGGACAACCAGACCTACAGTTCTCTACTTAGGATTGTTTTATGGAATAAAGAAGTTATCATTTTTGTGTTAATCACTTTCATGATATCACAACTACTCAAACTTGTTGTAAGAGTCTACATCTAACAATTAATGAGATATGGATTCAAAACCTGCTCCTGCATGATTTATTAAACTATTTTATTTTTGAAGGATGATACTTTTTAACAAATTAGAGAGATGTATTTCACATACTTTCAACTGAGAAATCAATTGGTGCTAATTTCAGAGTGATTGACGTTATAACTAAAAGTTGAGGGTTTGATTTCAAGCAAAAAAGCTCAAATCTAAACAATACAAGGGATTGAGTTGATCTGAATTATGTAAAAAAACTGATATAGAAATTTACAATCTACAATTATAATAGAGAACTGTAATAAGTAAATGTGATGGCTTTGTAGATGATGTTGTGGAGAAAGCACCCAGTGGTGTCTCTCCATTATGACTTATGACCTAGTTGGGCTGGCATCCTAACTTGGTGGTCATGATGAATGACAAGTCCAGGACTCATGTATCCTAGGACAAGGCATGCATCCCAAACACTAAGAGGTTACACTTATGTAAATGAAATAATAAGGGTGATTCATGGGTGATGTTTGATTAGTGCTATTCACAGACTTTTGAACAAAAATTTTGGAGTTCAAAACGTGTGTTGTGTTTTATTAATAGACAGGAATCAAACCTGTAACCTCAGGTCCTGTGTTCTATGATACCAATTATTCCAAGTACACAGACGATTTGTTAGGTATTGAGCTCTTTCTCCTAATTGTGAATTATTTTTCTCCTAATTGTGACCTGATTGTGAATTCTCTGGTTTGATGATTAAGCAAAATTAATAGACATTTTTGTAATAACTCTGTGGTGCTAAGTCTCTGATTGCATACTGTCTTATATGGGGAAAATCGATGCCAAGCATTACTTAAGTTATTGGATTTTGTCTATTAATTTCACCCTATAGGTTGTGATTGACAGGAGTCGCAATGATTCATAGGAAATACTAATTATGATTTATGGTACACCAAATTTAACTAAAGATCTAGATATTTTACTTTGCAGTGACCAAGAGCTTTCGTAGCCAACAGACCTACTTATATCAATACCAATGGTACACCTATAGCTCTCCATTTTGATACAGCTATTTTATATTGTTCATTATTCATTTTCTATGAAGGGAACTTTTCTTCTCTGAATAATAGATGAGTTTTAACTATGAGGTGCTATATATTTAATGAATGGTTGTAAAATAACTTCTGCTCTATTCTGAAAGATTTTGTTTTTTGTTCAGCAGTAAAAATCAGCACCATTTTGGTGGAACTTGAGAAACCATCCTCCCAACTTCCTGTCAATGCAATACAGGACTGTCCTGGGACACCTCCTCTCAAGACCTTGTACCCTGTACTATCTTACCCGAGCAGAAGTATATGTTCATGGGGTTCTCACCTTTCCATCCAAGCAGTCTTATTCAAAGAGGCAGGCCGGAAAAGTCCCAGTTTTCCACTGATAACTGCTATCAAACTTGGTTCACAGTGAGCATAAACAACTTGTAAGTTTTTACCAAGAAAACTTGGAAAGAGGAATGCGTTTTTGAATTATATTCTGAGTTGAAATCAAATGGTGTGAATAAAAGATATGAAAATCTAAAATTGTCTTTTGTGTTACTGGACTCTTGAGAATGTAAAATTTCGGAAAAGCACTTCTTCGGGAAATTATTATTAAAGATCTTCTTGAATTTCCTTTTCAAATCAGAGATTCGCCATTAAAATCTTTAAATTAACCCAGTGTTGCCAACTAAATCCCAATATAAACATTCCCGATGAAAAAATTCCCGATTCGAAATGCAAGTTAGGTAACAGAAATTTTCCGGGGGAGGTGATTTCTCATCGTTATGCAAATTTATAATAATTACCTAAAATTAAACCTGAAATAATAAGATAAGTACTAACAATTCCAATATCTTAATATACCTACGTGTCCATCAAAATATAACGGATTTCTAATTAGAAAGTATCTTTAGTTCTTTCCCCAGACGCTCGATCTAAACCTCAAGTCTAAACTTAAGCTTAAAAGTCCTTATCAAACTCTATTCATGCAACCAGAACAAACTCGTCAGGGCGAAATTATAATAGACAATATTGATAACTTAAGTTATTGCTTAGCATCGGTTTTCCCTATCTTACACAGGACGCAATCCGTGACATGGAGCCACAGAGGTACTACAAAAAAAAAATCTAATCCGCGTCCTTATTACGTTGAGCGGTTTAATCCCTGCCCTGCCCTAAAAAAAAAAAAAAAAAAGGAGAAAGAAATATGTATTTTTTTTTATAATAAAACCATTATTTTTTCTGGATCTTCAGATTTCGAATCCTTCAATGGTACATCACAGATCCATGTTCTGCTGGTATTCCGCCAGATTCAAGCT
Organism: Bactericera cockerelli; assembly: GCA_024516035.1. Lineage (NCBI taxonomy): Eukaryota > Metazoa > Arthropoda > Insecta > Hemiptera > Triozidae > Bactericera > Bactericera cockerelli. The sequence goes on from CM044957.1 coordinate 12,384,599, forward strand.
GTGGGTGAGGATAATGTGTGGGTTAAAAGCTACGATACCCCTTCATAACTCATGCTTTGACCAAGCAAGCTTATAAAATAGCTAATACTTAGATTTTTTATAGTAGGTAATATAGTGACACCTTGCGCGGAGCTCATGAATTTGAATCTCACCAAATGTATGAATTTTTCATAATTTCTTTTCATAATTCAACCATTAGATAATTAAATGCACCAAAACGTAAAAAATGGATTGAAGTGAAGGCCCATCTCTTTTATATGGTCTTCATGTATTTTTTATAAAATTCTCAGGTAGCGAAATACATTTTAGGATGTACTTATCTGCCACCTACTTGGTAAGGTACACGTATTAAAACATAATAAGTATAGTGGGCTGTAACACAACACGTAGTCAACAGAAGGTGGCTGTTACTCGATGCTTTATGGCTACGAACACATAATATGTGTGAGTAATAAATTTATGGGTTGAACAAAAATAATAATTCGTTATGAGCGCGTAAAGGCACGTGATGCTTACATCGATATTTTGAAATGACACAGAACACAAATTCTACAAAAATGATTCATGAGATACCAGCATTCAAATCCAAGACTTAACTGAATTTTCAAGACATAATCACTAATGTTTTTTTTTTTTTTTTAATGAGAGAAAATTATTTGACACAAATAAATTTTTATGTACAAAGTTGATTGAGAAAATCAGAATAAATGATGGAAATATTTTAAAAATCAAAATAGCTAGGAGAAATATATAAATGAAGAGAAGAAGAATAATATTTATTTTTTATACAAATATTCGTGCTGCCCACCATATGGTGGGTTGCTAAAAATCACAGCATAACAATCAGTTTACAAAAACATTTTTTTTCTTCTTCTTTTTTTACTTGTAAATGTGTTGTTTCAAAATATATATTGAATCTTTTAAAACTGTTTCAGAAATTGTGAATGTTTTCAGCATGTTGTACATATGTAGATATTTTTTCAAGATGATTTCCTTTGTCTTTGATAGGAAAATAAAGAAAACATTCAAATCAAATTGTACAAGAGTAACTGTTGAAAATACATCTTAAAAATTGTCAATAGAACAGATTCGGGTGCAAATTTAAAACAACGGTCTAACTGTGAATCCTGGAGGCATCCCACATTTCTTCATCTCACAACGGCCGAGTTGTTCAACTTCTCAGGCACAAACACCACCAGGCTACTGTTGTCGCATTCCCTCACCACGAAGAGATCGTTAAGATTTTCCGAAGTCACATAAGCCCGATTTGGTTGGCGCGCCAAATTGACGATTTCATTTTGCGTTGACGGGGCGCTGTGCGGCGGTAATGTGCAGTTCACCGTTGACCCATTCGCGGGCACTTGAAAAGAACAAACGTGTCGCACGTCGCATCGACTGTCGGTGCCTTGCACGCTGGAGGCCAGGGCTGTGCAAGCCGCGCCGGAGGGCCCGGCCTGGGGGCAGAGCTCGCCCGACGGCTGGACCGCACAGAGGGTCGCCTTCTGCTTCTTGGACAGGACGTCCCCGGACACGGGGTTGTAGTACTGCTCGGAGCCCTCCGAACTGTTGCCCCCCCCTCCCTGGGGGACGTCAGCTGAGGAGGGGGAGCAGAGGGGGGTCAGTGCCAGGAGGAGGAGAATGGTGGACCGATGTGGAGACGGCATGTCTGTTATTAACTAACTGGAGATGGTATGCACAGGGTGGTCAAATGAGATGAAATGGTTATTCACTTGGAAACTGGGTTGCCGAGAAGTTTTAAGTAATTCAACATTTCACTCAGATTTACAGATACGGCTATATTGAACGATTTTTTCAAAAATTAAATAGTATTAAATTCTTTTTTGTTAAGAAATTAATTTTTGCTAGCACTCTTTAATTAATCATGTTAATAACTCATTTATTTTCGTCGCATAGTTGATATTTCTGAACGAGAGTTTCAAGACAAACGTGAATATAGATGACGTGTAGGAAATTAAAAGGTATTTAATTTAAATATATAACCTCAATGAGCAGGAACACACTTTCACTAAAACGTCACTGACTTGTTCATGAACGGTTTTAATATAATTACTATTAATAATCGCTGTATCTGTGCACAAACATAGTGGAAGAAAATACGTACATGATTATGTTTTTTAAGGTACTCTACGTTTTTTGGAACATTTATTCAAACAAAGAGCATATTAATTTAGTGAACTATTAGGTACACTCCAATTACTATTTTCTCGATGAGAGAAGTACGTAGGTCCTAATGGTTTATAAAATCAATTCCCATTTGTAGTTGATAAAATTTCAATTTTATTGGTAATTATTTTACATTAGACAGGCATGATGCAAAGGAGTTTTGCTGATCGCGATACAAATTTGATTAAGCTTTTTTTTTTTTACAAATTTTATAAATGTACGATGAATATTATAATTACAAAATGAATAAAAACAATGGTCCAGGTCACTTTTTGTAGTCGAAGCGGCGTAGTCAAATAGTGGAGGTGATTTTCTTGACGGGATTTTAACAGCTTATCTCGGCCGTTTCTGGGATTTCCGGTATCCAGCCGTAAAAAAATATGCCAAAACCAACCAACTTCAACCATGACGTTGAACAACGTCGACCCTGCTCAGGCGGGATAACACAGAGTAGAAAAGAAAAATAATTTTAACGGCTTATCTCTATGGAAAGAATCAGTTGAGGAGACTAACATTTCTTTTAAGAGTTTTGATGCATTGTAAAATCTGAACCCTGCCAGCTATTTCGTTTGGTTGAACTTAATTGAATTTAGTCAAACAGAATCACGGGAACTAATAGTGAATAGGAGTATAGAAAATCCTAAGTCTATCCCTTCAACTATAAACAGGGCTTAGTTAGGCTTACGAAATTCGGCTGATTCTGATCACATACATCTGATTCCCGTTTTAACGGGAAATGTAAAAGTAAAAGAGAATGTCCACAGAAAATAAAAGGCTACAAACAACAGTTGTAAGTTATGATAATAATTGTAATATTATATTTATATAAAATAAATATTATTAGGATAAAGATAATTTCTAAATAAATTATAAGAATATTTATGCAACCGTAAATGTCTACGTAATGAGATCTAGAAAAAATATGTAAAAAAGAAGTTAGTTTTATATTAGTACAAGATATATAATAACTAGGAAGGTGGCTTGTAACCAAGAACAATTTAATTTTCAAATAGGAATCAAACAAACAATTAGACTATTTCTTTCAGAAGAAACCCAGGTGTTGTGGAGCAACATCCATCTCAATAATTACCTACATCCATAGTTACATACGCTAGGGATTATTCCCACTATTTACTAGATCACAATTTTTGGCTGTTTTAGTTTCATTCAATTTAAGGACTTTTAACGTTGATTGCACATTGGATTTTAAATCTATGGTCTCTTCTAAATCAAAACAGTCTGTAGACACAATAACATTCGAAAGAAAGGAAAGATCCTAATTATATGCTAGGAACACGTCGAGACATGAGAGACAAAGACGTTACGTAAAAATACTAAACAATATTTTTTTTTTTATCAAAGTAAATGGAATTTTCCAGTCATAATTTTTCTCCTTCATTTAAATTGACTTCAATATCCGAGTGTAGAAAAAATGTCACAATTAATTTATATTTACTAGGTAATAGAATTGACTACGTCACAGTCCAAACCAGAGGGGGGACGCTGAGAAAGAGGGATTAAATAGAGAAAATAACACTGGTATCAAGGAGGTTCTAGTAAGTGAAAGTAATGAACCTCAAAGTTCCTTAAGATAATGTGTATGGCTAATCACCAAGTTTGCTATGATTGTGATTTTCACTAACAACCGACACGAAAAAGAAAGAAAAAAATCAAGTCAGATAAAAATTTACTCCTTTCACTAAAACGTCCTTGATGAGTACAGATGAGATGCTTGTCAATTTCGAAATTCACTACAAGAAGAGAAAGTATAATGAAGAACGAGTAAAATGCAAAGTAGTGAGGGAAAGAGATTGAGGTGGGGGTGGGGGAGAAGACAAATGGACAAAGATTAGATAAGAGATAGAAATAAACTTATTCCCAACAGCTGCCTTTGATAGTGAAATACGTGAATCTTTTAAGTCAGCGATAGCTTAACTTCAATTTCGCAATTTTCAGTCAGTGACCGATATTTTGATTTGAACGAAATCAATTTGCAACTGCTGGCACTCTTTATTTCGTAAGAAAAAAATCAATTCGCCGACAAAAAAGTCGAACTAAGTAATGCGAAAACAATTTTGCGATAATTGTTCTCCTCTGGTGCATGCTTTGTAAACAAATATACTGCAGCTTTGCTTTCATATGAAAACCATTCAGATTGGACTGCAACCTAGCTTTCATATGGAAACCCTTCTGCCTGGCTTTCATATGGAAATCCTTCAGCCTGGACTGCAGTCGAGCTTTCATAAGCAAATCCTTCAGCCTGGCTTTCATAAGGAAACCCTTCAGCCTGGCTTTCATAAGGAAACCCTTCAGCCTGGCTTTCATAAGCGGCTGTCAGCGGCTGCTTGCTGTCGTCTTGTCAGTCGGCGGTCGTTTTCTTCTTGTCGAAGAGAGGTAGCTTGGATTTGACGGCGCCCTCGCAGACAGAGAGGCGCTTGCCCGGGAAGGGGGAGGGAGTGGCGGCGGGGGGAGGAGCTGGGGGCGGGGCCCTGGACACCCCCCAGCCCCGGCGGAAGCCCCCCAGCCCATCCGGCGGGCGGCTGGTCTGCTTGCGCTCGAAGTACTCCACGATCTTGCTGATGTGCTGGGGACGCTACGGAAGGGGAATGGAGTTGGGAATTTGTTATAAAAAAAGTAATTATATAATATATAATAATAATAATGCTTTTCTTTGTGTTATTATGTCACAATTTTTAGTGGGTAGCGCAGAATCATAGGACTTTACCACTTTAATTTACAATATCTTGTATTCTTTTTTTGCCTAAGATTCTGCCACTGGTCGCTGCTTCACATTAAAGCAGCTACTCATTTTTCCTCACGAGGTATGAGTGGACCCCGAACAACCAAGTACAGAGCAGAAAAAATCCTCCCCCGCTAGGAATCGAACCCAGGTCACCATGTGTGCAATGCCTAGCGCGCTAACTCGCTCTGCCACAGTGACTACTTAAAAAAAAAAAAAAAAAAAAAAAAAGTAATTATATTTTATTATTATTATACAATGCTTTATTAGGTATAAATGGACATTATGTACATACAAATAATTAATTTAACAATGAAATAAATGGAAACAATATATACAATGAAAATGAAAAAGAATAGAAAATATATAAAAACATAAGTCCTAACTAAAGGGCGGGGTTATTGCCTATGGCAATCTCTTCCACCCAACCCTATTTGTGTTAATCATGATGTGACATCACAATTATTCAAACTAGCCTTAATAAATTTGAAAAAAAAGTTATCATATTTGTGTTAATCATGATGTGTCATCACAATTATTCAAACTAGCCTTAATAAATTTGAAATTAGAAAAAAAGTTGTCATATTTGTGTTAATCATGATGTGACATCACAATTATTCAAACTAGCCTTAATAAATTTGAAATTAAAAAAAAAAGTTGTCATATTTGTGTTAATCATGATGTGACATCACAATTATTCAAACTAGCCTTAATAAATTTGAAATTAGAAAATAAAAGTTATTATATTTTTGTTAATCACGATGAGATATCATAACATAATTACTCAAAGTAGCTTTACTAAATCTTCGCTGAATTTGAGACTCGAACCACTGATCCCCGGTTACATCATGAACCACAACGAAAGCTCTTATACTAACCTCTAGTGATCGAAAAACACATCTCCAACCCTGACTTTTCACTTTTGGGTAAAGAACAATAGGTTGTGAGAGGATTATATGAACGCCCAGATCCAATGTCTAGGCTCCTTTCATGTCCATTGATTCTATTTGGTTTTAACGTCCTGATTTGAGATACATAGTCAGGACGGGGGTTTTACCCTCCATTCGCCGGGAATCGTACCAGCTACCCACATTAACCTCACCCAGCCTGGGGTAGGGCCGGAAATGCCAGCCCCACGTGTTTGGAGGGGACAGAATTTTCTTCGAAAAGTCTGCCCCAACCGGGAGTCGAACTCGAGACCTCTGGACTGTGGGCAGTAGTCACAACCGTTACGCCACGGAGGCTGCTCACCTGACACACCCGCTCAGTCTCCCAGAAGAGCCGGTGATCCCCCGCATCCCCCAGACTAGAGATGTCCTCGCTGCTGTCCGTGTATATGGATGAGGACCTGAGGACGAAGAGGAAAAAAATAAGAACAGGAATGCTGCTATGCCCCCGGCCCAGCCCAGGATGGGTAGGGTTAATATGGGTAGCAGCCTGTAGCTAGTTGGTGAGTTTCGAGACTTTCGATCGAGCTACTGCAGTCGGTTTAAAATAATAATAATGAAATAGCAACACCTTTTTTATACTGGCCGAATATAAGCCATCTTAGAAGCCAAATAAAAATGGCTTAGGATGGGTCCTCTGTAAAAAAAATATGAAAAATAAAACAAATGATTTATTTATTATTATTAAAAAAAAAGTTCCAATATTCCAGCAGTGAGCACAAGAATTATAGTACAATTAACACAAAGATCCAGAGTAAAAGTTTAAAAACATTTTATTTATACAATCTAAAATAAAAAAATGATTCTATTCTTTATAATGAAAAAAGAGACGTATTATCATGCATTGTATTCAAAATCAAAAACTGGGTGGATAACTTGTCATGTCCCGCAGCTGGATTTCAAACCCACCAGGTGCGGCCGGTGCTAAGGAGCTGCGGAACTGCAGCACCCCCAGACGGAAAAGAAAAAGAGAGGATAGTCCCAAGTCCTATCTCGTACACAATGAAAATCATCACACATTTCTAGAATAATATTAATGTATAATTAATATGATTGGCATGGTAAACAAATTCAAAATCTTTCGATACTGAAAGATCGACTCTATTAATTTCATTTTAGTTTGGTTTATGTGGCAGCACCCCCAAAATATTTTCTCACCGGCCGCGCCTGGAACCCACGATCTCTGGAACACCAGACCGACCGACGCCTTAACCACTGAGCTACCGGGACGGAGAGTACCCACCTGTGGTGCCCGTGCACATGATGGGGATGGAAGGGGTAGAGGGTGTGGAGGGCGAGGGGGGTGGCCACGTCGTCACTCACAGAGTCCAGGAAGAGCGAGGAAGCAGCCGAGCTGGACGAGAGAGTCACGGAGGAAGCCGTGTGCAGTCCCCGCACCACGTCCATGCCGCCTGTCACCAGAGAGAAAGAGGAAGCATATGAATATAAGCTCTTGTGAAATAGATCAAGTTAGTTATTTATGTGAGAGCATCTTTTACACCATTGGTCTGCTCGTGTGATGGAGCACTACATGTAGAATTTGAGCAGTTTATAAAGAGACTATCCCAAGCACTGACTGACAAATGGAAGAGAAGTTATTCTCAAAATTTCAGTTGTTCGAAAGCCAAGATCCAACTGGCAATTGTAAGAGCAGTGTCTCTAAGGTTGCGAGGAACTAGACAGAAGTTTAAATCATCAATGATTGAAGATGGTGCAGGAGTAGACTATAAATAATATGTCAATAAATAAATAAATCTTATTTACCTCTTCCAGAAAAAAAAAAAAAATGATGGTCTCTATCCAACTTTAGTTGAGTTAGTTATTTATTAGTAAGACATACAAAAAATATTAATATAAAGAAATAGGTATATAAATTTGGTGTCCGCCTGCATATGGATAGTGATGAATTCTTCACTAATTTGCAGAACGGGTAAATGAAATCGAAGAAAAAAAGGGAAAAAATACACAATCGAACACAATACTTCCGATTTCTAATATTAGAAATGTCTCAGAACTAAAAAAATAAAGGAATAATTTTGAAAAGTGTAGCTGTTAATATTTGTGAATTAAAATTATTCGAAGTTTTCGAATCATAAAATGATTATAATGTACAGAATGAAGGTTTCTTTCTAACCCTCTTTGAGGCTCTTATGAAAAAATGTCCGAATTATCTCATTTATCTGACAAAAATAATAATCAGTCCAAAAAAACTAAAATGACCTAAAATTTAATACCCATGTTTATGATGTACACCTCTCTTATACATCTTGAATAATACAAGTACAAACACGGAATGTGAAGTGAACGGTTTTTGTACATCGAAATAGAAAAACATAATAACTTTAATTCCCTCTGAAGCCCAAAAGAGTGTTTGCTTCAAATCAAAATGAGAATAGATAATTTGCGTTTTAATGACTCTAACAACATCATTACATTTTTTATATCTAATTGAACGTTAAAACAAATGACTCACCTGGACAGAAGTCCTCTCCCACGCAGCTGAAGAAGCCGCTCTCACAAGATCCCCGCCGCTTCATCTCGCCGCCCCCATTGGTGAAGCAAGGCACCCCCTCCCCCGCCGACCCCCCGCCACTGCCCGTCTCAAACAGCAGCGGGTGGGAGAAGAGTGGCGGGGGGGAGGACTTGTCCGGGGGGAACGAGAGCGCCCCCCCGCCCCTGGATTCCTCCAGATCCGTGGACCCGGTCTTCGTGAGGTCAGTGACCTGGCGACGGGAGAATGTGGGGGAGGCGGGGAGGGAGCGGGGCCCGGGGGTAGGAACTATACAGGGGGGACACTGGCTGTGGCGGTAGCTGGGAGGAGGCGTCTTGCTGCTGCCACAGTAGAAACTAGGAGTTTTACTAATATTACACAGGCTAGAAAACGAGGTTTTGATAGAGTTACATGAGCTACAGGAAGAGGAAGTTTTGATGCTACAGTAGGTGCTACAGGAACAAGATTTGATGCTATTACACATGGAGGGCAGAGTTTTGAAACTGTTGGAAGAGTTACAGGACGGGCTTCTGTTAGCAGGACAGTTGGTGCTGCTGTTGCAGGGGTTAGCAGGACACAAGTCACTGCTAGAGCAAGAATTGACGGAACAAGAGTTAGGATGAGAAGGTTTCGTCTGCAAGGAGAAGAGGGCGGAACCTTGACGCATGACTCGGGAGGGTCTCACAACTGACTCGATCACTACAGAACCTCTCCCCGCCCCCTCACAGCAGCCAGGCCCCTCACTATTACAACTCGTCCTGTCTTCACTAGAAATACACTTCATCTTCTCTTCACTAGAACTACACCCCATCTGGCCTTCACTAGAATTACACTCAATCTTTTTCTCACTAGAACTGTGTTTTACAAGAGCTTCACTCACACTCACCGCATTGAAACCTTGCACTAGATTGCGTCGACAGTTACCCCCATCTCGTCTGGACGCAGCGCTACTATTTACAATTTGATCAACGCTTTCGTCAGAGAAATGTTTGGCGCCCCCCGGGGACCTGATGCTACTGTACAAGGGACTAGACGAGACCAGGGACGCAGTGAGGGGCGAGGAGGAGGGACGCAGGGGCGACGTCAGAGGAGCGGAGGGCAGGGACTTGATCAGGGAGTTGGAAGCGGGGAGAATGAAACCGGTTTCAAAACAATTGGAGAAGAGTGTGTTGACATGGTCGGAGGTCAGGATCTTCTGGACGCCCTTCAGTGGGTTCAAAGCCGACAGGGGATCGGTTTCGGTGGGGAAGGGTTTGTAGTGGGGGTCAATCCTGCACATGGTGGCGCCCACGTGGTGCAGGGGGGAGGGGGAGGGAGGCAGGGGAGGAGAGAGAGAAGGAGGATGAAGAGAGGGAGAGCTGCTGCTGTGCATGTCTTCGGAGAGAGAGCGCCGGTGACTGGCTGTGGACACAGAGACAGAGTGAGGGTGAAGGTTAGTGAGTCTGCATACTTAGCTTTAAAACAATTTATTATAGTACCTAAATTAAAAAGTACTAAACTTATTTAAAAAAAAAACATTGAAACATGAGTCCTAGGTTTAATGTTTTGGTGTCAATCGATCACAAAAACATGAGTCCTAGGTTTAATGTTTTGGTGTCAATCGATCACACAACATAAATAATAATCGATCAACAAAAACAAATAATCCCCAGCTCTCTAGCATTTCTTATGTGTTATGGTTATAACTATACAAAATGCCCGATTTTATGAGACAGGTTCATGACTGACTGTGAGTTTAAGTTGAACCAAAATTATGTTATGTTTAATTTATTGTTTCATCCTCTGAACTAACCAAACAACCAACCAACCAAATTCAACCATGAAGTTGAAGGATTGGGAAAAGGCAAAGTGAAAGAAGAATAATATCCTCTGAAAAATAAATTAAACATAACTTAATTTTCTCACACGAGCTCCAGAAGACAACTCACGTTTTATGGGTCTCGGCACATTGCTTCCTCTGCTCTGCATGTGAGCTGCTTCCTCTACTATCATGTCTTCCAGGGTAGTCACGATCTCTTCGAACGAAGGTCGGTTGTTTGCCTCAAACTGAAAATGTAAAATTAGGGAAAAATAAATATTTGAATTTGGTTTGTGACAAAGAAGAGACGACATGGCTACTAACATGTCACACAGAATCTGTTCCAATGCCTATCCAGTTTCACGTCCCTAACACCTGTAGACCTGTGGCTGCACCCATTGGAGATAGCAAGACTTGAATTTTTTTTACTACGGGAAAAAAATCCAAGAAAACCTTTAATTCGATACGCAAATAGCTGACGAAACCAATTTCAAGAACAAATATCATAGATTGTTATTACATACAGTGATATTATATGCTATGGAGAAAGGCCTTCCCAACTCTAAAATCGGGAGAATGGGATTTGGTGAACCCACTAAAAACAACACCTCGTTGAACCAGAAATCCCTAGTTTATAGTACCTAGACAACGTGGCGTCTGTCTGGTAGAGCAGAGGTCTCGGGATACGGGTTCGAGGTTCAGATCCATACCTGGACAAAGAGTCATTACAAGCAGAGGCGCGAAATAAAATCGCATTGACATTCGCACGTCAATCCGAAGATAAATCGGATGTTCTCCAACAGTCTGAACCCGAGTGGACCAAGCCCAATAGTACAAGCCCATGGAATGTCTCTTGATCTAGTCAAACAGAGATAAGAGAGCTCTTCATTTACATAAATAAGTTGTTAAACGAAAAACAGATCAGATGAAAAATCTGAAATCACAGTCTCTATTGTTCCAGCACAAGATGGACAGACAATAGGTATTAATTATTATTGATTGTTATCATTGGGAATAAATTTGTCATTTTCGTGTGGAAAATTTTGCTTCATTAGAAGTCTAAACTCTAAATAATACATTGTTAAGTGTCGTATACAAGCTGAAGTACTGAAAGTTTTCAGTTTTTTATTTTATTTTTTCAAAGTTTAATATTACTTTCGAGATATTTCTAATGTTAGAAATCGGAAGTATTTTTTTTTCATTTGTTTAAAATAAAGCTTTATAATTTTAAAAGGCTTCTAAGGGCCGATTAGAGTGCACTATAGACCAACAGTTTGGCTCATACTAACTTAAATTCTGTTTCATAATTCGGGCCTAAGAGTCTTGTATGAGGAATAATGCTACCATGATTATGCATGGAATTTTATAGAGAAGAGAATTATCACAACATAAGCAATAAACACATGACAATAAATATAGCACACTTGAAGTGTAAATCATACAGACACAGACATTACTTGGGATATGTGAGAATTTAAGATGGGCAGCGGTGGACATCATGATACATTTACTACATGCGCGCTATCTCTGCCCATTACACATAACTGTACGGTGTTTGGAAAGTAATCTGTTCACTGTTAAAGTAATATTTTCGGCTCTTCCCTCAGCTGAGTTTGTAGAAGTCTACGATCTCTAATTTTATTATTGTTTTATTTACATCTAAATATATTATAATACATATTTAACAGTCCCACAACCGTGTATGGTTTAGTATTGATGAGGAGCCGCGGGTTTTAGTTAGGGTAGGCAGCCATGGATACCGGGCGGTCCATGTCTGAGTCCCACACTTTACGACATGAGCTTATACCCTTCTCAAAAAAAAAAATCTGTTAACATTTGTCAGGCACAACAAAATATTATATTTACGTTACAGTATGTCCAGAAACTTGAATCCGTAAATGTTGTCAGTACTATGCTAAGACTGTTCTAATTTACAAGAGGTTCTATTTAAGTTTCAAATGTAAAAGTTTGGGGTTCGGTGGAAGAGAAAGCCACAGGCTTTAACCTCGCCCCTTGGTTCACTACATATTCTATTGTTTTTTTGTTGTCATGTCCTATTTTATTGAATGTATCATGTAGTTGACCAATAAAGAGTTAAATAATAATAATAATAATAATGTAAAAAAAAAACTTCATGAAAAATAAACCATCATAGTGTAGGGGGCGAATTATACAACACGATTCAATTTATTATAAGACTGTTACTCAACTTCAGATCTAAGGTTCCTCATGATCAAGTTAGCCCTTACCCCCACGCCAGGTAAGTATGCAAAGGTTTCTCTTGATGTTCAAAATACACAGGGGACACCAAGCACGGATTGAAAACCCTTCACCAGGTGCAGAGACTTGGGGCCAAATTATAAAACAAAAATACAATTAAGCTAGGAGAAGAGCATTCCTTTTTTTTAATTTGGGTTTAACATCACTATAAACTGCATGGTCATATCACAGACCATTCCTTTAGTTGGGTTTACTACAAATCACAGCGCACCTTACTTGGATTAAGGACGGTCCCCCCCAAAAAAGGACGGATTCATCATAGTGTGGCGTCATCGTGAACGATGATAGCCAGACAGTGGAGGAATGACTCAGCACTTCTACCACTGTCTTTACAAAGGAGGCTAATAATTGACAAGGGCCCCCAGAACCAAGTCATTTTTTTTTTTTTACCAAGAAAAGATAAAGGCATAAAGGACGGATTCCCTTTATCTTTTCCCTAATCTCCTTTTATAATTTGACTAATAGTTAGTATTATTACAAATGATCACGAAGAAAGCAAAGAGGGATAGTGCAGTGGTCATAATATCAGATGTGTTGTCACATGAATATGGAATGTTATGCTGACAGGCTGGCCCTGGCCCAACTCAAGCACGTGACTGCCCCGGGGAGGCTGGGGGGAGGGGGCATGTCACACACACACACTGGAGGGCTATTCATATTATTTTTCATTACTTTGCGGCAACTCCATGTCACTTCGTAACTGGACATGGGTTGGATACATCACACATATAACACTAGACTAGATGCTCCTCCGTCTTGTAATAAAAAATTGAAGCTGGAGATGTAAAAAATTAATAATAATATGGCCCGGAACTACAATACAATATAATTATGAAATGATGAGAGAAGGGCTGGAAAGCGGAGGACACCCTAGACAGAAACAAGTCGAGAACAAGACTTCATCAAATCAACGCCGACCCCAAGTGGATTGGGTGAATGTAGAGTGAAAGAAGATGAATGAAATGATGAGAGAGTCCACTCAGAAAGAACTTTTGTACTAGGCTTGAACTTCTTTTTGGTTTACATAAATCGCGGGAGACAGTAAAACAAGAAGTGAAAATAGATTTGTCTAAAATTGGAAATGGTAATAATCGCAATAAATAGGTACTCTAGAGCTGCCTAGTAGCTTGGTTTTTTTGACGATTAATTCAACCAGACCTAATTTAGAGCAAATCAATAGACCCTGATTCTCAAATAATTTACATTCTCAGAGGAAAAATATAGCAATTAAAGAAGAATGTTTGCCACAATGTTTATACTTTATGTCTTTTCAACATTCCATACAAATAAATTGTGTTGTTGTTATAAATAAAGAGGTGCTTTGTTATATTGCTAGCATAATGGGACTACCTGTCTCGTGCTGACTGTCTCAATAAAGCACTACTTATACTTACTTATGTATTATCCATGGATGGAAATATCAAGCAAGCTGAAATTGATATTCTACACCAAGGCTTTTGTATTGGTATGTGTCCGAAATACTGTACCTTAAACCTACCTTGCTCTTCTTCAATTTCATTTTAGAAAATAAACAATAAATTTGATTTATTTTCTTGAAAGCAAGGAAGTGGTCTAACGGGCGGACCACTTCAGATGAACTGAGGGTGGGCAGCCTGGGTCTACAGTTAAGGTTGGTTTCTGACCACATATGAGACGGCCAATAGTGACTGTGAGAGGTAGTATTTAACTACACTTTGTATTTTTCATATAAATACACAAGTTTTCGTTCAGTCACTGAAGTAAAGCAAAGTCCAGCGCGGTTAGGATTTGGATGGGTGACCATTCAAATTACAACGTTGTTGGCTGTTCCCGACCCCACTCTCGCTGGGTGAGGTTAATTTGAGCAGTTAGTTTGTGAGTTTCCAGCCAATGGAAGGTAAAACTACCGTTGTGATATGACCATGCAGTTAGGACATATATTATGCATATATTTATTTATTTTTTTCTTCTATTATATTGTATTTTCATTTGTAATTCTTTGTGTTGTATATAAATGTCCTATTAATAAAGTGTAAATAAATAAAATAAATAAATAATATTATAATAATATCGCCTTATTTATACTGCCCGATTAGGTCTATTAAGCCCCATTATTCCAGCAGTAAGCCCAAGACGTATTATAATGTGGTAAAAATCCCAGATGGGAGGATAACATGTCATGTCCCGGCTGGGTTTCGAACCCACGACCTCTGGAATCTTTGGATTCACAGAGTGCCGCCTTTATCACTGAGCTACCGGGACAGAACAATAAAGCGACGTTAAACCTAAAAAAAGTCCATCAACATCCAGCAGTACTTACGTTGCAGCAGGCGAAGGCCAAGCGGAGGAAGGAGGGCGGGGGCGGGGGGTGGTTGGGCGGCCGACTCACGAGTTGTACCACGGCCATGTAGTCCAGGCCGAAGTTGGTGGTGCGACACGCGAGCAGGTCGGGGTCGGCGGGACACCGGCCCCCCAGCTCGCACAGGATGACGCCGTAGCTGAACACGTCGCTGTGCTGGTCGTACCACTCGCCCTTGAGACACTCGGGCGACATCCACCAGGGCGACCCCGCCGTGTCCAGACGGGCGCCGCCGCCCCTCCTGTGCAGCGAGGGGGTGGAAGAGGATCAATTACAATAGGTACATAAATATACTTTTTTTAAAAGAATATTTATTTAAAGAGAGTGTAACATTCAGAGTCCTTGCCCCTTAACACTTTGAGCCCATGAATACCATATATGACCCTCAGCTGACATTTCACAAAGGACATGAGTACCATACATGACCCTCACCCAAAATTTCACTGTAGACTTGTGTACTTTATATGGTATTCACGACCTTTCTTTACTTGGAAGACATGAGTACTCCCTATGGTATTTGTTTCTATGTGTATCTCATAGGGAACAGGTTCTAGTGGTCCTTGGGAGCAATGTATGAGTGTTGGGTTCTGAAATTTGGGGTCCCTCGTGCTCACTCGCCGATCCCAGCTCTGGGGCTCAAAGTGTTAAATATACTTTTTACCGACCTCAGTAGCTTGATCGATAAGGCGGCGGACTTGTAACCTGGAGGTCGGTGGTTTAACTCCCGGTTTCAGCGTAGATTTGGTAAAGCGAGTTAGAGTAGTTGTGACATCACGAAAGTGATTAACGCAAATATGATAACTTTAAATATACTTTTATTTTGAAAAAGTTAAACTTCAACTCTTGTTCATTTTGTACATTTCTTTTTGAGGTAGATTATCTGGACTCTAGACCGTCAGAGAAATTAATTGTTTTCAGAATCGAATTTCTTGATAGATGGATTCAAGTTCAACTCTCTTATTCATTTTGTACATTTTTTGAGGTAGATTATCTGGACTCTAGAGCGTCAGAGAAATTAATTGTTTTCAGAATCGAATTTCTTGATAGATGGATCCAAGTTCAACTCTTTTATTCATTTTGTACATTTTTTGAGGTAGATTATCTGGAGTCTAGAGCGTCAGAGAACTTAATGGTTTTCAGAATCGAATGCGAATTTCTTGATAGATGGATGCACACTGCATAGTCAATAAAATTATCATTTTTGATGTTCCGAGGGCAAATACATTTTACTATGTATTTCCCAGATTGGTTTCGATATTAAAATAAACATGGCACTGGTGCGTTAAGTGCAGACGGGTATATTGCACATACAGCAGATCTCAGTTTATTCTACATGAGCAGGCATTGCATTGAGATGGACAAAAAGTGTGGATTGAAATCCAAACAAAACCAAATCCTAGTACGAGTACAACAGTACTAGGTAAGTAATCCAGGTAGCCTGGGGACTCACTGAGTCAGAACCCAACCAATGCAGGAAAAATTTCAAATTTATAATTGAGAGTTACACTACATCTATGGATCCATCTCTATCTTTTATTAGATTATAGTGATGCATCGCAACGTCTGTGGTCAATTGGTGATATACACCACATTTACACTACGAAATTGGCACCAAAAGAATTGCTGCATTAAAAGGACTCTTTCAATTATTCGAGCAGCAAGGTTAACTTCTGTCATTATTTTATTAATTTAATCACAGTATTACTTTTCTTTCGCTCTAGAAATGCGGTTACTTGTTACTTATAAATATTGCTACTTTTTTGGCCCAACTTCTTTTTAAACAAGTTAATTGAAAATAACAATAAATTGAGCTATCCATCAACCATTAAAAAGAGAATATTTAACTTTTCTCACTTCATTATTTTTGGCTCTGACCATTGGCCCCATGAAATGAGAATTTTTTATTTGAAATCATAGATCCTTGACCCTAATTCAGTTGTTTTAAGAAACAAAAAACTGTGCAAATTACAAAAATAAATAATGGGGTTAGTGACATATCCACAATATCATCATACAATTTGACCTAAAATAAAAATAAAAATAAATAAATAATAATTATCAACTGTCCGTGTTACATAGGCTGGGACCAAGAGGGGCATGGAACACATTCCAATGTAGTAATAATAATAACACTCTTTAGTGGAAGGTAACCACCAGGTGAGGTTAATGCTCAAAGCATTTTCTACCACTTAACCCTCAAGAGTCTTATTATTATGTGGTCACATAGTCAAACTAATGAGGAAAAATTTATGCCCTGGGTGGAAACCAACGGACCCCTACGCTACCTGGATTACCAGACTGGCGCGTTAACCACCTGACTAGCACCAAAAAAGAGAAACAAGCACCAAAAAAGAGAGAAAGACCAAAGAGTACATGGATCAATCAACAGACAAAAAGACCATAGAAGACCGGACTTACAGAAGACGACACAAAATAGAAGAAGATATAATCTGCGAACAAGAAGAGCCGACCCAAGCAGTGCTAACTGATATGGATCAAGGCAAGGGAGAAGAAGTGAAAATTCACTACAAGACTACGACAATATTTTTTTTCCATCGCATTAAAAAACCATTGGATATGTTTGTTCTAATCTATTTATGCCTCACAACGTTGGCGCCCCGTAATCAATAATAGGGTTGCCTACTTTCTTCTCAAAACCCGCGCAAAAACTCACCCCCTCGCCCTAGTTCAAGGCAGAAGATGATGAGATTCACCCAACACGTGCCTTGATCAGATGTTTCTAGAATTGCATAATAAATCACCATGCAAATTTCAGTAAAAAATATTCGTGATTTCGCGAGAGGGATATTCACATTTTTCTTAGTGAGGTATTCACATTTTTCTTATTATTATTCAACAATTTCGATCAAACTTTATTTACAATTTTTATATACAGGTACAGCGAAGTGGTATAATTAATTAAAGGTAAACAAAGTCTGATCAAGGGTTTGTGATAATGCCTTAGGCATTCTCTTCATCTCTTAGTGAGATATTCACATTTTTCTTATAATAGAGAAGTTTCTGGCTGCAGCATTATGAAGAAGCCAGGCAGCCAGTGAAGGTATTACAGAATGCCATCTTATCTTGCCAATGTAATAATCTTTATATAGGGTGGTCCCGCTCCGCAGGTGCTGGTTAGATGAATCATGAAATATTTCAAGTTCGTAGACTATGAAAGATAGAGACTGCCAAAGAACTTAATCATTATTATAAGTTATCAGTTTTCATATACGAGTTAATCACAATCGTGATATCACAATATTACTCAAGCTCGCTTTACTAAATTTTGCTTGACTTGGGACTCGAACCACCGACCTGCAGAAAACAAGTCTGCCACTTTATACCTTAGCAGCTTGATCTATAGATCAAGCTGCTAAGGTAGGTAAGATACAGTCGAAGGTAAAGGTATTGTCAATTTATATCTTGGTGGTGTAAAAGATTTTATTGTTAAACAAAATAATAGGTAAAGCCAGTTTACGTTATGGAAATTTTGAATTGATGTTTGAGTTGTGATCTGCTGGTAGTACAAAGACGTCATTTCAGCTGTCAATGAAGACTTTTAATTTATTCTGATTCACCAGAAAATAATAATAATAATGAGCTATTCTGTAAAAATCCAACTACATTTACTTCCGATCGGAAATAAAAAAAATCAAAACGAAGGCAATACTTCTGAATAAAGGGTTGGGTGGAAGAGATTGCCATAGGCAATAATCCCGCCCTTCAATTAGGACATTGGTATATAATTATTTTGTTTATTTTTTCCTGTTTATATCGTCAATTTTGTATTTTAATTTTCGCCACTATTTGTTTGTAGGTATATAATTATGTTCTTCTAATAATAATAAAGAATTTATTTGTTTCTCTAATATACATTTAAAATTCTAATTTTTCCTCTAAGTACTTAGAGTACTTTTAGGGAATAAAGAGTTTAATAATAATAACTCTGAAGCAATAAACACACGTTCAATTTTTGAGGAGTGTCTTCGCGTAGGTCACCCAGTATGACGTATGTACATAACACCTCATCATTGTATCACAATTTGTGAATATTGTTTTAGATGAAATAACTCGATGTATTTCGCGCGGCGCGGATTATATTGTCTTGGTAGCGTGCCACCACCGTGTTCTCTATTGACTGGGGAGAAACTGAGCGTGAGTTTGCACAAGAGAGCGCAGGGGGTCGCCGACAATGAAGACTTTAGTGAAGAAATAAAATTCGTACATCTGAATTGTGTCCAGTGGGGTCACTCAGAACTAATTGAAATGTCCATTGAAGATATTGTTTGCTAGCTGGTTACGCAAATATTTCAGTTGTACGGGTTACCTATTGTACCTAGTGGTACTACTTATTGTTAATACAACAGAAAGGAGAGTTTGGCACTATTGAGTAAATAGAGTAATTTTAACTGTCAACAGATATTGTACTTTATCTGTTGACTGTCAACAGATACCCCCTAAAAGTACAACAGATATTGTACTTCAAGGAGATTTTAAATGAAAAAATGTAAAATGAACTTAAATAAATTCCTTTCCTGATTACACAAGTCCTGTGTATCCAGGTTTCCTGGTTACACAAGTCCTATGTATCCAGGTTTCCTGGTTACACAAGTCCTATGTATCCAGGTTTCCTGGTTACACATGTCCTGTGTATCCAGGTTTCCTTGTTACACAAGTCGTGTGTATCCAGATTTCCTGGTTCCACAAGTCCTGTGTATCCAGGTTTTCTGGTTACACAAGTCCTGTGTATCCAGGTTTCCTTGTTACACATGTCCTGTTTATCCAGGTTTCCTGGTTACACAAGTCCTGTGTATCCAGGTTTCCTGGTTACACAAGTCCTGTTTATCCAGGTTTTATTGTTACACAAGACTTACACAGGACTGTGTAACCCGGGGAAACCTGGATAAACAGGACTTGTGTAATTAGGAAACCTGGATAAACAGAAAAAAAACATGGATACACAGGACTTGTGTAACCAGGAAACTTGGATACACATGTCCTGTGTATCCAGGTTTCCTGGTTACACAAGTCTTGTGTATCCAGTTTTCCTGCTTACACATGTCCTGTGTATCCAGGTTTCCTGCTTACACATGTCCTGTGTATCCAGGTTTGACTGTATATACCTATATACCCAGGTATGTACCTCTCCTGCACTTACTTAGGTATCTTCTCACTTACTTAGGTATCTTCTCACTTACTTAGGTATCTTCTCACATACTTAGGTATCTTCTCACTTACTTAGGTATCTTCTCACTTACTTAGGTATCTTCTCTCTTACTTAGGTATCTTCTCACTTACTTAGGTATCTTCTCTCTTACTTAGGTATCTTCTCACTTACTTAGGTATCTTCTCACTTACTTAGGTATCTTCTCACTTACTTAGGTAACTTCTCACTTACTTAGGTATCTTCTCACTTACTTAGGTATCTTCTCACTTACTTAGGTATCTTCTCTCTTACTTAGGTATCTTCTCACTTACTTAGGTATCTTCTCACTTACTTAGGTATCTTCTCACTTACTTAGGTATCTTCTCACTTACTTGGGTATCTTCTCACTTACTTAGGTATCTTCTCCGCCAGACCAAAGTCTCCCACCACCGCCGTCATCTCCTTGGTGACGTCATCACATTTGATCAGCACGTTCTGAAATGGAAAGCCAGAGCAGGGGTATTCACAAAAAGAACTTGTCTTGAAAGGCATTGAAAAAAAACTCACGCGGGCCGAATTAAAAAACAGGATTAAATTTAAGATAAGCCAGACGTTTAGATAAGTCATCAGAGGGGAGGACTACGGGATGGGCATGGGCAAGCTACAACCAGTGTCTACAGTAGCTCCTGTTTCATGGCTACGGAATAAAAAAATCTGGTGTAAACATCACACGACTTTCCTTATCTCCCAAAAAGGAGTCGAATTCCGCCACTGGTGACTGAACGGTAACAGATAACTAAAAATCAATGCCAAATTCGTGATCAGCACTTCAAAATCATTTAATTTGATATGTCACAACCCCCATCTAGGATGAATAATAAAAAAGTTAGTCCAATCGGGTCCCCCTACAATACAGGTAAATTGGAGCCGGTTTCCAAAAAGTTAAAGATATCAAAAAAATGATCAGAGTGAACCCCTATTATTTTTTTAATCTGAGAAAATGTTGTTCTCTAATTTTTTTGTATCTTTAACCAATTCAAAGAAGCGGTGCTTGCGGCCAATATTTGCGGCCCTGCGGCCGCAGAGTGCGGCCGATTTCAACCAAAAGTTTCATGGTTCGTCTGGTGTATAAAATTAATTACCATATCAAATTTCAAGTCTCTAGCTCTTACCGTTCTTGAGATATCCTGTTCACACACACACAGACACACAGACACACACACAGACAGACGCACGGACCAATGGCTGCAAAACACTTTTTTGGTATCCTGAGGCTATGATTCGTCCAGAAATGTGAAAATCTGGGTAGGTCAAATTTTCGACGAATACAATACTTTCCTTATTATAGGATAAGGAAAGTAAAAAGGCCGTGAAACTTTTTTTTTTTTTTCGAGTAGGAATTTCAACCAATTGCATCTCACAATAGCCCAACTTGAGGGACAGTCTGGCTTATCTTAAATTTAATCCAGTTTTATGATACTAGGCCCTAAAATTCTGACTCCCGTATTATACAAATATTTTGATGTAATAAAGAAAAACAAACCGCACATCAGGGGAATCTTGGAAGAAAAAGTTAATTTTACTAAACCTTAGCAGTTTAAAGAGACGTTAATTTTGAATTCCCAAAGGAAACAAAGATTTCTCTTGAACAGAGCACAAGTATGCGATATTAGTAGTTACTTATACCGACTATTCAACATGATATCACCTTTTTTTGTTAAAAAAAAGTGAAATTTTCACTAGAGATATGTAAAAATATTTTAATAATATTTGCTTGTAAGAAGAAAATCCCAATTTTGGAGAGTATGAAGTTATTGCAAGAACAAAACTTCGGTTCTTTGATTATTTCGCACTCTTTAGTCTAAACATTTCTTTCTCAAGCTAGCGTCGATGGCACGTTGAATGCACAAGTTCTCCTTCCGTCTCTTGAATAGGTGACCATTCAAATTAGAACCCTCGTGATGCTGGCTATTCCCGGCCCTACTCAGACCGGGTGAGGTTAATTTGAGCAGCTGGTTTATAAATTTCCAGCGCATGGAGTGTAAAACCTCGTGATATGACCAAGTAGTTGAAAGCGACGTTAAACCCAAAAAAACCAAACGAAAAAAAAATACTTCCGATTTCTAATTTTAGAAGTTTCTCGAAAGTAAAGTCCTTTGAATATATGTAAGGACTCTTCAGTCTTAATCAGGCAGTATAATAATAATAATATCGCCTTTTTTACCTATACTACCCGATTAAGACTATTAATTTTATTTTTTTTATTTTTATTTTTAATTTTAATTTTAAATTAATTAACGGGAACTACCCATTTTTCACAATTTCCCTATCTTATTCTAATATAAAATAAAACTTAGGTCTAGTAAAATAAAACAGTACCTAAAACTAAGGTTAAAAAAAGGAAACCTAAAGGTTGGCTCTACGCATCGGTCTCACGGATGGAAACAAGGTCCTGAAGTTTGATTTTTAGTGATGTAGGAGTCTCATGAAGAACATTTATATTGTAAGGAGGATTTGCTAAGATGTTGCATAATGTCATGCATCTATTTAATGGACTATTCTGTGCGATATTAGTCTTACTAGTCATGGTGGTGAAAATATTTTTATTGCGCGTATTTTTTAAGTTTGTACGATAAGTAATTTGAGACTGAATATCAGCACAATTTATTTCGTTTTTGATGGTTTTTATGAGAAACATGACATCAGCAACATCTCTCCTGTGTTGTAAGGTTTGTAAATTAAAAGTTTTCATGAGCTCCTGAAAATTAACATGTTTTGATGTATGATGTACTTTGAAGCTCAACAATCTCAAAAACTTTCTCTGGACTTTCTCAAGTTCATCTATATGAACCTGATATCTGGGGGACCAGAGAGTTGAACAATATTCCAGAGAAGATCGAACCAGTGAACAATAGAGGGTCTTCAGAGTTGCAGGGTTTTTGAACTCCCTGGTATTCCTAAAGAGAAATCCCAGGTTTCTAAACGCTCTACCGCTCACCTGCTCATAATGATTGTTGAACTTCAAATCATGATTCATAATAACACCCAGATCTTTAACTTGATTAACTCTATTTAGTTCTTGGTCATGGATGGAATAATTAAATACAAGAGGTTGGTGTTTACGATGGTAAGTAATGGTTAAACATTTAAAGTCCCATTATTCCAGCAGTAAGCCCAAGACATAACTATGTGGTAAAAATCCCAAATGGGAGGATAGCTATATTTATTTATTTTTTTCTTCTATTATATTGTATTTTAATTTGTAATTATTTGTGTTGTGCATAAAATGTTCTATTAATAAAGTGTAAATAAATAAAGAGCTTGTCATGTCCCGGCTGGGTTTCGAACTCACGACCTCTGAAATCTCTGGATTCAAGTGCCGCCTTCACCACTGATCTACCGGGACAGACATGTGTATACTCTGTCTCGGTAGCTCAGTGGTAAAGGCGGCACTCTGTGAATCCAGAGATTCCAAAGGTCGTGGGTTCGAAACCCAGCCGGGACATGACAAGTTATCCTCCCATTTGGGATTTTTACCACATAATAATATGTCTTGGGCTTACTGCTGGAATAATGGGACTTAATAGTCTTAATGGGGCAGTATAAATAAGGCGATATTATTATTATGATACACGTGTGTCTCTGGCCATTGCGCTTACCTTGGAGGTGAGGTCCCGGTGGAAGACGCCCTGGCTGTGCAGGTAGTGCATGCCGCGGGCAATGTCCAGGGAGAGACGCATGCGCACCAGGTGAGGCAGCTCTATGCTCCTGTTCTGGATGAGCTGCTCCAGACTGCCTCCGTTGATGTACTGCGGCGAGAAGTAAAGAGATACATGCTTGGCATGCGCGGATATAGGGGGGGGCACGGGGGGCACGTGCCCCCCCAGATTTTTTCGGTAAGCGGTGTTTCTCAAATTTCATTATACCTAATCCCGTAAAAAAAAGATCTCAATGAGTTAGGGGGACACGGGCCCCAAACTAATTCCCAATTCTAAGACCAATCCCGTAAAAAAAAATCTCAATAAGTTAGGGGGGCACGGGACCCAAAATAATTCCAAATTCTAAAACTTATCCCGTAAAAGAAAAGATCTCAATAAGTTAGGGGGGCACGGGACTCAAAATAATTCCCAATTCTAAGACTAATCCCGTAAAAAAAGGATCTCAATAAGTTAGGGGGGCACGGGACCCAAAATAATTCCCAATTCTAAGACTAATCCCGTAAATAATTCTCAATAAGTAAGGGGGTACGGGCCCCAAAATAATTCCCAATTCTAAGACCAATAAGAAATAAATAAATAATAAAGTTGTCAAATCCACACTGATTGTCCGAGAAACCTGAAATTTTACCTATAGGTCCATTTGGATCAGGGAATATATCTCTAGGGTGCAGGTACACGGTGTAAGGACAAAAAATGGATGGGTGACACAAAAAAATCACATTTTTCGACCGAAATGACATTTTTTTCTCAAAATTTGTCGTGACGGCGCCACGGCTGCGGCGTATCAACTCAAAAAAAAGTTTTAAGCAAAGGTTCAAGTTTTCATTTGAGATATCAATCACGAAATTCTGATGAGCCATTCTTGAGCAACGTTGAGTAAAATGGATGGGTAAACAAAAAGTATTTATGTTTTTTTGACCTGAATGCCATTTTTTCTCGAAATATGTCGTGACGAACTATCAACTCAAAGCGAGAGTGTTTTTGCAAGGGTTGGAGTCTTCATTTGACATATTGATCGCGAAATTCTGATGAGCCATCCTTGAGCTCCAGTAAGGACAAGAAATGAAATGGATGGGTGACACGAAAAATATTGACATTTATGTGTGTGTGTGTGTGTGTGGGGTGTGTGTGTGTGGTGTGTGTGTGTGGTGTGGTGTTGTTGAGCTCCAGTAAGGACAAGAAATGGATGGGTGACCCGAAAAATATTGACATTTATGTGTGTGTGGGGGGGGGGGGATGTGTGTGTGGTGTGTGTGTATTGTGGTGTTGTGGTGTGTGTGTGTGTGTGGTGTGGTGTGGTGTGGTGTGGTGTGGTGTGGTGTGGTGTGGTGTGATGTGGTGTGGTGTGGTGTGGTGTGGGGGGGGGGGTGTGTAATAGGCTTGCGAAGCGGCGGGTGCAACCCGCTAGTTAGGTATATTGTGCGATTGTGCCCCCCCAGTACAAGAGGGCTATATCCGCGCATGATGCTTGGTTAAGTTATTATATCACAATTTTAGTGGGTATAGTCCTATAATCGATAAAATTTTATTTCCAAGTGTATGCGAACGAGGAAGGATTAGTTATTATATTTGAATACATTAATTTAATAATAATAATAATGCTTTTTCTTTGTGTTATTATGTCACAATTTTAGTGGGTAGCGCAGAATCATAGGACTTTACCACTTTAATTTACAATACCTTGTATTATTTTTTTGCCTAAGATTCTGCCACTGGTCGCTGCTTCACATTAAAGCAGCTACTCATTTTTCCTCACGAGGTATGAGTGGACCCCGAACATCCAAGTACAGAGCAGAAAAAATCCTCCCCCGCTGGGAATCGAACCCAGGTCACCATGTGTGCAATGCCTAGCGCGCTAACTCGCTCTGCCACAGTGACTACTGAATACATTAATTTACTAACAGTAATGTATATTACTTCCATAGTAGTAGAAACTGGAAATGTGCCCAGCACACTATAATTGGTACAACTTCTCACTTTGATGTTTATGCTGACTAAAATAGAGAGGTTAGTTGATGGCATGGATATTCAGAACTATTACTTGCTGATGAGAGCAAAATAAGCTCGAAACAGCTGTCCAGGTATGTTCTGATACTCATGTACATCTAGTACAACTTCCCACTTTTCTGTATATACTGATTCTGTTTATACTGAATTCTATGGTTTTTCCTCTTTTCGCATATTTAATATCCTAATATCTTATTATTTATTCCAATAATATGAGTGTATAAGTGGACCCCAATCATCCAAGTACAGAGCATTAAAAAATCCTGCCCTGCTTGGGATCGAACCCAGGTCACCATGCGTGCAAGTCTAGTGCGCTACCCACATGGCCACGATGACTGCGAAGAGAAATGTGGCAACCATGGAGGAATGAGTAATGAAGAAATCATAACGTACAAAAATCATATATCACATAGGTAGGTAATGAGCCTGTCTCATTAAATCCGCCATTTCGGATAGCTGGAACTTTGGGTCACAGAAGAAATCATCAAGCATCACAGTGATGTCAGTTGTTAGTAAATATATTTACTATTTCTCTCAATAATAACAAATCAATATGTTATAAACCTTGTAGTAAAATACATCTGTAAAAATTTGTTTTAACAAATCAATACTTCTTCTTTACATGCTTTTGAAGTTAATAACGGCCCGGGCGCAAGACGAATAAGAGCTATCTGTTGATCAGCTATTACCCTAGGCAATGCCTCCACAGATTAGCAAGTCAAGTAAGAAAGGGCTCCGAACATAACCGGCTGACAGTTCTACTTACCTCCGTGAGGGCGTGCAACTGACCCTCATGGACACAGACACCCTGGAACCTGGAACCAAACAGAAGTAGAGAAAACTATTTAGCAGGCGGACGACGAACATTCATTAGGGAGAAAAACATGAACCCCGTATTTATCTGTTGTTGTTGTGGCCAGCTTGGCTACAGCTGGAGGGGTGAGTGATGGTCTCCAGGCAACTTCATTTCAAAGTTGGCTCGTCCTGAACCACATATTTCTATGTGCGATCAACCATCATGAGGACTTGGACTTTTCTTTATAAGCCACTAGCGGGCTGTCGCCCGCTTTGCGGCCCGAGGCATGGCCGTGAAAGCACAAAATCCTTTTTCACCAATGGCAGGTGTTGTAGTGGGAATTTTGAAAAATCCCGTCTTATTGCACATCTAGACTATAAGACAAAGCTACCTACCAAATTTCAGCTCGCTAGGTATTACGGTTTGGGCTGTAGAGCGATGATCAGTCAGTCAGTGACTTTGACATTTATATATTAAGATTAAACTCTTAGGAAACTGCAAGCTAGCCTGGCTTGACTTGACATACATCATTTTTTTATCTCATGATAGAATAAAATGAAAAATAAGCATGTCGGAGATTTTATTAAAATATTATTCATTAGAATTAAGTTCAAATGTTCAGTTCATAAAAACGGCTGTTCCGATGATCGTACACCCAGAATTTGTTCGTATTTTGTCAAAAATTTGAACTTAAAATTAGATTAATCATAAATGTATGAGTATTTTCAACCTGAATGGGAAATATCGATATTATGAGTAATTATCGTTTGCATTTTGTCAAAAATTTAAACTTAAAATCAGATTTATCATAAATGTATGAGTATTTTCAACCTGAATGGGAAATATCGATATTGTGTTTAAATTTCTCGCCCTTAAAAAACACACACATACGACGAGCTGGGCAAGCTTTTGATTGCAAGCGCTTGATTAGAAATTTCACGCTAAAAAACACGGCGAAACATGCATGAAAGTTCTAAAAGTTCTAATCTGGAATATATAATGCATCAGGTTTGTACAAAGTCATTAAAATTTCAAGTTATATCTCTCGGTTTGAACTGTGACCCCCGGGTGACCTTTTCCCTGTGAGAACCTGAGGGAGGTCTCTACACACTTTTCCAGGTGGAGGAAAGGGAGGAGGGATATTGAGCTGTGCCCGTAGGCCCGTCGTATGTGAACTTAGTGAATTGTTTCTTCAAGGTGGGAGAGGTGAGAGAATGAAGGGAGAGAGGGGGAAGATACAGTGAGAGAGAAAAGGGTAGGAAGGAGTTGAGAGGAGAGAGAGGAATAAGGCAGGGAGGGACAGAGAGAGAGAGAGAGAAGAGAGAGAGAGAGAGAGAGAGAGGAGGGAGAGAAAGAATAGAGAGAGAGGAAAGAGGGAGGGAGGGACAGAGAGAGGAAAGAGGAGAGAGAGAAGAGAAAGGGAGAGGAAAGAATAGAAGAAGGGAGACACAGAGAGAGGAACGAGGAGAGAGAGAGAGAGAAAGGGAGAGGAAAGAGGGAGGGAGAGACAGAGAGAGAGAGAGAAAGAGAGAGAAAGGAGAGGAGAGAGAGAGAGAGAGGAAAAAGGGAGAGGGAGAGAGAGAGAGAAAGGGAGAGGGAGAGAGAGAGAAAGGGAGAGAGAAAGACGGAGCAAGGAGGGAGAGAGAGAGAAAGGGAAATAAGGAGACGAAGGGGAGAGAGAGAGAGGGGGTGGCAGAGAGAGAGTGGGAGAGTGGGAGAGTGGGAGAGAGCGTGGGAGAAAGAGAAATTTGTAAAAGGTCAGACCTAAGGCTACATTCATGATGAACTTCCCACTACACCGCCTCTCATAGTAACCCACACGCAAGCAGTTTTTGGAAATAAGCTGTTTAAGTGCCTACTCATTTAAACGAAATTGATATTTTCTTTCACCATCCATCCCACGCTTGAAATTTTGTGTACAAGCTAGGTATTTAGATGTGTACAAATGTAATTTTGTGTACAATGTAGGTATGTAGATATTGTAGATGTACCTCATTTAACATGAAACAAAAACAGGTGAGGATGAACATTGGGTGTGCTTTGAACCAACACCAACGGTTCCCTACCATCAGACCAGCATCTTATCCTATCGAGCACTATGATGTAGTAACCAACGATCTGGGCGTTCATTTTGATAATAAAAAAATGGATATGACAAGTACCAAAAAAAATTGGTATATCCTCCATTGTCATATTCTCCACCCCCCCCCCCCCTTTGTAATGGGGAGGTGGAGGATATGACAAGTACCAAATGAATGGAGGAGACCCCCTGTATAAGTGTGTTCAGCATGGAGGAAGAAGCTGTAGAATAGAAATTCTCACAGGATCTTAGGATGAAGAGGAGAGGGAGGTGAGGATAGATAGTGAAAGGAGGGAGAGAACCCTTATATACAAGGAAATACATGACGAATGGGGAAGAAGGGCGGAGGAGAGGAAAAAAGATAGACACAGAGAGAGAGAGAGAGAGAGAGATAAAAAAAAGAGAGACACCCTAGAGATGGAGTGGCTGTCACATTATAATAAGCACCTACAACATGAGCGTAAATGAGGAATATTATACAAAAACACGTATTTTCGCTGGATTGAAGAGAAAAATACCAAGCTCCAGCAAAGTACTAATCCCAAGGCGAAATCCTTTGTTTCCATGATAGATTAAGTTCAGGGTTTTTCCACACCAGGTAATATTCATAAAATAATACATATTTAAATAAAATATCATCGTAGCATAAGTAGCATTACATACGTAGGTACCTACATTATTTTTTTTATAAACAATTCGATCAAACTTTATTTACATTAAATTAAAAAATTATATGCAATGATAATAATAAAAGTTATAAACAAAGCCTGATCAAGTTATAAACAAACATTACCTATTATTAACATTATAATTATAATAGCAGATAGAGCCGGAGGGATTTTGTATTTTTTACAAAAGGATTGGGAAACAACATTGTTTTTCTTTTGTGCTAAAGCATAGCCACAAGAGACAATGAAATCTCCACGTGTGGAAAATTTCATTGATGAAGATCGCCAATTAATTAACAATGATGAAAAGAAGCTGTTGATGATTTCATTTTTAACATGGAAAAAAGGCGAATGATTCTAGTAATCAGGCGCGGACGGTGTACAAAAAACTAGGTCTTTTCTAAAACTAGGTCTTTTCTAAAACTAGGTCTTTTCTAAAACTAGGTCTTTTCTAAAACTAGGTCTTTTCTACACAGTAACAGATTTTCTACAAAAAAAAAAAAAAAAAACCAACAGAAAGCAAATTTTACCCAGAATAACTGCTGGAAAAAGCTATCTAATGAGGAACATTAAGTAAGTTATTATATTTGTGTTAATCACATTCGTGGTATCACAACCCCTCAAACTCGCTAAACTAAATCTATACGCTGAAACCGGGATTGGAACCACCGACCTCCAGTCCGCCGCCTTATAGACCAAGCTACGAAGGTCGGTACATTAAGTAAGTACATAATACTTACTACACATGTATTCGATTAGAGAGTACATTAAATACTCTTGCTGTACCTACACTACCTACTTACTATCAATGACGGAAATGCATTGATACAAAGAGTCCCACCGGTACATCAAAACTCAGATCTTCATTGTACGGTAAGCAATCTGCTCGCTAATTAATTAAGAGCACTCACTTCCACCCAACCCATGCTCGGTTCTGCCCATCGCTTCACCTCTGCCATTACACAATGCCTATATCCGTGTTATACAAACACCTGGGTCGTGATTCCCTGAGAACGTCCAACAGGTGGATCAGCCGTTCTCAGAGTGAGGTTCGTCTCCCAGTTTCATTGGCCACTTTTCTAGAATTCAAGTAGACATTACTCTGTAACCAGAGAGAAAGGTCAGAAAGGCGTGTTCTAAACAGACGAAAGCATCTGAAACTCTGTATTGAAACTTTTAAATTTGTCGAGGGTGGGGCTCAGAGAGCCTCCTAGGGTAAAATTGATTCACAAAGCTATCATAGTATTAGGAACACAATAATACTTGTTACAAAAAAAACAAGAACGGATCTTATTTTAATTCAGAAATCTATAAAAATTCTCGTAGAACAATGGAAGAGTCGTAAGTATATTGAACTCTGATAAAGAAAATCCAAAATATAGAGCAAAAAATTCGAAAAATAAGGTTTTCGACTTGTCCCTACAGATTTTTTGTACTACAAATGTCTCTTTTTTTGTATAGGGCGTACTTCACACAAGCCAAGGTGTTTGATATTAAAAATGAAGAAAAAGATTATATTCTACTGTTTTTTCAAAGATACAGGTATTTTTGTAAAAAAAATCCCAGAATTCAATATGTGTAAACGGAATTCAATATGTGCATTCCGAGGAAGCGCTGTGTTTATAATAAAGTGGTAGTGTTTTACTTCTCGAACAGGTCCGAGGCATGGTCTTGTATTTATTTTTCCTAACCCTATTCTACACAATGAGGCATTGCCGTACATTGTTTTGTTACTGAATTCGGTGCTGCCGGGATTAACAAGTTCTTTGATGCCGGCAGTGGTTTTCGATGCCATATGTTGTAAATTCCACGCATGTGGCATCGGGTGGGATCCATCATAAACATAGATCTCGCTGTCTAGCAGACTGACGCTCTGGCATCTTGACCACCATACACAATATTGTTGCCATGACAACCAACCCTAAGAGTATATTTATCAATGGTCACACTAATCAATTGCATATTTTTAATCATTTAGTCAATGGTTAACTTCTCATTGATGAACTCACCACAGGATTAATCAGCAGATTAGTGATTTATCACCCTGTTTAATTAATTTATTTGATAAAAGTAATATAAGCGAATTTCAAGTATATCCTCTGATTTTACTTCAAGGAGCGTTTACGAATTCCGACCTAAATCCCAGTTACTTACAGTCCCACCGCTTGTTAAATAAAAACTCACTAAGGTGTAAGATCAATCCCTCGGAAATTCGGAACCACTGAGTAGCGAGACTCAGACTTGATAACTCGGCCGATATGAATGAGGAAGTTAAGTGAGCAGCAGTTATGGGCATTGAATGGAGAATAAATAGTATTAGTAGAGCACATTTCTCATTTGTGGGAAAGGATGTAACGTAATGCAGAGAGCGTGGTATTTAATTAAAATTCGCTATCTGGCATGCTTCAGGAGTCAACTCTCAAGTATGCGCTCATTCTCATGTTTTATGTATGTGCTTGGTGGCACCAGCCGGACCCGGTGGATACTGGACAGAGTGGACAGTCACTTAGCCCCAGCTCACAGCTGTTGGTACTAAACTATAGAGGCTGGTGTTCCTAGCAGCAATGTGATCAGCATACATTATTATGCTTTTATGTCTTCATTGTATGTACTCAAATTTGGTTAATGTGAAGTTTGGAACCGACCTCAGTAACTTGATCGATAAGGCGGCGGACTTGTAACCTGATGGAGGTCGGTGGTTTAAGTCCCGGTTTCAGCGTAAATTTAGTGAAGCGAGTTTGAGTAGTTGTGACATCACGAAAGTGATAAACACAAATATGATAACTACTCTAATTTGGTCATCGGGGCCCCGAAAATCCCACGACAGCTGTTTCTTTTTTTTCGGATTACTTCAGGGCACTTTTACATCCATGCCTTTTTGGAAACGGAGAAAACGGTCAGACTTTCCCGCTCCGGTCGGGATTCAAACCTCCGGGTCAGCAACCAATGCTCTTAACCACTGAGCTCTTTCTTAGATGTATGTTGAACGGACATTGCTCTCTTCAGTTCTCAGTGCTCTGGAAAGCCCACAGCCCACGTTGACAAGACTATTGGGCGGAGGCAGCTGTCCTGATATGTCTGGGGACCAACGTTCAGTACCATGAAGGCATAATAGTACAATATTCTGTTTTCTATCTCAAGTCAGATCAATATAATAAGCTAACAACAATCTTTGGTCAAATAATCTCCCGAAAATCTTCATCACACTCTACCCGGAATCGAACGCACCGAGTCATAGAGATTGCAGAGAAATATCATCAGATAGAAAGCAAAGCCGTGTCTGGTCACGGTGGTATGTCAGGATTAGCATGTCACCGGTGTAAATGGTTACTCCTCTCGCCACACACGGCTGCATCGGGCCACGCTTGCACTGGTAGCCACCACTTCTGGTTTCGCCATCAAAACTGCTAATTAATAATTAGCTAACTGGCAATGCAAGCTTTGTGAGGAGTTTCTCCTCAATTAGGAGAAGTCAACACACAATCTCATGGGAACTGAATCGCTGTCATTTACTATAGCTCACATGACTGTGAGAGTATATACACGGACTCTTTAGAGCCAAATTATGAAACAGGATTGAAGTTAAGATAAAATTCAGACACGTCCTCAATTTTCTATAGTCCGACTTGAGAGACAGTCTGGCTATCTTAACTTCAACTCTGTTTCATCATTCGGTCTTTATTCTCATTCTTGTAAGATCAATAGTATTGTATTGAATGACAGTTAGAACTTCCTCGTCATTTGGAGGTAATAATAATATCGCCTTATTTATACTGCCCAATTAAGACTACTAAAGTCCCATTATTCCAGCAGTAAGCCCAAGACATATTATTATGTGGTAAAAATCCCAAATGGGAGGATAACTTGTCATGTCCCGGTTGGGTTTCCAACCCACGACCTCTGAAAACTCTGGAGTCACAGAGTGCCGCCTTTACCACTGAGCTACCGGGACATTTTTATTTCTAAAACGAGGCCAGGTGCACCACGGATTGAGAACCACTGATGGGCGGCAAGATCTAGTTCTACATACCAGTTCAAAATTCCCGGACTCGGCAAGCTCGGCATAGTTGAGTCCCGACTAGGAGCAGTAAGGGCAGACTGGTTTTTGTTTCGTCCAAGGTTAATAGATTAGCAGGTACTGCAGTGGCGAAGCGCGGGGAGTGCTACGATAATACTTGGGATTTAGAATAGAATAGAATATACCCTATTTCTACTGCCAAAGTAAGACGGAAAAGTCCCTTTATCCAGCAAACAGCAAAAGTCAAACAGGTCTTGTATTTCATGGGTGACCGACAGGGCCGTATTTAGGGGGGGGGGGCCCAGGGGCCCGGGCCCCACCCTCGAGCTTGGCCCCCCTCGAAATTCTCACTTGAACGTAGGTTCTCGTCCCGGGCCCCCACCCTTACTTTGGATTTTTTTCTAGGCACATTACATATCTACATACGTACATGTTGTTGATTCCTAAGCACAATAAACAGTAAAAAACCAACTATTATTATTATACCATTTGGGCCCCACCCTGATGGAAATCCTGGATACGGCCCTGGTGACCGACCTCAGTAACTTGATCTATAAGGCGGTGGACTTGTAACCTGGAGGTTGGTGGTTCAAGTCCCGGTTTCAGCGTAGAATTAGTAAAGCGAGTTTGAGTAGATGTGACATCACGAAAGTGATTAACACAAATATGATAAATTGATAACTATTCCATGGGTGAATTTTTCATGGGGATTCAGAGAGTTCTCAGTATAAAATGATCTGAATTTGCACGGCGTTCGTTGCTTTATGGTGTGTTCCCATCCTCTTTAAGTGCCCCCCCCCCCCCCCCCAAATTTCCAAAAATCTATTGAAAGACTAGGCACCAAGTATAGGTATATGTGAGAGGGATGCACCTGAGTTCCGGCCCGAGGTATAGCCTTATATTTATTTTTTACTAACCCTACTCTACACAATGAGGCATTGTCGTGCATCGTTTCGTGCCTGAATTCGGCACTACCGGTAACAGAGAGTATAAAATGGGGTATCTAATTCGACCCCGAAATCTAATTAACTCAGCTCAATTCGCCTTTTTTCACATTTACCGATTAGTGGGGGTCCGAAAAACGTGGTTATAGGGAAAACATCAGGCGTAACGCCCGTAGCTCCGACACTGACTGCTGACTTTGTTCTAATCACTACAATGGATTTGTAATTACCACCGCAGCAGGTATCACAGGTATGAATTGACAGTACAAACACATAGTACAATACAATACAATACATGTGTGTTTAGTTGAACGTGATACTACATGGGTTTGTGCAGATTACAATTGACATTGTGTCTCATTCATACATTAACTTGTATTCTATTAGAAGAGCAGCGGAATTTTTCAAATTCTTCTCCTGGCTCCGTCCAAACGTGATTTGAGGAAAAGTTATAATAGTAATACTCTTTAGTGGAAGGTAGCCACCAGACAAGGTTAATGCTCAAAGCATTTTCTACCACCTAACCAAAAGGGTCTTATTATTTATGTGGTCACAAACTCGAATTAATGAGGAAAAATTCATGCACCGGGTGGTATTCAAATCAACGGCTCAATACGCTACCTCGATTACCAGACTAGCGCTTAAACCACTTGACTACCAGTGCACGATAGTCAAGTGGTTAACGTCAAATTTCATTGACTGACAAAAAATTGTCAGTCAATGAATTTTTCCCCCTCTGATGAGCACTTTAAGATTCAAAAATTATGTTTGCGCTGTCAATCACATTACATAGGATACCATGTCGAGTGTTTAGTGTTAAGAACTCAGTAGTTCCATCGTTGAGGTGAGGATTCGTAACTCGGAGATCTCTGGTACGAGTCCCAAGCGTCGCGAATTATAGGCAGGATTTGGCAAAATTATAGGCAGGATTATAGGCAGGATCACTCTTGTGAAATATGATAACT
The DNA here is from genome assembly GCA_024516035.1 of Bactericera cockerelli. Lineage (NCBI taxonomy): Eukaryota > Metazoa > Arthropoda > Insecta > Hemiptera > Triozidae > Bactericera > Bactericera cockerelli. Next base: position 12,419,720 of record CM044957.1, read on the forward strand.
GATAACTTTATACCCTAATTTTTCACTTTTCTGACCTGATTGACACTTATACTTCATTTTTTATGCACCAAAAGTCACTAAATTTGAAACGTTTTTAGCACATTTTTTGGGTTTTTTCCTAAAGAAAGCAAGGAATCGAACCCGTAAACTTTAGATTAGAGGGAGGTGCTCCTCAATACCTACAAAAATAGAAACCCTTACAACATGTTTTTTTTCGCATTGAGATATTGTTTGATTTGCTGCTCATGGGGATACATGAGCTTTGACAAATTAGTAATGTAAAGTTATGTGCACGTACGTTATTGGTGTGGCTAATATAATACAGTACCTAGGTTATACAAAAGTTCAATGATGCAATGAGTATATAATGAGTACCCAATGACATTTTAGACAGTATATGTTGTCCTCTTCAATCCCACAGGCTAGTTTATACGTTAAGACACTAATAAATATTGTTTATTTACTGATGACATGGCAAATATTAATAGTAATGCGAGTTGGAATAGCTGTGGTATCTCCATAGTGATTAAAACAGATAAGAGTACTATTTTCATTTTTTTTTTTACAATGGCACCACCAATTGAGATAACTTCTATTCAGAGTTTAGCTTGATAAACAAATCAAACATTAAGATTGAGGTTATGTTGATCAAGGGATACTTTATTATACGTATACTACAAAGAGAGAAACCAGCCTCCGTGGCGTAACGGTTGTGACTGCTGCCCGTAGTCCAGAGATCCTGAGTTCGATCCCTGGTCGAAGCAGACTTTTCACACAGAAAATTCTGTCTCCTCCGTACACGTGAGGCTGACATTTCCGGACCTACCAAGGCTGGGTACGATTCCCAGCGAATGGCGGGTGAAACCCCCGTCCTAATCAGGACGTTAAATCAAATAGAATCGTTGTCGTTAGACTCGTTAGGAAGGGCATCCAGTCGTAAAAATGTGCTACAACCAACCACCGTCAACCATGAGGTTGAAAAAGTCAAAGTGAAAAAGAAAGAGAGAGTTTCTCTATTCATATTTGTGTTAATCACAGTTGTGTAACGATGCCAAAATTCTCAAACTCGCTTTACTAAATATTTGCTTGACACGGGACTCGAATCACAGAGCTCCAGATAACGAGTTCGCTGCCTGAACAATTGAGCAACTAAGGTCGGTGTTACTTTAAACATAAACTATCCGAAAATAAACGCAAACACTAGGGTCCGCTTGGCAAGTCAGACGTTGCCGTAGTTGAGAAAAAGAAACGATCTGGTAATGAATAGTTCGCCTGAGAACTGTACCAATAAAATATACAGTCCTCTGTCAGATTTGTAGAGGCAACTAATCTTGAGGACTCTGTATAAGGAAACCTGTCAAGCTAAGGTTCATAGTGAAATGAAAAATAGATGTGAACGTTTGTACATTATTTTATTAGGACTTGGGAAAAGTTTTAAAGTACAAGAATGATGTGTAGCTGAAGAGTGTCAGTTGGAGAATGGGATCGTTGGACCAGTCTGCTCAGAAGAAGACTGGCCGAAGTAACACTGGTTCAAATTCTCCAATATTACCACATTCACCCCAGCTTTCAGAAGTTGAGATCTGCGAAACGAACGGGTGCCCTCTTGTTCCGAGTTGATCTTCTGGGGTTTGGATTGTCATCATTCTGTTGGTCGTCATAAGGAATATCATTGTTTGGAATATCGTCATTGGGAATATCATTGTTTGGAATATCGTCATTGGGAATATCATTGTTTGGAATATCGTCATTCGGAATATCATTGTTTGGAATATCATCATTTGATTGGTTTCCAGCAGGAGCCAGATATCGAGTCGAAACCGTAGTTTCTCTCCCATCAGGTAGTCGAACATGAGCATACTCATTGTTGGCATCTAAAAGTTCAACCACCTCGACCATAGAGTCATATTTGCTTCTTCGGTTTAAACTCTTCATTAGAACGGGTCCTGGTTTTGTCAGCCAAGTGGGCATTGAGCTTCCATTGAATGAACGACGCGGATGATTGAACATACGTTCATGGGGAGTTGCGTTGGTTGCTGTGCAAAGGAGAGATCGTATACAATGAAGTGAATCACCTAGCACTTCTTCCCAGTCTTCTGTCTTCGAGTTGCGTGATTTTAGAGCCAACATTATTGTCTTCCAGATGATGCCATTGTATCTTTCGCACTGTCCGTTGCCTTGAGGGTTGTAGGGTGTTGTGCGACTTGTAGCAACACCTAGTGAAGTGAGGAACGTTTTTATTTCAGAGGACATGAATGCAGTCCCCCTATCAGAATGTATATAACTTGGGGTACCAAAAAGAGTGAATAAGTTTGTCAGATTTGTGATAACAGTATTTGAAGATACATCAGGGCATGGAAAAGCAAAAGGAAATCTTGAATATTCGTCAATAACAGTTAGTATGTATCGATTCCTTGTCTTTGAAGGTAGAGGTCCTTTGAAATCAATGCTCAATCGTTCAAATGGAGCTGAAGACTTGATGAGCTGGCCTTCATGTTTGTGATAGCGTGGTTTCAGTTCCGCACAAACTCGACAGGAATTAGTCACTTGTCTAACTTCTTCCACAGAGAATGGTAAGTTCTTAGCTCGGATCCAGTGAGTCATCCTTGTTATACCGGGGTGGCATAGATTATTGTGCAAATAAGTCAAGTCAGGTCGAGAGTTGATAGCTGCACTTATGCGGGACAGCGCGTCTGCAGGAGCATTCTCACAACCAGGACGATACACTATGTCGAAGTTGAAGCATGCCAGTTCGAGTCTCCATCTCATTATTTTCTCGTTCTTTATTTTGCTCTTGTGTTTTTGATTGAACATAAAAGATACGGAGCTTTGGTCAGTGATTATCTTGAAAGGTCTTCCAATGAGGTAGTGACGCCAATTCTTTAGACTCTCAACAATTGCATATGCTTCCTTTTCAATTGAAGCGTGTTGAAGTTCTGACTTGTTCAGAGTTCTCGAGAAGAAAGCGATAGGTCGTCCTTGTTGACTTAGCGTTGCAGCTATAGCAAAGTGAGACGCGTCCGTTTCAACAGAAAAAGGTACATTGTCTTGAATAGCAGCGGTTGACGCTTTCAGTATGTCACGCTTCAGATTTTCAAATGCGGATACTTCGTTATCTTGAAAAGGAAAGTTGTTCTGTAAAAGTGGCCGTACTTTCTCTGAGAAATTAGAGATCCACTCACTGTAGTAAGAGAACATGCCTAGAGCACGTTGAAGGGAAGCTTTGTCGGTTGGAATGGGTAATTCAACAAGTGGCTTCAGACGCTCGGGGTCAGGTTTTATAGTGTTATTGGATATAGTATAACCAAGTAAACTGACAGCAGTAGTGGAAAACTTGCATTTTTCCATATTAAGTGTAAGATTGTACTTCTCGGTGGCTGATAGAAATTTCTTCAGATTCTCATCATGCTCCTTCTGATCTCGTCCACAGATTGTGACATCATCAAGATAGGGATAGGTGCCTGTGAGTTTCTCATCTTCAACGATGCGGTCTATTGTTCTCTGGAAGCTTGCTACACCATTAGTAACGCCAAAAGGAACTCTAAGAAAATGATAGAGTTTTCCTAAGGCTTCAAATGCTGTGAAGTGTTTTTCCGAGTCCATGATGGGTATCTGGTGATACGCACTCTTGAGGTCAATCACACTGAACACTTGGTTTGTTGAGACTTTAGCAATGACATCTTCAATCCTCGGCAAAGGATACGCATCTAGATGTGTGAACTTATTGATGGTTTGAGAATAGTCAATTACCATACGAGGTTTATGTCTTCCATCTCGTACAACGAATGCTTGAGCGCGCCAGGATGAGTTGCTTCGTTCAATGATTCCATCTTGTAGCATGCGTTCTACTTCGGTGTGGATAAATTGTTTGTCTTCGTCTGATTGTCTCCTGCTTTTTGTAACTATAGGATAGCAATCTTGTGAAAGGTTAGAGAATAGTGAGACAGGTTCAACGTTAACAACAGCCAAGTTGCAAATTTTCAATGGTGGACGTGAACCGTGGAATTCTATCTCAAGTGAAGAGTGAGCTTGGAGCAAGTCATGTCCAAGTATGACGTCACAGCAGAGATTGGACATGATCAGCAAAGTAACATTCTGGTAGGTGTTGTTGAACACTTGTAATGTCACTTTACATTGTCCAGAAATGTCCGTGGACAAGGAAGAGTTAGCCATACTTATTTTACCAGAGTAAGGTAATGGTTTGATTTTACATCTGGACACTAGAGCTTGGCTTATGAAACTGAGTGTTGAACCAGTATCGACAAGAGCTTTGAGAGGTATATTGTTGACGGTGATATCAATAGTAGACTTTTGTAAACTGTTGGGTGACGCCGCAGTAACAGGAGCAGTATAACATGTCAGAGCAGCAGAAGTCTTGTTGTGTCGCGGCTTATGTGCTGATTGAGTGAATAGCTTTGACTGACAGACTTTCCGGTAATGTCCTGTCTTGGAACAAATATAACATTGTGCCTCCTTGGCAGGACAAGACGACCGGGGATGCCACTGTTTACCACAAAAGTAACAAGTCTTGGAAGTAAAGGCCACAGTATTGTCAGTGGATTCTAAATTTTGAGATGCAGTGACATTGGGCACACAACTAGTCTGGTAACTAGACGATTGAAATTCAGCCAGCTCCATAGCTCGGGCTTGATTGAAAGTTTCATCTAGAGTGAGAGTATTGCTCTCAAGGAGGCGCTGTCGAATGCGGTTGCTTGATAACCCGCTGATAAACGCATCACGAACATACTCTTGTGTGTAGGTATCAGCTGTGACGGCTTCAAAATTGCACTCCTTGCTCATTTGCTTCAACACTTGTAGGTACTGGTCGACAGTTTCACCAGAGTTCTGTAGACGCGTTGCTAAGCAATGTCGGGCATAGATGACATTCTTAGGTTTGACGTATAATGATTCGAGAGCGGCAAGGGCTGTAGAGAACGTAGATTTGTTGTCAATGAAGGCGTAGACGTTAGGTGCAAGAAAATTTGTCAGAAGAGTCAGCTTGTCTTCACTCGTCACGTCTTTGATTTTAGCGACAAAGTTCTGGAACGTTTTCTTCCAGTGCAACCATTGCTTGTCTGCTGATGTAGAAGTAGGCTCTACAGCAAAGCGTTCGGGTTGTAGGTACTTCTCCATGTTGAAAGAATACGACAATTTTTGTACTTTAAATTGAAATGAAAAATAGATGTGAACGTTTGTACATTATTTTATTAGGACTTGGGAAAAGTTTTAAAGTACAAGAATGATGTGTAGCTGAAGAGTGTCAGTTGGAGAATGGGATCGTTGGACCAGTCTGCTCAGAAGGAGACTGGCCGAAGTAACACTGGTTCAAATTCTCCAATATTACCACACATAGGTAAGTCACATGATTCACGACATATAGTAAGGACATGTGTAAGGACCTTGCTCTCTCTCCCTCCTGATCCTGAACACACACAGAATCATATGTTCCATTTCCTTCGTCCCCTTAGTCATCAGACTGAGGATTATATCAACATCCATTAAAAGTTAAAACTGTCACTTAAGTTATGCAACGTCCAGTGAGGTTAGAACTTGAATGGGTGACTATTCAAAGTCGAACCCACGTGATGCTTATTCCCTATTTCCGGCCCCACTCAAGCTGGGTAAAGTTAATTTGAGAATAGCTGGTTTGTGAGTTTCCAGTGAATGTGGAGGGTAAAACCCCCGTCCTGATACGACCATGCGGTTAGATATTTTTTGAGTTTTATCGTCGCGTTCAATTCAACTGCATGGTCATTTCTATTCGCTTGGAAACACACAAAGTACACAAACCAGCTAGTCGAATTCACCGACGCTTAGCAATGACTTCAGTTATCGATGTTGTCTATTAATTTCGCCCTTAATGTTTTTTTTTACATGTTTTGCAATTTTCTATACCTTTTTTTACAAGTAAAACACCTCATCCATATTGATACTTGATTTGTTCATCAACCTGAACTCTTCTGAATAGAAGTGATCACACCCCGTTACGCCACAGAGGGTGTTGTGTTGGGTGCTGTACCCCAATTCCTCCGATGTTGAAATCGGAGGTCCAAAAGGTATACGCTAATTCCTCCGCTAAAAAACTAGAACAATTTTGACCACAGTAATCGGAGGAATTGACCATTCAGTCCTCGTGTACCCAAAATCAACCGAGGAGGAATTAGAGTCCGGAGCATTCAGAGAGTCATTAAATCGGAGGAATTGATCATTCAGTCCTCGTGTACCCAAAATCAACCGAGGAGGAATTAGAGTCCGGAGCATTCAGAGAGTCATTAAATCGGAGGAATTGATCATTCAGTCCTCGTGTACCCAAAATCAACCGAGGAGGAATTAGAGTTCGGAGAATTGCTGTCTCTGGGGCCCCTTTACAGAGACTGCATTTTAGTTTGGTTACTCACCCCAGGATGTTGGGGTGGGAGAGTAGGTTCATGAGCTGCACCTCCTTGAGCATGTTGCGGCGGTTGCTGCTCTTCTGGTTCATCTTCAGGACCATCACCTCATTGGTCACCTTGTGCGTCACCTGTAACAAACACCACATGCATGAGATCTAGTACACACAAATCACAATATGCCTACTTACATTATACAGTAAAACCTGAATGTAAGAGAACTGGATATTGGAGAAATCTCGATAGAATAGAAAAAAATATTTCAAGTCCTATTTCCCTCTTTATATAAGGTAATGTAACCTATTTAAAAGAAAAATCTGGATATAGGAGGAAAAAATTTCAGTCTCATAAAAATTTCGGTCTCTTATCAGGTTTGAATGTAGTTATAAATCCAGATACTGTCTAAATCAGGTCAAATTTACCACTCCAAATGCACAAGGGCGAATAACTTTTTATAAGAAAATAAAACAGGTTAAAAGGCTATCTTATATTCAGATTTGACTGATGCGTTGGGTATGTTAATTGTTAAGCTGATGAGAGCCAATAAGCTCTAAACAGCTGTCCAGGTATGTTCTGATATTCATGTACATCTAGTACAACTTCTCACTTTTCTCTTTTTACTGATACTGATTAACGGACAGACTGTTTTGCCTTTGTAATATTTTGGAGTTTAACGTTCCTTTCAACTACATAATTATATCAAGACGAGAATTTACCCTCCACTCGCTGGAAACTTACGAACACCCTATCAATATTAACCTTAACCAGCCTAGGTTGGACCGGTAATGGCTAGCATCACGATGCACGATGGTTCAAATTTGAATTGTAACCCTTCCAAGTCCTAACTTTGCTGGACGTTGCTTAAATTCGGAGACAAAAGAAAAACGGTGGCATCAGTGTTGTTATCCGTCTTTCGTAGGCCATTTCAGAAATAATAATGTGTGGCGGGAGAACACTAGACAATAAAAAAAGAGATTGCCATAGGCAATAACCCAGCCCTTTAGTTATTACATATTTATATAATTATATTTTCCTTCTTTTTTTTTCTTTTTATTGTATGTATATATTGTTTCTATTTTTTCATTGTTATAATAATTATTTGTACTGTACATATGTCTTTTTATATCTAGTAAAGTGTTTAATAATAATAATGCTTGATGGACTTTTCGACATGTACTCCCTCAATGCCTATTATATTGTAATTTTTATGATCAAATTTTCAAATAGATAAGAAAAATTCCATGATTCACAATGAAAGGAGCGCGCACATGATGAATGAATCAGAATGAATAAGTTACTATGTATGTATACACGTGCGCCCAGATCCGTGCGTCAGTCTGCGTCAGAGATCATAAGCAACCGACACAGATTACCGAATGAAAATAGACCATTGTTTATCTGTACATTTAATTAAAGCGATTAAAAAAAATCATCTTCCGTCTTTATCAATCGGTAGTTCTAATTCGGTGAGATTTGTTTGTTTAGATTTAGACATATTACAACAGAATTAAGGTGAGGAGATTCGATATTCAATCATATTAATCATAAACAATACGAGAAAACATACATAAAGATCTACAATCGATATCAGTGGACTTGGAAATCGGAAACAAAGATAAGGTTCCACGAAACTAAATACGGACTTACTAGTAAAAAAAATCTAGACAATACCAGAAACAAAACCAGTTCAAGTCAAAGCTTAATCTCAGGAAATCTGTGCTTCACAGAGATAGGATTAGAGTACGGATTACCCACCGCTAATCGCTCTATCTTCCCATGCATTTAAATAAAGAGATAAAAAATCTGGTGTAAACATCACACGACTTTCCTTATCCCCCAAAAAGGAGTCGAATTCCGCCACTGGTGACTCAACGGTAACAGATAACTAAAAACCAATACCAAATTCGTAATCAGCACTTCAAAATCATTGAATTTGATATGTCACAACCCCCATGTAGGATGAATAATAAAAAAGTTAGTCAAAGCGGGTCCCCCGAAATACCGGTAAATTGGGTCCGAGTTCCAAAAAGTTCAAGATATCAAAAAATGATCAGAATAGACCCCTATTATTTTTTTAATCTAAGAAAATATTGTTCTCTAAGAATTTTTGTATCTTTAACCAATTTAAAGAAGCAGCGCTTGCGGCTAGCATTTGCGGCCCTGTGGCCGCAGAATGCGTCCGATTTCAACCAAAAGTTTCGTGGTTCATCTGGTGTATAAAATCAATTTAGGTACCAAATTTCAAGTCTCTAGCTTTTACCGTTCTTGAGATATCCTGTTCACACACAGACAGACAGACAGACAGACAGACAGACAGACGCACGGACCAATGGCTGAAAACAACTTTTTTGGTATCCTGAGGCCATGATTCGTCCAGAAATGTGAAAAACTGGGTAGGTCAAATTTTCGACGAATACAATACTTTCCTTATTATAAGATAAGGAAAGTAAAAATAAGTGTTTATGACTTCATAACTTCCCAAAGCTAAAGTTTGAACATAAATAATGATCGATAGGGAAGTTTCTCGTCCAGGAAATTATTTGATTCCACCGAGGAAGTTTTAAAGATAGCATGACTCATTCGCCTCCCTCTCCCGGGGGTTTCCCGGTGGGGTAGGAAACACATTAGCACACCAGGGAAGCAGGGAGGGGGGATGGTTTGGGGAAAACACATCAGGCGACGGTAATGTGTTCCTGGGTGAGATTGAGATTCGTCACCCCCAAGGAGTTTTCACACTTACTCATCAAAGCTTATCCAAGAGGAATGAATATCCCGCCATAAGGAGAGGGACTGAAGAAAATACATTCGCAATTTCACAACTAAAATCTCGGCGAGTTGAAGATCTACGATCCCCACACTACTTAGCCGAAAAGCTTTTTTGCCCATGGATACACATTGGGAATTTCATTTTTATTTATTTATTATTTTTTTATCAACATTAAACAGTAATACTGACAATATGTGCAATATGTGCATTGTGCAGTATTACTGTTGGGTGGAAGAGATCGCCATAGGTAATAACTCCGCCTTTTAGTTAGGACATCTGTATATATTTTATTCATGGTGCATTCTCTTTTTCTTGTTAATATTGTTGTCACATTTGTATTTTCATTTTTATAATTATTCTTTTGTACGTGTCCTGATAGTAAAGAATTTCAAAATAATGACACAAAATCATCTCCAAGAACCAATAATAAAATCATTACAATCAGTACTGACAAAATAAGGAGGCTATACTCTGGTATGAAATATACAAAGAATAGACCGAAACCCCAATTTTAAATTTGAGAAAGAAAAATCTACGAATAATAATAATAATAATAAGTGCAAATTAGTTGTTTTTTAGATATCCCCTGATTGGCTCCCCCCAGATAGCTATCCCCAGGTTTCCTTGCATCCCATTTTTCATTTTAGACTAGTTTGACCTCAGAAGTTGACTAAAAATAATTCTCATAACTACCGCCCTAGCAAAAGATTTACTGAACATCAGTTAAATAGATACATATTGGCTATCGACGATTTCATAGAGTGCGTGTTAACACAGATTATCGTGTTAGATTTCGGTCACTTCCTGTTAATCCTATTATAGGAATATAGGCGTTGTGCGGGCAGAAAAAAAAATGCGTGAGTTATTGACAAAAAACTATTCAGGAGTTCCTAAAATGTGACATGAGGTAAGTGTGCAATACCCTTACAACAGTTACAATAACATACCTATTACTCCTATTAGGTATGTTATTGTAACTGTTACCTATTAGGAATACCTATTAACTTACCTATTAGGAAATTATATTTAGTAAGTATATTTTGTTTTGCATTAAAACTGCATGTTTGGAGTTTGAAATAAGTATTAATATTCTCTAATATATCAAACACTTCACACAGGGACTTATATAATAATAATACTCTTTAGTTTAAGGTAACCACCAGGTGAAATGAATGCTCAAAGCATTCTCTACCACCTAACCTCGGAGTTATTATTATAAGGGCATATACTCAAATTATTCATGAAAAATTCATTCATCGGGTAGGATTCGATTTGCCGTACCACACAAAAAAACGATTTCTTTATTTTATTACACTTATTATTATTACTATTTATTCCGGTGATAGAAGTTATTTATGTTATATTCAGACCAAAATTATATTATACTTGTAAGGTCCAAATATTAGTAATATTACCTCCATAAAAAGAAGGTATTCAGTAGATAACATATATTTATTTATATATTTACACTTAATTTTTTATACAAAACAATCAACAGTAAATTATTAACAGAAATAAAAAATAACAATACCTATTAACAAAATAAAATATTGAGAAAAAAAATATTTAACTCTAAATTTACAATTGTCTTGTAATCCGGGGCGAAGTTATTGCCTTAGGCATTCTCTGTCACTTGACCCCGGATTTGGATTATATCAGGACATGTACTAAACAAAAGTTTACGGACCACTGTACGCGCAACTTATTTGTCTATGTAGACATTCATATATTATGTACACTACATTTCATGTATGTCATGTTGATGGCACTTCCGTTTTTCATTGAGGCTTTATTGACGCTCCAATGTATTAGTCACTGCTAAATTGATTACATGATGGGTAGCATATAGCCATGGATCAGACTACCTGGACATATAACATTGCATATATGGAGACCATGTATGCTGGATCCGACGTGATGGACACATTGGATATGTGGACAGAACCAGATGAACTGGGTCAGTAATGTCAGTATACGTTGACACCTGGTTAGAAAATGTAAACTTTCAACCAGAAATCTGTGTTTACCAACCCTAGTAGATAATATGTAATAGTACCTGTGGCGAAGTTTTAACATTGTATGAATGAATGAAGAAAAAAAAAGTTTACTTAAAAAAGCAAACAAACAAAATAACACCGCCAATTATGGACACAATACTTCCTCGTGATTGTTTCACATTGTCTATACATTATACAATTTTAAGATTTTATACTAAATCACTTTGTATCTCGAAAACCGCTTAACCGATTTCTTCAAATTTTTTTTCTATTTTTCCTATATTCTAGATTCTACAAAAATTTCTGTATCGGCAAGTCGAAGACCTCATTTTTTCACTTTCTATACTTCCGATTTCGAATATTAGAAATTTCTCGAAAGTAAAACCTAATTGACTTACTTGACTTATGTCCTGTAATCCCGGGGGTACGTAGGGCCTCAACAAAAGCTTTCTAACGGATCCGATTCTGTGCCATGAACTTTATCTCTCCCCAGGTTTTACGTTCTTCGGATATTTCCTGCTCTAGTGTCCTTCTCCATGTTATTCTGGGACGCCCTACTTTTCTTTTTCCTTGAGGGGTCCAAACCTAATACCTAGTACATAATTATCTGTGTATCTAATATTAGCTGTTATGATAAATTAATACCGACCCCTAGAATCAACCGCTCTGATTAACATTCAACTGATTTACCTGAGGTAAGCAAGGAAAAACGGCAATTGTATATTTTTAAAAATAATTTGGTTATTCCGTTAAATCTGCGTCAGCATAGTTCGTCAATCTCCCAGTCAGCTCTTTCTGACTCATCTGAAGCTGACGTTGTGTCAAGTCTTAAGATGTCCCTAATTATAAGACCAAAAATTAAAAAAGCCACTAGAAATTAAACATAACATTAGTTAAGTCACGTTGTGTTGATCTGCACAGTAAAGTTACTGAAGTTAAGTAACTTCCAGCCAGGTGAATGTTTGGTGCGTGACCCTTCAGCTCGAACTTTTAGGATGCTCTATTCCCGGTCCAACCCAGTCTGAGTATTGCGAGTTTCAGGTTTGTAAGATTCCTGAGAATAAGGACATCATCCCGCGTCTTGAATGAACATCATTCGGATGTTAAGAGAAATTTGCGTCAGAGACACACAGTATTTCCAGACACAATTGACAAAATGACAATTATTATTCGCTATCGGAACATAGAGTTAAACATAATACAAAGACATACAGGAACATAAAAAACATACAAAGAGTCACGATCATACATAAACATAATATAATGGTACGTCAGCCTGTGACAGCCTTGACTTTTCGGCACATCATTATTATGACATAAATTATATGTATGTATACCTACAGTATGTAAATGTATATAATATTCCTTTTGTATACTCTGACATGTATATTAAGTCCTTATGAATATGTTGTGTGGGTTAATTCAATCAACTTACAGAGCACAGGAAAACTTTCCATGGAATAAATCAACGCCAACAACATCAGCTGTTATTATTTTTTTTTTTTTTCCAGAACGTAAATATCTTCAAATTCTACAATAATATGTATGGATTTCTTTTTTACGAAAAGACACTCTAAAATAGTATGTTACTAACTTCTTCAAGAAATAAAAATATCTATTTTCTCTTTCCCACTGATGCAAAGGTGAACTAAGTTAGCTCAGCTCACAAAAAAGTCAAAAATCTCTAAAACGGTATAAGTACAAACGAAAATTCCAACGGTACAATCCGGTACAAACGACTGCATAGAGAAATCGCACATTATATCTTATAATGTACACCCATTTAATGCCACTTTGACCAAAGTGATACCGTCTGATTTAAGGTTTAATTTAGGGCGGAATATTCGTTTTGGTAATACCTCTGTGGCACTAAGTCTCAATTTGCGTAACTATCTTAGATGGTGAAAACCAGTGCTAAGTAATGACTCAAGAACTCGATTTTGACTATTAATTTAGCGCTTAATAATTTATTATTATTATTTCCTCCGCCATCTGCATGATATCGATTCGTGACTTGGCGTTTCACAACACAACCGGACGAAGTTCGATTTTTTGTCGAACTCATTCTTGTAAAACAATAACCTGCACAAGCTTGTGGTTTGCATACTCTTCTAGTCGTCTTCTTCTATCCTCTACGTCTGCCTTGTTTATTTTGTTAATAGATTTCACCTACATTCCTTCCTCCTCTTCCTTTAAAAATCATTCCCGAATATTCTGGGAGTGGTAAGTCAACACTCTTCCTGTAGTTGAGCTGTCGAACTGGAAATAATAATAATAATAATTGTTTTTATTCATATTTTCATACTTTTTCAGATCATCCACCTCCTCTTAAGTACTTTTGTACTTTTCGGGAGTTTTTTTTTTTGAATAATAATAATAATTGTTTTTATTGTTAACTCACATTGTGAGCTGTAGACTACAGAAAAACAAAAAAGCAATTCGATGGGCTGTATGTGGTCCCGTGGGCAAAATTCAGTTTGTGAGATGCTAAGGAGCTTGGGAACTGCAGCAACCTCAGACGAAAAAGAAAAAGAGAGAATTTTCTCAAGTCTTATCTCGTATACAATGAAAATTATCACACATTTCTAGAATAATTAATGGATAAGTAATTATGATAGGCATGGAAAACAGACTCAAACTCTTTCGATACTAAAAGAGCGTCTCTATAAATCCCATTTTAGTCAGGTGTATGTGGCAGCCAGCACCCCCAAAACTTTTCCCACCGGCCAAGCCTGTTTGTGACCACGTAATGTAATAAGACTGAGGGTTGGGTAGCAGAAAACACTTTGAGCATTAACCTCACCTGGTGCTTACCTTCGACTAAAGAGCATTAATATTAGCTAATCTTCTTATTAAGATGGTTTTTTTAAAGCTTTTTACTAGATATTGCAATGGGAGTAAAAATAAAAGAAGTATATCTCCAATATTTTAACTTTATTATCTATTAGGCATAGAAAGTGTTGCACAAGGAAATGTCACTCTAAGACCGATAAGAAACCAGATCTATCAGAACCAACACGGTGTTAATTTTTATTGGCACTGCTAGGGTCTGGACTGTAGCGCGGATAGCGCCTAAGTCTGTCAACAAGAATCCCGAGGAGAAATCAAACGCTATCAATGCAACATCTGATGTAGAGATTGATAAGTGAGTCATGGACCAGTTGTGCCACAGGATGAAAGTTGTCAAAAATTAATTAATAAATTTAATATATTATTATCTTTAATATTCCTGCAAGCTGCAAGATTCATTGAGAAGCGTATGGGCATGTTTTGTACGTAGTATACTATAAAAATAATATCGCATTTTTTAATGAAACAGCACAACATGAACAACATCTCACAAGTAAAATATTTCTTCAAATTTTTCAGAGGTTGGGAGAGATCCTCTAATTTTGTACGTTATATGGTGACTTATGGTACTCATGATCAGTTGGTGATGGTGTTTTCTGGTTGTTGGTAGGTCATACGGATGGGTATTTACCCAAAATAGCTACCTACCCATATTACAATAATTTCATCCATCCTGGCCGAGTATTTTCCAATTTGAATGGTCACAAGTCCTAACCACGCTGCATGTTGTTTAACTTCGGTAGTTGTTGGTGTTTCTCTCGTGTTATTAAGCAGCGTCAATAGCGCGTTATTTTCCAATTTGAATGGTCACAAGTCCTAACCACGCTGCATGTTGTTTAACTTCGGTAGTTGTTGGTGTTTCTCTCATGTTATTAAGCAGCGTCAATAGCGCGTTGAACACAACATTATTTTCTCGTTCCGTCACTAAAGTAAGGCAACGTCCAGCGTGACTAGAACTTGGGTGGGAGACCATTCAAATTTGAATCCTCGTGATGCTGGCCATTCTTAACAGCCTAACCCGGGCGGGGTGAGGTTAATGTGGGTAGCTAGTTTTGTGAGTTTCCAGCGAATAGAGGGTAAAACCCCAGTCTCAAATGATCTAGTTCCTAGATGTTGATGAGACGCAACAAGAAAAAACTTTTTCCTTCAGATTGGCTTACGATCTTCAATCTGATTTTTCTGTACAACTCTGTCAGCTCAGTACCACTGAGCACTACTAAGCATGTCAGGTAGTCTGCTCACTAACTAGCTCGCTTCATTACTGGTTTTTTTTTTAATCGAGCAGAAGTAAAATCTAAGAACTAGTATCACCTTTCAAAAATAACTAATACCAGATCAGCTATAATTCCGCTCACTAATCATGTCTTAATCTACATCGTAATGACCGCTTAAAACTTCATAGAATTTTAATGGGACATTAATATGCTAAATTGACGTTCCTCAGGATCTCTCTAAAATGAGACGGACTTTTACTAGATTACCTAATACTCAATTTAACTGTAAAGTAACACACTTTTACTCTATTGAAATGTATACAGAATTACACACGCATGGTAGGTATACCTGTAAAAATACGAGCGATCTCATGAAGCAGCATTGTCGACAAAAGAACCAAAAATGTCTGTCGTCAAAGATAGTTATATTTTTTTTTCTAACAGAGAGAAATAAATTAAATAGTTTTCCATTTCAGCCATTTCAGGGCTACGTTGATTAAATTGGTAAAGAGCGAGCGAGAGTATGCACCCCCCCCCCCCCCCCCCCCGTGGAAACTGGGAAACACAGAAGATATTTTCAACCACACAACTTATCAATAAAATACCAAAAAATGAGGAAACAGTAAAATCACTTTGTCATAAACAAACCATTCTAATCTATATTCTATTCTCCTATCGCAAGTATCAAATCTCCATAGTATCTACAAATCTATGTAAACTATGTATACTCGTATTTATTACCTATATCTATAAACTTATCAAACTTCATCCAAGCAGGTACACCATCTTACAAGTTATCCGTTCATTCAATGATCACTTCAACAGAGAGGTCACTGAACTAACAGTTGCATCTCATCATATACTTAATATGTCATTCGTACATAGCTATACTAATATCTGTACCCTGGTGTTCCTGTATGAGCATTTCTGTATTATGATAGTAGGTATCGTCTGGATCTCACTCCCTGGCCTCCTGAAAGTCAAAATCTCAAAATTCCTCCTTATCCTTGATAATGGGTAGTAATAGAAACACGCTATTCCAAATTGACTTTGAGGAGGACAAAACCAGGGAGGGAGATTTAGGCGACCTTAATGATTTCTTATCTGATAACGATGCATTCAGACTGTATCACATGAACGTATGTAGCATAAAGGCCAAACATACTGAACTCGAGGTTATGTTTGCTAACTTGAAAACATTTGATTGTATTATCTTAAGTGAATGTCACATTAAAGACATCCATGTGGAGCAGTATGTATTGCAGGGTTATAGGATGTACTATACCAAAGAAAACAGAAGGAAAACAGACGGGGTTATGGTTTTCATTAACGAGTCTCTCGAACATAGTGTCAAAGAAATCCCTTTAGAGGACTGTAACACGTTAAAATTAAAGATAATAAAACAAAATAAAACCTACATTGGATACGCACTTTACAGATCCCCCAGCGGAAATATAAGTACATTCCTCGAAAATTATGGTGAACTTCTGCGCAATGAAAAGGAAAATTGCAACGTCTGTTTTACTTCTGGTGATATAAATATTAATATTTTAAATACTAATGATAATCTGGTCAATGATTACTTAAATTTAATGGCAATTAATGGTTATATGAGTCTTATTAACAAGGTCACAAGAATCGCAGCGCGAACCTGTCTGGATCATATCTTTGCTGGACCAAATGTTGATGATAATCACTCAGCAATGGTAGTAAAAACATCCACTTCCGACCATTTTTCCACCGTCCTGAAAATTGTTGAACCTAAAAATAATATCCCTAAAAAACCCAACTATGTAACCCCAGTAAATAAAATTAACTTTGATAGTCTTTTGCTCGATACAATAATAGAGAAATGGGAAGACATTTATGAATGTCATAATGCCAACATGGCAGCTAATTTATTAACTGTAAAACTTAAACAGCTCGTAATTAAAAATAGTACACCAAGTACGAAAAAAATAACGAAAAAATTAAAACCATGGATTACGATTGGACAGATTACATCCATTAAAAAGAGAGACAGACTACATTTACAAACTAAAAAACAACCTTTCAACACAACCTTACTGTCTCAATACAAAAAATATAGAAATAAACTAAACCAAATTCTGGAAAAATCTAAAAATGACTACCTAAAAAAAGAAATTCACAAAGCGAATACAGAGGGGGACAAACGCAAAGTGTGGAATATATTGGGAGAAGTGATACAACACAAACCAGCAAAGTCAAATGGTCCAGACAGAATCAACATCGACGGTCAACTAATAGATGTTAAGGAAAACACTCATTTGGTTGCAAACTATTTTAATAAATATTTTTGCAATGTAGGTACTCTAACCCCCCAAGGGGGAGCAGGCACTAGTATCGCTGACGCCACCAACAGGATAGCATCCGATACGCGAGTAATCCCGAGTGTCAATTTATACCTTAACACCGTCAGTCCAGACGAAGTAGAAAAAATAATCAAAAATTTAAAAGGCGGTTCCGCACCAGGCATTGACGGAATAGGATCTGAGGTATTTAAAAAAATGAGTAAATACGTTGCTAAACCACTTTCGTATGTTTTTAACCTGTGCCTCCGGCAAGGAGTATTCCCAGAGGACTATAAAACGTCAGTAATTTGTCCAATATTCAAAAAAGGAGATGCCACCTTAGTTACACAGTATAGGCCAATTTCTCTATTAAACATATCATCGAAAATTTTCGAGAGGTGCATCAAAAGGCGACTAGTTAATTACTTGGACGAAAATGAAATTTTAAATAAAGACCAATTCGGATTCCGGCGGAACAAAAACACAACCGATGCTATCCTGGAGGTGGTGGAGGAGATCTATCCTGCTATGGATAGCGGCCAAAAATCGGCAGCGGTTCTGATGGACCTTTCCAGGGCGTTCGATATGGTAGACCATGCAAAACTAATTAATACATTACATGATATAGGAATAACAGGTAGCCAATTGAACTTGTTTAAAAATTACCTTAGAAATAGGAAGCAACAAGTAAAACTTCATGGACACTCGGAGTGTCCAGAAGACAATGAAAACAAGGACTCTAATACTAACAATAATACATCAAATATAAATAAAAAAATACTAGAAGCAAAGTTAAGCGATGTCCTAGAAAATAGACCCTACTCAGTACCCCAGGGGACAGTGTTATCACCCACCCTGTATAACATTTATGTACATAAACTTCATAAATTACTTTTGCATGGTCGACTCATATCATTCGCTGACGACACGGTTCTGGTGGTGCGTGGAGACTCATGGGGAGAAGTGTTTGGGAAAATTCAGGAGGATATGTTATCTATTAAAAAATGGTTCCAAGAACATAATTTAATGTTAAATATAGAAAAAACCAAATTAATACCATTTGCTATAAATAAGACTAAACTCCCTGAGGTCCCGGGCATTACGATCCATGAGTCCCCAGCATGCCCTGATTCTTGTTCATGTACCTCCATGGAGTTAGTTAGAAGTGCTAAATATCTTGGCGTTGACCTAGACTGCCACCTCAGGTGGGAGGTTCACATAACATCTCTTGTGAAACGTCTGAGACGTTTAATATACCCTTTCTTGTCATTGAGGAAATTTTTAAGCCTATCCCTCCTTAAAGAAGTTTACTACGCCCTTGTGCAATCGGCCATTGAGTATGGAATTTGTGCATTTGGAGTTGCTGATAAATCCATTATTAGAAAACTGAGTATTGCCCAAAAGCTACTTCTTAAATTAATCTACAAAAAAGAACAAAGATACCCGACCGAAGATTTATACAACAACCTAAACATACTAAGCATAGAAAAACTCTTTCAAAAAAATATCTGCTCCTACATCCAAATGCACAAAGAAACCTTGGTTAAATACAAAGAAACCTTTTACTCCCTGAGGAAAGAATGTATTATTCAAATTCCTACTTGTAAAACGGAGAGAGGTAAAAAATCATTAAAATACAAAGGCCTCCTTGTGTATGATAAGATCCCAGCAGAATTCAAGGCTGAAACAAAGCCTAAGAGATTTAGGTTGCTACTCAAGGACTGGTTGTTCAATCATTCCCCGTACTAATCTTTAATATGACCACCCGTTCGAAGTAGTGTGACAAGCTAATCTAGATAAGTAAGACCTTTATTAGGTACAGTCATATAGATCATGATAAACTAAACAGTACCAGTTAAAAAGATACTTACCACAGGTTGATTTGATACTATTTGATTTGATTAAATTAAATGCAAAAAAAAACTCTTCTTTCCCTTTCTTCTTTCACTATCCTTACTCTTCTTCCATCCATCCAAAATTCGTACAGGATTTTTAACAGGCAAGCGCACGAACGAGCTCTTACTCACAAAAACAAAGAGATGTTCTCTTTAGTGTGAGTATAGTACAAACAAGCTTTACCCACCTGTTTACTTTTCAAATCTTCTCTAAAAATAGTATTTATTTATTTTTATATTTTCAATTTTACTATATTCTAATTTTATATGCTTAGATTAAGATTTGAATTGTTTGTTATTTAATACTGTACAAAA
Source organism: Bactericera cockerelli (assembly GCA_024516035.1). NCBI lineage: Eukaryota > Metazoa > Arthropoda > Insecta > Hemiptera > Triozidae > Bactericera > Bactericera cockerelli. The sequence goes on from CM044957.1 coordinate 12,439,459, forward strand.
TATATATTACATTACATTACATTACATGAAGTAGCTTACTACTGAGATAGCTGAACTCTTATTGGCAACAATGTACGTGCTTTCTTTGAGTAATTATATGAAAACTTTAGTGGGTAGCACAGCATTACGAGACTACTTTTAACATCATATTATGCTAAAGTATTACTTGCTCCTAATGCCGCGACTGGTCACTTTCATTCCATTTCTACTCATTTTGCCCTCACGAGGTATAAGTGGACGCCGGAATCGAAAGGACAGAGCAGAAAGACTTCCATTATGCCGGGGATCGAACCCGAGTACGCTATACTCTTATCTCATTTCCACACTGCCGCTAGCAACCCTTCCTTCTCTACTCAATATGCGTCCCGGAATATTTTTGGAGAGAAAATGTTATTTTTAGACATTTCTCTGAATGTGAGGGGGTATTCCGTTTTGTTTTCTTAAGATATCAGTTTATCAGTAACACAAGAGAGAGAGAGAAACAGTTTGTGTGTGTATGTGTGTGTGTGTGTGTGTGTGTGTGTGAGAGAGAGAGAGAGAGAGAGAGAGAGAGAGAGTGTGTGTGTGTCTGTGTGTGTGAGAGAAAGAGTGAGAGAGAGTGTGTGTGTCTGTAAGAGAGAGAGAGAGAGAGTATGTGTGTGTGAGAGAGAGAGAGTGTGTGTGTGTGTCTGTGTGTGAGAGAGAGAGAGAGAAAGAGAGAGAGAAAAGGATCCAATGGAGGAGGAAGTGAGAGAAGAATAGAGTAATAAGGAGAGAGAGAGAGTTAAAGCAGGGAGAGATAGAGAGAGGAGAGGGAATAAGAAAGAGAGAGAGAGAGAGAGAGAAAAGAGGGAGAGAGTAAGAGAGAAAAGAGGGAGCCCTTGACCTCTGGGAAGGAATGTGATTGAAATGTCAATTTCGGCGAGTTTGGAATAATTGCATCTCTCTGATTGAGACAAACATTGCAGGTATGGGCTCTCTGGCGCTAGCGGGTTGCACAAGTGTTCAGCGCATCCATTACATAGCTTGGAGCACATGCTTATCACACCAGTCTAAGTAAGGGGGGGGAATTAGTGGGGTTTAAACCTCCACCATCAGCAAAATGAAAAAGAACAGAAGAAGGAAATTTCAGATTTTGCATGGAGAAATGCCTGGGAGGCCTTTGTTTTGAGATTCAATCTAATGTGATGTTTGTAGATGGTTAGCGTACAATTTATACCTTCCTGTCCAGTTTTTGAACCTAAACTTACTCCATATGGAAAATTATATCTACGCCAGAGGCTTATCAGTTCTTCGCCCATTTCAGAGGTCCCCAACACTCCAATATGATCTGGACTCGTGTGGAAAACATAAGCTCAGTTGGCAATAATAATTCCGTGTCCGCGAGCAAGGTACATAAATAACGGTGGTGCAAGGATTATATTCATGTCAAATGATTGATCTGATTTGAGTTAGTCAGGAAGGGACTTTTACCCTCCAATTGCTGGGAATCGTAGCGGCTACTCACATACTCACCCAGCCTAAGTTGGGCTGGAAGGTATGCAATAAGTTAAATTGGCGCGCTTTTTCATTAGAAAATTATTCATTATATAAATTTAATCTCAGTAGAACATAATTATTTCTATTAAATTTAGGGCGGAATTAATAGACAAATTCTATATCACAAGTCATATCTAAGCGTGGGTTTTCCCTATCTTACATAGTACGCAATTCGTGACTTAGCGCCACAGAGGTATTACAAAAACGTCTATTAATTTCGCCCTTAATCTCAGTATAACATAATTCTTTTTATTGAATTTATTCAATACAGCGGGCTGTCACCCGCTTTGCGGGCCGAGGCATGGCCGTGAAAGCAAAAAGTCCTTTTTCGCCAATGGCAGGTGTTGTAGTGGGAATTTCGAAAAAATCCCGTCTTATTGCACATCTAGACTATAAGACAAAGCTACCTACCAAATTTCAGCTTCCTAGGACTTACCAGTTCGGAGAAACAGTGATGATCAGTCAGTCAGTGACTTTGACATTTATACATATAATAAGATTACGTCCGAGAAATTTCTAATATTAGAAATCGGAAGTATTGTGTTCGTTTTTTTTCTCTTGAATATTAATTAAATTTTCGTTTAATTTAATATTCGTTTTTTGCATGCTATAATTAATGGCCACCAAAGCACAGAACAATCCCTTCTCGACCCAATTTAATTCCTCTCGATGTAGTTGTTAATAATAACACTCTTTAGTGCTCAAAGCATTTTCTACCACCTAACCCTCAGAGTCTTATTATTATGTGGTCACAAACTCAAATTAATGAGGAAAAATTCATGCACTGGGTGGAATTCGAACCAACGGAGCTCTATGATACCTGGATTACTAGACTAGCGCCTTAACCACTTGAGTACCAGACTTGTTATTGATATCTGATGATGTTGTTGTTGTTAAAAATAAACACGGATTACCAATCATCAGTAGCCCGTTCCACAAACACTTTCCACTTTCAAAATCTCCGTTTCAACCGTTACACAACGCACTGTGATTGGTTATTTCGTTCAAATTAACTAATCAGAGTACGCTGTGTGACAGTTGAAAGGGAGTTTTGGAGATTATGGGAGTGGAGAGTGTTTCTGGAACGGGCTACAGATAACTTCACAGGGAGAGAGGTGTTGCTGAACACACCAGTGTCCGCCAATGTTTACACTATACACCATCTTTTCCAAGTGAGTTAAAACCTCTATAAATATAGCGAAGAGTGCGAGAAACAACTGATGCAATAATTGCATTTATGGTCCTTTCGCGCTATTAAAACAACAACATGGAGTACGTTGACGATCAGATGCCAATTCTAACATAAACACTTTGAATACACCATAGGTATAAATAATGAGTATTCGATATAAACATAGACATGCAAACCAAAAGTAGATAATCAACATGTACAAGCACATGTAAAGTAATATTAACATACACATAATATGTTTAACATAAGCTACATCATATTCATATGTTTAACATATCGGGACCGACTCTGGTAACCGCAATTACAGCATTGCCATTTACGAGAAGTGGTTGGTATTATAAGAGAGCGGCGGAGAATGTAAGCGAAAATCATATCCGCGTGTGTACGATCGATAGCTTAATTGGGCTCGAGTTGACATATGATTTACGAGTGATTGGCAATAGAAAGTTCGGTGGTGGTTGAGGACGGAGGAACGAATGTAATCAGCATGTTAAGCAAACAGAAAAAATACCAGCAACCACCGCTACAGCATGGGACATGGGGTAATTCCTTCTTTCATATGTGAGAGTCACTCGAAACAGGACCTTTACGAGCGAGGACTCAAGCACTTAACATCAGGTTACTTAATGTGTCATTAAGTATAAGGTCTGTATGCCTGGACAAAAGTTATTTGAGTGCTAAACTTTCTTACCCCATCAAGTCCACTCGAGACCAACTCACAAGACAAGAGTCACGCTAGCTAAGGAAACTTGAAATTGAAAAACAAAAAAACGAAAACAGTTAAATAATCAATGAATATAATAAAAATAAACAATAACAGTTGAATAATGAATGAATCCAATAAAACCAAACAGTTACAGTTAAATAATGAATTAATTCAATAATAATAAACAGTAACAGTTAAATAATGAATTAATTCAGTAATAATAAACAGTAACAGTTAAATAATGAATGAATTCAATAAAACCAAACAGTTACAGTTAAATAATGAATGAATCCAATAACAGTTAAATAATGAATGAATACAATAATACAGGGTGCGCCAGAATAACCTGACGAGTTTAAAAATGATACTAAACAAGCAATTTTTAAGATAGAACAATAATTTTTGTGTTATTTGAAAAAGAAGACATGCGAATTTATTTTAATGCATGATTTTTTGAATATTTGAATTATTTGTGACAGATAATGTTGGTCAAACGTTTACCTCCATTTCTGATACACTCGTCAATTCTGGTCGAAAAATTGTCCATGACTTTCTCAAGCATATTCAGGTGTATTGCACGAATTTCTTGAACAATTAGTCTCTTCAAGTCATCTACAGTCCTTGGCTTATGCATATAGACTTTACTTTTGAGGTAACCCCAAAGAAAATAGTCACAAGGAGAGGGATTTAATTCGGTAGTGAGTCCGAAACTTTCTCTGAGTAATTGCCACAGAATCACCACTTTTAAAAAATGTCTCTACAACAAAAGCACGATGCGCATGTGTCCACGACTCCATTGTAACTAAATCCGCTTTTATTGGAAACAAAATGACACTAACATCAACCATCTACGACAAATTATGACTTGATAGTTAACATTTTTAACTCGTCAGGTTATTCTGGCGCACCCTGTACTAAACAATAACAGTTAAATAAAATGAATGAATACTCAAGAAGTGTAATAATGATCATGAACTGTACGATTGGGCAGAGACCTAGGACCTTGGGCCTTGTCTTATAAAGCTATCTCCGACGACTAGATCCATCATAATGAGCCAACTGAGCCATGAACCAACGAGAAAAGCATAATCCAGGCTCCACAACAAGGTTTTGCATAATACAACTTTAGTTCTAATAAACTTTTTTTTTGCAGAAATAAGTTCTACACAATCTACACTCTAGGTTCCTAGTTCCTACGAGCATTGATGGTTGATGGTCGAGTGAGAGTATATCTGGTTAATCGGCTGATCTTACGAGCGCGGGATTCGGGAGTTCGAACCAAGTGAACACCGGATGTATTTACTCATTTTTTTCTCCAGAATTTGAGCTTTAAATTTAAAAAATGGCCTCAGAACTGCTGAAATTAATTAAGGTCATATAAAAGGCAACTTAATTATTCGATGAGGTATTTAAATTTATATTTCTCGTGTTTTCTAATATACAGTGGAGCCTGGATATAAGAGAACAATTTTCAGATCAACTTTACCTTTCTATATGGGAAAATAACCTCTTAAAAGGGCAAGTTGGATATAAAGAGCACAATTTTCAGATCAAATTTACCTTTCTATACGGGAAAATAACATCTTAATAAGGGAAAGTTGGATATAAGAGAAAAATTCCGTTCTCTTGTGTTCTCTTATAGGTTCGACTGTGTAACAATTATTGGGATTCGGCAAGATATATACCTGTACTGCTTATCATTACATAGCAGCGCTGTACCAAGACTCTATTTCGAGCTGAGCTCAAGTTTTTTCTGGTCCTTATGTTACATCAATAATTGGTCCGAAATTCCAAATTCAAGATTCTATTTAAAGTAATGTTCTCCTCTACTTTCAATGGACAATTACGTACATCAAAAAACACCTGAATAATACCCACAGCACCTTTCACTTAAAGTCCACAGCATGATTGGGACCATTCAATCTCCAGATTTTTTTAAGCCTTCGCATAATGGTATGTTCTGATATTCATGTACATCTAATACAACTTCTCGCTTTTTTATTATACTGATTAATATCCTGAGGACTTGTACAGAGGCAAAGAAGTAGTGCGCTAAGACTGATGTCATTTCAGGACAGTTCCTTCTTAAAAAAAAAAAAAAAAAAAAAAAAAAAAAAACAAACAAAAACGTTTCAACTTTTGAATGAATCATTTTTTTTTTAAACACTGCTTTATCTGTGCTGTAACTTTGATTGTCCTGTAATAAATATTAGTACTGTTTTTTAACGTGGGTGGATTTTTTACAGGTCAGGTGCTTAATTTGTCTTTAGAATTACTACAGAGCGCGGGGTTTCTAACCTATACCTCTCCGGTGCTATCCAATTCGCTACCGGTAGTTTGTTTTAAACGCTTATAGCTTTCGGCTCCTGTAGAAGTTGGGGTTTTTGCTTTCTTATTTTTTGGTATCCCTATTCACCATTTGAAGCTTCCAGATCCAGATATTTTTAGTTCCGTTGATTATATGAATGAGTGTCGAATGAGAAGGGTGGTGCGGAAGAGAATGCCAAAGGCATTATCACCACCCTTGATCAAAGTTGTTTACCTTTAATTAATTATAGCCTTTCACTGTTTATACTGATTAAAATAGAGAGGTTAGTTGATGGCATGAATATTCAGAACTATTACCTGCTGATGAGATCAAAGAAGCTCGAAACAGCTGTCCAGGTATGTTCTGATATTCGTGTACATCTAGTACAACTTCTCACTTTTCTGTTTACTGATTATACTGACTGTACCTGTATATAAAAATTGTAAATAAAGTTTAATCAAAATTGTTGAATAATAATAAAAGAATACTCTGGGCTTTGTATTTACAGAAACAGGAACTACCATCGGAACCAGAGGTTACCTAACGTTCGGTTCGCTGTACCGTGGTCACGTGCAAAGGTTATGCCGCTCTATTCTATGCAAAAACATTCAACGCATTCTGTTCGGGAACAGGCAACAGTTCGCCGGCTGATTTGAACCGTTTGACCCGCGCCGCATCCTGCTGCTTCCAACACGCAAGCTGAGAAGGGGAGAGTGGTTACACAACCAGGGTCAGGTGTGGGGAGGCTCGGGTTCAAGTCTTGTGCTATCCCCGAAGTTTCATTCTTGTGGGTTTATGACGTCTGTCCCGCAGTGGTCTATATATATTTTTTTTGAGTTTACAGAAACAAAGAAAAAAACAATTTTTTTCCCCGGTAGCTCAGTGGTAAAGGCTGCACTATGTGAATCCAGAGATTCAAGAGGTCGCGGGTTCGAAACCCAGCCGGGACATGACACGTTATCCTCCAATTTGGAATTTTTACCACATAATAATACGTCTTGGGCTTACTGCTGGAATAAGGGGCTTAATAGTCCTAATTGGGCAGTGTAAATAAGACGATATTATTTTTATGATGCTCATCGGTATGACGTATGAACACATTGTCCGGGGGATCTCTTGTCATTATACTCTACTTTCCCTATGAGCCCTCGCCAGAGGTTTATAAACAGAGGACAGACTAGCCAACCCTAACAAGCTCTGTCCTCTGTTCAGTCTTTATTTATTTATTTATTTATCCGATCCGGGCGGACCCTGTACTAACTAATACAATTTTTTTCCTAACTAAAGAAAATAAATGACAAAAAAATAGACATACTAATTTTATTTCAAAAAGTTGTCAAAAAAAAAAAAAAAACGAGAAGTGGAAAGTTTTTACAAAGAAAAAATTAAGAAGGGATTAGCTATCAGATTGAAGATATTGTTGAAAATCTTCAGTCTTGTAACGGGCAACGCACATTGTATAGTCTACATTATTGCAACAGAATTAAGATTCCTTTCTACTATATTCAGTGCATTGATGTTAAGTGGAATTCTGATTATCCAACTTCTCTCGAGTCAATCTTCAGTGGAAGACCCATTTTAATTATCCTCAACAATCAGAATCGGAATGACATACATGACTGGCGTAGCACGCCTAATCCACTAACCAAGCATGTTACACATACATCCAGTGGTTGTCATCTTGCAGTCACTGCTGAAATGTGTCTCGGCGATCTTCAGATAGACTTTTGTTGGAAATGTGTTTTGTAAGAAATTGACTGTTGGCATAGTGGAAATCTCGACTCCTCTGACTACAAAAACTGTTCTATACAAGATCACCTGTACCATGGCGCAAAGGGCCTAGGTTCTCCTGTAACAGGACGCAAAGGGCTTAATTTCTCCTGTAACAAGACAAAAAGGGCCTAGGTTCTGCTGTAACAAGGCGCAAAGGGCCTGACTAATTTTTTGTGTACCAGACGCAAAGGCCCCAGGTTCTCCTTTACAAAGGTGCAAATTGCTTCGGTTCTTCTATACCAAGCTACCAAGGCGCAAAGGATCTAGGTTCTCCTGTACCAAGGCGCAAAGGACCTAGGTTCTCCTGTACCAAGGCGCAAAGGTTCTCCTTTACAAAGGTGTAAATTCCTTTACTACAAATCCAATGGTTGAAAGTGTCTATTCCTTCACTACAAATCCAATGGTTGAGATTGTTGAGAACCACCCATCACTAAATCTGGACCTCAAGTACGGTCAAGCACCCTTCTGCCCGAGTTCTGCTACTCTCCGGGTCTGCGCTCGATTCCTCTCATTGGGAAGTTTATAATGGAGTTGCATCATCATTACAATGAAGCTAGCTATGCTGATGATGATGATAGCACGCGTGTGGAGTTGTGGAGCTGGCTGGGTCAGTAGGGTGAACGCTCGGGCCTCAACAGTCTCAACAATGAGCATCTGAAGTTCGTACTTGAGAACGAAAGTGAGAAGGAAATCACAACTGCGGACGGGCCTTTCACTTTTGCTTCCTCACATCTGGCGGCTTGAGGAGGCGCGCACGCGCACATTGGACGTAGCCGTCGCCAGGTCTGAGATACGAGGAGAGGACTTCCCATTTCAGTCTTCTGACGAAGAACCCGGACCCGGCTAGTGTAATTAATCAAGTTCGCCGGGAGTCGAGCGCTCGTCTCTCTCACATCTCACTTTTCTGTTTATACTGATTAAAATAGAGAGGTTAGTTGATGACATGGATACTTAGAACTATTACCTGCTGATGAGAGCAAATAAGCTCGAAACATCTGTCCAGGTATGTTCTGATATTCATGTACATCTAGTACAACTTCTCACTTTTCTGTTTATACTGATTAAAATAGAGAGGTTAGTTGATGACATGGATACTTAGAACTATTACCTGCTGATGAGAGCAAATAAGCTCGAAACATCTGTCCAGGTATGTTCTGATATTCATGTACATCTAGTACAACTTCTCACTTTTCTGTTTATACTGATTAAAATGTAGAGAGGTTAGTTGATGACATGGATACTCAGAACTATTACCTGCTGATGAGAGCAAATAAGCTCGAAACATCTGTCCAGGTATGTTCTGATGATATTCATGTACATCTAGTACAACTTCTCACTTTTCTGTTTATACTGAAGTAACGCCAGCCAACCGGCCTCTATTAACACGAAACAGAGTTTATATGTATTTTGTTTGATTGTTTTAAAAGTATTATTAAACATGTTCGATCAAGTTTTATTTACAAATGACATAGATAAATACATATATAGAAATTGAAATTATAAAAAAAAAACTTGATCAAGGGTGGTGCTAATGCCGACGGCGTTCTCTTCCGATTGACTAGTTTATCTATTATACCATAGTAGGATACTCAGGGCGAAATAAATAGACAAAATCGAAATAAGTTCGGACTTAAGCATTAGTTTCAGCATTTAAAATTATTATCAAAATCTCAATCTAAGTCCACAGAGGTACCTATATCTAAACGTCTATTTATTCCGCCCTTGATATATTATAACAATGATATATGGTCATTTGAAATACATAACTATTATATTCGCAAAATAATGAAAGCCTAACTTGTCTATATCATGGACTTTTAATGATTTAAGAGCAGTTTAAGACTAACTAATTTTGTCCTTATTGTTCCTATAAATTAGTTAATAGTTATTATTTATTTTCAATGTTGAACCTATTAGAGTAATACTAGGTAGTGTAGGTTGGTAACGACTTTACAAAAGCAAAATTCGCTCATTGACTAACTAATCCATTAACTGCCCGAGTGATCACTATAATATCATTTTAATGGCGTGCTTCATAAGCTTAAATTTCGCACAGAGAGCTGAAATTTTGCACTTGCATGATGTCTGGAGCGGATTTTTCAAAATTCCCAAAGGAATACCGAGCACGGACCGTAAACATTTGCGTCAGTGGGGTGCTGGAATGAGCTAGTGTTTTCCCACTTGAATCATGCTCCTTGCATTCCGATCAATCAACATAGTATTTACATATCAAAGTTGATCACATTCATATCGAGTCTAGACCGAATTTCATGCATTCTAATATCGGCACATGAATATGTGAGCATGCTCGTAAATATCACGATCGTTGAAATTATGTGTGTAGTTGTGTACTCAATACACAGAAACGTGATTCCGGATTGGTATTTGGTAATATTCTGATCCACTGACCAAATCAGATCACTGCAATTACACATGCATTTGGTAACATACATAGCGATCAGGATTCCAAATTAATTGAGAATTCACATTACAAGAAACATGAAGTACATTATAATATACATACCTAAATAATATAGACCTCTGTGTAAGTGTGTCGTGTTTATTTCGACAACAGTAAATTATTGAAGCATACACCTATTTACCAAGATAAAAAGATAATTAAGTAGGGTATGTACTATGCAGGTCTGCAGGTGTGAAACGCATTGAAACCCCAGTGGGGTCAAAATTGTTCGGCCAAAGTAAATGAATTCATACATTGGGTGGGCTTCAAACCATCGGACCCCTACACTAGACTAGCGCCTTGCCTAGTCGACCAACCACACATGTAGAGGAACTTGGATTTCTCAATATCAAATGGAAGTATTCGATTAATAAAGTAGAATTGAGAAGAATCTTACACTGTGGATTAATAACCACTAGTAATTATTATTGTGACATAAGAAGACAGAGTACAAAGTAGCATGATGAGGATTCCCTGACCAGAGTGTACCAAGTCCCATTAAGTCATTACTTTACTATCATGTCCACTGGTCTCCCAACTGCAGTAAATTCTACCATAGGATAATAAAAGTCAATAGCATGTCGTACAAGCAGCGTCAGAAAAAAAGGGAATTTTTTGGGAGGGCAAAAAATGGAGTTGAGATAAGTTTTCAAATTATGAAAAATTCAAGTTTTTCATTAGCTGTTTACTGTTTATTTTGTCCAACCAAGCTCTTCTGGGGATGATTTCAGTCTTTTGACTGAAATCACCGTGCACTGGTAGTCAAGTGGTTAACGCGCTAGTCTGGTAATCCAGGTAGCGTAGGGTTCCGTTGGTTCGAATTCCACCCAGTACATGAATTTTTTAATTTGAGTTTGTGACCACATAATAATAAGACTTTGAGGTTTAGGTGGTAGATAATGCTTTTAGCATTAACCTCACTAGGTGGTTACCTTCCACTAAAGAGTGTTATTATTATTATCTTCTCGATAATGAAATAAAAAAAACAACAAATCGGCCTTCATTGGAATCAACAGAAGCTGTGTAGCATTTAGCCCTGAAGGAGTTAATACCTTAGGCAGAGAATGCCTACTAATACTTCGCCCCGGATTACAAAACAATTGATGTAGGTAATTAAAATTTACTATTGTTTTTTATTTTTTGTACATATTTCCAAGTTTTTTTTTAATTTATTGTTATTAATATTTGTTGTTTTGTAAAAACAAAACAAAGTGTAAATAAATAAAGGAGTAGGTGGACTATTACCTTTGTGCCAGTTTTCATGAAACCGAGTGTACATGGACACTTGCACAGCTAGTTTCATAAGGATGCACTAGAGATAAAGAACACGACCACTTCATTATCGTGAAGTAGCTAATGAGTGTAATAACTACCATTAAAATAAATGCTAACTAAATTTAAATTATGAGTGAACAGCTATTACTTGTACCTCAATCTAACCATCTTCTTTCATAATAATTATGACTTATGTTCACAGTGCAAAACCATCTGAAATGATATTTCTAGAACATCTTCTTCTTATACCTACACAATTTCGAGGAAATAATTTAATGTAATTACCTACATAATATGTACTACATTGTACTTTCAATGTGATAGTGACTGATGTGAAGGAGAATATTACTTCCGAGAAATTTCTAATACTAGAAATAGAATAGAATAGAATATACCTTGTTAAACTGCCGAGGTAAGACTGAAAAGTCCCTTTACAAAAGGTCATTTTTTGTAAAATAAAATATTTTTATGCTCCGATTTCTATTGATCAAACTACTAAAATCGGTTGTTGACCCTCAACATCTCGGTTTCTGAAGTTATCCCCAGGCAAAGTACGGGGAAGAAGTTAGTTAGTCGAAGTTTAATTCATCGATGGTTTAAAAACAAACCTCTCATCCTTACGTAAACAAACCAAGCAGTGCACACCAGAGGTGTATTGTAATGTAACAAGTAGGTATTTCGTTACAAATTATTCCGTTTCCCGTCAGAACTCCGCAACCTGTTGCAGACAACAATGGACCTGACTCTCTGCTCGGGTTAATGATTCAACTTCATATGCTAAATGAAGATGTATGCTAAATGAAGATGTATGCTAAATGAAGATATGTGTATACTAAATGAAGATATGTTTGTGCTAAATGAAGATATGTTTGTGCTAAATGAAGATATGTGTATACTAAATGAAGATATCTAAATTTTTTTTTTTATATATATCTTTATTTGTATTATGATGTTACAATTTTTTTTTTTTTTTTGTGATAACAATTAAAAAACAACATGATTACTATAAATTTTGGAAAAAAAGAACATGAAAGATAAACATATAAAAATTTACAAAATTAGAAATAAATAAATGATACTCAATTACAATGAAAAAACAACTAATACATTTAAATACTAACTACTAAACAGGGTTCTCTAGAATAAAGTTTCTTTCACTTGCTACAGTCATGTAGTATGAAACAATATTATCCATCACAACATTTGAGGTGATAGATTTGAGATCAATCAAAAAATTATGAAGGCTGACAATTTCTGCACCCAGGTATCTTTTACGAACATTTTTGAAAACTGGACAGGAGCAAAAGAAATGCCATACTGTATCCATCAATTTTGAATTGCATATTGTACAAAAAAATTTTCCTTCAAATTTAGACTTCAAACTACCATAGGAAATAACAGCAAATTCGTCCCTGATAGTCGCAGTTGACAGAAAAATCTTCTCTTATGCAGAGTTACCTCAGGGGATGTAAGCCAAACTGATGCCCCCAAACCTATGGGGTGAGTGACCAGACATTTGAAAGTCGAACTGTAGAGCGACTCCTCCACTCTTTTGATGTCATTTGACCGCAATCTAGATACTAGTTCGTCTAGGATCTCTGGTATAATATTTTTGATAGTTTCTATATCCTGGTTTACCCACATATTGTCAAAACCAAGATCACTGATCACCCATTTTAACTGTTTGCACCAATTGTACCTTACATCCACAATCCTGTCAATATTATTACATTGCTTCAAGAGTTCTATAAAGCAAAGCGAAGATATCTAAATGAAGATATGTATATATGCCAAATGAAGATGTATGTAAAATGAAGATAAGTTTGTGCTAAATGAAGATGTATGTTAAATGAAGATAAGTTTGTGCTAAATGAAGATGTATGCTAAATGAAGATGTAGGTATGTTAAATGAAGATGTATGCGTATGCTAAATGAAGATAAGTTTGTGCTAAAATAAGAAATAAGTGTGCTAAATTAAGAATTTTTAATAACCTCCGAATCCCAAGTAAACATTCCGCGAGTGCAAAAATAGACAAAAAATCAACAAGGAGGCAAGTGCTCAATGGACATTAACATTCAGATGAAAAAATTCATGTACGTATATTTAGGGTTACTTTCAGCCAGGTGAGATCACGTCATTTAGCTTAATATCCCCCCCACCCCAACTCTCTCTGAGATCCATAGAATATTAGGTAGTTCTCTATCTTTGGCCTTGGTAAGTTTTGAACTTGTGATTTTGGCTTGAAAGTGAAATAGACACCTCCACCACTCGATCAAATTCAACCTCCCCCTGACATTACTACTGTGATGAGTCCGGCTGGGGGACGTTAAACAGGGAGAAGACCTGTGTCTCGCTAGAGGACTATAAACAGCCAGGCTAGCTTGCACTTTCCTGAGGGTTTAATGGCTTTTAAAGAAAAAGCACAAGTCCTTACGATGATTGATCGCACATAGAAATATGTGATTCAGGACGCGCCAACTTTGAAATAAAGTTGACTGGAGACCATCATCCCCCAAGTCGACAAAAAATTGGTTACACTTGTTTGTAAGGGATACCTTCCGGTGTGCTCGTGTTGACCCAGCACCTAAATGGGAAGTATTGTGTCACTTCTCGCCCATCAGAGGGAAGGCATACTACGGGATGGGTAGGCTACAACACAGACCACAAGCGTCTACAGTAGCTCCTGTTTCATGGCTACGAAATAAAAACGGCTGTAAAACACTCATCTTTAAATAAAAAAAAAAAAAAAACTGAACAAATAAAGGCTATTTACATTATATTACAAAGAGAAGTAAATTTGACCCGGAAATATGTCTCTAATATCCAAGGTTTCTGTAAGTTGCAGGTTCGAATGTAACTGTAATACATTTTCAGCTCTTTTTTCAGCTTTCCTGTTCTGTTCTGGAGACCGATCAGACAGAATGGAAGGTTTGGGTCTCCAGGTGTGGCTATGGACACCTCTATGACAATATCGACACAATTTTGTTCTAAAATATTATGGCCCATCCTCTATCTGCGACAAGAATAGTGTGGGACTATTGGAATTCTGAATTGACAACGGATACCGAGACAACTGATTTTATAGCTGGTGTTAAACCTAGGCTGGTCCTAGAATATCGAATTATAAATTTTGAAAGATAAATTAATTCAATTTTGTTATTGTTTCTCTTCTATCTCTGCTTTATTTTATTATATTTCAACTTGAGCTCCTAAGATCATGTTTCCATCAGGTACTACCTACCTACTCCTGAGTCAAATATAGATGACAAAGTTGATACACGATTACTAAATATTTTAATTTTAAAATAGTATGATAGCCGTGTAAGATAGACTGCGGCCAGGCCTTGATGTATGAGTCTGTCTTGTGTCTCATTGTCATGTAGAAGTTCTTGTTAACAACAGGAATATTAGGAGTTAGCCACATAAATATCCTCGTATTAGGATTTCTCTGTGGCGAAGCAAGAGCTTCTTCACAATCTTACTAAGTATCACAGCATTATTAGGAGCCTCCTTTACATTTCCAAATCCTTTGACATTATTTTCTTTATACTCTGGTAATACCGCCACTGATTGTTACTCATAAAACTGCTCATTTTTCCTCACGAGATATGAGTGGGCTCCGGACATACAAGGTGTATAAATTACAGAGTAGATTTTTTTCTAGCCAACTAGGATTCGAACCCGGGTCTCGTGCAAGCCCAGGGCGCTACACCCCTCAACCACGGTGATGAAACATGGATATTGAGTTGCGGTCAACGTCATGAGGTAATTAATTGACTATACGTAACTCCAGTTGACCATTTCTTATCTATAGGTATTAGGTACTGAAATGAAGGGGTTTCCTAGAAGCGTTAAAATACATATTTGACAATTTCGCAATTTAACAGTTTTCTTTGGGGATCCAGAGAGGGACCGCATCCTGTGGGAATTCTCCTAATCCCTGTCTGGACTACATGTACCAACTTTAAAATGATTGGTTTGTTTGAAAATATGTGGACTTTTGCATGATTTAACCTATTACCTAAGCTAGTAGGTACCTACACATTGTGTAAAATAAAAAAGATCATAATAACCTAAAATATTTCGCGATTTCGACGGAAATGAAAAAGTTTCGATTTAAGGGGCTCAAAACTCAGGTCACTGATAAAAGTACCTGTAGAAGAGATTCAAGATGGGGCGGCATAGGATTTGAAAGTTACACGCGACTTCAACTTCTAACTTATGTCCATGTAGGTACCTATTTATTCCAATGATTTCTGGATCTAGATCAGCTATCTATGAGGCAATTACGGAATGCAAAGACACGAAACACTCAATTCTTCCTCTCTCCTTTGGATTTATTATTTTATTAATACCTATATACCTATCTATTACTAGATAATGTATTCAGACAGTCATAATGGCCATAAAAAATAGTATAAAAAGTAAATAGACATATTAATGTACTCGTGTGCTTAAAATACAAATTTAAAGTGAAAGTGAAATAAAAAATGAAGAAGTAATGCTAACAGTAGTCCAGTATTAAGTACTTCTGAGTATTCCCTGGGTAGTTAAGTACTTTATCTAATTCCTAAGGTAATCTTATATGGTCCTACAATGTATTGATCAATCAATGCAGTCAACCTGGAAGACTAAGAACAGAGAGTAGACCAGCAGTCTGGCTGGAGGACAATACTCATATAGCAGACTAAAAGTAGTCTGTCTTGGGGACCATACAAAGGGAGTAGACCAGCAGTCTGGCTGGAGGACTATAAGCAGGGAAAAGACACCAGTTTTCCTGAGCAACAATAAACAGGGAGTAGTGGCCTGGCTAGTCTACTATGCTTTATGATTAGGGGACTATGATTAGGTAAACTGGGTAAACTATAGACCAAAAGTCTAGCTTATGAAAAATAGATTGAGAAATGACCAGGAAGATTTAGGATGGAGTAAGGAATATATATACGATTCAAATTTAACTATTATTCAAATCAAATCTATTTTTTTATAGTACATTTAGCCCAATTTTCATCACTACAATATAGAATTGAAAATTACATAGCTGAATTGTATTATTCAAAACCAACAGCACTCTGATGAGAGATCAGTTAGTTACCTACTTTCCAATAGTTAGGGAGACAGGTGGAAAAGGCCAATCCCAGTAAAATGGGAAACGAAATGTAAAGAATAATTAAACAACACGACATAGTACCTTTTTTTAATCAAAATTTCAAAGCATTCAAGTAGTAGGTACCCATGTTGTCAAAAGCCTGAGATCTAGAATATCTAAGAAAGAGTGTACTTTTGAGTAAATATTACCTATTCAGCTTAATCTAGGATATCAAATTTGATTCTAGCCAGTCTTACCCTGTAAATAAGTAGCTAAGGGACTATGAACAGAGAGTTCACTAGCAAGAGATTAACTAGCCTAGCTAGTTGGCAGTTGTGACAGGATTCAAAAACCTCTTTCTTTTAGGCCGTACAACTACATGATGGTCCTGTATTTTTGGATGAACTTGCCATAAGACAATTTCTAGCCTTATTTGTGTAGTGTGTACTATTGTACTTTGTTAGGTACTTACAAATGTAACTTTAAAGCATTAAATCCCCTTAAGTTGTAAGTAAATTTAAAATTTTTATCTTCCTGTTATTATAGCACAACTATACTAGGTAGCAAAGCACTGCATTACTCCTAAATGATGATATTTGAGATTAATTTTATTATGTGTTTTGAAAAGTACTCTAACATAATGAAATATGTTTCTTGTACCTATCTGTTTTTTTTTTTTTTTTTTTTTAAAGATGAGTGTTTCACAGCCGTTTTTATTTTGTAACCATGAAACAGGAGCTACTGTAGACCCTTGTGGTCTGTGTTGTAGCTTGCCCATCCCGTAGTATGCCTCCCCTCTGATGTGCAAGAAGTGACACAATACTTCTCATTTAGGTGCTGGGTCAAAACAAGTACAGCAGAAGGTATCCATTACAAACAAACCATGTCCAAATTAAGAATACATTTTTTGTTAGTATGGGGGTTTGAACCCGGGACCTTCTGTATGGCAAGCAAGTGTTTAACCACTGAGCTAATTGCGTGCTCTAAAAAAGTAACAACAAAAGTAAAGTTGTTACTTATTCAACCATTTGTTAAAAGCAATAACAAAACATCTCTGAGTAGGTTTAGAAAAGTGTTTAGAGTGTTCATAATGTTTACATACATTTAATTAGCCTTTTATCCTGTTATTTCAGGAAAATGAAAAAAATTGGTTTAACCAAATTGTATTTGTAATTTCATTTTGTAAAAAGCAATAAATAATACCCTTAGAGATTTTAAGGCAAATAACCATTTGATATGAAAATTTAGCACTTGTTGTATTCAGGAGCAACAATAATAAATTTCTTACCTTGAAGACCTCTGAAAAGAATCCACTTCCAATCTTTTCACATGTGAAATCATCCAGTCTATTGAGACATGACACAGCATGTCGGAGGGCTTTGCAGGATGAGCCAAGCATACATGAGTCTTTGATTTTTTCATCTTTCCCCAAGTCCGAGACAGAGTTGAGACTACTGCTCTGAGTGGCTTTCACGTCAGCACAGCCTGTATGCATTATGCTTACATTGTTTGCACCACTTGGAATAATATTACACTGTTCACACACATATTAAAAAAGATTTAACAAACATTTCAATCTCATATAACAACTGTTTTTTTAACTTAACTTGTACATTTTATTTCAACTGTTTACAACTTTGGTTAATGGTTAAAATTGAAATTATAACTGTTGTCATTTTAAACCTGTATAATTTAATATTACAAACTTATTGCACTAGTTTCCAAATTCAACAAGAAACATTATAAAATTGTTACAATAAACTGGTGAAATGTGATCATTTCTTCATAACAACCAACTATTAAGTACCTACCTAGAATTAAGACTTTCTGACACCACTTATGTACATAGAAATTAAATTTTATTTTATGTGGCATCAGATGATCTCCAAGATTTAACCAATACCTACATAGTAAATATTAATAAGTTAGATGGATCTCCCTTTGATTTCTGGTGATTGAGTTTACTTTTGGTACCCAATAACTCTAGAAATTAGATTGGAAGTATTTACCCGTATGAAAACAATTCAACTTTTCATTCAGCTTTGATCACTGAAAATTGAATGCTATGTACTTGAATTGTTCCACTAGGGATTTTATCATATTATTTGCAAGTGAAAATTTAGTGAAAATATTCAAGACATTTATATCAACTTTTACATTTAAATGTAATATAATTATGATGTGTATGTGAGTATGTAATGAAAAAAGTTGGGCCAGCTTAAAAAGCCAATATTGCTTGTATGGGAGAGCTCCACTGAGCAGACAAGACAATGCAGCTTCTCCGATGTTCATATTCCTGGGGGAGTGACATTTAGCTGCCTGGTAGATGACAGTTATAGTTTTCAAGGGTGTATTATTCCTAAAAATTGGGGTATGTATACTAACTTGTATAGTGTTAACTATCTAAATGTATCTTGAAAAGTTGGAATAGGAATAAACATTTCACAACTATCAACTGATCCCAAAGAAGTTCTTAAGCCCATACAAAATTGACTAGCAATATTGATATTATAATAATACCTGGTGGTTGTATGATTTCAATTATTAAACAGAACTACAAATTTTTAAACATAACTGCATTATTATTTCAAATGAAGGAATTTCTCAAATGACACAAAACTTAATAGGTAAAGTTGTCACTATCACAAAGTTATCAGAACTCACACTGATGTTGAGATGTTCATGTCACTTTACATGTTTTATTTAAGTCATAAATCTGAATTAATAAAATAATTCTGAATTAATTGATCTTTTAATTAAAAAGAATTCACCTTATCAATATCTGCTAATCACGGAATTAACCTCAAGAAGTTTCGGAACGATGAACTTAAAATGAGAAATGAAGGGAAAAGCATACTTCTCGCAATGATCATTTCAGATTTCATTTGATTTGAAGATGATATGGGAAAGAGCTTGCAGTGTTGCCAAAACAGCAAAACAGATGGGATCCGACACAAGGGCCGAATGGTGCAATAGTTTTTTGCGGGATCTATTGGGCTGCGCTCAAGTGGTAATAAAGTCAACTAAAGATAAAATAATTGTTTTGTTTCTTTTTTCTTTTTCTGAAAACTGAAAAGAACTGAATTCTGAAATCACTGATCATCTTTGTGAAATTTATTTGCTTTCCTCAACTTTCCTGGGTTTTTGAGTTTTATCCTTATATCAGAGAACCATCGACATGTATACCAACAGAAGTAAAAAAAAAACAATTTTTTTTCATCATAAATTTTTACATCGTATTTTTACGTATTTTGTCCGTTTTATTCTTTCACATATAAAAGACGAATGATTATTGTCAATTGGAATTTGATGCGTAAGTCATTTTTGGTAAGAGGATTTTTTTGTTAAGAAGAATTTTGTAGTTATATAGGGTTAGGTAAAGTTAACGAGGTGAAATTGCACGATAGATCACTGACTTCAGTTTGTTGGGTAGGATGGTTGGGTGAGGGGCTTAGGTTAGGTTCAAATTAGTGCAGGTGGTTAGGCCGGGTCGCGCAGCGACCCGGTCTAACCCTGCATAATAGTTTATCACAAAAGCGAAAATAAATAATAAAAAAACGTCCTGGGTAGGGATCGAACCCGCGGACGTCTAAGCATCATGACGCATGGAGGCCATGGATCATTCCTGAAAACTACGCCAGCGCTGCAGTGGAACTTTTATGCAACATAATTATCACAGATCCCGCAAAAACTATTGCACCATTCGGCCCTTGTGTCGGATCCAAACAGATGAGCTCTGAAACTTTATTGAGCTGTAGAAATTCCCTTCAAAAGTGACCAAGGAAAATAATTATTATAGTGCTACAAAAAATCTTCCAAGCTAATAAAATTCAGCTTTAACAATTGAAATTATCATAGACAAATTTTTAAACACGGCTTTTTTTGTGGCTACAGAATTTGATAACTGTCCAGTAATATCTTTATGTAAAAATGGGACACCACTGTAGTTCACAGGGGTATGATAAAGTATGATTCATAATACCGAAAGTCTTATAACTCTTTTACTTAACGAACTTGTATATTCATTAAAAAAAGTATCTATTTTTGAGACAGAAAAGAGCTCTCTATAGAGCTGTATAGGTAATTTCTATTTCTATTATTTAATTACTTTTATACATATATCTGTCTATACATATTATATCTGTTTATATCTGTATATGATTATAAATAAATAAAGCTACAACTATAAGTTGTGATACATGTCCATAATATGTATAGGTAATACTTCAAATGCGGGATTAGTTTCATATATGAAATCGATATAATATTATCGATCTGTTGATTGCATCAAAAGAGACAGTTTAATATAAGTACAGAAAAAAACATTACAAGTAAAAAAATATCCTTAATTTACAGCCTTTTGAAGTATAGGAATTGAATTGAATTGAATTGATACTTTATTGATTTCAAAATAAATTTACATAAATTGTACATCTCCTAAGCTAAGGCTAACTTTTAGGGAGATGGGTTTTAACCATCTTAAGGAGACTCATGACTCAAACGAACCATTCCTCTCACCCAATGGGGGTACAATTTCTTGGTTCGGCAACCCTGTATCAAATTGTACCTACGAGGGAAATTCTGATGTCTCGATATGGGAAATCCCTAATGTACTCATCTTGTTTTGGACGCATGAACTATTACAATGCGGATGGCATATACAAAAAATAAAGTGAATTGTTGGGCGTATTTTAGTACATTCCTAAAGTTCTGCGTTTTGACATGGTTCTGAGGGCAGAATTAATAGACAACATCAATAACTTAAGTCGTTGGTAAGTGTCGGTTTTCCCTATCTTACACAGTACGCAAACCGTGACTTAGCGCCACAGAGGTATTACAAAAACGTCTATTAATTCCGCCCTGAGTTTCGCATGAACTATTACAATGCGGATGGCATATACAAAAAACAAAGTGAATTGTTGGGCGTATTTTAGTACATTCCTAAAGTTCTGCGTTTTGACATGGTTCTGAGTTTCTGACCATTTAAATTCGAACCCTTGTGATACTTGCTATTCCCAGCCCAACTTAGGCTATGTGAAACTAATTTGGGGAGGAGGAAGACCACGAGGAAGACCCAGATATCGTTACAAAGGCACTTTGAAATCAGATATATAAAAGAGAAGGTTTACTCTAGAAGTAATTGAGAGCAGAAATATAACAAAAGACTATGGTGGAGAGGCTTTGTCCATCGACCCATTACGACCGAACGAAAACGGTTTGACTGGTTGATAATGTTTAGCAAATTGAGGGTAAAACCCCCGTCTCTAGGGCTTTAGCAGTTGAAAACATTGAAAATAATAGTTCTGTACTTGAGAACTTTGAGGAAAGAGCGATTGTAAGAGCAAAGTAGTAAACTGTTAAAACTTCCTACTTTACGGGTTAAATGAGGCTTATTGGTGAGATAAATATTCTTCTGACCGACCTCAGTAGCTTGATCGATAAGGCGGTGGACTTGTAACCTGGAGGTCGTTGGTTCAAGTCCCGGTTTCAGCGTAGATTTAGTAAAGCGAGTTTGAATAGTTGTGATTTCACGAAAGTGGTTGACACAAATTTGATAACTTTTTTTTTTTTAATATTCTTCTGCTGACACAAGTGCATGGATATCAACATTCATGTCTGTGGTACCCATGTCTAGACAAGAAAGTACTAGTTCAGTGAAGAGTGGGTTCAGAGGGAGATAGGCTAGAAATCCCTAGCTTGTATGTATGTATACTGGAATAGGGGAAATAAGTTTGTGTGGTAATGTGTTGTATATTTTTTTACTACTTGACCTATGTTGTCCGCTTCATGCTAATAATTGATCAGCGGGCCGCAAAAAGGAGCTCACGGGCCACAGGTTGGACACCCCTGATCTAGAGCATCGTTCCGTGATCTGAGGATTGGATCCAACCCAGTGCTTGGAATTTTCCTCATTTTTTTGAGTATGACCAATTGATTACTGACCACACAAAAATATTACTCTGAGGGTTTGGTGCTAGAAAATACTTTGAGAATTAACCTTGTCTGGTCATTAATCTACTGAAATGTATGTATTATTATTATTATATATCACGGACACGGATGGAGTATAGGTACGTCTTGTATTCAAATTTGTCTATGGAGTATGTTCAAAACCATGTCGTTTTTATGTTTGATGTTACTGAATATATTTTTAAGGGATGTTTTTTAACAATCAAACTTTGATGAATTGTTTCATAAGGTGAAAAAAGCAGTACATTTAGTTATTTCATCCTGATGCATACAAATGATTCTTTTCGAAAAACTAGACGAAAATCAGAACACACACAGAATTTATTTCTCTTATCATCTCATTTATTTATTATAAATAAAATTGATTAACATATTTGTCTCTTAAAAATAAATGAAATACAAATTATCATATTATAAGTTCCTATAATGTACAAAAGAGAAATGCTTTTACTGACGTTTATCACAACGTTTGACTAAAAAACTATGGTTTTCAAATGACACTCAATTTTCTTCGGACTAAAATTAAATAATGGCACACAGTATATAACTATTTAGTGGTAATCAGAATTGGTTCGAGTAAATAATTTTTTTCAAGGATCAATGTTATTATTTTTAGCAAATGAATCGGTTTTATCTGCTAAAAATATTTATGATTGGATAGTTGATGAAGGTATTTCAATTCTAATTATGCAGCAATGTGTTTCCGTTTTATTTTTATTATTTTAGCAAACAATTTGCCTATTTAAAAGTAAAGAAATCGATCAACCATCGTTAGAACTTGGGCTTTTTTTAATAAGCCATTAAACCTTTGGGAAACTGAAAACTAGTGTGGCTTGTAAGGGTTGGCTAGTCCACTCTCAAATGAATTTAATGCATGTAGGAATCAACTGATGCGATAATGGTCCAATCTTTTGACCTTCAATCTAAACCTTGTTGCTCATATAGGAGGACTCCTCCATACGCGAACTTGTTACCTAATTGAATTATTAATGGCAGCATTAGACAATTAAACAGGAATATTGCAGGTCACAGATAGGGGAAAAATATTTTTGAAATAATGTAAAATACAAAGGGGGGGGGGGGGGGGGGGGGGGGGGGGGATCTTGTGTGATATGTACTAGGGACAGAAGTGAAAAAATCCCAATGTTAGTGATACAAAACGAAAAAGAGAGACAGTATGAAATTAATGGCGAAAGAATTTAAAATTTAACAAAAAAGAATTGATCTGCGTTAAATTTAATGGGCGAAAGAAATTCTGTAAATAGTTTAATATTATTATTTCACTTTTCATTACTTGTAATAAAAAGTAAATAGTAATACCAAGTATTTTTTTAGCAATAATGATGCTACATCGATAGTTAATCAACGAAAAAGAATAGAGAGCAGACAAACCAAAAATGAGTAATAAAATCAGTGAATGAGTTATAAAACCAGTATTTTTATTTCAAGAGTTGAGAATAGCAATTCAGGCCCCCTCTGCAATACAGGCAGTGTTGTACTACCTGTTTGGTCATGTCTTTTATTCAATTCCTTTCTTAGTTCATACCTACTTAGTAAGAAAAACCAAATTCTAAATTTCAAGTTGTCAGGTTAAGTCATTTATGAGCTACGTTGATTATGAATGAGCAAGTAGAGTAACTGCATACCTATACATATATCTCCTGGGCTATGCGTTCAGTTTAACAAAATGGTTAGTATCTTGAATGTTTTTTCTACTTGTACTTTATACATACATGTATTACATATACATGTATTACATAATTATACATACTTGTACACTATACATGTATTACATATACTTGTACAGGTACATATTATACTGACACACACTTTTTCACAATCTTAACGTTTTTCTTGAAATTTAGAAAAAATCTTATTGCACATCTAGATATAAGAAATAGCTACTTCGAAATAAAATAATGGGAAATACAATTGGTGATTTTGAAAGTGCAACAGCTTTTATTAGTTGTACTTTTCTGTCATTAAGAGAGCTGAATTATTATTTGAATATTATTTCAAACTAAACCTAATCCACTGGAAGCTTACTTCTTTCACAATGCATACCTGCCAAGGTACACACTACACATGCTATTGCTCATACAAACTTGCACTGCAGAATTATCAGCTAACATCAACAGGAACAGTAATAGTCTCAAAGCTATCAAATTACGTGACATGGAATAACTCGATTACAAAATATAATAACAATACTATAACAAAAATTGATCAAAAACCAAAAACCAAGCATCAACAAAAAAGAAACGAGTTCAACAAAAAGGTGTAAATTATTGTACAATTGTACATAGATACAATATTGACAAACCGGTAGAGCAAAACTGATTTACATAAAATTATAAATATTAAGAGAGAAAAAAACCTAAAATCAATATGGCTGAGTGGCTGTGAAGGAGGTCATGGTGTTTATAGCAGATTCTCATGTTAATTGCTCACAAATATACCTACATGTACCATGAGTATATTGCCTTTAATGTTAGTCAATGAAATGGCAATGTCTCCTTCACAGAGAGTATTTTGATTATAATTAAATAATTTAATTATGTACAAATAACTAACTACTTTGTGTTAGAAATACTCTTTGAACTTCTGTGATAAATTATCAAGAGAAGAATCCCCATTTCGGGAAACGCCCATTTGGGATATGTTTACATATTTGTCCAATGAAAAATGTGTTTTCTGAATTCTTTGTCAATGAAAAATAATTTATTGATATGCTTGAAAAGAAGACTTCAGAGCTGTTACAGAATTAGAACCGAAAAATGGTGAGGTAAAAAGATCAGTATATAAAATTATAAACAGAAGAGTGAGAAGTTGTACTAGATGTACATGAATATCAGAACATACCTGGACAGCTGTTTCGAGCTTATTTGCTCTCATCAGCAGGTAATAGTTCTGAGTATCCATGTCATCAACTAACCTCTCTATTTTAATCAGTATAAACAGAAGAGTGAGAAGTTGTACTAGATTTTTACCTACAACCAAGTAAAAGCATACAGAAGTCGTTAAAAGAGTATTTCTAGACTAAACCCAATATTAAGAAAGAAGATGAATCAAAGTAAAATGCCTATCCTAATAGATTACAATCTTGCTTACACATTAAATAAAGTCTTTATAACACTTAAAAATAACAAAAACCAGTCTTATTCAGAAAAAGAAATTAACATTAGTGGAAAGATTGGGTAGTCCAGGTGGTCAAGGCTCTAAACTTAGCAAGATAGAGTAAATCCAGTACCACCTAATGCTAATGCATGATACTTAGCAAGATAAAGCGTGGATCCGATGCATGGACCCACCCAATGCATGATATTTCATGATTTATTTTTTGGACAAAAACCATTAAACTCGCCTAGTGGATACCTTCTAGTAAAGGGTCTATTATTTAAGAAAACCAGTGTATTGCCGTATTGGATCACTCTTTGGATCCAGACCCACTCTAGTAGACTGACCTCAGAAATAGAGATGACCAGATTATTATTTTTTTGTTTTGAGAAATCCAAGTAATAATAATAAGATAGTTACAAATGGCGATCATTTTGTCAGTTTTAAGAGAAGATTGCTTAAAAAGTTTACCTAGTGAATTTATGACTACTTAGGTACACAACCACTTTAAACATCTTCCTGGTTCCTGGAGTTAAAATAATCTTGTATGATGAGGTTAATATTCCAGTGGTGCCAATCTACAGGAAGAGTTTGAGACTGAGGAATTGAAATAGTGAAGGGAATGGGAATCACTGAAAACAAGATCGTATAAAAACATCATTGGGAGCTGCTGTACAGAAGGAAAACTATGTTGAAATACCGTATACAAGGGATTGGTTTAACTATAAAATTATGGAATGTCAATAGATTACAGGGTTATTCAGATTGTAGAATGTCAATTCGTTAAAAGGACTAGAATTATTTGCCCAAAAAATACTTTTATTATTCAAACCAACATCATAAAAACTTACAAAGTGAACTCAAGTTCTAGGTAATAAGTTCTCGTCGACAGCGCCAACATGAAAAAAATGTTAACTTTCTGCTGAAAAAAATAAACTACAATAATCTACATCTTCAGGAACAAATTGATTTGTTCAACACAAATGTTCTACGAGAATATCCATTGATTTATAAAACCAAAGTCGGTACCTAGTACCTATCCAATAGAACAAACTGTCCTATTATAAATAAGCGACCCACATTGTGAACTTATCTCTAACATAACTTCTTACTACACATTCTCTAACCTATCTTGTAGGGACGGAAATACACTAAGCTCAAAACATAATGGACTATATTCTCTCTCCCCAAACTATAGCTACACAGAATCGGCATTTCACAGAAATGAGTAAAACTTCGTACATATACATCAGGGTCTCCAATGCTAGCCCTATAGGGCTAGATCTAGCCCTTTTGAGAAAAATCTAGCCCCCTAGCCCTTTTTACTCAAATCTGGCCCTTTTTTCTCAAATCTAGCCCTTTTCCCTCAAATCTAGCCCTTTTTTGAGAATCCGCCAAAAGCTAACAAATGAGTTTTATCACGAAAATTCAAGCTCGAGTTCCCGAATCAGGATTGACGTTACGGCAACATCGCAATTACACGAAAACCTCAAAGAAGCCTCTGATTTTTCGGAAATTGCGATGTTGTTTTGTTAACTTTTTACATTTTGAATGTTAACATTTCTGAAAGCATTTTGAACGTTTTTTTTGTGTCGTCCACATGGTCATTTCATAAGTTTCATATTGATCAATGATGATTTATCATTTTGTGTGACTTGTGTTCAATTCTCACTAGGGCAAGATATAATTACCTTATGAGTAAGAATGCTGTTTCAATGTGACCATCAGGGATGGAATTATGGTCAAAATAAGATATTGGGACAGATATATGGTGATCTCGGTTTTATTCCCAGCAGGGCAGAAAATTTCTGCCCTATGTCCACTGTATTTCCATCACGTTTTCATTAATGTTGTGTACTAGAATTATAATTATAGTTCTCATACCTAGCTATTTAAGAATTCTAAATATTATCAAACACCTCGGCCGAGGTGTGAAGAACGCCAATACAAAGAAAGAGACAGCCCGGCAGAGTGTAAGGTTACGGAAAACATAGTTCCCATGCATTTCATGTACTTTCAGCCAGCGAGGTTTTCAGCAGGAGTTTGTACATACTGGTGTGGAGAGATGATATGGGACCTGCACTCATACCCAGAGTCACCAAGAAGTTTTAGTACATGTGTTTTAAAGACTAAGGGCGGAATTAATAGACGTTTTTGTAATACCTCTGTGGCGCTAAGTCACGGATTGCGTACTGTGTAAGATAGGGAAAACCGACACTTACCAACGACTTAAGTTATTGATGTTGTCTATTAATTCCGCCCTAAATCTTGTAGGAACTGAGATTCGGGCTAATTCAGAATGTTCCCGAATGAGCTTTTATCTTTCTGGGATTAGCTCGTTTTCAGGAAATATCATATAGACTTAGAAATTCAAATTGTGGTGAAGCACAAGCAGAAAAAGCACAGGTGAAGCACAGAGCAGAAAAGTTCCTGCCCCGCTGGTGATCGAACCAAGGTCACCATGCGTGCAATGCCTAGCGCTAAATCATTGGGCAACGGTGACTACTCACAAATCGCTTCTCGGCCTTTTGGTAGATGTAATATCACAAAAATAAGTATTAATTAATTAATTTTAATAGCAATCGTGTGATAATGGCCAGTTTGAAAAATTTTCAAGTATATTTTTAGGAATAATTCAAATTTATTTCAGTCTTTATTACAAAACTTTTATAAACTTAGCACATCAGGATAAGATGACAGGTTTATGAAGAACAAGGACAAGGATAATTAAATAATGGGCAAAAGAATAAAGATGTCATGAAGATAAACAAGTATTTGAATTTTGAAAAAGATAAACATTTTATCTTTGTTTACGATTTAAAAATTCCAAAGAAGAAATTCTATAGTATTTTCAATATTTTTTTCTCTTTGGGAAGCCAATCGGTCCTCGAATCACTGATTCGTGAATCAAGGTTACTTCCTCAAATTGAGTGCTCCGAATCACCTGCGAATCAGAGATTGGAGATGATAAAACCCGATTCGTCGAGCCAATCCGGAGTTCGAGCGAATCCGGGGTGAATCTTGGATGATAAAAGCTAAACACTAACTATCCCGCTAGAGTGCGACTCGGTCTACTACAAATCAAGTGAAGAATAAATAATAAACCAAAAATAACACGTTTATATCGACTCAAAAGTACCTAATTAATAAATAAATTGTTAATAAAACGGACAGGTAAATATTACCTTAGTGAATACATACAAAAACACAGTTATTATTAGTATTAAAGGACATTTTTAAAATCTAGCCCTTTTGCCTCCAAATCTAGCCCTTTTTTTTCTCGAATCTAGCCCTATCTTAAATTGTGAATTGGAGACCCTGATATACATAATAATAAATACTATGGTACGGGTGATAGGTGGGCTGAATTTCGAATTTCGTTGGAAGCAGAAAACAGACTTGAAAAATAATTGTGGCGAGAGCTCAAAGTACCCAAACACCACAGATAAGAGGTCTTCAATAAATACATTGAACTCATTGTAAATATTCCTTTATAAAAGTATCATATTATAAATAAAAGGAGCAACACAGTAATAGAAAATCTTTGAAGACATTCAACTTTTGAGATTCACAACAACTTTTCCACAAAATATTATAATTAGTCCAGAATTTTCCCATCACCCAGCTTTACTTAGGTTCAATTAGCTAATACCTTAGCAACGTATAGCTCGTCTTCTTAAGTCTAGCTAGAGTTAATTATTTTCTGGCTACGCGAGCTCAAATTGTTCCATGTGCTAGAACACTAGCTCCATCTGGCGGTATTTCTTCCTCAGGTTGGACACGGGATCTACCTAGCTAATAGTAGCTAGCTCTAGCTATAGCCATCAGCTAGCTAGAGTTCCATGTGCTAGCTGAACACTAGCTCTATCTGGCGGTATTTCTTCCTCAGGTTGGACACGGGATCTACCTAGCTAATAGTAGCTAGCTCTAGCTGTAGCCATCAGCTAGCTAGAGTTCCATGTGCTAGCTGAACACTAGCTCCATCTGGCGGTATTTCTTCCTCAGGTTGGACACGGGATCTACCTAGCTAATAGTAGCTAGCTCTAGCTATAGTCATCAGCTAGCTAGAGTTCCATGTGCTAGCTGAACACTAGCTCCATCTGGCGGTATTTCTTCCTCAGGTTGGACACG
Source organism: Bactericera cockerelli (assembly GCA_024516035.1). NCBI lineage: Eukaryota > Metazoa > Arthropoda > Insecta > Hemiptera > Triozidae > Bactericera > Bactericera cockerelli. The sequence goes on from CM044957.1 coordinate 12,469,000, forward strand.
GGATCCTTGTAGAGCACGGGATCTAGCCGGGTGTGTGAGCGCAGCAGCGGCATGTAGCCAAACACGGCAGCGAACGTGTTGAGGCAGGTCTGGCGCTGGATGAAGTGGTCGGGGTCGTTCCAGGGAGACCTGAGGAGGAGGAGGGGGGGGGGGGATGAGTCACATTCATTATTATTATTTTTCCAGTTTAACGGCGCTTTAACAAGGCGGTAGGCCTGTCGTTCACGCCGGACTCATTATTATGCATTTCGAAAAACTGTTTTTGTTCATTCAAAAATGACACCACTCATCTCTCCCAATTGAAAAATAAAAAAATAACTAGGAAAATTATTTCAAATAAAAAATTCCAAACTGAAATCGAAAAAAGAGAATGGTCAAAATATTTGCAAATAACAAATACTGAAGATTATTATAATAATTTGATAAATGACTTTAATATTATGTATAAAAATTCTGAAGTTGAGTTAGAGGTAAATGAGTTGGATCAGGTTAAACCATGGATAAACTGTAAAATTAAAAAAATAATTAAAGAAAAAGAAATAATTTTTAACTTGTGGAAAATTAACAAAAAAGATGAAGTTTTAAAACGTGATTATAGATCTATTCGAAATAAACTAACATCGGTAATTAGAAAGGAATATAACCAATATTATTTAAGGAAATTTGAAGAGAATTCGCAGGATATAAATAAAACATGGTCATTATCTAATGAACTACTTGGGAGAAAGAAAAAGAAATCTACCTATGACATTTTGAGGAAACATTTCTCTCAGTATGTAGATATAAAGTTGTTATGTAATGAGTTTAATGATAATTTTATTTCTCAAGTAGATGTTGTCAAGCAATCTAACCAAGGTTCAAACTTTGTCTTCAATGAAGATGAATACTTGTTGATAGACAATGACCGTTCAATGCGCTGGTCTAGTATTACAATGGAAGACCTTAATGCAGCTATCTCTAAAGTTAAATGTACCAGTGCCGGTGCTGACGGTATACGAATGTCTGACTTGAAAAAATATTATTCTTCTATAAAATTTGTTTTGTATAGATTTTTTAATTTGATTCTCTCATCTGGGAAAATACCTGATAATTTAAAGATTTCAGTGGTCACACCACTTTACAAAAAAGGTCCTAGAAACGAAATAGTGAATTATCGACCCATAGGTAATGTTCCTGCTCTCGCTAAAATTTTAGAAAAAATCATGAACAGTAAAATACAACCATTTTTAGAACAAAGTGGTGTGATACCTGACTTCCAACATGGGTTTCGACCTGGCAGGAGTACCGAGTCTCTTCTAAGTAATTTTTCAAACCTGATAAATGAATCTATAGACTCCAAAAAATATGTTATTGTTACTTTTATAGACCTTGTAAAAGCTTTTGATGCCTTAGATCATCATGTACTCATAAAAAAACTCAAAAATGTAGGTATTGTACACAAAACCATAAATGTCATAGAAAATTATTTACTTAACAGAACACAAGTTACCAAAATAGGAAATTTCATAAGTAACAAGAAACCTATAACGTACGGTCTGGTTCAAGGGAGTATCCTGAGTCCTTCTTTTTATAATGTTTATGCTAGTGATCTGAAATGTCTCAAAATAAATTGTGGTCTCTTTCAATTTGCCGATGATATGGCCATAGTTTCAGTAAACTCCAACCTTGATACTGCTATAGAAAATTTACAACATGACCTCATACTAATTCAGAAATGGTTGTATAACAATGAAATTTTTATGAACTTTACTAAAACCAAGGCAATAATTATAAAGAGTCCCCATAAAAAAATATTGTGTCAACCCCTCAAACTTAGGTGCCATACGAGACTGTGTCTTAGTAATAGAAATTATGAATCCCGTTCATTATGTACATGTCTAGAATTAGATTATACACACGAGGAAAAATATTTAGGTGTAGTTATAGATTCTAAATTTAAGTTCAGTAATCACACTGACCAATTATCAGCCAAACTTAGGTATTGCTCATTTTAACTTAAACATATAAAATGTACCGTTCCTCAAAAGATCATGTGGATACTGTACAAATCTTTATTTGAATCCTTAATGAGGTACGGCTTAATTTGTTATGGTTTTTCTTCAAAGACAAACTTAAAACCAATTGATACTTTGCAAAAAAATATTGTAAAATGTAGTTTCCATTCAAATAGTAAATACCTAAAACAAATTATGTCCTTAGAGAATCTACATAAATATATACTTATATTAAAGTACTTTTTTAATGAACAATATCGTCTTAAAACCCAAATACCATATTCTATTCGACAACAAAGTTTCTATGTACCTAGAATAAATTCTAACTATGGGAAAAAACTCCCTTGTTATTATGTACCTACTTTTCTAAATTGTATGAAAAATTCTATTCATAGTATCCACAACTATTCGGATCTGAAATCCATGCTATTGATTTGTATCGATAATATCCACATTAGAAAATAAGTGAATATTTTTATAGTAAAAAAAAAACTGAAACCTTTAGAAAACATTGAATAGTTAAAATAAATCTTTCCTTAGAAGCCCACATTTTTTGTATTAGCTTAGGGAAAGTGTTTGCTTTGTAAACTATATGTATATTATTCTAAATAAAACAATTTATCTTATCTTATCTTATCTTATCACATACTTATCATATTTCATATTTCATCAGGGGCCTATATCATAATCGTTCTACAGTTACAAGTCAGTTTTTTACAATATAGAAATGCAGACAGATGAATTTCTTCGTGGTTCATTTCATTTTTTTGTACGAGAAAAATAATATTTTTTTATATTAATAATCATAAAAACTTCCAAAACAAAATAACAAACGAGTTTATCTCTTTGCTATTTTCAGTAAAACTGACTGGTTCATCTCTCTGAAATTTGTAAATTAATGTGTAAATTGCAGAATGATTGTGATAAAGGGACCCTTTGTACAGATAAATACAAATATTCAATTCAATTTTGAGCTGCTTGATTCTCAATGTTAGCGTTAATAAATAAATAACATTGTGTTTATTTATTAACAATTTTGGGTTTTTACAAAGGTTCTTTTCCTAAGCTAATGATAAAAGCTTCTAAGAAACATAATTCTCATTGCCAATCCGACCTCAGTTGCTTGATCGAGAAAAATAATATTTGTAACAGTGATCCGACACCGCCTTATCGGTGTACTTGTAACCTGGAGGTCGGTGGTTCAAGTCCCGGTTTCAGCGTAGATTTAGTAAAGCGAGTTTGAGTAGTTGTGATAGCACGAAAGTGATTAACACAAATATGATAACTTTTTTAACTTGTTTTTTGTTTATTTACTAACAATTTTGGATTTTTACAAAGGTTCTTTTCCTAAGCTAATGATAAAAGCTTCTAAGAAACACAATTCTCATTACCAATCCGACCTTGATCGATATGGCGGTGGACTTGTAACCTGGAGGTCCGTGGTGGTTCAAGTCCCGGTTTCAGCGTAGATTTAGTAAACCGAGTTTGAGTAGTTGTGATAGCACGAAAGTGATTAACACAAATAAGATAACCCCTTCAAGTCCGAAAACTATTTTTATAGTTTTTCTATTTTCCTACTGCACATGTCAAGTCCTGGCGTTACATATTTGTAACAGTGAACTTTCTGTGGCCATAGAAGTTGATTCGACTATTATGAATCACTAAAAACGTGTTATATGAGTACTATTATATTGTCTTTAATATTAAAAAGAAATCTGCTGACACGTGTTTCGTGTTACATACAGTATGTTTCAGAAAAGGTGGCCACCCCCTCGTAACTTTTGAACGCGACGGAATTTTTCAATTCTGTAAAGTCCTAGGTATAGGAAGTGCCCTATGGCCCATCCTGTGGTCATATTTATTTTTGGCCCCGGTCAGCCCTTCCGGCTTTTAGGCCATATTTTTTCATTTTTCTCGCGAATTTTAAATAGAATGCTATATTTTTTATTCCTGTTAATTAAAGTCCAAGTTAGGCTGAGTATAATGAGCTTTTAAAATTTTCAAAAACCTTATCAGGGGCGGAGCTAGTAGGGTGCAAGTTTCAAGATTGTTACACCCTGTATTTCAGCGTTAGTTAGGTTTTTTTTAGTACTTTTTTATGTTCATAGCTTCAAAATATTGTTTAACACCATATGAAATCAAAAAAATATTCTTGTTTACTTCTAATCAGGGTCATAGTAAGGTTTTTGTAAAATTACTTTTTTTCTCACGTCAATTTTTCCGTAAATTAATGGTGTTCTCGAAATTGGCATTTTTAGAGGTGAAAGTCTGCAGTGACATATGTTTTTTATGCTTGAAATCGAAAGAAAACTTAACGGAGAAGCGATTAAGATCATAAAAAAAGCCATTTAACCTGCTGGTTTTTTCACGACAGTGTCCGGTAAAGTGGGTGAATTTCGTATTGGATTTTTTGTTGTTGTTGAGGAAACACAATTGGCATAGAAAATAAATAATACCTAATAAGGGAATAATACTTCAATTAACATAACTAAATGCGAAATTAAATGAAGATTATTTCTTCTAAATCAGTGCCGGATATTTTTTTTTTCTCTCTTTCTCTCTCTCTTCTCCTCTTTAAAATAATTGACTTGGTTTAATTTTCACCCTCAAGAGTTTGGTACTTGACCTATTTTTTTCTCTTAAATTTCGAGATAATTAGATTTTTATTTAGAGACCTGGAATTCATTACTAGCAACACCAGTACGATTTTTTTTTTTTAAATTTGGGTTTAATATTGCGTATCAACTGCATGGTCATATCATAACGGGGGTGTTACATTCCATTCGCAAGAAACTCACCAACCTCCTAAACACATTTATCTCACCCAGCCTGGGTTAGGCCGGAATGCCAGCATCACGAAGTCTTCTCCTCGCTGGACGTTGCTTAGCTTCGGTGATCCTACAAGAATCGTTGCATTCAAAGCGCCATCGGACTGACTCCTGAAGTATTGACAATGTGTTTTCTACAGATTTTACCAACTTACCAACTAAAATTGTCTCAAGAGGGGACCCCTAGGCCAACTTTAGAAGCAGCAAAAGTGGAAAAAAAAGAGAGAGAAAAAAAAAAAAAAAAAAAAAAAAATATCCGGCACTGATTTAGAAGGAATAATTTTCATTTAATTTCGCATTTAGTTATGTTTATTGAAGTATTATTCCATTATTAGATATTATTTATTTTCTATGCCAATTGTGTTTCCTCAACAACAACAAAAAAATCCAATACGAAATTCACCCACTTTACCGGACACTGTCGTGAAAAAACCAGCAGGTTAAATGGCTTTTTTTATGATCTTAATCGCTTCTCCGTTAAGTTTTCTTTCGATTTCAAGCATAAAAAACATATGTCACTGCAGACTTTCACCTCTAAAAATGCCAATTTCGAGAACACCATTAATTTACGGAAAAATTGACGTGAGAAAAAAAGTAATTTTACAAAAACCTTACTATGACCCTGATTAGAAGTAAACAAGAATATTTTTTTGATTTCATATGGTGTAAAACAATATTTTAAACCTATGATTCCCTATGAACATAAAAAAAGTACTAAAAAATCTAACTAACGCTGAAATACAGGGTGTAACAATCTTGAAACTTGCACCCTACTAGCTCCGCCCCTGATAAGGTTTTTGAAAATTTTAAAAGCTCATTATACTCAGCCTAACTTAGACTTTAATTACAAGGAATAAAAAATATAGCATTCTATTTAAAATTCGCAAGAAAAATGAAAAAAATATGGCCTCAAAGTCGGAAGGGCCGACCGGGGCCAAAAATAAATATGACCACAGGATGGGCCATAGGGCACTTCCTATACCTAGGACTTTACAGACTTGAAAAATTCCGTCGCGTTCAAAAGTAACGAGGGGGTGGCCACCTTTTCTGAAACATACTGTATACAGGGTGTCCAACCAAACTTGGACTCAAATTACTCGGCCCCTGAAAGAGTTTTTGAAAAATAAAAAATCCTAGGGTACATGGTCTAATTATGCGGTTTCAGTCATGAATTTTTTTTTATACAGGGTGGTTCAAAAGTCAGAAATTGAGGTGTCAACTTTCGATTTTTAAATGGATCGACCTGAATTTTATTTGATAATTTTACTTCTAAATGGTTCCTGAGTACTTTTTTAAACAAAAATTTTACATACAGGGTGGTTTTTTTTCGACCAATTTTTTTTCTAAATCTCGAATAACTCAAGTTTGTTTAATTTTTTCGATAACAAGAATAGAGAGTGTTTGTGTAATGAAAACACGCACTTTCAATTGGCATCAAATTTTTTTATACAGGGTGGTTCACAAGTGAAATAATGACTTGATTTTTTTTAAAACTGAGTTTTTTTAATTTTTTATTTGGGATTAATAATTCTAACCTAATTTTACACATTTTTTGTTAGTCATATCGAAAAACAAAACTAAAGTGTTGAACAGGGTGAGACAATTTTTTCTTGTGACACCCTGTATATGGGCAGTCAAGGACACGTAAAATTAAATATAAAAACTAAATGTGCAAGAAAAACTTCGATTTTTAATGATATCAAAAAGTTATGGTGTTTTAATTAATATTGTCGCATGGACCACCCTGTAGATATTCTCTTAAACTATCATGTGGGTACTCGAGGTTGTATAAAATTCAACGAAGACTTCGAATCGTGGGGAAAAACAAGTAAAAAACACGAATTTTGAAGCCATTTTCAATTTGGTGTACACACTGAATGATTTTAAAAATAGAAATAAAAAGTAGGTAGGTGTAGACACAAAATTGAAAGTGACTTTTTGAATTCATTTTTTTCTTTCAAATTTGGACTCCTCGTTGAATTTTATACAACCTCGAGTACCCACATGATAGTTTAAGAGAATATCTACAGGGTGGTCCATGCGACAATATTAGTTAAAACACCATAACTTTTTGATATCATTAAAAAACAAAGTTTTTCTTGCACATTTAGTTTTTATATTAAATTTTACGTCTCTTTGACTGCCCATATACAGGGTGTCACAAAAAAAATATGTCTCACCCTGTACAACACTTTAGTTTTGTTTTTCGATATGACTAACAGAAACTCTTTCAGGGGCCGAGTAATTTGAGGTGTCCAAGTTTGGTGGGACACCCTGTATGTAACGCCAGTACTTGAAGGGTTTTAACTTAACTTTTTTTTTGTTGTTTATTTACTAACAATTTTGGATTTTTACAAAGCTTCTATTCCTCAGCTAATGATAAAAGCTTCTAAGAAGCACAATTCTCATTACCTGGCGGCTCCGGCCCCGCCCGTCTCCTTGTAGTGCTTCCTGCCGGTGACCTTGACGGGGGGGCGGCGCGTGACGTGGGCCACCAGGAAGTTCATGAGGATGTCCTCGCAGTTGTGGGACTGGGCGACCGTCTTGAGCAGGAGGGGCGAGAGCCAGCGGGCGTACAGGTAGTTGTAGTAGCGGTGGAGGAACGCGGCGCCCGTGAGGACTATGGAGTAGTCGTTGGTCCACTTGGACGTGTAGCCCCAGGAGTTCTGCGGGAGGGAGGAGAGAGGGTTAGGCGGAGTTGTTAGGATGGAGTTACTTTAGTAGACTAGAATTACGAAGATGGTGTTGGGTGGAAGAGATTCCCACAGGCAATAACCCCACCCTTTAGGTAGGACATTTCTCTCTTTTTTTCCTTCTTGTATATTTGTTTAATCTTTTTGTTTTTCTTTATATTTCATTGTGTCCTACTGTATATATTTTTTGTTCTACCTAATAAAGCTTAAAAAAAAAGTTAGGCGGAGTTGTTAGGATGGATTTACTTTAGTAGACTAGAATTACGAAGATGGAGCGGGGATGCCTCATTTTTATATATAATATTATTTTTATTTTATGATGAATGAGTGTGTTAAATATTAATAAAATTGCAAAAGAAATATCTGAAATAATCATAAAAAAAGCATATACTCGTACCTAACCGACCTCAGTAACTTGATCGTTAAGGCGGCGGACTTGTGACCTGGAGGTCATGCGCGGATATAGCCCTCTTGTACTGGGGGGGCACAATCGCAATATACCTATCTCGCGGGTTCCACCCGCCGCTTCGCAAGCCTATCACACACACCAAACTACACACCCACCACACCACACCACCACCACCACACACACACACACCACGCACCCACCAGACACACACCACGCACCCACCACACACACACCACGCACCCAACACACACACACACCACGCACCCAACACACCCACCACACACACACCACGCACCCACCACACAACCACACCACGCACCCAACACACACACACACACACACACACACACACACACCATGCACCCAACACACACACACCACGCACCCAACACACACACACCACGCACCCACCACACACACACCACGCACCCACCACACACACACCACGCGCCCACCACACACACACCACGCACCCACCACACACACACCACGCACCCACCACACACACACCACGCACCCAACACACACACACACCACGCACCCAACACACACACACCACACACCCACCACACACACACCACGCACCCACCACACACACACACACCACGCACCCAACACACACACACCATGCACCCAACACACACACACCACGCACCCACCACGCGCCCACTACACACACACCACGCACCCACCACACATTCACCACGCACACAACACACACACACCACGCACCCACCACACACACACCACGCACCCAACACACACACATACACACACAACACCACCACCACCTCCACCACACACACACACACACACACACACACACACACACACACACACACACCACACACACACTCACACAACACACACAAATGCCAATGTTTTTCGTGTCACCCATTAATTTCTTGTCCTTAATGGACCTCAAGAATTGCTCATCAGAATTTCGCGATCAATATGTCAAATGAAGACTACAACCCTTGCAAAAACATTCTCGCTTTGAGTTGATGGTTCGTCACGACATATTTCGAGAAAAAATGTCAGCCAGGTCAAAAAACGTAAATACATTTTGATTACCCATCCATTTTATGTCCTTACACAACGTAGCTCAAAAACCGGTCATCAGAATTTCGTGATTGATATCTCAAATGAAAACTTGAACCCTTGCTTAACACTTTATATTTTTGAGTTGATACGCCGCCGCCGTGGCGCCGTCACGACAAATTTTCAGAGAAAAAAAATGTCATTTCCGTCGAAAAATGTGATTTTTTTGTGTCAACCATCCATTTTTTGTCCTTACCCCGTTTAACTGAACCCTAGAGATATATTCCCTGGTCCAAATGGGCCTATAGATAAAATTTCAGGTTTCTCGGACAATCTGTGTGGATTTGACAACTTTATTATTTAGTTATTTCTTATTGGTCTTAGAATTGTGAATTATTTTGGGTCCCGTGCACCCCTAACTTATTGAGATTTTTTTTACGGGAGTAGTCTTAGAATTGGGAATTATTTTGATCCCGTGCCCCTATAACTTATTGAGATTTTTTTTACGGGATTAGTCTTAGAATTGGGAATTATTTTGGGGCCCGTGCCCCCCTAACTTATTGAGATCTTCTTTTTAACGGGATTAGTCTTAGAATTGGGAATTATTTTGGGGCCCGTGCACCCTTAACTTATTGAGATCTTTTTTTTTTAACGGGATTAGTCTTAGAATTGGGAATTATTTTGGGGCCTGTGCCCCCCTAACTCATTGAGATTTTTTTTAAAAGGGATTAGTCTTAGAATTGGGAATTATTTTGGGACCCGTGCACCCTTAACTCATTGAGATCTTTTTTTACAGGATTAGTCTTAGAATTGGGAATTGTTTTGGGCCTGTGCCCCCCTAACTCATTGAGATCTTTTTTTACGGGATTAGTCTTAGAATTGGGAATTATTTTGGGGCCCGTGCCCCCCTAACTTATTGAGATCTTCTTTTTAACGGGATTAGTCTTAGAATTGGGAATTATTTTGGGGCCTGTGCCCCCCTAACTCATTGAGATCTTTTTTTACGGGATTAGTCTTAGAATTGGGAATTATTTTGGGGCCCGTGCCCCCCTAACTCATTGAGATCTTTTTTTTTACGGGATTAGTCTTAGAATTGGGAATTATTTTTGTGGCCCGTGCTCCCCTAACTCATTGAGATCTTTTTTTTAACGGGATTAGTCTTATAATTGGGAATTATTTTGGTCCCGTGCCCCCTAACTCATTGAGATTTTTTTTTTTACGGGATTAGGTATAATAAAATTTGAGAAACACCGCTTACCGAAAAAATCTGGGGGGGCACGTGTCCCCCGTGCCCCCCCCTATATCCGCGCATGCTGGAGGTCGGTGGTTCAAGTCCCGGTTTCAGCGTAGATTTAGTACAGCGAGTTTGAGTAGTTGTGATATCACGAAAGTGATTAACACAAATATGATAACTTTACTCGTACCTTGTTTATACTGCAACCGTAAGACTGAAGTCGCTTAACGCGAGCAAACAAGTCTTATACAGTTTCAAGGGTAAATATTTACTAATGAATAAGAAAACCTGGCTTAGCGAAAATAAAACCTTAAAAATCTGGGTTTGTGAAACACCTTAAAAACCATGTTTTTTTTAGCGTTAAGAGTCTCCATCTCTTTAATAAACACTTTACTTTTTTCTACTCTGGTAATAATGATGGTTACAAATACAAGTAACAACTCATTTTTCCTCACGAGGAATGAGTGGACCCAACAACAACCCGGGATTCGTGCATTCGGGTCTCCGTTCGTGCAAGCCTACTACTCTATAATAATAATAATTCTCTTTAGTGGAAGGTTACCACCAGGCGAGGTTAATGCTCAAAGCATTTTCTACAACCTAACCCTCAGAGTCTTATTATTATATGGTCATAATCTCAAATTAATGAGGAAAAATTCATGCACTGGGTGGAATTCAAACCAACGGATCCCTACGCTACCTGGATTACCAGACTAGCGCGTTAACCACTTTACTACCAGTGCACTTGTATTCGAATTGTACTAATCACAGGCTTATGTGTGTAGAAATCATCCCCAGAAGAGCTTGGATGGACAAAATAAACAGTAAACAGCTTATGAAAAAACCGGAAATTTTAATAATTTGAAAACTTATCTCAACTCCATTTTTTGCTCTCCCACAAAGGACACCACGCGAGCCACATACCTTAGCGTCGTCCCAGTAGTGCGAGCGGGCAGGATAGCCCACGATCCTCTCCGGAAACGACTTCCACACTTGAAACGCAAAGTCGATCTCGTCTGTGTTGAGGGTTGCATCCTCGTCCAGATTGAGCACGGCGCTGGTGGTGACCAGCGGCGAGTGGAGGAAGCGATGTGAGATGTCGGTCACCTGGGTGAGGGTGTGTATGGGAGGGAGCGATGCGTTGTGTCGGGAGGTGAGGAAGCTGGGCACCGGCTTGTCCGCACTGCTCCACAGCACGATGATCTGAGGAGGAAGCAAATTGTAACACTTCTTAAGAAATTTGGGACTAATACTAGGACTAATAATAATATAATAGTCCCAAAGAAATTTGGGACTATTATAATCAGGAGGTAGACCAGATTATCACAGCGGCATTTTTAGCAAGAAGTTGACAATGCGCTAAAAAATCTTGGACTGAAGATTAGTATTTCTACGTCATAGGGTTAAAATTAATGTAAATTTAAGAATTCTCAGTCTTAAATATACAAAGAATTTACTCTTAGGGCCGAATAATGAAACAGGATTAGATTTAATCCAAGTGGACACTATCAGCTGAAATCTAATCTTGTGTCACAATTGGTCCAAAAGTCTAAAATGCGATTGAACAAAGTAGTGTCAACAAAAAAGGATTCAGTGTTTAGTTTAGTTTTTGTTATTAAAGAAGTAGTTTACTCTTCATTCGCTTCGAATCATACCAGCTACCGATATTCAACTCACCTATCCTGGATTCGGCTCGAAATGACAACTTCACGTCTTATTTAATTGGGACGTGACAGAATATTTTGTTAGAAAATTCAGCAGAACCCTGGGTTCACACTCACGACCTGTGGACTACGAGAAGAAGTCACAGCCGTTACACCACGCAACATATTGGCTGCGGGCGACATTGCGAATAACTTTGGCCAGGGCTTGGAACTGCCAACCTCACGTGTTATTTTTTTGGGAAGCAAAATATACTGTTGAAAATTCTGCACTACCGGGCTTTGGGCTCATGACCTCGGGACTAGTGATTCTCTCACCTTGCGAACATACTGGCTGCGGGCGACATCGACATTGCGAATAACTCTGGCCAGGGCTTGGAACTGATAACCTCACGTGTTATTTTTTTGGGAAGCAAAATACGTTGTTGAAAATTTTGCACTACCGAGCTTTGGACTCATGACCTCGGGACTAGTGATCGGGACTCTCACCTTGCGAACATACTGGCTGCGGGCGACATTGCGAATAACTTTGGCCAGCCAGAGCTTGGAACTGCCAACCTCACGTGTTATTTTTTTGGGGAAGCAAAATATATTGTTGAAAATTCTGCACTACTGGGCATGGACTCATAACCTCAGGACTAGTGATCGGGACTCTCACCTTGCGAACATACTGGCTGCGGGCGACATTGCGAATAACTTTGACCACAGCTTGGAACTGCCAACCTCACGTGTTATTTTTTTGGGAAGCAAAATATATTGTTGAAAATTCTGCACTATCGGGCGGCTTTGGACTCATGACCTCGGGACTAGTGATTCTCTCACCTTGCGAACATACTGGCTGCGGGCGACATTGCGAATAACCTTGGCGAGGGCCTGGCCGTGCTGGGCGTAGATGACGGCAGTGAACTGACTGGCCCCGCCCCCCAGCTCCCGGTTGTAGTAGAAGGGCAGGTCGGTGGGCGTGTCCGAGAAGTGGGCGTCCACCAGGAGGGCCCCCGGCGCCCAGTTCCACGTGACGCCCGTCTTGCGCTTCTGACGGGGCAGCCGGTCGCGAATAATCTGGAAATATATAGGAGCATCGGTAAAAAGAACACTTGCATACAATAGCACCATACACCTACACAGACATAGAAAACATAGAATGGACATTGGACACAGACATAAAATTAGGATTTAATATAATACTATTCACTGTATTTATTATAGCTATTAATATTATTATTTTATTTTTGTTTTACCTATTACTTTTACTTTACCTTTTTTTTTCTTTCTTTAGAATGACGATTGACTATGTACTCTGTATCTTAATGTCTAAAATTGTAAATAAAGAAATAAATAAAACATGGTTATGGAACTTTTTTAGACAGCGCGGCAGTCTCTTTTGGTGTGGCCTCTTGAGTTTTCATGGTCGGGAAATTTTCTTACTCCTATCTTATAAGTTAATTTTTTTTGGTTGAACGCAGGAAAAAATCTTTTAAAGACACCCAGGTCATCCTGACGTGGGGTGTGGGACTGTGGGATTTCCACCCACTAAAAACCCACCTCCTCAAAGAGCTAACCGCACCTGGAAAAATCTGAAAAAAAAATGAACTAATTACCACATATTATGCTAAAAATGTAGAAAGTATAAAACTAGCTAGCCACCGTCGATGGCACGTTGAATACCTCGTTGCGTCACTGAAGTTAAGAAACGTCCAGCGAGGTTAAGACTTAGATAGGTGACCATTCAAATCCTTCTGATGCTAGCTATTCCAGGTCCCACTCAGACTGGGTGAGGTTAATTTGAGTAGGTAGCTGGTCTGTGAGTTTCCAGCGCATGGAGGGTAACACCCCGTCAAGACCATGCAGTTGAAAGCAACGTTAAGCCCATATTAAACAAAAATAAGCACAAAAAAGAAGAAAAAAAATAGTTTTCAAAAGAGGTTACTATTGTCCTCAGCAGCTTGTCTGCCCCAATGGGAGTGTCATGGCTTCTCCCTCATGTCAATTGCTTTAACTTTTTCAATCAATTTATGTACTAATTATAATTGTATTGGTGATGTTATATTGTAGATTATACAATAAATAAACTAGCGGGCTACGCCCGCTTCGCGTGGCCAAGGCATGGCCACATTTTAGTTAAGGCATGGCCACCGCCGCTGCATAAGTTTTATGGTTATTGAAGCACTTCTTTATACACCAGGTTCTTTGTTATACTATCTGGCTGTAACACAATGAGGGACTTGGCAGACCTTATTCTTCAAAAAGTAACATAGAGCTGTACGTGGGAGAAGCAATCTGTTCTAAGGTCAATTCCAGCTAGCTCGAGAGTTTGCCCCTGTGCCTTATTTATCGTCATGGCAAAACATAGTTTTCTAGGGAATTGAACTCTTTTGAAATTAAAGTGGTAGTCGGAAATCACATTAGAACCCAAGAGAGAGATGGGAGGGCACTACAACGAAATCAGTAGGTGCCCTACAGCGCCGCACTTGAAGTAATGATATTTTCCGGTTCCAAGTGCGGTTAGCTTTTAGAGAAGGTGGGTTTTTAGTGGGTGGAAATCCCACACCCCAGGCAGGATCTGGGTGTCTTTGAAAGATTTTTTCCTGCCTTCCATTAAAAAAAAAGAACCCAAGTGCATAGTTGCTAATGGACAGATTAAATGAGCACACAAATAGCTCAGTGGTTAAGCACTCGCTTACGATGCGGAAGGTCCCGGGTTCGAACCCCCGCGCCGACAAAAAAATCCTGTGTACATTATACCGTTTCACCTGCACCAGCCCCTGTGAATATAACTGCCTCGATAATGTTTTTTTTTTTTTTTTTTAAAGGATGTAATTTGAAGCCGCGTGCCGTTACACAATTTCGGGGGTCTCAAATTTCTTAGTAATATTATTGGTGCTCCTACCTTAAGGCATAGCCGATGGGGTGGCAAGCCAGGAGGATTTAGTGTATTAAGAAATTCGGTTGGGTAATGGATGGCTTCTTCCTCTTCCACAACAGTGTCTACGGATTCGTAAGCTGATAGTTCAGAAGGCATTCTTTTTAATAAGTCATTATTGATTTCCAGAGCAACATCATTCTTTGGTGTTAGTATGGCCCTTATCTTTAGCCAAACAGGGACAACAACACTTGGGTCATCTAGATTGGGGTAGATAGTGTCTAGAAAGGTGTTGTAATCGACTAATAACTGACAGTGTTCGGTAGGAAATACAATTTTTTCATTTTGTTCAGGTAACTGTCCATCACCTATCCGAAGCAAAAGCTTCGAAAAAACTTCTGCATTTTGATCAGCGTGAAGGTGTACACGCATATTCAACTTTAAAGAAAGAACAGTTATCTGTGGCCACAAAATGGATGATTTTAAACATGCCTTCACTTCGTCAGCTCTTGTTCCACGTGGAACAACGGGTAAAGTTTGTCTAAAATCTCCAGACAGTAGCACAGTTTTACCACCCATAAGATTTTTAACACCACAAATGTCTTGTAGAGTACGGTCCAGTGTCTCTAAGCCAGTTTTATGAGTCATTGTACATTCATCATATACGATCAACTTGCAATCCCTGAGGACTTTGGCCATATCACTTTGCTTTCCAATAGTACAGCTTGGTGTATCTACTGAATTTAAATTGAGCGGCAATTTCAAAGCAGAATGAGCAGTGCGGCCTCCTTCTATCAGTGTGGCGGCAATACCGGACGATGCAACAGTAATGGCAATATTTCCATCTTTGCGTATTGTAGCTAACAAAAGGTTTATTAAGAATGTTTTTCCAGTTCCACCTGGAGCATCTAGGAAGAACAAATTATTACCTACAGAATCAAGAGATGAAGTGACGCTCTGAAATACAGTTTCATACACGTATCTCTGTTCACTATTGAGTAATGGCACTTTTTCAGAGACGAAAGACCTCATTTGAAATGTGTTGTATGAAATTTCTGCCAAATAAGTTCTGTTGGTAATAATGTTCACATTGCTTGCGCATCATGAAGTAACAAACCCATGGCTAGGCATGCAGCATGGAACGTAGGGTATTCAATGCCGCCTACCATTTTGAGGCTTCTGAATGAAGTAGGTCCTCGCACTTTATGTAGAAGTAATCGTAGGTAGAAACATTCTGAGTCATTCGGATGTACGGTATAAACTCTACCAAGACCGTGGTCTTTTTTTACACCCGGATGTCCTGGAAAAATTGATCTTTTTTTCCTTCTTTGGAACATGTTGTTTTTCCACACATAAAATGCTGGTACTTCATTATAAAAAAGAGTCTTTGCAAATTCATCCTGGTTGCATAGTTGGAAAAACGCCATTAATGTTGTTTTAGGAGGGTTGTCAATTCTCTGTTGGACATTTTCGGTTGTAAAAACTACCCTTTGTCCATTTTCAAAGTCTATCTATCTATCTATCTATCTTTTATTAGATTATAGTGGTGCATGTCAACATCTATGGTCATACACACCACTGTAGCTGTAGTAAAGCTACATGAGATCTATGAGATTAGTCTCTTTCAAAAATGGTATAAGTTTTTCTTGTTGGTCTACCAGTAGCTGTGAAATTGTGGTGGGTAGTTGTAGTTTTGTTTTGATGTTGTGGAATTTTCTGCATTCGTCAAGAATATGGTGTACAGTTAGTGGTTGGTTACAAGTGTCACAGGTGGGTGGGTCTGTTTTATTCATGAGGTAGCTATGAGTCAAGTTAGTATGGCCAAGTCGGAGTCGTGTGATGGCTACTTGTTGGTGACGGGTTAGCTTGGCAGGGAGAACAGTGGTTTTGATATTTTTCTTTATTGCTAGTAGCTTGTTATTTAACTCAGATAGCCATTCTAGTCCCCATTTTTGTAATATGGTTTTTCGAAGTTCATTTTTCAGGTCACTGGAGTCTACGGAACTGTCAACAGGAGAATTCGAAATGAATGAGTGTGTGGCGAGTTCGTCTGCTTTCTCATTACCATGAATACCAACATGTGATGGTACCCATAGGAAAACTATGTTTTTTCTGGATAGCAGGACGTTTTCAATTATTGGTGCACATAAGGGGTGATTATTTTGTCCATGTTCTATTGCTTGGATAGAGCTGAGAGAGTCTGAACATATTGTTATGTTGTTCAGGTCTGTTCTTCTTATGTAGGAGGTGGCAAAGTAGATGGCCATCATTTCAGCTGTAAAAATGGAGTTACAGTTGTTTAAGGTTTGTTGGAACTGGGCAACTTCGCTGTAAAAGGCACTTGCAACTCCACGCTCACTTTTTGAACCGTCGGTGTAAATAAGGAGTGAGTCACTGTATTTTTCTTGGACGAGTTGAAGGAAGTCTGATTTTAGTTTTGCTGGTGGGATATCCTTTTTATTGGTAGGTTTGATGCTCAGGTCAATTTTTATTTTAGGGTAGATCCAGTATGGGGACATATGTCTTACATGTTTAAAAATATTGTGTTCTTCAAGATGTATATTATATTTGGTTAGAATCGAAAGAAGTCTTATTCTAAAGGGTTTTCTTAGTCTTGGTTTTGTTTCATATTTTCTAGCAAAGTAGTGGTTGTTTATTATTTTATTATTTATATGATTGGGGTCCCTTCTAAGGTTTATGGCATAATTCATTGCTAGTATATGTCTCCTCTTTTCAAGGCAAGGTTCTCCTGATTCTGCTAGAATACTTGTTATCCTTGTGCTCTTGAAAGCCCCTAGGGATAATCGGATGCCTTGGTGGTGTACCATGTCAAGTGATTGTAGAGTTTTTGGGGAGGCGGATGAATATACAATGCTGGCGTAGTCGATCTTGGATCGGATGAAGGATTTATAAAGTTGTAGCAGGGTGTTTGTGTTTGATCCATAGGATATGCTGCTTAGAGCTTTAATAATATTCATATCCTTGAGACAGGAGGTTTTAAGTTTGGCAATGTGTGGGCGCCAAGTGAGTTTTCTGTCAAATGTCAAACCTAGAAGTTTTAGCTCTTCGACATAGTTAATTTCTATATTATTGTAGGTAAGGATAGGGTTGTCATGTTGTTTTCTTTTTTTGCAAAAATGGATGGCATTAGTTTTTGTGAGGGATATATTAAAACCCGTTTCCTTTGACCAGTCAGATAGTTTGTTTAAGGAAGTTTGGAGGCGCTCTTGTATTATCGAGATGTCTGAGGATCTTATTAACATTGTACAGTCATCTGCAAAAAGCAGAGCTTTTACATGGGGATGAACACGGTGGGCCAGGGAGTTGATTGCTACTAGGAAAAGAGTGCAACTGGTGGCCAGGCCTTGGCTAATACCATTTTCTTGAGAGAAGGGTTCAGATAAAGTGTTTCGTACGCGGACTTGGGATGACCTATCTTTGTGCATATTTTCAAGGAAACGTAGCATTCTGCCCTGGATATGAGCTTCATGTGCGAGGATCTTGAGCACTCTGTGTATCCAGGTCATGTCGTACGCCTTTTCAATGTCCACAGCTACGGCTATAAGATGTTCATTATTAATAAATGCATCTTGAATTTCATTTTCTATGTCAATGAGTACATCAAGAGTCGAGTGAAATTTTCGAAAAGCATTTTGGTGTTTGTTAAAAAATTTCAGTTTTTCAAGAGTCCAAGTCAGTCGATTATTTATGATTCTTTCTAGTGTTTTAAAGAGGCAAGAAGCAAGAGTAATAGGGCGGTAGCTGTTGGTTGTGGTTTGTTCTTTATTAGGTTTTAGGAGCGGTATAATTATAAACTGTTTCCATTTGATAGGAATATTTCCAGTGTTCCATATTTTATTATATAAGCGTAAAAGTAAAATTTTAGAACATTCAGGCAGATTTTTTAGCATGCGGTATGACACATTGTCTTTACCGGGAGACGAGTCTTTTCTGTTTTGTAAAACTTTATCTATCTCCTCCATTGTTATAGGTAGGTTATATGGAGCGTCGGAGAGTTCGATGGTGATGGGTGTGGACTCTTCCAAATATTTAAGTTGTCTAAAGTTTTCCGAGTATGACATAGATGATGACATGGTGTAGAAATGTTTGCTGAGGTGGTTGGTAATTTTTTTGACGTCTGTTACAATATTATTTTCTATTTCAAGACCTGGTATACTGAATGACGAAGTAACGTCTTTCTTGAACTTTTTTATCATTTTCCAAACTTGTTTAGATTTTGTTTTAATATCTATGGTTGACACAAATTTATGCCAGCATATTTTTTTTTCTTCTAAGATAGTTTTTCTGCAAATGGCTCGAGCTTTCTTGTAGGCTATTAGATTTTCAGTTGATTTTATTTTTTTATATTTATTTAACATTTTATTTTTGTTTTTAATTGCTTTATAACAATTTGTGTTCCACCAAGGCACTCTTGGTTTAGAATTTTGGCTGTTAGATGATGGAATAGATAGCTCACTAACCTCTAAGATGTCAGATGTGAAATTTTCTGCGGCGATTTTTATATCTTCCTCTAAAGTTTTGTCTAAGTGTTTTACCTCAAGTAGTAACCTGTATTTTAACCAGTCGGCTCGATCAAAATGGAATTTTTTTCTATCACGTGTAATGGTATTTTCTTTTTCAGTTGACTTAATTAATATAGGGTAGTGGTCGGAGTCATAGAGGTGCGGAAGAACTTTCCATTCAACTTTGGATAGCAGATCTGGGGAGCAAAGCGTTAGGTCAATGGCAGAAGAAATTTTGTAGGATAGGTTTTCGTGTGTATGAGATCCATCGTTTAAGAGTGATGTGTTACTGTGATTGAGAAAATCTTCTATTAATTTCCCTCTCGTATTTAATGTATTCGAGCCCCACAAATAGTTATGTGCGTTAAAGTCTCCAATTATGAAATATGGTGATCTAATTTGTGAGAGAATGTTATGTAAGTCGTTATGGTCCATGTTTTGTGAGGGTGGTATATAAATGTTACAAATAGTCATTTTGTAAGGAAGGTACACTTCTACAGCAACTATTTCTAGTCTAGAATTTAGAATAGTGATTTCCTTGGAGTGTGTATCCTTGTGAACTAGTGTGGCAACTCCACCTCCGGTTCTCATGGATCCCACACAATCCCTGTCTTTACGATAAATTTTGAAATTTTTTAAAGTAACCACAGTCTCTGCTTTAAGTAGGGTTTCTTGAAGACAGAGTATACTTGGGTTCGTATCACGAACAAGTAAATTGATGTATGGATAGTGTGATTTGAAACCATGTATGTTCCATTGAATGATATTGATAGTATTAGAGCCCATTAAAATTACATAAGATACATAATATATAAAGATAAGATAACATAGTGAGATAACAATATAAAGAGATAAGTTAGGTATTCAATGAGGAAAAAATCAATTAAAATATACAGGTAAAACAGGTAGAGCTCAGGTAATTTCATTTGAGACTTTGTTCTGAACTTTTAGAGGCATCAGTGTCGTATTCAAGGTCCATTTGTTGCATGACTTGAGAGATATTCTTCACTCGATATTTTAGAGACTTTGATATTTTGAGATTGAGGACTTCCTGCAGGATGTCAAAAACAAAGTTCAGCTTCATGTTGAAAGTTCTTAGGTCGGACTCGTTGCATTTACTGGAGCGAATAAGTTCAGTGAGAAGCATGGCATCTTTTTCTTCCAATGGGCAGTTCATTTTTGTGGAAATATCAACAATGGTGGTTTGGAGTTCATCAGAATCTAGGGCTAGTTTCTTGAATTTTCTGGCAGGGCTTTCAGGGGAAGTTTTTTCAACACTCAGGGCGCTTAGTTTTCTTTTTGGTAATTTATTATTTGATGTTTTGAGAAGAGGGTTTTCAGAGTCACTGGCAGAATCATCAGATGATTCACTCATGGGTGTGATATCGGATGTTTTTGGTTGTGCATCTTGTGTTATTTGCACAGTGTCTTTATGAATAATGGATGGAGTATCTCCTGCGGTTTTATTAGGTTTCGGTACTGGTAGGGCAGTTTCATCATTTTGATCTGAGATGGTATTAGTAGGTAATTGAACTTGTTGGAGTCTATGTTGCTGTGACTGGTGGTTAGGGCATGATAGTTGGGTATGACCTCTTCTGTTACAAAGAAAACAGAGTTGGTTATTTTCTATAGAAAGAAATAATTTATAGTCTCGGTTATTGTGCCAGATTGTCAGTGCATCTGGTATGGGTATACCTTCTTTCTCTTTGATGTAAACATATCGAACAAGATTGCATATGTGACTGAGGTCTTTTTCTTTAAAACCTGATTTTTGGTACTGAATGGGGGACACAAGCTCGACAACATCTGCCAGCTTTTGAGTGATTTCATAGTTTGAGATAAAAGGGTATGCATGTGCAATTCTAAGTTTCAATGCTGGGTTCACATATAGTCGAGTGCTGAGGTGGTGAGTGTCTATATTTATTGTAGGGTGGTTACTTACAAAATTGCGCGCCATATCTCCATCCTTCAGAAAAATGATTACTCTACCGTTGGATATCCGAGATACGAAGAAGACGTTCTCCGGTCCCACAATCTTGGCAACAGCAGAGGCATATGAGAAGTCAGGTACTCCTGGCACGGCTGGGATGATGATGGCGTCTTCTTCTTGTTTCTGCATGGACTTCTCCATTGATTGGGCATACGTGGGTCTGTGATTTGTTTGGCCAGAGGCCTGCACACTTGCCATGGTGGCCACTACTAACTATCCGGCACTGATTTTTTTAAGAATAAACATTTATTTCAAAAATAATCGTAAATATTTCGAAAATTAGGAAGTACAACCTTTCTCTATCTAGGCTAGGTGACAACTGTGCCATTTTCAAAGTGGACGGCCAAATGTATGACAGGAGAGTATCTTTCATGAGTCGAAAAACATAGTATTCGCCATGCAGTTTTCTGCCTAATTTCAAGTCATTCAGCTCAACCCTTTTTGAGAATCTGACAACACTCTAAAAATGACTAATTTTGACCATAAGTTGAGAACCCCTGTTTCCTTCAAAAAATCCGTTCTTAGTACGCCCCTACATCATAAGGGGAAGCTTCCTGCAAAATTTCAAGTCAATCGGCCCAGCCGTTTAGGCTCTGCGTTGATTATGAATGAATGTAAATCAGGGTGTCTACTAAATGGCCAAAGTAAAATTCCCTGACTTTTCCAGGTTTTCCAGACCATTTTTCCAGTTTCTCCAGTCTACTTTTTTAAGGAGACATTACATTATATGTATATTATACATATAGGACCTCAATCTGCCTTCTATTTTTTTTTTTTTTTGCAAGCCCACCGCCTAGAAATATTAGGTATGTACAAATTGCTTACTCATGTACTGATTGATTATTAGTACACAAAAGGTAATGTATATTAAAATAATAGTAAATATTAGACATGTCATATTTTTACAAAATGTGTTTGGCTCCTTGCTTTTTTTTTAAAAAAAAAAAATCTAGTGTGATCTCCACAAGACTTTCCTACCCTATTGCTAAGAAATCACCAATTCTTCTCTCGTAAATTTGATAAAAGTTCGCTAAACAAATTATACTCTTATATTTTTTGAAATTTTGCCGAATACAATACTTTTTTCATTATACGATAAGGAAAGGTAAAACTAAGTGTAATAAATGAACACAAAAATAGGAACCCTAAAGAAAATTGAAGAACTTTCAGGGAAAACCCTGAAAAAAAAACCTGCTAAAATTTTGTTAATCTTATCAAAAAGTGGTTAAGAGTGTTTTGTGTTTCTTATTAAAGAAGCATTATCACACTGCCTGGATTACAGTGGCGCCACAGGCAAATTTTTTTTTATTTATCATTTTCATGACAAAATTGGAGCTTGAAAAAAATTCCCTGACTCTTGGTGTTTTTTCACAAAATTCCCTGACTTATGGTGTTTTTTCACAAAATTCCCTGACTTTTCCCTGACTTTTTTGGTCTCGAAAAATTCCCTGACAATTACAGGTTTTCCAGGTTTTCCCTGACCAGTAGACACCCTGTAAATGGATTTTATATATAAATAAATAAATTACTAAAAAAAAGAGGTTACTAAGTCAAATACAAGAAATAAATGAAAAGTCAAAGTATACGCTTGACTAAAAGTCAACTTATTAAAAAAACTAATTAATTAGGAGCAGAGAGAATCAAGAGATTGCAAAACTTGTCGACTCCTTATCCAGTTGTTTTCACTTCAAGTGAAGACTTTTCCCTTGTTATAAAATATTAATTACAGAACAATTGTAGGTACACATTGATATTTATAAATATCGAAAGTTCCATCAAGGAAGGTGATGAATTGATAATTAAAATGCTTACAGCATATTTATGTATTCAATATCTACGGTAAAGGTATAGATAAGCCACAGATGACATACAGCCAAGGGGAACAGAATAGATTTGAAATTTGGCAACCTGATGTATTTCCGATGACAAAAGAACAAATTTTCGTATTTGATTTCACTCACTTCGGCCATTTTGTGTACAGGGTGGTCACTGGTCACTACGTTTTCAGGACATGTCTCAGTTACTCAAAAGCACCTTACCATTTTTTTTCTTAACATGGGATTTGAACTACTGACGTCGGTTAATCACCTTAATGCATCAATTCATCCTCATAAAAATGGCACCAAAAGAACTGCTGAAAATAGGGTACTCTTTAGTCCTAATCGGGAAGTACAAACTCAGGAGCGGGGTAATTCTTGACAATCTAACTCAGGCACATATTGCCGTGGCTAAAGCAACACCGCGTAAGTCGCATTTATTCAAAATTGAGATTTTTGTTCTAACGAATAGAAATGATCGTTTTGCACCTTGTGACGAAGTTTTTTTTCAAAAATTCCAAAAGATAGCGCTGTAGTTTCATTTTTAGTATCTCCGCACATCTGATTTTGGCTACCAACAACGCCTATCATTCAGTTCTTATTGCCTCCTGTAAAATTGCAAAAAATTAGATAGGCGGTGTTGCTTTAGCTGCGACGATATGGTAATTCTTGCCAACTTAGTTCAGGCAAGTGGTAATCCTAAAAAACCTAACCCAGGGGCACCCCCACCCACCTCGAATGTGGTGAACACGATCTTCTCTATGGACGAGAAGTACCTCTCCCACAGGACCTGTGTCTGCTGGCGAGCAGCTAGCACCTGGGAGGGGGAGATCCCACGCACCGTCTCGGGGACCTGCAACACAAAGCAAAGCAACATTAGGAGCCAGTCCATACAAGCAACAGAGAGCAAAGCAATATAAGGAGCCAGTTCATACAAGCAACATTAGGAGCCAGTCCATACAAGCAACAGAGAGCTAAGCAACGTTAGGAGCCGGTTCATCTAAGCAACATTAGGAGCCAGTCCATACAAGCAACATTAGGAGCCAGTCCATACAAGCAACATTAGGAGCCAGTCCATACAAGCAACATTAGGAGCCAGTCCATACAAGCAACAGAGAGCAAAGCAACATTAGGAGCCAGTCCATACAAGCAACAGAGAGCAAAGCAATATAAGGAGCCGGTTCATCTAAGCAACATTAGGAGCCAGTCCATACAAGCAACAGAAGCATAGCAACATTGTGAAACAGGATTAAGGTTGAGTTAGGCCGGACACGCCCTTAAGTCGGTGTTTCAACCACTTTTTGCCGTACTTTGGGGACTCGAACCTCCGACTTCCAGGACAAAGTACAGGCTTTGCTTTATTCACTACAATTCTATTTATCTTATAATTATGTATCATAATTACCTTGTTGTTTATGTAGTAAAAACCAATAATCTTATAAAAATAATGATTAAGGAGTAAATTTTTTTTTATTATAATAGTCATATTTTCATATACGATGGTAAGTAAATAAATACAATAATAAAGAATTCGTTCTCACAGCTTTACGTAGGTAGATCAATAAGTACCCGTGTTTAGGGACATGTTACATCATTGGTGAAACTTGTTGATACTTGTTGATGGAACGACATCTCAAATGACCACATCCAAAGTTTGAAACTGATTACTCTCTTAGTTTTCATTTATCGGTCACTTGAAGTTGTTGTGTTGCGTATAGTTGAGTGATTTGGAAAAAAAACAGTACCGAGCAGTTATTCGATTCCTTTTTTTGGACGGGAAAAAATGTGATGAGATAAAATTAAAGTTAGATGCTGTGTACGGGAGCTCTTCACCTTCTATGACCACTGTTCGCTTTTGGTTTAATGAATTTAAACGAGGGCGCACAAGCATTTTTGTCGAGGACCGCCCAGGACGCCCAGAAGACGTGTGTACCGAGGAAGTCGTGGAAAAAGTGCATGATATGATTCTCAAAGATCGCCGAACAAAAGTGCGTGAAGTAGCTGAGAGTGTGGGCATTTCATATGGAACTGTTTTTAAAATCCTTCATGATAAGCTGGGCATGAGAAAACTATCGGCGCGATGGGTGCCGCGATTGCTCACAATTGACAACAAACGAATTCGGCTGAATTGTTCAAAGGCTAGTTTAGAACTCTTCAATCGCAATCCAGATGATTTTTTGCGTCGAGTTGTGACCGTTGATGAAACCTGGATACATCACTATACCCCAGAAACCAAACAGCAGTCAAAAGAATGGACTTTGGTTGGAGAATCTGCCCCAAAGAAGGCGAAATCAGTCCAATCGGCCGGAAAAGTCATGGCTACCGTTTTTTGGGATGCAAAGGGAATTATTCTTATTGACTTCTTGGAAAAAGGAAAAACAATAACTGCTGCATATTATAGTGAGTTATTGACACGATTTGATGCAAAATTGAAGGAGACACGCCCCCATTTGGCGAGAAAGAAAGTCTTGTTTCACCATGACAATGCACCAGCTCACTCATCTGGAATTGTTGCTGCTAAAATCCATCAACTTGGATACGAATTATTGCCACACACACACCTTACTCACCTGACCTATCCCCCTGCGATTATTTTTTGTTTCCTAACTTGAAAGTTTGGCTCGGTGGAAAGAGGTTCAGCTCAAATGATGACGTCATAAGCCAGACAAAGGGCTATTTTGAGGAGTTCGAAGGGAGCTACTTTTTGGAAGGGCTAAAAAAGTGGCAGGATCGCTGGAAGAAGTGTGTAGCCTTGAAAGGAGACTACGTCGAAAAATAGAACCCAAAAATGTAAGTATCTCGCACTCTTTTTTCAAACACGGGTACTTCTTGATCCGCCCTCGTAACACTTCTACAGCCAAACCTTCAGAGTTTCGTGTTTCCTATATGTATACCCCTGAAACACTTTTGGCTTTCATTACATCGCTTTCACACTAATAATACTCTCTTTAATAACTGCCCCCCTCACCCCCCCCTGCCTTTTCTAATGAAGCCCACGTGCCCTAACCCGAGAACAGTAAAGAAAGTAAAGGCTAAAGGTGATTCAAAGTTTACGAAGAATACAAGCTCGTATAATGGCTGCAATATTTCTTTCCATACAAACCTCCAGACTTTCCTAACCCTTTGTTGCTTTCCTCTCTCTCTCTCTCTCTCTTTCCTTTTTACTCTGTATTTTTCATTTGCTCTTTCTTTCCTTCTTACTCTGTTTTCCGCCTCTATTTCCTTTTCATTCTGTATTTTTCTTTTGCTCTTTCTGTCTCTCCTTCCCACGTTGTTTATCATCTCTTTCATTCTTAACTTCTTAACTGTCTCTCTCTCATCTCCTACTCTGCTTTCTATTTAGTTCCTTTTTACTCAGTCTCGTTCTCTGATTCTTCCTCCTCTCTCTTTCTTTGTTTTTTACTCTGTCTCTCTCACTCTCATTCTTTCCTTTTCACTCTCTCATTCTTACCTACTTACACTTCTTTTCTCTATATATTTCCATCTTATTCTGCATTTTTCTTTTGCTCTTTCTTTCTCTCTTTCCCACATTTTTACCATATCTATCATTCTTAACTTCTCTTAATTCTCTTTTTCTCACACTCTTTCCATTTATTTCCGTCTTACTCTGTCTCTGTGTCTGTTTTTCTCTCTCTCTCTCTCTCACTTGAGCTATACATGTCTCTTTCTCTCCTCCTCAGTTTTCCATCTCTGTCTTTTTTACTTTGTCTCTCTCATCTCTCGCTAGCTCTTATTATTTTCTCTCTATTCTAAACTTTCACTACCGCAAGGAGTAATTGCAACCAGGACTGCGCCAGTGTGGAGGGGGGAGGGGCGTTCATGGAGGTGGGGGTGGTGAAATAATGAGGAAGGGGTGAGAGGCGTGATAGTTGAAAAACTATGAGGGAGGAGGGGAATAAGAGAGAGAGAGAGAGAGAGATAAGGAAAGGAAGAGAGGGAGGGAGAAAGTTAGTGTGAAGGGGAAAACAATAAATAGCTCGCCACAGTCATGGGAGTGGGAGGGAGGCGTGAGAATTGTAAAGTATAAAGGGGAAGGGTGGAGGGTGAGGAATGAATCGAGAGAAAGAGAGAGTCACGGATAAAGGTGTAGGGAGAGAGGGAGGGATGAGGAGAGAAAGAGACAGAGGAGGAGTAGGAAGGGTTATAAAACTCTGAGATAGTGAGGGAATAATGAGGACAAGAGGAAGACAGGTGAATGAAGAGAAAAGGAGAGGAAAAGAGAGAGAGAGAAGGGGGAGTGTATAGTTTAGAGAGGTAAATGGGATAAGAGAGGGAATATAAGAATGGAGTGTCTTTAGGCAGAGGGAAAGATAGTGAGGAGAATAGAAAAACAGGTTAATGGAGAGAAAAAGAGATAGCGAGGGGAGGTTAGGGTGAAGAAACCATGAGATAGGAGGGGGATATATTTCAATGGAGAGTATTTAGGCGGGAGGGAAGGAGAGAGAGAGATAATGAGGCATTTCAGGGAGAATACCAAAGAATAGAAAGATATTATAGTACCTATAAAAAAGAGAGAGAGAGAGAGAGAGAGAGAGAGAGAGAGAGAAACGGAGGTAGGGAGGGAGGCAAGGCTTAATATTCTCTCTTAATTATCGTGAGATTAATAATCGCGATAAAGCTGGTCAGAGCGTGGGTTCTTCAGTTTCGCCCTCCCTGGCTTTGTTTGTTAAGTTCCTTCTCGAGGGGGGGCAGGTACTTTAATGAGTGCTATGTATTACCCGGGGCTTGCTACAATGACGGCTAATGTTCAAACAAAGCCCAGTGGAGGGACCTTGGTTGACATGTTCCCCGGATCCTTTGTTAGAATAACAAAGGATCCGATGTGTTCTGAGCTCAGTTTTGTATTCTGGATCCTCCAACACTTTTAATAAGAACAAAAATACACCTTTGTTCGATGATTAATTTGGTATTTTGACATGGCTTGTATGTCATTTGTATGTTACACAACTGCGACAAACATTAGTTAGATAATGTGAATTATTGAGTGGAAACAGAGGGAGAAGTAGTTAATTCAAATGAAATAAAATTACTCTTAATGTAAAATGAAGCAGCAGATCATCATTCTGAATTGGAAATTTGAAGCAGGAAAGAAGCAGGAGAATAAAATTTAGACAGGGATGGAAATAGGTCATCAGAGAGCTAAGTGCTAACTGTTATAAGAAGTGCTGCGAATTCCCAGTGGCGTGTCGTCCACTTTTTCCATATTTCTTTGAGAACTCTACCAGGATGGTACTTCAAGTGTTGGTTCTCGATTATAAATGTTGTCTTCAATATATCTTGTAATCAAATAGGTGCATGTCTACCGATTTAGGCGCGAATTATAAAACTAGATTGGATTTAAGACTTTATATCTGTGTTGGTGTAGTTGCTTTCAAAGAAAAAAAAAAAAAAAAACAAAAAAAAAAAACAAAAAAAAAAGTTAAGCCAGACCGTTTCCAAGTCGAGCTCCAGTGCGCTGTGATTGGTTGAAGTTTGGAGATAAGAGTGCCCCGGAACCGCTTTCGCATTACTTCAGGACACATTTTACCTTAACAGCCATGCCATTCCGGGTACGGAAAATTTCGGTCAGAATTTTCCGCTCCGGCCGGGATTCGAACCCGCAACCTCCAGATCAATAACAAATGCTCTTAACCACTGAGCCACGGAGGTCGGCATGGGTTGGAGTTGGAACTCCAGGAAAAATGAGTAGAGCTATCTATAGAATAGAATAGAATAGAATAGAATAGAATATACTTTGTTTATACTGCCGAGGTAAGACTGAAAAGTCCCTTTACTCCAGCAGTCACTATAGTGACCAGTGGTGGCATAACGAGAAGGATTTTATTTATTTAATTATTAAGTCATCATAATTGTGTTAATCACTTTCGTGACGTCACAACCACTAAAACTTTGTTTACTAAATCTTTGTTAGTCCGCCGTGTCAAGCTACTGAGGTCGGTTCATTAAAGGAATTTGTTATTAGTTGGAGAAAACATGTTAGAAGGAGTTTCGTAATTCTGAGCTTCACACTAAACTTGTGACATGATAGCACAAAGAAACCACGTGTAGAATAATATGTATTAGACATATCTGTCAAGTATCAGAGAAAAGTTTTAAAAAAATATGCTAGACGAAAGTTAGACGAAACATGTAAGTATGAGTTTCGTAATTCTGAGCTACACAATAAACTAGTGACATAAAAGCACAAAGAAACGTGTAGAATAATATATATTATAGACATATCTATCTATTTATCGAGTATCAGAGAAAAGTTTTTAAAAAAATCCTTAAAATATTTCCCTCCGCTTCTGATAAACTTTCCCCAGGGACCAATGTGAGATGGTTCTTTCTTTTGTATACTTTCCTCGAGCTGATGATTTTTAAAAAGATGTAAAAGTGCACATTTGTATTCTCAAGTGAACTAAGTTGCTATTTAAATCTGTACAGTGTAATAATTACTGTAATTTTATCATTGTTATGACAGTAGTAATGATAATAGGTTTTTTAAATACATATTAACGGCCATTGATAATAATATGATGTGCTTTACGACAATTTCCCATACCAACCTCAATAACTTGATCGATAAGGCGGGGGACTTGTAACTTGGAGGTCGGTGGTTCAAGACCGAGTTTGAGTAGTTGTGATATCCCGATTGTGATCAACACAAAATATATGAGAAAAAAATCTCTTTCTCTTGCAATAAAATTTGAAAACGCTTTCTTTTTTCTTCTGTCACAATTTTAGTGGGTCCACTCATACCTCGTGGGGAAAAATGAGTAGCTGCTTTGATGTGAGCAGCGACCAGTGGCGGAATTACAGACAAAAATAAGACATTAGGATAGTAAAGATATGGAAAAGTCCTATAATTCTGTGCTACCCACTTAAATTGTGATATAATAACACAAAGAAACACATTTATTTTATTTATTTATATTAGTGGTATGAAGTGGTTCTACAAATTATAAATTAATTTTGCCTGATCAGTTACATAAAATTCAACT
This sequence comes from Bactericera cockerelli, assembly GCA_024516035.1. Classification (NCBI taxonomy): domain Eukaryota; kingdom Metazoa; phylum Arthropoda; class Insecta; order Hemiptera; family Triozidae; genus Bactericera; species Bactericera cockerelli. The sequence goes on from CM044957.1 coordinate 12,499,033, forward strand.
CGCATGTTTAACGTTTGTGAAAACGAAACATGAGGAAACATGAGTAGCTGCTTTGATTTGAGCAGCGACCACTGGCTGAATTACAGACAAAAATAAGATATTAGAATAATAAAGATACGGAAAAGTCCTATAATTCTGCGCTACTCACTAAAATTGTGATATAATAACACAAAGAAACACATTTATTTATTTATATTAGTGGTATGAACTGGTTCTACAAATTATAAATTAATTATAATTAGAAGCCAATTAAAAATGGCTTAGGATGGGTCCTCTGTATAAAAAAAATATGAAAAATAAAACAAATGATTTATTATTATTATTATTTTGCCTGATCAGTTACATAAAATTCAACTCGCATGTTTTACGTTTTTCACAATGCTTGTAAAAAAGAAGAAGTGACTAGGCGGATAAAGCGGGGGGCTGGACTGCAACTAAAGCCGTATTTTTCTTTCTGACCAAAGTTAACTAAACGGGAATAAAATGAACCAAACTGGAAGCAAGTCATTTTTCTTTTGGAAGAGGAAAAATTTCCTCTTCCAAAGTTAACCAAAATCGAAGTAGAAAATTCTTTCTTCCAGTTCTTTTATAGGTCAAGTCAATTGTTTATCTTTAGAAGTACCGAAACGCATTTTTCTTTTACGAATGTGGTGAAGTTGACCTTGGAATAAAATGGAAATATTTGGAAATATCGAACCTGGAATTTTTTTTTAATCCAAAAGAAAAATAGGCCTAAAATGTGTCCTCACGGGGGGTGGGGTCAACTCACCTGCAGCAGCAGCCGCTCGTCCGCCCACACGGCGGCCTTGCTCCAGTCAATGACCTGGCTGAAGGGCAGCACCCAGCCGTTGGAGAGGATGACGGGGATGCAGCCCGCCTGCAGAGTCTCCAGGAAGCGGAAGGAGCCCAGGCGGCGCCCCCGCGGCACCAGACAGAAGGTGGAGTTGTGGAGGAGGGTCTGGAAGTCGTACCTGTGAAACAGAGGGATACAGAAGGGGGCGTTGAGGATCAAGGTGGAACATATATCTCCCTTGCCTTTATCCCATATTAGCTCATGTTGCTTTTGGGGTCGGCATTGTTCAACCACATGGTTGAGGTTGGTAAGGTGGAGCACGTTTTTTATGGCTGGATGCCCTTCCTAACGCCAACGATTCTATTTGGTTTTAACGTCCTGATCTGGACGGGGGTGTTGCCCTCCATTCGCTGGGAATCGTACCAGCTACCCACATTAACCTCACTCAGCCTGGGTAGGGCCGGAAATGCCAGCCTCACGTGTTCGGTGGGAACAGAATTTTCTTCGAAAAGTCTGCTCCAACCGGGGATCGAACTCGGGATCTCTGGACTACAGGCAGTAGTCACAACCATTACGCCACGGAGGCTGGCATCCATGTCAAGGTGGAACACAGAGCCCGAGAATATGCGAGTACATACATTGCGGTCTGTTGCATTACCTTAGTGGTAAAGGCGTTCGTCAGGTAATCCAGTTTCGACACTCCATCGCGACAGGACAAGTTACCCTCCCATTTGTGATTTGGACCATTTACAATATACGTCTTTGGCTTACTGTCGGAATAATGGAATCCAATCATACAATATGAAAAAAGACGATATTATTATTACTTCTGACAAATTTCTAATATTAGAGATCGGAAGTACTAGATTTTATTTTACAATAAAAATTGGAAGTACTCGTATTCTTACAATAAAAATGTTATTACTTTTAACTTTCGTTAAAATCATGTAGTCACATTTATTTATACTGTCATTTATATTGTTATTGTTATTAACATTGGACATTAGGCTTATATTCAATATAAATTTTTCGACCAAGTTTCTGCAAAAACTGCACTATTTCATGTTTATACGATATGAAAGAAAGTGTAAACTTAGGACCAATTTCCAATTATTGTACCGTAAGTCGAGCTTTGAAAAATCTCCTTTATCCTGAAAATCAGAAAAGCGAAGTCCAGAGAATATTTCTCCCTTGCTCCCTGTTCTTCTAAAGCTCCGAGCTTATCGATCCAGCTGGTTTTTTTCCAAGATTGAAAAGGAGAAAACTTTTATATTTTCGTTAGAAAGTTATAACATTAGATTAGTGCAGCAGGAAGTACTCTCTCAATAGGGACATATCACTTTCTCGTGAAATATTTATATCAATTATCATGAATTGCATATTTGGGGATGAAAATTGAACGAACGAAAAAAAGATAATTTCAAATATCGATATTTTTCTATTTTGTTAGTTTCTTTTACTTGGTTGGAACTTGGAGAATATAATCACCAAATTAATACATAGATTATCTGTTAGATTACCTTAGTGGTAAAGGAGTCCGTCTGGTAATTCAGAGGTCGCGGTTTCGACACACATAATAAAATAAAATTTCATTAAAATCGGGTTCACCCACGTAACCAAAGCCAAAAACTTTGAAAAGTTAGATATCACGAGCAAGCTCATCATCTTAATATATAAATGTCAAAGTCACTGACTGACTGATCATCACTGTTTCTCCGAACTGGTAAGTCCTAGGAAGCTGAAATTTGGTAGGTAGCTTTGTCTTATAGTCTAGATGTGCAATAAGACGGGATTTTTCGAAATTCCCACTACAACACCTGCCATTGGCGAAAAAGGACTTTTTGCTTTCACGGCCATGCCTCGGCCCGCAAAGCGGGCGACAGCCCGCTAGTGGCTTATATCCGTAGGTTCTAAGGGCCGAATGATAAAGCAGGATAAAAGTTAAAATATACCATAGTGTCCTGTATGACTGTATGGGCTTATTTTTGGCCCACTGCCAATCTTCATATATTAAAAAAATACCATACTGTCCCTCAATTAGGGCTATAGTGTGCTGTGATTGATTCAAACTCCGATTTGAGGGGGTTTTTGACTTTAATCCTATTTCATAATTTGGCCTTAAGTCTACGAATATAAAGTACGACCATCTGCGTAACGTCCTCTGCATGTGAACATATCTATTTTGTTATTCGTACGATAGAATCCGTTCGATATAGTTTTCGAGACTTGCGCGAGAAAGTTAACAGACAGACTGAAAATGACATGATTTTGCGCTCAGGAGGTTATGTTTGTATGTATTAAAATTAACCGACCTCTGTAGCTTGATCGATAAGGCGGCGGACTTGTAACCTGGAGGTCGGTGGTTCAAGTCCCAGTTTCAGCGTAGTTTTAGTAAAGCGAGTTTGAGTAGTTGTGACATCACAAAAGTGATAAACACAAATATGATAACTTTATGTATTAAAATTAAAATCAGAAAACTCGGAAGTAAATTGAAGGGGGAAAGAGTGGAAACTTCAACCTGTTCTCGCTTGATTAAACCTTTGCCTATAGACATTAAATGCCTTGTGCAATATACTCAATATTGTATAGTAATATTTACTCAATATACAAAAATACATATTATTATGTACTATATAGTAGGTACACAGCCGTAATTGTGAATTTTAAATATATTTACAATTTGTTTCTCTCTCAACAAGACAGCAACATGTATTTTTGTTGTTTACTTTTATATACAGTAAAATATTGAAATTAAGATTTTCTTTCAACATTATTTCTGTGGAAAGGGCCAAAGTCTGTCTACAAGGGTCTGCAACAACAAAAACAACAACAAAAGGCATACGAAGGTTTATAATACGAAAAAGGCTCAAAGGGTTGACTACCTTTTGAAAGATGGGAGATGCAATGTATGCCGTAGGAAATATTGGCAATAGAAACTGTAGTAGACACGAGGTACTAGATTTGAATAGAGGATTGAATAATGATGTGGTTTACAATCGATGGTAATGATGTCCAATTACGAGGATAGGACATGCACAGTCCAATAACTCTAGTGAGGCATTATTTTCAAATTCGAGGACCATGCTGACAAAAGTCAACCCCCCACCTCCCAAATGTGGACTAGTTTTCTTTACCTACAAAGCTGAAATCTGAAGTTTCGTATTTCATGGTCAAACAGTTGAGGAGAGAGGTATAGTTTGGTAATAAAAGAATACCACCTATTGAAGTATTTACGTTACCTACCTGAGAAAAATATCAAATTTCCAAAGAAGCACCCAAACGGTAGGCAAATTGTAACTTGCCTACCGTTGCACCAAAATCTTTGTTGATATTGATAATTGTTTTGTAATTTTTAATTACAAAACAATTGTAACTAAAAATTAATATTGATCTTTATTTTTTTTTGTACACACACGTACTTCTAAGTTTTTTTTTAAAAAATTTATTGTTATTAATTTTTATTTGATGATTGTTTTGTAAAAAAATAAAGTGTAAATAAATAAATAAAATTAGCTCGCAAAGTACAAAAATACGTCTAGTATGAAGTAGTCCAGCTGTGGCGTCGGAACATGAGCATCTGAAAGGCAGGGATCACAGGAATATGAGGAGGATGTCTTGAATCAATCTTCACATCTTGATGTGAAGTGCATGGTCTGTGAATGTCTGGAATCAACACGTCTTTTTAAATAAACAAGTTGTCATGCTAATCTATAAAGCCGTCATCACGATTATTCGAGTAGCGTTAGACCATACATAAAACCACAGAGTTTTGCTTTAATTTAAGTTTGCTCAAAGCAGAATGCCAGATAAAAAGTGTGGATTTCTAAACTATCTAGAAAGATTAATCTAGAGATGTCTAGAAACTATTAAAAAAAATGGCGCATTAAAAGACTTTTCTATCAGATATCCTTTAAGGACCAAGTTAAATAAAGATGTTAAAAATATAAATTAAATCAAAGAAAGTATTAAAAAAATGGCACATTAAAAGACTCTATCAGATATCCTTTAAGTACCAAGTTAAATAAAGATGTTGAAAATATAAATTAAATCAAAAGAAGTCTCTATTATGTATTTATATCTTCGCAATGGCAATACCTTGTCAAGCTGAAATTTAGATTATTTTCTTGATAAAAATATGCGACCTGAATTTCCTGCAGCTCTAAGTGGGACAGAGGTCAGACGCAATATTACGGTGACACAGTGCGGGGTTTCAGTTAGTTCTTTACAAGTCCATAGGCAAATAGTAATAATGAACCACCATCAGCTACTATTGATCTGCTTGCTACCAGGTCCGAATCAGGCTGATAGAGGTCCAATTGAGTTGCTGGGTTGTTTTTCCAACAAATAGAATAGTGAATGAGAATACATCATAACCATAGCAGACACAGCAACCCAGGTTAAGTCATAATAAAGTAACAGACAATTGGTCTGAATGAAAATAAATACAGGGTGTCTACTAAATGGTCAAAGTAAAATTCCCTGACTTTTCCAGGTTTTCCAGACCATTTTTCCAGTCTACTTTTTTAAGGAGACATTATATATTATGTATATTATATAAAACCTCAATCAGTCTTCTATTTTTTTTTTTTTTTTTTTTTGCAAGCTCAAGGCCACCCAGCCAAACATTTTTTTCTAAAGCAATTAAATGAGTTTTCTGGTAGGTTCTACATAATCACCAATTCTTTTCTCGTAAATTTGATAAAAGTTTTCTAACGGTAGCTCTTACCAAGAATGTGTTAGGAATGTTAAAAAAGAAATACACAAATTATATTCTTATATTTTTGGAAATTTCGCCGAATACAATACTTTCCTCATTATAGGATAAGGAAAGAACTTTAACCGAAGGTAAGCTACCGACATCGCACATAGACGGTACTTTGACGGGTGACCGCTCCTCCACAATTATATGATTTTGTTCAATTGGGTATAGGTAGTTACGCGTCTTGAATAGTTCAGTATTTTTATTTGATATAGTTCATTGTAGACTTGATTATTTTGCAAATTAGAAGGAAAAGGATTTTTGTTAATAGGGAGGGGGGTATATATGTTATTGGCTGACTGTAACACTTTGTGCAATGTGCTGGGTGATGGGGTTGCCACATCCCTACGCTGGAAAAATAATATATGATTGGAGATTTATTACTCAGAATAATACATGTCCATTGTCCTAAGTGGGGTTTTGTTTGCTTAGGTTAAATTAAAAAAAGACAATAATTCCGGTAATTCGTAGATAAGCCTTTATTTAAGCCATTTTTACTACAATATACAGGTATAAAATTACAAGAAATATTTTCTTCACAATAGGATAAGGAAATTAAAAAGTAGATTCTTATTTAGTAAGGGAAAACCCTGAAAAAAACCTGCTAAAATTTTGTTAATCTTATCGAAAAGTGGTTAAGAGTGTTTTGTGTTTCTTACCAAAGAAGCATTATCACACTGCCTGGATTACAGTGGCGCCGCAGGCGAATTTTTTTTACTCATCATTTTCATGACAAAATTGGATCTTGAAAAAAATTCCCTGACTTTTGATGTTTTTCCACAAAATTCCCTGACTTATGGTGTTTTTTTACAAAATTCCCTGACTTTTTTGGTCTCGAAATATTCCCTGACAATTCCAGGTTTTCCAGGTTTTCCCTGACCAGTAGACACCCTGAAATAGAATCCTCGTGAGGAAAAATGAGGAGCTACTTTGATGTGAGTAGCGACCAGTGGCGGAATTATAGCTAAATAGAACTTAGGATATCAAACACCTCGGCCGAGGTGCGAAGAACGCCTCAAACAAAATAAGAAAGAACCCAATATTATTGTGATAAATGTGGGTGAAAATAAACCCGTTATGTTCACCACATTTCAATAGTTCTTCAGTAAGCAGAGAAATTTGTACGTTCTCACACTCAATCATTTTACAGAGCAGCAGCTTGACATCTCACCGCGGAACCGGTGGAAGTGCATGGTGGAACGGCATTATGAAGAAGCGACGCTTGTGGAGGCCCCAAGAGACTGACTCATGAGCTTCAGGAAAGCCAGACGCTAACAAGATAAAGCAACTCTTGAGGGTACCCAGGAAACTCAGGCAGCTAAGACGCTAACAAGATAGAGCAACTCTTCAGGGTACCCAGGAAACCCAGGCAGCTAAGACGCTAACAAGTTAGAGCAGCTCTTGAGGGAACACAGGATGAAGGAGACAGGATATGCTAACTATCTTGATAAGGACTGGAATGTCGCGCCCTTACCAGGGAATAAATGGGAAGACACAGAGATGAGGAGAGAGGGAGGAATGGAAGAGATGAGGAGGTGGGGGACTAGGGGAGGGACCTTGAGGGGGGACAGAAATGTGAATGAAAATAAGGAAAAAAATGTTTCAAGAGACGAGAATTATTCTGATAATCAACAATTTTGATAGTAAAAAGAACCTGGCATTGAAGTATCTTAGATAGTACAGAAAATGAAAATTGAAGTTTTTTTTTTGTAAGTTTTAATTTATTAAGGTCATTTTAGGTCAAGGTCGTTCTATTTCAAATACGCATTAGTTCAAGGTCGTTCTGTTTCAAAGTCATTCTACTACAAGGTCGTTATATTACAAGGTCATGGGTGTGGTCGATTTTAGTTCAAGGTTATTCTAGGTCAAAGGTCATGTACCTTTTCAAGGTCATGGTCGTTCCATATTTCAAGGTCGTTCCATTTCAAGGTCATTAGAGTTCAAGGTCATTTAATTTATAATTTTGTAATAAAGTGTTATTTCGCTCAATTTTATGAGAAAATACAACCATAACAAGCAGCTAGATGTATTAAAGTACACCCTTGTTTTTAAATACCACTGAAAATGTTAGAGGAAATGCTACCCTTGAACTTTAATTGTCATCGTCATCCACATCAGAGTCGCCATTCTCAAAGACATTAACATCATTGTGCCCTCGTTAGCCATGTGGTGGTAGCCACAGTCTGGAGAAAAAGCTCAGAATATCCAGCTCCTTCAATGCGAGGAATCTAATAATAAAAATTAATAATAATAATAATAATGAAAGCGACAATAACATGAACAACAGAGAAGAATTTTTTCCCCCTAACTGTCATCTCAATGGGAGCACTAGACCCTGAGTGGGGGATGTTAATAGCTTTCGCTCCTTCAGGGCGGAGGGCACGAGGGGCGTCCATTGAATTCCATTACGACTATCTCGAGGGCGGGGGTGTCACAGGGTGGGCGGGGTGTCACGGGATGTCAGACGCAGCTGTTGGGGGCGTACGGCCACATCTTGACAAATTCCCGTGTAATTAGCGAGCCCTATTGAAGATTGGGCCCTTGTACGTCCTTAATAGCTAATATCGTTTTTACTGAGATTGCAAATATTACTAGTATAATATATGATGATGATAGTGCAATTCATGATTATTAAAAAACGTATTGTATCTACATATTTATTTATGTTCAAGATCATATTTATTATTTATTTAGTACATATTTATTTATTGTTCCATAACCTTTTCTCATTCCTTTGCCATGAAAAACCAGAGCTAAATATAAGATGTAGTACATGTCATAGCGAGCACATCACTTGGTATAATAAACTTTCATTTGGTAGGCGAAAAGCACTTTCAATTCATATGCTTTGTCAATACAAGAGCAATGATTGGAAAGATAAACAATAAAGATTTTTTCTACAAATTTTGACAGGTCTGGAATTCAAACCCGGAATGATTTGCGTGACCAACTAACGGCTTACACTTCTATCTCTGCTCTTAGTAATAGTATCAACCCCCACTATATATTCTGCTAGTTGCTATTCTTTTTTATTGCTCCAAGCTTCAAGCTTGTTGATTGCTGCTGTCATTTGTTCTGTATTACTATTTTTCTCAATTCTCTTTCTCTCTCTCTCTCGCTTTCTCTCTCGCTCTTTCTTTCCATTGATTAAAAATTTCTCTCTTCTTTTATCCTATCTAGATTTACTTTTTTGACGGAATCCACAACAGGAGAGTGAAATTTGGTACTAAATGACCATTACATGTTGTTGTTGTAACGCGAGCTTAAATACAGCTGGGGGTGATGGTCTTCTTTAGTATCGAACTTTAGTTGAAAAGTTGGCTCGTTCTGAAGCACATTGTATTTCTAAGCACACATGTTGATGATGCGATCAATCATCATGAGAATTTGGGCTTTTTATTCATAAGCCATTAACCCTTGGGAAACTGCAAGATAGCTTTGCTTGTTAGGTTTGACTAGTCTGTTCTCTATTAATTTATAGTCCTCTAGCGAGACAAAAACCATTACATATCAGTTGATGGTGTCTGACGTCACAATTTGATTTTAGATTATACTCAAGAAGTATGGATAAGGCTTCAATGGCTTGGATTGAAAGTTTAATGTTTTCACTATGGGCTAAGGTGATTGCCTGAAACAAGGTAACTGTAAAGATACTCAACAGTACAAGATACGAAACCGATGTGAACTTGGTTATGACTTGAGAGTCATAACGATTACAAGGATGAAGATTTTGACAGAGCAAGGATAAGCTTTTGCATATAATTAATTTGAGGTTTGGAAGCACACTCTCTTCAATGCACACAACATAATTAAAGCTAGCACTATTTAATGGATAAAGTAAAAAGAACATAAAAGGAAAGGTGGTTACAGAAGGCAGGATGGAAAGGAAGAGAAGGAAACTTCCCCTCAGGAAAAGGAGAAGGGATGACAAGGAAAGGGGACAGAGAGGAAGAACGGTAGAATACCGGCACTAATTCATTAATATGCATGACATTTACAAGCACAACTAAAATATATGTAATTAGCACAAAGTCAAAACATGTTCCCTGTCTGCAGTGAAAACATAATTGAACAACCTGAGGTGCCGGCTAGAAATGAAAATGAGAGTCTGAATGACAAACACAGGTGTATCACCGCCAGTATATTAGTCAGTGATGGCAGACAAAATACATTTACTGGGCTTTAGCATACATTGAATATGTATGTTGATCAGAATGGACAAAAATAGTCTTAGAATCATGCAACATGCATATACTATACATACTCGTATATCTAATTATGTTTGTATTTCTGGACCACTGTAAGTTTTTGGGACGGAAAAACGCAATTTTATGGTTTTAGCCCGTGCATCAGATTATAATAATATCGGCTTATTTATACTGCCCAACAAGGACTATGAAAGTCCCATTATTCCAGTAGTAAGCCCAAGACATATTATTATGTGATAAAAAATCCTAAATTGGAGGATAACTTGTCATGTCCCGGCTGGGTTTCGAACCTACGACCTTAGCAATAAGCCCAAGACATATTATTCTGTGGTAAAAATCCCAAATTGGAGGATAACTTGTCATGTCCCGGCTGGGTTTCAAACCTACGACCTCTGAAATGCCTGGATTGCCGCCTTTACCACTGAGCTACCGGGATAGAAAAATAAGCACCTTGGACCATTCGAGTACCAAGCCAACATACAACTGACTCTACAAGAAAGTGGAGTATCCAACGTATTGCAAAGCCAGAGTGCTCCCACATATTGAAACAACAACCCGCATATCCTGTCTGTTTTCACGAAGCAATAACTTTTTCCACCATAAATTTCTTTAATGGGTTTCACCTTTGGGGCTTCAGTTTTTTTTCTCATTATCAGGAGTCAAGCGTGTTTCCACCCTCTCACACATTGCTCCCGTCACCCCTAGGGTCAGATATCGTTACTGAGATATCACCGGTCAAATAATTCGTTACTGAGATATCACCGGTCAAATAATTTATAGCTAATAATGCACGAGGGTAACACTGGCATATATACGCATCAGAGTTGTGTTTTGTAGTACATCTGATATAACTTCGCACTTTTCTGTTTCGACTGAGGTTGTGTATCTTTTTCGTAAGTTCGTCATATAATGTTCCATACAAAAGAGATCTTCACAAAACTGTTGGCATGATGTGACTTCCCGTCCTCAGCTGAAGGTCTAAATAAAGCAATGGATATACTTACGAGTAGACATTTGCTATTTGGAAGACGATTTTTGTCACAATGAATAAATTAATATAATCGTTGAACTCTCTGATCTATTAGAGATATAAAGGAGAAATAGAGCATGATTTAGAAAATAACTGCAACAAGTTATTTTCTTATTTAGAGATGAGAAAGCCACAGGCTTTAACCTCGCCCCTGGGCTCACTACATATTCTACTGTGTTCTTTTTATTTCATGTCCTATGTTGCAGAATGTATCATGTAGTTTACCAACAAAGTGTTAAATAATAGAAATAATAAGAAGATAATAATCATTTTAGACGAAATTCGAGATTTCGGGAATGTACAACACGGAATACAAAGGGTGCATAATTCATGTGTTGTTAAGTTAACATCCCTGGCCCTACTCAACACCGTAACCGTAAATCCGCTGCTCCTCACATCTCCACAACTACTGGGGATCCTGCGGACGCCAGGGATCAATAAATAAGGATTAAGTCCATCGGGAAGATACAATAAGGATTTATCCTGGTGGGAAGGATACGTCTATTCCTCACCCCAACGGGGAGAAGGAGGACTTGACCTCCCCTCCCAGCTCTCCCCTACACAAACAGTTTTTATTACCTGAGGTATAAATTTCACGTCATTCGATATCTGTTCTAATCTACAGCGGCCCTCCTGGAGGTGTAGTGATCTGATCACTTTGGACAGCATACGGAGGGTGTTGGAAAGCACTTCCACCAAGACGGATGTATGTTCTTTATTGTGTTGGTGGTGGTGGTCAGAGCATGGGTCTTAAAATTTTTTTCCTTTATTTTTTTTGCCGATCGAATTATTCTCTTTTGGTGGGGACTTTCCCCCAATATATCACTCGCGATGGTGTTTGAGCCATCGCTGAGATCGGATGAAAGGAGAAAAACACCCCGGAACTACCAGGGGCATGGCTTCAGGGTGGGTCTTATAATCTTGTTAACGCTATACGCCAGTTTCGTTCCCTGTAAATTAATAGATCTTTATGTTTTTTTTTTACATAATTATATACAATTTGTGTACCTACCCATGGCCCCCACTTTTTAAAAGATAGATTAGGGGGGATTTGTACTTATTTTAGTAGGGTAAATGACCTTACTATTAGATATTAATTAGGATTTCGGAGACACCCTGTTTGATATCATGAGACTGAACACAGAAGGGAATGAGGCGTTGATACTGCCACGCCCGTCTGAAATTATAATACAGTTCTCATCCCATTCAATAGGGATTAGGGATAGTCAATATTCGACAGTGGATCTTTAAAAATGGAAAAAGACATGCAGGCGTATTTTAAATGTAAAAATCGAGGTCCTTTTTTGCTAAGTCTCTAGATCATTTGAGACGGGGGGGTTTACCCTTCATTCGCATAACACAAAAACCAGCTAAACCCACATTAATCTCACCCAACCTGAGTGAGGCCAGGAATAGCAAGTATCACGAGGGTATGAATTCGAGCCGTCACCCAGCAAGTCCTGACCTCACTGGGCAAAGTTCATTGATTTCACGAGAACTGGTGTATTCAACGTACTTCTGAGGCTGGCTTCATTAATTTTTCAATATATGTACATAATATTAAAGTAAAAAGAAAAGGCTGTTCCAATAAAACTTTACGAGCCAGTAAAGTAGAATCACTTGTTATTAAAAAAAAGTTTTACAAAAAAAAAAAAAAAAATACAACACAAAATTAGTACGTGTATCTAAATTTCAAGTACACAAGAGAATCCTGAGGTGCTGAAGGAAGTGTCAGGGACCGAAAGGGCGGGGTTATTGCCTATGACAATCTCTTCCACCCAGCCCTTATACTGATATGCAACAAAATATTGATCGTGCTATGACTGGAACGAAGACAGCACTATGGTGTGAATATCTGTGTGGTCCCCGGACAAAGAAAAAAAAAATGAAAATCAGGTGAGTTAAAAATTTCCTCTATTTTTCTTCTAGGGTGACTTAGTACATGATACCTACTGTTTCTTGCTCGTTGCTCCAGTGTTGATTTATGTAGATAATAAATTTGCGTGGACGTGTAGATTTCGAAATCATGAACGTTTATTTCGGTTTCGGTAGTATTATCGGAAAATAATCGGTAAAAAGTTAATTGCATAGAAAGGGAAAAACGTAGCACTTTGTTATTGCAGTTTATATATCTTTTTCGTGAATACATAATTTTGCTTTTACTGCAAGGCATCAATCATAAAATTATGAAAAAGTATCTATTGAATATTGTAATCTTCTTTGTGATCGTAAACTTTTTTCGCAAAAAAATAATGTATCACAAATATGTATGTATGTTTCGCATCATTTCAAATTTGTATCAGCTTCTATCTGATTAGTTATCAAATTAATATCGATACATCATTCCAAAATTAACACTTATTATTACTATTATCAGCCAACCATACATCATAAGTTGTTTTGAAGTATATAAATTTTTTATTGTTCGTCACTTTGTCAAAGGTTTTCATAGCATGTAGGTAGAAAACTGTGATGTCACTAGATGCATCGAGTATTCTTGGGACTTTTCCTCCCAATCCCTCTCTGGACTTTATCTACCAACTTTGATAATTATGTTTGTTGTTTAATAAATAAAGATTCATTAAAAAGAAAAAAATTTTTTTTACAAAGCTATCATTTTTGATGGATAAATTGAGGTGTGAATAAAATACTTGGGGGAAAATTGTTTCATGTCAGGAAGATAGTTTAGAGCTTTTTACTTGTTACATAACGGTATATGAAGGAAACTTTCTCTGAAACCAGCAGGACGTATATGATTTTACCTAAAAATAAAGCAGCATATAGCTTACTCTCAGATTATTACTTCCGAGATATTTCTAAAATTAGACATCGGAAGTATATTGTGTTCGTTTTTGTAAAATAAGTAAATATTATTTTGCTCCGATTTCAATTTTTTCATATTTGTGGACGTTTCAAAACCTCCTGAGCATTTTTTTTTTAATAGCATAAAGAAGAAAATCTTCGTCAAAAATCTTCAACTCTCGGAACCTGCATTTCTTGGACACCTTGTAGAGCCCTAAGAGTATTTTTCGACACCCTGTATAGTCCAACAGGGAGGGTAGAAATGAAAACAATTGTGTGGTAAGGGTTGAGGAGTTTTGATCGCATTTTATTTTGTTTATAATTTCAGCAAAAAAAGTTCAAATATGACGAAGAGGAAAAATGGTTCGTATTACAAAAAAACCACAGTTGATGTTACAAAACACATCCATACTACATTATACATATATCATATTTATATCCATGCATGGTCATTGGTCAATGAGATGAAAAGTTTTATGTAGCTTTAGCTAGTTCCCATAAAGTACAACCTTTGTTGTGATACTAAAAATGTTGATACACAATTAATTGGTTTTTGTATAATTTCTTGTATCTTAAAACTAAGATAGTAAGTAAATAGTGCTTTATTTAGACTGTCAGGACAAGACAGGTAGTCACATTATGCCAAAAAACATAAATACACTGGGGACCACAATTAGGGGAACGCTCAGATGATTTCGAATTTAATGTACTGTGTTTCACTTTAGGAACCCCTATTTAACTTTATATTATTACATATACGATGGTCTATCAATGTATGCTACATTTATACAGATGTATCCCACTAAGGGACAAATTCTACAAGTTTACTGAGAGTACCTCTAAATCCCATGATTTCATGGATACCTGACGAACATGGAAGTTTCATTATTCTCTTACCTAAGGTCAAGTGCTAACGTTTGGTGACTTTATGAAGCTTTTAACTGTCAAATAAAGTGATTTTCTTACAATATGTCCGATTTGAGTGAAGTAGAGGTTGCCCGGGCGGTTGCGTTGGTTGAAGCCGGACAAACCTACAGAACAGTGGCAAATTCCCTTCGCGTGTCAAAATCAGTGATTCATCGAGTTGTTAAACACTACAGGCAGACTGGTGAATACAGAAGGTGACGTGGACAGTGTCCCAAAAGTGTCACAAACCAAAGAAAAGACCGCTACATAATGCTCACTGCACTGAGAAACCGGTTTATGCCCGCGACTGCTGTCCGTGGGGAGCTGATACGAAGCCACAATGTGAATTTTTCTATTAAAACAATAAGAAGAAGACTCATAGAGCTTTCTGTGACGTCCCACAGAGCCAAGCGATCGCCTCTTCTCAATCACCAGCACAAAGTTGAAAGGGTCGTGTACGCAAACAACTACCGAAGATGGTCAATGCGTGAATGGGGAAGGGTATGTTTACAGACGAATGTAAATTTAGCTTGAAGTCAGATGACAACCGTATCCGAGTACTTAGACGCCCAAATGAACAGTCCTCACAGTGCAATATTGTTGGAAAAGTCCAATTTGGTGGCGGTTCCATCATAGTCTGGGGGGGTATAAGTTTTAACGGCCGTACAACCCTGTATATCCTGGAGGGAGGGGCACTGACTGCTGAGCGGTACAGGAGAGAGGTTCTTGAAGGTATTGTCCTTCCTTTCAATCCCTTCATTGGGGAGGAGATGATCCTGGTGCACGACAATGCTCGTCCACACGTGGCAAACCAGGTAAAGGGCTTCCTTCAGGAGGTGAAATTGGAGGTCCTCCGACACCCTGCTCGCTCTCCGGATATGAATCCAATAGAACATGTATGGGACCATATGGAAAAGGCCATCCGGAACAGGAATCCACCCGCGGACACCATAGCGCAGCCCAAGAAGGCAGTTGTTGAAAAATGGGATCGGATGCCCCAATAATTCGTCCAGAAACTCATCCGAAGCATGCCGAGGCGATTGGACACCCTACTTGGTGTTAGGGGAGGCAATACAAGGTATTGAGCCCACGTATTCCAGAGATTTTTCAAAATCTCGAAATTTGAAATCTTTGTTTTTTGTCCCTTTTTCGACATTGTTTGATTATTGTCAAAAAATAAAATTTTCCCTTTGAAGTAGCCCAAAAAAATGACTTGTTTCATGTTCACAACAAAAATGCCTATCTTTCAGATCATGTTTCATCACCACAATTTATACAATTCAAGGTGAAATATGGGGTTAAAAAGCGTTCCCCTAATTGTGGTCCCCAGTGTATTTAAAGTCTCAAGATTTTCAAGTCGTTCTGTGGAATGTAGACTTTACAGAGATACTCCATTGAACATTACATAATTTTATTTTAACAATGAATTTGATCCCAAGAGAGAATAACAGATAGAACATTTCTGGGGGACTATATCCCATTGTCCAGTGTTCCACAGATCAAGGTTAAGTGGCAATTTAATTTATCGAACCAATCAAATCAAATCAATTTCATTTCATATGAATTGAATTAGTCTATTTAGTCTACAATTAGTTATAATTACCTAGCAATATGAGCATTTTGAACTGACAGAAATCTGACAAAATATATTATCATCAAGTCATCATCATGGATTTCTGTTACATAGGGATCTGAACCGGTGCCCCAGAGCTTACCAGGAGGTTAGCGTGAATGATGAGGCTTTAGGGTGCAAATAGCACTGCTAAAAGTTCGTACCTTTCAAGAATATGGAATTATCAACATCGCAACATAGCTGAGAGACGTGAGGAGGTAGTTCTGATTTGCAAAATAAACAAAACATTCACATTGTCATTCGACCAGAGTGAAGTTATATTGCAGAAGAAAGCTCGTTTTCCAACGCCTGGAAAACAATTTTTTGTTATTAATTTTTTGTAGTCATGTGAAAGAACAGATTTACTTAATATGGTGTTACTGACCCCAGTAGCTTGATCGATAAGGCGGCGGACTTGTAACCGGGAGGTCGGTGGTTCAAGTCCCGGATTCAACGTACAGGTTTAGCAAAGCGAGTTTGAGTAGTTGTTGTGATATCACGAAAGTGATTAACACAAATATGATAACTACTTAATATGGTGTTATAGCTTGAGAAGCGAGAGTAGGAGTCCGCGGATTTTATAGGATGCACTGTCCAGCACTTAAGTTTCAAAAATGAATATTAAAGTTTGACAAAGTCACAAACATGCAACCTTGTTCTTGAAACTCTCAAGTCCAAATCAAATTAAAGAACTACATGTAAACTGCTCTTTAGTTCAAAAAGTTCATGCTGAAGTGTATGAAAAAGTTAGAAATAGTTTTTTTCTCACTATGCACTTCCGTGCAGGCGGAAAAGTTATCATATCTTCACCACCTTCTATAAATGGACAAGACTCAAAAAGAAGTGATGAGCAGGGTAAATGAAGAAGGTGCATCAGAAATCGAAAAATTCTATTTGTGAATTATTATTTATTTATTACAAGTAAAACACCTCATCCATATTATTATTATATTATTATACAACACTTTATTAGATATAAATGGACATTATGTACAGAACAAATAATTATTTTAACAAAGAAAAAAATTAAAACAATATATACACTGGGGACCACAATTAGGGGAACGCTTTTTTAACCCTGTATTTCACCTTGAACTGTATAAATTGTGTTGATGAAACATGATCTGAGAGATAGGTATTTTTGTTGGGACCATGAAACAAGTCGTTTTTTTGGGGCTACTTCAAAGGGAAAACTTTATTTTTTGACAATAATCAAACAATGTCGAAAAAGTGACAAAAAACAAAGATTTGAAATTTCGAGATTTTGAAAAATCTCTGGAATATGTGGGCTCAATACCTTGTATTGCCTCCCCTAACACCAAGTAGGGTGTCCAATCGCCTCGGCATGCTTCGGATGAGCCTCTGGACGAATTTTTGGGGCATCCGATCCCATTCTTGAACAACTGCCTTCTTGAGCTGCGCTATGGTGTCCGCGGGTGGATTCCTCTTCCGGATGGCCCTTTTCATATGGTCCCATACATGTTCTATGGGATTCATATCCGGAGAGCGAGCAGGGTGTCGGAGGACCTCCAAGTTCACCTGGTTCGCCACGTGTGGACGAGCATTGTCGTGCATCAGGATCATCTCCTCCCCAATGAAGGGCTTGAAAGGAAGGACAATACCTTCAAGAACCTCTCTCCTGTACCGCTCATCAGTCAGCGCCCCTCCCTCCAGGATATACAGGGTTGTACGGCCGTTCAAACTTATACCCCCCTAGACCATGATGGAACCGCCACCAAATTGGACTTTTCCAACAATGTTGCACTGTGAGTACCGTTCATTTGGTCGTCTAAGTACTCGGATACGGTTGTCATCTGACTTCAAGCTCAATTTACACTCGTCTGTAAGCAATACCCTTCCTCATTCACGCATTGACCATCTTCGGTAGTTGTTTGCGTATATGACCCTTACAACTTTGTGCTGGTGATTGAGAAGAGGCGATCGCTTGGCTCTGTGGGACGTCAGAGAACGCTCTCTGAGTCTTCTTCTTATTGTTTTAACAGAAACATTCACATTGTGGCTTCATATCAGCTCCCCACGGATAGCAGTCGCGGACATAAACCGGTTTCTCAGTGCGGTGAGCGTTATGTAGCGGTCTTTTCTTTGGTTTGTGATCCATTTGGGACACTGTCCACGTCGCCTTTTGTATTCATCAGTCTGCCTGTAGCGTTTAACAACTCGATGAATCACTGATTTTGACACGCGAAGGGAATTTGCCACTGTTCTGTAGGTTTGTCCTGCTTCAATCAACGCAACCGCCCGGGCAACCTCTACTTCACTCAAATCGGACATGTTGTAAGAAAAACCACTTTATTTGACCATTAAAAACTTATTGAAGTCACCAAACGTTAGCACTTGACCTTAGGTAAGAGAATAATGAAACTTCCATGTTCGTCAGATATCCATGAAATCATGGGTTTTAGAGGTACTCTCAGTAAAATTGTAAGAATTTGTCCTTAAGTGGGATACATCTGTATAAATGTAGCATACATTGATAGACCATCGTATATGTAATAATATAAAGTTAAATAGGGGTTCCTAAAGTGAACACAGTACAGTAAATTTGAAATCATCTGAGCGTTCCCCTAATTGTGGTCCCCAGTGTACAATAAAAATGAAAAAGAATAGAAAATATATAAAAACATATGTCCTAACTAGAGGGCGGGGTTGTTGCCTATGGCAATCTCTTCCACGCAACCATATTGAGATTCAAGTATCCATAAAGAGCCCAATATGCTCGCAGCATTTCCCATAAGAAGGTTGCCATCAAGACTTGGCATTTTCTTTAATACGCATAGTTTTCAGTGGCGACGCTGCGAACAATGTTCCAGTTGTTTCTCACCCATGGAAGGGATTAACACAAGCACGTGTAAAGCTCGAGTATTATGGAGCCCCAGCAGGACCTGTGTATACAATATATATGAAGTATATACAAGTATACATAAGGGTATACATATATACAATATACATAAGGGGTGGGGGTGTTAATCCTAGACAGCTAAGGCTGGAAGAGGGGGGCTTTCATATCGGCCCGAGATTACCGAGCTTGGGACGTCCCGCTGTGCAGGAGCTGAATTAATTCTGTAGAGAGGTCAGTTGGGAGGGAAGTTATGAATGTTATGATTATAATGATGGCGGCAGAGTGCATGTGACGTTGGCACTTGGCAGCACCAGCAATAACATCTATAATTTTTTTTGAAGAATTTAGATTTTTAGTATTATTATTACTATCATAGGTATATATTTTATTCAAATTCAGAAACATCATCATCTTCTCGTTTTTAATCCAAGTTTGGAGACCTCAGGATTAAAAATGCATCTTCTGATTCAGTTCAATACTTTTCTTAGGATATGGTCAGTACTCATCAAAACGACATCTTGGATGGCAGACTCTTGATATATTCCAGGTATTTGTGATAGATTTGAGTGTAAAGATTTTGGGATCACACCACAAGAGCTCCAACCACAACAGGACAATTTAAGAAACAAAACTTGATCAAGGGTAGTTAATGCCAACGGCATTCTCTTCAAAATTCTTTTTTTAATGTCAGTTTGAAAATTAAAAGGCAACACCCAGGTAATCGATGCTTTTCTGTCCTTCGATCACCCAGGTAGAGTAACACAATATTTTTAGTATATTAAAAAAATACATTAGTCAATGAAAACAGTAACAAAGGCTAAAAAACAAAGGTGGGGCCGGGGGACGGAGTACATTAGGGAAGCGTTTCGAAAAACTTACCCACCATAAGTGTAGAGAGAAGCAAAGAAATTATATGTACAGGTTTGACAGACACCTGTTGTAAACAACGGTGAAAAATAAAATTTCAATGAAAGATTAAAGTTTGTTTAAAAGTGTGATATTACTTCCGATGAATATCAGCTATTACATATTATTATAGGTCTGGACTTGTGAGCAACTTTGGTTTTGTGTCTGTCAGTAAGTTTGTCTGTAAGCGTAGGGGCATACCCACCGCTTTGAGAGCTACTGCATTGATCGCACAATATTATACCACTCCTCTCCTCTAATGTAAACTATCAAAAGCCAAATATTTAATGTAAAACGATATTTCCAACACACGCTCGCGAATTATTCAGGATGGAAAATGTTCTTGAAACTATTTTAGACCTTGCTTTTTTGCCAACTTCTCTTGAAACATTTAGGTCATTCGAGACGGGTTTTATGTGCCTTCCATTTAATACAAATTCACAAACCATCAACCAACATCAACCTCACCCAGCCTGGGCTGGTTCAGAAACAGTTTTCCCTTAATATTAAATTTCCAATCGTTTCTTAAATTCTTTTTGATGACGGGTCATTCATAATTATACGAGTCAAGACCATTCGTCAACAACAAAAAAAACACTGCCAATTATGGACACAATACTTCCTCGTGATTGCTTCACATTGTAAACACATGCCAATTTTGAGATTTTATAGAAAATTACATGTATCTACAAAACGACTCAACCGATTTTCTTCAAATTTGTTTTATATGGTAGAATATCGTTTTTTATACATTCTAGATTCTACAAAAAATTCTGTATCGGCAAGTCGTGGTCCTTATTTTTTTACTTTTTTGTCAAAAATTTCGGATTTTCTTAAATATCAGAGTCAAATTATAATTAATTTAAAAATAAATATAAATAACCTATGTTAAACAATAATATGCATATTCTCACAAAATTTCATCGAAATCGAGTGTACCGTTCACGAGATATAAGCGTTTAAGTAAAAAGTTAGTGGTCAGGCGCATGGTCTCTTTCACCCAGAACCGCTGGTATGAATTCAATGAATTTTAAATGGGACCATCTACAGAATGTCTCCTAGATGTGTGCAAAATTTCATCAAAATCGTTCGAGTAGTTTCCGAGATTTGCGCGTTACAAGGAATCGTTTTTACAGACCGACAGACAGACAGACAGACCGACAGACAGACACAAAACCAAATTTACTCAGTAGGTTATGAAACGTCCAGAAATATGAAAAAAAATGAAATCGGAGCAAAAAAATATTTTTTTTTACAAAAACGAACACAATACTTCCGATTTCTAATATTAGAAATTTCTCGGAAGTAAAATCGTCGAGTTTAATAAAACAAGAATAATAGTAGACGCACTAGACGCTGCTTTAAGATTTTTTTTTATCGTTAAATCGCAAATAAAATCTCGTGCTTTTTTTATTCCCTGAACACTGAACGGAAGAAATCCACTGGGAACTCAAGCAAATCCTAAGCATGTGCATGTTTATAAAGTAGGCTACGAAGATATAAAACCCGGCTGTGCCAGCCCTAAGTCTTCTGATGTTTCTTTTCTCTGGGGTGATGGCTTCAATTCCTTCGTTAAAAGTATGTAGCGTATAGATTGTAAAGATTAAGTCGAGAAATCAAAAAACAAAACATTTTCCCTAAGAGTCACTTGAGCCTTTGAGATAGCGACCGCCATAGCTTGTCATGTCAGTTTTGCACCGGAAGCGTCGGCTTCGATTCCTCTGTTCGTTTAATTAATTGTACACGTGAGAAAATTATTTACTAGTAGTACTTTGATCGAAAATATCTTGTTGGATCTGTCATACCGGTTATATTTTACGAATCTACTGAACCTTTTACTTCCGATAAATTTCTAATATTAGAAATCGGAAGTATTGTGTTCGTTTTTGTAAAAAAAAATATTTTTACTTTCCTTATCCTATAATAAGGAAAGTATTGTATTCGTCGAAAATTTGACCTACCCGCTTTTTCACATTTCTGGACGAATCATAGCCTCAGGATACCAAAAAAGTTGTTTTCAGCCATTGGTCCGTGCGTCTGTCTGTGTGTGTGTGTGTGTGTGGTGTGTGTGTGTGTGTGTGTAAACAGGATATCTCAAGAACGGTAAGAGCTAGAGACTTGAAATTTAGTATGCAAATCAATTTCATACAGCAGACGAACCACGAAACTTTTGGTTGAAATCGACCGCAGGATGCGGCCGCAGGGCCGCAAATATTAGCCGCAACCGCCGCTTCTTTGAATTGGTTAAAGATACAAAAAAAGTTAGAGAACAACATTTTCTCCTATTAAAAAAATAATAGGGGTTTACTCTTATCATTTTTTTGATATCTTGAACTTTTTGGAACCCGGCCCCAATTTACCGGTATTTTGGGGGGACTTGCTTGGACTAACTTTTTTATTATTCACCCTAGATGGGGGTTGCGACATATCAAATCCAATGATTTTGAGGTGCTGATTACGAATTTGGTACTGATTTTTAACTATCTGTTACCGTTGAGTCACCAGTGGCGGATTTCGACTTCTTATTGGGGGATAAGGAAAGTCGTGTGATGTTTACACCAGATTTTTTTGCTCCGATTTCAATTTTTTTCATATTTCTGGACGTTTCATAACCTCCTGAGCAAATTTGGTTTTGTGTCCGTCTGTCGGTCTGTTAAAACGATTCCTTGTAACGCGCAAATCTCAGAAACTACTCGACCGATTTTGATGAAATTTTGCACACATCTAGGAGACATTCTGTAGATGGTCCCATTTTAAATTCGTACTAGCGGCTCTGGGTGAAAGAGACCATGCGCCTGACCACTAACTTTTTACTTAAATGCTTATATCTCGTGAACGGTACACCCGATTTTGATGAAATTTTATATGTATATGCATATTATTGTTTTACACAGGCTTTTTATATTTTCTTATTAATTAATTTTAATTTGACTCTGATATTTAAGAAAATCCGAAATTTTGGACAATAAAGTCAAAAAATAAGGACCACGACTTGCCGATACAGAATTTTTTGCAAAATCTAGAATGTAGAAAAAACGGTTTTCTACCATATAAAACAAATTTGAAGAGAATCGGTTCAGCCGTTTTGGAGATACAAGCAATTTAGTATAAAAACTCAAAATTCGCACGTGTACACAATGTGAAACAATCACGAGGAAGTATTGTGTCCATAATTGGCAGTGTTTTTTTGTTGTTGTAGGTTTAACGTCGCTTTCAACTGCATGGTCATATCGCGACGGGGATGTTATGCTCGTGAATAGCTTCCTCGTGAATAGCTCATCTACATTTGGTATTGAAAACTCGACGACTTTCTACTATCGAAAATTTATGAGATTTTCTACTACATCACCACCTTTTGCTGAGTTAACTGAGTTTCCTCAAATTTGTTTGATGTAGTAGAAGTTTACTTTCTATTAATACCTGTGAGGTATAGGAAGAATTGAAAGAAACGAGTAGATGCTAAATGTAATAAATATTTTTGTAAAAGACAGTTGAAAGACAGACAAAAACCAAAAACCAAAGACAAAAACAAAGATGCTCAGGAGGTTGTGAGTTACGACATGTACATGTATACATTGTACAGAAATATACAAAGTTTGAAATCGGAGCAAAATGGAAGAGGACTTGGATCACAAATTGGAGCACAATACTGCTGATATGTAACAATAGTGGATATTCTCGGAAGTAAAAGCGAACGGAAAATAAAACAATTAAGTTGGAAGGAAATTAAGAGAGAACTTGAAATTCATTAAATTGTTTCTTTCTGTTGAGAGAGAAAAAAAGAAAGAAATTCAGATATAGAGAAAGTTCTTTCCCAATTCTCTTTTCCGAAAGATATGTATTTTTGTATTATTTCATTTCAACAATGCCAATATGTACTGGACATCAGTAAAATTAAAATATTATAAATACTCGTATATTTTGATAAGGGCGTAGGGACCAGAGGTTACTAAAAATGAATAATTTAAGCCTAAAATAACTTTACAAATAATCTGAAACATAAATAAAAACAAAATAGTGCATGTTTTAACCAAAACTACATGCTAGAATCTCATGTGGATCGATTTGTTTAGCAAATTAACAATCAATTTGCGCGTTCAAATGAATGAAAATTAAAAGACAGAGAAAATCCAAGTTGTTCTCTTAGGAGGTTGAAACAGGTCCAGAAATGTATGTTTTTTTTTTTTTTTTTTTTTTTTTTTTTTTAATAGGAACAAAAATAAGAACACAATACTGCCGATATCGAATATTAGATAGGTACTATTCACCAACCAAGCCGACCTCCGTGGCTCAGTGGTTAAGAGCATTGGTTACTGACCCGGAGTTTGCGGGTTCGAATCCCCGCCGGAACGGAAATTTCTGACCGAAATTTTCCGTTTCGGGAATGGCATGGATGTAAAGGTAAAGGGCCCTGAAGTAATGCGAAAGCGGTTCCGGGGCACATTAACCTTCTTAAAAAAAAAAAAAAAAAAAAAAAAACTATTAACCATCGAAATTAAAATATGAAACATTTTAGTATTTGCATTTGTATGAGAAGAAGCACACCCAAGACTGCCGATATTGTTGTGCAAAGTTTGTGTTTCAACACCAGCAGTGCCTAGTTACAGGAAACTTTACTAGAAGAAAACTACTATGTAGGCCGTATAGGTTTTCTCATGTCCGTAGGTTTGTAGAGAAGATTTCATATTGGCTCAGACCTTAGTAGATTACTCCAAATGTTATATACGTAACTCTGTACGTACTAATATTTATATAAAATCTTCTCCACTTTATTCATATTACATTATTACATACAAAAATATGCCTTCTTTTATACGGTAGGTGCAACACATGCTAATACTAAAACTTGGTGATTAAAAGAGAAGAAGATGATTCCTATGTAAATAAATAAATATATTTCAAGTATTTCTTGAGAAAAAAAAGTAATACAATTCCTAATAAATACACCAGTTCTCGTTAGATCACTGAGGTTAAACAACGTTCCGCGAGGTTTATAGTTGCTGAGTGAACACTCAAAATCGAATCCTTGTGATGCTATTCCCGGTTCCACCCATGCTGGGTGAGTTTAACAGGGCTTTCGGCGACTGTGGAGGTAGAAAAAACCCTGGTTTCGAACGATCTACGATATAAAACAGACGTGAGACATAGAAAAGAAAAGCTTCATGACACCACTTACAAACATACAACTTTCAAAGCCACCCCATTGGAACGTTCAGACGCATGCAAAACTGTGCTGTAATGGCTAGGACATTTTGTTTCGAATTGAAGCTAGTATAAACTTTTATATGTTCTTTTTCTTCTACATACAGATTTAGACCACTTTGTTTTTATAGATATTCAACAGGGTTAAAAAAAATTCTCTATAAGATGGAATTTTCAGAATCTTCCTAAAATTGATATAATAATGAACAGAAGATAGAACATTTTGTCTTGGTAATGTACTGAAAAGATGGACGTTTTCATTGATTAACAGAAAAGTTATATTCGGACGGTCATTTAATCATGAATGGGACTAAAAAGGGCTAAAAATGGATTGAATTTAAAAATAGAAGCACCCTCCTTCTATTTTTAAAAATATTTCACGGACTTTCATAACCACAAAACAAGTCACTGCAGACTATGTTCCTATTCGGTTTTGGGCAAGAAGTGAGAACAGACACAATACATTAATTAAACTTGAAGAAAACAGACACAATTGAACATGGGATTGAAAAATTAAAATAAAAAAAAATGCCCGAAGGTGTCCCTTTTCAGTTACCCAGCACAAGGGGTGGTAAAAAAAGTTACAGTAGACCTACCGAAAAAATATGTCCTACAAGTACATATTTGTAGATAATTTATGCAACTTCTGGGTTATTATTTAATGATCTGAAATAAAACTCAAGAAATTCCCCCTTATGCAAGGAGCAAGTTTGTCATGTCCGAGGACAAAGTTGATGCTCTACAATCTGCTCGGTCCCTTTTTACAATCCCTGGATTTTACTACACATGGTAAGCAAGCGGCAGACCACTGAATTTCCTTCGTAACTTCGTTTAGTGCCTTTGGTCCTTCCTGTGTGGACTTTTATTTGACCTTTGACCCTGCCGGGCTTACACAATGTACTCAAAATAATATGAGAAGACTAAAGGACATGACGTGACTTTTCCTCCTGGAGGTTGAGAGGAAATGCTGCGAGTGAGCGGAGGGTAAGGTAGGGAGGTAAACCTTCTTGGAATATTCATGGCATAGACAGCGCGATGGAGTGCTGCAGCATGGAGACTAATGATCCTCTTAACGAGAGTGATGTCTCAAGTCTGCGAGTGAAAAGTGCAAGCATCCTCGCCAGGACAAATTTAATATTCACCCCAGAATCCTGGTCCTGCTCATTTAAAAGTAATAACATATTGTCCTCCATAAATATGCACCAAAAAATGCCAGAACTATAATATATAATCTTACATAAATATTCACGAAAGTATTTAGCAGAGTACTGAAATAATAGAACTCTTTATCCCTAATCAGGCAACATAAATAAGTGTTTCTTATCATTAAATGCATTTTCTTTTATAAATTTGATACACATATATAATTATGTACCAAATATTAACGTATTTATATCTAAAGTCTTGGGTATATTTAATAAAATTATGTACATACCTTTAATACTAAGTATTAATAAAGTCTTATTATTATGTAACATTATGTACATACCTCTTGTACCTAAAATTATTTACATACATTTAATACTTTAATACAAAAGTCTTATTATTTATTATCAATATTATTCAACTTTCATTCAAGTAGAAACTTCTGCTTATTGCAATACAGAAAAATAACCATTCTAATTGTGTAAGCAAACGTTGCAACGTCATCAGAGAAGATCAGAGCATAAATTTTATTCACACATCCTCATAAGAGAAACCACTTTTTTAAATGAATGAATCCTGCAGACGTGCAGACGTCACAATAGCATGCCAAAATAGCATATGCACAAAGCATATACGCGATGATATTGTGCATGCAATCAGCATATTATTCGCGAAACGAGACGTATGAAAACCTCATGATGAAGTTGAGGAGAGGGAAGAGGAGAGATGGAGAGGAGAGATTAAAAGAGAGAGAGATAGAGAGGAGGGAGGATAGTGATAAAAAGACTGAAGGAAAGAGACAAAGAGGAGGATTTTAGAGGGAGGAAGGGATAAATTAAAAGTCTAGGGGAAGAAGGAATAAGGTGAGGGAAGAAAAGAGAATAGATAGAATTTTCACTCACGATGGACTGACAAAACCTGCTTACATAGAAATCAAGAGCACTCATGTCCAGCACTCCATGAGAAAGGCATTCCAGTGCACCCATCATGCCTTCTGTTCAGTATGAGGTATTTGGCTCTTAAATTGTCAGCAGAATCTCCTTGATTTATGTAATGGATAGCATTGTCATAGAACAATACCCTATGAAATATGATGATAATGATTTAAAAAATCTGGTGTAAACATCACACGACTTTCCTTATCCCCGAAAAGAAGCCGAATTAATCTACTGGTGACTCAACGGTAACAGATGGCTAAAAACCAATGCCAATTTCGTAATCAGCACCTCAAAATTTTTGATATGTCACCCCATCTAGGATGAATAATAAAAAAGTTAGTCAAAGCGGGTCCCCCCTAAAATACCGGTATATTGGGGCCAAGGTCCAAAAAGTTCAAGATATGAAAAAAAAGATCAGAAGAGACCCCTATTATTTTTTTATTCTAAGAAAATGTTCTTCTCTATTTTTTTATTATCTTTAACCAATTCAAAGAAGCGGCTTTTATTCGACGAATACAATACTTTCCTTATTATAGGATAAAGAAAGTAAAAAGAGGTTAGTCGTAAATAAAATACAGACAGAACATTAAATACATCTCCTTCCACTGGGAACGTGTACCCTTCTTTTTCCTTTACTAGAAGACTATCTCGCTCCCACTACACTAAGGAGAAGGAGAGATAATGACAGAGAGGAAGGTAGGAAGAGAAAGAGTGAGAAAGGGAGAAAAGGAGGGAAAAAGGGAACTACCTTTCCATCATATTTCGACTTAGAGGAATAAAGAGCAGTCTTTTTTCCCTCCTAAGAAGAAGATAAATAGGAGGAAGGGTATTCCCTCCTTCCTATCAGAACAAGGGATGTGAAGCAGAAGCAGTCATTAGCGAACGCAAAATAGCTTTAAGAGACACTCTCTGCCAATGCAGCATTCTGATGTGATGTTCCTCAAAGCAAGATGTCTCATTCAAATGAGAGGATCATTGCAGCGCTCTTGTTTTGGTTCCCACCCTATGATGATATGAAGTCAGCGTGACAAGTAGAGGGTTTCAGATTCGACCCCTGGTATAGGGTGAAGGTTAGGAAAGAGACAATCTATGCTTACAAATAAAGTAGCTTACAAATAAGTTTTTTTTTTATCTGGTAGAATCAAAACTAATTTAGCTATTAGAAATATCGGTTTAACTTATTTTTCAAGCTGGGAATTAGAAATGAAGTAGAAATCTGTGTTTGATAGAATGAAGTAGAAACTTTCGATAGTTTAGTTCGAGAATTTTGTGTAACCTGGCCCTCATTCCAGAAAACACTCTCACCCTCATGATCCCTAAATCTCCTTTTCAACCGTCACACACGCATTTCTTCAATTTGAAGGAAATATCCAATAGGAGTGCGCTGTGTGACGGTTAAAAGGGAGATTTGGGGATTATGAGAGTGATAGTGAATTCTGGAAAATTCTAGAATAGGTCGTGTGGACGGTGGGCTGAGTTCCAAGCATGATGCATTTGAAAGAGCCTATAGGCTCTCTATATGGTTAAGACACATATTTCAATATGAGATATTTTGTCTTAACCATATATGGGAAAAACCCGATAAGTTTCCAACATTGGGATAAAGTTATTGTATGAAGTTCTCCATGTATGGGTAAGAAAAACTCGATAAGTTTCCAAAATTGGGATAAAGTTACTATATAAAGTTCTAATGAAAATATATTCATGTGTTGTAGAATGATGAGAAAAAGGCGCTACACTACAACACTTCCCGCACATTAGCGATTCAGTTTTAATTATGCTCTTCTTAAAAAATACCGCAGGAAAATGACGTGCAGTTTCATTATCTGATAGTGAATGATGACGATAACCTGACACTTCATACTTTTGAAGGGAAGTCAAACATCGGAAATGACGACAAATACTGTGTGCGCCCTCCCTTTCAGTCTTAGTATCTCCCTCTCCTCCTCTCTAATCTCTAAGCTCCTCCCCCTTTTCCCCCGGAGCTGACAAAAGTGTTTCGTCCTCCAATATTTTTCCGTTGACAAAGTACAATTTGCCTGGAAATGACTTTCTCAATGCAATTACAGTCCCTCCCCCTTCCTTTCAGCCATTCACCTTTCTCTAGTCCCGCATCCTCCGCTTTCTCTCCTCCCCTCTCCCCTCTTATCCCCTCTTCTTCCCTTTTCTTCCCAACCTCTTAGAGTGAAATATATTTTATTTATACAATGTACTTCTTACCTTCCTTCGAGTTTAATGCTAATATTTATACAGGGTGAGACGGCTGACAAAGTATGAGCGGTTTATGAATCCTTCTCTGTTTCCGTTCAAATAGAAAAACCTTGATGCTAAAGCTTTTGAAGGAGTATTTCTCAAACACAAAGTTCAACATCAATGATCCAGAAAATCTTTGATAGTAGTGTAGTGAAGTAGTGAACTTGTGTGCTGTGTCGCCTACCAAGTGCAATGAGTCGTTTATTTCTCCCAAGTTTTACACTAATAAAGATTTGCGATCAGTGAGTGATAATCAATTAGTGAATACATTTCGCGTGTTAACATCAATTTTCAGAACAAAAGCTCATAGTAAAACCCTGTAGCTTTTCCAAGCTATATGTTTGGCTTAACAGGCGATATTTCATACATTATTCCCAGAGCTTCATCCTCAGACTCTCCACCACTCCGCTCTTTCTTACTCTTTTTTGCAATGCAAGAAATCCGAGTACAAGATTTAATACTTCTTCATTTTATCCACTGAAATATAACTCACTTTTTTGTTCGCTTACGAAATTGTCCGCGTAATGGTAAACGGTACCCTTTGTCGACTAAATAAAGCACTGCTAGTACCCTGATACAATAACGGAGATTAAAGTGATAATATACTGCAGACTTTAGATGAAGGAGTTCAAAATGAAGAAATACTGGGTGTTGAAGAAAACAAAGAAGAAAAAGAAGGAAAAACAAAAAAAAAAACCAAAGAGCAAGTAAGCCCTCTATCCCAAAACCATTCTCACTCTCATAATCCCAAAAACTCCCTTTTCAACCGTCACACAACGCACTCTGATTGGTTATTGCTTATTGCGCCCAGATTAACTAATCAAAGAACATTGTGTGACTGTTGAAAGAGAGATTTGGGGATTAAGTGAGAGTGCTTTCTGGGACCAGGGCCAGAATGTAGGTTTAGATACATAGGACTCATGTATGTAGGTACTGAAAAGTGTGGAACTCAGATAAAGACCGCCCGTCATCAAGGCCACCTAATCCTACCGTAACTAAAACCCGTGGATCCTCATGAATTCCAATTTCCAATTCTGAACGTTTTCAGGGGACATGGACTTCAATTATCATAGAGCTCTCTTTAAATAAATGTTCATTAAAAATAAGTTTTCAGACTGTTAAAATAATTTACAATGTTTGAATCAACCACAAGATTTAATAATAATAATACTCTTTAGTGGAAGGTAACCCGCGCGAGGTTAATGCTTAAAGCATTTTCTACCACCTAACCCTCAGAGTCTTATTTATGATTATGTGGTCATATACTCAAATAAATGAGGAAAAATTCATGCATTGAATGGGATTCGAACCAACGGAACCCTCCGCTACTTGGATTACCAAACAAGCTCTTTAACTACTTGACTACCAATAATAAATCTATAGTAATAAAACACGGTCACTACCTGGATTACCAAACAAGTACCTTAACCACTTGACTACCACTAATAAATCTATAGTTATAAACACGGTCATAATAAATCTACAGTTATAGATTTCTTATGAGAACAAAAAGTATAACCGTGTGTGCGTGTTAATTACTTATACGTAACTAGGTAGATGTAATACATTTATGAACAGGGTTCATAACTTTCCATCCGCTATACTTTCCAGAGTACAAAATATGCCCCAGACTAAAGACAATGTTAGATTTATGAGCAAGGATACAGCGAAGGGGGGGAATGAACTTTTTGGAGGATCCATAGAAGAAAAAAAAAACGTCTCTACTGTTAACAATACATGAAAAAAGCAAAAAAGTTGTACAAGTTTATTATTTGAGAGGGAGAGAGGGGCTAAGGAAGGGAAAGAGAGTGAGATAGAGAGGGAGGGGGAGATAGGGGAGATAGAGAGAGGTGGAGGAAAAAAAGAAAGTGGAAAAAGAGAGACATCTTAATTTCACTTGACAAAGTACATCAGGGAGTTTGTTAAAGAAAAACTTTTCAGCGCTATTTTTTCCGAGATTTAGAAAATTTAAACTTCAAAGAACAACAAATTGCATCAATACCTAGAACGAAATGTTATTCTAATGCTCTTCGAAAATAAGAAAACAAAATACATACAAACTCTGTTTCGTGTTAATATAGACCTGTTGGCGAGTGCTACTTGACGAGCGCTCGCCTCCCGGCAAGCTTGATACTATCCGGCCAAGGGAAGGCCGAAAAGGCCTTAAGAGGCCGAACCGCTCAATTGATTTAATTATCTAATACCGATTTAAGTTTTGATAATAACTTGACCAAATATCGAGGAAATCTATGAAGGCGTTCGTACAAGTATTTGTGGATTGAAAAAATGTCGATAAGGTATAAACATAAATATGTATGTACAATATGTACATCATATTAAATAGAATTTGAGGAAATATGAAATAGGCGAAACACAGCAATTCAAACTCTATGGACCGTATAATATCGTATTTTGGATATTATTCCTAGGTAAACTTTGTCCAAGACAAGAGCTGAATTTCAGAATTAAAGAAAGTGTCAATACTTCCACAATTTGGAAATGAAGAGAGGAAGAGAGTTTCATCACTTTCACCCTCGCCATGTTGTATTGCTGGCGAGATGAAAAAACAAGCTATCCAGGACCAAGATGGACAAAAGAGGCACAGAATTGGAAAGCAGTGGACTCTAGGAGAGGGTCCTTGCCCCAGATGGGAATGTTATGGGCAGCAACTCATTTTTCCTCACGAGGTATGAGTGGACCCCGAACATCCAAGTATAGAGAAAAAAAAAACCTGCTCCCTGGTGATCGAACTTAGGTCACCGTGCGTGCAATGCCTAGTGGGCTAACTCATTCGCCCAAAGTGACTATTTCACAAATAATGTTCAGGATAGGTGGAGCAATGTTATCATTTTAAAAATCGCTTGAGCATTGAAGAGGAGAGTACACGAAAGTTTAACACGGGGAAAAAAAGCACAATACAGAAAAAAATTCACGGAAAACTTGCGAAAAGCAATTTGAAGTTTTAAAATGTGTCACAACAGAAAGGCATAGCCCCCTTTGCTCTCCTCTCCCCCCTACCCCAACTCCTAGTGCAAACGTCCCCCGTCCCCCCCACTTTTAGTGAATAATACTCCCCGCTTTATTTCTCTATTGAGGAACTGAACATTGTAATCCCCCCCATCAAATACTCTGAAAGCTGAACTTTCACAAAGTTTCTTTGTATGTCAAAATTCCATGTTGAACTTTCCAACACAGAGTACGTGGATTTGTGGATAAATCTGTGCGACATGCATACTTGAGCTCTAAATGCTATCCTCGTTTTCAATTGAAAGAGAGTTTAGCAAAAGGAAAGCAATAATGCAAGGGAATATAATGTATACACAGGTACATACTCCTCCATATGCAGGTAGGAGTATGTACCTACATACCTATATTTTATACAATGTACTTTCTGAATCTGCTTTAGACAGGATTAGTATGGATTGATGCATGAATTGAAACTTTCACCATCATGTACAAAAGTTGAAATCACTATTCTCCTTGAAAGTCCTTCTTTTTGAAAAATAAAATAATGATGAACAACGCCAGCCTCCGTGGTGTAACGCTTGTGACTACTGCCCGTAGTCCAGAGATCCTGAGTTCGATCCCGGTCGGGGCAGACTTTTCACACAGAAAATTCTGTTCTCTCCGTACATGTGAGGCTGGCATTTCCGGCCCCACCCAGGCTGGGTGAGGTTGATGTGTGTAGCTGGTACGATTCCCAGCAAATGGAGGGTAAAACCCCCGTCCTAATCCAGGACGTTAAATCAAATAGAATCGTTGGCGTTAGGAATGCATCCAGCCGTAAAAAAATGGGCCAAAACCAATGAAACTCACCCATGATGTTGAACAACGTCGACCCTGCTTGAGCGGGATAAGCCGGAGTAAAATAAATAAATAATGATTATGATAAACAAATGGTGTAAACACTGTAAATCACATGACTTTTTTATCACACTAGATCATGGATTAACTATATTTTTGATAGTCAAACACATGGGTCTTTTCAATTAAGCTCACAAGTGATTCACAGGGAGGTCACTAGGTCTCAGTCATTATGACTACGCAGAGTGACACATTTAGGCAGATCCAAGGCCGGGCTAGTCTAATCTGTCCATTCACTGTCCAATTCAAATCAGTTGACGCGGCCTATTCTCCTTGGCCCTTTCCATCAGGGCCCTGAGTGAAACCCGAGGTGTAGATTAGATAGAGTGTTGGAAGTTTTTTTTTTTTTTTTTTAATGAAAGAATCTTTTCTCATTATTAGCATTTATTTAAGTGTGTAAATGAAAGAATCATTACATATTTTAAAGAATAAATATTTCGACTATAGAATGTTTAGTCCAGGGGTCTTCAACCTTTTTCAGACTCTGGGCCATATTTCTTTTCCAGAAAAGTCCGCGAGCCACTAAAAGAAACAGAAATTAGGGGGGGGGGGGGGGGGGGGGGGGGGGGGATTGAAAAAAATTCAGAAAACTATTTTTAATTTAGGAACAAGTGTTGGTATTTTTATTTGCAAAAAAAAAAAAAATCGTTTCACTCAATTTTTTTTATACAAAAACTAGAAAATTTAAAACAAAAAAAAAT
Source organism: Bactericera cockerelli (assembly GCA_024516035.1). NCBI lineage: Eukaryota > Metazoa > Arthropoda > Insecta > Hemiptera > Triozidae > Bactericera > Bactericera cockerelli. The sequence goes on from CM044957.1 coordinate 12,533,013, forward strand.
TGTAAAGCAGGGAAAAATCTCTGATCAGTTTCTGATTAGAAAAAAATCAACTCTGTGAGGGATTGAACCTAGGTCTTCAATGGGATGGTTGGCATTGCATGGCATCCACCAATTTAACAATATTGGGTAGTCGCGTCCCGGAGGGAGTGTTGGTCAATGCACTAGTCTTGTAGGTGGGAAACCCGGGTTCGAATCCCGGCGGATTTTTCACTACTCGTAACTTTTGCATAAAAAAAAATCTTGGCCGGCTAGTGCTGGAAGAAATAGGAAATAGCATGAATGAGCTCGCGGGCCACCAAAAATGACTCGGCGGGCCACAAGTGACCCGCGGGACACAGGTTGAAGACCCTGGTTTAGTCGCTTGAGTCTAGATTTTCAAGTGAATCAAAATCTAAATTTTAGTTTGAGAGTTACTGTAATACAAATTAACAACAGCTCATTGACATTTATGGAGAAAATTGAGTATTTGAAGAGAACTTAAAAACGTATTTAATGATAATGACAGTAACAATCATAATATACTTACGGGTCTTGAGAGACACGATAGCAGAATTAGAGTGTAGATGAAAAAGTGAAAATTCAGTACCTGAAACAGACAAAAGCAAGATTCATTAGATACTATGCTGCTAATCAAGCATACATACAATACTATGTACAAGATTCATTAGATACTATGCTGCCAATCAAACATACATACAATACTATGTACAAGATTCATTAGATACTATGCTGGCAATCAAGCATACATACAATACTATGTACAAGATTCATTAGATACTATGCTGGCAATCAAGCATACATACAATACTATGTATAAGACTCATTAGATACTATGCTGCCAATCAAGCATATACAACAATACTATGTACAAGATTCATTAGATACTATGCTGGCAATCAATCATGCATACAATAATATGTACAAGATTCATTAGATACTATGCTGCCAATGAAGCATACATACAATACTATGTACAAGATTCATTAGATACTATGCTGGCAATCAAGCATATACACAATACTATGTATATGTACAAGCAACCAGAAGAGAACCAAAATTGAGACTGCAGAGAGCGTGTTATAAAACAGAATTAGGTTTTCTAAAGCATTAAAAATACAAACATTTTTTTTTTTTTTTTTGGAGGGATTGTTCAGTCATTTTTTTAAGTGCGTATAATTTAGTCTGGCTGGGGGACTATAAACAGGGAGTAGACCAGCAGTCTGGCTGGGGGACTAAAACAGGGAGTAGAACAGCAGTCTGGCTGAGGGACTATAAACAGATAAACAGGAAGTAGACCAGCATTGGCTTGGTTCTGGGGTGGTAGACAGTGGTAGACGTGCTGAGTCATTCCTCCACTGTCTGGCTACCATCGTTCACGATGACGCCACCCTATGATATGAATAAGTTTCCCTTTTTCTCTAAAATCAAGGTACTTTTGCTGAAACTGCTGACCCTTTTAGCGGACGCTCCTATGGATTTTGCTACTTTACAGATTATTATCCACAGCGTAGTTACAAAATTTGCTTGAATTTGATTATTGAAATTTTAATTGTAAAATTCCAATCATATTCGAACTGTACAAACCATGTAATCCATTCATTCATACTTCTGTGAGACTACTGCCGAGTGCCGACTATTGTACTAAACAGTGGCGGCTCGTCGGTGAAGACACTGAAGACATTTTCACCTAATTTTGAACAGTGAAAACACTACTCATAATCCCTTGAACATGGCACAATTGATCCAACTCAAAGAAAAAAAAAAAAAAAAAAAAAAGAGTAAGCTTTGTGTAAAATAGATCAATGCTGCTTAACATTTCATGTTACTTTCCAAGGAGAACACCAAATGTGAAGACAATTCGAAATTGTCTTCAGTTGTCCTTGAATCAACCAATCAGAGTTGAGTATTTCCAAGTAGGTATCATGAAATATTAGGCAAGAACTATATCTATGTAATATGCTACTGAGGACAGTCTTCAGTTGTATTCAGTTTACATTATCTACACGACCTCATACGAAATGTCACGAAGCCGCATACCATGTGCGATGTCATGTGTTTTTGATATTAACATTGTTGCCAGTAGCATTATGCCAGACCTAGGAAACCAGTCAATGATTTAGCCTCCCATATCTAGCACAATCTTGTAATATTAAAAAAAATAAAAATAATAATAATAACGTAGGCGCTAGGAAAGCAGGATTTTGTGTCAGGAATTTTGGATATTATTTCTCATTTTTTGGGTTCTAGTTTTGTACATAGTTCCTAAACGATAGCCGATACCAATAAATTTTAACTATATTTTATGTATCTTGTCAACTATATGTAGTATTAAAAAGGACATCTCGATTGAAGTCAAATCTCGGAAATAATTATTTAATGTAGGTACCGAAATTGAGCCAAATAAGATAATCTGGTATCTAGTTGTTCCAAGAAGTTTTTAAATAGGGACAATGGTGGTCCTGTTTAAGATCCTGACTATGGAACCACTTTAAAAAAAATCATGAAATTAGACGTGTTGAAATGAAATTCTCAAGAGAAAATTCTGTTCAGGCGGTGTAGTATTATTTTTTTAAATAAATAAATACGTCTTACATGATTTGAGGGATGAATAATTAATAACAATATTTCAAAGAAACAATGAGATCCCCACAAAATCATGGGGTTCAAACATTAAAAGTAACCCCATTCAGATTAAGAAGTAATGAGGATAAGAAAGATATTATGATTACTGGATCTCCAATTACTATAACCACCACTAAAAAAGTAAAGCAAATGCCTGCCCCACAGCCATACAGTTCAAGCCTGAATGGCTTATGAAAAATGAATGGCTGTGTACCAGCTCAAGTGTTGACAAATTGTTCTGCTGGCCTTGTTTATTTATTAAGTACCAAGTGTTCTCCAAAAAAAGTACCTATAAAAACTTATATGATGCAAAACTGGTATGAGAGAAAATCATGCTCTGCAGGGAAACAGCCATAACTTACAATGGGCTGTGTTTATGAGACCATAAGAACTAAGATCTGATAAATTAATAATTTTATTTTTTCAATACTTCTGGGTATAATTTGTCTTCACCTAGTCTTGAAGTCAGGAGCCGCCACTGGTACTAAATAGTAAGGTCAGATTATTATTAAGTATTACAGAAGACTCAGAAGAGTGATGGGGTCCAAGTCACTGATGACAACAACTCATATCTGGACGATTACATTTTCTATTGCTCGTATCCTGTGTGTCCCTCTTCCTGACAAATATACTCGTAAGATATGCATATTTATATACTATACAAATACATAATATGCATACAGGTGCATATGACCGACCTCAGTAGATTCATCGATAAGGCGACGGACTTGTAACCTGGAGGTCAGTGGTTCAAGTCCCGGTATCAGCGTAGATTTAGTAAAGCGAGCATTTGTGATATCACGAAATTGATTAATACAACAATGATAACTGAAAGGTGCATAAATATGTGCAAATGACATATCACGGTAGCTCAGTGGTATTAAAGGCGGCACTCTGTGAATCCAGAGATACCAGAGGTCGCGAGTTCGAAACCCAGCCGGGACATGACAAGTTATCCTCCCATTTGGGATTTTTACCACACAATAATATGTTTTGAGATTACTGCTGGAATAATGGGACTCATTAGTCCTAATCGGGTTAGTATAAATAAGACGATATTATTATTACATCTTCGAAATCCACGTTCTCAAATAGTTAAAGTCTAAGAAGGAATTTCTACATTTCCAGTGCTAAAGTTCTATCCCGCTGTATTCTGAATAATGAAAAGCATTTGATAAACATTATGAATATGAAAATAATAATGTATCTATAAAGAATGAAAAGCATTTGATAAACATTATGAATATGAAAACAAAATGACAAGACTATGTTATGCGGAGAAAACAGCAATGAATCTTATAGAATTGGAAACATGAAGACACGAGCATAATGTGACATGGGAACAGAACGAAAACAAGACCATGTTCATATTACACTTGAATCTTATTAAACTAATAACGTAAAATAATGAACTGAAAATACAATACTCGACAGAATGTGAAAATTCCGGAACAACACAACAAGAAATGGAGTTATTTTATATTATGAGAGTATTAATAATAAAATAGTATATTCCAAAATTGGGAGCCAAAAAACTCCCATTTTTTGTGTGATTTCATAATAAAAGACTCTCTTTTGTGTGCAGATCTCATAAAAATATAATATATCTGTGTCGTGTTAATATAGGCCGCCTTCCGGCGAGCTTGATAAAAGATTATCTTTTGCCACCACTTCGAGAGAGAGAGAGAGAAAAAAAATTAGAATTGGGAGTGAAAGAAACAATACTTTCTATACCTTATAGATAATATAAAGGAAAAAATTAGAAGTGGGAGGTAAAGGGAAGAGAGAGATAAAGAAAAAGTGGAAGGAGAAGAAAGAGAGAGAGATAAAAAGATTTCAGGGAAGGGGAATACAACACTCCTCCTAGTTCTGTTGAAAGTCGGAAGAGAGAGATATTAGATAAGGAAGAAAGGGAAGGAGAGAGAGAAAGAAAGAGGGAAAAAGATTTCAGGGAAGGGAAATACAGCACCCCTCCTAGTTGTGTTGAAAGTCTGTGAAACTGTTCAAGAGCCTCTCGAGGCAAGACTCAAAGACAAGGGAAGCACATCTCTCGAACTTAGACGGCTATTAGCTCTTAGAAAAGGTATTAGAGAGATGGGGCCTTAGACAAGGGAGGGAAGGATGGAGGGAGGGAGGGAGGGAGGGAGGAGAGAGGGAGAAAGAGAGAGAGAGAGAGAGAGAGAGAGAGAGAGAGAGAGAGAGAGAGAGAGAGAGAGAGAGAGAGAGAGAGAGAGAGAGAGAGAGACAGGGTACGTTGAAGATAAGCTTACTGTACATTTTTCAAGCAAAGTCCGTCAGATTAAGCTCATTTTTCAAGTACATACCGATCTTTATTAATCTGGAAAGCTACTTTTTACAATCAAATTGTTAAACTTTGCCACCAGATAATATTAAATTATGAACATGCATATATACTTCATCAAATTGTATAATATGGATTTAACTTCAACTCATTGAAAATGGAACTGTGCTCTAAACTAAGAACTTCATTATAAACAAACAAACTCTACCCTTTATCACCAAATCTTAAATAATAACACTGAAATTTACAATCAAATTATTGAAACTACATACATACTCGTATTATACACGGTGCCATTGAATAACTGCACCAACATGCATAAATAGTGCATACATTTATCATCAAATCAGAAAACACCTGAACAAGTGAGCAAACTAGATTTTAACAAGAACCACCGAGGTGAATATGGCAGCAGAATTCGCAGGACAAAGTGCGGTATTAAGTCAAGAGGACACCCTTTGCGGTTTCGCCTACATGCCCTGGCGGTCCTAACCTCACTCTCTGCTTTTTAGGACGAGACTAGAGAATAATTTTATGAGAGACTAGCTTACAGTGAGGTGACAAGTGTCAGGGCCCACACTTAAGGGTCAAACCTCTATACTAGTAGCTAGTAGTTAACTCTGCAGTAGTTCCTAACCTGGGTTCCATAGTTCTCAGGTCAAAATTTTGTAGTCTACGGGTATACTTATCCGAGAAGAAGATGAAAGACATGGGATGGATTGCTGGGTTATGAAGATGGAATAGATGCATGGAAAAAGACTGGTTGGTCATTAAAATAAAAATAAAAAGTTAGCATAGAATGGATTAGATACATAAATCTAAGTGGTCACTATCACCATACCTATCCAATCGAGACCATAAGGTAGGCAGTTTTGCGATCAACTTGTTCACTTTGATGGACCCGTGATATCTACAGAAAAAACACGTCGCACCAATTCCACAATTAGCTATCTTACTTGGGCTTTCTTTTCCACGTTGTCCAGCAATATTCACCAATCGATTCTCCCATCTTAATTTTGCTCTGCCAACACCAATATTGTATAAAGGAGGATCTTAATGTTGTATAAAGGTAAATGTGACAAATATGACACTTAGAAAAACTGTCTGTATGAGAGTATGAAAAACATTAGACGTGAACTCTCAAACTCTGGGTTGCATGATTTTGACGTGCGGCAGAGTCATTTGAATAGAATTCGACAATGATAAGGTTGATAACCACTGGTCACTGTATGAGTATGCTTGTATGCTGAGGTTACTCCCGACCCTACTGCTGCTCATGTTCCACAAACATAGTTTCACGCAAAGGTCTACAGGGCCGGCGTAGTGGTGGCTCAGGGCTTTGAATGTTTCACGCAAAGGTCTACAGGGCCGGCGTAGTGGTGGCTCAGGGCTTTGAATGTTTCACGCAAAGGTTTACAGGGTTGGCGTAGTGGTGGCTCAGGGCTTTGAATGTTTCACGCAAAGGTCTACAGGGCCGGCGTAGTGGTGGCTCAGGGCTTTGAATGTTTCACGCAAAGGTATACAGGGCCGTCGTAGTGGTGGCTCAGGGCTTTGAATGTTTCACGCAAAGGTATACAGGGCCGGCGTATTGGTGGCTCAGAGCTTTGAATGTTTCACGCAAAGGTCTACAGGGCCGGCGTAGTGGTGGCTCAGGGCTTTTAATGTTTCACGCAAAGGTATACAGGGCCGGCGTAGTGGTGGCTCAGGGCTTTGAATGTTTCACGCAAAGGTATACAGGGCCGGCGTAGTGGTGGCTCAGAGCTTTGAATGTTTCACGCAAAGGTCTACAGGGCCATGGTAGTGGTCGCTCAAGGCTTTGAATGTTTCACGCAAAGGTCTACAGGGCCGGCGTACTGGTGGCTCAGGCTTTGAATGTTTCACGCAAAGGTCTACAGCCCGGCGTAGTGGTGGCTCAGGGCTTTGAATATTTCACGCAAAGGTCTACAGGGCCGGCGTAGTGGTGGCTCAGGGTTTGAATGTTTCACGCAAAGGTCTACAGGGCCGGCGTAGTGGTGGCTCAGGGCTTTGACTGTTTCACGCAAAGGTCTACAGGGCCGGCGTAGTGGTGGCTCAGGGCTTTGAATGTTTCACGCAAAGGTCTACAGGGCCGGCGTAGTGGTGGCTCAGGGCTTTGACTGTTTCACGCAAAGGTCTACAGGGCCGGCGTAGTGGTGGCTCAGGGCTTTGACTGTTTCACGCAAAGGTCTACAGGGCCGGCGTAGTGGTGGCTCAGGGCTTTGACTGTTTCACGCAAAGGTCTACAGGGCCGGCGTAGTGGTGGCTCAGGGCTTTGAATGTTTCACGCAAAGGTCTACAGGGCCGTCGTAGTGGTGGCTCAGGGCTTTGACTGTTTCACGCAAAGGTCTACAGGGCCGGCGTAGTGGTGGCTCAGGGCTTTGACTGTTTCACGCAAAGGTCTACAGGGCCGGCGTAGTGGTGGCTCAGGGCTTTGACTGTTTCACGCAAAGGTCTACAGGGCCGGCGTAGTGGTGGCTCAGGGCTTTGAATGTTTCACGCAAAGGTCTACAGGGCCGTCGTAGTGGTGGCTCATGTCTAAATTAGATGATGGAGAAATCTTAGTATGGTAACCAATAAGCTTAAAATTACTATGGAACAATAAGTGTCGAAATAGGAAACAGGATTAAATATCTTGGGTTTGTTAATCCAAGCCACTATCACTTAACAGCTGATATAAATACACTGTATTAGTTGAAATTTCCACCAGGGGATAGTGCAAGATTAGTTAATCTAATCCTGTTTCATAATCCGGGCCTATGTTTACACACTCCTTGATCACCTTGGTGGAGTTGTGATATCAAAGCTGGAGTGTTCTCCAGTGTTGAAGATCACAAAGTTGCCATCCCTCTCTGTTTTGTGCTCGTCTTGTCCATAGATATTGTGCACTGGTAGTCAAATGGTTAACGCGCTAGTCTGGTAATCCAGGTAGTGTAGGGCTCCGTTGGTTCGAATCCCACCCAGTGCACGAATTTTTCCACATTAATTTGAGTTTGAGACCACATAATAATAAGACTCTGAGGGTTAGGTGGTAGAAAATGCTTTGAGCATTAACCTCGCCTGGTGGTTGCCTTCCATTAAAGAATATTATTATTATTATTATAGATGTCCAACTATTTTTGTGATTGGGTCTACCCAACTCGTGGCTTGACTTACACACTACATAACTGAAATACATCTATTTTCTAAAGTTATACATTGAGCAGTTAAAACATAATGTTTTGAGATAATCTAACAAGAGCCGCGAATATGAGGAGGTAGGTAGAGAGAGAGCCTTGGCGTTTATCTCCGGAACTAGAGAGGAAACTTTTTACACCGCGTGTGACATGCAGGTCTGCCCTAGCAATGGCCTGCATAGCAGGAGTACCCACAACACTATGGGAGCAATATGGATCTACAGGATGGTTCCATAGCACGTCTTATTGTTAGCTCGATAACTCTTGATAACTTTAATTTTTATGCAACTCCTGATAGCTTTGAACTTTGTAGCAGTGTTACTAATCCCACGCTAAGAAAATTAGAATCTTTCAAACATAATTACCTTAAAAACAATTGCCTAAAAGGAATTGATATCAAATGAATGCCAAGTTCTCCTAAACTGGAAATCATTTGCCCAGAAAGGAGTCTCAAGCAAAGAACTCAAACTGAGGATTAGACATACCATTTCCCATTATTCTGCTATTTACCAACGCTAAAAGTTAACATTAAAAATCTAGGCAAGTTCAAAGTATTTTTTTTTTTAAAATTTGAAGCATATTCAGACCTACACGCATAAGCAATTAAGCATATACCTTACAAAATTAATTCCCTAACTGGGTTATAGGGAACTATAAACAGGGAGTAAACCAATCCCTGATCAGAGTACTTTGGGACTTCAGATTCCTATTTGTAAATGTATTGAACAATTTGCGTCCTCAAATTGGTCAATTCCAGATTCCAGGGATCAGTTAGTCCCGTCTGTGTTAACAATTTGTGTAAATTGATAAACATTAATAAAAACTTTGATTTGATTTAATTTGACAGTTGAAATTGAATCACTCCCGATGCTGGCTGTTGCCGGCCCGACCCAGGCTAGATGAGGTTGATGTGGGTATCTAAAAGGTAAGTATCCAGCAAATGAAAGGTAAAACCTCCGTCTCGATACATTACTAAGTAGTTGAAACGGACGTTAAACCCCAAAACAAAACAATCTGTTGCTGTCGCAAATTACGAGTAAGCTTTATCTATTCGTTCGGACCACACTGTATGCTCTATGTCTTCCGTGAATATTGTCTCACAAAGAATGCAGCTTTTTTTACAACTCATCGCACCGCAAACATGGGTGAGGTATTACCTCTAGCGAGGATATAATTATGTATTGCGGGGTATGACATCATCATAGGAACATAGCCATACACGTCGTGGGTTTTATAATACACTAGCTCATTCCGGCACTTTGTTCGGGTACCACTTATTTTTTAGGTCGCTGTTGGCGTCCCCTTAGACATTTGATACGACCGCAATCTTTGTGTCAATAATCAGTATTATACAATATCGAATACAATAGCAATAGTTTTTCGATGATATTCCGATCCTACTTGGACTGGAGAACGTCCATCACGACCGAAGCCGCTACTGGTACCCGCTCACAATCAATCCACTAGTAAATATTCTTTGAGTTTTTTGTTTAATACACATCTATTGCAGGTTGTATAATTGGTCCATACCACTGACATGTGGTAATTTTCCAAGCATACAGGCTGCATTGTCGCATTGACTGGTATAAATAATGTGAGTTTTACGGTTAATCCATCCCATCGTCAAGAAATGATGATCTAGACTTCTAGAGAAAGCACCAATAGAGCTGCTAGGGAGACGAACCCAGAGCTTCCATTCCGCCAGGTTTCCATTGTGAGCGCGGGAGAAGCGAGGTTTTTAATTTCGCACAAGGAGAACAAAAGCCCCAACAGAATGCGAAAGCCAAATGGCATCGCGCCAGACAGCATTGTGTTCTGCCCCTCACTGAAATCCAGCAAATATGAAAGCTGCTCTATAAAATTATGAGCTTACACGACAACCAGTATCAACATTGTGAGATTAGACTACGACAATAATAGGGAGCATTATGAGATTACACAAAGCTTCAAATTATTAGCACTAAGCGAGTACACAACTGAACATTACTATCATATTCATTTTTATACGCACCAATAATATAATCAGCATCATTAAGTATTCATAGAAATATTAATAATTCTATTGCTGCTAGTGATATTACGAGGCAGTTTATACATAGCGGTTCTGGGGGAGGCCTTAGCCCTAATGCTATTCAAATGAGATATGTATCTATGGTGTACTGTTATGTAGGAAACATTCTGAGGATTATCCCCTATTAAGTACTTGTAACTTGTGGAATTAACTGTGGATGGATATTTGTTACCTGAGGAATGAACTTGGAATGAACAAGTTTTGGTAACTTTTTGTAATACCTCTGTGGCTCTAAGTTACGGATTGCATACTGTGTAAGATAGGAAAAATCGACGCTTAGCAATGACTTGTAATATAGAATTGGTCTATTTATTTCGCCCTGAGACTTTAGAACTTGATTGATCGGAGAAAAGACTTTAAGAGGAACAGAGAAGTGGAGAAAGCAGAAGTCAGACAGTTAGACTTCGAGTTCCCAACTTCCAACACTCATATATTAAAGAAACAATAAATAGCTCGCAGCAACTTTTGAATAAAGAATCTCGATAAGATTTTCCAGCTTTATGAAAATGCATAAACAAAAATCTCACTCAGGCAAAGAATTGTAAGAGAAATATTAAAACTTTCCAACACTTTTCTCTTTGCTTTGAGAAACAAAAACGACGTATAAAATGAATTTTCATGAAGCCCGAAGGCTAGATTCTGGTAGGAATGACACACGGCTTTTCATTACCAACAACAATATAATAATAACTAGGTAAACATAAATGGGATGCGACAGCATTATGCAAAATATGTTGGATGAATTTTCACTGACTATATGTCAATCATGTCGTCCACAGCTAAATAATAATTGATTACACTTTTTTAACGTCACATTTGATTGAAAAGGTATTTTATTTTCATTTTTGAATATTCTCCCAACAAGTTGCTTGATAACACGCAATCAACAGCTTCGAATACATGAAAACTTACCTCAGGAGAATCAGTATTGTGTAATGCTTACCTGAAATCATACAACATGAAATAAACATTAATATAACCCAAAAAACTTTGTATAGTATGTTTGTTAGCAGGCGCGGCCGGTGCTAAGGAACTGCGTAACGCCAGAAAATGAAAAAGAGAGGATTTTCTCAAGTCTAGCTCGTACACAATAAAAAAATAACTAGAATAATTATTGCATAATTATTATAATTGGCAGGGTAAAGAAACTTAAACTCTTTAAAGAGCAACTCTATAAATCCCATTTTATTCCAGAACATTTTCCCACCGGCACCGGCCGCGCCTGTTTTTAGAACTATTTATTTACCAACACAATTCATATTAATCCTGTATACATATATTATGCTTCTATCCTAATACATATGCTTATCCTGTATACATAATTATGCTTCTATCCCCACTTTGACCAAGGAGAGAGCAAAATACTCCGACAGCGAAAAGTTACAAGAGTACGAAAAGTTTACTAAACAAGACAAGTACAAAAGTTGTTAACATTGCGGATTTTTTAAAAAAAGATAATAAAAGAAACGTAGGACTTAGGAGTGTACAGTGGGGAATGTCAGAATGTTTTATGGCGAAATTGTGAAGGATTTTTTTTAAATATAGCCGAACCTGCATGAAAAGGAATAAAGGTATTCAAGGGACCTGGAATATTTCCCTACTTATAGACGTGTCCTGCTTAAAGAAATTATCCTGCTTAAAGTTTCTCTAAAGAAGTAGGAACTCTAACAGGGATCTCGAGGTTTATCCAGGTTTCCCTGCTTACACAGGTTCTGTGTGTCAACTGTATTTCTACTGAGGTCTATGGATTAGTTAGTATTTTAATGTTTTACCAGTAGAGTAATAATAATAATAACAACACTCTTTAGTGGAAAGTAACCACCAGGCAAGGTTAATGCTCAAATTATTTTTCTACCACCTAACCCTTAGTCTTATTATTATGTGGTCACAATCTCAAATTAATAAGGAAAAATTCTTGCACTGGGTGGGATTCGAACCAACGGATCCCTACGCTACCTGGATTACCAGACTAGGGTGTTAACCACTTGAATACCAGTGCACAACCAGTAAAATATTTGTACAAAAGACGTTGAATAACGGACAAATATGAAGAGGATTACAGGCGAGAACATAGATAGGAGAGTGCTTTGGGTATGACAATCCATGTTTTCCTGGCTCAAATAAGGGTAAGGGCAATGAGAGGAACCATGATTGCCAAAAACTTGTACAACATTATTAAAAGAGGAAGTTCAAATATAGAAAAATTCATGTATTCTAATTAAAAAAAAAAAAACATTATTATCTAGCTAATTTTAGAATTTAATTTAAAATCCTTGGCAAAATAAGGGGAAATTGCTAGTGTGACATATATTAGGTACAATTTTCTTCGTGACGGATCTTTATTATTACACCTTACACTAAAAAAAGTTTTACAAGCTGATCTACAGCAAAAACACTTGCATTTTTATTGGAACAGTTCTATCCACAGAATTCAGCATAAAACTGTTAGCTTTCCTTCCCCATTACTGCTGAGCAAAAGGGTTATTCATGTTGCTTTTTGGTTTCGGTTAAAAATTAGCGCGACGGAAAAGTTTATATTTGAATTTATAACTTCTCTGTTACAACATTTTTAAAACGTACGGGAGCAAAAAACGAGGAAGTTTTTGCAGTGCGGATTTGTACAGGGTTGATGGTAAATATGTTTCAAAAACTGAAACCAGAGAAGAACACACTTGATACTTTTTTAGCTGTTTGAGTGTACATTTAGAAATCTATAAAAACTAGTCCGAATGAAATAAGACTATTGATTAATTTTCTAGATTTCTTTTCCAAGAAAACGTGATTTTGACGGAAAAGCGCCGCTTTTGAGCGGTTTGCGGAGACAGAATACATATTTTTTTCCCTCAGAGGTACGTCTTAATGAAGGTATTTGGCTACTTTTCCGCACGGCCACTTTTGAAATCGATGCACCCTATTGTACATTATAACATTGTAAAAACTCTAAATTGTACATTAAAAATGCACTGGTGACACTGGAAGTGAAGTGGTTAAGGCGCTTGTATGGTAATCCAGGTAGCGTAAGGATCCGTTGGTTCAAACCCCACCCAATGCATTTTTCCTCATTAATAGAGTGTATGACGACCACATAATAATAAGACTCTGAGGGTTAGGTGGTAGAAACAGCTTTAAGCATTAACCTGGCCTGGTGGTTACCTTCCACTAGAGTATTACTATTATTACATTAAAACATTGTAAAGCACAAATAGCACATTATAACATTTTAACTCTTATATCAGGTTATGAAACATGATGATTGCCCAGGAGCTTTGGCTTTCTATGCAGAAGTTGTCATCGAGCTTTGAGTGCATCACGTGACTTGGAAGTCACAAGCTTGATACAAGGTGTTCTTGACGTGATGGAATTTGACATCATAACATAACCTGGGATCCAACAGTGTTATACTCAACATCAAAGAGAAAAAGCAGCATGTACGATAAAAGCTTTTACTCATGGCTTAATACATATGTACACCATTGCTTTCCATATGTTAATAGAAACATTTTGCTTTGTAATACTTCTCACCTTCACTATCGAAAATAAACGTAAACGTCAAAAAAACATCGCACTGAAATTCTACAATTACCTTGTTGGACAACGGCATTTTAGAATTTAAATTACAGCAAAAAAATACACATAGGAGTAGAAAAAACTGGCATAGAAAAGCCGCCCAAACAGAGAAAAACATATTTTACATACATTGAAAATGTGGATGGAATATCAAGTGGGGCCGGGAGTATGAATCATGTATGACTGCTTATCAGATATTCTGCCCTAAGTATGACGGATTCGGGGAAATTTGCATTCAAGATCATTCAGTGATGCTCAAAAGTATCGGGTTAAAAGTAGGTAGATACTCAATATTGAAAGAACGACTCAGTTTTTACTGTTCCAAGCAAGTAAGTAAAATTTCAACAGAAAACAGTCATTATAGTACATAATAATAATAACACTCTTTGGTGGAAGGTAGCCATCAGGCGAGGTTAATGATCAAAGCTTTTTCTACCCCTAACCCTCAGCGTCTTATTATTATGTGGTCACAAACTCAAATGAATGCGGAAAAATTAATGCACTGGCTGGGATTCTAACCAACGGATCCCTAAAAAAAGAATATGAGAACTCTTTTTAAGTTATCCGGACTCTAATGAATAAAGAGCACTTTTTTATGCTATTCGAATTCAAATAAAAAGGAGACTGGAGAGCGAAATTATTTAGAAACGAAATCTGATTCACAAGTTGGTGTCAGTTCTTAAAAATACCCATTCAAAAAAACCCCGCAAATTCTGGAGTCAATTTCCACAGAGGTAGAAATCGGCTACTATATTTCCACCACAAATCTCATCAAGTTTTACATCGGTTAG